>JAMXBC010000011.1:38412611-39677611 GCA_024138005.1 Lumnitzera racemosa | reverse complement strand
AAGTCGAGGCATTTCATTTTTAATATATAAAATAAGTTTTTTTTCAAATTTTTTCTCTTAAAAATACATGAATTCTCATTTTCTAATTTCAATACTCTTATCACTACATTTGTTATAATTATAAAATAAAAAATAAATAATTTTTTTAATACCAAATTTTAAGCACATAATCAATAATCACCATATGTATGGATGATTTGGTTAAGAATTTCTTATTTTGTTTATATATATATATATATAAGTAAAACTTTTTCCAACCATATTGTATTACAATTTTGGGAAGGAATCTCATGTTGATACTAATAAATAAATAAATTACAACAACATCATTAACATTTTCTTCGATAAAGGGGAAAAAAAAAAAGAAAACGGGCTTTTAGTACTTGTTGTTCGGCCCAACATGAGTTGGGCAAAATAGTCCACTAAATAATTCCAAAACCCTAACGCCCCTACCCATATAAAATGCACTAGCAAAGCAGATTTCTGTTCTCTAACCCTATAAACCGCCTCCGTCGCAATCACTCTCTGTAACTTTCTGGGAGTCGGAAATGGTGAGTATTGATACTGTTTATGGTTGATGGGTTTCAATACATGTTAACGGAATTTGTTGTCTATTGTGTATGAGTAGTCTTTGGTGGCGAACGAGGATTTCCAGCACATTTTGCGTGTGCTCAACACTAACGTCGATGGGAAGCAGAAGATCATGTTTGCCCTAACCTCTATCAAAGGTATTGGTCGCCGATTTGCCAATATTGTGTGCAAGAAGGCCGATGTTGACATGAACAAGAGGTCCTCTCTCTCTCTCTGTCTCTCTCTGAATCGTGTCGTTTTACTGTATTATTATTTACCGATTCATGTAATATATGCCTGGTGTCATAAGAGATCGATGATAGTATGAAAATTCATGTCATTCCTGCTGATATAATGATTCAATTCAATCGCCAAGTTATATTTGCTGTTAGATATTTGGGCATCTAGTCATACGTGTATTCATGGATACTCGGATTTGAGGTGCTCTACATCTGGAAGTAGTGAAGAGCTCACTTATTTTAGGCTCTAGTATCTTGTAGATAGAGTTCTTTTTCTTTTAGTAGTTATTGATCGGGTAGAATAAACAATGGATCTCCTAATTAGGATGTACACCTAGGTTTGTCTAGATAATATGTTTCATTGTATACATTGTAGGAAATTACATGGAATGGGTTTAATCTTGTTTCCAACAGCCCTTTTGTATACTCATTACTTGTAATAGATTATACTAGCTGACGGTTGTATGTTTTTCTTCTTTTAATTAAGTACTTATTTACCCAAAAAATACACAAAATTGAGAAAGATAGCCAAACGCTAAGGTTTCTGATAGATAGTTTAGGTTTTCTACTGGATGTACTTTCTACTGGCTGCCAAGTTATGTGTGGCCGTCCTAGTTTTTAATAGCTGTATTGATGTGCTTATATGGCTATTACTCCTCCAGGGCTGGTGAGTTGTCTGCTGCGGAGTTGGATAACCTAATGACTATTGTTGCCAATCCTCGTCAGTTCAAAATCCCTGATTGGTTTTTGAACAGGAAGAAGGATTACAAGGATGGGAAGTATTCACAGGTTGTCTCCAATGCTCTTGACATGAAGTTGAGAGATGATTTGGAGCGCTTGAAGAAGATTAGGTAATGAAGAATCCACTGATAGTTGGCTTTTTGTGGATGTGCATTACATGGGTATTCTTTCTTGGAGTTATGATATGATTATCTGCTTTCTTAGCAAAATCATGATTGAATCACCTCTTTGAGATGCTTCCCATGTATGCAACACTGCTGCAACATGAAGTAATTTTTTTTCTTGATAGATGAAAATTACAATATGCTTGCTTGAATATTTTTAATATCGATCTGATGGTAAAACACAGTTCAGGCAGCGCGTAGTATGCTGCAGCATTGTTTGCCTCCTTTAGATAATTCTTTTACACAAAAAAGGAGTTTTAAGATCTCATCTTAAATTGCATCCTTATGATGGCTTTGCTTCTGTCATTCCTGCCATGTGTACTTTGAAAGTAATTACTCTGACCAAAGTTCTGTTTCTCTCTCTTTTTTGCAATGTTAGTCAATGACTTGCACCTACTTTTTTCTTCAAGAAATCCCTTGAAAGTTTCAGGCCTTTGTTTTTTTTTTCTCCGTTATGGATTTCTATTATGGCTGCATGCATGGTTAATAGGATTTGTTGTGATATGTCATAGCTGTTGTAGAACCTTGTCAATGGGCAGTTGATTTGGCCATCCATAATGATATGTGATATTCATATTGTTTTCAAGCTGAACAGAACTTCACCCAGTTCATACTTCTATCAAATTTTGTCTTCATTGACCACAGTCAATGCATGATATTGACTTAAAAACATTGTTCTTGATACCCAAGGGAACTAGTATTTTCATCTTGTTCAACATGCTCAATGCATATAAAAAAGTAGCTGTCTGATTGTATTTCTAACTTTAAACTCTTTGTTGTTGATACCCTTTGTTTTTTTCTTCCTTGGATAAATATTGACAATATTTTTCAGGAACCATCGTGGTCTGAGGCACTATTGGGGTCTTCGTGTGCGTGGGCAGCACACCAAGACAACAGGTCGCAGAGGAAAGACTGTTGGTGTCTCCAAGAAGCGTTAAGCTTTCTTGTGCCTTTTTTTTTTTTAGAAAAGAATAGTTTTCCAAAGTTGGAACAATTGGAATATGAAAAGCTAAGGTTTTTGTTGCTAGGACGTTTTAATTTTGCAGTTAAAACAGTCTTATCTCGTGGTTGATCCTTGAGCTGATTGGTACCTTGCACATTTGTTCATCAATTGATATCTTGTCATTACTGGTTCCCATGTATGAATTTTCATCGAACTTATATTCCAAGGATTGTACCGTTGCAAGTTAGGCCTGTGAAAGTTTTTCTTAAAGCTATTATGGGCTGATTCTGTAAATGAGCGAAAATTGTTACAATATCTATCACCTGCTCTGCACTTTGAACTATCATGCCCTATTCTTCTGACTTGTACTGTTGTTGCATATAAATTGCCATTGAAAAGCTTATACACCTCAAAAGATGATATGGCTACAAGCCTACAATGCTGTATGGGCGATGTGCTGATGTGGCTCCTTCACCTCAATCTGATTTCAGAGAAAGATGCTTCAAAACTGTTGTGCTTGTGATTTTATTTTATTTGATCACCATGGTTCAAAGGGGCTAAAAAAACCATCTATTACATCTCACTGGTGTAACTTAAAAAGGGATTGAGTACTAAACCCATCAATAAGTGAGCTTTTGTGTTTCGAGATGACGATGTGATTACGGATCGATAAATCAGGACGCATTCCTTCCAGTAGTTTACATTCACATTTTTTCCTAGCAGGATTGAATTTCCTTCTTACTTAATGTAATCTGAGTAAATTGCATTTTTTTTTTTATTTAGGATTGAATAGTTCTCTGCAGCAAACTGCTCAATGGTCCCCTTGATAGCCTTAAATCTATATCTAAACAAAGAATACTTACCTCAACGCCCTCTGCTTCAGCCTCTCGAGGCTTTAGACATAAAAAGGATAATATCTGTCTTTCCATATCATCCAGATACATTCCAAAGAAACACCGGAAACTTCTAACCTGGCCATTGAGGTCACTCCTTCCTTCCTTACCGTCATCCATAAGTCCTCAACCACACATGCTTTACCCAGTTGCATGTTTTTAGAGCATGTACTCGATCGGTTCATCTTCCTCACACTAGTGCAATATGGTGTTTGGATGTGAACGTCTGAAAGCAAGAAAAGTTTTTTTTTTCTTTTTTTTTTTTTCCCTTCATGTAGGGTTTCTGTTTATGAAGGCTCATCTTAGCGTATTTTCGGTGAGATCACTAAATTCCAAAGTAACTTTTGTTGTGTTTGTCAAAACTTGCTTTGAAGTGGAGGCTTAGAGATAATAATGTTTTGTTTTTGTGTATCTGTGTAGCAATAGGGTGACCTTATAGAAAAAATGCCATGTCAATCGTGTATCTTGATAAGGACATCATCATTTCAATTGAATGGGGTATCTCTCTTAACACACCTTTTCTTGTTCTATGACAAATTGTTTCATGTGGTTTAATAGCTAAAGACACCCTTCCTTATCTTTCCTTTTTACCACTTTCAACTACTATTTTGCGCTCATTGGCTTTTATTTTATGGATCTAACACCCAACTTTAGATCCTAAAATGCGTCTTGGAAGTACCTCTATAAAGGGAACTTCTTTCCTCTTTGAAGTACTAGTCCAAACCACGAAGCTTCACCATCCTATTGAAAATTGAGATTCTTTATTTAGATGTTAGATGCTCTACAAGTCTCTTACCCATAAAACATTAAGGTCCCTTTCTAAACACTTGCTGGTTTGGCCACGATCTTTAAACCACATTGGTCCTTCTTTCTTAGCTTTGATGAAGTTACTTTAGAAACTCCAATAGATGTATCTTTTTCCTTGCCCTAATCTCCATCAAAATCTAGCTATAATGACATTAACCTGGGAGCACTATTTTGTTGAGATCTTCAACAATCCCATAGGATAAGTGGAACTTCACAAGCTACATACCTCATTAGGATTTCCTTGCAAGCTTTACTAATAGCTTTTGCTTCCATCTTTGTAACTTCTAAACTATCCTCTTCTCGATGTTGTTTAACACCTTGCACTTTGAATTCCTTTAGATAGTAGCCAATCCTACATACTTTTCTAGCTGAGATTCATTCCTCATATTAAGTCGAATGGCATAAGCTTTAAACTCTCAACAACTTCCACATATTTAGAAAGTTGTGGCACCAATCATTTTTCCATTGTGACCTATGAAGCTCAGAGTATGTTTGAACCAGATCTTTAATTTTTACATTATTGTTATCAGTATCATCCACATTAGAATCCTTAAAAAGATTTGCATAAGCTACTTCAACCTCATTTTACTCGCCTTATTAGCTTCACTTAAACTAAGAACATTTGTTTCTTGGAGACAACAATTGCTATTCGCTTCTTGAATCATAAGACTAGGTTGAGATTCATAGACTCAATTTTTAATTAGATCAGCATAGTAAGTCTCTTGTCAAAAGTTACTTTCAGGTGTAGTAAGTAACTTGATCTCATGTATTTCTAAATACAAATCCATTGAAACGTTAAGCCCACTACGTCCTTATAAAGATGCCAATGAATCAACTTAACCTAATGGGTAATCCTGTCAATTTGAAGACGATTGCATATAATATGTATCAATTGCTCATACTTTGCATTACAAGGATCACTAACCATTGTCACTAGGTACTTACCATAGTATAACCCATGGTTCCATCCACAATATTTTCATGAGTATAACAAATCATTTCAACCTTTTCCATTTTCACTTGTATATGTTGAACATTTAGCTAAACACTATTTATAATTACACTATTGTAGCAAAACACGCAAATACCAAGTTCATTATATAACGGCCTAACTTACCTAATATAATTACATAATAGGGATAGACTTAAGAAGGGCCAAAAAGGGCCTCAACACCCCAAAATTTTTTTTGTATAAATATATATATATGGGAGGGTATCAATTTTCGCACATAAGTTCAAATAGGAGATCAACATTTCAAGAAATTAAAATAAGAAATCAACATTCTATTAAGTGATTAAAATAAAGGATCACCGTTATAACGGCATTAACTTTGAGTAATATAGCAGTTACCTACTACATGGCATACATGTACATCTAATGAGGCACTCATGTGACATTGATATGCATATTTAAATTCCAATAAATAGAATAGAATCTAAAAAACATATTAAAATTATAAAAAAAAAACAAAAAAAAAAGTATATGAAAAATTTAAAAATAAAATAAATTAATTTTTCTTAAAATATAAATGTAATTAATTTAAAAGAAAATAAAAAGAAAAACATAAAAAAAAAATAGAATCGACCATTTAAGAAAAAAGGAATGGTCTCTTATGCTGTAGGCAATGTAGCTTTCTCGTTAAAAGGATAAGGAAAAGGTAGGAAGAAATTAAAAGAAGTAAACCTGACTTTGATTGTGATTTGATATTTTAGAACAAGCCTTGAAGTATGCAATTTAACTTGATTCCATGTAATGTGCCTAGCCTCGATGATAGATCTTCATCCATGGAAGGATTTAACATAACTTTAATTTACTTGTAAAGTTTCTTAGTGACTTAAAGAATGAACAAGGGATAATCTGCTATCATTTTAACCTTGGTTTTGGAAAATAGAAGGGTTAGTGTTTGAATATGTATTATAGGGTGTTTTGGTATATGTATATGACTTAAATGATTCTCAATCGATAATGATTCTATGTATGTATTTTTGATCTTGAATTAGCTATTTTGATTTTGAAACATTAAATCATCATTTGATACTGGTTGATTCTATTTCTTTTTAATTCATTTTAGTTTTTTCTTTTAATTTTTTTATTTTCTTTTAAATTAATTACATTTATATTTTAAAAAAATTAATTATATTTATATAAATATTAATACTTAATTATATTATAAAATTTTTTAATATTTATTTTATTTTTTTAATTTTCCAAATTTTTTTTATAATTTTAATAAATGTTTTGGATTTTATTCTATTTATTGGTATTTAAATATACATGTTAATGCTATGTGAGTGTTGTTAGATCTACATATGCAATACTTGGTAGATAACTGCCATGTCATACAAAATTAACGTCGTTATACTAATGATCCCTTATTTTTAACCATATAATAAAACATTTATTACTTATTTTAATTTCTTGAAACGTTAATCTTTTATTTGAGCTTATCTTAAACGTTAATACTGTCTTACGTAATTCTCTTTATATGTATGTGGTTTTGAAAATTTGAGATAATAGTGTGTAAATAGGTTTTGGCTCTCGAGCGAGCTCGTTTAGCTTACTTTTTAAATAGGTTTGAGTTTAGATTTTTTGGTCCATTTAAAAAGTAAGCTAAATGAACTTAACTTGTACATATCATAAGTGGTAATGTAGTAGTAAAGGAGTTTTATGTATATTTTGCAAATTCCAGGTTCAAATAACAGTTCTATCAATCCCTTTTGTTTCACTAAATAAAGTTCTATCATTTTTGTGCTATCCATTTTATTTCATTGGTCAAAACTACAATAATTGTTTGATAATAATAAGTACGTGAATAATGAAAGAGCTTTGGATTATATTATTTGACTTTCTTATTGATGCATTTTCTATTTAAGTTTTTTTTTTTCAATCAATTAACAATTTATTAGGATAATGAACCTAATTTCTTGATATACCATTAATAATTTACAAAATATCATTAAGTACAACAGATTGATCTAGGGGGTTGAAAGGGCCCATATCTTAAAAAAAAATTATATAAAATTCCAATAGTTAGTGAAAAATTACTAGTCTTACTTATTAAAAACAATGTAATTTTTTATATTATTAATCATGAAACATTTCATATATAATATACATAAAAAGCAATTTCTTAGAACATTTTATGAGGATATTTATTTATATTTATAAGTCATTTGATGATAATTTTTTACATCTTGAAATACAATTTATGATATTACGTACCTCACTTTCACATTTTCAATAAAGAAACATCTTATGAATATAGATAATTATCACATAATGTCTCATAAATGTAAGGAGAAATTTCTTTAGCAACTTATAACAGCTTTATGTATATTGTAATTATACTTCAGAGTGTTCAAACACATACTAAAAAGTCCTCATAATTGATGATTATTTTTCATGGTAATATATGTTTTATTTTATTACATTTCTGATAAGTAAAAGTTAGATAACGTGTATTATAATTTAAAAAATAATAATTTAACTTACAAATAAATCCAAAATGGACATAAGAATGGGAAAGCTTAGCTCCCCTAATGTAACAGTCCTGCATCTAGTCCTGCATTTGTCCTTGTTATTAGGGGGTATAAGTGAGGCAAACCTACCTGCGAGCTATTTGAGTTCGTCTTGACATTTACTTGAATTCAACTCAGCCATAGTTGAGTTGACCTTGACCTCCACCTCGACCTTGACGTTGATCTTGAGCTACTCGAATAACTTCTTGAGCTACAACTTTGTGATACTCAACTTAATAAGCTTGTGAGCTTAATCAAATTCGAGCTAAGTTTAAATATTAGTCAAATTTAATTCTAGTTTAAATATTATTATTATTTAATTAAATTTATAATATTTTTAAAGATTATCAAGCCTAAGCATGCTTAACTAAGTTGAGCTTGAGCTTATTGATTTTCATTTTAAACCAAGCTCGAGTTTTATAAATTAAAACTCGATTAAGTTCGAGCTTTGAGTTTTTTCGTTCGAGCTTCGAGTTCGAGCTTAGCACTGTAATAGGTAAGGCTGCAAACAAGTTGAGATGATATAGTGCTAAGCTCGAACTCAATTCATTTATAGCCCTACCTGTTACATAATATCCCCTTTCGAGACATATCAAGCTTATTTACCTAATATTACCATGCATTTTAGAAACTATTAGCAAAAAGACAAGTGCATCAAGATTCTAAGAACTTTTGATTGCACAGATATAATCAATATTTCTATCCTAAGCCATGTTGTAAATATATAATGTTTAACTTATCAATGGTATCTCATTAACAAATATATAAACTCTATTTGGTTATTCTAACTCTATTTGGTTATTCTAAGTAGAGCATTAAAAACTAAGCGCTAAACACTAACTCAACTTTTCTATCCTGTTATAAATAATCTAATCCTAGAATAACCAATTTAGAGTAGCATGTTAATAACAACAATTTCGAAATCTTATAAAAAAAGTCACAACACTATTTGCAAAGACCTATTTATGCTTATCAAACTAGTCTTTTGGCTGGATCATGACTTAAGCTAATTTAGTTATCCATAGTAATAAGCAAACATTAATAATAACTACGCAAATGCATGAAGCTCTTTTTTTGTTTAAATAAAATATCAAAGTATTCCAGAGAAATAAAAAAAAAAGATTTGGCTAAATAGAAGTTTTGTATCAATAGCACAAAAAAAAAATTGAAAAAGACATCCTAAATACAATGTACAATCATCATGATACATAACTACTAATAATTAATACTAACACTCCATCTAGGCATGTTAAACTATTCAACTACCCTTATTCAAACATATATTCAATTCAATAATAACACATTACGTTTAGAATCTTGCATGTTAACAATAATAACATATAGTGCATGAGTAAAGAAAAGGGAAAAAAGAAAAGAAAAGAAAAGAAAAGAAGCATGCTTTGTGCAGGAGTATAAATTAGAGTTTTGGTTTTGCAAGAGATATGCACATTATCAAAGGTAAATAAGTGAATCAAAGCTTCTAACATGATAAAAACACGATTAGATGAACTAGTTAGGTGAAATTTAGCATTTAATGTATGTGTTTTTTGCTTTGGATAAGCTCTACTCGCCTAAGATTTACTTTGTTAGTGTAAGCTGTAGATAAAAAATGAGGAAAAAGAAGGCAATCTAAGTTTTCAAACCGATAAAATTATATGTTCAACATACATTTCATTAAAAGTATTTGACTTATGTTTGATACTTAAAATTGTTCCTTGAAAATAAGATTTCATTCTAATTTAAAATCATTTCAAGATATGATTTTAAGTATTGTATTCTTGGAATTGCTTTTGAACTGCTACATTTATGGATTTTCTTTTGTTAAATTATGGATTTTTTTTTTCCTTTTCATAGCCAAAGCCATCATCTTTCTTTTTTTCCCCTTGTTTAAATGAGTAACTGTTTTTTTTTTTTTTAATTTTTAGTTTTCCTTCAATAACAATTAACTTTTGTTTTTCTTTTTTCTCGATAAATAAACTACTTAAACATATTAAAATATAACAAAAGTTTAAATACATCCACAGCTACAAGCCTTAGCTTGAGTTATCTACATTAGAACAAACATTTCAAAAAGTACAGTCTTCATATAAAAAACAATTAAGAAACATAGGGACATTTTCCTAGAAAAACAAAATATCTTCTTCCACACTAAAGCATTCTTTTGCTAGAACATCAATAGCATTATTTACATCATGGATGGCCTTATAAAAAGATATGTTATTAGACTTAACAATGAACTCTCTTTGATGAACAACCTATATACAAAAGTTATCATCCACATCTTATTTTGTAATACGTTAAATTACAAGAACGAGATCGAATTCAATTATAATTCTATTCAATTTTAAGTTATCTACAAGCTTTAGCCCCTCTAAGATAACCCATAACTCTATTTTCAAACAAAAACAAGAGCTATCCTGTTCAAGAAGCAAGCGATTACTTGTTTCAAACTATTCTTACATAAACCACTAATACCTATCTCGACCCTCTTCCATTCTCTGCTTTTACCCCATCATAGTAGATCTTAACCACATCAATATGAGGAGGAATCTACTTCACTTTCCATTTTCAGAAGAGTTACTCAATTTTTTTTTCCTTTTCTCTAACTTTGTTTGCCTACCATCTCAAAGCTTTAGCTTTTATTCTAAATACTCATTCCAAACGTCCCTCCAAATTATGAGAAATCTTCTTTTCTCCCCCTCTCTTTAGATTCCTCTTATCATAAAAAGAAATTCGATTGTCTTAAGTTTGCTCCTTATCCATGTTATTCACTTAGTCCTTGCACTCTTCTTTATCCATATCTCCATCTTATCACAGCCGAATTGAGACCAAATGTCTTTGATTACTTTACAGCTTCTAAAAATATGGTCAATTGTTTCCTCCTTTATTCTACAAAAAACATATGTTAAATCTACATCAATTCCCCTTCTCCTCAAATTATCTTTTGTTGGCAATCCATTGTATAGAATTCTCCATATCAACATTTGTATGCACGATAAGGTCAGGGGCTCCCAAATCCATTTCTAATTACTCTCTTTCTCAATCAAATTATCTTCTTCACATATGACATCATAGACTAATTTTGCTATCTTAATATCGTTTGAATGCTATTTCTAGATTTTCACATCTACTTTATCATCCTAAGAATCAATAAAGACATTCCCTAGCTAAGTTGCAACAATTTCATCTAATGGATATCCAATGACATCCCATTTCCACTCCCTTAACCATCCCAGACATTTGCTATTGATACTTTCTCTACATTTCTCATTAGAGGTCCATATAGCCAATCCCTTACACATCCATTTTTTGCCCAATTGTCATCCTAAAATCTAACTCTCTTTCCATTCTCAGTCTTGATTAACAATGATCTTTAAGCCAAGTGTGTATTTTCTTTAATAGTTTAAAGAAACAAGAACTAGAATTTTGATTAAAATCGAGATTTGTTATCTTATATTATATCTGACTAGCTGGATCCATTCCTTAGATGTTTTGAGAAAGCCTTATTTATTTATTTATTTTCCTAACTATTATACATAATATAAGAGGCTAGGGCAATGGTTCTAAACCATAAAGATGATAGAACCTCTAATGTTTTCTACTCTACTACAATAAACCTAAACTAGCGAAGTTGGGAAGGGGCCAAAAAACAAAAAAAAAACATAACTCAATTCAATTTTTTCTGTTAGTTATGATGTGAACAGGCATTAGAAGGTTGGTTAAGCTCAGACATACATCCATACGACTGCTTTTAAGCAGTTTGAATGAAGAAGCTAAGCTATTTATGGAGAGAACTTCCCATTGATCACTAGACCACCTTGATCCTCCTTTCCTGAACTCTTGGCTAATTCGCTTTGACCCTTGACATTTCTTCATTTTCTACATACTTTTATCATTTTAAAAAGGGAGAATCGATTCTAATCAATTTTGCCAAGAAAATATTATTTATACCATTAAAATAAAATAAGATGTCCTACTAAAAGTAAATGTTTAAAGCTATTTCTATTTGGGGTGAGTGGGTAAAGTTATGCCTAAACTAAAGAGTCGTAATAGCTTTGCCGTATAAACTAACCTAAACTAGAAGCTAGCCACTTTAACCGCTAACGTAGGTATAGTTTACATAAGGCATTTATTACTTTTCTGCCTTGAGCCATTTAATCCTCAGTCTAATTATATCAACTTATGATGTAACTTTTCAAAATAGTTTTAGAAAATAAACTTGTAGCTTAATTAATCAAGAAAATTAAGCCTTACAATTCATTTATAGTATATTTTAACAAAAGTTCTAAACGTAAATCAATTTGAGAAAATAGATCAATTAATAAAAGGAGTTTATAGAAGGTCATAGGTTAATACAACATAGTAATAGTATCCATAATTGAAAACTAGAAGGTCATTAGTAAAAATCCTACCAGTTTTCCCTATAAGTTTATAAAGCCGACAAATAAATAAGAATACAATCCATTAGTCTTGAATCTCACTTCCCAACTCCGTTATCTAGTCTTTTGAAACTTGGTGTAATGCTAGTGAATCTATTGAGAACCTGCAAAATAGCTATAGGACAATGAGTGACAACTTGCTCAATATCGCTCAGTAAGTGGAATGGAGACAATAGCACATATCAAATGCAAAGCAACCAGGGTTTCAAGTATGGTTAATTAGATGCAATGCATGTTCAAGTAAATACTATTCATGATGTTGACTAATTGTCATGAGATTAGAGCGCCCACTTTAATCCAGGTTTCTAAGAGTTTAATGCTGTGCACTTTGTGAATTGTAACCAAACTAAGGCCTATATAATAGAGAATAAGCTTTGCTTGAGACTTCATTTCAAACTACGATACCTAATTGATGTGCTTAGGAACTTAGTAATCACTAGGGCTTACCATCAAGAATAGTAATCAAATGAGTCCTTCGAGATATTGAAGAAAATGAAATAGAGAAATTGTCAAACACAGTAGCTTCCATGAGCAACTTGGAGGATATGATGTGCCAACGAACATAACACGACTTAGTATTTCACTTAATATGATGCAAAATTAATACTAAGGTCCATCGGCCACTAATTTTGAGCTAATTAACAAGATTAGATAAGAGTGTCTAGAAAAATATACTTGAAGAGGGATATCTCACGAAAACAAGAATATTCATTAAGTGTAAGGTATGATGATTTCAGCAACAAAGAAAAGGGACTATTTATAGTAAATCCCTAGAGTAATAAGGAAACTTATGTAATTATAATAAAGGGTTAGATAAAAATACTATCATAGTACATTATTAAGGATAAAAGGGACAAATAGAATAAAGGAATATAGTACAATGTTAGAAAAAGGAATGACATGTGACATGTTACAATTAGGTCCACTTTCTAAAGTCTTGGGATGCCATGGTTGAGTTGTATTGATGTTAGGGAATGCTATTGATTAAGGGTACTCGGAGTTGTTAAGACGAATAAAGGATGCTTTTGTTTGATAGGTTGAGTAAGTACAGCTCAACATGTTAAGGACTCGGCCATAATACTCGATACATCGGTCTCGACACCTATCATGTCTATAGATAGAAAGAGTAAGGCTCGGTTTGTAGTCGCTTTGGCTTTGGTACACAGCTAGTCATCTTTGGTAGTTGGCAATTAAGTATATTGGAAGAGAAGAGTTCGACGGGTGGTTACCTTAATCAGCTTCGACAGTTGGTAAGTTGTTGATTGGGCAGGGGTTAAGGCAAAGTAGGATGTGTCCAAGTTGGGACTTTAGAGAGTTTGCTCATCTTTGATAGGCAGATGAGAAAAAATCCTTCTGGCGAGAGACTGTACGTCTCGAAGACAAGTGCGAGTGAGGGGTTTGGAGGTTGGTAATTAATCAGTTCCCTAAGGTTGTTGGAGATTTGCCCTCAAATCTTGGTCTTCTTCTTCTTTTAGCACATAGGGTATTAAGTCATGGATGTTGAAAATAGTAGATACATGGTATTCTTCAGGCAGCTTTAGCTCATAAGTGTTGCCATTGATCTACTAAAGGATCTTAAAAGGTCCATCTAACTTGGGGGATGACTTGTTCACCTTCTTCCTTGGAAAACATTCCTTATTGAGGTGGATCTAAACAAGATCTCTTAAGTTGTAAATAACTCACCTCTTATCGTAACTTCCTTATTCCTTTTATCGGGTTACAATCTTGGCTAGTTGTTGGACAACCTTCTGATATAACTTCTAAAACTCCTTAGTGTGTTGCAAGCTTGCTTGACTTTCTCCTTGGGAGGTTGGGCAAATAACCATATCCAAGGGTAAGTTCGGGGTTAATTCCATAGATGACCTCGAAAGGTGACCTTCTAATTGAGCTATGAGTGGAGTGGTTGTAAGTGAACTTAATGATGGGTAAGTAGAGATCCCAATCATGTAGATTCTTTTCAACAGTAGCTTGAAGGAGGTTGCCTATGATTTGGTTCACAACTTCTATTTAGCCGTCTGTTTGGGATTGGTAAGAAGTACTAAACATGAGCTTAGTACCGAACTTCTTCCATAGTGTTCTCCATAAGAAGCTCCTGAACTTCGAATCAAGATCATATACAATATTCCTTGGTACTTTATGCAAACGCATGATCTCCTGCAAAAAGAGGTTAGTACCAAATAAAACATTATTGGTTTTATAGTAGGGGATGGAGTGGCTCATTTTGCTGAACCAATCGACCACCACTCTAGTCCATGTTTAGATCGATCCATGGCTGTTCAAGTATAGGCAGAGGTGTATATTCTCCAAATTGCTCCTTCCTTCCCTTTGTTAGTTTACACAACTCACAATGTTCAAGTACTTTGTATACATCCTTCATTATCCCTAACCAATAGAAATGTTCTTTTACTAATTTGGATATTCTCATCTCATCAAAGTGGCTTGTTAAGCTTCTAACATGGACTTCCTGAACGAGTAATTTCTTAGTAGAACCATTCAACTTACAAATTTGCTTACCTTTCAACATAAACTCTTAGCTCAAATAGAACCCATCCATCACTCCCCCTATGTTACATTTGGCCACTAAGGGTCCAAAATATAGATCATGCTTATACTGATTAGATAGGGTATGAAATCTAAGTATCCTAGCTTGTAATGCCGTAACAAAACATGTTAACAACAAATGGCATCGACCATAGTGTTAGTACTCTCTTTCTTGTATCTGATGACATAGCAGAAAGTTTTCAGGTATTTGACCCACTTGGCATGGAATCGGGAAAGTTTTTGTTATCCTCTAAGGTGTTTAAGAGATTCATGGTCCGTGTAGACGATGAACTCTCTTGGCAGTAATTAGGATTGCAAAATTTGAAGTGCTTGGACAAGGACATAGAACTCCTTGTTATACGCTGAGTAATTTAGTGTGGTACCTTTGAGTTTCTCACTAAAGTATGCAACTGGTTGGCGCTCCTGCATAAGAACAACTCTAATGTTAACTCCATATGTGTCATATTCTAGTTTAAAAACTTTCTTGAAGTTAGGTAGGACGGGTATTGAGCAAAAGTCAACTTGGACTTAATCTCATCAAAGCTTTTCTAAGTTTTCTTGGACCATTTGAATTTAGAGTTTTTCTTGGTTAGCTTGGTTAGTAGGGTTGCTATGAAACTAAAGTTTTGAATGAATCTTTGATAAAATGGAGCTAAACCATAAAAGTCCTTACTTCCGTAACACTAGTTGGCATTGGCCATTCAAGAACAACTTAGATTTTCTCGTTTTCAACTCTAATACCTCCTTCAAACACAAAAGAACCAAGGAATACTACCATACTTTGACAAAACATACAGTTCTTAAAATTGCTAAATAACTTCTTGGTACGGAAGATATCAAACACAAATCTCAAGTATATAACATGGGAAATGAAGTCGTATTGTA
The DNA here is from genome assembly GCA_024138005.1 of Lumnitzera racemosa. Classification (NCBI taxonomy): domain Eukaryota; kingdom Viridiplantae; phylum Streptophyta; class Magnoliopsida; order Myrtales; family Combretaceae; genus Lumnitzera; species Lumnitzera racemosa. The sequence continues at coordinate 39,661,870 of JAMXBC010000011.1, read as the reverse complement.
TACTAAGATATCATCAAAGTAGACAATGATGCATTTGCTAATTAATGATCTCAAGACATAATTCATTAGTTGCATAAAAGTGCTTATCCCGTTTATCAAACTAAATAGCATCACCATGCATTCCAACTTACAGTCATTTATTTTGAAAGCAATTGTCCATCCATTCCCAAATCTTATTTGTATTTGGTGATAGCCACTCTTTATATCAATCTTCGAAAAGACTCAGGCACTATGTAACTTATTAAGCATATCATCCAATTGTGGGATCGGGTATTAGTACTTAATAGTGATTTTGTTGATTGCTTAGTTATCAATGTACATTCTCCATCAGCTATCCTTCTTTGGCACTAGAACAGCCGACACGTACAGGAGCTCATGCTCTCTTAGACATATTCACAATCAATCAACTCATTAACTTGTTTCTTCAACTCAATAGTTTGCTTAAGGTTGAGTCTATAGGCAGGTCAGTTAGGTAAAGTAGTTATAAGCTGAAGCTCAATACAATGCTTTATACCTCTAATAGGTGGTAAACCTCTTGGCATCTCGATAGGAAATAGGTTGGCATACTCTTAAAGTAATGTTTGCACCTCAATAGGTAAGGTCTTGGCTTGTCTCAACTCTACAAGTTTCTTGACCAACAAGAGTACACATTCTTGTGTCTTAGCATCTCTAGAAAATTGGGCTTGAAAAATCACTTAGGGCTTTCGCTGCAGTGATCAGGTAATCTTCTCTTGTGACTTCTACACTTCTTTAAGACTCATTGGGGTCAGTATAACCTCTTCTCATCTTTTTGGAACATATAGGTGTTTCAGTATCTATCATGCAACACTTTCAAATAAAACAGCTAGGGTCAACCAAGTAAAATGTGTGAAGTACACATGGGTAAGACATTACATAGTACTTTGTCCTTGTATTTGTCACCAACAATGATCAACACTTTAACTTGTTCAGCGACAGGTAAACCTCCCTTCTCACTTAGCCAATGAAAATTGTACTAATTAAGGTGAGGGTAGGTTAGCAATTTTAAAGCCTGCATCACTCCTTGAGCTATTACGTTGGTACAACTTCCTCCATCAATGATCAAAGCACACAGTTTGCAATTCACTCGGCAGTTTGTATGGAAGAGGTTCTCCCTTTTCATTAAATACAAAGGTACTAAGAGATTTGTGTTCGACCAAACAATACCCAACTCCCATTTCAAATGGGGTCATGGCATCAGAATCTTCTTGCAATCCTTCCAGCAGCTGATCAACTCCTACTTCATTTTCCCCTTCATTAGCATTCTCCACTTTGAATTGAGGCTTATCTCCATTAATGGTCATGATGCGTCGATTTAGATACTGATTAGCCATATGTCCAGAACCAAGATACTTGACCTCTCAAGTCTTCCTCCTTTAGCTTTAACCTTAGTCCTTCTTAACCTCAAGCTCTTCGACCTTGCTTTTGCTTTAACCACCATCAAGTTTGCTTAGCATCTAACCTTGGTAGTTCACCTTAAAACAATACTGCTTGGCATACCGGTTTTACTTGATAAGCCAAGTTGGTTGCTTGGTACTCGACTAATTTGATTCTACCTTTGCCTTTCAACCTATTATGCTACTTAGATGGTTTCAACTAAAGTCCCAAGCCTTTGTATCTCCATTATGTTACCAATTTCAGTCCTTAGACCAGAAATGAAATATGTTATAGTTTGTGTCTTGAGCTTGTTAACATTACATTTGATAATAAGTAACTGAAATTCTTAAGCATACTTGTCTACTGATCCATTACCTTGTCTCTAGTCTTGGATACGTTAGAAAGTGTCTTGGTTGTAGTATTTAAGAATGAACTTACTTCTTAAGACATCTCGTTCCATGTTCGAACTTCACGTCGGGCTCTCTAGAGCACATTTTGCAACTTCTTACATTACATTGCTACATACCTAAAAAATTCTAATGCAACCACTCAAATACGAACAATGTCTTTGTGATCATAAAAGTTGAATATTTTTTCAATCTTCTCTTCCCAGTCTAGGTAGTCATTAGCACTACTAGATTCATTAAAACTCAGGATCTATACTTTGAGATGCTCGGCTCCTTTAGGAGCTTTAAGCTTACGCTCCTCAACTCCATCATACTACTCCTTCTCCTCCTCATACTCCTTAACTTTATCCAACGCAAGTCTCCTTCTTGCAACTCTGTCAGCATGTTGGGCTAAGCTAGGTTTATGTTAATAGCTTTAGGTGCTCGATTCTCATCCATCTGTCTTCTTAGCTTATCTCTCACCTATTAGCCTTGTTCAACAACTACTCTCTCTTGTGGCCTAGTCTCTACGACCTTTTATACAGTAATAGCCAGATTGGCTACTGGTGCAAATCGGGACCAATAACAGATAAGTCCGGTTGTTGGATGGGTTTAAGCTTGCAGAAAGCTTGAAAAAGAGTTAATGAGGAAAGGTATGGAAAAAGTGACAAAGACGAATGGAATAGTAAGCAAAAAACCTATGAATAGTTCCAAAGGATATGACGTACTAAAGGAACTTTTGAGGACTCATGGCACAATTCAATATGACGTACGAATTGGTCCGGTGAGATTATTCGCTACCTAACCTTGCTTAAGGAAAATGATAAGAGTGATGCAGAGAGTAAACAAGCTGTGTTTACGCAAGGAAGAAAATACTAAAGTGCATTGAAGGTAATCTAATGATGTTATAATTACAAGTATAAGGGTATTTATACCCGCAAACTAGGGCAACTTGCCTAAAAAGAAAAGACATTTCTTAAAAGGGGTAATGTACATGTTACAAAGGAGGCAAAAATGAATATACAAGAAAAATAATCATTGGTGCTACAGATTTTACATATGATACTATACACATGACAATGTGGCATTGGCGAGGTTGTTAGGAGATGCGGACAAAAAGTACAGATAGATGGGCTTGTTTGAACAGGGATGGCTTAATTAGTCTGGATGCTCTCTCTCGGCTTCTCGACAAGGATAATGCTGAGTGATTGGGCAGCTCGGCAAAAAAGAGTAATCGTCAACTCAGCATGCCATAGAATAAAGGGTAGTCATATGATACGGTATTAGAGGTGACTTGGTAAGTAAGTATTCGGCCTCGGTAGGGGTTAGTTGGAATATGAGAATTCTTCGTGCTAACTCCTTTAGTCCTCAGGCTCGACTGCAGGTCAGGGGTTTCGTAGCTTAATTCCCATTAGCTACAATAGCAACAAGGTCTTATACCTGCTCTTCAATAGTTCGTGGGGTCTGTTGAGTAACATGACTATGACTATAAGTATTACTCTTGGCATCATTAATCTCTCCTTGGATACCGGGATTTGATATTCTTAATTCAAAACTTCTAGGAAATACACTACTGCACAGAAAATTCTCATAAGCTTTATAAATGCTAACTCATATAGTGACTTAAAGACTTGCTTTGTTTTTCCATAAGAAAACAGAGCAAAATGGAACATACCGACACATACCATAATAAGAAAAACTACTTCAAAACTAAGCTCTTAGTCGTAACATCAGACTTTAATACTAGGATTATATGATGTGCTTTGGAGCTTAATAATCATTGGAGCTTAATAATCACAAGAGCTTACTGTTGAGAATAGCGACCAAATGGGTTATTTGAGATATCAAAGAAAAGGAAATGGATGAATTGTCAAACATAGTAGCTTCCGTGATATGCTTGAAGGATATATCGCACCAACGAACACAATAGACTTAGTACTTCACTTAATATAAGCTAATACTAATCTCAAGCTACTTGATAAGATTAAATAAGAGTGTAGGGAAGAATGTACTCGAAGAGAGATATATCACGGTAGTAAGAATATTTATTAAGTGTAAGGTATGATGATTTCGGCTACAAAGAAAAATGACTATTTATAGTAAATACCTAAGGCAATAAGGAAACCTATATAATTACAATAAAGAGTAATACAAAAATATTATCATAATACATTACTAAGAAGGGTAAAAGGGATAAATAAAATAAAGGAATATAGTACAATATTAGAAAAAAAGGAATGGCAAGTAGCATATTGCAATTAGGTCCATGTTTTGGAGTCTTAAGATGCCATGGTTGAGTTGTACTGATGTAGGGGATGCTATTGATGAAGGGCACTCGGAGTTGCCGAGACGAATAAAGGATACTGCTGTTTGGTAGGTCGAGTAAGAAGAGCTCGACATGTTAGGGACTTAGCCACTATATTGGATACATCGGCCTTAGCACCTGCCATGTTTGTAGATGGCAAAAGTAAGGTTCGGTGTATAATTACCTTGACCTCAGCACATAACTGGTCGGCTTCGACAGTTAGTAGTTTAGTATGTTGGAAGAGAAGAGTTTAGCCAGTGGTTGCGACTTTAGTAGTCGATAGATCGACTTTAGTAGTCAACAAGTTATTAACTGGGTAGGGGTTAGGGTAAAGTAGGGTATGTCTGAGTTGGGACTTTAGAGAGTTTACCTATTATTCTTTCGCATACTGGTGCTCATTTTTGGTAAGCTGACGAGAGATAATCCTTCTAGCAAGAGACTGTAAGCCTTAGAGATGGGCTTGAGTGAAGGGTTTGGAGGTTAGCAGTCCATCACTAATCTTGCTATAACCTTTTCTTCTATTACTTAGTTCAATTAAGAGTAAGGAAATGATCATTTTTGCTACCCTCATTTAAGGGTTCTTATTTGGCTTGAGAATTCTAGTCATTTCCCTTAGTAGGTTGTGATGTAGAGCTAGTTAGAAGTTAGGTCAAGTTTGAATTATTTTTCCTTTTAAGGTGATCAAATAAATTTTACGTAATTCAATCAATGCAATATAATAAAGCAACTAGTATAAAAAGTCTAGCATTCTATAATAACAATACAATATCCAATCACATGCACTACATATACCTAGGCTACTAACTTATAATTACAAACAAGACAATACTAAGGTTTTTATTATATTTAAACAATTCTCCAAAGCACAGTGAAGTACTGATTCTACTTACTTGAAACTTAATCGCTCATTACTACGCTTGTTAACTTATCTTTATTAATGATCCTTTGATACTTACATTGATCTAGTACTTTATTTTATATGAAATTTATGTGTCTATATAAGTATTAAGTTATTTAATTACTAGTTTATTGTCTTATGCATTAAGTATTGAAAGTCTGATACGGAGCTATAAATATATTTTACCTTTATTACCTTTGGAGCTACGTCCTGAATCATTGTGCCTTTGGCATATTCAACTAAAGAAGCCTCTAACCTATCCTTTACACTACAAGAGTATTGAGATTCATAATAAATTCAGCCTTTGAGTAAATTTTTGAGTTTGGTAGAAACTCTAGATTGTTTAATAAACATCCTTTAAGTTAATTTCTGAGTTAGACCACCTTTGAAGTTCTTAAACTAGAAAGTTTCTGAGTTATCTTTTGAGTCATTTTAAAGTTAAGGTTTTAATAAGATTATCCTCTGAATCATCCTCCGAATTCGATAATTACCCAAGATCACCTACAAATTACCTTTTGAGTACTCATACTCATGTATTTTCTCTATAAGTATTCACTAAGGCACCTTTTCAACCAACCATATAGTTTACTCAACTTTTAGATCTTTTGACAGAATATCCTTTGAGTTAAGTCAACTTCAAATTCCTTAAGATCTTACCCTCTAACTCAGTCTCTAAGCCTTTTTTACTATACTTTTCTTTAAGATTTTGACTTTCACTGAACCTCTAAGTAATTATCGAGTATAACATTTGCTCTTTAACTTCCTTTAAGATACCCTTTGACTCTGTTATCTATAGAGTTTTTAAGAAAATTATCCTCTGACCAAGTTTCTGAATCCCCTATTTTTACATTTTATTCATAGGTTTTGCTTCCAACTCATTCTTTGAATATCATTCCAATGTACAATTTATTCATAAAATCTTTTGAGTTATCATCTACCTTCATTCAATTTCCTTATAATCAATCCATTGGTCCATTTTCTTCTAACTCTATTCAAGACTAACCAAAATAACACTCCAATCTATACTTCTTAGCTTCATTGTATCCAAATTTCTAGTATATCACATCATTGCTCACTAATTTCCCCAAATCCCATATCACCAAATTATTTATATAATTGGCTTATACTTGATTTTTTCAACTTCCCTTAACAGAACCTTTTCCAACAGCACCCATACACCAAAAATACTTCAATAACTAGTGAAGCTTAGAATTCAAGTGAGGTTATTAAGAAAAATAAGTTATTTTCCTCTAAAATCACTATTTTAAATATAATTTTGGGCTCAAAAATCAAATAAAAATTTAGAAAATAGTTTTGTGATGAATCTTCTTATAGAAATTCAATGTTAATTTAGGGTAGTTTACTAAAAAAATTTTGAAGGTAGAACTACGTTGTTAGACCTATTTATTTTATATCAAAAGTGCTTGTTTTCATCAATTTATTAAGTATGTATATTATAACTATTAGTTTTTTACAAAATAATATTTTTTCTAAATTCTACATATGAAAATAGGTAAGAATAAATTTTCCTAAAATTTTCTCATTGCGTATAATATTTTTATTGAATTTTTAAAATCAAATAAAATTGCCTCTAGCCACCAACGGTCAATCCAAGTGTATTAGCCAGTCGAAATGGTGATTGCTACCTCTTGTGGTAGTGACGGTTGGGTTCTATGTACTTCTTAGGTTATCGTCCTCTCAAATGTCCAAATTGCATATTTATCTTGCATAATTTTTCTAAATTCATTTCTTCCTCTTCAAATTCAAAGCCTATTTTTCTCATATCTCCAGTTGTAGATAGATTGTAGTTGTAAGCTTTGTGAGATTTTTCAAAGTGTTTTGGAGGTGTATAAGGATTTTTGTATCTCTTCCTTGTTAAAAATCACTTTATATACTTACTTTATTTATATGTCTACGTGACTATCTTACTCAACACCTACGTCCTACTTTATACACACCTAATTTAAGTTTAAGCTAGCTGCCTTCCAATTTTTTTTAATTAATTTCTTGTATTTTTTATAGCTTATTTTAACTTAGTTTATATTAAATTAGATATTTTAGATAATTATCATTATATAATTGCACATAATAAGTACATGCAGGGTATTTATATATATTCTATATATAATTTTATGTCATAAAATGTTTTTATTACATATATAATTTATTTTCAAAAGTTTATGACTAACGGAACCTATTCAACCTATTTATGATAAATAATATATATATCTATAGTTGAATTACACTATTTAGTTATATTATTATTATTTTATTATATTTTCAAAATTCGAGTCCAGAGGATGTTTTTAACTAATGTTTCAAATCTACTTGTAAATCTTTAGATTATTCGAGTTAGTTTAATTAACACCCTAAATCACTCGCTTAAATAATTACATGAAATTATAAGGCCTATAGATTATACTATTGTATAAGATATTCATCCAGACCTTGTTCAATAAGATAAGTTTTGAATAGTAATTTGTTGAAATTTATTCTTATAGGGTGGGCTATGAGCTTAAAGTTAGGACAAGTTATGTTAGAGTTATGCATGCTCTTGATTGTTATTTGATAAGTTTATTAAATAGGGTTTAATGTGTACAATGTTTTGTTATCATTAAGAGAAGCTTTACTGAGAAAAAAATGAGATATATCATTAAAAAGGATTAAGTTTATTTTCTCATGTAATGTTTGTGCAAATAAAAGCAATATATATTAAGATTCCAATTCAATGAGTTTATTCTTCAATGAATTGATATATCTATATTATTAAAGTAAATGATACCTTAAATAACTGTTTTTCTTAAAATTATATATTTATCCTTTATTTACTATTATTTAATAAAAAAATTAATGATAAAATAAATTATTAAAATTATAACTAATAAATAAATATATCTACTTAATATTTTCTCTTTCTCTTCATTTTTCTACTCTTTCCAATTTTTTTTACTCTTCCACTAACTGCACTTATATCTTTTTTTTTTTCTCTCTTATATTTTTCCTACTTCTCACTTTTTTATACTCTTCTACTGAGTGACTTATATCTCTCTCTATCTCTCCTTATTTTGTACTTTTTACATATATAATGTAGATGTACAGATAGTTTTGGCTCCATTAACATGTCATGTTGAATTTATAAGAAAAGTAAAAAAACAAAAAATTACAGATTTTATAAGTACCCCATATCTTACAAAATTTTTTTAGATATATGGTATAAAGTGATCTTAAGATTACAGAAGATAGAGTGTGGAATAGGCCCTTATATGCTCATCCTGCAGTCATTTACCGTTCACCGCTAATTTCTATTAGCTAGAACTAGAAGTTGTGATTTTCTTTTATTTGCGCTCTTTATTTTCTTCTACCTTTCTTTACTCCCTTTTCCTACTTCTTAAGTTGCCGAACACGGTAAAGGGTGGATTAACCGTGGTGCCAAAAGGGTGGAAAAAGCAGTGGAAGGGCTGAGTGAGTGGTGCGTGCCGAGTGATGTGCCAGTTGCCACTGACCACTGTATCCACTGTCTCTGTCCACTGGAAACAAAGAAGAAAAAGAAAAAAAGAACAAAAAAATAATATAAAAGATTTCCAAATCCTGCCATATTCCACTTTCTCTCTCCTACCTTTTCATTTTTATTTTGGGCTGTTTGTTCCATTTCTGCTTATCAACTCCCAACTCCCTCCGATCTACTCTCCGTCAGCTTCGATTTCCTTCCGCCCTGAATTCTCTCTCTTCAGGTATTTTATCTCCGATCCCATTTTCCAGTTTCTGTTTCTGTTTCACTTTGTTTCTACTCTGACCAAACACTTCAGTTTTCTTAGCCTTTTGGTTGTCAATGATTGAGACTGTTGAGTAAAAGTATGTCATAATTTCTCTGTCATCTTTAGTTCTGATGTGAAAAAAGCATCGGTGGATGATGTTGCATAGGATTTGTGGGTTTGTGTTAATCTCAAATTGATGTTCTCATTATGTACTAACTTGTTTATCTTTTTTCTCTAGTAAGTAATGTTGTCAGCTGTCTGCTAGTATTTTTTTTAATTATTATTATTGATTTTGAGTATTATTAACCTCTCTGGTGATTGTGATTTGTAAAAATTGATGAAGGAGGTGGCCTGCTGTATGATTTAAGGAGGGAAGTAGAAGGTTTTGGAGGTTGAGATTGATTTGAGATCCACACATGATTAGTACCTATGTTATTCGCAGCGGAAGGCGGAGGATTCTTTTCTGCATCAGCTTCTGGGTATAGCAAGGGCCTCACCCTTCTCTTGTTTGGTGAGAAGAACAAGGATAGATCGATGAGAGTTTCCCCTTGGAATCAGTACCAACTAGTGGACAGGGAACGAGAGAAGGACCTCCCCTTGGCTTCAAATAAAAACTGGCTTTCCAGGGGATGTGCGCCTTTTGTGTGCTTTGGCTGTACATCAGCCGGGCTTGATGCTTCTTCCCCCTTAAAAGTCGTTGCTGCTCAACAGAAGGAGACTTTGCCAGCCACTCTTGTCTTGGGAAAGGATGATCATGACGCCAGTGTTGAAGATGAGAATGATACGAGGAAGTTCATTCACAAGAGTAGCTTGAAGAAACGATCTATTAGTGAGGTTCCTGTGGAACTTTCTGATGAGCATGAGGAGCTATGTAAAAATTTTGGTAATGCTGGAAGAAGGAGAGTCCAATGGACAGATGCTTGCGGGAGTGAGCTTGTCGAGACCAGGGAATTTGAGCCCAGGTATTCAAGTTTTATGGTGAACTGAAAAGCAAATGCATCATTCCTTTTCTTTAGATCTTAGATATGGTTAGCAAATAAAAGGCTGTGTATTGCTGTGATTCCTATATTTATGTGGTTGGCTTTTGGTTCTACTGCAAGTATACTAGTTGAGTTCTGTCCAAAGAGAAAGATATTACCTTCAACACTTATAGTAAGATATGCTCAAATAAATTTCTTTGCGAGAGCTTATTGCAATTGGTTAAAGCTTAGGTTCTTTACCCTCTGTCCTCATAGTTTCAGTTCTAAATCCTCTCTAGTTAGCACAATTGGGGTTCTAGAACTTTTAAGTTTCATTAATTCAAGTAGAGCTATGTAAAGAAATCATCATTACGGAGACTTGCTTAGTGCATTTTTTACACAAGACACTATCTCATTCAATTTCTGTTAGAAGATGTATTTATTTAGATATATGGTGTGTATATCTTGTATAATCTGTATATTTTAGTTGTGCAGTTTTAATTATTTTTCTAGTTAGTTGGTCAAGTTAGCTAGTTAATTTGGTCAGATAATTGTATATCTTCTCAATAGAGATATATGCTTCCTTATATTTGTGAACTTTATGTCTTTTTCATATCTTATTTAAGCCCCTGTAAACTGATAAATCAGACATGAATAGATCTCACAACTTTCTGTTCTGGTAGTATCAGAGCTTAGATCGTGGGGCTACTTCCATTGGCTTTTTCCACATTTATTTGACCTTCATTGCCATCCACAAGTAGTAACCTCTCCTTTGTTGTTCTAGCATTTAACTGCTCCCTTAAAAAATGCCTACTGTCTCCAAGAAAAACCACTGACTTTGGAAAGACACCAGAAACGTCTGACCTATTTGATTTATCTACTCAAGATTTGAGTGATTAACTTTAAAGCATGCACCCATACTATAGATTGGATGGATGAAATTATCTTCAGTGGTTGCAAATTGTGAAGACTTACTTTAAGGGAAAAGGCAAGTTGAGCCACTTTACGAGGAAAGGACTCCACAAGAAAGATATCCAGTTTGCTAATATGGGATGAAAAGGACTAGATGGTGATGTCCTGGTTGTGCCACTCAAAGCAATCTGATGTGAGCAAAAACTGTGTGTTTCTCTCTTCTGCAAAGGACATACGGAAGATGATTCAGAAGGCATAGTCAGAGGCAGAAGATGCAGCACTAATATATAAAATTTGATTAAGAATTTTGAAGGAGAAGCTCCTGAATTCACGCTGGGTCAAATTAGCAGCAGAAGAACTGTACTAACCTGCTGCCGGTGACTTTCTCAGGGCTCCGCAGGAAGAAGGTCTGGGTAAAATTTATAGCCAAGGTAGCTTCTCTGTCATTAAATACTACAATGTGATGAACGGTCTTCAGCTAGAATTCAATCACTATTGAGATGCGCCATGCATTGGATTCCCTAATTTTAATAAAACCTGTGGAGTGCAAGCATATGTTTAACTTTTGTACGGGTCTAAACATGGAGTTTGATCAAATCGTGCAAATCTGAGGGAAAGAAAAGCTGCAATCAATTGGTAGAAGTTTAATCAACTGTGAGAGCTGAAGAAAATCATAGAAATGACATGCTAGAAGCACCTTTAAGTGACTGGATCAGCTATGATGTCTAGAAAGTCAATAGATGGGGCTGAGAGTATTGAGATAATGGAGGAGGGAGAAATGATGGTGAGAGGAGTCCAGCAAGGACAATTTGTGGTGTATATACTTTATAGACATGTCACAAAAGAGATGCTTCAACATCCATGGGAAGGAGAAAGTGCTGAGAATGTTAAACTGGATTTGACAGAATGCAATGAAGCCCAGCCGATCTGCTAATTAAGAGGAGATGCCTTGAGAAAAGCAAATTGAGAAGTTTAGGGAAACCAAAGCCTGAAGAGAGATGGAACAATCTCCTAGAACTTGGTTTTGGATATTTTCACAAGCCAGGATCAGATTTAGATAAAAGTAAAGCCAGGAGAGATGACACTCTATTCATTAAACTTGCTGCATATGGACAGATCAATTAGTACTCATGTATGTAGATGACAAAATTGTAATGAGTGAATTTGAAACTAAAGGCTTGGAAAGCTCTTTCTTCTTCTTCTTCTTCTTCTTCTTCTTCTTTTTTTTTTTTTTTTGGGCTTTGAGGTTGCATATTCAAAAGCAGGGTCATCTCTTTAATGAAGAAAATACAACCTAGACTTGCTAAAGGAAATTGGAAAATTGACTTGTTAAGCAGCATGTTCTCCAATTGACTCTAATCATCAGCTTGGGGCTGGGGAAAAAAGTAAGCTGTCAACAAAATCTTACAGAACTCGAAGGCAATCAAGTTAAAGGTATAATGGGTTGAAAGGGGCAATAGATGACAGTTAGAGGCATAGAATGATGCTAGTTATGTAGGATTTATGTCAGATAGGAGGTCACTATTAGGGTAGTGTACATATCTTGGGGCCAATTTGATCACTTGTTGAGGAAAAAAGCAGGAAGTAGTAACTTGCTCAAGTGTGGAAGTTGAGATTAGAAGCATGGCACAGGGAATTTTGAGTTATGATGGATTAAGATCATCCCAAATTACTTGATAATAGGAATAGTTGATAGTATGAAATTCTTGAATGAAAGGTTAGAGAGAGAAAAATGCTCTCTCCTCCCTCTAGGGTTTGAGTTTCTCACCTCCTCATCCTCCTAGGGTTTCAACTTCTTCCATCCTGGCTGCTACCCAATTGCAGGCCACCTCCTATCTGTTGGTTGCCTTCTGTTCACTGACCACCTGCTGTCCACTGATTACTTTTTCACTTGTTGGCTGCCATCTTGCAGTTGGTCGTTTTTCCATTTCTAGTGCAGTGTTCATCTCCATCTCATTGTTGTTTCTGTTGAAGTTTCAGTTTGTTGTCGGCTGTCTATTTTCAGTTTTTGCTTGGCTTCTCCTTGTCAGGTGGGGTTTCTCTAGCTAGGGCTCCTTCTATTGCCCCATGCCCCTCAATTAGTTCTACACTTGCTGTTGATCCTCCTTTTCCAAGGTAAAGAAACCTTCAGTGAACCTCTCCATTAGGGATGTAGCAGCTACCTGTTGCCGATGAAGTAGTGGAGCACCGACATATGTTTGGGCCTCCTCCTTACTGTGTTTCTCCTTTGTTTGGTGTGCCCTTCTCTGGTGGCATGTCTTTTAAAAATGTTCTTCCCTCTCCAGCTTTAAAGTCTCTTCCCTTCCTCCCACCCTCTCCTCTAGCCCTCCAGCCCTCTCCTTTTGGCCTTCCTCCTCCCTCATCTGACCACCTCTTCCCTCCTCTTCCTTCCTGAAAAACTTTCAGGTTCTCCCTCTCCTCCCTTTCTCTCCTCTTCCCCCCCTTCTCAACCCCCTCCTTTGAAGGCTGCCACCACTTGGAAGCCCATTCCATCTCTTGCATTGTTCATAAGGTTGATTGCTCCCTTCTTTTCTACCCTTCGCTTTTGGATGGAGATGATTTGGTGCCAGCCACAGCAGTGGAGGTGGCAAAGTTTGGTGCTTGCCTTTGGAGAAATACTTTGGTAGACTGTATTCTTAATAAGAGCATTCCGTTTCTCTTCTTGTTGAAGGGATTATTATTTATGCTTTGGGAGGATGTCATGGTTTGACTATAGTTTTGAGTAGAAGGGCGTGTTCCTTTTCAAAATTGGAAATAACAGTCAACTTATGAGAGTTCTTGAAACTTCTTAGTACTTTGCTGGTGGTTTTCTTTTTCTTCAATGATGGAAATGGGAATGACGTTCCCAAATGGAGAGTTCCCTTTTCTACCATAAAGGTTAAGCCGTGCCTATAGAATATTTATAAGCAAGGAATTGACTATATTACAAGCTGGCCAGGAAAACCTTTAGTGGCTGACTTAACCATGTTTGTGTTGATATGAGTGCTAATAGTGATTTCATAAACATCATTCAGGTTAAATGTAATGATGGTGAAAAGATTCTCATCGAGATTGAATGCTAGTGGAAGCCCCCTAGCTGTTTGAAGTGCTGGATTTTTGGGCATAATTCAGCTACATCTGGTCAAAGGAAGAAGTGCATGTGTCTTCCTCCTCTGAGATTTGATAGTAGCTTTGTGTGAAGAGGCTACTAAGGCCCCTGTGCCATAGGTTGATACTACCTCCTCTGCTTCTCTTGAAGACCCAGTTGAGGCAAGTGCCACTATACTTGCTTCTGAAGGCCAAGCAGAAGCAATTCCCTATGTGGAAGCTAAGTGTACAGAGCTTGATAAGGTGTCTAGTGTTGAAGGGCCTTTGAAGCTAGACTCTTCTTTTGACATGGCACTAGCAGACTTATTTGAGGGTAACAAGTTCTCTGGCTGTGGCTGTCAAAAGCTAAATTCTGGAATATTGCATGCTGAGAAGAAGAGAAAGAAGAGACATTGATTTGGGACATAGTGTAAAGGTTTTTTTTTTTTTTTTTTTTTTTTGTCCTTTATGTTTGTATGGTCTTTGCTAAGGAGTCCTACAATGGTTGTGTTTTCATTCTGTTTTGTTGTTTTTAAGGTGATCTTGTATCTTTTCCCTGTAACTTTTTACATCCTTCATAGCTTTTCCTGTATGTAATGGAGGAAAAAGGAAATCTGGACTGTACCCAAAAAAAAAAAAAAGGAAAAAAGGTGCTATAGTATTCTGAAGTTCTAAGAGGTCCTATTTTTTTTGGATAATGTAGGTCATTTGATTTTCTATGTTTGTTTTGTTTGAATGATCAATAAGTGAAAGCAGCTTCTATATATGTAGATTTATTCACTACATACAGTGCTTTTGTGAGGTTGAATAATAAACATTATTTTGACCAATGAGATTGAGCTACTGTGATATGCCAGATTATTCCGTTTCATTTCATATCATGGGTTTCCACTTTCGCAGATCTGGTGGAAGGACATGTTTGTCTTCTTGCCCAAGATGAATTGTTCGACAAATAAGTCATTTAAATGTTTCAATGCATAACCAGTTTCTGCATATGAGTAATAGGCTGTCATATTTGCTAAAGGAATAGTTGTTTCACTTGCGTAAGTGCTTGCTCCAAAAGTGATAGACATAGTAAATGTTTAATGACTAGCATTGGATCAAATAAACCAATCCTAATGGCAAGTGATAGCATTTGATTATGCTTTATTAAATTGGGATTCTCATTTTACTTCAAATTCTTTTGTTGGAATGCTAACATTTAAGTCTTACAGCATTCTAGAGATTTTCACATTGAGTCATTGTTTCTGGCTTTTGATTCTGTTCTTTGCATTTTAAGTGGCATTCTGCTTCTCTTTTCAAAGAGATAACGCTGAAGAAATTGGAACTACAGTTATAAGAAACTTCGTTTTTGAAAAGAATCTAACAAACCCTTGTAAAATGTTATGAATTGAGGTGGTTTATGGCATGCATGAGAGTTCTATCTTACATTCTTTTTTCTTTGCATTTCATTTTTTTTTTAATATATAATAAACTTGGAGAAGGTAGAGCCCTTGTGACCCACCCCTCCCTGCCAAATCCAGGGTGGAAGCCGTAGCCTACCTAGATCCCTATAGGTTTGTTCTAGGGGGAAAATGAACCTGAGACCTCAGTGGAACCAAATCACCCTCTCACCACTAGGCTGTTACTATGTGGGCATACATGAGTGTTGCTTTGTTTGGGTATGTCGATTCAGTTCTTGTAACTGTGAAAATTTCAAGGCTTTGGTGTTTCAATATCCATTGATATTGTTGAATAGCATCTAATAATTGGTGCCGTTAATGCATTGAGTGATAATATTTACAGTCATAGTGTTTTTTCATCTCTTTACATTTCTTCATGTTAGATCTGGAAACTCACAAATAGTCAGTTTGGCACCACTGCCATTGATTGTCATGAGTTGATGTAGACATCCTCCAATAGTTCCCTTGCTCAGGTGGTTGAAATGAGCTTCGTATATATTTGCATTCTCCTCTTTAGAAATATTCAAGTAGATTGCACCTTGTAAATATATTTGCCTAATCTAGGTAAATGGTGAACTACTCATTTTAATTCATTTGTTAAATGAGGGCATGATAGGGCCACCTTTTAATTTTCCTGCATCATATTGAAACTCATATTTTATTTATTTGTTTTTCCCAATTGTCAGAGTTATAATTAACTTATTAAAATCTCTTTTCTCATGTCATATAAACGAATGCTAAAGTAAATATCAAACAAAAGGTATAAAAACTACACTGGATAAAGAACAAACTTAGCTGCACATATTTATCCTTCAATACATGAATCATGGTGCATAGTTGGCTAGTAAACATAAATATATGGTATTTGCATGAAAAGCACTGAAAATTGTATGCTCCTACCATTATCCCATGAGGCGGTGAATCCATTGATGCAGGTGATGCTGTGTAAAACGTTATGTGCGATTTGCAAATGTTGTTCAGAGGCTAACAGTGTGTCCATTGACATTGTTCAGTTTGTAATTTTGGAAGTTATCTTCAGAAGACCTAAGACAAGTCATAATATATGTGAATATTTGCCTTTTGATCCTTCATGTTGTTAGCTCTCTGTAATGGTGTGAATTCTGTGATTATTTTTGCTATTTGTCTCTGATTTTGGGTTTTGGTCTGGTGGCAGTGAAATGGGTTTATCAGATGATGAATTCGACAATGCAAACGAGAGAAGCTGTTCCTGCACCATCATGTAATTTGCCTTTCTAGTGGGGAATGTGGACTCACCTCTGGGAAACTTTTGAGCTCATGCAGAAGATGTTTGAATGTAGCAAGGAGTCTCATTCTCTCCCTGTCCATGATCTGATAGTTTCTGTCACTATCTGGTCGATGTTGATATCAATTTTGTGATTTTGGGTTTTCCTGGTTAGTTGTGAATTCTTCCTTTTCTTTTTTTCCCCTTTTTCCTCTATGAACTCACATTATTTAGTCTTATATAGTTATCTCTTTATTTTTTCATTATATCCCCTCCTCTGATACTTCAATTTCCGGCGTTCTGGTTGCCCTCCAGCAGTCTTCCCCCACCCCCCTTCTTTTTTTCTAACCATCTGAAGCTGTAAGATGGTTAAAAAAAAGAATGGCCTCTGGGTCGTAGTCGAGTGGAGGTTTCTGAAATCAAAAGCTTCCTTCCTTCAGAAAACTATAAGATGGAGACTTAACTTTGTTTAACTTATAGATTATTGCTGATTTTACTTTCTGAAATGTTCTATAAGCTATAGGTAGTAAACAGTGATGGATTTGTGATTGCGCTATGTTCTTAGGACGACTTGAAACGGAGTGACAATACGAGCTAGAGATGTCTAAACAATATAATACCAGCTTGTCCCTAGTAACTTTTTCTGGCAAGCAACCCTTAAACCATCCGTACTGTGGAAACTTGGCCCTCACTTTTCCACATAGAACCGCTTCCCTTTCACACACCATTTCTCTTCGTGATACACCTCAAGATCCAAAACCTGAAGTGAAGGGAGAAAATATGTCGTAAGCGTCTCCATTTCCTTGCATCAAGCTTCCAACTCTATCATCATCTTTTCCTTGTAGAGCCACTGCAACTTCCTCCTTAGCTTCTACGTGTTATGCTTTCACTACCAGGAGATTCTCAGACAGGAGGGCTGCTGGGAAGACCAGTTACTTCTCTTAGAGAGCCATCTCAACGGTCCCCTGCACCTCTTTCTGCTGGTCCGTCCGGTTGCTCCTTCACAATCCAAGGTTGCCACGGCAACTATGGATGATAATGGTGTCATAACATTGGAGTTCCAATGGCAGAAGGCTAAAGGGCTTCAACGTTACTGTAAGAAGAAGTAGATTGAAGTTGCAAATCAGGGCCTGCTCTTTGGTTTCTTGAGCATGAACGGAATTACCCAAGGAAGTAAAGCCATATAACTTTTTCTACGGAATTATTTGATTGGATCAAATGCCAGTATGCACGATATTGATGAGAACACTTTGAATTACACCTTGAAAGGGACACAATACCTGGCAGATAATTCTGATGCAGTGCATTAGAATATGCAAGGACAAAATTCCTGACCGGCCGGCGGCCACCTTAATATTTACAAGATATTAAAGTGAGAAAAACCCAACAAAGTACTTTCATGTTGCAACTCTATAACATTCAATATTTGTCTTGCGATTGAATAATATGTTCCATAATCTTACAATTGGTTGAGATAGGATGTGGCTTATCAATTTGCTTTGATAAATTTATATGGTTTGTCCTTGATATAGAGAGAAATAACGTGTGAAGGACACCATAAACACACATCTCAGTCTATATATGTATCTTATGCTCTAACTTTAGTGGTAAAATTTGAATAGAACGATTTTAAACTTTTAGATAACAAATAATTTTTATCACATTTCCACAAAGTTATCGGTTTGTAAGAATTATACATATCCTTCTCGAGGAACTTTGGTCCTTTCTAATTAGATTTTATTAAACGGATGGGAAATGTTTGCCTCGACACTTGACTATCTTGTATACGGTATAGCTTTTAGTTACTTGATGCACATCCCTCTTTATTCTCGACCAAAAGAATCGGTCATTTTATAGTGCACAGGTCTTTCTTTGTCTTTCTTTCTCTAAAGTATTCGGAGAGACCTCTATTATGGGCTTCCCTAATTAGTAGCTATCTCAGTGAGCAATTTGGCATGTATAATTTTCCTCCTCAAAACAAGTAGCCATCTTCCACACCACACTCGTCTACCATCCTTCCATCGATGCATCGCGAAATTATGGGTCCAAAGTGTAGATCCATGGAATACTGATCTTTGATACTTGTAAGCTCAAATGGTTCGGTTTGCTATTCTGATAAAAGTGCATATTTTTTCGAAAGAGCATCTACAACTATATTACTCTTTCCTTACTTGTACTTTATTACAAAATTGAATTTTTCAAGGAATTCAACTTGTCTTGTCTGTCGCTTCGACAACTTGGTCTAACTTTAAAGGTACTTCAGTGATTTATGGTCAGTATATATGATAAATTCTCTCGGTAGTAAATAATGTTATCATACTTGTATTGCTTGGATTAGTGCTAAAAATTCCTTATCATATATGGAGTAGTTCAGCTGTGGTCTTTGGAGTTTCTCATTATGGAAGGCCATTGGTCGGCTTTCCTGCATCAGGATAGCGCTTATTCTAATGCCTAATGTGTCGCATTCTAGCTCAAAAATTTTATCGAAGTCAGGTAGTACTAATATCGGAGTGGAGGTTAATCTTTCTTTTATCATGGCCAAACTCTCTCCTCCCTTTCTTCCCATCGAAAGTCAGTATTTCTCTTCGATAGTTCAATAAGTGGCATAGCGAGGGTGCTAAAATTCTTGATAAGCCTTCTGTAAAATGAAGCCAGTCCGTGGAATTTTTTTACACCAATACATGTAGTAGGAGTCAACCACTTGACAATTACTTGGATCTTTTCATCATTGACTCGCAAGCTTCCCCCACTAACTATATTGCTCAAGAATACCATTGCTTTTTGGCAAAAGTAGCATTTATTCAGATTGCCGAATAGTCTTTCAGCATGGAGGATATCTAGGACTGCTCTTAGATGTTCATAGTAACTTGGCATGTCGGTACCGTAGACTAGGATATCGTCAAAGTACATCACGACATACTTCCTTATGAGATGTCTCAATACATGGTTCATTAGTCTTATAAAAATGTTTGGGGCATTCGATAAGCCAAAGGGCATAACCATCCATTCATAAAGTCTATGTCGAGTTTTGAATGCAGTCTTTCCTTCATCTCCTAACCTTATGTGGATTTAATCGTAGCCAGATTTAAGATCAATCTTGTTGAAAATCTTGGTTTCACTAAGTTCATCTAACATGTCTTTTAGCTTCGGGATTGAATATTTGTATTTGATCCTGATCTTGTTCATAGCTCGGCTATCTACACATATTCGTTGAGGTCCATCTTTTTTCAGCACTAGAAGTGTAGGCACAACATAAGGGTTGAGACTCTCTCTCTTACACAGCTTCTCTATAGTAACTCATTGACTTGATGTTGGAGTTCAAAAGCTTGCTCGGGATTCATTTGATAAGCTGGCTTATTTGTTAGTGCAGCGTTGGGTACGAAGTCAATGCAATGTTCTATGCCTTGAGTAGGGGGCAACCCCTTAGGTAATTGTTTTAGGAATAGGTCGGTATTTTCATTTAACAACTCCTTGATCTCTTGGGGTAGCTTACCCCACTTTTTCATTTCCAATAGTTGCCTGACTAATATGAGGGTTGACTCATTAGCATTGATGGCCTCTTATAGCTCGACTCTACTCATCATCAGAGCCTTCCTTAATCCACGAGTAAGTTTTGTTTATAACTTGTGAACTTCTCTTGGCGGCATCAGGTTTAGTGTGATCTTTCGGTTGTCCTTCTCGAACATATAAGTGTTCTTGTCATAACTCTCCTGTCAAATAACCATGGTCTTCTTAGCAACACATGGGAAGTACACACGGGCATACGTTGTAGAGAATCTGGTCGGAGTAATTCCTTGTAGTGATTGGTGGTAGTATTTACTGAGTGATATGTAATGCTCCTTTCTCATTTAATTAGTGCAACTTGTACGGCCTTAGATGTGTAACAGTAGGTAACTTTAGTTTTAAAACAAGATCGATTGATGATACATTGGTGCAGCATCTGCTATCTATGATGAGGGCATACATCTGATCATTTATCTAGCAGGTGGTATGGAATAAGTTCTCTTTTTGCTCTTCTTCTTGCGAGGGTTCCATGTTCATAGTATATTAGATAACCTTGAGTAACTGATCTAAGTCCTCAGGAAACACGTCTTTCTCAATCAGCTCATTCTTGACAGGAACCTCCTCCCCTTCGGGTTCCTCATAAGTACTTTCTACTTTTAGCTTTCAGATGTCTCCCTTGATGACCATTGTCCTTCAATTCGAGTACTGAGCAGCCATGTGTTTGAACTCTTGACACTTAAAACACTTAATCTGGATGGTCTTCCTCTTAGACTCTTGCTCCTTCTCATAAGTTTGAGATGGCACTTTACCATCGGGTTAGTTTTTTTTCTTGACTTTTACATTAACCTTTCTGCTCAACTCTGTACTCGATTGAGCTTAGTGACTTGCTTGTCCAGGTCGACTAGTCAGCATCTTCACTAGTACTCAATTCCTTCTTTGCCTCTCTACGCGCTGGGTAATCCTAACAGCTTCATCCATTACGTCGAATCATTGGAGCTCCATAATGTTTCGAATGTCTCATCTCAACCCAGTAATGAATCTTAAGATTATTCGAGTTGGTGGCTCATCCACTTTGCAATATATCATAAGCATTTGAAAGTCTTTAACATACTCATCAACTACTCGGCCTCCTTATCCCAAGTCCCAAAGTTGAGTGAAGTGTCTTAGAGATAAGTTTTCGGTACAAATCTGTTTCTAAGTATCCTCTTCATTTTTGGCTAAGTATTAATCTCTTGGTACCCCTTTCATTTCCTCATGGCTTGAAAATTCTTCCACCACATGGCAGTATATCCAGAGAACTCAATAGCAACAGTTCTTACCTTTTCGTAATCTTCTTATTGATAATAATCAACATACACTCCGCTTTCTCTTCCTACTCCAGATATTCATTAGTATTCCTAAATCCATTGAAACTCGGAATTCAAAGCTTTACATGGTCGGATGCTCTAAGGACCTGTACTCACTCTTCTTCAAAATATTCCTCTTTCTCTTTATCAAGTCTCTTAGGTCTATCATTTACCTTACTTGTCTGCCAACTCCTCCACCTCGAATGGGTCGAGCTAGGTTCTAACCTCTAACAGGTTGAGTAGCTTGTGGAGTGTTTTGTGCGGCCTTAGTAAGTCGGCAAGATAGCACATGAACAGTTTGAGTTAGATTTATTAAGAGGTTATTTACCTCATCAAGCCTTACGTCAGTGTTTTTGGAAGTTCCCTAAGACTGTCGTCCATGGTAGACGACTCTGTTGTCATCACCCGTACCAACATTCATAGTTGGGTTTGTTATTTTTCCTTACAGATTTAAAGCTTAAATAAATACTTCAAGAATTTAACAATTAACAACACAACAATCAATTGAACATAATAACTTGCTCTGTTTCACACATGTAAAACAGAGTATAATAGAATTTCAAGAAGAACTACTATAGTTCACACAAAATCTCTGCTTTGATACCAAGATGGTGCGAATTGTGACTAAGAACAAATAAGGCTAGTTGCTGGATGGGTCCAAGCTTACAGAAAGCTTGTAAAAAAGGATTAATGGAGAAAGTGTGAAAGGGCAAAATGAAGAATGAAATAGTAAGCAAAACCTACAAATAGCTCTAGAGGATATGATATACCAATGGAACTTCTGAGGATTCACAACACGATTCGATATGATGCACAAATCTGTTTGGTACGATTACTCGCCACCTAACCTTGATTAAGGGAAAGGATAAGAGTGATGCTAAGAGTAAACAAACAGTATTTATACAAGGAAGAAAATACTCAAGTGTATTAAGAATGATCTAATGTCCTTTATAACTACAAGTACAAGGCTATTTATAACCATAAGTTAGGGCAACTTACCTAAAAAGGAAAATACAAAAGGGCATTTCCTAATGAAGTAATGTACATAATACAAAATGGTAAAAATGAATATATAGAAAAAACAATCATTGGTGTAACGGATTTTGTACATGCTACTGTATACGTGGCGAAGCTATATTGGTGAGGTCATTAGAAGATGCGAACAAAAAAGTATAAATAGATGGCTCATCCGAGTAAGGATAGCTTTGTCAGTCCGGAGTCTCTCTCTCGGCTTCTTGATAAGGAAGATATCAAGTAATTGGTTAGCTCAGCACTAATGAGTAATCCTCCGTTCGGCATACTACAGAAAAATGGGCAATCATATAGCTTGGCATGAAGGGTAACTCGGTAAGGAGGTACTCGACTTTGGCAGGAGTCAGTTGGAATAGAAGGATTCGTCGTACTAATCTCTCTAGTCTTCAGGTTCGGCTACGGGTTAGAGGTTTAGTAGTCTGATTCTTATCACTTATGGTTCTAGGAAATATTTACATAATGAAACGGTCTAAAACAATTAAACATTACATGGTTACTCTTTTTCTTATCTATAAGTCACTAGCAAGACTCTCAAGACACTATTAGTCTTTTAGTTTATCCTCACTCCCCCAAAGATCTTCAAAAGAGTACTAACTTCCTAATAATTGTAGTATGGCATATTATTTGTCTCCTATAAGAAAATCTATAAGGGTATGAGGAACCAATAGTAGTAAGTTGAGATGGAGACATAAGATTGTATAATAAACACAAATAAGGTTTTTAAACAGTTAATTAAATGTAATGTAATATGCAAATGACATCACACAAGGTGGTATAGTCCGTAGTGAAATTAGAGAAATTTCACTTACTTTAGTCCGAGTTGAGGAGTTTCAAGGCTTATGTAATAGCTCACGATTAAATCCAGGTTTGTATTATGGAGATACCGCTCCCCTTATGACTATCCTTTGAACTATTGCCCCTCATCCTTATCGCAATTTCCTCCTTTATCATTTAGTTCAACTGAGGATGAAGAAGGGACTATTAAGCTATCTAGTATTGTCATTTTCGAAGGTGTTGGTATTTGATTGGAGAATCTTGATTGGCCCTTAAAGGGTTGCAATTCATGTCTCATTAAGGTATTAGGTTAAATATGGTTTGACTCAGTTTAAGGTGATCAAATAATTCCCCTCCATATAAATCAAAGTAATTCAACACAACAAAGCATCAGAATATAGTTTAATAACCAGAGATACATAAGCATACACACAAACATTTACTTACAAGCACAAACAACACAATCCTAAGACTCTAAGTACTTTGATATAATATTCCATAATATAGCGGTGTGTTGAACCTAACTTACTTGAGGTCCTTGACTTGCTCACTTAATTCGTTGCAGGGTCAATTCGTCTCCCCTTGTTCCTATAATATAAATACATTTTTAGTATTAATATTTTTATTATATATAAGCTTTTAAATCATAGTTTTTACCCAATTATCCAAGCTATATATATTATTAATTACCGATCTATTCTAAGTTAATTTTTGATTCAATTTTTGAATCCATTTCTATTTTTGTTTCTAAATCAATTTCTGATTACGAGTTTTACATGTAAACCCTAAGAGTTTATTCCGAACCAATATGTGAAATTAATCACATTATACTTAGTTATCTTAAATTTTCTATTTAACCCCTGACCAATTTTTTGGTTGGTACGGTATACCATATTTTTAATTGAACTACCGAATTTACTCTTTGATGTAAGAATAATTTACATTTTCATATAATTACCTAAATGTATGTTCTTTATTAGATTTATTTTATATTATTATTATAATATTAGCAATTTTAACCTAATATTTTCTATTCATTTAATTTCCTATATACCCATATTATGTATTATTATATAATCTACACTTAAATCACTTATCTAACTTTTTTGACAATACAAATATTATTCATCTTCACCCAATAACATATCAAAATATCTAATTATACCATAAATAAGAACTTATACGTAATTAACCTTAAATCATAAAATTAACTTCAATATACCATTTTATCTATTATTCATTTATACATATTTACTACATAATACATATAATACTTACATCCGACATCTTAAACATCACAAATATCATCTTACATCAGCAACTAACATCCCAAGATACCTAATTACATATCAATAAGAATTTCTAACAATTTATCATTAAATTACTAAATTAAGCCCGTATGTTGTCTTTTATGCATGATTTTAAGACCTAAAAATTAAGTAAAATTTTGAAAAATAAATTTTCAAAAAAAACTCTATGTAGAACTGTCATGAACATTGTGAATAGTCTACATACAAATTTTAAAGTGAAAACTACATTATTAAGGTTATTTACATCTAAATTGAAAACTAATTTGAGTTTAGGGATTTTTTAATCATTGTATATCTTAGGACCTAGTTTTATCAATTTGATATTTTTCTTAAATCTACATAGAAAAATATTTCAGAATACTAAATTTCATCATTTTTTAGATATATTTAATATTTTTAGTAAATTAAACAAAATTGAAATGAAGATTGGACTCTCTTATTTGATTAACTTACAGCCACCAATGGTGGCTACTATTGTGTCGACAACTTTAGGAAGTGGGATTGTTGTTCAGTGGTGGTGGTTATTTGATTCCAGGTAATCATTGATCATAGGTTCTCCTTATAAACCCTAGTTGCATACTATTTTTGTTATTTTTTTGTAAAATTACTTATCTCTTTTTGGTCTCTCTCTAATTTTTTTAACTTTTGATTGGTTAATTTATTTTCTTCACCTCTCAACATGCTATGCCCCATTTCCAAACCATTTCACATTTTCTAACAATTTTCTTGATTTTTATTTTATTTTTTTAACGAATTTTTCTTAATTATTTAGTATTATTTTAGCATATTTTAGGCATTTTAAGTAATTTTAAGTATTTTCAATTACATGTTATAGACATTTGATTTTTGCCCTTAGTAATTATAGTCATAATTTTTCGAAATAGGGTCCTAACTCAAAAATAAGAAAAATATAAAATAATAAAATTAGAAAATGATAAAAATACAAAAAAATGAAAAATGAAAAAGAAGAAAAAAGTTATAAAGATTTTTAGATTTTTTAGAAAGTAATTTATTTTAGAGACAAATAGTTTTAATTTTAACTTAGTTCAAATAATTATTTTAGAGAGTTATGTATTTTAAGTACAATTTAATTGTATTAAAAATCAAGACATAAGTTAACGACATAATGGATAAGTATTGGAATATTGAATTAGATTTAGTTGTAAGTCGTAAGTTTGAATCTCGTTAGGTATATATTTGTTTTTTATCTTTTACTCTATTGCAATTTCTTTTTTCTTTTTTTAAAATCTCAACGAATCTTTTGAATTTAATGTGATAAAGACTTGTGGGATTTATATTTAACTAGATACAAAAGATTCGCTTTAGAGTTTATAAATATGGATTATACAGGATAAAGGGGAGGATTTTTTTTTTTTTAAGAAAAACACATATGCACGCCACGACCTACAACGAACAGTATAGTTGCAGTACAAGCTCTAGCATATACACACAGCATGCCTATCCTCTACTCTAAGATACAATAGCAATACGGCTACAATTGTCTAATTGAGTAGTACCCCACCACCTCTCCTTTACCAACAGCAATACACAATCCTTACACATCATACACGCCTGACACCAGGTACAATTTAACCGAACAACACCAATTCCACATACGTTAACCCAAACTTCCAACATATGAACCATTCCCTCACATATGGCTACATTGCTGTTGCTCTTTGATTGCACTCCATGCCGTGATTAGTGCAAACATTCACTGTTTTTAATACTATATGACAGCACACATCACTTCACACGCTAGAACTCTTCACATGAAATCACGGCACTCCCCTTTGTAATCCACAACTGTAGCAAGACAGTCCTCCTTTGATTTTACGGACATAGATCAACAATCAGACTAAGGCTACCGATCATCCTCATCCTTTTCAAGCAGATGTTCGCAGCAGCTACTTTATTCGCACTTCGCCTCACTGCTCCATCCATGCGACAACAGCACGATTAGTTACTATTAGACACTTCATTATCTCCGATTGCTTTTGGCGATTTACGTACGTCCAGCAACATATAGCTGTTCATTTGTTAATCACACATAAGGCTATTGCCAACCGCACTTAAACTGTCCTCCAGCCACACAATGGATGTAACCAAGAAGTTCAAGTTGGGTTCTTTCTTTCATTCTTTTTTTTTTTTATTCCTTGTTTCTTTATTTAGTTATTATTATTTTTATTATTAGTATATTGTTATTTTTTAGTTAGTCAATTAAGTTTATAACATATCATATTATATATATATATATATATGTTAGTTTAGTTGTTTTTAGCTTTAAGTTTTTTAGAATTCTCTACATTAGAACATTATGTTTTAGTATTAGTTTTCTTCTACATATCAAATTATTATATGATATGATTTTATTTAGGTAGGTGATTATTTAATAAGTAAAGATATAGATAGATATATATTTATTTATTGACTTAGGTGTTCATTTTTAGCATTAGTTTTCTTATAGATTAAGTATTTTTTTTAGTAAATGGCTATTTAAGAGTAATAATATGTATATATACATATATATATGTATATATATTAGTCTAGGAATTTTTTAGAATTAGTTTTTTTTTTTTAGGATTTTTCACTTAGAAAATCAATTTTTTTAGAAGTAAAAATTATGAAAAAATTTAATAAGATTTTTAGAATGTTTTAAAGAGTCGTTTGATCACTTGCAAGTTAGAACTTCATGGATTTTTTAAATAAACTAAATTAATTAATAACGTAAACTCGGTCAGTTTTCAAAATTAAAATAAACTAATATATTAAAGTTTTCGAAAAGAACTATGATTATTTGATTCCAGCTAACAGGTATGTAGGCATCTTCGGAGCGATGATAAAATCTGTAAAAACTTAGGCTATTTTTCTTTTGGTTTTTATTTTTCCTTAAAAATATTATAATTTGAAGAATAAACCTAATTTTGGTAAATAGATAGTGGAACCCGTTAGGGTTTAATAAGTTAGCCATTGATTCAGAATTCTCTGATTTATATTAAATTGAAATTAAAGACTGGTTGATTACGATTTCTTTTTTTTTCTCGACTTTGGTCGGATGGCGGCTCTAAAACTTTTTTTTTTCTAAATAAAAAAACTGGAATTTTTCAATTTCTCTAGTTGAGGATTAATATTAAATAGGTTTGGGTTTAGTATTAATTAGAAAGTAAGAAATCAAATTAAAATGAAAGAAACAAAAAATTTAGGCTCGACACACTTAAATAAATATATGGTACAAATTAATGCTTCTAAATATTATTTATATTATTTTATGACTTTTAGTATGTATATAATTTATCTCTATCGGTTTATTAGTTATCAGAATTTATTTTATACATTTCCAATAAATAATGGATAATATACATATAATTCAGTAATATAATATTTAATTATTTATTATTTATCTTTCTAAATTTAAACTCATAGGATTACTTTTATTAATATTTCTAACTTCATTGTTAAATTTGGGCTCGATCAGTCAATTCTCTGATCACCTTAAATTTTATGTATTAACTCTGAATACTTTATTGTAGGGCTTACAGTAGTCTTTTGCCCCATGCATAGAGCTATGGAAATTTTGCAAGCTTATAGTTGATATTGATTGCACATTTCCATATAGAAAATATCATCACAAGTTGCTGATTGCTACTATCATAGATGATATGAACCATACAATCTTGCTCGCCCTTGCATTAGTAGATGAGAAGATGACAAAGGCTTAAGGTTGGTTTCTTAGGAATTTGAGGTAATATGTATGTATGAGAGAGTAAGTAGAGAAACCATATTCTTTAGAGGGATGAGTATTCAATCGACATTAGATAAGGATGAAAATGGATGGAAACCCCCCTTTGTGGGGTGGCAGTGGTGCATACGTCACCTTATGAGCAATTTCAATAAGGTACATAAAAAACAACAATGCAAAAAGTGGGCCACTTTTGATGCAATGCAAGTTTAGCCTTGAAAGTTTAAGAAATGCATGGAGAAGGTTTTGAGTATTGAGACTGATGCCCCAGTTTGGTTTGCCTATTTACCAATATAGTAGTGGACACTTGCACATGATAGGGGGCTATCAATTTGGATACATGACATCAAACCTTATTAAAAGTTATAATTTGATATTAAAACATGCTTGGGGACTATAGGTGACATTGGTTTGGAGTTGACTATCTAAATTTGAAGTGGGGTTTTATTTTTTACGTTGGATTCATTTTCGTTTTAGTTGAGATTTGTAATGTCTGGTTGAGATGCATTTAAGGTTACTTGTTGCCCTTATTGGTTGCTATGCAATAAGTATTAACAAAGAAGGTACACTTTCAAAAAGCACCTTCTTCTTGTCTAGATTAATGAAAAGCATTTTCTTCTTAAATTATATCAAAGAGGAAGGTGCCTTTGCTAACCCCTACACATAATAAGTTTCGCTTTCATCCCTTTTTAATTTTTTTTTTTAGGTTCCTCAAAGCATAAATATCCTACCATAGCCATGAATTTGTGATTCGCTCTAATTATGACCATGTAACTAGAGGTGTCTACTCTCCAAACTAGGAGAGTGTTACAATTCTACCTCGGCTTGTTACCATAGTCTCCATACTCCAAGGGGTATACTCAATGACCATTTTATACCCAGTCTAGTAACTTGAGCAACATTTGATGAGATGTGCCTATAAGTTTGTGAGGTTTAGAGGAACCCTAGACCCAAAATTATGAAGCGTAGGCCCCATACTAATGTCTGGCTAGAAAAATCACTACTTTTTTTTTTTTTTCTTTTTTCTGAATCTAACAAACTATGGTTGATTCACCATAAAAAAGGAGTTCGACAAAGAATAACAAGCGAAAGTCATGAACCCGGCGGTTACTAAGGTAAACTTGTTTTCTTGCTTTAGGTTTTGGTAGTCATCATGAAAGCTACAAAGTCTAAAATGATACAAACACTAATAGAAAAATAATGAGTGAAAATAAAACTGCAACCCAAATTAACTCTTTTAACCTTATCCGACTAGAGAAAGTAAAACCTTTTTCTTTCCCAACAAGTAAACTAATACTGTAGATTTCATGCCCCATCATTGTAATGTAATAGTATGAATAAAAGTCTCTTATTAGGATGGACTAAATTTGAATTTCTATTCTCCAATTTATAGCATAATTGAAAAAGAAAAAGAAAAGAGAAAAAACAATCCTTGTTCTTACCTTCGAAAAACTGAGTAAGAAAAATTAGTTTGTGCATGGATATGGTGCAGATGCATAGATTTTGGGGTTAATGGAATTTGGATTTTTGGTTTTGGTTTAAGGTTTCTTAAATATATGGATTTGTCGTATTCATGTATTGATTTGATTGGGTAATAACTTTTGCAGCTACTTGTGCTCATGCAATATTTTCGAAGTGGGGGTATTTCACTTGGGTTAAGGTGTTATTTGTCTATTATTTTCCCACCACAGATGTTATGTCAACATCCTGTTAGGCATTTAATGTGTCATATTAGCAATATCTAACGATGTTGTAAAAGAGAGGTAACAAGATCCTCCATTTAATTAATATTCATCCTTGGTTTGCACCACTAAATTCTTTCATTCTCTATTTAAAATTAGACCGAAAAATTCATCCTTAGTGTAATTTTCTCAACATCATACTTTACTTTTTTTTATTTTCCTGCTAGAGATAAATAGAAAGATAATTTAGGTACATTAGGTTTCAGAATTTAGCATCCGCCACTTCTTTGGCTATTGATAAAATGTATGTAATTAGAGTTGACTATTCAATTTTGTTTTCATGTTTAAATAAATTCGTGTCTAAAAAAACTCAAATTTATAACATGATTAGTTTATTAATTGTATATGAAAACTTAAACCTATAACATAATGTGTCTTGCGTTTGAGTTGGATCCGTTTATATTAGGCTTGACAATTCATGTTACCCTATCATATCTTGTTTATTGATTAAAAATTTATAAAATATATATGGATAAAAGGAAAAAGAACGATAATAATATTTAAATTTTATAAAAATAAATGACATAATATCTTTATATTTAATAAAAACTTATAACCTAAATAAAAGCTTTTAATAAAGCAAAACCTTATCAAATACAAAAAATTAAAAAATTTAAGTTATAAAATATCACTGAATTAAGTAGAATTATGGATTAAATGGATAGTAATATTATTCTCGTATTGATTTCTAAATTTATCACATTGTTTTTTCAATTTCTAAGGAAAATAGTCAAATAATCTACACAGGAATTTGTAAATGTTTTGTCTATTTAAACTATGAAGTGACATGAAGAATATATAGTTAAAAATATCTCATACTTTTAATTGAAATTTCTAATTTAAAAAGAAATGATTTGTATAACAAAATATAAATAAGGAAGAATATACAGTGTATCTTATGTCTCGCGCCTGAGTTTGGATCCAACTTTCAAACTTGCACATGTTAGACTCGATCTTGAACACAAATTTAACCGTGTTCAAATGGATTTGATTTATTTGTATCTTGTGTCAAACTTATTTATATCGCATGTCAAATTTTTTCTACAATAATCGATTTAAATTGTGTCATATTATATTCGATTTA
This sequence comes from Lumnitzera racemosa, assembly GCA_024138005.1. NCBI lineage: Eukaryota > Viridiplantae > Streptophyta > Magnoliopsida > Myrtales > Combretaceae > Lumnitzera > Lumnitzera racemosa. The sequence continues at coordinate 39,630,978 of JAMXBC010000011.1, read as the reverse complement.
TCGTGTTTGGGTCTCAAATTGCCAAACCTATAAGCAATGGCCAAAATATTATCATGATTTGTAGATTTTATTTATCAATGAAGAAATATCCTCTCTCTCTTATTTTTTTTTTATTATAAACTAAACTTTTTATACATTAATAAATCGTCTGCAGTCTGATATTATTTCGAGATACATCATATCAATTTTTGTCCTCACAGGATGCAATTACGGGGTATATCTTACCTTTTTAGTGCACCTTATGAACTAAACATAATCTTTGATGCTATGTATAACATGTTTTTGTTACCCTTAGATACAGGATCATTAGCATGAAACAGCGATTTTAACACCAACTTGAAAAATATTCAATAGTGAATCATTTTCCACTTATTAACCTTCGGAACATAAAGGAAATGTACAATTAGTATCAAGCAACCATTAATGTATCAGGAATGGCTGACGCTTGCACTCCTCTTACTTTTGAGATATCTGTTATCTGTCCTTTAACATTTCCCGTTCTTTGGACTTCGAAGTACACTTCTTTAGGTTCATCGGCAAAGGGATTAAGGGAAGTTAAAAGGAGGTTATTATCGCAGGTACATGTCTTGAGACGTATTGATGATGATAGGGTTAGGGAAAAAAAAACCAGCAACTGTAAATTGAATCGAATTAAAAAATTGGTTCGGTTACATCCGGTTTAATTTAGTGTAGTGCATTCGATTCATGAACAAAAGAAAAGGATGGTTTGATTGCACTCCCAATTCTAGTGTTAGTCATTGGCATTAATTATGTAGTTGTCAAAATCACGACTCTACTATTTATATAAAAGTATAGAATTAGTTAAATCATCCAAAATTGGTAAAATTATAAGTTCATAGAATTACATATGAAAGTTTATAATTTTATTAAAAGTTTTTATAAAATATCCATTTTAATCAAGAAAAACGTTATAAAATTATAAGTTCGTAAAATTATATTTTTGACTTGTAATTTTTATAACTATGACACCAATCAATATTAACACAATTATCTTGCATATTTGACCATGCATTCATAAGGTCCTTTAGGCAGCATGTCGACTATTGGAATAAACAAGTAAGATGCATAGCATGATGATTTGTGAGGCAAAAATTGAAGCTCTATATCTCTAAAGGTATTACTATTTGTTTATGGAGAAGCAAAGATATAAATATTCAATATGTTTATAAAAATTTATGTTGAAAGTAGACAAACAAGGTTGATGAAAAATAAATTGTCGAAATTGTGGATTTGGTATCATGCCTATTAAAAATAAAAAAAAAGAAATGGTTTGAATTGTATATTGAATTGGACTGAACTATTTCTTTTAAGGTCAAAAAATTTATGAATCGTCAGGGAGGTAAATTGTACTTAACCAAACTATGTTTATCCTTAGTTGATGAGGCTCGATATTATATGTTGATATTTGTTGTATCATTGTACTATCATATTATGTGAAGAGTAGTAGATTAAATAGATGTATTTAGGATGATATTATAGCATGTTTATTAAGAGTGTTTAGTGTCATGGGACGAGAGTTTCATCTCCTATATATGACTTGTGTAGCACTCAACCATACTTTATTTTCTCATATTAACTCTTATTCTAAATGGTGAGTCAATCTTCTCCTCCTGTTTTAACCTAAGGTTGGTTCAAGCCTATCATTTTTAAAGAGTATCTCCTAGCATTGTCATAGGCCCCAGATGTTTAGGAGGCTTAACCGTTCTAGACTATGACTATCATCAGAGTAGTATAAGCTCTAGAACAATTTGCTCACATGAAGCCAAACCTATTTTCAGAGTACCACATCTCATGAATAAATTGCTTACTAATGCCACACACTTCATTGTAAACTTAAATTGAACACTTATACTTGCCTTCAAACTCCAAATCATAACATTCTTCCTCACCTAAATAAAAAGTGCCCTTGTCAAAGGGTCAACATCTTGCTACTACCCACAAAATAGATTGAAAACCCTTTAAAAATGCTTCTCATCTCTAACCTAAGATCATCACTACCAAAATTCAAGGCTTCTATAGGCATCCTTAGGCTTCACTCTTACCCCTGTCCCCACCATCTCCCCTTCTCTCTACTCTTGTTTTACAAGATCGCCTCTTGAGGAATGGCTTAATAGTAAGGTTTGCCTACTAAAGTTCATTTATAAGGATACGATATAGCTACCCTCCTAGCAATGATGTCCTCTACCTGGTGGCTACTCCTCCTTCTGAGCTTTATCCACACAAGCCTAATTGTTAATAAGAACTACTCATTTATTAAGTACATCGGGTAGTATTTAGGTAGCTTGATGAAGCTAGAACCTTATAATTTGATAGCACTTGTTAGGGGATGGGAGTTTCATCTCCTGTAAAGTGTTTGTGTGGTGATTGACCATTCTTTATGTTCTCATATATACTCATATTCTGGATGTGAGCTATCCTTCTTGTCCTGTTTTAACCTAGGATTGTTCCAAACCCATCTTTTTTAAGGAGTTCCCTATAACATTGTCACGGACCCTACATGTTTGAGATGCTTAATTATTCCAACTAGTTTTCGCCTACCATTGCGATCATCAAGTAGCATTAGCTCTTAACCAGTTTGCTTGTAGATAGACCTACCTTAAGAGAATACCTCACCCCATAAACAAACTGCTTACTGATGCCACTCATTTTATTATAAGCTCGAGTTAAATATCTCTACTTGCCTTCAAACTCACAGACTGTGACATTAGCATGTATTCTTGTGCCAAGCACCTACTTTTATTGATAAAGTACAAGTACCATGGGGTGCTTAACTCTATCGAGGTACCAAAACAAGTATCGATACTTGGCACATATTCCTGACTAAGCATCCCATTTTCAAAAGATCTTTTATATATTGGTTTGAAAAGTAATGAACACGAGACCCATAAATGATTTAAACAATTATTAAATAACTCTAGTTAGGTACCTTATTGATAAAGTGGAAAGTTTATTAAAAAAGAGAGTTGTTTAAAATGTTGACATAGAATCGTAAATACTTCTTATATTCTTCGCGTTGAGTAGATCTCAACAATTGATTCGAGAGTGACTCTTGCATAAAGGGACATCCCTTAATTGTAAAGCACCCCCAACAAAGTAAAACACTTTATATATGGAGCTTCTCTCTTCTAAGTTTGTGCATATTATATTACAGGCTATGGGAGTGCTTTAATATTGGTTGGAAAGTGTCTAATAGCCCTACGAGGGTAACCTTAATTATTTCCTCTTTGACAAGTCATAGTGACGGTTTCCCCTAAGTTCATGTGCATCTATAAGAGGCTCATTTGTATTCTTAGATACTATATTAATACATTAAGAAATTCTTTTCTTAATAAACTCACAAATTTATTCTCGAGTTCATAAAAGTTTTTAGCATTTTCTTTAAAATTTTGGTGGGTTCCAATAAAACTATTCAACCAATCAAAACGAAAAGAAATGAAAAAAAAAAAACCGCTTTTCACATTCCTCCACAAGGGAATGTTTGCAGCAACGACGAAGGAACAGGACTTTGGTTCCTTCTACCTTGGGAGACGCATGAAGAAATGCGAATAAACAAGGTCTAGGGTAGATAAGAATTTTCCAGTTACTGAGCATGGGCACAATCAAGACAATCATAGCAACACCGCACTCAATAAAATCTAACAAACGATTTCTTTTTTTTTTTTGGGCACGGTCATATTATAAAAAAGTAAAATTAATATATAAAACTTATGCAAATTTTATTTTCAACTAAAATAAAATGTAAAAGACGTTGGAACTAGAAATTAAAAGTAGAGTCAAGAGCAAATTGATATGAATATAATAATCTACCATATCATATAATTATTACATAATCTATTATTTAATAAACCACATTTATATTCCTATTTTATTGTGTTAAAATAATAGTTTTACCATAAAGGAAGCCTATTTTACTTTACTGTAAAAGAAACATATTTTATCATAAACAAACCTTATTTTATAGTGTTAAAATATTGACTTTACTGTGAAGGAATTAGACTTTATCGTAAAGAAACTACACTTTAATGTGGACAAAGTACACTTTACCGCAAAGAAAGCCTATTTTACAAGAAAAAAACCCTATTTTACTATGCTAAAATATCACCTTTACAATAAAGGAAACTATTTTTATGGTAAAGAAACCTTACTTTACTCTATTAACATACTGAATCTATCGTAAAAGAAACTCATTTTACTATAAAAGGTATCCTACTTTGTAGTTCCAAAATACTAGTTTTATTGTAAAGGAAGCCTACTCATTTTACTGTAAAGGAACTCTAGTTTACTATTTACGGTAAAAAAGCCTACTTTATCGTAAAAAAAGCTTATTTTACCATAAATGAAGCTCATTTTATTATAAAAAAACCTTGTTTTACTATTTTAAAATGTTGACTTTATCTAAAGGAAGCTCATTTTACCATAAATAAACCATATTTTACGATGGCAAGATACTGACTTTATCATAAAAGAAACTTATTTTACTTTGAAGGAGGCTTATTTTACTGGAAAAGAACATATTTTACTATGTTAAAATACTTCCTTTACAATAAAGAAAGTTCATTTTACTGTAAAGGTATCCTATTTTATGGTGTCAAAATATTAGTTTTATCGTAAAGGGAACTTACTCATTTTATTGTAAAAGAACCTTAGTTTACTGTACTAAAATATTGATTTTATTGTAAAGAAAGCCTACTTTTCATAAAGGAAGCTCATTTTATAGTAAAAGGAAGCTTACTTTAAAGAAAGTTGTAAAGAAAGCTCAATTTATCCTAGAGGAAACTTACTATAAAGGAGCCCTATTTTATTGTGCTAAGATACTAACTTTACCATAAAAGAAGCTCATTTTACCTTAAAGGAAGCCTATTTTATTGGAAACGAAGCTACTTTATTGTGCTAAAATACTTTCTTTACTGTTGAGCCTGATTTTTTACCCTCCTACTTCTTTTATAAAATTAGGTCTTCTCTAAGCCGATTAGTACTAAACTCTACTCGTTTAATACTGATCCTCAACTAGAGTTTAAAGAAAATCATTTTTTCAATTTAAAAAGGGATTGGAGTTGCTACCCGACTGAAGTAAAAAAAAAGGGTTAAGTTATAACGAATTGGGTGGATTGGTTATAACTTAGCTGCCGGTTTATCGATTAAAAAAAAAAAAGAACCAATTTGTAAAACGACTTTTTTCAAAATCAGAGATTTAGGTTCGGGGGCTAATTTATTTAACCCTAAACGGGTACCACCTTTTAATTTTCCGAATTTAACTTCGCTTTTCAAATATATCATTTTTAATTTCTAAAAACATCTAATTATAATACATGTGACTAAATTAATTAATTTACATAAATATCTAAAAATGGAAAAAATAAAACGTTATATATTTTAAGTTACCCTGTACTTGCGTACAGGTGCCTACGTACCCGTTATTCGAGATTAGACTTCCGTAGTTTGTTTAATGAAAATATAGTGGGTTGATTGATTTTAACTTTGGAAAAATTGTTGAGTTTACATTTTTACCCATTTTGAATTGATTTGAGAAAGCATTATAAGGGGTCTTACGTTAGATTTTATTTTTGGAAAACCTAAAATGCTCTAGTTTGGAAAGAATCTGTTTTATTTTTATTGAAAAAAATTGATTTTCTAAGTGTCAAAAGTAACTTTTCTATTTTTATTCCATTTAATTATTTTTATTATTTATTTTTTATTGTTAGTTAGTTTTTTTTTCATGGTTTTTCTTTTGTTTAAATGTGAAAATAAAAAAACCAAAATAAAATACTTCCTATTCTTTTTTTTCTTCTCTTTCTTTTTTTTTCTTTTCTTTTTTCTTTCTTTTTTATTATTTTCTATTACATTTAAATAAAAAAATAAACAAAATAAAAAAATAATAAATAAAAAGAAAAACTTTAGACAGATTCGGATGCACAGGTCGTACCTAGGCAGGTTGGACGAGTCGGGTCGGGTTGGCTCTACTGGATTCGAGTCGGGCTTCAATGCCTTTAATAGCAGCAATAGTAGCGATGCTTGATTCGACTTGTTTTATCCACTAAAATGAGTGGGTGACGGTCTTTTTACGAGTATTGGATTGGAAATTTTGGGGGGAGGGGGTGGTGCCTTGTTGTTTTGGAGTTGTTTGGGTGGTTTTCGAAAGTTGGTCGTGGGTGATGGTGGTGCTTCAGCCATATGGGGGTTACTGGGTGTGATTGGTTAGTTGGGATATGTTTTTCAGAGTGTAGGGAGTTTGATTGTAGGCTTAGTTTCAATTGAGGGTGGCTGAGGATGGTGGTTCGAGGAGAGAGAGAGGGGGTAGTTAGGGTCCGGTGGTGGTTGCTTGGTGGCGTGGCTGGGGGTTATGGTGGAGGTCGAGAGTGGTTACGTTTGGGAGCTGATGGAGTGAGGGTCACAATTGTGGTGGTGGTCAAGCTTAAAGTTCGCTAGAGAGAGAAACTTGAGAAGAGAGAGATTGGTAGAGAGAGGAAGCGATCAAAAATGGATCTAGAGAGTGTAGTAGTTGATTCTATTGGGTGTGCATACTCCTTGAAGCTACTTTAATACTTGAATTATTCCTAGAAAACAAGGAAAGCTCGGATTAAATTAATGAAGAATGCTTAGGAAAATAGCTTCTTTTTTTTTTTTTCCGATTTTTGGAGCTTAAATCGAATGCTTTTTTGACTGTATTTAGACATTTTTTTTTTGTATTGATTCACAATAGACTATGTCTATTCTGCAATTTCGCCATTGATTTGGTGAAATTGCAATGAGAAAGGGTCCAAAAAATCATGTTGAAGTGAAAAACGCTGGAAATCTAGAGAAACTTGAGGGAAATAGAAGGATAGAGAGGAAAATAAAGGGAGAAGGAAGGAAGGGGAGGGAAAAGTGGGGTGATGTGGCACCATGTCAGCCGTGACAACCAACCCTACCGTACCACGTATCATTTCATGATACGTGGCAGCTGACGTGACACGCTACATGAATGCCATGTAGCGCCACGTCAATAGGCCATCAAATTCGATGATACTGGTGTTAGGATACGTGGTATAATTAAATCTTGACGCGTGACAGTTCTTGATGTGATTGAAAACCAAAAAATAAGAAAATGGCCTCTTTGCCTTTACTAAGTTTCGAACCTAAAACCTCATTCTTAATACTAGTATTATATCTATATGTTTAACCGTCAAGTCGTTAGCCTATGCTTCGTCTATATGTGCAATGGATTCAGTCAGCTTGGGCAAAATTTAAATCTAAGCTTAGGTTCAATGACTCAACTTCTAAACCTAAATTAAAATAAAAAATTTAATCTAACAAAACGTTATTTTCTAAAATCTTTTATTTTTTTTTATCTTTTGTGACTTTTCAAAATTTTTATGTACTTTTCCGAATTTTTTCATTTTTTTGTATTTTTTTTTCTAAATTTCCTATCTTTTGTGCTTTTTCCTATTTTCCTATTTTTCTATTTTTTTTTAGAATTCCTATTTTTTTTTCTAAAAATTCTTTTTGTCTTTCTCTAATTTTCTATTTTTTTGAGCTTTTCTTAATTTAAGACTATAACATAATTTGAAAAATAAAAGGAAGGACAAAAATTAGGTATCTACACTTACCATAAATGAAATCTACTTTACTATAAAGGAATCTATTTTTACTATAAAGGACCTACTTTACTATGTTAAAATAATGACATTTATAATAAAACGGATTAATTTTACTATTGGAAAATTGTTGACGATATCCGTAAACTGTTGATAGTATATGGAGAAACCAAAAGATGCCAAGGCAAAAAACTATCGACAATTTACCTAAAACTATGGATAGATATTTCTTTGGTATTGTTATAAATGCTTTACTACTACTAAACTATCAATAGTATAGCCATAACTGTCGACATAGTAGTAGCAATAAAACGTTGTTTATAAATTGTAGTATAGCCATAACTATCAGTGTTTGGATCTACATAATATCAATTGTCTATTATAATGAAATTGGACTCAAAGATACATTTATATTGTCTATTATAGTAGTTTTCATCTAAGAATTGATCTAAAGGAAGAATTAGCTTTGGATAATAGTCACAATTTAAAGGTACACAAAGTGAGAAAGAAAATATGTTGAATAATCATTAGTAATTTAATGAAGCATACTATACCGTACTTCTAACAAACCTCAAGACTGCTAATGAAAAAAAAAAAAAAAAGGCAAGATGATATTTGTGTTCATAAAATAAATTCTCTACTAGAGGAGAAATCAAAAGACGAGCTGGCAAGAGTAGGAATCATAACATATAATAATAGGACTACGCATTTTATGCAATAACTATGAACGTGTTCCATATACTCCTGAAATTAAGACATGAGCTAGCAAAAGCTGGCTAAAATATATTTGATCCTAAAAACTAGATAAGTCATTACTACAAGATACATATCTGATCCTCAAAACTATATAAGTCATTACTACAAAATACATGTCCGATCCTAAAAGCTACATAAGTCATTAATACTAAATACAAAATGGAACATCATCTTTCATTGTCTAGCAAAAATACATCTTTGTCATTTCTACAAAAAAATCCATCATAGTGCCTTCCTTCTAGCTACTTAGATCAACCCATAGACAATACGTTCAACCCTATAAAAACGAACCAAACAACATAAGGGCAATAAAATTACATAAATGAGATTGTTACTGCTAATATCAAAGATTATACTTAGTACAACTAAGATTACTCTTGATCGTCTTGTTGAGCCGGTGGATTGGATGATGATAGTTGTGGCGATTAACAAATCCTTTATCTTGGTTTTCCCTAACTTAGTGAACTTCTCCTCAAATGTTTTTAACAGACATCTTAAGGTTTTCCACCTACCAAATTAGGTTGTCCACTTGTTCCGTAAACTATACAATGTCCTCTCCTCATCATCATCCTTTTCATCATCTATTTACTATGCATTGTCCATGGGTTGTTGTCTGTCCCATTCATCTTCGGCATCTTTTCAGTAATGGCCCTTCATAAGACTTGACTTGTCAATTCTCTTATGGCATTCTTCAATAATGGGCTCACCATCAAGAACAAGTCCTTCCTTCTTCAAAAATATGAAATAACTCTTGCATACAATAATGTCATTCTCTTAGAGGACAAAGCTTTTTTAATCTTGTAGATCATCCAATATCCTGTGCTAATCTTATGGGTGCATAGGATTTCTCTCATCAACCATGAATCCTCTAAATACATATTAATATGATCCCTTGAACAACTATTTATACGGTATGATATGATAAAATGAAGAATCCTATGAGGGGCAATCAAATGCTTTATCCCCGTAATTTGCATCATTCTTGGCCAATTAGTATTATTCATTCTATCACGATTCAACAGTATCGTTATCGTAGTAGGTCACCGTGTACTGTATAAAGGTCTACTATTAACCTCTTTGCTGATCGTAGGCCTTTCATAAGACACACAAGGCTCCTTCCGTTATACGTTACCACTAGGCCCATAGATAAGTAATATAGAGCAATTTAATTAAAATTACTTCATGGTATAAATTAACTAAATGTGTGGACTCATGAGACCTATACCAAAAGAATATTACAAACAAATGCAGTTCATAAGGGAATTCTATTAGAAATTTTAATCTATGTTATAAACAAAAATACAAAAGTAACTAGTTATATACAAATCTATTACAAAATGTCCTCTTCACTCTCTGATCACTCCAACCCGTCCCTACACGAGACTTACCACAGGTATGCCTCAACTCTGAATAGCGATGAGATTTTCTTACACCAAAAGAAATCTATTGGGGTGTAAGCTTAAGCTTAAGCTTAGTGAAATCAATATCCTCATCAATACCACATGGCAGAAATTTATTAGATTCACAATCATATGAATGTACGAATAATCAGTATACCGAACAATCAGTATGTCGGACAATGCATATAGTGACCTAGGAACTGTATATGACTCAGAATTAGGCCCCCTGTAGTCAGGGTTTGGAGATAATTAACTAACCCAAACCAAAATCTGGGTTCTAAACCTTGAGTTTTATTTCATTTGCACTATTGTGCTTAAGCCAAAACAAAACTGTAAATATATATATTTATATTCGTATATACTTTCTTTACCAAATAACAAATCATACTTTTAAAATCTCAAGTCTAGTAGTGTGATGAACTTCGTAATCTAAAAACACACGCCTTGATAAGAAGTCACAAGATGTGGCCCGTTACCGACGGTTGGTGTCTCCTAACGCTCAGTAAGCTCATCAGCTTAGGATAGAGACTTAATATAAATGATGACATAGCTAGTGCCCAATCTTGTAGGAGGCACGTCCTCCTGTAAGTCCGTTTCCATCTTTTACGTAAAGTGGCAGTCAGTGTTATCCATATGTAATATGGGGAATGCATGATTCATTTTAATTTCTTAATCGTATAAGTGATTAACTTGATTTTCAAGGTAATCAAATAATTTTATTCTATACAATTGTACGTATAAATTATTACAAACAAATCCCATTATTATATAATTAACAAGCCATCGCATTCATCTACAAATTCATACACATACATTTTCCATATCCCACAAGCATCTAAATTTATATATATATATATATGTTTAGGTGCATATATTCTACAAGCAAAATCAAGTAAAGAGTCATCGGGAATTTACTTACTCTGCCATGCGGTCAGTCAAAGTAATCCGAGGGCAAATCATCTTCGTACGCGGTGTTCCCTAATCATCAAAATCATAATACTATAAGAAATTGATATAAACTTAGGATACTATGCTAAAATCCCTTAAGTTATACTCTTAACTAGTTTTCATATCTTTTCTCGGTTTTTACTTAAAAGTTCAATCGCATATAACTTTTTCATTTTAAATCCGATTTTTATGATTTTATAGTCAATATTCATCATTTTTGAGTGTATTTTAATGTGGTGAGGTTGGATTTTCGAAATGAGGCATGCAAATCTGTCCATGGGCCAGAACAATAGCGATCCTCATGTTTTGGAGTACTTTTAGGCCTTGTTTGGTAAATGGGCTTTTCGATAACTGGAGAAATCCTTTAGGCTTGGTCTTAAGATTTTATCCTAAGCTCAAAATACTCCTTAATATCAGATTTACAACTTTGATTTATACTCTTAAGGCTAACAACCACTTCATGGGCTCTTTAATAGGCTTAAGTTGTCAAATGGGCTTATTTTTTGTTCAAACTAAAGTGAGTGACTTTGTTGGGCTTATGGAGTCTTAGGTGGATTTCTTGTGGGCTTCAAAATAACCTTTCTTAATATTTTGAAGTGTTGGTCAGAATTTTAATGAAGGCCCAACTTAGAGTTCTAGGCTTGTTTTGAGAGTTGTAGACTTTGTATACTTGCTTTAGTTTATCTTTCCACTTTGTTCACTTACTTTTATCATATTTTAAGTGTCTTTTACTTATGTTCCAGATCTGGTCATGATGAATTCAATGGCTTCTTACTTGGTTTTTCAACTTATTTCATCACTTCCTTAAGTTTAGGTGTTAGATCATACACTTAAACTACTTGTATTCAAATCTTAATTTAACTTTTCTTTTGTAGGATGATTCTTTAGCTCATGCTTTACATGAAAAATAGAAGATCTCATAGTTATTACAACTTCCATATCATAGCTCATGTCATATAAAGTTGGTTTCTTCATAAAACTTCATGTGATGAATTTTTCCTTAACTTAAGTCTAGATTTGAGCATGTTTAGCTCAATGGAAATAAAATCAACATCCAAATGATCTTTGAATCCTCACGTCCAACATGCTCATCTTCCATTCAAGTTCTTGTTTCAAGATTTTCTTAACTTAAAATGTTCCATTCAAAGTGTTAAACAAGTATCTTTACAAAACACCAACTTTACATGCTCATATTTCGACTTTATGCAAAGGTTTTATGAGTTTGTTTCTTAGGATGGTCTTTAGTGTTATATCAACTTATAATCATACTCATATCTTCAAGAAATCAAAGTCTCCTAACATGAACACTAACCCACTAAATACAAGAAACACTTACTCATCCTTAAAGCAAAATATGGTGGTTTTGCACAAAGGTTCCACTTAAGCTCTTAACTTTGCTTCCTGCTTTTGCACCCTTTTGGAAACCCGAGTTGTTTGATCCTTTGGAGTGGGGTTTGTGGAAGGTTCTAATAGTTCTAAAGGAGCTTAGATGTTGGAAGAAAATGACACAAGAAAAGAAAATGGAAGTGCCGTGAGTAGGGCTTGGAAGTGGCGGCCAAATGAAGGATTTTGTGAGTTCAGGTTGTTTCCTCCTTTATGTTTGTTTCAAGAGAGAGAAAGAGGAAGTGAAAATGAAATTGAAAGTAAGAGAAACGAGGGAAAGAGTGGCCAGTTGGGAATGGGGGAAATGTGTGTTTAAGATTTCTTGAAATTGTTGTCTTGTAGCTCACACAAAAGTTAACAATTGTAACTATTGATGATGTAAGCATTAAGGAGTAAATAGTGGTATATAAGAGAAAGTGATTGATGGGTGAAATACGAGAGCATGCCCCGCCCCCCCCCCCCCCCCCCCCCCCCTCTTTTTCTTGTTCAAACTAACCATTTAGTGTCCTTTATGGCATGGAATTGTCTTATCTCATTTAATGAAGTTAAGAACGTGAAATCTTGTGAAAATTTGTCTATATGTAGTATAATAAGTAAAGGGGTGATAAGGAAAATGTCTTATCACTAAATTTTAATAAGTTATCAATTGATAAATGATTCTAACTTTCAATTGATAAGTCATCTAAGGTGATTGGTTGGTCTACTTATTTATATATAATGCTTAGACATGAAGATAAGAGCATAGTTTTATAGGAAATTGTTTTAGAATTTTCATCTTATATTGTTTTATACTTTATGATTCGATTCTCATAAAATTGTAAGAATTTCTAAAGTTGAATGAAATTATTCAAATTAAATTATCGATTAGTCACTTAGGGTCAAAAGTCCCTAATTGTTTTAGGGTTTAGGGTTTAGGATTTTGGGTGACTTTAGAGCTCGTAGTTCTTCAAGCTCAGGTTTTCTCGATAATTGGTTTTTGAATTGGAAAAATTTAATTTGTTTCTAAATGTAAACTTAAGTTCTCAGTTTCGTTGATCCTTGGGAATGTTCGAAAAATACTTTTAATCGAATCATAGGCCCACTAAAAGTATGGTTTAGATATTCTCTCCAAGTCACCATATAACATTCAACAAACATTGTTGCCATCCTAATGCCCTTTGTATGGCATTTTCGATCCTTTATGCTCAACTAAAACAATGTTGGAAAAAAATTGAGGATCGATGGAACTAGCCAATTCACAAATGTTTACAAATTTATAATGACAATGTCGAGGTCCTATAAATCCATGTAAACACTACTTGGTGTAATGTTTAAATATAAAGTCTAAACAAATCTTGAATACACTTTATGATCCATCATCTTAAGCGGCCAAATAATCCCATTATCTACCAAATTTTCGTAAAACCCTACACAAATCTCTTCCATAAAATCTAGATCAAGCTCTTGATGATAATCTAGATTACATTAAAAAAAAAACTTGTCCGTGCCTTTGGTAGTGGGATGCAATGAGGAAATTTACATTGAAAAGCTTACCGAGCTACCTTTTTGATGATGTTTGGCTATCCCTCCCTCATTTGCTCTTCTTAGAAGTAGTGCATAGTGCCATGAATGATAGAATTTGAAGTGGATTTATCAGAGTTAGGGTTTGATTAGGGTATTGGAAACATTTGGGAAGTAGAAACTGTTGCCACAATATGTAGGGTTTGAGGTTAATTTAGGTTTAGGTTTATATACTTAAGGTTTTCGTTTTTCTTTCTTTTGTCATTTGTTGATCAAGCTGTTGATAGTTTTACTATGTCTATTAATAGTTGTTTCATCATGGTGAAGTAACATTCTATTATAGTAAAACTCATTCTTTATAGTATATGAGCATCTATTGCAGTAAACATCTTATCTATCAACAGTTACACTTTAACTGTCAATAGATATGGTGCTATATGAAAAATAGTCTACAAAACTATCGACAGGTTTACTACTGTTGTCAACAATTTATGTTCCACCATGGTAAAGCGATATTTAATTATGGTAAGACTAAGTCCTTTACAACATATTATACTTATATATCAAAAATTATCATTTTTCTGTCAACAAAAATAATGCTAAATAATAAATTGTTGACAATTACAGGGTATATTGTAGATAGTTTATCTACAGCAGTGCACTTCCTTCTCAACCATATAGAAGCTGATAAGACCATAATATGATTATGCAAGAAGATGAAATTATATTATTCGAAAGTAAGAGATTGTTGTAAGGGAAACGTAAATGTAATACTACTTAAGAATAGATCATTATATAGCGTAATGGAATTACAATGGCTCGAAGCGGTCTTTCAAATCCATATATACAACTCTAACACCACTCAAAGTCAAACTTCATGCTATTGTCATACGGATCAATATGGTTTATGTTTTGTCCAAAAATTGATGATGGTCGGTTCTCTTGGACTGTGGTGTGTGATCTAGAGCATGCTATAATATTTTCTCTAGTTGGACTAGCCAAATTTATTGTTGGATCTACATATTTACTATTGTTTTGACCATAATTGATGAAAATCAAGCACTTAGATCTTAGACTTGATCAAGAGCAAAAGTCTTGAAGAACTTAACTGCTCAGATATTCAATTGTCGACATGAGTTTAGCCCCTTCAGCCTGCAAGATAGTGCCCTTAAGGATGACCTCTAAGTCTTCTGGCTTACTTAACGTATCATTGTGATTGGTCTTGACTTGAACGAAATGGTAGCATTAGTAAACCTTAAGAGTCTGACTTGCTATGAGGAGTTGACTTGATTGAAGGACTTTAACATGCCAACCTCAATACCACTTGTTAGAATTCATTATTTGTAGGTATAGCCTCCAATTTGATGATGATACCTGTTCCTATACGCATGCCCTCATCTAATACCTAGAATATTCTTCTAGAAAAATTATGAGATTGTCCTTTTTCATTTACTGCTTGTAAATGTTATTATTCTTACCTGTTTTGGTAATTTAGCTAACACGTGTAACCCTAGTAGTACCTAATATAAATACTCTCTTCATTATTGTTATAATCAAAATTTTTGCTACATTCATGAAAGTTATCTTCTTTATGTTTTCTTCTTAACATTGGGGACTTGACCCAAAACTAGCTCATAGCAACCTTGAAGCAAGGTTGTACCAGCGAACAACCTACTATCTCGAATTGATGAGTCACATTCAGTGATATAATAGTTTACAAGGGCTTGAGTAGTGTGCCATACCTACGAGTTGCTTGTGAGGCTTAAATTTTCATCTCTTTTTTTAGCGTTTTGATTCCATTAGAACTCATACTTTTTTCATTTCTCTAGTAGCTTTCTCTATAGGACCCATCTATACTACAATAACCCCTCTTCTAAGGCACATCATCTTGGTATCAGAGCTTAAGCTTTTGAGTAAGGCTGTGAGTTTGAGTTGTTATGAGGAAATTGTTATGAATTATTATTATGGTGTTATTAAGGTGAGTGTTTAAGTGAGCGATTGAGATAGTGATATTGTTGAAGTGAGCATTATGTTAGTGTTATGGGTATATTGTAGTAGGAGGTTCCTATTCCATGATTAGGGTTTGTTATGGGTTTTAAAGTCAAAGGTTAAGTGTGAATAATCGTATACTATTTTGTTCTGTTTCCTCCATATGTCACAAGGTGATTAAGAGGAGTGTAGTTGTAGCTGAGGGTATTGTTTCTAGGTTTATTGATTTGACGTGGTGATTGTGGTTCTTGTAAAGGTGAACATAACTAACCCGAGTATTAATGTAGTGGTAGGAGATAATGATAGCAATGTTCTTGGCTGCAAACATCATATAGAATCGACTATTGATGAACGGCTAGATCGAATGGCAGTGATGATAGAGAATATGATGATGCTAATGTACAAGATAGTGATTGCAAGGGTAGGAGATGCTTACAAGGTTGGTAGCCGAGCTAATGACAACACCCTAGTAGAGAACCGAGTTGATCAAGATGACTACCAAACTCAAGAAGCTCCTCTTAGGGAGGTAGATTACTTAGCTTATCAAATATGAGCTGGAGTAGTTGAGCAACGAGTTAATAAGAGATTAGAGTTGAATGATGAAGATGAGAGTGCAATAGAAGAGCTTTATGAGATGGAGGAAAGGCTAGCCTAAGCTCCTAGAGTTGAATGGTGTAATTAATGACCTAATCGAGCGCCCCAACATGTTCACCACTTACAAAGGTAAGTTGAACAATCATTTTGACCTGTGATGAAATTTAAAGAGGTCGACATAGATGAAAAGGAGTCGAAGAGGAATATGGAGAAGAAAAGCAGGTTGTGTAAGCTCCTAGGGGAATGGGTAATGTAAGAGTCCAAATTTCGAGCTTCTCAGGGAGTAGAAATGCTGATAAATACCTATTTTAGGAAGAGTGAGTTGAGAAGTTGTTTGAATGTTGTCGGTATGCTAAAAGAGATAAGGTCAGACTTGCTACTTTTGAATTTGTTAGATATGCCCATAAGTGGTGGAAGAAATTTCATGCCATGAGAGATAGAGAAGGATGACAAGAAGTGAGGTTGTAGCGAGAGATGAAAAGAGTTATGTATGGAAGGTTCACCCTTGAATCATACTATCAAGACACTTTTTCTAAATTGCAAGAACTTCGATAATGATGCTAAATTGTGATGAGTATGTGCAAGAGTTTCAGATGCTAATGATGCGATGTGAAGTGAAAAAACTTGAAGCTCGAATTGTCTTATGTTTCATTACTAGATTGAGACCTGACCTATGAGAAATTGTTGAGGTATTGTCTGTTTGTACCTTTAAAGAAGCTATCAAGGTTGCCTAGTGAGTTAAGAGGCAGAGAAGAAACCGACCTTACAAGAATTTTAATTCCCAACCTATTCAAAATAGTCGACCTATCTAAGGAGGTAACACGAAGCTTGCTAGCTTTGCACTTAGTTTGAAAGGACATACCTCTCGAGGTGAAGGAGTGAGGTTGGAACAAGGAGGAAACGAGAAGGAATTTGGAAAAGGGTAAACTTCTAGATGAAAGATGAGTGAGATAAAGTGTTTCAAATGCAAGGATTTTAGACATATAGCTTCCTGATGTTCGAACTGTTGAACTATGGTCATCTGAGGAGGTAAGGTGTATAACACTGATGAGGAAGTTAATGAAGCTATGGAAGAAGAAGAAGGTGGAGTGAAGGTAGAAGTTATAGGTGAAGAGATTTATCCTAAGGAAGGTGATATTTTGACTTTAGTAATTTGCTAAGCTCTTAGTGTGGAACATAATTAACAAGAAAAGCAATGAGAGAATTTGTTTCATACTTCTTGTAAGGTAAATCAATAACTTTGTGCCTTGATCATGGATAATGGTAGTTGTATAAATGTAACATTTGCTAAGATGGTAAAATAGTTGAAGTTACCAACTACTCTATGCTTGAAACCATATAAATTCCATTGGTTAAATGACTAAGTAAATATCCTTACCCATTTCTATTGGAAGTTACAGGGATGAGATCTTGTGCAATGTATTGCCAATGTATGTGTCTCATATATTACCAAGCCAACCATGGTTGTTCGATCAAGGAGTTATACATGACGGATATCAGAATACCTATAGCTTTGAGAAAGATGGCCAACCTATTACATTGTATCCTATAACTCCAAGCTAAGTGTGCAATATGTAGTTTAAACTCATCTAAAAGACTAAGAAGGCCTTAGTAATGAGCATATTTGTGCTTAGAAGAGCTGTAAAGGAGGATGGGACGACCTTTCTATTGGTGCAAAGATTGTTGGAAACAAAGAAACAAAATGGCCTACCTGAATAGGTTGAGAAATTGTTAAGAAAGTGATCTATTTCTTGATGAACTACTAAAGGATTGCCTCTAAAACAAGGAATAGAGCATATCACTGAGTTACAGCCTGAGCTACGTTACCTAACCAACTGGCTTATTAAATGAACCTTGAGTAGGCAACTCAGTTGCAACAATAAGTTGATGAGTTTGTTGATAGGGAATATGTTTGAGAGAGCATAAGTCTATGTATTGTACCCACATTGTTAGTACCAAAGAGGGATGGAAGTTGGAGGATGTCTATAGATAGTTGAACAATGAATAAGATTATCATTAAATATCGATATCTCATTCCCAAACTAGATGATGTGTTCGATGAGCTACATGGAGTAAGTGTATTTTCAAAGATTGACCTGAAATTTAGATACTATCATATTCGAATGAAAAAAGGTGATGAGTAGAAGATAACCTTCACAACAAGGTATAGACTATATGAGTGGCTTGTAATGTTATTTGGATTATCTAATGTCCTAATTACTTTCATGAGATTGATGAACCATCTATTGAGAAACTTGATTAGAAAATTTATGGTAGCTTATTTTGATGACAGTCTTGTGTGCAGTCCTGATGTGTCTAGTCATATGAAATACCTTTGAGTTGTATTCGAGGTACTTCGATTTGAAAAGTTGTACGGTAATCTTAAAAAATGTTGTTTTTACTAAGAAGATTTTCTATTCCTGGGATATGTTGTTGGCAAAGGAGGCCTTTAGGGTAGACATCGAGAAGATATGAGCAATTATAGAATGGCTAATACTAACTTCTTGTACCAACGTTAGAAGTTTTCATGGGTTAGCTTCTTTTTATAGAATATTCATTAAGAACTTTTGTTTTGTTACCATACTACTTATTAGGCTAACCAAGAAAAATATCTAGTTTTGATGGAGAACTAGAGAGGAAAAGAGCTTTGCCAAGTTGAAGAAATGGTTGACTCTAGCCTTTGTACTTTCATTGACAAATTTCAACAAAGATTTTGAATTAAAGTATGATGCATTAGGCATAGGGATTAGAGTAATTCTAATTCAAGATTGTCAACTTATTACTTATTTTAGTGAAAAACTCAAAGGATCGATGTTGAATTACTCTGTATATGATAAAAAATTGTATGCCCTGGTTCGAGTTATGTAGACTTAGCAACACCACCTATTGCCTAAGAAATTCGTAGTGTACTCTAATCATCAGACATTAAAGTACTTGAAGAGCTAATTGAAGCTTTCCAAGTGACAAATCAAAGGGTATCTTTTTCGATCTATAAAACTATATGTACAGACCTGTTCGATACATAACTTGCTCATTAGGGAATCCTATAAGGGAGGATTGTTTGGTCACTTTGGTGAAAAGCATATGTATTAGCTGTTGAAGTCAAGATTCTATTAGGAAAAAATGAGGAAGGATGTACATCAATTTGTTGCAAGGTATGCAACTTATAAGGAGGCCAAAAGTTGAGTTGAACAAGGGTAAGCTATGTTACTGCCTGTACTAGACGAACCATGGATCGATGTGAGTGTAGACTTTGTGCTTGGGTTGCTAAGGACAACTGAGGAGAAAGATTCAATTATGGTCGTAGTAGATCAGTTTAGTAACATGGTGCACTTCGTGTCTTGCACAAAATTAATGATGGTTTAGCTATATCTTTTGGTTTTCGTAAGAGATTGTACATGAGGTTCCAAGGAATGTGAGGGGGTATAAGCTTATGCTTAGTGAGCTGATCCTTCCATCACATCTTACAAGAAATATATATTTAATTAAGCAATTGCCAAACAATATACGTAGTGGCTTAGGAATCGCATACAACTTAGAAATTTTGCCTTCTATAGTTAAGGTTAAAGATTATTAATCAACACAAACCATTAACCGAGTCCTAGTACCTAGGTATTTATCTAGGGTTTCATCTATAGTGCTCAAATTAACTTATATACATATACTTATATATACATAAATATACTTTACTAAATACAAAACAAGGTCCTCTGAAAATTCTCAAGTCTAGTGGTGTAGTGGCCTCTACAATCTACAATCATGTGCCCTAAGTAAAAGTCACAAGATGTAACCCTTAATTGAACGGTTAGCATCCCCTGGCACCTAATAAGCCTGTTGGCTAAGATAAAGGCTTAATAATATGGCAAATATGCCTAAATAATTCCCATCAAGAACTTTTGCTCTTGTGAACCCCTTCTCACCTTCTACGTGAGGTAGTAGTTGATATAAGTTATGATGTGATGTAGTGCAATGCATGACTCATTTTAATATTCATAGCCAAATGATAACTTATGTTTGGTTACTTAGGTAATCAAGTAGTTTTATACCATAACGGCAATATACAATTTAGTCATGCAAGCACTTCCATTTCATTTAGTACCATTAAGTTGTGCAAACATTCAAGGCTCCACACACAAACAGTTCCCATACCCCTCATGCAACTAGTTTAATCATATCGTTATTTAGTGTGACTAATCTACAACTAAAAATAAGCATGAGGTCATCGGGAATTACTCACTCTACATAACCGCTAGTTGTAGTAAATTGGAGGTAAGTCGTCCCTAAGATCAAAGTCCCTTGAACAATATAAGAGTAATAACATGAGGATTTGATGCATTATAATAGTATTCTAAAGTTTTATTAAAGTTATACTTTTGACATAACACTAAATCTTCTTTGTTAAGTTAAATCTTCAATCATATAAAACTTTCTTGTTTTAAATCCAATTTTTGTAATCTTATAGTCAATTTCCATCTTTTTCGAGTGTACTTTCATGTGGTATGATTAGATTTAGGGGATAGGGCCCAAAATTTTATCTATTAGTTAGAATAGTAGAGCCCCTAGAGTTTAAGTTTTCTTTTGGGCTTGAAATTGTTGTTGAGCTTTTGACTACCTTATGGAATATTTAGGGCTTGGGTTGAAGACTTCATTTTGGACTTAAACGCCTCCTTAATGTCAGAATTCCATCTATCATGTGGGGTCTTATTATCATCTTACACTTCTTGAACTCCTAAGTAGCTTATAAGGCCAAAAATGGTTTTAGTTCATATACAAATCAATGCTTATCACTTTGTTGGGCTTGGGGGATTTTATTGTGGGCTTTCTATGGGTTTTATATCATCTTTTTCTTAATTTATAGGTGCTGGTCAGAAGTTCATGTAAAGCCTGTGTGAGTGGTTTAGGCTTGTCTTAAAGATTTTAGGCCTGATTTTGAGTCTTAGGCCCTCAACACCTATCTCACTTGCTTTGGTGGGTCCTTTTACTTTGTTTACTTCATTTTTAAGCAGGTTTAAGTGGATTAAATGTAACTTATAGATTTGGTCAGTTTAGGTTTAGTAGCTCCTAATTCCATTTTTTCAACTTAACTCTTGATTTCTTTAAGCTTGAGTACTAAATCAAGACTTTACCCTACTTGTACCTCCACCTTTGATCTACTTATTCTTTGTAAGTAGATTATTTTGATATAATATCAAGTGGAGTTTATATAACATGCATGTATTCTAGGCGTTAGGTTTTAGTTAAGGTCCTTACATGTTCATCTCCTTACTAAAGCTTCATGTGTTGGTTTCTCCTTTGCCTAGAGTTAATTTAGAGTATGCACATCTTATCAGAAGTGAGAATAACACTTAAGTCAACCTTAAGCATGTTACGTTCGATACCTTAGAGGATATCCATGAACTTAGTTTTATGTTTTTCTTGAGTCATGGGGTCATACTTTAGGTAAGAAACATGTTTATTAAGAGGAAACTAAGTTTATGCTACTCATGTTCTAACATTCATAAGGAAAACTCAAGAAGCTAACACTTAACCTAGTTAAGATAACTTCTAAAGTACATGATGACCTTATAGAAACAACAAAAGGTATCTTGATCATGGTATTCTAAAGACATTTGGAAATGTGGCTTACTTCAATAGGTAAAATGGATGATTGTGGCACCCCTTAAGTCCCTCTTGACTCCTTTTTTTTTGTCCTTCCTCCTTAGTATTCCTTAAATCTTTAGAACCTAGGTTTTTGAGGGTTTGTTGGTGTTTCAAAGATTCTTTAAGTGGTAGTGTAAGTTTGTTCTAATGGGTCTTCTTAGATGGACAATAGTGGCAGCAACAAATGTATATGTGTGTGGCATAAACTTATGTGTTTGTTTGGAATGGTGAGAGTTGTGTGTGTTGAGAGTTTTCTCCCATGGTTTTCAAATGTAACGTGTTTTGAAAAGAGGAGGGGTGTTTGGCCGGTTTTCCATTAGGCTTTTCTAGCCTCAACTTATCAATTCTTTTGATGTGTTTATGTGATGTAAGTGTAAGAGATGTGATGGTTTGCTTAAGCTTTTTGTGTGGCCATTAAATGTGACTTAACAAGTGAGTAAAAGAGAAGAGAAGATGGTACATGCATGTCAAATCCTCCCTCTTGCAACCAGTGGTTTAGGGTAGTTATAGGGGATGGGGTTTTGTCTTGTCAATCTAGCTTTTAGTTACTTTAAAAATGGTTAAGCCACCTTTTTCCTTAAATGGTACAACTTATGGAGATTGGAAATTGTCTTGTCTACACATGGGAGTTTACTAAGTACATAAGTCAACTAGTTTCACACTCTTGCATTTGGCTTATTCAAATTTAATTTGAATGGGAAATTAGGTTAGGGATGGCTGGTTCAAGCATCTTCATGTGACCTTCCAATTTCTACCCTTGGTTGACCTAATCGACTACTCTATGCAAGCAACTCAGCTAAGGTTTAATTCATAGATATTTCCTCGCTTCAACTTACTTTTCTTACTATGTTATAAGTAACTTAAGATCGGTTTGAGCTCGGTCAAGTTTAGGCTTCCAATGTAAGGTTCTTAAGTGTTCGAATTAAGAGTCAAAATTTTGATCGATTTTTTAGGGTTTTGATAAAATTTCAAGTCTTTGCTGCATGTTATGGTTTAGGGTTTTAGTAAGTTAAAGTTTATTGTTATGTTTCAAGGTTTCCAACGCTCAGGTTAGTATTCTACTATATTTAAGGGTTTAGGGTTTTGGGTATCTTCTAGGATTGATTCTGACTTTAGAGTTCTTAAGTTGAATTGCAACTATGAAGTTAACATTTATGATTACGACTTTCATATTATGTTTGATTCTTAGTTTGGTTTATCTTCAAGAATAATTAGAAGGGCATTTCCAACTACATAATTTGTTACCATTGGATTAGACACTAAGCTTGAAGATCGACCAAGAAGACTAAGGAGCCCTAGACTAAGCATAGGCTTTCTAGTAGATCTACCAACGAGTAATAGATCAATTAACTTGAGCTATTGAAAAACTAGTGTGAAGAAGTCAAGGAAGAAGAAGATAGGCACAACTCTAACCAGGAGAGCTAGTATGGCTACAACTAAGCAAGGAATTGTTTCCAAACAAATGAAAGAATAAGCTATCTCCCCAAGCTGAAGGACCCTTTTAAGTAATCCAAAGGATTAACAAGAATGCTTACAAGCTTAAACTTCCTAACGGTTATGGAGTCTCAGATGTTTTCAATATTGCCAACCCTAGTCCTTACATTTCCGAGAAGACAACCCTAAAGAACATTCTGAGGATTTGATCCTAAATCCTAAATAACCTAGAGGGGATGATGGAAACCAAGTACCTAGACCTTTGACCCAATTGAGAGCAAATGGTCTAATGAATTTAGTTGCTTAAATACTCAATTGCTAACCTGACTTTCACCCTTCTGACATGTAGGATAGTGCCCTTAAGGATGACCTCCATGCTTTCTAACCTATTTAGGGTATCATTGTGATTGGTCTTTATTTGAATAAAATGGCAACATCAATAGACCCTAAAAATCTAACCTACCATGAGGAGCTAACTTGACTAAAGGACTTCAATGTGCTAACCTCAGTATTACTAGTTAGAATTCATCGTTTGCAGGTACACCCTCCACTCCGATGATGATACATACTCCTACACATACACCTTCTTCTGACACCTAGTATATTTTGCTTCTAGAAAGATTAAAAGATTATCCTTTTTCATTTACTACTTGTGGATGTAATTATTCTTACTCGTTTTGGTAATTTAGCTAATACATGTAAACCTAGTAACACCCAGTATAAATATTCTCTTGCACTATTATTGTAATATGAATTTTTGCCATAATAATGAAAGTTATCTTCTTTGTGTTTTCTTCTCAACATTGAGAAGCTCACATAAACCCAGCTCATTGCAACCATTGAGTATGGTTATGTCAGTGAGTAACCTACTATCTCGAACTGGTGAGTCACATCCGACAATGTAGTGGTTTACGAAGGCCTAAGAGGTGCATCACATTCGTTAGTTGCTTGCGAGGCTTAACTTTTCCCTTTTTTTCTGGCGTTTTGATTCCATCCGAACCCATACTTTTCATTTCTCTAGTAGCTTTCTTTAGAGGATTCATCCATGCTATGGTAAGCACTCTTCTAAGGCACATCAATTATTCTTAGGATTTCTAGGGCAATGGATACAATTATGTCCCTCTTACTTAAACAAGCAGCACCGAACCTATCTTCTTGGTTATTTTGATTGCTAGCTATAAGAACCTTTTGCTCAAACGACTTTTAGATCGTTAATCTTGTACAACATAGTAAAAATTAGCTATAGTAAAAACCTACAAATGTAATAGGGTAAAAGATGAAAGGGAGTAAGAATCTTACCACCCGTTTCTCCATTGGGTGTTGGAGTGGCATCTACATCATCTGAAGCTTCTTTCATCTCAAGGGTCAAGTGTATGATCTCCTTCATTAATCGGCAAAAGGATATATCTAATTTTGACCCTAGAAGACACATAGATCGGCTAATAGATGATAGTGCACCATATTGAACTTGTTCGTTCATGATTGCATCTCTAGTACCTTGCACAACCCCATTACCTCCATGAATTCACTTTGCTAATTTCGTCTACCTCGGCGATATGAGATTATGGGGTATATTATTAAGAAACTCCAGTTTAGCTACATGAAAGGCATGGCTATAAGGAAATCCAGTATTCTCATATTGTTGACATTTGCAATTAATAGATTAGTCTAAATTTTTTAATGTCACCCTTACGAGTTTGGAGGGGGTGCTTATGTGTTGTAGAGTATGGATGGTCACCTCAAGTTGGTTGTCATCGCGAAGGTAAGGAACCTATAAGGCCTCCTACTTAATCTATGACTTCTCTCTTTCATAGGATACCCTCGTATATATGGAGGCCACCTATTTTTCAAAATTCTTGATTATGGTATGCATAATTGGTTTTGTGTGTGCGCTCTAGTGGTTAACCTTTAGTTCTGCATGTCTGAGATTAGCTAACACCCTCTCAAAGTGTTGAAAAACTTGATACATCCAATACCTCCTAAAAATAAAAAGATTTTCCTTTATAAATGAATGAATTCCCTCACATCTTTGGGTACTTTTCATAAAAGCCAAAAAGTGTCCCCTCAAATACACATGTACCCATGATGATTGCTTTTAATATAGCTTTACCACCTATTCATTGTCTTCAAGTTCATGCCTTTCAAGAATATCTCTCCATGCCGCTTCAAATTCATTGATAGATTCTGTATCAAACATGTATCTCTTAAAATCTTGTAAGAGCCCATCACTATGAAAACGAGGCATTACATTCCTCTTAAGGTGTTGTGAATGAAGGCAGTGTTGTGTGATGAGGCATATATCGCGCTTATTAGGCAAGTGTACTGATTAAGTAATAGTGTAGAAGACTTCTAGAGTCTAGGGTTGTTAATCCCATAAATACTAAACAGTTACTCACTTACACTAAATTACTCTAATTAAGATAGATCGTAATATTGATGATAAGCAAATAGAAACTATTAATAAATTGACTATGAATGTGACAATTGAATGTAACTAGTTAACCTAAAAGGGGATATCTAGACTTTGATCACCAAAAGATTAACATGTAGGAGCTTAGGGGTTCTAATGAAATTCTCATTCTTGTTAACCGAAGGAATTCAATTGCTAATTTAATGGAATCGTTTCTCTATTAAATTTTAATCCTAATTATGCTCTACATGAATTGCTTCTAGAATTGAACTCCTTAGAACAACCTTAAGAACAGGAATTCCATAAAATAAATAATAAATAACTTTTAATTTTGAAAGAAATCTATGACTTATCTCTAAACTTACAACAAATCTCTTCAATTATGGTGATCTATTATATGTTTTATTTAGATTAAATTGTTATTTTTAGAGTCTCAACTTAATTATCTGATTTTATGTATTAGCGTTGTAATGTCAATACATAAAATTAGATAATTAAGTTGAGACTGAAATAATAACTTAATCTAAATAAAACATGTAATCCAACTAAGAACAAGAGGATTTCATTAAAATAAGAACAATTGATGTATGCTACATGTTACCTTAGTGGTTACGGGCTTAGATATTGCTACTTTTACATTATAATCATAATAAAGTTACAAGCTTTCATCATGGAAAAGGAATAAAAGCCTTAAGAAAGACTATCCATTAATCTCTATGCGTCTCCTTCTCTTATATTTGTATTTGTCATCTATTTATAATGTCTTGACAAAATGATCCCCATATGGAAAGTGTTTTAGAATTACTTATTGGTCTACAAGAAAGTATACAATCGTGATGATCTTCTTCTTGCAATAATTCTTCAAGAAATTGTCTTGAAAGTGATGATGAGGGGATCACGATTAGACAATACGGCCATCGTAATTGACCATGGTCTTGTACTTGTTCAAAATTTCTTTAAACTTCAATTGGAAATTAAGGACGTGGACTTCACGGCTAAGGAATACGGTTGTGAAGAGAGGCCGTAGTCATTTCCCTTGCTTGATTCTTGAACTAATTCTCCTCGACATTTGTTGTTCTCAGATTATCTTCAAAATAGATGCAATTCTCTTAAAAAATCATTTGAATTCTCATCTTTCCATCTCGTTGCTTCATATATTTTTTGAAATCACTTAAATCAATAGCAAATTCAATAGAATTAAGTGGAAACGACTTGAAATATCTAAAAAAATAACATAGCAAATGAGTATAAAATTATACTCATCAAATCTCCCCACACTTAAACATTTGCTTATTCTCAAGCCAAGTATCCAATCCTTAATAAGGATTGATAAAAATTAGGACAAAATTTTCCAAGCAACCTACTATTACTCAAGAATTGGAAAAATTTGGAGTTAACCTTGCTAATAGACACTACATCCCCATAGATTCTTAGTAACATGCATACTCGTCTCCTTGTTCACCTTTTTATGCATTATAGATACAAATATTGGAATTCAATGGTTAATTCCTATAAATCAACGTTGATTATGCTATTTAAATATGGATTCTCTCCTATGTTGGTTCCATTTTTATTTAATTGAGAAAAAATCATACACGACTCTTTTATTTAGCTAAGATGTATACAAATCTCTTCTTAATTTTATCATGCAGTATAATTAATAGCAAATATACGTTATATCTACTCATTTCTCTAACATAAATTTTTGCCCATAGGCTTTTTATTTTAATTACGTATCGAAGCTTATTAGTAGCAGGAAGGCACCTTGCTCTTTTGAGGGACTAAGACCAATCCTTGCTAAATTAGTCCTTTTTAGAATTAACATCGATAGTGGGACTTCTCAGGGACCAAAGGCAATTCTTATTAATTTTTTCCCTTTTTATTCACCCTTCTTTTTCTAGCAAATTGGCAATGGGAAAGAATCTTGCTCTTTTGAGTGATCAAGATCGATCCATGCCTATCGCTGTTTTTTTTATTAATTATTATACCCTCAACAATTTAAAATTTCAAGAGAAATTACAAGAGATAAGCTTTATTCACTTATTTACACAGGATTATAGAACTTTAAAAAATCAAAAGGGATAAGTATACATTTAAGTAAATTTTAGAATTAGCATATAACTAAAATCAAAAGGGATAGGTATACATCTAAGTAAATTTTAGAAGTATCATATAACTAAAGCTCAACCAAAATGTTTGATTAATTAATGTCTAGAAATCTCAGGTCAAAAATCCTACTATTTAATTCAAATAACGCGTCCCATGTGCAATAGTGACTTTTAAAGAATTTAGATACAAGCACTATTGTCTTAAAAAATTAGTATTGCAAATTAAAAAAACATTGGGATTAAAAATAACAATTTGATTCTTGAATAAAACCAATGTACCCCTTTCCTGCACTTAATTTAGTACATTGTCCCCAATATACTTAATTCTAAATCATAGGAAAAATAGTTACAAACGATTAACGTATAGTGGAGAAAAAAACTATAGATATGGGAAAAACAATACTCCCCTGAATATTTGGATTTTTCTTAAATTATCCATGCGAATTCACTTTGGATGATTTGAAGTTGCCAACTTAAGAGAGATTTAAACAAACACACTTAAAATAAAGCGATAAAAGCATATGCAAGAAAAGGTAAATTTTCATTATTTCATTGAATGGAAAGAACTTCAACATAAAAAAAAAAAAAATAGAAACAGGTAAACTAGAAGTTGCAGCTAAATAATTAACATTTATTAAAACCAAACATCAAAATAGAAGAACACCTAAATAAAACAAATGAACGCTAAATGTCTAAAAAAAGTCCAAGTCTTCTATGTTGGTCTCATCTTCAAAATCAATGTTTATTGGTTCATTTGCCTCATTTCCCTTTGATGTCTCTTCTTGTCTCCTTGATGTTGCATCTTTCTCCTCATTGCCTAAATTCATCTACCTTGCCACATCAATTAATTCTTATCCATGGGTGGAGGTATTTTCATCTTGACTTGGTTAGTGAGATTGCTGTAAAACTCCATCATCATAGTTTAACGCCGTAATAGTCTTTTGAGGGATTATTCAATTATTTCCTAGGAATCTACGAACTTTTAAACTTCTATTTTCAATTTCTTCACTTACCTTACCAATATGTCATTATTAGTAGAGGTTTCACTTTCTTTTCATTTTGGGGATGGCTTATCAACTTCATCTAGGAGGAGTCCCATATGGTGGAAGGTAGATAGAGTCATTAGAGTGACATTCTTCATATTGGTTAATTGTAGGTTATTAATTAGAAGCTTTAACTGTTTTGCTAAAATTGTCACATAAGGTCCGTATCCTAATTGGTTCACTTGAGCATCGGTACCTTAGTGTCACATCTTAAAAGCAAGTGCGATAGCTAGGTTTATAGAATATCGCTCTACTAAGATATAGAGGTAAAAGACCTCATGCATAGCCATAATACTAGTGCTTTTCCCATCACAGTAATGGTATGAGTGAGTAGCCAATAGAGAACTCGGTGTGCTGGATTTTTCAAGTGAGATCCCTTATGAATTTTGGTTGTAAACTTTCTCACCACTTAATTTCAACTAATAAGTGGTGGGGGTAACACCTCAGGGGAACTTATACGGAAGTGTGTAAAACTCCAGTGAACGGATGAATCATTCTCATAAAGTCCCATTAAAACTCCAAATTTAGCTATAGAGAGATTAAACTTGGTATTTTAGAGTTAGAAGGAAATAATGTTAATGGCTCAACATGGCACTTGATCATGTTCCAGGGATAAAGTTACAAGGAAACCTAAAGTTAGTTCCTTATAGATGGGTTCTTGAAGTCAAACAACCTATCCCAACCCCTTTTGCTACCATGGTTCAGGTTTTTGGCTTTATGTTAGCTAGTTTCAACACCTCCCAATCTCTAAAACTTGATTGGGAAAAGTTTTTATTAGTAAGGATTTCATAGTGGGTTTGATGATTGGGGTTATCAAATTCCAACATTTGTTTTGGGTGAGGTAAAAGTGTGGTTAGAGGATCCTCTTCCAATATGGGTTAAGAAGAGGTCTTGTGGGTGGTGCAACAAGTGGTTCATGGTGCCATAGGTTGCATTTTAGAGGTTTCTCTTCCTAACACTTAGTTTCTTAGGTTAGTGTTTGGGAGTTTTGGGAATGTGATAATGTAATTCAAGGTTAAAGTTTATTTAAATACTAATTTCCTAGATTATTGCTATAATTCTAAATTAGCAACTTACTTTTTATAAAAGTTGCAATTACATCTTTTCATCTAGGCAAGAAGCATTTTGGGATATTGCCTTAAATATACATTGCATATTGGAAAGAGGAAGGTTATTTAAGAAAGGGAAAGTGAAGTTAAGATGAGAGGGAGTGAATCACCATTTAATCAAGAAGGATTTAAGTGCAATTTGTTTTGGTTATTACTAAAAGTTTACGATCAAGATCATAGTTGTGATATGTGGTCGTGGTCTCCAATTGAATCAATTTTACAATTTTTTTTTTAAATACAATTCTTGAAGAGAGGAGTACGGGTACGACTATAAGCTTGGGCCTTGCCCGTGGTTCACTTGAACCAAATTTCAAGTTTAGAATTACATACATTCTACGTCTTACAAGTAAATGGCTAAGATCATAGGCATCATCTTAGATCATGGTTCCCTTGAACTAAAATTCAAAGTTTAATATTAAGTACAATTCATGAGAAAGGAATACGAGCATGACTATAGGTGTGGTCTTTAACTGTGGTCCCTTATGTACTTAGTTTTATCTCTCTTCCTTGAGCTCCATGCTTGGGTTTATAGTCATGATCCTTTCTTACTTTCTCCTTAACCGTCATAGTCCCTTGTCAACTACATGTCATCTTGCAACACTTAAAAAGTTGAGAACAACTTATATTGAATTATTATATGATCAATCTTAAATTAGAAGGATGTAAATTGAAAATATAGGTACATGTGAAATGAACATAGCTGGGTTGCCTTTTAGGGAAGGCTTTTGTTTAACGTTGTTTGCTCAACAAGTTAAGAATGAGGTTACCCATTTTCTTGGATTGGATGAGGGTCGTATTTGTGGTTGTTTCCCATTTTGAACTCTCCTCCTAAATATAATTTAAGTTAGTAGTTGTTTACCTTGAAAGTCCCCTTCTCGAGACTTGAAATATCCACCGCTCTGTATGGGAATACCTACATTATAGTGTAAGGTTAAACCATCCAGATCTAAGCTTACTTATGAAGAGCTTCACCTAAGATTGATATAGTAGGACCTTGCCCCTAACTTGGAATTGCTTTTCTTAGTTAATTCAGTTGTCATGATATCGCTTGGCTTAATCTTTGAATATTCTTCTATTCTTGTATGCTACGTCTCTCCATTCTCTAAGCTCATTCAACTAAAGTTTTCTATATTATCTTGTATGCTCAAGATTAAGATTAGCATGTTTTATGGCCTAATAAGCCTTATTCTTGATTTCTAACAAGTAAATGAAGTGCTTTACCATATATAACTCGAAATGGGGTTATTCTAGTCGACATTTTGTAAGAGGTCCTATAAGCCCAAAGAGCATCGTCAAGCTCTTACAACCAATCTCTTCAATTGTGCTCAATCATCTTTTCTAAAATTCATTTGAGGTCCCTATTTGCTACTTCAACTTATCCATTAGTTTGCAGGTGGTATGGAGTTGCAATTCGATGCTGAACTCCATATTACTTTAACATGTTTTCTAATTGGACATTGCAAAAGTGGGTTTCTTTGTCTCCTATGAGTGCTCTAGGAGTACCAAATCTAGAAAATAAACTTTTTAGGAACTGTCTTACCATCTTAGAGTCATTAGTTAGCAGGGCTTGTACTTCTACCTACTTAGATACATGATCTATAGCTATTAGGATATATTTTTTTCTATTTGAATTTAGAAAGTCTCATAAAATCTACACCCCAAATATAAAAAATCTCATAGATCAAAATAAGGTTATGTTGCATTTTGTCTCTTTTAGATATGTTCCCTGCCGTCTGACGTCTATCACACAATTTAATGAATTTTTAGGCATCTTTAAATAACTTTAGCTAATAAAAACTACACTTAAGAACTCTATGAGCTGTTCTATTTGCACTTAAGTGTCCTCCTATTAGTCCTACATGACAGCGTTCTAAATTTTGTCAACCTTCTAAATGAGATACACATCTACAAATTATTTGATTTGTAGTAATTGTAAATAAATATGGGTCTTCCTAAAAGTAACTTTTGATATCATGGAGAAACTTTTTCCTTTGTCTTGAATCTAGTTTTAAAAGAACAATCCTAGCTACTAGATAGTTAACTATTTTAGCAAACCAAGGAGTTTTCCAAAGACTTACCTAGTACAACTTCTTGTTTGGAAGCTCATCATTAATGTCCTACTCATTGAGCTTTTCCAATGATGGGTTTTCTAGGAACGAGAGATGGTCGATTGCTGGATTCTCTACTTCCTTTTTGTCTTTAATTTCTAGGTCAAATTCTTGAAATAATAGGATCTACCTAATCATTCTTGGTTTGGCATCGATCTTATTTAACAAATATCGCAAAGTGGAGTGGTCAGTGTAAACAATAACTTTAGAGGGGATAAGATGTGACCTGAATTTATCAAAGGCAAGTGTAATTCTCCCGAGTTTTAGTAAAAGTCTTGCTCGAATAATAGATTAGCTAAAAGTGTTTATCTTGCCTTTGTCCCAAAATTTCCCTTACAGCATAGTTACTAGCATCATACATTAGCTCAAATGGTAAGCTCTAATCCAGAGCTACCATGATTAGGGCATGCATTAGTTTATCTTTCAAGGTGTTAAATGCATAAAAACAATCTTGATAATATATAAACAGAGTGTCTTCTTCTAACAACTAAGTTAATGGTTTAGCTATTTTTGAAAAATCTTTATTAAACCTCCTATGAAACCTGGCATGACCTAAGAAACTATGTATGGCTCTTACAGATGTGGGAGGAGGCAATTTTGCAACAGTGTCAGTTTTAGCATTATCTACTTCTATGCCTTTCCAAGACACCTTGTTTCCAGGAACTATGCCTTTTTGTACCATAAAATGATACTTTCCCTAATTTAAGGCCAAGTTAATCCCTTCACATTTAGCTAAAACTTTTTGTAGATTCCTCAAGTAGTTATTAAATGAATTCCTAAAAATGGAGAAATCATCTATAAAAACTTCTATTATATCTTCTATAAACTCATAAAAAATTGCTATCTTGTACTGTTGAAAAGTCATAAGTGTATTATAGAGGCCAAAGGGCATTCTCCTATATGCAAATGTACCATAAGGACATGTAAACGTGGTTTTCTCTTAGTCTTCTAGGGTAATTGGAATTCGGAAATAACCGAATAAACCATCTAACAAGTAATAAAACATGTGAGTTGATAATTGCTTTAACATCTAGTTGACAAATGATAAAGGAAAATGATCTTTTCTCATGCCGTCATTAAGCTTCTTATAGTCAATACAAACCTATCAACCTATAATTACTCTCATCGGGATCAACTCATTTCACTCGTTTGGTACTACTGTCATGCCTTCTTTTTTAAGTACAACCTACATAAGACTAACCCTAGAGATGTCAGAAATAAGGTAGATCATACCTACGTCTAGAAGCTTGATTACTTCTACCTTTACTACTTCCTTCATATTTGGATTCAAGCATCTCTGCGGTTGTACTATAGATTTTGACCTTCTTCAAGCAAAAATTTGTGTGTATAGAACAAGGGATTAAGTCCCTTATTGTCAAAAATATTCTAAGCAATTATTCTCTAGTGATCTCTTAGTATGTTGAGGAGCTTCTCTTTTTGTTGGTTGGCCAATGTTGAGGAAACTATTACCAATAATTTTGAGTTTTTCTTTAGGAAGGAATACTCTAGATAATTTGGTAGCTACTTCAATTCTAACTCTAGGAGCTCTTCAATGGAAGGTTTTAATTTTGCTTCCTTTACTTGTTCAAACCTCTCAACCCATCCTTCCTTAATTAAGGGATTGATTTCTAGCTAAGCTTCCACTTTAGCAATACTTGGATCACTAGACACTTCTTCTCAGATTCCCTACGTCAAACATGACTCTACTAGGTCTATAGATAGTAGCTCCTACAAAGTATGAGATACTAAGTAAC
Organism: Lumnitzera racemosa; assembly: GCA_024138005.1. NCBI lineage: Eukaryota > Viridiplantae > Streptophyta > Magnoliopsida > Myrtales > Combretaceae > Lumnitzera > Lumnitzera racemosa. The sequence goes on along the minus strand of JAMXBC010000011.1, from coordinate 39,597,207 downwards.
CAGTAGCATCAAGATTAAAACATGTATCATCCTATTCAGCACAATTCTCATTGCTTCTTCAATCTTAATTACCATCTCTTCTTCTCCTACCCTTAACATAAGTTTACCATCATTAACATCTATTATAGCTCTGGTTGTAGCTAAAAAGGGTCTACATAAGATCAATGGTACTTTAATATCCTTGGCAATGTTTAAAATGACAGTTAATGGGAAATATGAATTTATCTATTTTAACAAGCACATCTTCAATTATATCCCTAGGGTATGTTATTGATGTATCAGTTAATTGTAAACTCATTTAAGTTAGTTTAGGTTCACTTAAGCCTAGTTACTTAAACAATTTATATGATACTAAGTTTATGCTAGCACCTAAATCAGCTAGTGCTTTCTTAATAGATTAATTTTTAATAAGACATAGGATGGTAAAACTCCTTAGGTCCTTTAACTTTGTAGGCAACTTATTTTGAAAGATGGTTGAACACTCCTTATTGAGCATGACAATGGACAATTCCTTTAGTCTCTTCTTGTTAAAGAGAAGCTCCTTTAAGAACCTCGCATATTTGGGCTTCTACAATAAAACTTCCATAAAAGGTAAATTAATATGTAATCGTTTATAAGACCAAAAACTTACCATATTGCTCATCTGAGCATTCCTTCCATGGCCTTTGAAGATATTGAATAGCTAGTTTATATTCTCTGACCTTCTAGGGCTCTGGTTCTTCTTTAGGTAGTTCTAAAGTTTTTGTAACTTTATTGTTTGACTCCTCCATTACTGGTTCATGGTTGACTAGTGTCTTTTCAAGCTACTTAGCAACTTATGACTCCTTTGCAATTCTCAAAGTTATATCTTCTACTTGAGTTGATGGTGCGATCTTTGGTTGCTTCTCAACTAAGACCTTGGTAGGTTGCTTTATCCATTTTCAATGCCCAATAACCTAGCATTGTTGCTCTATAAATACCTACTCAACATTTCTTCTAGTTTTGAATTTTCCTCTCTTGGAGGGTAAGCTTAAAATCCATAAAGAATAGTAAGATTCCTTGGTTGAGTTGCATAGAAATAATCACCTACATAAAAGAAACACTCCTTACCCTGTTCTTCATAGTCATGATAAGGTAAATGTTGAAAACCCCATTGATTTATGCAATGCTTAAATGGTCTTTGATAATAAGGTGCCATATATCATTTTGGGTTAACTACACTAGGCATCATCAAAGGTTATGCTGACATAGGATAAGAATCTAACATTTTATTTAGTGCATCTACCATAACCGCTAAGGTTGTGGTAGCTTCTGCATCTACCACTTATGATTTCTTCCTACTAGGTTTAGCACCTTCTTAATGATAACATTCATAGCTAGGCTTTCAAATAAGGCATGAGCTTCATTAGACATCTTTGAATTTAGTGTTCCACTTGTAGATGCATCAACAAATTGCTTAGTGACAAAATTCAATCCATTATAAAAAGTTTAAACCTGCATCTAAAGTAGTAGAGCATGATTAAGGCACAATCTCCTAAGCATCGTAAATCTTCTCATCATTAGATTGCGCAAATGACGAGATATCACTACTAAGTTTAGTTATTCTAATTGGAGGAAAATAGTTTCCTATAAATTTTTCTATTAGTAAATTCCATGATGTAATTGAATCTTTTTGTAATAAGGTTAACCATTAACTTGCTTTCCCTTACAAAGAAAAGGGAACTAATCTCAACCTTACTGCATCATCCATAGCTCTATCGATTTTAAAGGTAGCACATATTTCTAAGAAGTTCACAATATTTGTATGTGGATCTTCTTTTGGAGAGCCTTCAAATCATAATTGTTGTTGAATCATTTGGATGATTATTTGTGAAATTATAAATTTGTTTGGTGAAATCACAAACAAGAAAAATTAGTTTAGAGTCTGATTGACTTAATAGAAAGAAATAGAAAAACAACAACAAAGTAAAATGATAGAGTAATAAAGGAATGAACTTTCCTAATCAATGGTCCTCAGCAACAGTGCTAAAAACTTGATGGGGGCATATACCTTACTTATTAGATAAGTGCACTTGCTAAGTAATAGTATAAAAGACTTCTAAAGTCCATGGTTATTGATCCCATGAGGACTAAACACTCACTTACTTGTACTAAATTACTCTAATTAAAATAGATTGTAATATTGATGAAAAAATTCGATGACAATTGGAAAATAGATACTATTAAAAAAGTGACTATGAATGCAACAATTAAATGAAACTAATTAACCATAAAGGGGATATCTAGACTTTGATCACCAAAAGATTAACATGTAGAAGCCTAGGGTTTGTAATGAAATTCTTATTCATATTAATTGGAGGAATTTAATTGCTAATTTAATAAGAATTGCTTCTCTATTAAATTCTAATCCTAATTACGTTCTATTGAAATCGCTTCTAGAATAAAACTCCTTTGAACAGCCTTAAGAGTAGGAATTCCACGAAACAAACAATAAATAACTTTTGATTTCGAAAGAAATCTACAACTTATCAATAAGCTTATAGCAAATTTCTTCAATTATGGTAGATCTACTAATGTATTGACCTTGTGACTTTAAAACATAATTAGATAATTAAGTTAAGACTCTAGAAATAACAACTTAATCTTAAAATAAAAATACATAATTGAATTAACAAGAACAAAAAAATTTCATTAAAATAAGAACAATTAACATACACTATATGTAGCCTTGGTGGTTATAGGCATAAATATCGTTGTTTTTATACTATAATCATAATAAAGTTACAAGCTTTCATCATGGAAAATGACTAAAACCCCTAAGAAAGGCTATTCTTTAATTTTTATGCGTTTCCCTCTCTTGTACAAGTATTTTTCATCTATTTATAATGTCTAGACAAAATAATCCTCAAATGGTAAGTGTTTCAGAATTAATTGTTGGTCCACAGGCACTATACAATTGCAGTAGTTGACCATGGTCTTTTTCTCACAATAATTCTTTAAGAAATTGTCTTGAAATTGATGACTAGGGGATCATGGTTGGACAATACGATAGTACTAGTAAACCTTGGTCTTGTAATTGTTCAAAACTTCTTCAAACTTCAATTGAAATTAAGGATGTGAGCTTCATGGATGGCAAGGAACATAGCTGTGAAGAGAGGTCGTAGTCATCCCCCTTTGCTTGGTTCTTGCAGAAATTCTCCTTGACCCTTACTATTCTTAGATTATCTTCCAAATAGATGCAATTCTCTTTAAAAATCATTTGAATTCTCATCTTTTTGTTCCATTACTTTATTTAAGTCTTGAAATCAAGAAATCACTCAAGTCAATAGAAAATTCAACAGAATTGGGTGGAAATAACTTAAAATATCAAAAAATAAATAAAAAAATAACATAGTGGGTGAGTGTAAAATTACACTTATAACTATGTTTGAGGACAAATAAAAATAATGGTTGTCTAAATTGCATTATCCCTATCAATAATAATTGACATAGACCTTTTAGCTTTCATTACATGGACAAACACCTTAAGTAACTAGCTATATGACTCGTCTATCTCGTCATCTAATATTGCATTGCCAAAGATGCAAGTCTGATGGTAATGGTTAACATTGACCAATATGACCAATGACATTAGGTACTTATTCAATCAATATGTAGTGTCAAAAGCAATGACATTTCCAAAACATGCATAGTTGAGTCGATATGTTGAGTATGATAAAAAAATCCCACTAAGTTACTCTTTTCTCCTTGACAGTGCACTCATAAAATAACCCAAGATCAGCTGCCCTTTAGCCTGTTGCCTCGACATCACCTTCAAAGGTATCTAGCCGCTTTTAGTTATTGATATAGTTGAATAGGTCTTTCTTTGTAAATCCAACTTTCTTGTATCTGCCTACTTGATGAACCAAACATTCCATTATATCGCAGGATTGGATAAAAGAATTTAACATGCTCTTAATTTGAGACTGATTAACATCTGACACAGACTTGTTGGAATTTAAGAAGCAATTTTGTGATGGTGGCACAAGCTTGTGATTGCGCTTAGTCTTTATAGCTAAAACCTCCCAAATTTCATCCTCCTCTACAAGTTTTACTTTAAACATAGCTGGACAACCAATTCTAGTTAATGCCCTTTCCCTTCTAACTTGATCAATCCTTTTAAGATGTTGTTGACCCTTAAAAACCTCCTTGTAGAATACCTATAGACATATTCTCACCCGCTTCTGCTCATTCTTTTTAGTATCATGTAAATGAGTGCCAAACCCATTTATAGCAGCATACCTATTATAGAATTCCCTTGCTACTAAAAAAAAACGCAAACTTCTTATCCATTAGAAATTTAATTAAATGCAAACATATATAGGATGACAAACCGTCAATTGTCATCATATTATCATGCCATGAAGAATCATTGCTTCCACCATCACTTGAGACTTGGATATCATGCAATTCATCATATACAACATTGGTTTCGATATCATCACATGAACATCGTATTCATCTTCATTGTCACAACCCAAATCAAATGCATGCCTACTAGATTCCATATTGAGATTGTAGGAGTTGTTATTTTTATTATTTATGGGTATTCAATGTACACTTAGGGTTTTAGTGTTGAGAATTATTTGTTTTGTAATGAAGGGGGTAGACCTTTACTAGAAAAATATCATAATGAGGAAGTTTCTATTTTTTTAAAAAACTATTGACAGTTTTATAGTACTATAGATAGTTACGTACACATGAAAAAAATTGTCAGTAGTAATATGCTCCATTCTAGAAAAATGCAACTCATTTACAGTATGGCAGATAGAATAAAGTAACCTCTTCTAAGATGATGGTAAAGCAAACTGTTGGTAGTCACACTAAAAAATGATTTATACATAAATATATGTTCATATTTTATTTTAATATACATGTTACTGTAAAATTTATACTTACATCATATAAAATTTTAACACTACATAAAGATAATAATATTATAGCACACAATTTTGAAACACAAAATTAAACATAATGTACCAACATTATTTGTGGGGTACGGTTATATGATCTTAATGTAAAGATTTTGTTGAGCTTGATTTTTCCCCTTTTTTTTAATTTAATTTCATTTCCCACTTTTTGACTATTACTAAACCTTAACCCATTTAGTATCAATCTTCGACTAGAGAAATTGAGAAATTTTATTTTTTTTAATTAAAAACTTTTTGGAGTTACCATCTAACCGGAGTCAGGCAAAAAGAGAAATCGTAATCAACTGGGTGGATTGATTACGATTTAGCTACTATTTTTTTTCATTTTAATTAAATAAAAATCAAAGGGTTCTGAATTTAGGAACTAATCTATTAAACCCTAAAGGGTACTATTACTATTTTTTGAAATTAGATTTATTCATCAAAATTGTCCTTTTTAAATATTTTTAAGAAAAATAAAAACCAAAAGGAAATAAAAAAAACCTAAGTCTTTATAGATTTTAACGTCGCCTTGAAAGTGCTTATTCATTTGCTAGTTGAAATTAGACAACCATAGTTTTTTTCGAAAAACTTTAGTATGTTAGTTTATTTTAATTTTAAAAACTGATTGGGTTTAAATATTTATCAATTTAATTTATTCAAATAAAATTCTAAAGGGATCTTAATCCTTGAGTATTTTTATTTTATGAAAAAACTCTTTAAAACGTCCTAATTTTTTTAAAAGGTTTTTATAATTAATTTTTATTTCTAAAAAATAATTATTCTAAATGAGAAAAATAATAAAAAAAAAAGATTTCGTAAACTAACATATATTTTTTCTTTCTATATTTTAAAACGGCTACTTAAACAAATTAAGACAAATAAATATAAAAATCGAAATCAGTAAAGAAGAATTGGACCTGAGTTCACGTGGGCTGAACCTAGTAACAGATCGGGTTGGATCCGGGCGCAGGCCAACGTTGGGTCGGATCACAATGCTCCATATGGTCACCGGTCAAGTACCCAGGCTGTATATTCTATCTAGCGTCAAATGCAGGGTGCAATTTATGTGTGGAGCATTTTTCACTTCAAACCAACCTTTCAAGCTTGCAATCTTAACTTAAAGCATCTAGAATAGCCCAAGAGTGATCGTAGCTACATTCTTATTAAGCTATTAAAATGTACATTCATCCATATAACTCCAAGGTTCCGTGTGAACCAGAATCATCAGATCCACTTCCCTCGGTCTCTCCAGCATTTGCATCAGCATCCCTAACATCAGCCTTTATTGTGGGGGCAGGTGTATTTTTCTTGACTGCTCTACGGGAATTCCCATCACCATCCTCCTCTTGTTTTGCCATCTCAACATCAATATTTTCAACTATTCCACCAAACTCGATATTCAACAAATCTTTCTCCATACGCTGGACAAGCTTAGGATTTAGATCGGGCTCCTTGCGAAATCTACGCTTTCGAGCATCTGTCATAGGAGGGGATAGACCATGTCTATATTCTACAATATCTGGAGCAGGATCACCATCTTCTCTGGCCGTTATCATCAACAACAAATGTTCCAGTCCTCCCATCCTCTAAGAAAGACAAATCCAATGATTTATCTTCAAATGATGATGATGCATCTTCATTTAATAGGCATCATATCCGCTCCGCAATAGAAGAAGGAAAAGTATAAACTGCTCCTCTATGCCTGCAGATACGTAAGACAGAGAAAGGCTGATATGTGAAGGTAGGTAGACAACCGGCGACGTCTCATCGGTGCTCTGGGACAATGCAGCGAACCGGGAGTATTGGTGAGGCAATGGTGATGTATCGAACTGGACATACGTTTGGATTATTTGAGAGAAGGACGCTGCTACATTTGTTGATGAGCAGCGGCCGGTCAATGGCCGTGGTTTGCGATCGTCTAAGCAGTGGAGTTGGACGTGTGACGTGAGGATGGAACAGTGGCTACGGTAACATGTTGGTGATCAGAGACGTACGGACAATGGAGAAGGGGACGTCGAGGTCGCACGTTGCTGGACGTGTGTGTTCATGTATGATCAGCCGTAGCGTGTCAGCTGTTGGTGAACGAGAGGGGATAGTGCTGGCTGGACGCGTGAAGCTTGGACGTGGACGTAAGGTACTGCATGGGTTCGTGAAGCTTGGACGTGTCGGTTTGTGGGCTGCTTGGTCAGTAGCTGATTGTGATGTGATCAAGCGGTCACTGTTGTTTGTGTATGCGAGGATAGGTTGGGGTGAAGATGAAGTAAGGTCGTATGGTGTTAACTGGTTGCGTGAGTGGATGGAATGCGTGGGGAAGTGAACGTTGATTGGTGTTCGGGTTGATGGTCACAAAAAGAGTTAATTCTTAATTTTAATTATAAATTTCTATATCAAATCTTCTTTATTTATGGGTTCAAATTTATATTGGCAAAAATTAAATTAGTTTTGAATCTTTATAGATTTATATTCTTTTAGATTTAACCTTATTGTATTATATTTATGTTATCTTCAATAATGTTTTAAACATAATTCTATTGATTAAAATTTTTTAATAAGATTTAAAATTAGATTTTGAAAAAGGAACCTCGTATGCTCAACTGATTTCCACAAATGAAAGAAAAAAAATAAAAAACATATGTATGTTTACTGATATTCGAATCTATGACCTCAAGCCCAAATCTAATACCAAATTCAAGTGTAGTACATCAAGTTATTGGCTTATGCTTTAATATTTAATACAATTAAATTGTACTTAAATTATGTGACTCTCTAAAATAAAACTATTTGAACTGATTGGCCCTAAAACGTTTTACTTTTTAGAAAATCTATTTTCCTAAAAATTCTTCATATTTTTTATTTTTTCTTCTTCTTATTTATTTATTTATTTTTAATTTTATTATTTTTCAAGTTTTATTTTTTATTTTTGAATTAGGACCCTTTTAAAGAAAAAAAATGATGGGGCAATAATTGGGTGTCTACAAATTTATAATATAGTCTAATATACTGATAATGATACATAAGGATTATATTATGTACACAGTTTAAATATGAATTATAAACATATGCTAATTGTAACTATGTACTCATTGCATAGAATAATTTTAGTAATTTATGTGAATTACAAATCAATAGTAAACATACTATTTTATTTTGACAATAATATATATGGATTATCTCTATACAAATCATATGTGCATATTATAATTATATTCAAACTATATGGTGTATATCTTTTAATTTCAATGAATCACTAATCTAATTGTACAAACCAAAAAAAGAAATATATATATATAATAATTTACACACAATGATATATACGAATTATATCCATATCAATTACATTTGCAAATTACCAAATTATATTAATTATGTATAAATTTAGTATTTTCTATCAATCATAATGTAGTATATAGCAATGATATGTACAAGTTACATCCATATAAATTGTATATACAAATTACCGAATGATATGAATTATGTATATATTTTAGTAGTTTCCATTAATCACAATATAGCTTATAGATAATGGTATGTACATGTTATATTCATATGAATTATGTATAGTTTTAGCATTTTCTATTAATCATAAAAATAGCATAGAAAATAGAGAAAATCACTACAACTTGTCCCTTTCTTATAGAAACATTTATTTATTTCTAATTTATATGAATTTCCTAATAATAATATAATTGATAAATGAAGAAAAATTATGTAAGCAATACTTTAATAAAGAAAATATATTGTATGAAAATAAAAAAGTATACAATTGATAAGAAAATATATTGTATGAAGGGAGGGAGAGAGATATTTACAATTAATTGTAAAAAGGGAGAGGAAATATAAAAAGGAAGATATTAGTAATTAACTAAATGGGAAATAGGGGAGAGAGAAGGTAATTTGGTAACACTTTATAGCAAGTTATATTAGTTAGCGTTGCGGCAACACTATATTGTTAGCATTATTGTAGAAAAATCTTAAGAATAAATAGTTATTTAATTAAATATAATATAATATAATTTCATAACAAATGAATTTAATGCTATTGTCATTGTGGAAAACAAAAATTAGAGGGAAAAAAAAAGCAAAAAAGAATGTCATTCAATATTAAATGCATTTAGAAAAAAGTAAAAATGATTATTATGAGATTTGAACCCAAAATCTTGCATTTGATAAAATAAAGAACTAACGATTTAGCTATACTTAACATTACATCATATTTTGCTCTTTTAAATATATATATATAAAGTATATATTTTTTCTTTTTGCCCTTTTTGACCCCCCTTAAATTCATTCAAATGTGGCTTATCCGCATAAAATCCATTTTTAGTTATGCATGAATAAAAGACCATATGATATCTCTTACTATAATTAGCCAGACAATAGAATATCTTTATTATACCTTAAATGGCTTCCTTGTTTAGTATGACAACTTACTTAAAATCAATTGTTTAACTAGATTATAGTTGCGGATGACATTCTTTTAAAGGAGTTAAGGAGAATAGGTAAATATAGAGTATATTTTAAATCTTAGAAGATAAACCATGCATCTAAACAACTTCTTTCTAAAGGAGTTAAGGAGGAGAAAGGTTTTTTAGAAGATCATGGGTGTAGAGAACATACAATAGTTATTCCTGAGAAGGCTAAATTTGTCTTGCGAATACATTCTTCTTCCCTTTTATAGGGTAAATTGGTACACATATGGAAATATACTAAAATGCTAGCAATAAAAAAAGAAGAAGATATATGATAGCTGTGTTAACCTAAAAAATTACCATTTTTAGGGAGGAATTTTGAAAGAAAAAAGAAAAAGGGGAACTATAAAATTGTTTTACTAAGCCTATATCATAAGATAAATATAATGATAAGTTGGTGGATTAAAATGGTAATAATAATAATAATAATAATAATAATAATAATAATAATAATAATAATAATAATAATAATAATAATAATAATAATAATGTATTAATATAAATTTAAAACGGTATTTATAACAAAATGGTATATATTTAATTATAGATATAATTTTATTAGAGTAATGAACACAAAAGGCTACTAAGATTCCTAATAATTTGGAAGATAAAGCTTGCTTAAGATCCATACAAATTAAAGCTATTATGTGGACTATATTCCTAACACACAATAACATATAATACTAATTTTATCTAAAGGTTGCAATACTCTATTAAAGCTGTGGGATTCCATTATCCATAATTGTTTGAGTAGAGATCACTAGTTTACAAATTATTTTCATATTGACTCGTGTAAGGGTGATAGATTATTCTCAGGAGAGTAATCAAACTCATTTTCGTCAAGATTTTAACTGTACCCAACAAGATATTCAACCTCTATCCCATCAATATCTTGCTCATGTTGTGATAATACTTGCATTATTTGAGGAATTGTATCTTGTAATCTCCACTGTAATCCTATAGTACCTCCGATTTAAAGGGTCCTAGCCAAATCTCTTGTGAAATTGGCAATACACAACTTCTTTTGAGTTTCTCTGTACTGAGTATCATCCTCTCTTATGTCACAAACATATCCATCAAGAAAAATGTAAAAAGGGATTGGTTAATATTGAAATCGTTCAATCTCAATCCATTCCTGTTGTAACTATACTAAGATTTTTATGTTTGATGCATTAACACCTGGATTTTCTTTAAAACTTTGTCAATCCATTCTACTAAGATATGTTCCAAAATACACAAGGTTCTAAATCATCTTAATAATTCCATTCAGTGAGGTAAATGGTTTAGTTCCAGAGTTCTCCTAATCATTTGTAAAAACCGAAGTGCTTTTGCTGTTCAGATTTGGATAGCTATAGTGTAATGATGCATTAAGTACCAATAAAACCACTTAAGTTGTTCCAAAAATTGTACCTCTTGACTGAACCTAAGAATATGTGAGTGAATAAATGGATACTTTAGATGTAATTCAAATGGTCTTAAATTCAACTCTTTGTATTGTCTAAACACCAATAACTTATAATCCTAGATTTTTCTTTTTGATTCTTCACCAATCTATTTCTTGCTATAATTTCTGTAAGCTCAAGAGGTCCTATCTCCTAGTATCTTCTTGGCTTATATCTGGGTGGTGGAGTTAAAGATTGGGATAGCTCGAGATAATTGTACATTACAATTAAAGATTTTAGCCATTTCTCTAGATGCTAAGATTTAAAGAGGAAATTTAGAACAAAATTCTTTTCGACTTTGATATGTTTGAACTTGTAAGAGTATTTTAAGAACCATCCTTACCATCTTAGCAATTGTAAATGTGAAATAGTTTTCTGGTTGAATTGTAACATCTTAGGGAAAGAACTCATATCCATTTCTATCTTAAATTGTTTTCCCATAAGATGATATTCAAACTCTTTAATGGCACATTTTCCTATAAGTATCTCCTTAAATGTTGAGTGGTAGTGAACTTTTGAATCTTTAAACCTACCACTCCTATATCTATAGATTTCTCTTCAAAGTTTTTCCTTAAGTCTTATCACCTTTGTTTGTTGATCATCGTATGGTAGATGATCCTTTTTCAACTTCTTCGACAATGTGGTAGTATATTAAGATATTTTTTTATTGAAATCTTGGAGATAGTTAACTATCCTTAGGAGATACTGAATTTATTTTTGTGCTAAAATCCCTATCAAGAAATTTCAGCAATTTTTGTGCAACAAAGGGCACAAGCTAGTAACGGCCATATTTAATTCTCATTCTAAGGAATTCCATTTCACTCTTGGCTATCTTCATCTTCTTTTCTGATAATATAATCTCATATGATATTATAGTTTCATAGAATTTTTGCAACAACTCTATATGGGATTCTTTATCTAGATTGCAAAGGAAGTTGTTGTCTATGTAAATGTTGCCGTTATTCATGTTCTATCTTCTGATATTTAAAGTATGCTCTATACCTACCTCATATGAGGATCCTATATATAGAAAATGAGTTTGTCGGATTGACAAAGGACATATAATTCATTCAAAACTATAATCTAGCCATACAATTGATTTTAAGTAAGCTGTCATATTGGCAACGAAACCACATAAGGAGCAGTGGAAAATTCTATTGCTTGGCTAATTATAATAAGGGATATTATATATTTTTCTCGTTCATCTATAATTAAGAATGGATCTTGTATGAACGAGTCACATCTAGACAATTTCTTTTCTTTAGGCAGAAGGGAGACTAAATATAATGATGGAAGACATTACCACTACCACTAGTACTACATAATGAGGATAACACTATTGCTACTCTTGATATACTTACTATTAAGACCTTATAGCTTATAGGAGACCTAATAAGATTGCCTAAAATTTTCATATCATGTGTACATCCATTGTATGAAAATTACCTTACAAGTTAAAGATTGTAAGACTCTAAATAATTAATTATTAAAGTTTTCAATTTTAATTAATTGACTTATTATAAAATATAAATAGCCATGAATATCCGATATTCTACAGTCTCACAGAACTGCAGAATCGGTATCCCTTAACAAACAATAAGATAAGGTAAATCAACCTTGCAATTTACAAGAAATACTAAATTGTATAAATACTTAATAGATAAACATTTTCTATAAAAGACATTTTGTACTAGCTATACACTTATCTATTGACTTTATCATTATCAAACTTATCTCTAATTTGCACTTAGCATTTGGAATTTGTCCAAATTTTAAATAAACCTGCAAAAGAAACTATAGGGGAATAAGCAAACCATTGCTCAGTGAGTTCATTCTTTACTACTACTGTTCAAGCAAGTTATCAAATATTATTAGCATATATGCAATCTATCTATATACGAAATGAATCCAAGTGTAATAAATGCAAGCAACACATCCATCGGAGTTCTAAACTATGGAAGGTATATAATTATATTGTTTACACTTCGATTATCCCCTACACTTACCTGTATGAGGCACCTCACCTTAACTGTATGAGGCTACCTAGGGGCACCATCCCTCTAGACAATACTTGACTATTACCCCAGTTGAGAAAGAAATATTAATTCAAATAAGTGGACCTCAGCTAGGGTCATCTACCATCTAATGTCCCTTGAGTATAACTAAGCAAGTCCTCTCATTATCAACATATATCTAAGGCTCTACATGTACAATAAAGCGAGTCTTCTCTCTATCAATTGAAGATCCCATGCTAGTTTTGCCTTAACGATACAATATTATTTATGGGCATTACAAGCCTTTATAGAAATTGTACAAAAATATGTTTAAGATTAGAAAAACGTTTTCCAAAAATACTTCTCTCAAAATTTGAGAAGCTAGTATTCTTCATCAATATATTAGTTGAGCCACAGATATGCGACGAATATAACTAGTTATTTTGGTTAGATATTTTTATTTACCGGTTTAAGAAGGTGATCACATGGATGATAGCAAATAAGCAAAACAGTTATTCAGACATACATGTAATAACAACTGGCAAAACATTACACAGATGACACGCACAAGTAGATAGCGGGTCATTAGAACTCTCTTATTTAGATTATTACTCATTTTCTAAGCTTTTGGGACTTCCGGTACTTGATAATTGAGTACCTAAAAGATAATAAGACGTGTAAGTATTTTTAAAAGCTAGGTTCCTTAGTTAACAATATGTTCATTGTAGTTTGCCCATTTCCCTATTATGACCTAAGTATGGTATAAACATACTTTAAGTTATTTATTGTGATGATTAGGAAATATTATTTTATTGTATAAATAATAATATATAATTTAGTAAACATTATACAAGTTTGGATTTTCCACTTTTTATAAGTTTTATATTAGCATATTGTTATATTATAATTTAATTGTGATTCCCATGTATAGTCAGATAAGTTAGATAAAGTAATAGAATTAGGTGGAAATATTGAAATCATATATATACACAATTAAAAACTTTAACTCAATGATATTGTAATATTATTTTAAGATTATATTGTGCATGTATGTATACTCATATTTAATTTGTTTCCTCTATTTGAATGATTTTATCTTATTTTTATTATTATTATCATCATCATCATCATCATTATTAGTTGTTGTTATTATTATTGTTTCTTATTAACACATATACATATAAAAACATATCTTCTTCATAATGTTTTGACTTTTAAGTACACGTGCGTATATTTAACATTTTGATGTTTAAAAGAATCTTCTAGTCTTAAAATTATGTGTTACTCATGTTTTATATATGTTTATCGATTTTTTCTTGTAGGAATCTATATATATACATTTATAAATAATTGTGTTTGGATATTTCCTTATTGGTTAAGGTTTTATCTTAATTATTTATTTATAAGATCTTATCATTTAAATAATATAATCAATTTAGTTGTATCCATTAGTTTTCTCTAAATCTTAAATTGTGTATAGCTTTTTCGTTCTAACTCTATTATTTGTAAATTTATAGTCGATTTTTATCATTTTTGAGCATATGTTTACGTAGCAAGATCTATTTTGAATGTTTAAACCTCCACTTTTCGAGATAAGCTAAATTGTTATAAATTTAATTATTTTGACTCAAATATTTTTATTTATTAATTTTTAAGTTTTCTTCATTATTTTACAACTTAATTAATTTCTAAATTTTATATTTTTATGGTTTCTTATTTTTAGCTTTAATTTATATAGATTTCATTATTTTCCTATTTTAATTTTGATTTATTATTCATTGTAATGTTGTTATTATTATTAATTTAATTAATTAATTTTATTATTATTTAATTATTTTGAAGTTCTCTATTTAGTTATTTAATTGGAATTAAATTGTTGACATGACATTATTTTAGTGGTGCACGTAGAACTTTTTAAATTTTATTGTTTTTTATATTTCTTAAATTTTATATTAGTATTAGATATATTTATATATTACTATATTTAATTAATCAATAGATTATGGGTTTTAATTATATATCATAGATTCTTAATTATTTTATTGTACTTGATATTTTATTATACGTACTTATATTTAATATTTTATTATATACACTCATACATATACATATATACATAAAGGTTCTTATCTATATTATTATACTTAATGTATTATTAGATATACTTATACTTAATGTATTATTACATACGTATGTCTATATTGGTATGTACATATACATGTACACGTATTTATACTCAATTTCATACAGACCTTTGTACATGTATATATATATATATGTATTTTTATATTTTCTTGGTGTATTTTCAAGAATTCTCAATATATTATCTATATATATATATACATAAGTATATTTTTAGTTATATATATATATATATATATATATATACTAGTTATCAGCGCAGCTGCATTGCATGTGCAAAAATTAGTTTTTTTTTGCATTTAATAAAAAAAAGAAATATATATTTATTTCAAACTTATACTAAAACATTTTACATTTATCATTATAAATTTACTTCTAATGTATCTATATTATTTATAATGACGTATTTATAAAAATGATATAAATGAAATAAATTATGGAAATTGTGAAAAAAGTGACTTTATTGGAAATTGTGAAAGGAAAGGTATAAGAAAGTGAGAGAGAGAAAAAAAGAGGGAGAGAAAAAGGTGAAGTACAGTTTTAGAAAGTGGGAAGGAGAAATTAGATATCAAAATTGTAAGGAAAGATAATTTTACCCATGATATAAATTATATATAATTTCATAATATTATTTTAGTGTTGGTTTTTTTGTTAAATAATATTTAATGTTGATTTAAATAATAATTTCAACTATAGCAATTACTGAAACTTCTAAGGGCTTTAATAATATAGATATATATTTACTTATCATAGCCTATATGTAAGCTTATGTACATCCTATAATATATATTACTTACATAGCATTTATGTATGTATTTACGTGTACTCCTTATCTTGTTTTCTTATTTGCTCCTCTATGTATGTGTATACTTAAACTATGTATATATTTGTGTATATGTACATATACCTACTAAATTTATATTATGAATCTACGTATAAGTATATACATATACGTTTAAACATAGTTTTCATAAGAAATAAATTGTTCACTCTAAAAACCTAATACTTAAACATAAAGTTTCTAATACACGATTGTTAAATACATACTCAATACATGATATCCATGAATACACATGATACAAAGAAATACATATACTATAGTTTACATAAAGAATTATTACTAGATACATAAAGGAAACATATTTACTTGCCTTAATGTATTCTTGAAGAAAAGTCTTTCTTTTCTTCCTTCCTTTGATGTTAAAATTGGATGGAATGGTAGGTTAGTCTGTAAGTAAAAAATTAGGTGAAAGTATGTAAAGAAAATGGAAAGAAAGTGGGTGAAGAGGATAGAAAATGTGAGGATCAACTTTTGGTTAGGAAGGGGAAAGAAGAAATGAGATGTACATTCATTAATTAAGGAAATTACAAGAAATTTAAGGGTGCTTCTAGACCCTCTAGGTGTCATGGCCACATTAGAAGAAAATGGAAGAAAAAGAAAAAGAGAAAAGAAAAGGAGAGATGAAGATCATTAAATGAAATGAAAAGAACATGTTGACTTTGGTCAACTCTTAATATATTATATGTATTATGTCTAATTAATTTGAAAATAAAATGGAAATAGAGAAAGAAAAATGAAGTAAGAGGAAAAATATAAAATTAAATATGATAAATCAATAAGACATATATTAGAACTTCATTACATATTTCTAACCCTATAAATAAATTTAGAATAATAAATAATATAACTATAAGGTAAATTATAAATCATGTTATTAGTATTTACTACATATTATTTAAATAACAAATAAATGTCTAAATTGACATAATACTAATTTATCTATATAAATATAAAGTTAATATTAATTATAAGATAATATTAGAATTTTAATGAATTAATCTAGTATTTTATCTCTACAAGCAATTAGAAGTTATCTCTAATTGTTTGCTAGTGATTTCATACAATTTGGTGTTTAGTATAATTATTAGGCTCAATTAAGGTTTGATCTCTCTTATGGCAAATTAGTACATTTATAAGCTTAAAGTTTGGGTTTTAAGGTTTTAATTATAGTTGGGTTTGATCTTTAGTATTTATACACATATAGGATTTAAAGTTTTCATACGTAATTACAATTTTTATTTGGTTCAGGGTTAATCTTTTACAATTACACTTATTTAAGGTTTAAAGTTTTCGTACATAATTAGAGTTTCAATTAAATAACTTACGGTTTCTCATATTCGTTTTAGGTTTAGAATTAAAATTTTAATTGGTTTTAAATTTATTGACTTTGTTGACTTAAGGAAATTATCTATAATACATGAGTTAGATTTTATACTCGAAAGGCTATATTTGCCAGGTTTACACTTACTCCTATCTTGTGCTATTAAGATAGATTATTTATATCAAGTCTCCTATCTTCGTGAAGAAGAAAAGATAGATAGTAA
This sequence comes from Lumnitzera racemosa, assembly GCA_024138005.1. Classification (NCBI taxonomy): domain Eukaryota; kingdom Viridiplantae; phylum Streptophyta; class Magnoliopsida; order Myrtales; family Combretaceae; genus Lumnitzera; species Lumnitzera racemosa. The sequence goes on along the minus strand of JAMXBC010000011.1, from coordinate 39,579,844 downwards.
CCTTTTACCTCTTGTAAACCCATACTGTACGTTTGCAAGACCCTTAACACTCATACCTTTCAGATCTCTAATTAAACCACATTCTAAAGAGGTGAAGGAGTACATTTAATCTATTTGTTTCAATCAATGTTGTAGGTACCTCATTTTTACTCGTTCTAAGTTAATTTTTATTTCAAAACTCTAATTTTAAGAAAAAAACCAATAAATGAAAATAATCAAAAAATGAAAAATATAAAAAATTGAATAAATTAAGAACCCCCCCCCCCCCCCCCCCCCCACCCAAAAAAAAAAAAAAAATTGAATATAATGATAAAACGAAAAAGGGTCAGAAAATCCAAAAATTAAAAAATTGAAAAATTCATAAAAAATGGTAGATGATGGTCCATCTGAATCGATTTTGGGTGGAAATCATTTTTCAAAATCCAAAATAGCTTTTAGAGTCAAAATAAGTATATGTGATTTGATCAAATTAAAAATTTCAAACTATAATGGACATTTATTAAAAGTCAATTTTTCTTACTCATATTTTGCTAACTCATTTTGAAATATTTTAAAAGTACACATTTTTAGAAAATCTTGACCTCAAACTGTGTCTCAATTCAAGTTAAAGTGAGTATTTTATGGCCATTTGAAATTTTTAATAAAAGTTAAACATGGATAGAAATTGGAATCCTAATTTAGTCAAATTGAATAAATTTTGAAAATATTTTAATCATATGTTTATTAGACTTGAAGAGGGAAATGCAATATTTAGATTTTAGGTAATCAATTAAATGATTTTAGGGTGAATATGGAATAAAAAATGAAAAAAAGGAAAAAGAAATAAAGAAAAATAAAAGAATTGGAATCAACAATCAACCGAAAATAAAGGAAAATAAAAAATTAGAAAAAAGGAAAAAGGAAAAAATAAAATAAGTGTTAACTTATCGTATTGCCATGTAACACCATCCTCAATTTACCATGTGGTACTAATAGGGTACCATGTGGCGCTACTCACAACGTGCCATGTTGCGCTTTGGGGTCAAATATTTGACCTATGCTTTCTTCTTTTCCTTTCCTAGTGTCATGATTATCGGAAGTTTTAAGTTTGTAGCAACTTTTGCTATATTATACTTACACTTTTCTACCTAAATTTTTTTAAGTTTTTGTGCATCTAAAATCATGGAAAAAAAATCTAGAAATGAAATGGCACAAAATATATTATTGTAGGCATAAACAAATTCATATTTTTATTAAAGAAAAATGAATCAAGAAATATCATAAAATCAAGTAACTTTTACATGTATAATATATACAGCATTGTTGAATTTGGCAAATTAGATCTTTTTTGTGCAAACCCATAATGAAATAAATACATAGAATAGGTAATAAGATATTATAGGATGATTTTGCATCTTTAATTTACAAGAAATCAATAAAAAAAGGTGATAAAATTGGATGAAAAAGGAAAAATATCCCTTTGTGCTTCCACGAATAAAAATTCAAAGAAGAATTTTTTTTATTAAATAAAAATGATTTTTGAATCTTAATCTCAACTTCATATTATAAATACGACCTTGTAGCATCAATTTCAACACACACAAATAATCAACAAGCTCTCTTGAGAGCTCATCACTTTCTCTCTCTAGATTTGAAATTGGTCAATCCCTACTTTCTCTCTTTGATTTCTCTCATTATAAAGTAAATTGAAGACAACCAAAATTAGGGAAGATTCTCTATTCTCTATAAAATAAAGCCTAATACTTGATTTCATCCAACAAAAATTTAATTTATTTTAATTTTAATTGGAATCAAAGTGAGTACTCTAAGGTTCATGTGCATAATTTCACTTAGTTTTTTTAATTAAATTGGACTACTTACACTTTGTTTTTAGTGAAATTAATTGAGGGCTTTCAAAGATTAATGAGTTAGAAGCTAAGAATTGCCACCCCTGTCATAAGAATAGATTGAATTTGACTGGAATTGAACTTGAACTAGTTCATGTGCTAGAGGTAAGTTTCTTCTCCTTTTTTTTCTTTTGATTTTTTAAAATAAAAAATGAAAAATTTATAAAAATAAATAAATATATATACATGTTTTGATCTTATTTTGTGTGATATTTAGTTTTTTTATGAAGTTCATTTTAATATACTTTATATCACGTTTGAATAATTTGTGTGTTGGCATGATTAGGCTTTAATAAAATAGATAGCATGTTTAAGCCTTAGTTAATAAATAAATTAGTGTCTTTTGCCATGTTGATTGAATAAGCATGTTGAATCAAATAAGGTTATTTTTGAATGATGATAATGTTAAAAAAATTAAAAATATAAAAAATAATGCTCTTATTAGTTATTAAGTAACTTAGCATGTTAATATTTTTTTTTGCATGTTTTAATTAAATAGACTTCATTGCATGATATACTTAGCTTGTGTGATTAGGTATAATTCTTTTATTGTGAATCATTACCTTTTTATGTACTCACTTTGCTTGTTATAGTTATTTACATATGGTTTAATTTGCATGAATAATCGATCCTTTTCAAAGTAAAGGGTTTTTACTTTCTTTTTCAATAAAGTTTTTCCTATACAAAGAAAAATTGTTTTTCATGAATAAAAAATAATTGGGTTTTTTTCAAAATTTAGGAACTTCTTTAGAGTTTTCCAAAAGTAAACCAAAGAACCCATTTTTTTTAAATTAATAAAATTTAATGAATATAAAGTGAAAAGAGCTTTTTAAAAAATAAAATAAACTAACAAATTAAAGTTTTCATAAATTAAAAACTACGTGGGCTTGATCCAGCTCGGCAAATAAGTAGGCAATTCGAGTAGTTCAAACACCCAAATCATTTTATAAAGAAAAAAAATCTTTTGTTTTGAAAAACCCATTTTATAAAAAAAAATAAAAGAAGGATTTTTTTCCCTTTAATTATTTCATAGATATTTCTATGGAACCTTCGAATTTTAATAAGTAACCCTAAGCCCATTTGACCTCTAATTTCTTTTTCTAATATATTTTTAGAAAACTCGTAGGCTAGTGATCGAAATTAAGTCTCATAAGCCCAATGGATCTTAATTTCACTTTTTCCCAACTGAGGTTAGGTGGCAACTCTTTTTTTTTTTTTCAAAGAATGAGTTTTTTTCATAACTTAGTCGAGAGATTTTAATCAAATGGTAAGGAAAAATCAAAAACCGAATTTTCAACTCAACAAATATCATATCTCAATTACCTAGAAAGAACACCTATTAATTCTTTAGATTTCTTATGAACTTCCTCAATAATGGCAATCACAAAAGTATACTCATCTCTATTTTGGAGTAAGAAGGTTAGTCTTGACATACCATAGAAGGAAAGGATTGCTGGTAGTTACCAAGATGGGATTATTGGATACTAGATATTTACGATACCAACAAGCATGCAGTAATACAATAGAAATCACACTCAATGCTAGAAGAGTTGTTGCTACGTTGTTTCCAAACTATACTATTGCCTCAAAGATCCAAAGCTACTTACAGCTTTGAAGGTTTGAATCCAAATAATAGGAGCACCACAAACTCCTAAGGCTATAGTTGCTACCTTACACTATCAAATGGTATACAAAGACCATAATCAGTCATTAGATCTAACAATGCTAGATAAAGAGATGCTTTGATTATCTTGATGGACGAAACAGATACATTTTCATGCAAGCATGTGTTGAAACAATTAAAAAGAGAGGAGTTGATAAAGCTTTTACAAGAAAGTTGAGTTACAAATTATTAATTACATCAATAGAATTTAGTACCTATCCAATCATCTGATTCCATATTCACTAGAATAAGCTATGGGGCTATTTCCATCAAATTTGATAAAGGATAATAGAAGGAGAACTTAACACCTTCAATCTTTCATACTATCTTTACCATCCAACTTGCTGACAACTTTAAGACTCCCAAGCCTGATAAGATGCTTCAACAAATTATTAAGCACTTTGATGACCAAGAAAGACCTACATATTATTTTAAGGATCCCTTCAATGGTCATTGATATGTTGATGTTGAATGTCACCATGATGATTGCTATGTTAGCAAAAAACTTTCTACATGATTACCAGGAGAGCTCTAACAAGAAAAAGAAATCTTCTTCTAGCTATGGGAAGAGGTATCAAGAAGGTGATCCGATCATAGGACCTCTTAGAGAAGACCATGGTAAATGGTAATATATGGTCTTTTATGGAGATCAAAGGAAAAATTAACCTCCACCAAAGGATAAAAAGGATCCTTGAAGAAAAAGAAAGACACTTCTGAACCACCAAAGCAGTCCTTATATGATATTTACAAGAGGCTAGAAAGGATTGAGATCAAGTTTGAACCTCATAAAGCAGAGATGAACTTATTAGTAGAGCCTCTTAAGCGGGAAACGTTATACTACAAAAAGAAGAATCCATTGCCTAAGACAAAGTGGATTCCAACAAAGTTATTGCCTCCTAAGAAAAGGAGAGAGATGATGATGCTTCATCTTCAAAGGAACCAAAATTGACCATTGGAAGTTCAGATAGTGATTCAACCATTTTAGATGATGGCAAAGTTGACGAATATCTAGACAGCTTAATTTATAATTCCTCAAAAGAAGTAAGTCAACCAAATAATTAGGCCACATCATCCTCCAAAGGAAAGGAAGTTCATAAGCCTTTCTTTATGATGAAGCCTACTAATGATGATAAGAGTAATCCTATTGCGAATTATGACCAAGAACAAACAAGGTCGGCTGCTAGATGGGTCTAAGCTTACAAAAAGCTCGAAAGAACTAATGGATGAAAGTGTGAAAGGAATGAATGATGAATGAAAGGTAAGCAAAACCTATAATAGCTCTAAAGGATATGACGCACCAATGGAACTTCTGAAGACTCACAACACAATTCGATATGATGCACGAATCAATTTAGTGAGGTTACTTGCCACCTAGCCTTACTCAAGGGTTAAGATAAGAATGATGCCACGAGTAAATAGAATGTTTATGCAAGGAAGAAAATACTTAAGTATATTAAGGTTAATCTACTTCCCACAGCTACAAGAACAAGGGTATTTGTACTTATAAGTTAGGGCAACTTGTCTAAAAAGGAAAAGACAAAAAGGGTATTTCTTAAGGAAGTAATAGATAAGATATAAAAGGGTAAAAATGAATATACAAGAAAAATAATTATTGGTGCAATGGATTTTACAACACATGGCGATGCCACACTGGTGAGGTTGTTAAAAGATGTGGACAAAAAGTATAAATAGTTAGCTTATCCAAACAGGGATGGCTTAATCAGTCTAAAGTCTCTCTTTCTTGGCTTCTCAGTAAAGATGATGCTGAGTAATTAGTCAGCTCAGGTATAAGTGAGTAATCTTCAATTCGGCATACTATAGAAAGATGGGTAATCATACGACTCGGCATGAAGGGTGACTTAGCAAGGAAGTACATGGCTTTGGTAAGGGTCAGTTGGAATAGAAGGATCTGTCGTGCTAGTCTCTCTAGTCCTCAGGCTCAGCTGTAGGTTAGAGGTTTGATAGCTTGATTCCCATCAAATCCCCCTCTACAAGAATACTAAATAGAAGGCTATCAACACATCCTTAAGATAAGAGATCCCACTTAAAGGGATGTGTAGGAAAATCGAAAGAAGAGTAATGTAACTAAAGCTATATTAAATTGGTAAACTAATAATACCTTAGCACAAAATATTATTAAGGAGGATAGGGTCAAATGTTGAAGATATCTACTTGAGATTATCTATTGTCGAAAGAAAAGTCGATGACTGCCCAAAATTGATTATAGTCCTCCAAAAAAGATTGAATAAGTTTAATAGAGTTGTACCCGGTGTTGAGCTTACTTTAAATGAATTTGTAGAAGAAAAGGAAACAAAATTTAGAAAATTGAAGGTCTAAATCAAAATCTTAGAAGTTAAACAAAGAGGACTACCTTCTAGGTTTGATCCTTTCATGACTATCAGTATGCAGAAACCTTGCAAGACCTCCATTTCAATATTAAAAGGAGGCCAAGGGTCTTCTAAGAAAAGTATATAATTAAGGAACCTTAAATTACAGATATGGAGGTAGCTAAAAGAAGGAAAGGAAAATCTAAGGACAGCTCTAGTTTTGGACAAAAGTTAGGGCATTCTTCAACAATGGGGGATTGCTATGATATCTAAAGGCTAGGGAATGGTGATGACATGCATGATCTAAGTCTAAAGCTAGAGTCTTACATGATTAAGAAAAAAGGAAGAAGATGATCATATCAAGACCTCTCTTAAGGGATACTTGGAATAAATAGTTCTTAAGGTTACATTAAACCACATAGACAATGAACAAAGTGTAAGGAGTGTTACACTCAATTCCTCTTCGGAGATAAGAGACTCTATTAAAGAAGAAACAAGGTCAATCATGACCTTTCAATAGTTGGGTCAGACTTAAACTCTTGCTATGAGTTAGACTCAAGTGAGGAAAACCTATACTCTTATGGTTGTGAAAGCTCTCAAGCATTTATGGAAAATCCACTACTTGTAATGGTTAGAAGCAATGATGATGAGGGGATAAGATGAAAAACATCTTATCTTAAGCCAACAACCACAAAAAGAAAACCACTTAAAGGAGCTTTAATGTTCACCATTAATGGCATCAATTGTTCTAAGTAGCCTAAAAGGCTTCAGGAATCTCCTTCATGGTTAACAACAAGGTCATTATCTTAACCTAATCACATTGAAGTCTTGGTGGAATTTGTCTCTAGATTCATTAGAATCCTTAAAGATTAGTAGAGTATAGTATCCAAAAGTGATTAGCTCACTTTCCTAAATCAAATTAGTTTCAGTCAAACCATCAGGATGTTATATCTAATCTTAATAAGGGTTATAAGGATTGCAAGGAAATCAAGAGAAAGAAGTTTTTTGAATAGAATTGATATTCCTTCAAGTGAAAAGACCTAGACCTACATTATAAAAGAATGGTCCATTCATTGTATCAACTTGGAGAAGATTACTTTCTTAAGTCGATATTCTTATCTTCTATCCTAAAACCATTAGCCTAATGTTTTGTGAATTGTGATTAAGAACAAATAAGGCCGGCCGCTTGATGGGTCTAAGCTTGTAGAAAGCTTGAAAGAACTAATGGAAGAAAGTGTGAAAGGAATGGATGACGAATGAAAGGTAAGCAAAACCCACAAATAGCTTCAGAGGATATGATGCACCAATGGAACTTTTAAGGACTTACGGCACAATTCGATATGACGCACGGATTGGTTTAGTGAGTTTACTTGCTACCTAGCTTTGCTCAAGGGTTAGGATAAAGGTAATGCTGAGAGTAAACAGAGTGTTTACGCAAGGAAGAAAATACTTAAGTATATTAAGGTTAATCTGCTTCCCATAACTACAAGTATAAGGATATTTATACTTATAAGTTAGAGATACCTAAAAAGGAAAAGACAAAAAGGGTATTTCTTAAGGAAGTAATGGACAAGATAAAAAGGGATAAAAATGAATATAAAAGAAAAACAATCATTGGTGCAACGGATTCTATACATGATACTGTATATGTGGCGATGCTACATTGGCGAGGTTGTTAGAAGATGGGGACAAAAAGTATAGACAGCTGGCTTATCTAAGCAAGGGTGGCCTAGTAAGCTCGGAGTCTCTAGTTCTCAGCTTTTGGGTAAGGAGGATGCTGAGTAATTGGTCGGCTTAAGCGTGAATGAGTAATCTTCAATTCAATGTACTACAGAAAGATAGGCAGTCATACGGCTTGGCATGAAGGGTAACTTAGCAAGGAAGTACTTGGCTTCGGTAAGGGTTGGCTATAATATAAGGATTCGTTGTACCAGTCCCTTTAGTCCTTGGGCTCGGTTTTGGATTTGGGATCAAATCCAAATGGTCTTTTCTCAGTTTTCTGTTAGGGTAATACGGACTGAGGTCGGTAATGTTGAAGGCATAAAAAATCCCATAGTCCTCGAATAAGTTTAATCTATAGGCATTATCATTGATCTTCTAGAAGATTTTAAAAGGTCCTTCTACTCTTGCAGATAATTTATTCTTCCTCTTGTTCGAGAACTGTTCTTTGCTGAAGTGCAGCCACATTAAGTCTCCCAATTGAAATTGTCTAGTCATCTTACCCTTAGTCTTTTCTCGCATTCTTTTAACAGCTTGGTCGATATGCCGAGTGATCTTATCATAGATGTGCTGAAGGGATCATTCTTTAGTCGAGGCATGGTAGTCCTCTTGTGTGAGTACAGGTATAGGGGTATGATCGAGGGGCAACTCGAGGTTAAAACTATAGACCACTTCGAAGGGAGTCTGCTTAGTGGTGTTAAGCACAATCTGATTGTAAGTGAACTCATCTATGGGTAAGCAGACGTTTTAGTCAACTAAGTTCTTACCCACTGCAAATATAAGTAGAGATCCAAAAGTGCGGCTAACTACTTTTATTTAGCCATCGGTTTGAGGGTAGCAGGAAGTATTAAACAATAGTTTGGTCCCCATCCGACATTATAAGGTCCTTTAGAAATGACTTAGAACTTCGAGTCTTTGTCATGGACTACACTTCTTGGCACGTCGTGTATCCGTACAATCTCTTACAAGAAAAGAGAAGCAATAGCCAAAGTATCATTAGTTTTTGAGCAGGGCATAAAGTGTGCCATTTTGCTAAACTGATCAACGAAGACCATTATAGAATCTTTGCCTTGGATAGTTTGTGGCAGTCTAAGAACAAAGTCCATGCTTAATTCAGTCTACGGTTTTGTCGGGATAAGCAAAGGCATTGCTTTCCCTTGTATGGCTTGGCACTTAGCCTTCTTGTACATAGCATAGCCTTCAACCATTCGGTGCACATCTCTCCTCATTCTTGGCTAATAGAATCAACCATTCAATAGCTCACAGGTCTTCCTTTCTTTAAAATGACCTAAGAGTCCTCTACTGTGAGCTTCCTTGATCAATAGCTCCCTTAGTGAGCAAGTTAACTCACATAATTTTTTACCTTGGAATAAGTAGGCATCCTTCATATGATACTCATCTACTAGCTTTCCATCGATGCATCGTAAAATTATGGGTCCGACATGTGGATCCTCAGAGTACTGTTTTTTGATACTTGCAAAGATAAATAATTTAGTTTGCAGCTTTGATAAAAGCGCATATCTCCTCAAAAGAGCATATGCAACTATGTTGCTCTTTCCCTACTTGTACTTTATTACAAAATCAAATTCTTCAAGGAATTCAACCCATCTTGCTTGTTGCTTCAACAACTTGGTCTAACTTCGGAGGTACCTTAGCAATTCATGATCAGTATATATGACAAATTCTATTAGCAATAAATAATGCTGCCATACTTGCATTACTCGAATCAGTGCCAAAAGTTCTTTGTCATACACAGAGTAGTTTAGCTGCGATTATCGGAGCTTTTCACCTTAGAAAGGAATTAGTTAGCCTTCCTACATCAGGACATCACCTATTCTAATGCCTGATGCATCACACTCTAGCTCAAAGATTTTCTCAAAGTCAGGCAGAACTAACACCAGGGTAGAGGTCAATCTTTCTTTTATCTCGGCAAAGCTCCTCTCATCCCTTTCCCTCATTAGAAGTTGGTGCTTTTCTTCGTTAGTTCAGTTAGTGATGTAGCGAGGGTGCTAAAATTCTTAATGAATCTTTTATAAAATGAAGCCAGTCAATAGAGTTGTAAGCCTCCTCTACTGACTACGTAGCCCAAGAATACCACTTCTTCCTAACAAAAGCAACATTTCTTTATATTGTCGAATAGTCTCTTGGCATGGAGAATATCTAGGATTTCTCTAAGATGTTCATAGTGACTCGGCATGTCGGCGTTGTAGATCAGGATGTTGTCAAAGTACACCACAACACACTTCCTTATGAGATGTCTAAACACATGGTTCATTAGTCTCATGAAAGTGCCCGGGGCATTCGACAAGTCGAAAGGCATGGCTATCCATTTATAAAGTCCATGTCGAGTCTTGAACGCAGGCTTCTACTTGTCCCTTGGTTTCATGCGGATTTTATAGTAGCCAGATTTAAGATTAATCTTGTTGAAAATCTTGGCTCTGCTCAGTTCATCCAATATATCTTCTAGCCTTAGGGTCGGATACTTGTATTTGATCATGATCTTGTTCATAGCTTGACCGTTTACACACATCTATCGGGTTCTATCCTTCTTCGGCACTAGAAGCGTCAGTACAGCACAAGGGTTGAGACTTTCCCTAACGTATTCTCTCTCAAGTAACTCATTGACTTGACGTTAGAGCTCATAAGCTTGCTTGAAATTCATCCGATAAGCTGGCTTGAAATTCATCCGATAAGCTGGCTTGAAATTCATCCGATAAGTTGGCTTATTTGGTAGTACGGTGTCGAGTACTAAGTCAATGAAGTGCTTTATGCCTTGAGTTGTTGGTAACCCCTTAAGTAACTATTCTAGGAATAGGTTGGCATATTTATCTAGCAACTCCTTGATTTCCTAGGGTAACTCACCCCGCTCCTTCAACTCTAACAGTCGCTTGACCAATAAGAGGGTCGGCTTATCAACATTGATGGCCTCTTAAAGCTCGGCTCTATTCACACCAAAGCCTCCTTTGATCCACGCCCAAGTTTTGTCTGTAACTTATTAACTTCTCTTGGTGGCATCGGATTCAGTGTGATCTTTTGGTCATCCTTCTTGAACATATATGTGTTCTTGTAGCTGTCATATATAACTCTCCTATCAAATAACCACGGCTTACTAAGCAATATGTGGGAAGCGCACATAGGAAGTAAATTGAAGAGAATCTGGTCAGAGTAATTTCCTATAGTGATCAGTAGTAGTATTTGTCGAGTGACATGTAATGCTCATTTCTCACTCAACCAGTGCAACTTGTATAGCCTCAGATGTGCAATAGTCGGCAATTTTGGTTTTGAAACAAGATCGGCTAATGCCACATTAGTGCAGCTTCTACTATCTATGATGAAGGCGTACACTTGATTATTCTCCTTATAGGTGGTATGGAATAAATTATCTCTTTACTCTTCCTCTCGCGAGGGTTCCATGTTCATAGTGCATTGGACAACTATGAGTAACTTGTCCAAGTCTTTAGCATATACGTCTTCCTCAATCAGCTCTTTCTTGGTAGAGACCTCTTCCTCCTTGGGTTCTTCATCCATACTATTTACTTCTAGCTTCGGGACATTTCCCTTGACTACCATTGTCTTACAATTTGGGCATTAAGTAGCCACATGTCCAAACCCTTCATACTTGAAGCACTTGATCTGGCTTGTCTTCTTACCAGATCCTTGCCCCTTTTTGCCAGACCTTTGCCCCTTTTCATAAGTTCGGGTCAGCACTTCACCATTAGGTCAGCCTTTTTTCTCGACTCAAACATCAGTCTTTTTGTTCAGCTCTGTACTTGATTGAGCTTGGTCACTTGCCTATCTGGGTTAGCTAGTTGGCACCTTGGCCGTTAGTCAACTCTTCCTTTATCTTTCGACTTGCTTGGAAATCCTAATAGCTTCTCTCATTGTGTTAAATCGTTGGAGCTCCACAATATCTCAAATGTCTCCCTTTAACCTAATAATGAATCTTGAGACTATTTGAGCTGGTGGTTCCATTACTTCACAACATATCATAAGTATTTGAAATTCTTGAATATACTCTTCAACAATTTGGCCTCCTTATCTTAGCTCTTGAAACCAAGTAAAAGTATCTTAAAAATAGGTTTCTAGCACGAATTTGTTACTAAGTATTTTGTTCATCTCTAGCTAAGTATTAATCTCTCGGTATCCCTCTCATCTCCTCATAGCCTGAAAATTCTTCCACCATAGGGCAGCATATTTGGAGAACTTAACAAAAGCAGTTCTCACCTTCTCATAATCCTTATATTGATAGTAATCAAATACACACTTTACCTTCTCTCCCTTTCCTAGATCCATTGAAACTTGGAATTTGAAACTTTAAATGGTCGAATTCTCTAGGAACCTATACAAACTCTTCTTCAAAATACTCCTCTTCTTCCTTGTCTCCCATGCTTGCTAAATCAATCCTTCTCCTCACTCATCCACTCCCATGCTTGCTAAATCAATCCTTCTCCTCACTCATCCACTTACTCCTCTACTTTGAACGAGTTGACTTAGTTTTAACCTTTAACAAGCTAAGCAACTTATGGGGTGTTTTGCGTGGCCTTGGTAGGTTAATAAGACAACGCATGTACAACTTGTGTTAAATCCACTAAGAGGTTAGCTATCTCATCAAGTCTCTCGTTGGTGCTTCCAAGAGTTCCTTAAGACTATCGTCTATAGTAGATAACTCCATTGTCCTCGCCAGTACCAACATTCATACTTAGGTCAATCATTTTTTTTTTCTCATAGATTTAAGCTCAAACAAAAATTTCAAGAAATTAATAGTAAAAAACACAATGTTCAAAGGAATACAGTAACTTGCTTCTGTTTCATACAAGCAAAACAGAGTATAATAGGACTTCGAAAACATGTGTTAACTTGAACAAAATCTCTACTTTAATACCAAGATGTTGTGAACCATGGTCAAGAATAGACAAGGCCGGCCGCTTGATGGGTTTAAGCTTGCAGAAAGCTCAAAAGAACTACTAGATTAAAGTGCAAAAGGAATGAATGACAAATGAAGGGTAAGCAAAACCCACAAACAGCTCTAGAGGATATGATACACCAATGGAACTTTTAAGGACTCATGGTACAATTCAATATGATGTATACATTAGTCTAGTAAGGTTACTTGCCACCTAGCCTTGCTCAAGGGTTAGGATAAGAGTATAGACAACTAGCTTGTCTAAGCAGGGATGGCCTGGTCAGTTTGGAGTCTCTCTTTCTTGGCTTATCAGCAAGGAAGATGCCAAGTAATTGGTCGGCTTGGGCGTGAGTAAGTAATCTTCAATTCGACTTACTATAGAAAGATGGGTAGTCATACGACTCGACATGAAGGATGACTCGGCAAGGAAGTACTTGGCTTCGGCGGGGGTTGGCTAGAACAAAAGGATTCATCATGTTAGTTCCTTTAGTCCGCGGGCTCAACTATAGGTCAGAGGTCCAGTAGCTTGATTCCCATCACTAATAGATAGAAATGATTCTTAAATCAAGGAATCAAAGAGCCATTGATGTACTTGTTAGAGAGATACAATAGACTTTATCTTGTCATAGAAGACGTATGTGAAAAAAGGTGAATCATAAAGGATTACATTCAAGGAAGTATAATCCTTGCCAATGTGTAAAAGGTCATACTAGTTTATCAAGTGTAAATACTCCAATAAGGAATGTACGTACTCTTCGAAAAAGAAGAAATATTTTAAAAGAGTTGTAACGGAAAGATGATTCAAACCAAAAATAAGGAGGAAGCCAACTAAATTGAAGCATTTTTAGAAAAGAAGTAAGAAAGGGAGGGAACCTTCTCGTTGCTTTCTCTACAACAAGATGGGACATTATGCTAAACAAAGGATCACAAAAGTTTATCTAAGAGATTTTTAGAAAGACAAGCATTTAAATTGGTGAAGAAGATGACCTTTATTTAGCTAATGAGGAAATCTTAGATGAAACATTATTCTCTCTTTAGGTTTATTCTGAAACATCTAGCCTAGATTGATTAGATTTAGAAGATGAGTCTTATTCCATTAAAGACTCAGCACTAAAGGAAGATATGTTAAGCATGCTACGAACACCTCATGTCCTAATTTATATTCATACAAGTAAATATGCAAGACAAATTCCTATAATCGCCTTCATTGATATAGGAGCTACCGAGAGTATCTTAAACCTTAAGGTGTTACCTAAGGATTTATGAAGTCCATTCACTAAGGCTTTTGTCACAACATCTAATGAAGAATTTAAAGTCTACTTGAAAAACAAGCCAATTAAAATCCAGTTGAATGTTGTATCATAAATTTAGTCCTAGGTTCACCCTTTCCTAGTAAAGATATTGTAATAAGATGACATATTTGATCCGGACTTCTATAGACAAAGATACACCTAGAAGATATTAAGTATAAGAAGTATCACAAACCTTATACTGTTATCTTACAATTTATCTAATTACTGGACTATTTATTCTACAGATCACTGAGAAGTTGAGAATAGAAGCTTATACAGAAAATCACACTAAATTTCTACTAAAGTATGATCATCCATTATGGAAAAATGAGGAATTTTTTGTCAAGCTCAATTTTAAGAAGAATAAAGATATCATTCAAACCAAGGTAAGTCATTCAGAAATGAATCCTAAACATGCACGACTTATAGAACAAGAATGTCAAGAACTTCTTCAATAAGGATTGATTGAGGCATTGATTCATAATGGGCTTGTTAAGCCTTCTATGTCAATAAGCGAGCAGAACAAGCCTAAGGGAAGCTAAGGCTTATTATGAATTATTAGCCTCAACCATTTTTTTTGAGATGATAAATTTCTTATACTCAATTGGAATACATTGTTCCAAAATATGGCCCAAGCCATAATCTTCTTAGAGTTTGATCTAAAGGCAAGCTTCTAGAAGTTAGGTATTCACCTTAAAGATAGGCCTAAAAACAAGGTTTTGTATACCTAACCACTACTACAGATGGAAAGTCTTACCTTTGGGCTTAAGATGATGCCACCACTATTCCAAAAAGCAGCAATATAAATTTTTTAGCCTATTATGAATAGTGCCATCATCTACATAGATGACATCTTCCTTTACAATTCAAATGAAGAATCCCATACAAAGTTGTTATAGAAAGTCTATGAAACAGTAACGTCATATGGGATCATGTTGTTAGAAAAGAAGATGAAAATTTCCAAGAATAAAATGGAATTCCTTAACATGAGATTAAAGATGGCTATTTCTAACCTAAGCCCTCCATTGCACAAGAATTGCTAAAAATTCCTAATAAGGATTTTAGCACAAAATAAATCTAGCAATTCTTGGGGATAATCAACTATCTTCTAGATTTCATTCCAAAAATATCTTAGTATACTTACTGCTGCATTGTTGAAGATGTTGAAAAAGATGATCTACTATAGGGTGATCAACAAACGAAGATGGTAAGAATTTTGAAGGAAAAACTTCAAAAGGTTCCACCTTTGAAGACATCATCAGGAGGAGAGCTAATTTTGCAGATAGATGCAATTAATAAGCATTAGGGAGTCATTCTCTTATAATAAGAAGAAAAGGGAAGACAAATCTATAGTACATAAGTTGTAGATTTAAAGATTCAGAAATTAACTACCACTCAACATTTAAGGAGATACATGTAATAAAATATGCCATTTAAAAGCTTGAATATTATCTTATAGGAGTACATTTTAAGATAGCAATGGATATGAGTTCTTCTAGTAAGATGTTACCATTTAAGGAGAAAACTGTCTCACATCTATAATTGCTAAGATGGCAAGAATGGTTCTTAAAGTACTCTTATGTAGTCAAACATATCAAAGGTGAAAATAATTCTATTGCTCATTTCCTCTCTAGATCACAACAAACTACAGGCATTGCTAAAACCTCCTTAATTGCAATGTATGATTATCCTAAGCCATCCTAATCTTCAAATCCACCACTCAGATATAAGCCAAGAAGATGCAAAGCGATAAGACCTCCCGAGCTTACGAAAATTATAGCAAGAAACAGATTTTGTGAAGAATTATAAAGAAAAATTCAAGATTATTAGTTATTGGTGTTCAAACTATACGGAGGGTTAAATTTGATATCGTTTGGATTATATCTAAAGAATCCATTTGTTCAAACTATATGAAAGGTTGAATTCAATCAAGAGGCACAATTTCTAGAACAACTTAAGTGGTTTTATTGGTACTTAATGCATCATTACTACATAGTTGTCCAAATCCTAACATTAGAAGCACTCCAGTTTTTATAGAAGATTAGGAGAACTTTAGAATTAAACCATTTGCCTCACTTAATGAAATTATTAAGATTGTTTAGAACTCTTCTTATTTTGGAATAGATCATGTCATTATGGTTTAATAAAATATCCATGGAAAATCTAGGTGTTAATGCATCATACATAAAAGTTTTGGTATAGTTACAGTAGGTATGAGTTGAGATTAAACAATTTCACTATTACCTAATCCCTTCTTTCATTTTCCTTGATAGATATGTCAATTGCATATGAAAGGATGATACTTGGTAAAGAGAAACCCAAAAGAAGTTATGTATTACCAATCTCACAATTCTATAGGAGATTTAGTCAAGACCCTTTGAGTTGAAGATACCATAGGATTATAGCAAAGATCACCAAGATACAATTCCTCAAATAACAAGCACTATCACAACATGAGCAAGATATTGATAAGATGGACGTGGAATCTCTTGCTGGGTATAGTCAAAATTCTGATGAAGATGTGTTTGATTACTTTCCTAAAAATAATTTGTTACCCTTACACAAGCTAATATGCAAATAATTTGTGGACTGGTGATCTCTACTCAAAAGACTGTAGATAATGGAATCCTACGACTTTAATAATGAGTATTTTAACCTTAAGGTAAAGTTAGTACTATATGTTATTGTGTGTCAAGAATATATTCCATGTAACAAGTTGAATTTTTATGTGTATCAAGCAAACTTTGTTTACCAAATTATTAAGAATCTTAGCAGCCTTGTATACTCATCGCATGTTTAATATGTGTCCATACATGTACCAATTTTCCCTATAGAAGGGAAGAAGGATGTATTTACAAGGCATACTTAGCCTTTTAAAGAGTAAACTATTGTGTATTCTCTACATCAATACTCTTCTAAAAAACCCTTTTTTTCCCTAACTCCTATTAGAAAGAAATTGTTTGGATGCTTGGTTTATCTTCTGAGATTCAAAATATGCTCTATACTTATCTCATATGAGGATTCTATATATCAGTAATGGTCTATTGGATAGATAAAAGACATATAATTCATCCGCAACTATAATTTAGTGATACAACTGATTTTAAGTAAGTCATTGCGTTAAGCTAGGAAGCTACTTAAGGTACATTAAACAAATTCCATTATCTAGCTAATTATAGTAAGGGATACTATATGTTCATCTCATTCATCCATAATTAAAAATGGATCTCGTGTGAATGAGCCATATTTCGTATTAGAGCTAGATGTTTCTTTTCTTTAGGAGGAGGGGAGAGTAAGTATAATGATGGAAAACACTATAGCTAGCGCTAGTACCAACATTAGTGAGAATAACACTACTGCCACCCTTAATACACTTACCCTTAGTCCATCACAAATGTTATCAACCTTTAGCCATGACACATAGTTCATAACGTCCAATCCTTAAAAAAAGATGGACCAAGGGTGAGTGTATCAAGGATGACAACAATGTTATTCTCATTGGTGTTCGTATTAACGATAGTAGTAGTGTTTTCTATCATTATACTTACTTTCCCTTCCTTCTAATGAAGAGAAATTATTTGGTCCAATGCTAAATGTAACTCATTCACATAGAATCCATTTTTAATTATGGATGAATGAGAAAAACATATAATCCCCTTTACTGTAATTAGCTAGACAATACAACTTTTTATTGTACCTTGAGTAGCTTCCTTTCTAAGTATGTCGACTTACTTAAAATCAATTGTATAGCTAGATTATAGTTGCGAATGAGTTATATGTCCTTTGTTAATACAACAGACTCATTTCTAATATATAGGATCTTCATATAAGATAAATATAGAGTATACTTTAAATTTTGGAAGATAAATCAGGCATCCAGATGATTTCTTTCTAATAAGAGTTAGGAAGAAGAAAGGTTCTATAAAAGGCCATTAATGTAGATAACACATAATAGTTTACTCTTTAGAAGGCTAAATATACCTTGTGAATACATGTATCTTCCCTTTTATAGAGAAAATTAGTACACTATGGACACATATTAAATACGTGATGAATATAAAATGCTACTAATGTTCTTAATAATTTGGCAAACAAAGTCTAGTTGACACAAATATAAAAATTAAAGTTATTACATGGAATATACTCCTTACATACAGTAACATACAATATTGACTTTATCATAAGCCTACAATACTTTTTATTGAAGCTGTAGGATTCCATTATCCATAGTCTTTTGAGTAAAGGTCACCAATCTACAAATTATTTGCATATTGACTTGTGCAAAGGTGACAAATAACTCTCAGGTGAGTAATTAGAGTCATCTTCATCAAGATTTTGACTATAATTAGCAAGATACTTTGCCTCCATCTTATTAGTATCTTGCTCATGTTATGATAATGCACGTGTTATTTGAGGAATTATATCTTAGCAATCTCCGCACTAATCCTATAGTACCTTCAATTCAAAGGGTCCTAGCTTAATCTTCTATAGAATTGTAAGATAAGCAATACATAACTTCCTTTGGGTTTCTCTATACTGAGTATCATCTTCTCTTTTCTCATGGACATATCCATAAAGGAAAATGCAAGAAAGGATTGGGTAACATTGAAATCGTTCAATCTCAACTTATTCCTGTCATAATTGTACCGAGACTTTTATGTCTAATGCACTAACACTTGGATTTTCCCTGTACACTTTATCAATTTATTCTGATATGATATGTTCCCAAATAATAAGGTTCTAAACCATCCAAATAATTCCATTAAGTGAGCTATATGGTTTAGTTCTAGAGTTCTCCTAATCTTTGGTAAAAATTGGAGTGCTTTTAATGATGGGATTTAGATAACTATGGTGTAATAATGAATTAAGTACCAATAAAACCACCTAAGTTGCTATGGAAATCATTCCTCTTCACTAAACTAGAGAATATAAGAGTGAATAAATGGCTACTTTGAATATAATCCAAATGGTTTTGAATTCAACCCTTCGTATAATTCTAACACCTATAACTAATAATCCCATATTTTTCCTTTTGATTCTTCACCAAATCTATTTCTTGCTATATTTTTCGTAAGCTTAGGAAGTCCAATCTTTCAGTATCTTCTTAGCTTATAGGTGGTGGATTTGAAGATTGAGATGGCTCGGGATAATTGTACATTGCAATTAAGGAGCTTTTGGTCATCTCTCTAGTCTACTAAGGTCTAGAAAGAAAATCAACAACAAAATTCTTTTCCTCTTTGATATGTTTGACCTCATAAGAGTACTTTGAGAACCATTCTCACCATCTTAGCAATTACGGATGTAAAATAGTTTTCTACTTACATTGTAACATCTTGGGAAAAGAACTCATGTCTATTTCTATCTTAAAATATACACCTACAGGATGATATTCAAACTTTTGAATGGCATATTTTATTGCATGTATCTCTTTAAATGTTGAGTGGTAGTAAATTTCTAAATCTTTAAACTTGCCTCTCCCATATCCACAAATTTATCTTTTCTTCTTGTTCTAAGATAATAGCTCTTGAGTACTTATCACTTACATCTGTTTGCAAAAATAGCCCTCCTCCTAATGGTATTTTCAATGGTGAAACCTTTTGAAGCATTTCCTTCAAAAGTCTTCTTGCCTTCATTTATTGATCACTCTATGATGGATGATCTTTTTTTTTTTTTTTTAATATCTTCAACAATGTGGCAGTGTACTAAGATATTTTTGGAATGAAATCTTAGAGATAGTTGACTATACCTAGGAACTATAAAGTTTGTTTTGTGCTCAAATCTCTATTAGGGAATTTTAATAGTTCTTGCACAATTGAGGGCTTAAGTAAGTAACAACCATTTTTCATTCTCATGCCAAGGAATTCCATTTCACTCTTGGCAATTTTCATCTTCTTTTTTAATAACATGTTACCGTATGATAGTACTATTTCATAGATTTTCTACAATAACTCTATATGGAATTCTTCATCTAGATTGTAAAGGAGGATATCATCTATGTGAACAATGGCACTGTACATAATAAGGTAAAATATTTTTATCATTGCCTTTTGGAACAATGATGGTGTCATCTTAAGGCCAAAGGGTAAGAATTTCCATTGGTAGTAGTGATTGGGTATACAAAGCCTTGTTTTGGGCTATCCTCGAGATGAATGACAAACTACCAAAAGCTTGCCTTTAGTTCAAACTTTGAGAAGATTCTTACTTGGGCAATATTTTGAAATAGTTTATTCCTATTGGGTATAAGAAACTTATCATCTAGAAAATGGTTCAAAGGTTGGTAATTGATAACAAGTCGTAGTTTCTCTCTCTCTTGTTCTATTCACTTACTGACATAGAAGGCTTCATAAGCCCATTGTGAATCAATGCTTTAATCAATCCTTATTGAAGAAGTTCTTGACATTCTTATTTTGCAAGTTGTACATGTTTAGGATTCATTTTGGAATAACTTACCTTGGCTAGATTGATATCTTCATTCTTCTTAAAATTGAGCTTCGCAAAAGTTCCCCATTTTTTCATAATGGATGATCACAATTCTATAGAAACTCAATGTGATTTTCTACACATGCTTCTATTCTCAGCTTCTTAGTGATCTATGTCATAGACAATATAGCAATTGCACAAATTGTAAGTTGTCAATATATGGTTTTGTGATACTTATTATACTTAATCCCTCCTAGGTAGATCTTTAGATATGAAAGTTTGGATTGAAAATCTCATCTTATCATAATATCTTTATTAGGCAGGGGCAAACCTAGGATTGGAGTTATGATGCAACATCCAAGAAAGAACTATATTTTAATTGGCTTGTTCTTTAAGTAGACTTTAAATTCTTCATTGGATACTGTGACAAGAGGCCTAGTGAATGAACTTCATACATCTGTAAGTAATACTTCAAGGTTTAAGATACTCTCAATAGATCCTGTGTCAATGAAGGTGATTACAGAAATCGGTCTAATGTATTTATTAATAAGAATATGAATTGGGAAATGAGATATCCATAACATGATCAACATATCTTCCTTTTATGGTGAGTCTACTGAATCGAACAAGACTCATCTCCTGAATTTAGCCAATCGAAGCTAGATGTTTCATAATAAACCTAAAGAGAGAACAATGTTTTGTCTAAGATATCCGTTGAAAATAATGACTCAAGGTCATCTTCTTCACCAATTTTGAATGCCTGTGTTATTGGAAATATCTTATATCATCTTTTATGATCCTTTGTTTGGATGTTGCTTAGCATAATGTCCTATCTTGTTGCAAAGGAAGCAATGGAAAGGTTTCCTCCTTTTCTTACTCCTTTTTACTGAAAATGCTTTAATTTAGTTGGCCTCCTCTTTGTTTCTAATCGGAATTGTCTTACGGTCACAACTCTTTTAAAAATATTTCTTCTTTTTAGAAGAGCATGTACACTCCCTGTTGGAGTGTTTACACTTGATAAATAAGTCTAACCTTTTGCACATCTTATTGGGGATTTTACTTCCTTGGATGTAATCTTTTATGATTTGCCTTTTTCCACAGGTGTCTTCTATGACAACATCTAGAGTCTATTGTATCTCTCCAATAGGCACATCAATGGCTCTCTGATTACTTGATTTAAGAATCTTTCCCATTCTTCTAGCTAGCAGTTCAGTGATAGAAGATAAGAATATTGATTTGAGAGAGTGATCTACTCTAATGATAAAATGATTGGACCATTATTTTATAATGTAGGTCTCGGTCTTTTCTTTTAAAAGACTAACACTTCCATTTAACAAACTCCTTTCTCTCAATTTCTTTGCAATCCTTAAGACTTTCTATTAGGAATAGATGTAACATCCTAATGGTCTAATTGACATTAGTTTGATTCAAGAAAGTGAGTTGATCTCTTTCAAATACTATACTCCACCAATCTTTAAGAATTCTAGTGAATCAAAAGACAAGTTCTACCTAGACTTTAGTGTGATTAAGTTGAGATAATGACCTTGTTGTTAACTATGAATGAGATTCCTAAAGCGGTTCAGGCTACTTAGAATAAGGGATGTCATCAATGGTGAACATTAAAGGTCCTTTAGATGATTTTCTTTCTATGGTTGTTGGCCTATGATTTGATGTTTCTGATCGTATCATCATCATTGCTCTTAACCATTAAGATTGGTGAATTTTCAATAAATGCTTGAGAGCTTTCACGACTAGAAGAGTAGAGGTTTTCCTCACGTGAGTTTGACTCATAGCTGGAGTCTGAGCTTGACCCAAATATTGAAAGGTCGTTGATTGACCCTATTTCTTCTCCAATAGATCTTCAATCTCTAAAGAAGAATTGAGTGTAACACTCCTTGCGCTTTTTTCATTGTTTGAGTGGTTTAATGCAACCTTAGGAACTATTTATTCTAGGTAACCCTTAAGAAAGGTCTTGATAAGATCATTTTATTCCTTTTTCTTGACCATATAAGACCTCAACTGTAGACCTAGATCTGAATGTCATCATCACTCACTAGCCTCTAGATATCATAATGATCCTTCGTCAGTGAAGAATGCCTTAACCTTTGTCCAAAACTAAAGTTGTCCTTGGCTTTTCCTTTCCTTCTTTTTACCACCTCCATATCTCTAATTTAATTCCTCAATTCCACAATGCTCTTCTTGGAAGACCCTTAACCTCCTTCTGATATTGAGATGGAGGTCTTGCAAGGTTTCTATATCTTAGTAGTTATGAAAGGATCAAACCTAAAAGGTACTCATCTTTGTTTGACATCCAAGATTTCGATTTATGCCTTTAATTTTCTAATTTCCACTTACTTTTGTTCCATAAATTCATTTAAAGTAAGCTCAACACTGGATACAACTCTTTTAACATCATTTAGTCTTTTTTTGGAGGACTACAATTAGTTTTGGGCAATTATCCACTTTTCTTTTGACAATAGAAAATTTCTACTAAATATCTTCAACGTTTGACCTTATCTTCCTTATTATTCTGTTTTGTGCTAAGGTATTATTAGTTTGCTAATTTAATACAGCTTTAGTTTGAGTTGTTTTGTTTTGGTTTCCATGAGCATTCCTTTTACTATTATCTCTTATCTTATGGATGTGTCAATAACCTTTTGTTTGGTACTCTTGTAAAGGGGGAAAACTCTTATCATCATGAGTAGGCTTCATCATTAAGAAAGGCTTGTGAACATCCTTTCCTTTGGAGGATGATATAACTTGGTTATCAAATTGACTTGCTTCTTCTAATGAATTACGAATCAAGCAGTCTACATATTCCTCAATTTTTCCATCATCTAAAATGGTTAAATACTGTATGAACTTCCAATGGTCAATTTCAGTTCCTTTAAGGATGAAGTATCATAATTTTCTCTCATTTTCTTAAGAGGCAATAAATCTTTTGGAACCTACTTTGTCTCAAGATGTGGATCCTTCTTTTTGTTGTATAACATTTTCTACTTAAGAGGTTCTCCTGATAAGTTCGTCTCCACTTGATAAGGTTCAAGCCTGGTCTCAATCCTTTCCTATCTCTTGTAATATCATATAAAGACTACCTTGGAGGATGAGGATTGTCTTTATTTTTCTTCAAGAGATCTTTTTTATTCTCTAGTAAAGGTTAATTTTTCCTTTAATCTCCATAGGAGACAATATTTTTCCATTTACTATAGTTTTCCCAATGTGGTCTTATGGTCATATCACCTTCTTAATACCTCTTCTAATCGCTAGAAGAAGATTTCTTTTTCTTGTTAAAGCTCTCTTAGTAATCATTTGGAAAGCTTTTGCTAACATGGCAATCATCACATTGACATTTAGCATCAAAATAGCAATATCCATTGTAGGGATCCTTAAAATAATAAGTAGGTCTTCCTTCGTCATCCAAGTGCTTGATAATTTGTCGAAACATCCAATTAGTCTTAAGAGTCTTAAAGCTATCAGCAAGTTGGATGGTAAAGATAATAAAGAAGATTGAAGGTGTTGAGTTCTCCTTCTATTGTCCTCTATCAAATTTGATGGAAACACTCATCTCGCTTCTTTTGGCAAAAATGGGATATGATTATTAGATAAGCACTAAATTCTATTGATATAACTTGTAATTTGTAAACCAACTTTCTGACAAGAGCTTTATCAACACTTGTCTCTTCATTGTTTCGACAATGGATGTATGTGTTGTGTCCATTGAGATTATTAAAGCATTTCCTCCTTTAGTCAGTAGTATTAGATCCAATGAATGATTTTGGACTTTATACACCATTTGATAGTGCAAGGTAACAATTGTAGCTTCAAGAGTTTATGGAGATCCTACTATCTGGACTTGGACCTTCAGAGAGCGATGAGTAGCTATGGATCTAATAGGCAATAGTGTAGTTTGGAAGCAATGTAGCCACAACTGTTCCAACATTGAGTGTGATCTTGATTGTACCAATGCAAGCTTGTTGGTATTACAAATATCTAATGTCCAATAATGCCATCTTAGCCACTACTGGCGGTCTTTTTGTCCATGGTATGTCAAGGCTAACCAAATTGCTCCAAAATGGAATCTAAAGAGGTATTAGGTACTCTGAATGTACTCCTTAACCCCTTTAAATTGTGGTTTTATAAGATATTTGAGAAATATGGCTCCTGAAGGTCTTGAAGGTCTTGTAAAAGTAGAGTATGAGTTTATAAGGGGCAAAAGGGTACTATCTATTTTTTCTTCTTCATTGAGATATAAGACCATTCAAATAATCTATCTTACTAGCATTGGATATTCCGAATAGTGTATAATGACTAAAGTTTGCTAATATCTGCGATTGACTAGGGATGAGTACATCAAGGGTGGTAGTAGTGTTATTCTCATTGGTGTTAATACTAGCACTAACAATAGTGTTTTCCACCATGATACGTACGCTCCCCTAATCCTAAAAAAAAAAAAGAAACAAATTGTCTTGCTCTAATATCAGATGATATCCCTTATTATAATTAGCCAGGCAATAGAATATTCCATACCTATAGTATTCCGTCAAGGCTGCAGTGTTTCAAAACATTTTAACATAATATTCCATACATATTCTACCTCGTCTCAAAGCATATTGCTATGAAAACGTCTCCTTTCTATGCTCTAGCATAAATCAATTTGCTTACTTGCCTTTTTCATCAATTGCTATGTTCTCAAATATTCTTCTCCATCTTGAGCCTTCTACTTTATTTACCATTGGTTAGCATACACAGTAAATCCTAGGAAGCTAGTCTAACCTATGTATGCTCACTGTAATCAGAGCACTCAAATGATCATTGTAATCACAGTACTCAAATGATAAATGAATTTGGATACCTTGAATAAAAAATTTTCATAGTCCACAATTGATCGGGCCATTTTGTTTAGGCCTACAGCGGGCCACAATATGGGGCTCTTAATGATCCATCCATGAAGCATGTACATCAGGGGTAAAGTAGCTAACTAAAAAAAATGGAAAATAGAAAGAGAGGAGATGATTGCTATCCTCCACTCACTTTTATTCTGCTCGAAATTGGAAGTCAAAGAAAAAAAAAAAAAAAAAAACAGAAAAGAAAAGATAAGATAAGTTCCCCCTACACAAATGTCTTCACGTCATTTGCAAGGAAAAAGGTAAAAATGGATGTATTTTCTCGATTTAGATGTAGCTCCCTTCACTATTAGAAATTTCATGTGATATAAACGGGCCGAATCGAGAAGAGAAAAGAATTGGTCACTCGATGATATTAATGGGAATTATTTTGACAATATACATGGAGAACCAGGGATAGGAGGTGAATGAAAGCAATAATTTTGGAGAAACATGAAAAGAGAAGAAAAAAATCTGGAAGAAGAGGATCACGTACATTGCAGTTCTCTTATGAATATCCCTGCACATTTCTTACTCTTTTTGTCTGGGATCTTTGGGATAAGGAGAAAATATTATTTCCTACGTAATATGTGTCACGTATACATATGATGATGCGTTATTATCAAATCATGTTTTGATACGTAATAATATGATTATATTCTTTTTTTCTTTTTTTCAAGCTATCAACTACCATACTATTATATATTTAAATGTGGAAATAGATAGTAAGTACAATTGAATCTTTTTCTGGTGTGTTTCTTTTTTCGTATAACCTAACTTATACCTACAATTTCAGCAATCTACTTAATTTTAGTTTTAGAAGTATAGTCACCATTTTTACAAAGTTCTTTTGATCGAGGCCACACAAAACCATAAACGCGACCCTTTTTTTTCCTCACCGAATTCAAACCAATACATATTTGTGCACGAGTATATGTACAATTCAAGGTCACCAAGCTATTCTCAACCTATACATAAATAGCAATTTCCCAGATATATTTACTTAAAAAATACACAAATCAAACACATAATAGAAAAAGGAAAGAAAATTGGTAAATTAATGTTTTCGATTAATACCTCAAGAACTTTAGAAGGAGGAGGAGGAGAAACACGCCTGCACACGAAATAAAAGCAAATCCAACAGCTTCAATGACAATAACTTAGGTATTGACAATTATATCCATAATTTCTTCTTCTTCTTTTTTTTTTCTTTTTTTTCCTTGCCAGTTATATCCATAATCCAAAAGGCATGCGAAGTACATGCAATTAGATCAAGTGACAGCTCAACCGCCCGGTGGTACGGTTTCTTAAAATGGAGGAAAACTTGTTTATCTATGATTACCACACAAAAGCAAAAAAAAAAAAAAAAAAAAAAAAAGGAAAAAAAAAAGAGGACCCATTTGGCAAACTGGAGGATACAAACTTACAACTCTCAGGGCTCAGGGGGGCATTACATGGACAGACATGCAACAAGTCGATAACGCATATATTGGTTTCATGCATCGTACGGCAAGTTGTCATCGCTCATAAACTTGCTCTTGATCCACTTGAACTTGTTCCTTAGACTCGATTTAAGCTTACCTTCCATGGTGAACCCGTTATAAACAGCGATCCTCCTTTTTCTCTTAAGCTCTGGATCATTTGATGATGCAAAACCAGTTCCCTTATTTGATGGCCCGTTAAAGCTATACGAATTCGATCCTTCTGCGTACCTGAATTCCCCAGTGTATGAAGCTGAATACCCAGGGAAAGACTTGTATTTCTCCATTATCATAAAAAAGAAAAGAAAGGAGAGCGAAACTTGCTTTTCCTTTTCCAGGAGTACTAATATAGTGCTTCCTCTTCACGCTATGTTAGTATATATAATAATGAAAAAGAAAAGGTAATTGTAAGTGCAGATCCTTAAAAGATATTAACTGGAAAAACACGTTATTTTTATTTTATTTTTTATGTAGTACATTATCACTTTGAAACCTCACAAACTAGTCGTTTCGCATATTTCGGTTAAGGATGGTATATTCCTACTCAATCTATTACCATTGGGTGCAGTAAATATTTATACCAATATACCATTTCTCCAAGCAACGGCTTTCACTTTAGGGTTAAGTCTCATGAATAGAATCTAAAAATCATGGAGGGGAGAAAAAAAAAAAAAAAAAACCTTAACATGTTTGGTTTGCGGGATTAAATAAGTAAGAATAAAACTACTGTTTTTAAGATTATTCCTCGTAGCTCCCTTTAAGGTTTCAATTCTAACGAGATATATAGAAATATATTAGAGAAGACTAAAAACATAACTATTCCTTTAATTATTGAGAGTAATTCCAATTCCTCATTTCACAACAATGATAGTTCCATGAAGTAGCTATTACACCATCAAACACAAGAATAAATATATAAGAAATGAATAACTAT
The DNA here is from genome assembly GCA_024138005.1 of Lumnitzera racemosa. Taxonomy (NCBI): domain Eukaryota; kingdom Viridiplantae; phylum Streptophyta; class Magnoliopsida; order Myrtales; family Combretaceae; genus Lumnitzera; species Lumnitzera racemosa. The sequence goes on along the minus strand of JAMXBC010000011.1, from coordinate 39,552,336 downwards.
TTTATTTCATTCTTATGAAGTTAATCGAATGTGTGCTTAGGTTTTGAGAAAATATCATTAGATGATAATAAAAGTTCATAGAATAGTTACTCTACAAATTAAATGGAGGATTAGTACATTTGGCATTACAACATAGAAAAAGATAGAAATAGAGTTGCAGTTCCTAAGAAATATAATAGAAAATTAATAGCTATTTTATTTGATTGCACTTAAAATAATATTAGAAATAGATTAATGATATATCTAAAAATATAAACATACCTTATCTCAATCCATTGCTTGACTATTTGGATTATGATTTCATAGATGGATACAACTTATTATACAAAAAAACAAGGAATAATTCATTTTTGTTTATGTTAAGAAACTATATATATATATATATATGTATGTATTGGTATGTGTGCAATATTCCACATGTTTGTGGTTGCCCACAATACTATATAAAATAGCTATTTTGCAAAACAATTGCAATAGTAGCTTTATAACGTAAAAACATGCATGAAAAAAATTTTAAGGAATAAGTATTCCTTTAGTCAAAAGGTATTTTAAGTTCTTATTTAACAATAATAACAATTCCATAGAAAAACTATTTACTAAGCAAATATAGTTTTGACACATTTGTTTTATGGAATGAAATATGATGGAAACCAAATTGCAATTCTTGAATAATAGAATAAAAAAGAAAATAGCTATTTTATTTAGTTGCAATTAAAATGACATTAAAAATAAATATAAAATTACAAATATACCCTTATTTCAATTTATGGTATGATTGTTTAGGTTAGAATCTAATGGATAGATATAGAAATATGATGAAATAGATCAAGGATTAGCTATGTAAAAGAATCATAATACCTCATTTCACATTAATAAGAATTGGGTGAAATAGTTACACTACCAAACAACTGCAGTAATAATTTTGTAGATGAAAAATAACTATTTTATTCCATCCTTACGACGTAAATAAAATGTAAAGTAACTATTTTGGAAGAAAAGAATATCACTTATATATAATATACACTTTATTTGAGTCATAGGTGAGTTTGCCCATAATTCTTAAAAAAAAGGGTTTCGGTGAAATTAATTCATGAAATACAATTTCAAAATTGAATTTTTGAAATGTAATTTCATTCTCTACTACTTTCATCAAGTTTCTCTACTAAACTTATCTATGTGTCAATGGTAAAAGAAGCATGATTTATTAATCGCATTACAAAAATGTGTTTTTTAAATCCCATTATCTTCATTTAATGTACTCCTTCTCAGGACATCTAGCCAAAAAAAAAAAAGAAAAGAAAAGAAAAGAAAAGGAAAGAAAAAGCAGTGTAAAAAATAGATATAGTATAAGCATGTTAAAAAAGACTACTCCAATTTGTATCTCCAAACATAACCCTGAAGTATAAGACCAATCCCAAAACCGAACTTCAATGCCAATGCATAACTCTAAACACAATCCTAAACTCTAATTCCACACTTCAAATAGCCAAATAACCTCCCATACTTTAATCAAGTAACTCGAAGTGCTAAATAACTAAAGTAACAGTAAAGGGTATATTGAAACAATTTTAAAGGAAGAAATAGTTAACCTAAACTTTTTTAGACATTATTTACATAGCTTCAAAGTTTTAGCACTATTCTCATTAATTTACAACATGTTACAATCTAAAAGGGCAAACATATGATATCTTTATCTTTATCCTCTAATGCTACACCTCTACCTATATTATGCTCTTCCATATCGTGTTGAGGTCTTTGCAGCATGTGAAGACAAGCTTGATCCCTACTCCCACGAAATATGATAGGGATCAACTTGTATGATGCCTTTATTGATGTCATAACTAGATGGGTGTTTGTTAAAGTAAGGCACACCTAGAGTAATCATCAATGAAGGGGTTGGATCAGTGGTAGCAGTATGGAATACCGTGACATCTGATTGTGACTGAGCATAGTCCATCGATAGTGGATCCCTATGCTAGGGTGACCCATGATATAATGGAGAGTAGTATAATTTTCGTTGGTACTAGGAGATTGAGTGGGTAGTAGAGAAAGATACCTAGCCACCTCTAGCACGACCATGGTCATGACCCTATCTTCTAGTAGATATCGATCAAGGAGGAAGATCTATAGCCTTCTCCTAATAACCCGAAGGGTGCAATGTAACACTATCGTATCCCCTTAGGAGTTGCCCTACAGACCGAGCGATGTCTCGTGCCTATGGCAATGTGCAATGATCACTATCAATATGAGCCTAACCTTTTGCCTATATGAAGAAAATGGACAACGTGTTATTTGTTTTGTAAGCAAATAAATAAGTATAAATACATAAGATGTCTGCAAAGATCTTATTGTCGCTCCTACTAGGGCTCCAATGTGCCCTATGTATTGTCGAGTATGTGTCTAAAACCAGTGATAATATTGGAGAGTGACCCCATCTAGAAAAGACTCATTGTAGTTTGGCTTGACAACCATTGATCCACATTCCACCCTAAGCAATCAAAATGACTGGTGTGCTTAGGAGCTCAGTTATCACTAAGATTTACCATAGTAAATCTAACCGAAATAGGTCATCCAAAATATCGAAGAAAACTAGAGGGGAATGATCCATGAACGAACAAGAGTAGCTGACGTAAAGCTGACGTAAAGCTGGTCGGAGGATGTAACTCACCAACAAATACAACACGACTTGACACCTCACTTAATATGACGTACAAGTTGATGTCAAGGTTTACTCGCTACTAATCTTAAGCTACTTGGTAAGATCAGATAAGAGTGTATGAAAAATGGACTTAGAGAGGGTTGTCTTACAAGAACAGAATATTCAGTGTTAAAAAATGTAAGTTATATCCAGCTTACAAGAGAAAATGACTATTTATAATAAGTCTCTAGGGAAGCATTACAAATAAAGAAATTACAAGAAAGTATATACAAAAAGGGAATTCCTAGTACATATGAAAAGGGTCAAAAGGACAAAAGACCAAAAATAGAAAAGTAGTACAATGCCAAACGAGGTGGATAGGTGGTAGTGCAATATTAGTCTCGTACGAATATTTTGTAAGCATAGTAGCAAAAGGGGTTAAAATGTCTTGGTAATAAAGGGGCCGGGCCAAGAGTGAAGGTGGCATGCCAAGAGAAAACTATTCCGCCATTTAAGTGAGTCTCTCATTACTTGACAAGAACTTATTGGCAGTAGTTGGTCGGGTTACCCGGCATAGGATCCTTGGCAGGGGGAACAGTTGGCATCATTACTACCAAGTGTACAGATCAACGTATGATAATTTGAAGAGCTCAGGGAGTTCAGCCGCATTCCTTTAACATAAACTTTCTTATCATAAGTAGGTTGCCAAGAGAGAATTCGTCGGGCGATGGATTGGAGTCCTTGGAATCGCATATGAGTAATGGGACCGTTGATTAGTAGTTCATCAATTCCCTAGGGTTATTGAAGATTTGCCCTCAAATCTTACTCTTCGTCATCTTCGAGCACATATGGAGTTAAGTTGTCGACATTGAATGTAGTAGATATGCCAAAACCTTCGGGTAGTTTAATCTTACAGGCATTATTATTGATGCGCCTCAGGATTTTGTAGAGTCCATCCGCTTTGGGAGATAGTTTGTTTGTCCTCTTACTAGGGAAGCGTTCCTTGCTAAGATGGATCTAAATAAGGTCCCTAGGGGCATAAACGATTCGTTTCCTTTCACGGCTTCCCATTTCCTTTTGTCGGGCTACAGTTTTAACTAATTGCTCGGCAATCCTTTGATGCAACTTGTGAAATTCCTTAGCACGCTGCAGGCTGGATTAACTCTCTTCTTATGTAATTAGACTGTTAACTAAGTCCAAGGGTAGGTGCGGGTTAAGTCCATAAACAACCTCAAATGGTGATGTTCCAGTAGTGCTATGAGTTGAGTGATTGTAGACAAATTTGATGATGGGCAAGCATAAATTTCAGTTACGAGAGTTCTTTCCAACAATGGCACACAGGAGATTATTGACAATTCTATTAACTACTTTAGTTTGGTCGTTTGTTTGGGGGTGGCAAGAGGTACTGAACATGAGCTTAGTGTCGAGTTTCCTCCACAAGGTCTTTCAAAAGAAGCTTATGAATTTGGAATCACGGTCAGATATAATACTCCTTGGATATTCTGTGTAGTCGTACAATTTCTTGCAAAAAGAGGTTAGCGATAAATAAAGCATCATTAGTTCTGTGGTAAAGGATTAAGTTGCCCATCTTGCTAAACTGATCAACCACCACCATGATCAAATCATGTCTTCTCAGCATGTAGATTAGTCCACGGCTACTTGGGAATTGGTAGATATGTATATTCCCCATAGGGTTCTCTCCTCCCTTTTGCCTACTTACACACCTTGGACCTTTCAAGCATTCGGTGCACATCCCTCATCATTTCAAGCTAGTAAAAGTGCTCCTTCAATATCTTAATCATCCTCTTTTCCCTAAAATAGGCAGCTAGACCCCCAGCATGAGCTTCTTGAACCAATAGCTCCCCTACATAACTACTTGGCACACAAATCTATTTACCCTTCATCAAGAACCCCTCACTCAAGTAAAATCCATCCACAGCTCTTTTATCACTACACTTGGTTACTAAAGGCCCAAAATGTGGGTTATGCTCATATCAATTAGGTAAAGTGCCAAATCTAAGCATCTTAGCTTACAACGTTGTGATGAGGGTATAACGGTGAGAAAGTGCATCAGTTACTGTGTTGGTGCTTCCCTTCTTATACCTGATGATATAGCAAAAGGTCTCCAAGAACTTGACCCACTTAATGTGACATCAAGAAAGCTTTTACTGCCTGCGAAGATGCTTAAAGATTCTTGATCTAAATAGATGATAAATTCTCTTGGTAATAGATAATGCTACTAGTTATAGAGTACACGAATAAGGGCATAAAACTCCTTGTTGTAGGTTGAGTAATTCAAGGCCGTACTTAGAAGTTTTTCGTTGAAGTAGGCAATGGGTTGACGCTCTTGCATAAGGATAACACCAATGCCGACACTAGACGCATCGCATTCAACCTTAAAAACCTTCTCGAAATCCAGTAGGCTAAGTATAGGAGCAGGCGTCAACTTGCACTTCACATCTTCAAAACTCTTCTAGGCCTTTTTTATCCATTTAAACTTAACATTCTTCTTGGTTAATTTAGTCAACGGCATAGTTATGGAGCTGAAGTTTTGGATAAATCTCCGATAGAATGAAGTTAGGCGATGGAAGCTCTAACCTCGGCAACACTAGTAGGCGTAGGCCACTTATTAATAGCTCTGACCTTTTCCTCATCAACTCGAGCTCTGCTCCTTAAAATAACATATCCAAAGAATATAAACTCGCTTTGGTAGAACGCGCATTTCTTCAGGTTGCTGAATAATTTCCAAGCGTAGAGTATGTTAAACACCAATCCAAAATATTTGACATGAACAAGAACGTCGGCACTGTAGACTAGAATATCGTCAAAATAAACCATAACGCATTTTCCTATCAATGTTTTGAGCACATGATTCATAAGCCGCATGAATGTACTCGGTATGTTAGTTAAACCAAATGGCATAACCATCCACTCAAATAGACCATCCCGAGTCTTAAAGGTTGTTTTCCATTTATCTCCTAGTCTCATTTACGAGAGATATACTCTAGATTGACTAAGCCGCCCCTACTCGGACAAGTAAGCTGACCGTACTTTTTGTTTCCAATGGCATCATCAATACAACATTGCTACATGTATAGAATTAGTTACACTAATGATTGATTTCCTTGAATATTCATTTTTACCCTTTTGTACCTTGTATATTACTTCCTTAGAAAATACCATTTTTGTCTTTTCCCCTTTGGTAAGTTACTACAACTTATTAGGTATCAATGCCCCTTATATTTGTAAGCCATCAATAGATTACCATTAATATCCTGGATATTCTTTTTTTTTTTTGCATAAACACTGTGTTTGTTTACTCTCATTTCACTATTATCCTATCTCTTAAGCAAGGTTAGGTGGTAAGTGTAAGCCCTAAAGCCAAGCCAAATAACCGTAGGGTTGAACTTAGAACCCAAGGTTTAGGGCGATCAGTTAAAGGATCCGATCAAACCCAAATTATAAACTATTGAGAGGAATATTAATAAAACTGACCCCGTAAACTTGAATTTAAGAAAATAAGTAATAAAATAGGAGACTATAAAATTTTCAAATTTTAAGTATAATAGGTACTAATTACCAAAAATGCGAAAAGTGTCATGAAATAACTAATAAATTACTAGAGATAGATTATATGTATACTAAAAATTTTAGAATGACCAAAATAATAATTAGGAAATAATAATTAGGAATGTTCACGTGTACACCACATGTATTTACGTGTAGATAAAAATACGCGTAATTACCTAAATTGGCCAAAAACTAAGCAAATAATTAAAGAAAATTATAAAATAATTATAAAAAAATTAGAAAAAAATCAGAAGAGGATAAGATGAAGTAAGATCAGGTCGTAGCAGCTTCAAATCAGAAAAAGAAAAATTAACCAATCAAATTTGGACAACCTAAAAGCCAAAAACTTAGAGAAATGAGCAAAATCCCATCAAATTAATGCACATTAAATTCTACAATTGTCTATAAATAGGGGAAAAAAATTCTAGAAGTCCTTTGGTCAGTTTAAGATCTGAAAAAAAATCAAAACATCGAAAAAATCGAGAGAAAATCTAGAAAAAAAAGGAAAACTGTGTAGATTAGGCAAGTAAGCTAAACCCACCACTCACCACCACCTGGGACCGAACCACCACCACCACCCTACACTAGACCCACCGCCTGGACCGGCCGACAGCATTGGACCAGGTTTGGACGGCCCAAAAGCTTCGAACCGGTTAGTCATTTATTCACCCGATTTTTGTATAATTTTGTAAAATTATATATTTTGCTCAGAAAATTATGAAACTTGTTATTATGAGGTTTTATTGTATGTAGATTTAGGGAAAAATATTGATTTAGTTTAATTATGTCTGGAAACCTAGGGTCCCTAACAAATTGTTCAAAACCGAGTATTAGTAAACTGAAAAATAAATAGGCTTAGGGATGTAGTTTGGAGTTCAAAATTTTTTTGTAGGATGCTCATTTGATGTATAACAGTGCTATGATGCCATTTTTTTTAAAATTAATTTTTGAAATTTTTAAGTTAATTTTTAACCCTAAAATGATGGTAAAATTGGGTGATTAAGGGTTAATTAAGTGATTAGGATGTTAATTACTTATTTGAATCTTAATTAGAGGTTTAGGGAAGTTAATCTCTGCAGTGGAACCTTAATCCTATCCTTTAGGTACTAAGTATGGTTAATTAGGGAAATTAGGTAAGTAATATAACAAATTAGTAATATGGGAAAATGTAAATTAATAAATTTAAAAAAATAAGGTTATTTAGATAATATTATAATAGAAATAAAAAAATAATAAATCTGAAATGACATTTAATTTTAAGTAAATATCTCAAAATGTAAGATTTTTACACATCGAGAATAAATCCGATACCTCAATTAGGGTTAGTGTGTACCGAATAGTTTATAATACAAAAAATACGACCCAATAGGATATTTGAATACCCGAGCATAATGTGATTAATATCACAATGGGATTCAAGCTTAATTACGACTTAGGAATTAGAACTAGAATCTAGTTTAGGAGCCGAACCCCGAAATAGAACACAACGAATCATTACTACGTTATAGGTATACATGAGGAAAATGAGTTATATTATGAATTAGAATAAGAATCCATAAAATGTAAGTACTAAAAGAACCTATTTGTATTATAGGACACCTAGAAACAAACCAGCTCACAACTAGAGGATCGAGCGATCGAGCAAATTCAAGTAAGTTGGGTTATTACTTATTGCAATAAAGTACTAGTTTTGTAGTACTCGAAGACTTAGGCTTGTATATGATTGTGATTGTAAATAGTTTGTGCATGTGCTTGATGTATCTGAATTCGTGCTGGAATTTGTACTGTGAATGATTTTGTGACTGATTGAATTGGTATGAACTGGTTGAACACCCTAATCGGCATTTAATCTTAGTCGACCTTAATAACCGAAAATATCATGCATTGCAACCTGTTAGGGGATCATAGGACTCTCCAACCAAATACCGACCCCTTCGAAAGGGATAGCGCAGGATTGCAAAATGGTCCCTTCTTCATCCTCAGTCGAACTAAGTGACAGGAGAAGAGGTTGCGGCGGGGGTGAAGTCAATGGTTCGAAGGTAGTCACGGGAGGAGCGAGGTCTCCATTGCACAAGTTTGGGTTTGGTTGTGAGCTGCTGCATAACATGGAACTCCTCAACCCGGATTGGAGCAGGTGAAATTTCTCTGATTTCACAACAGACCGGATTACGTTGTGCGATGACACTTTATTGTTGCATTGCATGAAAATAATTATTTGATAACCCTGTTTGTGCTTGTATGCATTCATGAGTCTCCAATTCAATGGGCTATAGTTGCTCATACCCTTATAGATCCTTTTGCAGGTTCTGATTTGTGAACACTTCAAGTACTATGCCGCCCTATAATTACCCAGAGGTTAGTCCGTTTGAAGCTAGGGGTGTGAGCATCAAGTTACTTAATATAATGTGAGGCTAGAATGACCATGTAATTAGGAAGGAAAGACTAGTAGTTATTATGTAATCTAGTGAACTGTCGTGTTTGTGTAAAACTTCCTGGGAAGCTCTGTGGACTTATTTATAATTATCTATGTTTTATAGAACTTTGTGATAATTATCATAATTGTAGTATAATTATTAATCGAACTGTTTACTTCAAAGCGAGGAGTCATCGACGCCTTGTGTAGTTATCTCTATGATAGGCATTGTAAGGCCAGTTACTATCATAGAACGGTTTACACGGCGGGACTGTTGCGACTTTGCGACTTCGGGGAGTAACAATAAGTAACCTCACTGGACCAACTCATACATCATATTAAGCTATGCCATGAGTCCTCAAAAGTTTCATTGGTATGTGACATCCATTAGAGCTATTCGTAGGTTTTGCTTACTCTTTCATTCATTATTTGTTCTTTTGTACCATTCCTCATCAACTCTTTTAAGCTTTTGGCAAGCTTAGACTCATTTACCAACCAACCTTGTCTATTCTTGGTGGTGTGTCACATCCATTGGAGCTGTTTACGCGGTTTTGCTTACTCTTTCATTTGTTATTTGTTCTTTTGTGCCATTCCTCATCAACTCTTTCAAGCTTTCGGTAAGCTTGGACTCATTTAGCAACTGACCTTATCTATTCTTAGTCATGGTCTGCATCATCTTAGTATTAAAGTGGAGGTTTTGTATGAGCTATAGTTGGTTTTTGAATTTCTGTTATACTTTATTTTGCGTATGTGAAACAGAGTAAGTTGCTATGTTCATCTTAGCTGTTGTAATTGCTGACTATTTAGTTCTTGGTTTAGAGAAATGACTGATCTAAGTATAAATGCTGGTGTTGGAGATAACAATAGTGGAGCTATTTACTATGGCCGACAATCTTAGGGAACCCCAAGAAGCACTGACGAGATATTTGATGAGGTGGCTAACCTCTTAGTAGATTTGACCTAAGTTGTTCATACATTGGCTTGCTGGTCCCTTGAGGATGTACAAAACACCCCACAATCTACTTAACCTGTTAGAGGTCAAAACCTAGCTCAATAAGTTCGAGGTAGAGGAGTAGGCGAATAAGTAAGACAAAGGATAGACTTGAGGGAATTAGATGAAGAGGATGAGGGAGAGTTTTTTGAAGAGGATTGAATCCAAGTCTCTAGAACATCTGACCATGTAAAGCTCGAGCTTCAATGGATCTGGCAATGTTAATGAATATTTAGAGTATGCAGAGAAAGTAGAGCGTGCTTTTTACTATTATTAGTACGAGGATTATGAGAAAGTGAAAATAGCTGTTATTGAGTTCTCCGAATATGCTACCATGTGGTGGAAGAATTTCTAAGCTATGAGGAGGCGAAAGGGTTATTGGGAGATTAATACATGGCTTGAGATGAAGAGAATACTGAGGAATAGGTTTATGTTGGATACTTATCTACAGGACACTTTCACTTGACTTCAGGAGTTGAGATAAGGAGGCCGAATAAGTAATAAGTATGTTCAAGAATTCCATATTCTCATGATGCAATGTGAAGTAGGGGAACCGGCAGTGCGAAAAATCTCTAGGTTCCTTACTAAGTTACGTGGTGACATCTAAGACATCGTAGAGCTCCAACAATTCCCTACAATGGATAAAGCCATTAGAATAGCCTAATAAGTAAAGGACAGAAAAGGAGCCGAGTACTACATAGATTGCCAACTAGTCGACTAGGGCAAGGAAGCCATTGAGCTTAGTTGAGTGCTAAGCAGTTTCGAAAGATGGATGTTCAAGTTGAGGAGAGAGGCCGACCCAAACTTATGAGAAAGGACAAGGCTCTAGTAGGAAGACGAGCAAGAATAAGTACTTCAAGTATTAAAGGTTCGGACATATGGCTGCTCAATGCTTGAATCGACAGATAATGGTCATTAAGGGAGACATCCCAAAGCTAAAGGGAGACAGCACTGACGAAGAACTTGAGGAGGAGGAGGAGAACCATGCTAAGAAAGAATAAATTGAAGATGATGTGTTTGTTGAGGACTTAGACTAGTTGGCCTTGGTTTTTCGACACATAATGATCATCGAACCTTCACGAGAAGAGGGGTAAAGAGAGAATTTGTTTCATATCACCTGTAGAGTGAACAATCAAGTGAGTGCACAAATAATTGATAATAGAAGTTGTACCAATGTAGCATTGACTAATCTGGTTACAAGGTTGAAATTGCAGACTATTGCATACCCGAGGCTGTATAAGTTGCATTGGCTGAGTGAGAAGGGAGTACTTCATGTTACTCGGCATGTACTACTGTTGATTACCATTGGACATTACTCCGATGAGATTTTATGTGATGTGCTACCCATGTGTGCTTCATACATAATGCTTGGCCAAACATGACAATTTGATAGGAAGGTTATCCATCACAGGTATAAGAACACGTATATGTTCGAGAAGGATGGTTAAAAGATTACATTAAAACCAATGCTACCCAGAGAAGTTAAAAAATTGCAAACTAAACTTGCTCTCTGATTGAAGAAGGCTCTAGTGATGAGTAGGAATCGAACTTCGGGAAGCCATCAATGCTAATGAGTTGACCCTACTGTTGGTCAGGCACCTACTAGAGATAAGGGAATGGGGTGAATTACCTTAAGAAGTAAGAGCACTACTAGATGAATATGCCGATCTATTCCTAGAAGAGTTACTCGAAGGGTTACCCTCGCTACGAGGCATAGAATACTTCATTGACTTAATACTCAGTATCGCCTTACCAAATAAACTTGCCTACTGAATGAGTCCCGAATTGGCTTCTAAACTACAATGAAAAGTCAATGAACTACTGGTGAAAGGTTATGATAAGGAAAGTCTTAACCCTTGTGCTATGTCGGTGCTTTTAGTGCCACAAAGTATGGAACCTAGCGGATATGTGTAGATAGTAAAGCCATGAATAAGATTACTAATAAGTACAAGTATCTTATTCCAAGGTTAGAAGACATGTTAGATGAGCTAAGTGGAGCGCAAGTCTGCAGCAAGATTGGTATGAAGTCCAGCTACCATCAAATCTGCATGAGACCAAGCGATGAGTGGAAAACTGTGTTCAAGACCCAACATGGATTATATGAATGGATGGTCATGTTATTTAGGTTGTCAAATACATCGGGCATTTTCATGAGACTAATGAACCATGTCTTAAGATATCTGATTGGGAAGTGTGTCATGGTGTACTTTGAAGACATCTTAGTCTACAGTGCCAACATGCCGAATCATTGTGAACACCTCTATACTGTATTGAATGTCCTTCGTGCTAAGAGACTATTTAGCAATCTTAAGAAATGTTGCTTTTGCTAGGAAGAAGTGGTATTCTTAGGCTATGTAGTCAGTAGAAGAGGCTTATGAGTCGATGACGAGAAGATTCAAGCTATTGTTGAGTAGCCGATTCCCATGAACTATGCTAACGTGAGAAGTTTCCATGGACTGGCTTTATTTTACAAAAGATTCATCAGGAACTTCAATACCCTCGACGTACTACTTACTGAGCTAACGAGGAAAAAAACTGACTTTTGATGGGGAGAAAAGGAGGAGAGGAGCTTTGCTGAGATAAAAGAAAGATTGACTTCTGCCCCAGTGTTAATTCTACCTAACTTCAAGAAAATATTTGAGTTGGAATGTGATGCATCATGTATTGGAATAGGTGCTGTCCTAATGTAGGAAAGCCGACCAATTGCCTTCTACAATGAAAAGCTCAAAAGACCTCGGTTAAATTAATCTATGTAAGACAAAGAACTCTTAGCATTGATCTGAGCACTGCAAATATGGTAGCATTATCTATTGTTGAGAGATTTTGTTATCTATACCAACTATGAGTCTCTAAGGTATCTCTGAAGCCAGATGAAGTTATCTAAGTAGCAGGCGATATGGGTAGAATTCCTTTAGGGATTCAATTTTGTAATAAAATATAAATAAGAAAAGAGCAATGTATTTGCCAATGCTCTTTCAAGAAGACATGCACTTCTGAATGAACTGCAAACTAGACTGTATGGGTTTACGAATATCAAGGAGTAGTATTCTGAAGATCCATACTTTGGACCCATAGTTACTCGATGCATCGATGGAAGATTAGTGGACAAGTATCGTATGGAAGATGACTACTTGTTCCGAAAAGGAAAATTATGTGCGCCGACTTGTTAACTATGAGAGTTACTGATCAAGGAAGCCTATAGTATAAGATTATCCGGACATTTTGAGGAGAAAAGGATGTATGAATTGCTGAGTAGTCGATTCTTTTGGCTGAGAATGTAGCGATATGTGCATTGAATTATTGAAAGATGTGCCATACGCAAAAAGGCTAAGTGTTAAGCCAAAAAAGGGAAAGTAATGCCTTTGTCTGTTCCGACGAAATCATGGACTGAGTTGAGCATGAACTTTGTCCTTGGATTACCACGAATTGCTTGAAGCAAAGATTTTGTAATGGTTGTAGTAGATCAGTTTAGCAAGATGGCGTACTTTGTACCTTGTGCTAAAACCAACGATGCTTCAGCTATATTGCTTTCTTTTCTTGCAGGAGATTCTATGGTTACATGACGTGCTGAGAAGTGTAATCTCCAACAAAGACCCAAAGTTCTTGAGTTATTTTTAGAGGATCTTGTAACATCGGATGGGGACCAAACTACTCTTTAGTACTTCCTGTCATACCCAAACTGATGGCCAAACAAAGGTGGTTAATCGTACTTTAAGATTACTGCTCCGAGCTACAGTAGGCAAGAACTTGGTCGATTAGGACGTTTGCTTACCAGTGGTTGAATTCGGTTACAATCGAATAGTATATGACACCACCAAGCAAACCCCCTTTGAGGTTATCTATGGTTTAAATCTTGAGTTGCCCCTTGATCATACCTCTATACCTGTGCCTGCATAAGAAGACCTTGATGCAAGAGCTAAAGCACAATCCCTTTAGCATATCTATGACAAAGTCACTTGGCATATTAGCTAAGCTGTTAGAAGAATGTGAAAGAAGGCCAAGGGTAGGACGGTTAAGCAATTTTAACAAAGAGACTTAGTATGGTTGCACCTCAACAAGGAACGATTTCCAAGCAAAAGGATGAACAAATTATCTGCAAGAGTCGAAAGACCTTTCAAAATCCTCTAAAAGGTTAATGATGATGCTTACAGATTAGAGCTACTCGAGGACTATGGGGTTTTTGAAACCTTCAACATTGCTAACCTCAGTCCATATCACCCTGACGGAGAACTAATCAAAGACCATTCAAATTTGATCCTAAATCCAAATCAACCTGGAGGGAATGTTGGGAATCAAGTTACTAGGCCATTGACCTATAGTCAAGCCCAAGGACTAGATTGACTAACAAGATGAATCCTCTTGCTCTACTGACTCTTGTTGAGGCCTAATATTTCTTTGCTGACCTATTTTACATGTTGAGTCGAATGACTGCCTACTTCTTACAGATAGTATGCTAAGAATCGGAGGCCAAGACAACAACTGATCCTCATTCTCACTCATACATGGCTAATCACTTACTTGGCTTCACCTTTGCCAAGATGACGAGAGATATACTCTAACTAACTAAGCCACCCTTGCTTGGACAAGTAACCCTACCGTACTTTTTTATTCGCATCTTCTAATGGCATTACCAATATAGTATCGCTACGTATACAGAATCATGTGTAGAATTCGTTATACCAATGATTTATTTCTTTAAATATGTATTTTTACCCTTTTATACCTTATATATTACTTCCTTAAGAAATACCCCTTTTGTCTTTTCCCTTTTGATAAGTTACCTTAACTTATTAGGTATAAATACCCCTTATATTTGTAAGCCATCAACATATTACCATTAAGATACTGGATATTCTTCTTCTGCATAAACATTGTGCTTGTTTACTCTCATTTCACTCATATCTTATCTTTTAAGCAAGGTTAGGTAGTAAGTAACCTCATCGGACCAACTTGTGCATCATATTATGCTATGCTATGAGTCCTTGGAAGTTCCATTGGTACATTACATCCATTGGAGCTATTCATAGGTTTGGCTTACTCTTTCATTTGTCATTTGTTCTTTCATGTCGTTCCCCATCAACTCTTTCAAGCTTTTAGTAAGCTTGAACTCATTCAGCGATTAGCTTTGTCTCTTCTTGGTCACGGTCCGCATAAACAATTCTTCATTAAAGGCTCCTTAAGATCCATCTCATTTTGGTAATGTGATGACCGTGGATGACCCTTTGTTCTTACGGACTAGTAATTCGAATGGATAATTTGTGTCTTAACATTTGACCATCTACTGCTATCACCAAGGGGTAGAAGCTAGCACAATAGACAACCGATTGTAAATCCCAGTAGTACCACTTTGCAACCTTCTCCATACCTTCATGCTAAACTTTGCTATTGCTGCAAAAGCGTAAGAACAAGGTATCTTATAAGTTTACCATTTACCGCAAGTACAACTATCCACTAATAAGTTCACTGTATGCTTGTTGCTACCCTTCCACCCATATACAATCTTCTGCCTACCTATTTCAATGTCAAATATCCCACTTAACTGATTGAATGTGACAATACGATGGCATAATGCCATCTGCTACCATCTCTGGATCCTTTCACTTGCCCATGTACTAAATACATCTCCATTGCTAAGTGCTTCACATGCTTTATCACAGTGAGTTTGGAAGTAACCCACACAGTTATAGAAAACTTTCAACATGAGTGCAAAAACCGGAAGACACCTAGCATCTTTCAAAACTACATTATAGCTTTCGCTAAGATTGGTAGTCACGAATCCATACCTATACCCTCCATCGAATGCCATGATCCACCTTTCCTTAGGGATATTTGCAAACCAAATGGGAACTTCTTTATTTCTTTTATGTAATTCATCCATATAAAAGTCATGTTTTCCCTCTTATGCTTTTAAGCCAATTGTAGTGACTAACCTCTTCAATGAGGCACTCTTGTACTTTGTATTGAAGTTGCTGGCTACATGCTAGATGCAATATCTCCACTTTGCAAATGGTGGAAACATCCCATACTTAGCTCCCTAATGGCCTCTCTTATACTTGCTACTTGGTTTGAAATAAGACATATGGTAAGCTAATCATGACATCTTCCAACAATATGCTGCTTCAATAGTATGAGAAACTATGCCTATGATGTGATGGACTCTTCATCAACCAACAAAAAAGCAAGAGGGACAATGTGGTTGGCCCCATCCATGCTACAAGTAATCGAAAGTTTATGCTTATATTTTTCATACAAAAAAGTCCCATCGATACTCACTATTGGCCTACAATGCTGAAATGCTTATATGTACGGACCGAAAGTCCAAAAAGCTTTATGGAATACTTTAATCAACTTCTTGTCCAATAAAATTGGCACATGTTCCCAAGTGACATAAGAGCCTTGGTTACTTAACTGGATAATATTCAACACCTTTAGAAGCTCTACATATGACCTGTCCCAGCCTTCAAACTCTTTCAATCGCTCTTCTCTTACCATACCATATGCGTCTCTTCGTTACTAAGTACCCAAAACCATTTAGAATGGTTTATCTCAACATTGACACCTTTACACCAAGTTCATTCCTCACTTGACTGAGAAAGTACTAAGCTATGAAGCTAGAGTCTAACTGTAGATAATCTTGGTTTAACATAGGATTGATGCAAATGTGAGGCCCTCTTACAATTGTGACCACAAAGTCTGTAGCCATCCATCTTTGGCAAGCCCATAGTCTCCATTTGCAACCCTTCTCCTTGTTACTGCAAACGACCTACTACAACTTCTTATTCGACTCGTCAACACGGAAGTTATGATGATGCTTTATATGAAAGGATTTAATTGCGTATATCAAGTTGGTTTTCCTCTCAAATCGCATCTCTTTCTTCAACTAATCACCAATACTTAGCTCCACCGATGGAATCACATCCTCTTCAAAAATTATATAACCATCGCCTCCAGGCATCCTATTGAAGAATAGGGTCAGATGCTCGAAAGTGGAGGTAGTCAAATGACTAGCAGATGGATTGCTTTGCTATACGGTATAAGCAAAAGGAACTACTTAATTCATTGTACTAACCAAATCATTTGATGTGTCTATATCATCATCTATTGTAGCTTCTTCTAAATCATAAACACCTTCATTGTCATTTCCAACCTCTTTGATCTCCTTAGTGAAATTACCGTTAAAAAGTAAATCCACCTGCTCAGTAAAGGGCTCTTCAACATCAACCCTTTCTTCAAATGAAACAGGAGGGTCAATGCTACCTTGGAAAGCCATTGTAACATTAATCAATTGTTGTAATAGTGTAATAGGGGGTGTAACAGCTGTAGGATACTATAAACATTCCTATTTCCCTCATTTGTCAAAGTTAAGCTACCTTCCAACTTCACAAATAAATCCTGAATAAATAGATGGCCTGCTTCTTTCGCAAATTCAATCAACCCATCCACATCATCACCATCATTTATAGGAGTAAGAGAATAATATGGTCACATAAAGCTACTTGGCACTATGTTGGGCTACCTATGAAACTACTTAACTACATGTGTACTAGGATCAACTCCAATTATTTCACAAATTTTCTTTAAGAATTCTACATAGTTCACATCTACCCTTACCTTAATTTTCTTAATTGGAGGCCTATTATAATAAATCTTGTCTACACTATCTAAAATACTACCATGAGCATAAATTGAAAACTCATATGATCCCCACTCTGCACAAATACAAAATAAAACACAAAACATTACGAAGTATGATAATTACCTTGTTCAACAATTTGCACGCTAAAAAAGAAAAAAAAAAACCCATAACAATGGAACCCATAAGAACTTGTAGTCATGGAATAAGTTACATACTACATGAAGAGAGAAACTAGCTAGGGTTTAGTTTATGCATGTGTAATTTGAAATGTAAATGTGAGAAAAAAATAGACTTACGTTGTCAACATGCACTAAAAGCACGTATTGCACATGTGATTTGTCGACTTAAGGGAGGAAACCCAGCAAAAATGCGCTCTAATACGAGGAGGAAAGACAGAACTCGTGCTACAAATTTTTTTTAGAGAGAGAATGGTCAAGTTGCGAATGGGAAGGAGTTTTGTTTAGGGATATATCAAGGGCAAAAATCGCATCTTTATTATGCGATTTTATCCTCCATACGCACGGTTGCAATTAATAATGGAAATCGCAAAATGGAAATTCAATTTTAAAATTGCATCTTTGGAGTTCGATTTATAAATCGCGTTTCGATAATGCGATTCCTCTTGCCATTGACATGTGGATGAAGCTAGTGGAGAAATTGGATGAATGTAGTAAAGAACGAAATCGCATTTCAAAAATGTGATTTTCAAATCATATTTCACGAATTAATTTCATGGAAACCTTTTTTACAGGGAAAACTCACTTATTACTCATATATATTCAACAAAACATAGGTATTAATGTAAAAAAGATGGTAAGTCTACCACCTTATATTTGTGTCGTGCTTAATTATGATATGATTGCCTGTTATGTTATGTGGTAAAAACTATTGCAACCATTTTATGTTGTTTCCTTGCCATGATTATTTACCCTAACCAATAGTAGAAAAGCACCGAACAGCTTCCGACCGCGACATAAACGAGTGTAAGAAATTGCCTAATAATCTCTGTTATGAAAAAACTTATTTGAAAAATCAAAGGAAGATTGTGTTTTTATGGAATTGATTCGACCAGATAGTCCAAAATTGAAAAGACGATGTATTCGGAATTTAATCAAAGATTACAAGAAGTAATGAATTATTGGAAAGGCTAGTGCACGCAACATTTAATGGATGCGTACAAGCATATAGAATATGTAAGTTCACATGTATGGTTCAACACATGTATAGAGTTAACAGAACAGTAAAATAATATGAACAGAAATATGATATGATTATGAACGTGATTATAGAAAGGAAACACGGCATACAATATAAAGATACGGTTATAAAATGAATAAATTCTATTATATTATAAGCTAATTATTTATAATCTCTATTTAGTTTCACATATTACGAATTCAACCGGGAATAAGGATATTGATACAAATCACTAAAATGAACTGCCAGCCCAAAACACATGTTTCAATTAAGAAAACAATGAATAGTAAGGAAATTAGTCCAAGAACTTTGTAGGTAAACCCTATCCAACTGAACTAATCATAAAGGAAATTGAAAATAAGAAACAACTAAAATGAACAAGGTGTGTCTCGTTCTTTGTCTTGTTATTACTGTCAACAAACCTGTTCTTTTAGCTTTTTTAATAGACTAACATAATGATAGCTAACCCGTATTTCCAGAAAAAGAATGTGTGTCAGTTAAATGAATTCCAACTTGATATTGTCTTGACGAATTTTCTCCATACACACCCTCAAACTTCCACTTTCTTGCCCCATCATATATTTATAGCAACTTCTTTTATTCGGATTCGTATTCACAATACTTATCTGTCATGCTATCGCTAGTGTTATGACAATTGAGCAATTTGGGTTTGATTATGTTCGTTGTGATTAACCTCATCGATTCGATGCCAAAATCCTTTTGCACAGACCAAAATTTATTACATCAAATTTGACACTGGTATATATATATATATATATATATATATATATAGCGTCAATTTGCTATGTTTTTACTTGGCAAATTCAACAATTATTTGGTCTTAATTTTCGATAGTTCTACACATACATGCTACGGAGATACATACATATTCATAATAAATGAATGTGAGGCACGCTTTATGACTTGCCTCCTTTTTTGTTTAATGGAAATGGGACTCGAGACCCATATACTATTCAAACCATAATAAAGTTAATGGGATTATATGAGAGTTTATTAAAGTTCGAAGCTCCTAGATAACAGAAAACAAAAATTATATCTTTATGACTTGTTCTTAAACGAGTATTTTTCAATTATTTTCATACTAAAATAAAAGAGATTCACTTATGATATATTTATAAACGTGCCAAACTCTAAAGATGAGAAGAATGCATTATGCCTACGTAATTTTTGTGGGTAGTGGCAAAAAATGTAAAAGAATATGGTGGTGGGGCTCGGTTGTGCGGATCGTGAGGGATGCATAGTTTCCACTTTGCTTTTTAGGAGTTGCGGAATGATGAGAGCCAGTGGTGGTACTGGCAGTGGGTCATAGCAATAGTAGGCGGCGCTACCATCACGCGGGGGGTCACCACTCATGCATGTTGAATGTTGAGTAGGACCACCTACCCATCAAAAGGACAAGTCTACGAATAAACTGAAAAAGGCACCTATGCATTTTTTATTCACTTTGTTTATGTGAATGAGAGTACATGAAAGATTCCCACGAGAATTTATTATTGGTCTTGCGTAGTCAATTTGTTAAGTTGTTAAGTGGAAGATCTAAGTAGTACCCTAAACTTTAATCTCCCTACCTACAATAACACTCTTAAGCTCCTTTAATCAACAAATAATTTTTAAGAGATTGCAAATAATTTCTGAACTTTTATCTCTTAAAAATTTTATACTATATTTGATATGATGAATGGGCTAGAATGGAATTAGATCTTATTCCTTTTTTTTTTTTTTTGTTTTTAATCTTTCGATACACTTTAAGGGAAATTTTGATTCTAACTTAAAAAAATTAGAATGGTAATTCTATTCTAACTTATTACATTTCTTTCTATTTTTTCGTACCATTCTATCCCATTCAATCTATTTCCGGGTACTTTAAAATATCGTTTATGCACACTTTATAAGTTAAGGTCTTCTTTCCGCTTCCAGCATTTATTGATTAACTATAGGGAGTCATGCTCAGCATATATCTTCAAAGTTTTCAAAAAGCTAAGAACTCATCGCCACTCGGACCTACGAGTTCAAAGAAAGTGGATGGTGGGCCTTCGGTAATTGCTTTCGAAGACTTATATTAACCAATATGGGATCCTGCCGCTTGTTAAAAAAGAAGGGAAATAAAGAGATACTTTTAATTAGTTTACCAATTTTCTATCTAAATTCTTAATTTTTTCTTCTATTTAAAAGTTTTAACATCTAACAAGGTTTATAAAATTAGACTTTTTTTTTCTTTTAGCAAATGATACATGATGATACCTAATTGGTCTATGTAATTGATTTAATTAAATAGTATAATTATATATTAATTAACTAAAATATTTTTAAAAATAACTTAAAGACAGAAAAAGATTAAAAAAAAATTGGAAAGTTTAAAGTAAAGAGAGCAACTATCTCTTGGTGGATTGTGACCTACGTGGTGCAAATGGATCATTCAACCCACTAGCACAAATTAAAAAAGAAAAAAGAAAATGCGTAAAAACCCATCTAAGTCGTAATCAAAGTCATGTGACTGGAAATAGTTTTCACTCAATTTGCCCTTTTTTCTTAATTTGTTCTACTAGATGACCTCTCACCACCATCAAGAGATTAAATGATCTACTTTATATATGGGTCATGACATACCAAAATATTTGTAGTGATTATTTTGACACTCCATTGTCATGAAACGATCTATGCTAACATTTTTATTTGTCCACCATTTTTTCTTTTTATTTTTCCTTATTATTTTAGTTAATTAATAAATATAATTAGATTATTTGATTAAATTACGTATGCAAACCAATCAAGTATCACTACGTGTAATTTTTTAATGGAAAAGTTAATGGTGTTAAAAGAAGTCCAACTTTGTAAATTTTGTTAAATGATAGTATTCAAATAGGGGAGGAAATTTAAGCATTCAAATAAGAAAACAGGTTTAACATTGATTACTAGAAGCATAGTTTTTTTTTTTAAATAAAAATATCTAAATAATAAACTATTTTTCATAAAATGAGTGCTCAGTATATAAATGCTGTAGATTTTTTAATTAAGTAGGTTTATCTAGTACTTTCTCTCATTCTTGTCTTAATCTACACCAGTTCTTTTTCTTTTCTTTTCTTTTTTTTTTTCCTTTTTACTTGTCCTTTTGTTTTCGGTCGATGTAATAATTTATTAGGTCAATCTTTTATCTCTTTATAATATTTGAGAATCCTCGAATAATATTTATGTAATGGCCTTTGCTACTCTTGATATAAAAACTTGATGTCATTAATCTGTATATGTAGCTACAAATATGTCATCTTACGGTTGTTCGCATGGCATTGGCGTGATAATTAATGTGTTCATGTCTGTAGTCAAAGAATATTGGGAGAAATCCAAATTCAACCCGACACATGCGGTCATCTTTAATCCTAAATAAAGTAATTGTTGGATGTCACCTCAATTTTCCACCTATTCCTAACCTACGACTGCAGAGTATGCAGACGTGATTAGACACACATTGACAACTATAGCCCTTTCCGTAGACAAAGGAATAAACACAGTAAAAGTTCCCCATGTTGATCTTAAAAATCAATTATATCTTCCATATTTAAAGTCTATTGTTTTTTCTATCCTTAATGAGTATGTCATAGCACCAAGCATATCCCAATTACTGTTTTCTTTCAGAGTTCTAATACAATTAGATAACACTAGCTATTGGATACTAAGATGTGGAAGCATGGTTGTATCCGAAATTTTCTAGAAAATAATAATACAAACTTAATGATAGCATGTGTATGTCGTATTAATTAAGTATTATAACCATTAACAATCTTGCACCTTAATCTTAGAAACTTCTGACAATCCAAAGCCACCAATAACCTACTGACTCTTGAAGCAGATTTATGTTTTTATTTTTGGATGAATATTGTATTTCATATCTGAATTTTACTAAAATGAGTAATTATTATTTTTTTATCATTTATATTACCTTACCAAATTCCATTAGCTTCCGTTTACTAATATAACATGAATTGACACGTGACAGTTGTTTAAATCGATACACGGTACCTCTTTTTTCCACGTTAGTGTACATTAGTTAACATGTGGCAACAACTCTAACAGCCACATGTTGTTATGTGGTATCTTTTTCCTATAAGTTTACATTGGCTAATGTAGTATTAGTTAACATATGTCAACAACTCCAATTGCCAGATGTTGCCATATATGGCTATGTGCACCATGTGTCAACTAATATCATGTAACACAATTTTTTTTTAAGGAAAAAATATAATATCGTGTAACACAATTTTTTTTAACAAAAAAATATTTTTTAATTCCAACCAACCAAAACTCAAGCAAAAATCACATCATGCTCATGAATACAATTTTTCACTTGATTACTTCAAACAACCTATATAATGCTTTTTTCATACAACATTCCTTATAAGACTTGTGAAATAGGGAAGGAGGTTTTAAAGTAATTTTTTTTTTGCTAAAGAAAGAGTAGACTTTGGCTTAATTTTTCTCACTTGACTCAACTTTCACTTTAATAGAAAATGTTTAATCCTTAATCTATTCCATGATTACTTTTGAATAATATAAAAATTTTAAAATTTACAAAAAGAAAAATAACATTCTAAAATGTATTTGAAATTCATATCAAAACAAGCTCCTCAAATATATTTTACAGTTAAAGGGCCAACTTTATATGGATACGTTTTACAAGCGTTTTTCTAAAAATCTTTATATGATTTAAAAGTAATCACAAAGCAAATTAAGAATTAAGTATTTTCTTATAAATTGAAAGCTAAATTAAGTGAGAAAAATTGAGTCAAAATCAACTCTTTCTCTTATCAAAAACTACAATTGCACTTCAAAACCCTCTTCCCTCTTTCACAAGTCCTACATGGAATATTTTATGGAAAAAAGCCTTGCACATATATTGGTTAGCTTATACCATTATGTAAGAATTGTGCTCGTTGGCTTGGTGTAATGTATGCTATACTTGAATCTTTATCGTATGTGGTTGGAATTAAAAAAAAATATTTTTCCCTTAAAAAAATTATGCCATGTGTCAATCAATGCCATGTCAACAAATGTAAACTAATGGGGAAAAAAGGTGTCACATATCAATTTATGCCTCTGCCACATGTTGACTCATGTTACATTAGCAAATAGAAGCTAAGGAATTTGATCAAGTAGTATAAATAACCATAAAATCTTCAATTAGGTATTAAATTAATCTTTTAAAAAATTGGATAGTAAATTGTATATTTCGGTAAAATTCAGTTACCAAATGCAACATTAACCATTTGTTTTTCTTGCATCTTAGTTGTATGGGAAACAAATATATTTTACTCTAGAAATTTATTCATGGACACATACATGCGGTTATTTCTCATTAAGAGTGATAGCTCACTTTGTTAAATATTACTTAATACATTTTGGTAGCTATTGGCATTTATAGGTTAGGAAAAATAAGAGTCTTTAATTAGTTTAAGAGTATGTATGAAGAGACAAGGGCAAAACCTACTCTAGTGCAACCTTCCAACTTAAAAGTAGTCAATAGTCATACCATCAAATAATAAAAAACCTTTTTATCCACTTGCCTCAAAAGTCACCTTAACCTTGTAAATCAATACAAACCTCTCAAATAATCCATATGGGAATATAATTACATAAAGTATTGTAAAGACCTTAGACTTGAGCCCAATTCTTCCTCTCCTTTTTCAATATATGGTTCAATTTGTTCTTACCATCCTCAACCTATTAGTCATTAAGAGTCATGCCCTGATAATACTCCCCACTCTTCTTAGACCTCTTCTGCAAATTGAGTCAAAAGAGGACCACTATTTTCCACCTTGGTTTATCCCTGAATCATATACCTACTAATAAGAAGTTAGCTCTAATACCATTTATAAACCTCAGGCTAAACATAGCCGACAATTGTGCCATAATTATTAAAAAGCCTTTCTAATCACTTGGCTAAAATTTTTTTAACTAGTATTAACATAGATTTACTACATTAGCTTTATAAGCTAATAAAAATCTTCTCCCACCATCCACAAGAGACTACAATTATATGTGGTATCAGGCCTAAGCCATGCATGATGAAACTATATTTACTTGGTTCCCTAATGACTTTTGCAAACCTACTTAGGTAATTGATTATTCCATCATGTTCTTGAACTTTCATTATTTTTTTTTTTGCCCATGGATTCACATAACTTTACTTGGAAAGTGGTGGCAGAGTTAGTTTAGCCTAAAAACCTTACGGACTTTAAGGTCTTAGTCTTCAGTTATTCATTATTTCTAACTAACTATTCCAAGAAAATTTTGGTGGTTTTGACAACATGATTTATATATTTATACTAAAGGTTGTTCTTTTGAGATTTCACATAATTTCCTTTAGAATTGAACAATCTCATGCTTTAAAGATTCATACCTGAATGGCTCTACCCAAAAGTTCCAAACCTTCATGACCCGTAGGTCACTATTTAGTCATTTTGTCTAATTTAGCATTAAGCATAGTCACAACATCCATATCATGAAGTCCAAGTCCTCTTCTAGGTGACATTCACTTACTACCTCACTAATAATTTTTGTAATCCATTTCTTCTAGCAATAAGTAGGCCTCATCCCTAGACTCTCTTAATAGAGCCTCTCTACTTGTCTTATGAAATATTGATTTCCACTAGATGTTTGAAATTATTGCAAAAGGTTTAAGGAAGGAGATAATCAAGAAGTTTGAGGTAGGAGAACTTCCTTCATAATTCCTTGCAACACTTTCATGCCTCATAAGACTTCAAGCTTCCCCCTACTTAACCCCTACCTAAAAAAAAAAAAAAAGTAAATAAAACAAAGACTAAAGTTAGTGATATCAATTATATGTTCTATAGTTTTACCTTAGGGAATTATTTAACTAAAAAAGCTCAAGATACCTCATTCCAAGTTGTGAAGATATGAGGATATTGTGACTTAAGCCATGTCTTAGCCTTGTTATGCAAGCCTATTCACATCCTCACATATCCTATTAAGTTTTGCACCTAAAAAATTTGCAAGGTTGGTGTTTGAATCTCAATAACTCTATCACTAAATTGGTCATGTTGGACCAACTGCAAATTCGAGCGTAAAATTATGAGTTTTATATAAATAAGGGTTCCTATTCAAAAAAATATTACAAAATAATGGCCTCTGATAAAAAATATTTCACCTATATATTAAAGGTACACATGGATCATGTGCCTTCATTGTAGTTAAAAATATACTAAATGTACATGAAGTGTATGCGCCTTGTTTTATAACCACCTACAAATCACACCAAATAACTACGTTAAACCTAAAATACATTATTACCTACAAATACTTAAATAAGCTCCAAACAGTTAAGCTCCACTGGAAGGCTTTGATGGCTCGAGACAACATAGAATGCCTCTGGTGTAATGGACACTTTAAATGCTTTGTCAGTGTATCATTCAGATCATGGGGAGGCACTAGATTGGTACGAAGAGTTGGCTCTCCCTAAGTGATGCCCTTACCCAAAAAAGACTACGAGTAACCCAAGCACTGTTTTTGAGGAGCTAGTAGAGTGGGGAGTTCCATTTGATGATGGAACTCAAAAGTTATTTAAGAGCTAGATCTAACCTTTGAGTTGAAACCTACTAAGGAGCAAGGATTAGCTTTATACCTAGATCTAATGTCACTTAAGTATACAAAATGCCGCTCTTATGATGGTACCTCCTTGTCGTAGCCACCATAACCATGAGCGATACCTCCTCGAACTATGGCTCTACCTCTAAGTAGTGGACGAAGAGGCAGAATGGCCTTGAGTGTAGGTGCTCTTTGATCCTCATCGTGTATTCCCTAGCCATGCTACTACTCATCCTTATGCCATGGGTAGAGTACGAAGCTGTCTTGCTCCTCTATAAACTACAATGTTCCATCAACCATGGTGAGTATAGATGGATAGTTACCAATCAACCATACATCACAAAGTGAATTAACATGGACTGAACAGACATGATGTTGTTAGTAAATATAACATATGATATGTATACACAAAGAATGCAATTCATAAGGGGGTAGGCACTATATGTGATATAACAAAGGATGATCTACTTGTATGAGGGCCAATAGTTAGGGTTGACTCTACTGGGACCTTGGACTTGCATAACCTAGAAGTAGTAATTAGCCCAAAGCTAAATGTAATGGTCATAGATATAGATCTAATCTACATTAATCCTTCGATGCAAGTCAATCTGGTAGAGGTGATTGCTAGTGTCCACATCATACAAGGGTAACTAATACCTTTTGAATTGACAAACCACACAGTTAGGGAAACTTTACTCCACGATGTGAAAGCAAATAAGTAGAACCCAAGCAATCCAAATATGCCTCCCAATACTATAGAAGTAAGATAACAGTTGCAGTAAGTCCTCCAAAAACGGCTCCCAAACCACTTAACAACAACAACGGCTATGAGAAATGATTGTAAGGTGTAAGAAGAAAAATACCTATGAGAGGAGGTAGTATATCGTCCTTAGCATAATGTTTGTAAGTTCAATGTAGTGCGTTATGCATTTATGACATGGCTGGTATGCTAGGTAGCATCCTATACGACCCTTCATTGGGCTGCCAATAGCCTCTCCTCGGCAATCAAGCAACCATAATGGTTCAATGGTTTGATGTGGGGATATCTGTTTTATGCCCACACTTGGAAAAGGATGGTAGCCCCTCCAATCTCATGCCCATCCAACTAAGCAGCCAAGTATAGTTGTTTATGTAACCATACTAAGCATATAGAGCCCAACTGTATTGCCCTATGACCATAAAGTCCTCTAGCAATGGCAAAAACATTAGGTAGATTGGGCTTAAGGATTTATCTATGAAGATAAACCCTCCTATTAAACTAAAGATGTACACATGTGCATATTACCTAACTATCTCCTCATCTGTACTATGGAGAAGTATCTCGAAGTGCTCTCGTAGTCATGTAAGGGACATACGAGCCCCTCTAATCCTAGTAGACCTTAATCCTAACAATCTCTTGCCCTTATCGGCCTAAGTATGATCCCCATCTATCTTCGTCCTCCCACCTGCTGCAGTCCCCTCCATTGGAAGTCCAAATTGTACCTCCATGTCCTTAAGTGTGATCGTAGCCTCTTTAGTGGATAAGTGGAAGGTGTATGTCTTTGGCCTCCATCTCTCAAGTAAGGTTGTGATCAAGTGTAAATCCAGCATAATAAAGGGAAGGTGAGATACACTCCAAAATTTAGCCTCCCATATGTAAGGCTCGATTCGAAGATGCACTAAGATATCCTCCTTATCCCGACGGATTAATAGCTTGCCAAGTCATACATGTAATGCAAAGGCAGCCTCTTATGAACATGAATGCCTAAGTAAGTAAGTAAAACAGTTTATCTGTAGTAGTGTCAAGATGTAAGAATATAATTGCTCACTTAACCTTCTTAAATGGCCTATGAACGATGGTAAACCTACCCTTTGAGTATACGTGGATCAATAAGTCCAAGCTCCATCTAAACTATAAAAGTTCATGAATACAATTAGTAATGGGAACAATATACAAGTGTTAAAACAAATGCATGCAACATAACAATATGTTTATATGTATAGGTTACATATACCGCACTTATTAATCTCTAAATACCTTCTCCTATTATGTCCTTCTTTTCCACAAGTGCTACATCTAGTTCATTCAACTCACTCCCTAAAATCCATTTTTATGTGATACCTATTTCATCTAAGCTTCCCTTTTTTATGTAGCAAATGTATGCTCGGGTAAAGGTACGAAAAGGTCACTTATGGCTAGTTTAGCTAGTCACCGATGAAATAGAAATGGATACGATAACACTTCATCTAATTTGTCCACTTATACCATAGACCTAGCATAGTTTTGCTATCAACCCTCATCTTAGTAGCAACTGTACAAGCGTGGGACAAGTGATCCTATATATTTTCCATTTCTAACACGTGCACGTGCAATTTTTGAAATCAACCATATCCATCCTCCCCTCTCCCTTTGGTGTCATAATCACCTTCCATAATGTCATGCATAAATATAAAATTTAGTCTTTTTAAAAAATAGTGGAAACACTATACAATAAATTGAACTTGCTTACAATCTTTTGAAATTTTTTTTTTGAAACTATGGGCTAACAACAAGCTTAT
The DNA here is from genome assembly GCA_024138005.1 of Lumnitzera racemosa. Taxonomy (NCBI): domain Eukaryota; kingdom Viridiplantae; phylum Streptophyta; class Magnoliopsida; order Myrtales; family Combretaceae; genus Lumnitzera; species Lumnitzera racemosa. The sequence continues at coordinate 39,523,736 of JAMXBC010000011.1, read as the reverse complement.
CAGTCAATTTATAGTATATGGTAAGTACTAAGGTCGTATTTTGTGGTGAAGGAAAGAGTAGAATTTAGAAAGATAATTAAGTACTAGATTCTATTATTTCTACTCTAATTTAAGCAACCAATTAAGCAATTTTAAGGGAAAGAACCAACAAGTTATCTAAATAGAAGTAAAAACTACAATTGAACTAAGCTTGGATTTTAGCAATTTCTAGATATTAGGATGTGGATTTTTTTATAAAAGATATATGAGTAACGAGTAAACCATCATCTAAGATCGTTGTAGCCATGCTATTAAAGTATTTATGATAGTTTAAATATAGATTTTACTCATGCTCACAAAATTTATCCAACTCTCGTTTCGTAAATTCTGTCATACAGTAAGAATATTGTGTTATCAATATCTCATATACACTATCAACTAGCTATTTAAGTCCTGTCATTACTTAAATAACCATGTTAGAATTGATTTCTCATTCTAACCGATTTTTAGCTCTAAGTGAATATAAGGATTTAAGCCTTAATTCTTAGGAATTACCCATTCAAATTAAGAATCCTAAGTTTTATTCGAGGTTTTTAAATCCTATTACAGTATTTAGACCCTAACAAGGGGAGAGGCCCAATGTGTGGAAAACGCTATCTAGCTTGACATTAACCTAACACTTAAATTATACCTAATTATACTATAGAACTAAGTAAAATTCCAAATTTACACTATCATAATACAAAAACATTAATAGCCACAATTATTTCATCATGTTCACATACTACCCATAAGTATAATAAGCTCTATCTATCACATTCATGGAGAATAAACATTCAACACATAATACAATGAATATGAAACTAAACATTACATTAAACATGGAAAAAGTCTAAGAAATATTACAAAACTATGCTCCCTAACCTCAACAATGGTGTTCCTCAAGATTTTTTCAACAATCTTCATGAATGCAATGGAAATCTACAAACCTAAACTTTGAAAAGAGCTAAAATTCACTAAAAGTTTATGCTATTATCATGAAAATACAAGAAAACTCTATGGAAATGATAAAACTCTACTAAAAGTAATCTAAAATAGCTTAAATAAGAGAGAAATGATAGAAACTAGAACCCTAAACCCTAGAAAATACAAAGACAAATTTGCAAAAAATGAAAAAGAAGAAGATTTTATATCAAGTAGCTAACGACATGACTATAAACAAAGGTATCGGCATGTCGATGGACACGTATTGTGCGCTTCTCTTCTTTCTTTTAATGATATGGTATGTTTTTACGTTAGGACTCAAATATACCATGTCGATGGCTGGGTACTGTCATGCCGATATACCTTTCTAGTTTTGCAACTTGATTCTATTTTGTTCCAAGTATCATCTTGATAGTAGATAGGCTTACCATTATGCCGGTAGTTATAATTTCCAAGTTTCCTTCTTTAATTTTTTTTTCTTTGTTTACAGCTTCAAGAATTGGGGCTACCATAATGGCTGCCTTCAGGACATACAAGATCAAACATGAAGAGCTTAAGTCCTTTAAATATATGATACTTTTGAGTTTCAAAACACAAAAATATGAATTACACTTAAGTGGATAAATTATATGTGATTTTAATGAAAATTCATACACTTTTGCTCAAAAATCTATTGAATCACATATAATTGTTGGAGAAATCCTTTAGATAAGTGTGTGGTTTCACATTAGTACCCCCAACTTTATAATGTGCTTGTCCTCAAGCAAACTTAAACCACTTGAAGAACAATGGGTAAAAGATGGATTCTCTACTCCTTGGTTGTTAAGTCTATTCTCTAGTTTTTATATACTGAGTTGTACATTTTTCAATTAACTTTTGGCAAACAATTAATTGTTCATGAAAGCTAAGTAAATGGCTAAGAGTGCCTAATGACATATCCAAGAGAATTAATGAATTAATCTATGGTTCATAAAGTTAAGCCTCTTATTTAACTTAAGATTGGATAACTCGAGATCAAGTAAGTTGTCGTAAAGGGAGAGAAAGGCCCGTACAATTTATAGATTTATCAACATGTATATAGCCATAATCACTCCCTTGAGCCAACCATAATTTAGAAAAATATGATAAAATTGGATTATTCTTTACTCAGATCTCCCAATTTTTTTTCGATTTTCTTACTTATGGAAAATTTTCACTTATGCATCTCAAACTTTTGTTCAAGGGAGGTTTTTATTCCTCACCTTTTCCATGAGTGAACACTAAGGGCTTATGAACCCATTCCAGAATTTATCATTCCAAAAGATGTGCCAAACACTTATTAGGTGCCCCAAATGTTCACCCGTGCTCTTTTTTTCTTTTTGTTCTTTTCTCTTTTTTTTTTCTATTCTTAATTTTGGTTGGGTTTACAACCAACTTTTGAATTTTGGCTAATTTTCATTTTATTTTTTATTAGGAAATCCTTTTCGAGACCAAAATAATTTCAACATCTTTTCTAACACTATACTTAACCATTTAGAAATTCAAAGAGCACAATACATGAAAATCAATTTTCTAAAAAGCAAACGCCTAACTCTAACTAGTAGCAACATCTTATTCTCAGCTCATGAATCTAAAGTTAAATATAAAAGGTAACAATTTAACCCAAAGATTTTGTATATTAATTCTAAAGTAATGTAATAAGTTCACTCCATTTGATCCTCAATCATGAACACAATAAAGAAAAAAGTCACTTACTCTTTTTCGTACAACTTAGAGATTTGAAGAAAATAAAATGGACTTAGCAACCAAATATTCAACACAAATGTAATATTAATTCAACAAAGCACAACCATAGCTTTAATCCGTTCCATATATTCTTTACCCCCAACTTTTATTTCTCCTATCATCTCAACTCATAATCAAATGTAAATTAGAAAGGTAGGATTAGAACAAGACTGCCTTAGGATTTAGGTTAAGTTGCTTTGTTTTCCTTTCGCTCTTTAAGTTCTCTTGGAGTTAAATTCAAGCCTCTTTAAAGATCTATACAAGAACATAAATCATCTCAAAGTATCTTATTTAGCCATTTTCTCAAAACATAAAACAAAACTACAAAAGCTTAAAGGAAAGTGCATGGAAATTAAACTCTAGTGGGTTACTTCCTACCCAAGCTTAGGTTTTATGTCCCTCAACCGGACCCTTCTTGTATTCATCATGGTGGATGGAAGTTGGGATATTTCTTGGCCCATTCTTCGGTGTCTTCATCTTCAACTTGGCCAAATATCTAATAGGGAGGACTATTCTACTCCTTGGTAAATTCATTTTTCAAATCATTGAAATCAATATGAATATTCTCATTTTCATTCCTCTTCTCCTTGACTTTTCTTACAAACAGCTTGATTTTTTATGACCTACATCTTAAAACTATCTTTTTTCCTTTAACATTTATCATTACCTTAAGGGTAGCAAAAAATGATCAACCCTAGATGAGTGGTCATGCTCTATCATTCGTTTCCATCACAATAAAATCTATCGAATAGCTGAAATGACCAACTTCTACAACAAGATCTATGAAAAGTCCCAATGGCTTCTTTATTGACCTGTCAACAAATAACATAACAAAATATGCCTCCCCAAGGAATCCTTCTAATCTTAGTTTTCTCATTAGCTCTCTACACATAATGTTGTTAGAAGCCCCTAAGTTACAATAAGCTCTTGAAAAGTACTTTTCAAGAATGACCTAAGGAATGGTAAATTGGCCTAGATCTCCCCTCTTTGGTGGCATGTACAAATATTTTCTCTTGTATAATACCCTTGCTGACTCCTCAATCTCTTCATCATCAAGTTCAAGTAGTAGGATGAAATCCTTACTTTCTTCTTTCACTATTGGCTTGATCTTAACTGACTTGCTTGAGCTACTTAGATCATTTTCTCATGATTCCTCTTTTGATTCATTTTTCCTAAGGGCCTTACTCTAAAATAGAGGGGGATCATCAACTTCCATGTTTTGGCTATCCTCTGAGGGATCTTCCTCTTCGTTTAGCATTTTAACATGATTTTCTTCAACCATTCTCTCAAATTCTTCACTCTCAACTTCTTCCTCTATGCTCTCTTCTAAAATAGGAATTTTTAACTCTTCCTTTTCTGGCACAATATTTTTAATAATCTCAAATTTCTCATCAACTTCTTTCTCATTGGAATCTTCAATCTCTAAATGATCTCTCTTGCAATCATTATAATCACTTTCAGCTACATTTGTACAATTTGACTTCCCACTAGATGTACTAGCTTACATGTTTAAAGGTGCTCCTATTATTACTTGCTCTCTTAGATTCCTTTTAGTATTGTTGGGTAATACGCCTTCCAATCTAGTGCTTAGCATCTCATAAATTTCCTGCAATTGGATTTGAATATTTTTCATAGCTAATTCTTAAGAGGACAACCTCCTCATCATATCATTGTTCTCCCTCTTCTTTTATGACTGAAAGTTTTGCTGGGGTCTTTATTATGGTGTTGGAAGATGTAGGAAATTTTGTCTATTGGGTTAGTTGTTCCCATATCTGAAATTAGAATTTTGGTTCCATCCTTGAGCAAAATTGTTCAAGTATGCATTTTAGTTGTTTGGTTCTCTCTACTGAAATTTGTTCGTATAATTGACTTCCTAAATGTCTCAATCTTGTCCATGCTAATACTAGTTGTGATTAAACTCATCATGATCAATACTACCACACTTCTTGCATCCAGCATTTTGGTTTGAGCTCTCCTTGGCATCAAGCATCTTGTTCAGTTTGTTAATTTGAATTTTTCTTCCTCATCTATGCTTGCCACTCTTCTAGCATTTGTTCTCTCAGCATGCCATCCAAAGAATTGGAAGCCATCTCTTCCATCAATTCATATGCTTCTTCAAGGCTTTTTCTCATTAAGTTACCTCCAGATGCGGTACTAATCATAGACTACAAACTTCCAGATAGACCCTAATAAAAAGTTTGAACTTGTAACCAAATTGCTAGTCATAATGTAGACATCTTCTCAACATCTCCTTATGTCATTCCTATGCTTCATACAAAAACTGTCCATCATATAGGCGAAACATAGTGATGTCATTCCTCATCTTCATTATTTTGCATGGAGGGAAAAATCTTGATAAAAATTTTTGGGCTAATTGCCCCTAAGTTGTGACAGAATGAGGTGGTAGAGAATATAATTAGCTTCAAGCTTTATCTCTCAGGGAGAATGGGAATAGCCTTAATCAAATAACATCCTTAAAAACACCATTACTTTTTAAGGTTGGACACAATTGAAGACAGCTCTATAGGTATTCATTTGGGTCTTCTAAAGCACTTTCACCAAACTGGTTCATTTGTACCATTTGTATCAATGCAGGTTTAATCTTAAAATTGTTGGCTTGAGTAGCAGGCCATACTCCTGTTAGTGTAAAACCATGCATGGTTGGTATAGTGTATTCCCATCAAGCTCTTTGGTGTACATTTCCATTACTGTTAACATTCATTTCATTCAGCCCATTACCATTCACATTGGCATTTTGTACATTGAATCCATTTTGATATTCTTCTCCATTCATATCATCCATATTTACACCAATTCCTATACGAGCACCTTGTCCATTTCCTTAATTCAAATTTTCCTTCTCAACAAATCTTCTTCTTTCTTGTAGTTGTCTATGAAATGTTCTATCAACTTCAAGATTAAATAACAATTCAAAATCAGTAATTCCTCTTCTTGGCATAAAACAATAGAGGCTTCAAAATTTCAACATAAGAATAATCCTAAGAGGCTAATTACAAAAGGTATCTACAATCCCAACCCAAGATAATCCTGTAGCAAGAGGTTTATTTTTTTTATAAACAACCATTGGAACTTTCAATAACCTCTTCACAAGTCTTATAAAGCAACAAAAACAATGTAATAAAAAGCTCTTGATAAAATAAAGATGCAAATCTCCTCTAAGCATGCAAAATTAACTCTAACTACAACTAAATCTATTCAATTCTAAGCCTAGTCTCAAAGAGAAATACTAATCTAATATTAACTGACTTTCACTTTCCTTATCTTCCTCAACAACGGTACTAAAAGCTTGGTGTTGCGATCACCTTCTATAATGTCATGCACAAATATAAAATTTACCTCTTTTTAAACATAGTAGAAACACTATACAATAAATTAAACTTACTTGCAATCTTTAGAAAAATATTTGATGAAATCGTAAGCTAACGGCAAGCGTACCAATCAATTTATAGTATATAGTGAGTATCAAGGTCATATTTTGTGGTGAAGGAAAGAATAGAGTTTAGAAAGATAACTAAGTACTGGATTCTACTATTTTTACTCTAATTTAGGCAACTGATTGACCAATTTTAAGGAAAAGAACATGCAAATTATCTAAATAGAAGTAAAAACTACAATTGAATTAAGCGTAGATTTTAGCAATTTCTTGGTATTAGGGTGTGGATTTCTTTATAAAAGATATATGAGTAACGAGTAAACCATCGCCTAAAATCGTTGTGGCCATGTTATTAGAGTATTTATGATGGTTTAAATATGGATTTTACTCACACTCACAAAATTTATGCAACTTTCGTTTCGTAAATTCTATCATGTAACAGGAGCATTGTATTATCAATATCTCATCTACACCATCAGCTAGCTATTCAAGTCCCATCACTACTTAAATAACCATATTAGAATTGATTTCTCATTCCAACCAATTTTTATCTTTAGGTCAGTACAAGGATTTAAGTCCTGATTATCAAGAATTACCCATTCAAATTAGGAATCTTAAGTTCTATGCAAGGTTTTCAAATCTTATTACGGGATTTAGACCCTATTAAGAGAACAAAGGGAGAGTCCCTATGTGTAGAAAATGTTATCTAGCTCGACATTAACTTAACACTCAAATTATACCTAATTACACCATAGAACTAAGTAAAATTCAAAATTTACACTATCATAATACAAAAACATCAATAACCACGAGTGCTTCATCATGTTCACACACTACTCAGAAGAATAATAAGCTCTATTTATCACATTCATAGAGAACAAATATTCAACACACAATACAATGAATATGAAAATAAACATTACATTAAACATGGAAAAAGTTTGAAAAACATTACAAACCGAGCCCTTCAACCTCAACATGGAGTTCCTCAAGATTTTCTTAACAATCTCCATAGATGCATTGGAAATCCACAAACTCGAACCTTGAAAAGATTTAAAATCCACTAAAAGTTTACACTACGATCATGAAAATACAAGAAAACTTCATGGAAATTATAAAACTATACTAAAAGTAGCTTGAAATAGCCTAAAGAAGAGAGAAATGGCGAAAACTAGAACCCTAAACCGTAAAAATGCAAGGCCAAATATGTAGAAAATGAAGAAGAAGAAGATCTTATATCAGATAGCTACCAGCATGACGGTGAGCAAGGGTATCATCATGCCAGTAAATAAGCTTACTGTCATGCCAGTAGTTATAATTTCTAAGTTTCCTTCTTTACCTTTTTCTTCGTTTATAACTTCATGAATTGGGGCTACCATAATGGTAGCCCCCAAGACCTACAAGATTAAACACGAAGAGCTTAAGTCTTTTAAATATATGCTACTTTTGAGTATCAAAACACAAAAATACGAATTACACTTGTGTTAAGAAATTATATGTGATTTTAATGAAAATTCATACACTTTTGCTACAAAATATATTGAATCAAATATAATTGTTAGAGAAATCCTTTAGATAAGTGTGTAGTTTCACATACTTATCACCTTTCAAGCTGGTCTATGTAATGCGGCTTTCAATCAATATCTAAAACAACCAACTTTACCGACTGAATGGTATTATGGTATCTACACTGGCTCATCTACTCCAAGTATCATACATCTCTATGACATAATCAATAAAGATTTTTCCACCCAATATTACCTTAGCCATGTCTTGGTGTCTTTTCTCTCAATACGCCATCAATTATAGAAGATCTTTTTCACCAATGTTGTCGCTGGTAAACCTTATGCCTCTTTCAACACTGAATTGTAACTCTGAACAACATTCGATGTCATATACCCAAATTGGTGATATACATCATATGCCAAAGTCCACCTATGCAAGTCTACACCATCAAACCATTCTAAAGCGTCCTCCTTAACTTGTCCCAGTTGATCCATGAAACCTTTAGATTTCCTCTCTTAAACCAGTACCCCTACAAACCATACAAGTTTCTTACACAACTAGTGATACAGGTTTGCTAAGAAGGTTAACATACGGATAACAATATCACGCATAACCAAGGAGGGTGGGTCTGAACCTCAAGATCACTCAAATAGTAGTTGAAGGTTGAGTAGGTGTTTCTCATACACCAATGATGGATATGATACACCCATACCTCACACGAGCTTAGGTTACACTTGATATGACATACAAGTATGGCTGGAGGTCACTGTAAACCCCACGAATTTAGCTTTCTAAGTATAGAAACAAACGTCCAAACTGTAGATGATTTCCCGAACTCAAAAGAGCCAGTGAGATTTAAAACCAATTAAAATCTCAATCTAAAACCTTAAATCATCAATTGAACCCCTAACCGCATACGAAGACTCTAAAACTCCGAACCTCATCAAAACCCTAAGATGACAATCAAAGATTCAATCGCGTAAGAATATATGAAACCCTAAATGTGTAAAAACATTAGAGATTGTGCCCTAAAGTAATAAAAATCCTAAAACTATAACTTTACGGATATAAAAGCACTAATTCACCACGATATACCCTAAAACCCTAATTGATAATATAATGCTCATATTTTGCCAAATCATTAGTAAAAGGTTAGAGATGACCCTCAATCATGCTTATATGATTCAAATTTTTTAGTAATCCATTAGAAACTAAGATAATGAGTCATAGATTATATTTATCTCTTAAGTATGTGATTAAGATAGTCTCACTTAGAGTTAGAGTTATAATTGAAGATTAGGTTATATATAGTAAACTTTAATACTCAAATTAGTACTTTTTGCACTTGTTATCCAAAGTAGTTTATCAAATGAGATATATAAGCTATAAAGACCTAAAGTAAGACCTCCTCAACCATATTTACTAATCAATTCATCATATACTTCATTTCTTCTCATTTCCTTCATTTTTCCCCTAATTTCCCTTAATTACTACATTATGTGCACAAAATTACACATACTTAAGGAATGTTGACTAAGATAATACATGTTGACCAAAGTCCAAAAGTTGACCAAGTCAACACTTTGAAAAGTCAACAAAATACACTAAAGAGATAAAGAAAATATCTCTTTCTTCATGATAACAATGCTTATCTTTTCTCTTCATTTTTTTTCTTCTTCTCTTTCTCTTCAATTGTCGTCGTCTACTTATTCCTCATTTTGGTCCCACCATTTGTTGTCTTCCATAATCAAAAACAAAGAAAAAGAAACAAAACAAAAACACTCCCCATTACCGTGAGCTTCTTCTTCCCATTTCACTCTCATCACTCCTCCTTTTGTCTTCTTAATTCCAACACAATTAAAAGTATCTCTTTAAGTTGTTTTATGTTGCTTTATATTATTCATTAGTTAGTTAATTAATGAGATTAGATAAGTAGTTATGTGTTTAGTGTTGTATTGAAAAAAAAAGAGTATAAAGTTCTCCTCTTTAAGTGTAGAAATCTAGGAATCATGAAGAAGAAGAAGGATATGCATGTGCATATGTCCTTAAGTATATGTATAAAAGGATATGCTAAAAGAATATACGTATAAATACCTTTGTACATAAGTATACAATATGTACATAACCTAAAATAAGGTGTATACTAACTATACATACATATATCATGTCAAATATACTCTTAAAATACAAAAAGAATGAAATTGTGAAGCTTTCTTAAGGGGCTATATAAGGCATACGAAAATACGTATGTCACCGCATGCGTATATGGGTATATGTATTAGTATATATATTAGTACATAAGTACACATATTAGTATATTATGAGTGTAGGTAGGTATATAACATATGTATATGTATAAGTACTTAATGACATATATATTTTCATGTAATAAATGGATTACATAAGCCATGATATCATCTAAACATTACATAAGCCATAACATCATCAATTAATTACATAAGTGATGATGTAAGCGTAGGTTTATAATAGAAGAAATAATAAGATTACATAAGCACATAACATAGGTATATACATGTATTTAGAAGTCGAAAATTCCTTAAACCCTAATACACTTCCTAGATTGAATTAAATTTAATCAAGTATGTGGATTAGTAGCACTAATGTAAAATTTCCTGAGTGTAAGAATTAAATAGCTAATTCAATCATTAAATCCTAAACTAGGGCATAAACATAAACAATAAGAATAATTAAACTTCAATAAGATAAAATTTCAATAAATTTAGCCCATATCATAAAACATGGATCTTAACGTCCAAAACGGACATTACCGTGTGAATGTACGTTCGAAAACGATGAAAAACGACTATAAATTCGTAAATATCGAAAATAGAATGAAAAAGTTATGTACGATTAGCATTTAGGTTTAATCGAATAAGGGCTGATAGTAATCTAAGTAGAATTAGGTAAATAGATATCTAAAACCATTAGTTGAGTCAACTACTCATTATCCTTATTATCTCGTAATGATTAGGTGATCCCGACGAGGGCGAGGATCTCCCGATTGGTTATTACGACTAGAGCGAGTCGTCATAGTCAAGTGAGTACTCCCGATGACTCCATATTTGTTTGTGCTTGTAGTTAGTGCATTTAAATTGAATATCAATAACTTGATGCATGGGGTTTCGGGATATGCGTGGGCTTGAGATTGCTTGATTATTGTAAGAAATTTTGTTAAATACGATAATTAATGATTTGATGGTATGATTGATTTTTATATGATTTGGATGGTTTGCTGATATTGATTAATCACCTCATAATTTGACATAATTATATTTGGCTTTTCTTAAATTAAAAGGGTCATGCATCGCATTACTTATTCCGGCAGTCACTTCACGCGGTTGGTAATGAAGGGCCTTGGAGGGATGGATTCCCACATGATTTGATTAGTACCGTGCAGGAGCATGGGTACAACAAGACCCTACCCTTGGCTCGCGGGTTCTATTGGAGCCGGAGACGCTAACCGTGGGTGGCTGGGGGTTGTGTCTAGAGACCACCGCTGTAGGGTGTAAGGGTGGACTGCGGGGGCCACCTCACCGCTAGGCCTAGGACTTTGTGAACTACTGGATTTTTAGAAATGGAAATGTAGTTTTTGTGAAATACGGAATTCAAAGTTATGGGTAAAAACCCAGGTGCTAGAGCCCGGTCGTGATTGGTGCTGATGAATCTCCAACCCTTATCTCGGAGGGCGTTAAAATCCGATATTATATGCAGTACCGGTCAACTGCATATATTGTTTGGCATTCTGCATGTATATGCATTCATATGGTTGTAATAATTTGTTTGATAACTTGTTTGCCAGTATGGTATGAGGGATAGCTCACTAAGCTCTTGTAGCTTATTCCTCAATAGTCTTTCTTTGCAGGTTTGCCTACAATGGGATTGGGATGAGTCTCGAGTGCTGAGTGCGAGATGAAGATATGTACATTAGTGTTAAGATTAGTTAAGATCTTCATAGGTGATACATAACACTCTTTGTAGAAAATATTCACATGTTAGAATTCAATATAATTTAATTCTACCTGCAGTTTTATAATGTTGCCATATCTTGTCCTATTATTTGGTAGGGGATACTGATTCTCTGCGGTTCTGAGGAACTGTGGGCTATCGAACATCCATAGGTATTTATAATTCTATATTATGTCATGTTACAATAAATTAATTACTTGAAAATCATTAACCTTAGTGATTTATAATTTAGAGTCGTGCAATCTCTGACTTGTAAGACGGTTTTCATATCATGGGTACACACATGTTATGGAAATTTTAGGTAATCCTACTAGGCCCCCTTTAGGGTCCTGACAGTCACTCTTCACCAGTCCACACTCTAATGGCCTAGATAAAAGTAAGGGAAAGTAAGCAAGTAGGGGGTACTTAGCTCACAAAGGATAAAATTTTGTACTCTGATGATAAATGATTAATATGATTGATATAAATTACAAAAATTTAATGGTCCATTTAGGGCAAGTCCTAGGTTACTAGAAATTACAAAAAGGATTCCTACTAGAAAAGGAAAAGTACGGGCAATTCAGTAATCAAGACAAGAGGAATATTCTTGTAGAGGATAGTAAGAATGTCAAAGGGTAGGACATGTATCCACTTCTCAATCCAGTGGTCCAAATGGTATTAAGGGCCGGTTAAAGTTGATCAAGTTAAAGGCTTGGTAGGTTGGTAGCTTAGCAAATGGGGGTTTAGGGAGTACTATCTCTACAAATGGTTACTCTTCTATCCAGCCTTAGTAAGCAAACTCAATAAGTTGGCAGCTCGAGCTTAAACTCCTGTCAACTCGACAATAAGTAGGTTCATTGTTCAATACTTATTTGGCTCAGTAGCAATGGTGACTTCTTCTCCTTCTACTTGGGGGACAGAAAATTTTTCGTGTAAGCTCAAAGGAAATGCTAGGTCAGCTTGGATGAATTGTTCCTCGTATGGGGATAAATCCTTCTCAACTACTCAATGCACCAAAGAAATAAGGCTATGTACCCTCGATCAGATGATTGGTCCTTGATTCCTATCATCCTCTTTGGGCTGTTTGAGATTTGGGATCAAATGTTGATCAACATTGAGCAGCTCATCCTTGGGAATGTATGGGTAGAGATTGGCAACATTGAAGTTGTCGAGAAACTACATGTTCTTTGGCTAGGTCTACCTTATAGGCATTAGGATTAATCTTCTCAATCACCTTGAAAGGTTCATCTACTCTTCGAGACAACTTGCTCTTCCTCATGTTAGAGAATCAGTCCTTACTAAGGTGAATCTAGACCAAATCTCTCTGCTAGAATTCCCTAATTCTTCTTCTTCGGCCTCTTCATTCAAGCTTAGTAATAGCTTAAGTAAGGTGGTCAACAATCTTCAAATGCATAGCTTAGATTATTTCAGATCTTTTAACGGCTTAGGCATCTTCAATGTGGTTGGATGAAGGGATCAGATTAAGTGAGAGCTCAAAACTGTATCCATATGTTGCCTTGAAAGGTGGCTTTTTGGTAACATTTGGGCTGTCTTAGTATAAGCAAATTCAATAATTGGCAAGCACATATCCTAATTGGTAGGATTTCTTCCCATGGTAACTTGAAGTAGATTTCCTAGGGTTCGACTGATAACCTCAATCTGTCTATTTGTTTGAGGGTGGTAAGCTGTACTAAATAGTGTTTTGGTTCCTAATTGCTTCCAAAGGGTCCTCGAAAAATGGTTTAAGAACTTAGGGTCTCAATCAAACACTATAGCTCTCAGCACTCCATGTAACTTGACCATTTCTTACAAAAAGAGAAAAGAAATGGCTGAAGCATCGTTAGATCAATTGCACAACACAAAGTGTGCTATCTTGCAAAACCAATCTACAACTACCATAATGGAGTACTTCTTATGGGACATCCTTGGCAATCCCACTAAATAGTCCATACTTAGATTGGACCATGGCTTAGTCGAGATGGGTAACAGCAGATAAGGTGCTTGTTCAACTCGGCTCTTTGCTCTATGGTAAGGTACACACTTTCTATCACAAATTGCATATCCTTCATTATTCTCAACTAAAAGAATTTTGAAGCAACTACCTCATAGGTTTTATGTTTGCCAAAATGCTAAATAATCCTCCTCCATGTACCTCTCGTACTAATAGTTCATGCATTGAATATGTCGAGATACATAACTTTCACTTCGTAAATGGGTATCCATCTTCCCTATGATAATCATCAATAACTTAACTATCCTTACAACAAGCATATATTAGGCTAAAATGTAGGTCTTTAGCATACAAATTCTTAGCCACTGAGAATCCTAGAAGTCCCATCTAAAGCTTGGTCAAGAGGGCATGTTGTCAAGATATGGCATCAACCACTACACTGTTCTTAACAATAGAGGAAAATCCCTCCGTAAATTTAATGCACTTGGCTTGTGATCAGTCTCTAGGCTCATATACACGAAGGCCATACCACAACGAAGAGGAAATAAAATAAATAAATAAATAAATAAAAGCAGGTTTAGCAAATCTGAGCAACTACCTAAAGGGATATGACATACCAACTACATCCCATACGGCCTACAATTTGCCAGATGTAACTCACTAGTCCAAACTAAAGAGTCATTCACCACTACTCCTTGTTAAAGGGAATAGATAAGAGTTGAAGATAGAGAGAACACTAAGGTTGCTTAAAAAAGGAAACTGGTAATAGTCAATAATGAGGTATGATTGCAATATACAAGTAAATGAGGGTTTATATACTAACTTCACTAGGGTTACAATACATACATGAAAAGACAAAAAGGTAATTTACAAATGAGATATATAAGACATGCTAAAAAGGGTAAAAAGGACAAAGAATATTCTGTACAAAAAAAGTAAGAAATATTTTTAGAATGTTGTGCCAGAAGATACATGTCAAGAAGCAACTGAGGGCTTATAGTGCGATTGGCTTTGCTGAAATGAATTCTGAGATAGTTCAACAATTACAAGATCCAGCTTGAAAGAGGTTAAAGGAAAGTTAGTAGTTAAAGCCGACCTAGTATGGTACAAGTCAGAGCTTGATCGCTTAAAGACAACTAGATTCTATTCAAGTTTCTTGGCTCGGTAGATCAAAAGCTCGGCAAATTAGATTAATTAGATGCTCGATACTAAGTTGCTCGAAAACTATCTTAAACCTTACAATAGTTCAACGGTAGCTATAGCTACTCGGTGGATCAATAGATCTACTTGGTAGTTTGGTTAGCTCGGTGATGGAATCCTCTCTTCTTAATAACTCTTAAGCTAAGATGCGTTGAGAGAGTCTTGATGCTCCTCTTACTCAACTTCTGGTGATTGGCCTGGGGAGTTAATTCTTATTATTTGCCTGGGGGTAAGAAAGATTTGTCCTCAAATCGAATGGGGCTTCTTGTAGGGGTTACTCTCTTCCATTCCCCTCTGCGACATCTTCAAGTTGGTGAGAGATTAAGTGGTTATGTTTAAGGTAAGGGAGACACCATAGTTCTCTAGTAGCTTGATCTAGTAGGCGTTACGTTAACCTTCTTCAAAACTTTGAATGGAACATCAGCTCGTAAGGATAGCTTGCTCTATCTTAGGTGCAAAAATCTCTCTCGACTAAGATGACTCCATACTAAGTTGCCTAACTTGAAGTAAATAGTTCGACAACCACAACTATCTATCTCTTATTATTTTTTATTGAACTTGGTGATCTTCTATGTTATTGACTAGTGTAGCTCTTACAATCCTTAGGTTCGGTTAACTCCAAATTGACTCTCTTAAGCAACTATAGGGGTACTAATCATATCAGGGGAATAGTGGGATCGAGACCATAGACGACCTCAAAAGGAGTCTTCCTAGTGGTGTTGTAGATAGTTCAGTTGTATGCAAGCTCCACAACTGGTAGTCACTCATCCCAGTCTCTTAAGTTCTTTCCCACAATAGCTCAGAGTAGATCGTGTAATATCTTGTTCACCACTTCAGTCTGGCTATTAGTCTAAAAGTGGCTACTAGAGCTGAACACAAGTTTAGTAACAAGTCTTCTCTATAGTTTCTTCTAAAAATAGCTAAGGAATTTCGTATCCTAATCTTAGACAATGGTCTTCGAAACTCCATGCAGTTGGATAACTTCTTGCAAAAACAAATTAGTAATATATGAAGCATCATTAGTTTAATGGCATAGGATGAATTATGCCATTTTGCTGAAGTAGTCCATTACAGTAAAGATTAAATTTTTTCCTCTGGATGTTTGGGATAACCCTTAAACAAAGTCTATGCTGAGGTCAACCCCAAGGCGTGGTCAATGTCAAAAATGGCATATATTCTCCATGCAGATCTCTCTTCCTTTTTGCTTACTTACATACTTTACAACTTCTAATTACCTTATGGACATACTTGGCTAAACTAAGCTAATAAAAATTTTCTTTCAACAGTTCAATTGTTTTGTTCTCACCAAAATGCCGGATAATCCTCTACTATAAGCTTCCCTAACTACGATAAGCTTCTAATACCATTGGTCCCAAGAGTGGTGTTTACCCCACAACATCCGTAGGGACTACACAATGCCCTTAATCTTAAGATTTTTTATTTTTTATTTCATTATTATTATTTTTTTCTCAATTTTTTACTTTTTTTATTATTATGATATGTAGGGGCCCTACTCATCCCTTGGAGGTGGTAACCCCACAACACTAAGGGACTTCACATGCCCCTATCTTAATGAAATTATTTATGTAAAATAAATGAATTAAGAAAGAAAAAAAAGTAGACAAAATAAGTAAAATGTAAAACAAAATAAAAGAGAAAGACCTAGATTGTAGATAAGGTCACGAAGTGACTCAGAGCCCATTAGGTTCGACTCATGGGCCAAGTCATCATGTGTAATGCACATGCATTGGAGGAGAAAGAAGTGGTTGGAAGGGGTTGCCTTAGAGCAATGTAAACACTTAATTTTTGCCCATTTTTTTCATTTTTTAGATTAAGTTATAGTCCTAAATTAGAAAAAAAAAAAACACAAAGAATAGGAAATTGAAGAAAACCCAAAAAAATTAAGAAATGTAGAAAAAATAAGAATTATAGAAAAATACAAAAAAAAAATTAAGAAAAAGCACAAAAAATAAGAAATTTTAGAAACAAACCCTAAAAATGAAAAGTTTAGAAAATAAAATTTAAAAATTTAGAAAATTGAAAGTTACAAAAAAAAAAATTAGAAATGTTGAAAATATAAAGGACTTTAAAAAATAACATATTATTACAATAGATTTTTAATTTTAATCTTGGTTTAGAAATTGGGTCGTTGAACTTGGGCTTAGATTTAAATTTAGCCTAAGTTAACTAAGTTCATATGTGCAATTACACATATGGATAAGGTACAAGCCAACGGCCTAACGGATAAACATATAGACTTGGTTTAGGTATTGAGTGTAAGGTTAGGGGTTTGAATCTTAGCAAAAGCAAGAAGCCCTTTTTTTTTTTTATTTTGTGTTAACTAGTACATTGCTACGTATCAGGATATAATTGTGCCATGTATCCTAACACGTAGCAACGTTGGGTTGGACAGCCTTGCTGATGTGGCACCACGTAACAGGTCGAGAGTGATCGATGTAGTTGACATGGCACTACATCAGCACTTTCCCTCTCTTTCCCCCTTTTTCCTCCTTTTTCTCGACTTAAGAACACCTGACCCCCTCACTTCAGCTTCAATTTTCATACTAATTTCACATATACTCATGTAGTATTTTTGCCTTAATCTTATTGAACACATGGCTTACTTTGAATCAAATAAAATAACACATCCAAAATCAATAAAAAATGAATTCAATTTGAGCTCCAAAAATTGGAAAAAAAAAAACCTAAAAATCTAGGCGTTCTTTATTAAATCCAATTCGAACTTTCCTTTGTTTCTAGGATTGATTTGTGTATAAAAGGAGTTTCAAGGAGTATACACAATCATACAGAAATCTCAGAATCAACTCCCACACTCTCTCTTTCCCTTCCCAATCACTTTCTCTCTCTACCAATCTCTCTCTCTCTCTTTAGGTTTCTCTCTTTAGCCAACCTCGAGCCCAATTGCCACCATGGCCGTAGCCTTTACTCCACAAGCTCTCTAACATAACCTCTTTTAACCTCCATCGTGCCCCTTAGCAACGCCACCAAGCTTGCCGCTACTTAACCCTAACCGTCAACCCCCCTCTCCTTGAACCACCACCTCTAGCCACTTTTACCCCACACTAATCACATGGTTAAACACCTAGCCACCACAAACCTTCAATCCAACCACTCGTTCGTACCCAGCCATCAACCATGATTGCTACTCGAATAGTGCCTCAACTACCACTTTGCACCACCCTCCAAACCGCCTCCAATCATCAATCTTACCTCCCTTAAACCCAATTAGATAATCACGAAAACCCCTTTTCCTACTCGATTTGCTGTCTAAATCACCTTAAATTAGCCCTTCGTATTGTTGTTGAAGAAAGAATCTGACGACCTATGAACCGAATTCGACGACCCGCATCTAACTTGACCGATCCAACCCGCAACCCAAAGATCTAACTCAAAACCGACCTACATCCCCTTTCCTAGTCCAAAGCTTTGTTTTTGTTTTTGTTTTATTTTTTGTTATTTTTTATTTTTTCTTATTATTTAGAGGTTGTTGTTATTTTTTTTTATTTTCTTCATTTCCAAATGTAAATGTAATAATATAAAAAAAAAGAAAAAAAAAAGAAAGAAAGAACAAAGTAAAGAAAAAGTAGTTTAATTAGTTATTTATTTTTAGTTTAATAAAAATAAATAAATAGATAGAAATGAAAATAAGTAAATAAGTAGGATAGTAAATAAAATTATTTTGTCACTTAGAAAAATAGAATAAGAATAAATCAACCATTTTTCAAATTAAGATCATTTAGAATTTCCAAAAATAAAAACCAACTTAGGACGCTTTAGGAAATTTTTTTTAAATAAATGAAAATAGGTAAAAACATAAATTTGGCCTTTTTCAAAATAGAACTAAATATATCTGATCTCAAATAGTGGGCACATAAACACCTACGAGGTGCCGATAAAAATAAAATAAAAATAAAATAATTTCCCTTTTTCTTCAGTTTAGATTATTTCATTTATTCAATTAGAGTAACCAATAAACAAGTTTTGTCTTTCAAAATTAAAGGTAATTTTTAAGTTTAATTCTAATTTTAGAAAGTTAATGGTATTCATAAGGGTTTAAAATTGCTAACCTTCATACCTAAGTCTTTGGTTTTTAAAAACCGTTTTCACAAAATTGGTTTTAATCGTTAAACTAATGGCTAAATTATAACAAATCTACCAAATTGGTTATAACTTAACTATATTTTCCAATTCTAATCAAATGGCGACTTTAAAGTTATTTTTAAAATAAAAAGAAATGGTTTTCTTTAGACCCTAGCCAAGGGTTAGTATTAAGTAGGTAAGGTTTAATATTGGTCAATTTAAAGAAGACCTAATTTTATAAAAAAAAACTAGGAGGGTCAAAAACCAGGCTCGATAAGCATGTTAGTAATAGTTTTGAGTAGGGAAGAGGACTTTCATGAGGTTTTCATTAATGCAAACTTGATTAGAGGTAGTGCTTCAACATACATTGGTGGTGCATGGTGATGAGAATAAATTAGAGATAAAGCTTAAATGACGACGGATTGAAATGAAATAGGACTCATTCCCTATGTTTTTTGGCTAAGGAACGCATTGGTGATTTTTTTTTTTTTAGCAAAAGGAGCTGGTCTGGATGGTGTTTTGTGGAGGTCGGTGGTGGGTGAAAAGTTTGAGGTAGTGACTGGGCTCGATTGGTAGTTGTTGGAAACAAGTAAGATGTGGTTTTAGGGGGTTTTTTAGGACAATGAAGCTAATGGTGGCAATCATTTGCCTTAGAAGTTATGAAAAAATGAAGCTTTCTAAAGAGAGAAAGAGCTTCAAGCTAAAGTGAGAAAGCTTCAATTTGAGCCTATCAAAGTGATTTTGAGTAGAGATTTCTATCCCAATGTGATGTGCATACTCCTATTTATAGTTTTCAAACTTGAATTGAAGATGCAAAGCTCAAAATTGCCCCAACCAAAAAACACGAGTTGGAGTTGTAATGTGCAATTAATCCATGATTTTAAAGGAAAGAATGAAGATTGATGGATCACTATACGTGGGGTAGACATGGCCTTACTTAATCGAGTCTTGGAAGCTTTGATTTTTTCTAGAAAAGCTCGATTTTGCAAGTTGTAAAAGGCATGTTATTTGATTTTCTTTCCATTTTCAATGCTCAATTTGACCTTCTTAATGAATGAATTTAGATAAAATTTTAGATTCAATTCAAAGTACTCCATGTCTACAACCAATCCATGCATTTGATTAAAAATGACCAAAAATGAGTTAAATCAATTTAGAAAATGGGAGGTTCAAGCATTTTTTTTTTTATTCTTTTTGCTGGAAATTTTCGAGCTCATTAAGCTCCAACCATGGCAGATCACATGCTTCACACGTGACATACACCAAGCTAACGCATAAGCCACATGCTTATAAAAAGATTGCAAGCATATGTACCTACCTTAGTTCAATCCTTAGATCTCAAACTCCCTTCACATACATGATGCATGTTATAGCCAACTAAGCTATACTTGGTTCTTATCATGTCTTGAAACCAAATATATATGACCTGTATTTTTATAAAAGGCTCACTTAACTTTGAGCCTCAAAAGTCATTTTAAACCTTTTGGGTCCTAAAAATTTTTCTTAGAAAATTATTAGGTTTATTAAGCATATATGGAAGGTTATTTTCAAAAATCAACTAATTTGATAGAATTATAGGCTCAGTTCCTTTTACTATTCAGCTTGACCTAAAATTTCAAATGCTCATAAAATAGTAAATTTAAATCCAATTGAAATGCCATTTGAAGCTAAGATTAACTTAAATTGTCTATTTTCATAATATTCTAAAACAAGCAAGTTGAACCTCATTTAAAAAATTAATTTCAATAAAATGACATTTTTTGCCAAGAACTATAATTATATCAAATCACATATGCCTGCTTAACTTCTAATTAAGCCTTTTGAGCTTAAAAAACTAAAAGACCCCTAAAATGAAACCCATTGATCCTTATTTCTCTAAAATTTTATATTTTTTTCCTTTTTATTTGTATTTTTTCCATTTTTCTATTTTTTTTATTTTTTAAGATTTTTCCTTTTTTTTTGTATTTTTCTTAATTAAGGCCTTTTTAATTTATTAAGAACTTAAAAATAACATGTGGCAAAAATTAGGTGTCTGTACTCGGAAACTATGTTAAACCTTACAAGAGTTCGGCAGTGGATGTGGTTGCTCAACAAGCTAAATTTGCTTAGTAGTTCGGTTGGCTCAGTGATGGAATCCTCTCTTCTTAGTAATTCTTGAGCTAAGATGCATCAAGTGAGTCCTAATAGTTGATTAGCCTGAAGAGTTGATTCCTATCAGCTTGTCTCTTAGACAATTTAGGTTGGCTCTTCAGATATCTTAGTACTCATGATTGATATAAATCACAAACTCTTTAGGCAACGAGCAATGTTGCAAAACAATTAGAGCTCGGATCGAAGAGTAGAACTCCTGTCATACATAGAATAATTTAACATTACTCCTTGAAGCTTTGCACTAAAGTAGGTAATTGATTGTCCTTCTTGTATTAAGACAGCACATGTACTAATTTCTAATGCATCGCACTTTACTTTAAACACTTTGTCATATCTTAAGAGAGGTAGTACAAGGGTAGTAGTTAACTTCCTCTTCACTTCCTCAAAACTTAGTTACTCTTTCTCTCCCTATCTGAACTTAACGTTCTTCTTCAATAGCTCAATCAATAGGGTAATAATGATACTAAAATTTCTTATGAAATTGCAATAAAAAGATACTAAGCCATGAAAACTTCACACCTCAGTAGAATAAGTTTGTATAGGCCATTTAGTGATCACCTAAGTCTTCTCTTCATCAACGTGTATTCCACATCTACTCACAACAAATCCTAGGAAAATTACCTCTAATCAACAAAAGTCACATTTCTTTAAGTTGGTGTACAGTTTCTTAGCTCAAAGCTTGTTAAAGATAGCTTAGAGATGCTTATAGTATGTCTCCATATTAGGGTTATAAGCAAGAATATCATCGAAGTACACAACAACAAACTTTCCAATCAATTCTTGGAGCACATAGTTCATCAATTGTGTGAATGTGCTTAGCGCATTTGATAACTTGAATGGCATCACTAACCATTCATAAAATCCATTACAAGTCTTAAACGTAGTTTTCCACTCATCTCCTTCTTACATTCTAATATGATGGTTTCTTGACTAGAGACCGATTTTGGAGAAGATCATTGCTCCATGTAACTCATTAAGCATGTCATCAAGTCGATGTATTGGGTACCTATACTTGATGGTAATCCGATTGATGGCTTGGCTGTTTACACAAATTTTCCTTATGCAATCTTTCTTTGGCATTAGTAAAGCTAGGACAATACATGGGCTAAGGACTATCTCACATATACCTTCTTCATGAGTTCATCTACTTACCTCTAGAGCTCGGTAACCTATTCAAAGTTCAACCTAGATATTGGCTTTTTTAGCAACGCAGCTCCTGGATGTAGGTCTATAGCATGTTCAATCCCTTTAATCGGGAGCAGACCTTTTAGTAATTCGTCAGGGAATAGGTCAACAAACTCCTTTAATAGGTCACTTACCTCTAGAGCTAATCTATCATCCAAAGTTCTCAATTCAAGCATCATCCTAACCAATAGAAAGTTTACCTCTTCATGCTTGATCTCACTCGATAGCTTGACATACGTCATCTCTAGGGTCTCCTTCTTCAATGCTCGACTAAGCTAATCCTGCATAGTCTTTACTTGCTAGGTAAGCATGGGATTTAGTATCACCTTTCTTCCTTCATGTTCAAAGGAACAAGTATTCCTCTTTGTATCATACATCACATGATAGTCAAACATCTAAGGTCTTCCTAAAAGAATATGTGAAGTCTTCATAGGAAACACATCACAAAGAACTTCATCCTAATATTTTCCAATGCAAATTGACATGGCAACTTACTTAGTCAGTTGCAAGGCTCCGTTATTGCTGAGCCAATGCAGCTTGTAAAGTTTGGGGTGGGGTTTGGTTGGCAACTTCAATTGTTGGACAATAAAGGTAGATGCCACATTAGTGTAACTTCTACTATCAACAATAAGAACACACAACATTCCATTAATTTTGCAAACAGTATGGAGTAAGTTCTCATGCCATTCATCCTCAAGTACTAGACTTATACTCATCACTCACTGTATTACCATAGTTATGGGCATGAAATTCCCTTCTTCAATATAAAT
This sequence comes from Lumnitzera racemosa, assembly GCA_024138005.1. Lineage (NCBI taxonomy): Eukaryota > Viridiplantae > Streptophyta > Magnoliopsida > Myrtales > Combretaceae > Lumnitzera > Lumnitzera racemosa. The sequence continues at coordinate 39,500,785 of JAMXBC010000011.1, read as the reverse complement.
AACATATTGCTCCTTCGATAGATCGGGTTATCTAAATTCATTTAGCTCTTCAACTTCCTTATCGGCACTTTCAACCTCTATAGTCGGCATTCCTCCTCCAATAGATCGGGTTATCTAAATTCATTTAGCTCTTCAACTTCCTTATCGGTACTTTCAACCTCTATGGTCGGCATTCCTCCCTTAATTACCATTGTCCTTCTATTAGAACATTGTGTAACTATATGACCAAATCATTGGTACTTGGAGCACTTAATCTCACTAGTCTTTCTTCCTGAGCTCTATCCTTTCTCAAACTTCTTTGATGGTTCCTTCTCCTCAACTTAGGTAACCGAAACAAGTTAAACATTGCTAGCCTTACTTGGTTCCAATCATACAGGTCTACTCAGAATAAGTTAGCTATGGGCAAGTTAATAAACAGGAGCTCAGAATTTGCCCATTCATGTCACTATATCCTCTAAGCAGCTCGGATTGCCTCATCTAAGGATCTAATATCTCTGGTTTCAAGAATATCACCTATTTCATACTTCAACCTACTAATGAACCTAGAGATAATTTAATCTTCTAGCTCTACAACTTCACATCAGATTATCAATATTTGGAACTCCTTCACATAAGCGTCAACACTTTATCCTTTATGCCTCAACTCCGAGAAACTTTTGAACTCGTCTTACGGATGGTAACTAAGAACAAATCTCCCTATCATCACCCTCTTCATCTCTTCCCAATATCTAACTTCTTTTTCTCCTTCTCTCTATTGAGTAGCCTGTAGATTTTCCTACCATAAAGCAGCATATCCTATGAATTTTAGGATAGCAAGTCTCACTTTGGCTTTTTCAAGGACTTTATGACACTCGAATTGCTTTTCTATCTTGTCAAGTCAATCAAGATAGTCCTTAACATCACCACTACTAGAAAAACTTGAAATCCACAACCTCAATCCTTCCATTCTAAGAGCTTGGACATTTCTTTCTTTGAACTTCTAGTACTTTTCTTCTTCATCACCTATTTCTTCATCTTCCTCTTCTAGCGCTTCCATCGCAAGCCTTCGTCAAGCTAATCTATTTACTCTTCCAACTTGGTGTGGACAAACTAGGAAATTAGCTTGGTTAGGTCAACCATTACCTCTCTCAAGTAGTTCATTTACTCGGCCGCTATTTTGGTTGTCTTTTGCTCCTTACTTATCTTCATTTAGGGTAGTCACCAAGCTAGTCACTAGGTCAACAAGCCTATTAAATCTCTCATCTAATGAATGAGGTGTATAATTCTTTTGTTATCCTTGACCATTATGAGCACTACTCTCTTGGTTTTTGAGGGTTCCTTGAATACTAAGGTTCTACATTGTATCATTGATTAACAACTAAAACAACTAAACTTTACTCAAACCTTCTTCAAAACCTCTTTTCAAACAATAGCAACAGCAATATTACCCAATACAACGATAAACCAACTAAACACACGTACTCTATTTTGGGAACACAAGACGGGGTAAAATAAAGTACTTGCTTCCTCAACTAAGAACACTACTTCACTTCTACTATTATGCATAGCTTCTTCAATACTTCTCATGCCTCAACTCATTAACTACACGGGATGTACTACAGTGAACACAAAGTACCAGAAACTTACTCGAACATAGCCAAGCTTTAATACTGGGATGATACGAGTTCATTGGGAAGGTTGACACATCACTACCAATATCACACATAACTAAGGGAGTAGGTCCTAACCTCAAGACGGCTCAAAAGGTAAATGGTAGTAGAAGATTGAGTAGGGGTTTCTCATGCATCGACAATGGATATGATGCACTAATACACGGGCTTAAGTTACACTTGATATGGTGCACAACTATGGCTAGAGGTTACTCGCTACAAGTCCATACTTGAATGGCTTAGAAAAGAGTAAGGGAAAGCAAGCAAGTAGGAGGTACTTAGCTCACAAAGGATAAAATTCTTTATTCTAATAATAAATGATTAATACAACTAATACAAATTAAAAGTATTTATATGGCCCATTTAAGGTAAGTCTTAGATTACTAGAAATTACAAAAAGGATTCCTATTAGAAAAGGAAAAGTGCATATTTTACAAAGCTAATTCGGTAATTTAAATAAGAGGAATATTCTTGCAGAGGATAGTATGGATGTCAGAAGGTGAAACACATATTTGCTTCTCAATCTGATGGTCCAAATGTTACTGGAGGTCGGCTTTACAGGTTAGTAGCTTAGCAAATAGGGGTCTAGGGAGTATTATCTCCACAAATGGTCACTCTTTTATTCGACCATGGCAAGTTAGCTCGATAGATCAATAGCTTGGGCTCAAACTCCTATCAATTCGGCAATAGGTGAGTTCATTATTCAATACTAGTTTGGTTTGACAATAATGAAGACTTTTTCTCTTTCTATTTAGGAGACAATGAATGGTTCGTGTAAGCTTAAAAGAAATGCTAGGTTAGCTTGGATAAATTGTTCCTTGTCTAGATCCTTCTCGGCTACTTGGTGCACTAAAGAAACAAGGCCACATGCCCTTGATCAAGTGATCGATCTTTGATTCTTATCAACTGGTTTTTGTAAACCATGTTGAAATTACTCACAGTGCACTGAAAATAGTATCTCTATGCTACAAACGGAGGTAACTACCTAACCGTAGGTTCTTTATATGCAAAAATCAAACTTGAAGTGTCTATCAAGAGCAAGACAAAGGGTTTCTCCCTTCTAGCTAATCACATACTACTTAAGTTTCCAAAGAAACCATTACCATGTTTTCACTAATTTCGTATCCACAAGCATAAAGGCCAATAAAACTATGCAATTATTTTCATACATGCTACATGCAACCAACAACTTATGACCATATTTCCCATATAAGAAAATACCATCAACACATATTAGAGATTGGCAACTTTCACATCTTGATAATTCCATACACCATTGATGAAGTTTCTAGCCATTATGTTCCTATCAATCTAAGGATGCTCCTTGTTCATCATTGGATTTACACAAGTGTACGATCCTTCTAGATTGGTGATTTTGAAAGTCATTCCTATTCTTCAAGCATGTATGTAACCTCCACTTCTAACCACTGTCCTTCTTTGTATAGTATACTGCATATACCGTCTTGTTCGATATGTTAACATAAAAATTGAAGTGGTTCTTAATGTAGAACGTCTTCATTGCATCTATAAGATCTTTTTTATTGTTGAATCATATGGCTACACTCAAGTCATCACTTATGCTGATGTTGATACACATTTCATTCACATCTTACTCAAGGATCATGTATTTACTACCATCACAACCGGTGTTGAAGAAAGGGATAAGATCCCTAATAACCTTATCCATCGTCTCATTTTATTATGGAAGTTCTAGAGTTTGGGTATTGCGCATTGGCACTTGAGGAGGGCAAGGAAGCCTACTTAGCATACCTTACACATGGATTGTGCGACTCTTCATGTTCAATAATTAGCCTAAATGCCTCGTCAAGTTGCTCTTCTATGATATGAACATGCTTTAATTCAGTGAAATCTATGTAACGTTCATGTGACTCATTCAAATTTGATATCACCATACCAGTCATAATAGACTATACTTAAGGTGTTGGAAAATTTTGATTGTTTGCTTAAAACATATTCTACTCAGCCCAAGCACTTGATTCCCTATAATGCCTAATGTATACTTCCTAGATGCTTCGTTCTCAACAGACTCAACCATCTCAATGAAATTTTCAACATCTTCATCGTTTTTAATAGCCACTAACTTATAAACAACTCCCTTATCATAAAAGAAACAATGTCTGTGCATAATGTCAACCCCAATCGAGTCAATTCTAGTGCTTTGCACAATTTCAACCCTAATTGGGTCAATTCTAGTGCTTCCACAAATCCTTTAAAAGAAATGAGAGAAAATTGTATCATTTCTCATTTTCGACTTCTTAACAAGTTCCATATCGTACTTCGACTCTGAGTTGCCAATCATAATGTTTCCATTAGCATACAAGATTACTTTCACATAATCTATCATTTTCACCCTAATAATATCACTATCAACCAATAAATTAGTTTAAAAAAAAATGCCATTCCCCAAACACCAAACATCAACGTAATAATTTGCATCCAATCACCTCTATAAATTTACTAAGTGATGGGGTAAAACTATATTGGAAAATTCCTTGAGCACACTGCATACATTGAATTTCAATCCTAAGTTTGCATGCTACACCTAAGTTTTCATGTTAAAATCCACATAATATGACAACTAACATGCGTCTTAACTAATTCTAACTTACATCCTTGCAAGTCATTGAAGAATGATAACAAAATGTCTAACTTAAGGTTTACTAATTATATGTATGACAAGGATGATGATCCACAAATTTTTTAGAGAAGAATAAGATAAACAACAAGAAATATATAAAAAAAAATAAAAATAACTTACTAATATGATAGAAGAGAAAAATGGATGAAATCAAGATGCAAATTGAAGTGATCGTGTGAGAGAAGTGTGTTTTAACAGTGCTAAGAGTGTTTTTTTTTTCCTTTTTTGCATAATATGGTTCTAGACTATAATATGTACGATGTTGCTATTTAAAAAATTGGGAAATGGAAGGCACATGCCTTACATGCACCTTCTTTATTTTTCACGATATAAGAAGGTACATGCCTTACATACGCCTTTAGTTTATTTTAGAAAACACTGAAGGTGCATGTAATCCATAGACCTTCAGTATTCCACAAACTATGGAATTTTTTACATTGAAGGCATATGTACACATGTATTATTTTTCACCAAGAGTCCTTTTCCATAATATTTTTCAAAAGAGACCCTAATTCATATAAATCTCTTAAATTTTTTGCATTCACAATCGATCTTACAAAGCTTAACCTAATATACATCACATTATATATGCTATAATCTCTCAAAATTCAGCCCTGTTACCATTTTTGTCAATTCTATTGTTGATAATTTTTCATCTTGGTCCATTTTGCTATTTTCTTCTAAAATACTTTAGAGTTCATGGATAGCCTCATAATTTATTGGAATTCTAAACCTAAAGGTAAAGCCTCCTAATGTTTTGTTTGTATACAAACCAAAAAAAAAAAACATGTAGTTTAACTTTTGGAACTAACTACACTATGAGCACAAAATCAAAAGATGCAAACTTTGACCAAACATAGCTCTCCTCTCTAAGTAGGTAAAAGTTCTAATTAACCTAGAATAAGAGAAAGAAAAAGCTAGCCTATCCCATATTAGATTATCCCTATTGATAACAACAAGATAGTAAACAACAATGATAAGAAAATAAACCACAAAATACCATACAATACACAAAGAAGCACTCTATGTTAAAAATAAAAACCTTCAAATTTTACTTTCTCGACAACTTAAGATGACTCGTTGTGGCTTCAAAAACCAAAGCATCTACAAAGGTCTCAATACTCCAACTTGGTTGCATTTATAGTAGAACAAACAAGGATAAAAGTTAAACAAGACTAAGTCCTATAAATTTAATACTTTTCCTACCTATTCTCATCAATAGCATTAGAAAACCTTATGAATGAAATTTTGAATGCCCAAACAATTAAAAGTATACAAATCATCAAGTTAACAAAAGTGGACAAAGTCCTAGGGATCATATTCCCCTTTTTTATTGCATGAAGACTAATGGCGATTCTATTGCAAGTTTGCTAATGCTAATCACTTTTGCATGGAGCTTAATTATTGCATGAGACTGATTTTTGCATGAAATGTTCACATGGAGATTATGGAATGGTACATTATGTATATTGGCATTGCAACATTAGATAATTATGTCCTTGCTCTATTTTATTCTTATGAGACATTAATTTAGGTTTATGTTATTCTCATGAGATTTCATTAGTCAATTATTATTTAGGGATTTATTTTATTTATTGGTTTATTACCTATAATGCCCTTAGAGTTGTTAGGAGTTCATATAAAAACTATGTTATAACACTTTTACTAAGCTAATGAATTTCTGTTATTGAATCAAACCCTTTATTAAGAGTTTCTTCTATACAAATCCTCATGAGACCTAATTTGTCATGTGTATTGACTAAATTTCAACACTTTTGCTTAATTGATTATGCATAATATTACTTGATTAAACAAAAACCCGTTTTACTACAATTGTCTGTCATATCAATTAGATTTAAAATCCTTTGATTTTATTGATTATGCATCATATTAATCAATTAAATCAAACTCCCAGTTCGATTTAGTTTTCTAATGTATAATATCCTTAAAATTAAACCATTCATATCTTTTCATCCTAAATTGGAAAAACTCTAAACATAAAATCCATAAAAATTTAACTATTTTATTGAATTGTATGAAAACACTAGATCCAAAAATGAATATGGGATCCTCTTATATCAAAACACTAAGTCAAGAATAGAAAGTTAATCTATCTAATAGAATGAGATTAGAGTTCTTTGTAAAATTAAAACTAACAAAACAAATTAAATTAGGAAAATAAACAATTGTGACAAAGACGATCTTCATAAATCATGCTTTATTTCAACTCTTATGGATAGTTGATCATATCAAAACAAGCTTTGAAAAAGAGGAACCTAATGGAATTCTATTGTTCACAATCATATCAACTAATTCCTCTAAGGTATTAGTTAACTTACCTTAGAATGATTGACACTATTTAAAACCACTTTAAGTTCATAGAAGTAAACCTATTGGTATTATCATAGCCTAAAATTTAATGATACTAAAACTAGTTCTACAATGACAAGTCATCTCTCAAATGTTAGTAACAACGAGCAAACCATTTTTTAAAGTCAATTGCATTAAAACGAATGCAAACAAAAATAAGTTTTAGTGAAAACCATTTAAGTCAAATGATCTATTGAGTAAAATCTTCAAACTCGGTAAATTCTAACTTCATATTACATCATAAACCCTTACGAAAAATTTAACTACACATTACAAATTGAAAACATGCTTAGAGATCTCATTAATCTAAGTAAAAGTAAGAATATACAAAGCAAGAGCAATAACTACTATGAGTAAAACTACACTAAACATGATTAGTAACCTAAAAGAATGTTGAAATTTACTAATCTAGACTAATCTATCACTAACAAATGTAATTAGGTTTAAGAAAATAAAAGAGAATAAGTCCTTAATCTGCCTTAGGGCTTAACTACAACTCTTACATCTGATCAAAGGAGACTCCAATGAAGTTTAATGTAATGGATTTGTTAAGGTTGTTCAAATCTTGTCCTTAAAGATATTAGAACCAACGGGTTCTTTAAGGGATGGCTTCTACTCAACTCTCAATGGGTGAGATTCAACCAAAGCTTAGCAACATTTATGAGATTAGATCGGCCTTTCTAATGTTGAAATCTTATGCCTAATTGCTAAAATTTTTCCAAATTATGGTTTGTGTTCCTGATTCTTAAACTTTATTAAATTTAGTGAATATATACCTATAAAACCAAAATAAATCCATAAAAAGTGAGTTGTTCTAAGAAAAAAACATTTTTTCATAACTTGCCCTGAGTTTTCATTACTAGTATTATTATTATTATTGATGTTGTTATTTTGTGTTCGTTAATAAAAAGGATAATGGTAAATTAAGTGAAAGGTATCTTTCTAATAGAAAACTATGAGAAATTTTGCTGCATAGATATTTCTCCTCAAGGAGATTGATATTGAATATGTTAAAGATATTATAAATAAGGAAAATTAAGTAATTATATATTTGATTGGTAAAGAAGATAAAAGGAATTATCCTTTATCTCTTCACTACTGTGAATAAGGAAAAAATATAAAATTAATTCTTAACATTTGGTTGCTAATCTGTTGTAATACCTTAACATTTTATTCTATTTTAGTCCTCTAATTTTCTTCTATAAATAAAATTGGTCCTTTCAATTACTTATTAAATATCTCAATAATTGTTAATGCATACCTCCTTATGATTGGTTCACATTAACTAACTTACAAACTATTATGATTAAATATATTTAATTCAATTATATAATTGAATAATAAAAATGACCAAAAAGATAGAGAAAAAGAAAAGAAAAATAGAAAATATAAGGGCAATTTGTTTGTTTGAGGTAGCCGACCATGATAGCATAAAATCACCTAATACTCATTATAAGTTTGTTCATGCATTAGATTCATTAAGTTAATATGTATATAGTTTGTGCACAAGTATGTGCATATGCTATTAAAGGAGATCACTTGAGTAGATTTTACTTATTCAATTGATTATCAGGTGGTGTACATCAAGTAAGTGAAGTGTTTCAATGAATTAAGTGAAGATATTATTAAATTAGAAGATTAAAGAGATAAAACTATTGAATACTACATTGATTTTGTTGAGACAAATATTTTAAGAATTCTATTAATTTGTATATAATGGATAACTAATGATGTAAGTTAGTAAATTAATACCATTGGAAGTTAAAGTTGATATATTAATAATTATTGCCACTAGCCATGTTTAGACTGACTATAATTAGGTCATCTAATGCACAATTTATGTACAAATCATAATAGTTATACCATAATTGATCCTAAAAAAAATTATACAATATATTTCTCTTGAATCATAGGTCAATTATTTTTTAGCAAGCTAAGTTTAAATTATGATAATGGGTGATAATTAATCCCCTCAAATAACTTCTAGTACCAAACTTAGGTTTGGTATGTTAGATAGACAAATCACATTTGATATACATATATTGTCATCTTCAACTATTAAGAAAATTGGTGGTCATCATTTCCATCAAATCACCAACATAAATTAAATGGGGTCAATTTTAGGGATTAGTTCAAGTAGGGGAATTTGAGAGTATAAAGATTGATCTAAACCAAAGCGTATCATTAGAAAAAGTTGAAATTTTCCAAAAGTTGCTCCATCGAGCCTAGATATCTAGAAATTCTTATGGAAATCCCTTAGTGGCAACCAAGGCTCATAAAAGTTTCTCTTGTTTGACTATTGGTGGTAATAATTGGATAATAGACTGGCAATTCCAATCATGTGACCAATTCTATAAGGAATTTTACAACTTTTGAGCCACATAAGAATGTCACCAGAATTTAGATAGTTGATGGTAACGCTTCTTATGTCAACAAACAAGGTTTGGTGCATCTCATAGATTTGGCTTTGAATTCTACTCTATGTGTACCTATGTTAAAATACAATTTTTTGTCCATAAGTAAATTATGTCAAGATGTGAATCGTAGTGTGATATTTTTTCTTAGTCATTGTATCTTTCAAGACATTCTTTTAAGGAAGATGAAAGGTAGTGTTAAAACATGTCATTGACTCTACTATTTATCAATATGTTCCATCAATCAACATTAAGTTAGTTAAGTACTAAATCAACACATTCTAAGTTTAAGTTTATTTTATATGTTATGTCTAGTTATGATCTTATGCCTCCCATAGACATTTAGGTTATCCCAACTTTATCAACTTGCTTTGATTGAATCCTCATTTATTTATCAATAAGTAAAAGAGATGTTTCACTACGAACATTGCACTATGGCTAAGCTATCCAAGAACTCTCAATATATACACTCCTATAAAACCTCGCAACCCCTTCATGTAATTCACAATGATAATTGGAAACCTGCTCATAATTTATCAAGGGTAATTTAGTTAATAACTTTTGTTGATGAATGCAAATGTATCTGTTGGAATAATCTAATCAAAGAAAATTCTAATACTTGTGAAATATTCAAGAACTTCCATAAATACATAGGAATGTTTATTAAGTACCTATTTACATTATTCGATTAGATAATGGGAAAGAATTTTTTTTAAAAGATCTGAAAAAATTATGATTAACAATTGTTTGTACTCCATAATAAAATGGAGTTTCTAATAGAAAGAACTATCACCTCTAAGAGGTTACTTAGTCATTAATGTTTTCATGTTTATCCTTGATCTTTCTAAGGAAAAGTTATTTTAATTGTAGCTTATTTTATAATTCATCTATCTGTTGAGACACTAAATTTACACAATCCCCTAAGTGTTATGGTCAAAGTTATCTACAAGTATGTCTTTTGAATTCTCCCTCTCCAAGGGTATCTAGTTACATGGATTATGTTTTAAATAAAAAACACAATCAAAGCAAAATGGACACTAAGGCTCTTAATGTGTATCCATAGGGTACTCCCCAATTAGAATGGATATAAGTGTTACCATCCTTTGCTAAAAAGGTCCTTTGTATCTTATAGCATCCAATTTCTTGAAATGAGAATTTTTATGAGATATCACTCCACAACAAGAATTAGAATTCTGAGAGTTCACATTAGTCACAATTGTTATTATTTCCCTTGTCATTACAAAGTGAATATAGGTATGTCACAATTTTAAGATGCAACATTAGTATGACTGTACTAATGTCACATCTTAAACATGCAATATATATATAACTAAAGTTGTGTCGCATCTTAAAGATGCAATACTAGTACAATTATACTAGTGTAGCATCTTCCAGATGTGACTTTAGTATGCTTGTAGCATCTTCTAGATGCGACTTTAGTATGATCTCACTTATTTTTTTAACATCCCATCCCATATAGATGTTTTTTCTAACTTCGTCTGTATATCATTAGCCAAGAAAATTTTATGAAATTTATTTTATAATTAGAATGACCTTATTTTGGATTTTTCATCCTTATTTATTTATTAAACATATCAATTTTAACTTTATATTTGTAAACTTGCTATTAAATTTGTCATTCTTGTTAATCATTAAATTGTATATGGGATATGAAGAAAATATATATACACATATGTATCATTAGTAATAATGAGTAACGGGTGTTCTCTTTTTAGGATATGAAGAAAAAATATATTTACATCTTCTCTTATAGTTTCTTTTACTTCATTCGGCTTGTGATGTATTTGTTGGTCCTTGGACATCCATTGAAATTTGCAGGTGTTCGACCTATAAAATATTAATGAATTGAATTATTAATTAAAATATTATAAAAATTAGAATTATTTTTGTAAGGAAACATTTTATTACTTAAGAATTACCTTTGTGACTGCTTCTTGCATATTTGATGGTACTGGACGTGTCGGTCTCATAAGAGTAGGTAAAGTGACAATGGATGATGATGATATAGGCATATTTGATGTGAACAACTCAAATGAGGGTTTGTTGCGTACAATACAATCTGTTGGAGCCTGTATCGATGGATCTACTACAAGAGGATCAACTATAAAAGAATTGGCAATAGGAGCATTAGTAGGTAGATAGATCTATTGCATGAGGATCAACTGCAGTAGGAACATCGGTAATAGGTAGATTTGCTGCGTGAGGATCAACTATAGAAGAATCAATAGTAAGAGCGTTAGTAGTAAGTAGATCTACTACAAAAGGATCAACTATTGGAGGATTAGCTGTGGGAGAATCATCAACAAAAGTACCAATAGTAGGTAGATCTACAACATCATCAATTGAAGCATCTATATCCACATCTACTAGAGGATTAGGAGATTTTTCATTTAATTGTAGCTGTTAATGTCAAGTTCAATCTTAACCTCAACCCCATCCTTGTCTTCATCCATATCTTCATCCTCTCTCTTTGGTTAGCTAGCCATTGAGCTACCATTCCTACCTATTTGGATCTAATAATCTGATGTCTCTATATCCTTGTAGCATTTGTCTCCCTACGACAACTAGAGCATGTATTTGATCTATATCTCTACTCTCCTCTATATGTGTAAATGTAACTAAATGCATAATTATAGGCAAATTAAGTTAGTTATTATTAGAATAATATAAATGTTAACATGTATTCGGTGATTTTAGATGAAAAACTTACCAATGCTGCTACAAGTGCTCCTAATCAATTAATTTATCATCATGTGACTCTATAGTACCAGTCGTAATAGTCAATAGAGACCATACTAAGTAATGTATCATCATGAATGATTTGAACTAGTCTCTAACCCCTATCTTACTAAATAGCTATATATCTAGCATTTTTCCTTACCCAATCTTCATATGATTTCCCTTGGAGATCCATCTTATGAATGTGGTTTGGATTTGTAATACAATTTTGTGGGATATGCTATACCTTACCATATTGTCTCATAACTCTATCTAGCTGATGTATTTCTACTGTGTGGAAGCAAATTATCAGTATGCAGGCCAATTATAAATCTATCCCCTCCTGGTATATCTTTAGTAGTAAGTCTAATATCTCTAGGGTGTAAAGTATCTAGTATAATTGTAAAAGATAAATCAATGTTAATATTAAATTTTTAATTAAAACATTTTAAGTTATATAATTTGTAAGTATATTGTTCCTGTGCATGAGTTTGATCATCTAAAGCCTCTTGATAGTAGGCCAATACGTATGTAGGAGTCCGTCTAATATAAAAAAATATCATCTCATCGGTATGCTATTAGGCCGAGAACATACTAGATGTGTTTGTATCTTATATGGCGCTAAATGGGGAAATCTATCCATGCCTAAACTTATATTAGCTCTTTAGTGCCACCTATCTCTATTGTCTTATCTTATATAGCTCGACATAAATATATATATAATAATGCTAAGCAACCTGATCCCTGACTATAGCTATGCGTAGTCTTAAGGTTCTCTAGAAATGTAGGAACATCAAATAGATGTAGCTAATTGTAAAATATATATCCTCGCGCAATGCATAGAGGAACCATAAGAAGATCATTGAGCTAAGACATCTTAACTTGCTGTCCAACAATTTGGTCCTCACCTGGCCTAACTCCCAATAGTTGCTCACATACTATAGACCAATCATATATAGTATGCCCCGTCACTAGTTGCATATCAATGGCCAAGCTAAACTATATTGCAATATCCTATAAAGTCAACCCGACCTCCCCATGTGTCATGTACAAGGTATGGGTCTCTGGTCTCCATCTCTCTATCAAAGTAGTGATTAGTCCCCAATCCAATTGTATGAAAGGAAAATGTGTTGAGGATTTTTCAATGATGCCTCTTGTCAACGGTATGTAACTAGGTTATGCTTTTAGAAAATTCAATTATATTAGATATTACATAATTAAAAAAGCACTATAAACGAATGACAAATTCAAGTTTTATACCTCTCCTGTCCATTCAAACTCAGACCTATAGGTATCCTACTATATCAATATTGATCTATCGATCGGTCTTGGACCCACCTACATAATAAAAAAGGTAAACATACATAACATTGTTAGAAAATTAAACTAAACAGCTAAAATTAATTATATAGTGTGATATAGTTTTTATATATAATAATGAAATAAACATGTTATAAGATTTATAGACCTTATTCTAGGCAGGTTTTTATATTTGGCCCTTACTTTCTACATCTTCTACAATAGTTTTTTGTTAGTTTCTCTTTAAAATTCATGTCATTATGATATCTACTTTTTGTGGTCTTCCTTCTTTTCTTGCTTTGTTACATAGTAGATGTATTTTTTGCATTCCTTTTGTATCTATCCATGCTCATCTATCTCTTAGAGGCTAAAAGGTAGTTTGATAACAAATGACCTGATTTTCTTAGTGATATTACCTCTCAATCTTATGTGTAGAATCCGTTTTTACATGAGTCATAGCTGCTAATGCATATGGGCTAAGTATTTTGTATGTTTTCCACTTGTTACAACTACATCTATTATTTATTATGTCAACTCTATAATAATAACCACCTTTTTTTTCCATATTTACTCATGTATGCTCCTGTCTACATCTTAAACATTCCAATTCTTATGTTAAACGTGATTATTGGTGGTGAGTAGCTACACTTCTCCATCTTTTTATTTTTTTGATAACCCATTTGGGGTAAGCTTTTCCTTTACATATAGTTTTAATTGTCTTATTATGCCTTTCTTAGAAGTAGCCTATGCAATTATAGAAGATTTTTAGAATTAATGCTAACATAAGTAACAACATTGTACATCTCAATACCACAATGTAGCTATCATTGAGATTTGTTGTCCTTTGACCGTATCTAAAGCCTCTATCATATGATCGTGTCTACGATTTACTAAGAATGTCTACAAAGTAGTTTAGAGCACCTGCGTTCCTTTTCCTTATCTTTATATGGAATGCAAATTTGCTTTCCTATGCCTAGAAAGCTACTATAACCACAAGCTTGCTTAAATAATGATTTTTGTATTTTGTGTTGAAGTTGCTACCAACATGTCTTATATACACTCTCCATTGTGCATACGAGGGCTCTCATCTAATATCCTTGTCTTGCATTACTTTTCATATACCCTTATGTCAATCTAATGTAACACTTAGGATGAGATCATCATTACGCAATCCATGAAGGGTTTGCTCTAACTTTTTTATCAAGCATTTCTGGGTTTTACTTAATTCCTTATCAACTAATGCAAATGCTAAGGAGAGTATGTGATTGACACCATCCATGATACATGCAATTAGGAAGCTATGTGGATATTTTCCATACAAGAATGTGCCATCTAGAATGATTACTGGCCTACATTGTTTGAAGGTTTCTACACATGGCTCAAATGCCTAGAACAATTTTTCGAAAACCACTTCATTTTCCTCCTTGGTTGATAGAAATTTCAAAGCAACACATGTTTCTAGATTGGCTCTTTAGATAGCATTCATCAGTTTTGGCTGTTTGTTGTATGATTCATCCAAATTGCCATAAACTTTCTCAATCAATTTGTTGTTTGAGTATGGTGATCTTTACATTTGGATCATTCTTGACTTAGCCTTAAAAACATAAGCTCGTGGATATTTGGTCAAGCTATGGATGATCATTTTTGAATGTCCTTCTAATATACATATGTAGCCTTCAGCAATTGTGATGACAAAGTCAAGGTCCCAGCACTTTTGGATTGCATGAGATCGCCATTTACAATTGCAGGTGTTCCTCTCTTCGTAAACAATATTCCATATCTCCTTATGTGATTTAGTCACTATAAAGTTGTAGTGATTCTTTGTCTGTCGAATTTTCAGTACATAGATCAAATCTAATTTGTTTTTAAACCTCATCCCTTTCTTCAACTCATTTCTTAAGAATAAGTTTTTGTCATGAAGAAGATCTTACTCATATGATATGTAGCCATCACTAACATTCATTCTACTAAGGAATGGAATGTGATCCTAAAATGACATGCTACTAATTCGTTGTTCTATTAGAGCATTAGGGACTATTGTTTATCTTTGGATATTTTCTGGTGACACTAGACACTTATCTTCTTCATCAATTGTGTCTATTTTAATCTTCATCTTTTGATCATTATCTAAATCCACTTCATATATCAATTCATTTTCAGAATCACTATCTTCTCGGGCTTCCTCTATCTCCTTATCAAGATCATCATTAATAGGCATATTATCTTCATTAAACATATAAAAGTTATCACTTGTTTCAATGTTTGCTACAGCATTCATAAGCTCTTACACTTGTAGTACTTGAGGTGTACTCATTTGACCTATTATAATTTGCTCTTGAGGTATGGTAACTTGATCTTTTACTTCGACATATAGCTGCAAAAGGCATGGCATTCCAAATGCCTTAGTAATATCTATAAGGGCTTCAACATCTTCATCATTGCTAGTATCTTCCAACATGAATTCTTTTAAGCCATTTCTATATACAGATGCCTCTCTATGATATATCTATATAGTTCTTGTCTTAAGATCTACTCCTAGCAATTCACATATTTTAGTTAGAAGCCTTCAGTAATCAACGCCTACCTCTACCTCCATATTCTTAATTGTCCCCTTATCATAATATGGCCCTTTTAGACCTATCGAGATCTTACCATTTGTAAAAATTGAAAGCCTCTAACATATTTCGCCATTTTCACTACTCTTGATAATAACAACAACAACTACTATGTCAGTTGTGTTAATACAAAGTGGCATAATAGAAGGTCCTATATTTGATAATAGGAGGTACATTGCAACGTTTAATATAGTACTTTATGTGATAACATAGTAACTATCATAACTAACATTGTGAAGCTACGTTGTAATTACTAACTTAACCAAAGACATAACATGTTATACCTTAACATCGCAATATTGACATATAGTATAGTGCATCAGTTTGAGAAAGTGACATCTTAATTTTATTTGAAGTGGCACAGGCAGTAGAGCACTTCACCATGCAAAGAAAAAGATACAGTACTTGATGCTATTTGGTAGTCCTAGACTAGGTCCACAGGATTTGATCACATGACACAAAGGCAAAAAAATAGCAACATTTATTTCATACTTGCTGTAATTTACATAGTGTTGCGATGAAATATATCAATGGATTTTCAAATCTATTACTGCAGCACTCCTATATTGTCTTACTCAATGTCGCTCCTAAATTTGGACCAATTTTCTAAATATGAAATATCTAAGGAATGCAAAGTATCAACATAAAATAAATTAAGCCCAAACTAGCTCAACCTGCTAAAATGAATTGCAATGGGGGGTTTACCTACAGTTATACTTCTATTTTCTTCAAACAACTAATGTTGTTTCTATTTGCTTCATTGTTGGACTTCACTATCAGCAGGTGTGTCTTTTGCATTTTTCCTAGGGCTTCTAGTGACCGTCTTCTAAAGTATATTTGCATCAAAGCTTAATTAGGTTGACAAAAAGTGCACCTCTCTATTCTTTTCTTACATATACTCTCATTCCTCAGTGAAACCTAGACAAGACTTGAAAATCATGGTTATTTACTTCAGCACATCAGAACATTGCTGGCTCACATTGCACCTCAAAAACTCATTTCTAAGTAGGGTATTCACTTTTTTTTTTTTTTTTTTTAGCCAGCCCCTAGAGCTATGATGAGAGACAGTAAAGATCAATCTTTCTTAGTTATGATCATTATCTCTGGTACTTATAAATTTACATATAGATACCTCCTCACAATAGTGGCTGAAACAGAATTTTGAATATATTTCATGCAGTACTAATCGTTTGCAGTTCAAAATGTAGTGTAAATCAGGAAAGCTTCATATTACAATAATGATCATGCACAAAAGAACACTTAACTAAAGCAAAGTTACAGTATGAATCTGTAGTCCAAAATACAGCATTAAGAAGAAAGAAATTCTTATTTTCGGTGAAATTTAGCAAGCCTATATTCTTATGAAGTTATACTACCTATATTGTTATGAAGTTATGTCTAACTTTGTAATTTTGTCAATTGAATAACTCATTTAAGAGAACTTAGCTTACCTATCTCAATAGGTATATGACCAATAAGATTGATCTTGTATAATGAAATAATCTCAAGAATGGTACAATTCCCTATTTCCTTTAGGATCGATCCTCCAATGTGGTTTTGAATTTGGATGTCCTACATGATTACCAAAATGCAGTAACAGTATAAAAATCAGGAAAATGCAGTCCCATTGATTTATCAAAAATATTATAGACAAAGTTCAAGAAAAAGTGGGCAAAATAGCATAAAAATAAGGATGTACATACCTGGATTGCAAGTTTTTCAAGTCTCCACTAGCTGGTGAGATCTCTCTTCCAATATTCAAGTATGACCGATTCCTCTTATAAAATAAAAACGTCAATCAACAAGGTAAGTGCACTATTCTTTCTTTTCTAGAAGAAATAATAAGAATTAATTTTCTTAAATATTATCATAGTAATTTCAAGAAATCAGATGTTAGAAATTGAATTTCAAGAAAACAAACAAGGGCTAATAGTCATGCCATTGAGATTTCACTGTCATTACAGTTCAAGGAAATCAGCAATTGGTGACATAATCAGTTTATATTCAATCTGCGTTAAAAATCTGCAGGGCATAAGGTCACGTGCAGTGCATATTATTCCCCTTTACATGCGAGGAAACAATTAAGGAATTCTGCACGTTTGTCACTTTAAGAAAAGGCTTTCAACTTATAGATTCTTATAATCTGCACAAAATATCAAGATACATCGGAATCGAAGACCCAATGGGAATAAAAAGTGATAATATTCTTCTGAGAATAAGAACTTCATTCCCAAAAGTCCTGTGCATCCATAAAATAAGTATTGTTCAGCAATGATGTGCTGAAACCAGCCAGCTTCACCAGGGAACTTTCCAAGTCTCTTGTACGAGTATCATGGTACGGTATAATAAACACCTATAAATGTATCAATCAGCCCAGCCCCCGACCATAATGAGTCCAGACCGGGATTTGATCAGTTCAAGTATATTACTGATTTAAAAAATAAAAAGATAAAAAAAAAAAAAGAAACTAACCTGGTGGCAATCTTTTTGGAATCGTGGACCAAAAGCTGGGTTCTAGAGTCAATGTATGCTAAGAAAAAAGTCAACACGATATCAACTGCAAAAGGAAATAACGCTATTGTTATCTATATCTATTAAATATCGTGATTGGGTGATTAACAGCGAACATTATCGTAGATTATAATCTACACAAATACTGACAACACCAGGGTTAGCATTCACAATTACATCATAGTTTTGAACCTGCAATTTAAGTAAGTACTTCTTTTATGGTCTAGATTTGATACTCGTGTCTATTATGATCTAAATGTTGCCACTCCTACAGGATGTTGCAAGCAAGTCTCAGTTAATATGTTAACTAAAATTAAATTTAACTCTATGGTTCTGCTCCCCTAAGGAAAAATTTTCTAAAAAAACCAAAAAAAAAAAACAGAAATAAAAGATGTTAATAGGATTTAATTCCAAGCACGTCAAACAACCTCACATGATGCCAATTTTGGAATCTAAATAACATCAAACGATGTAAGAAAACTATGCAAATATTGGATACAACTAGAGGATGAGGCTCAAACGAAAAATGTTGTATAGCACCACAAAAAATAATCCAAACCCTTTATTATGATCCAAAATTAAATTACAAAAATAATAGTTTAATGTTTTTTTTTTTTTTAACATGTGTAGTTATATATTAGTTTATAATAGTTTTGATATTAATAACAATTAGATAGTCAGTTAGATATTAGTTTTATATTAAATATTAGTTAAAAGTATAAATTACTTGTATAGGATTATAATAAGATCATTTTCAATAAAATCTAAAAGTTTTTTTGGAATATTTTTATGGAGATCATCCCCATCTTAAAAAATAGGAAATTAAAAGGCTATCCCATCTCGAATAAAGAAAATTTCATATTTTTATCAAAATAAATAAAACAAGTCAAGCCTTCTATGTAAGAAGGCTTAACACCCTAATACCTAAATATGAAGAAATAACCACACCCCAAGAGTTAACCAATAGTTAATCAAAACCAGACAAGTGGAGTATTTCTACAAAATAAAGAAATTGGCATTTGATCGAATATGTTGTGATCATATCCAAAATTGAACAAAATTACTCTCAAGTTCATATAAAATTACATAATTGACTTACCTTGACTTGTTTGTAATCCCTTGAGCTTGAATTTTGAAATATAATTGATTTTGTGGTTATTGTGAAATTGTGATTTGGTTTCTTGAGAGAGAAGAGAGAAGAGATTCTTGTTCTATTGTGTTGCTGTTGTGATCTAAGTTGGTGGGTCAGAAATTTTGGTTTTGAATGAATCCTCACATATATCACATTTGAGACCATACGCACCGTTTTACTAATTGGTTGTATCTCATTCGAGAAGTGCAATAAAAGACTTCTATAAGTACCTATCTCATAGTTTATAAATGCAATATAACAGGTGTAGTAATTTTTCCTATATTGCATGTAGTAAGTGCGACAACCAATAACTTAAGTTATGGTGCACTTTATAAATGCAACATAGAGCGAGGGAACTGAATCAGAATTGCTTCCATCAACTGGAAAGTGCAAAATTACCCCAAAAACAGTCAAAACTTAGAATAGGAACAAACAAGCTTTTTATCCAATTAAGTTGTGAACAGAAGAGAGCAAGATCCAAGACCAATTAAACAAACGACAAATTCCAGTATGGTGTAACAATGACATTTTGTCACCAGCTGGATATTATATGATATATCGGGGTTTATACTTACGAGACAATGAATATCAAAAGGGCTTCTTCTTCTTCTCCTTTTTATTTTTTATTTTTTAACCCTCTTTCACATTTTCTGGTAGTGCGTTTTCTATATGGGAACAACAATTGAGCAACCTATAATCTGCACCATCCAGTATTTCAATAGCAAAACATCATCTTTCAATATCCATCTCAGTGCTAATGGTAGACAATTCCACTCATGTTGATTGAGGTTTCAGTGTTGTTGCTCAAAGCTAATGGGAGCTACAAGGGCTTCTATAGAAGCAGTCATGCTCCATCAATTTTTAAAATTCTTTGGAACACAGCTCTGGTCTCTGCTTTTAGAAGTCCCAACACATGCTAGCATATGAAGCAATGGCTAGTACTCCTTTGATTTCATGAATGAAAGAGCACGAGTTTTAACTCAAACTAGAGAAAAGATGAAAAGGCTGGAATTTGAGATATTGCTGCTTGAATTTCTTCTTTTAATAATTAATTGTTTTAGGGTCTATTGCATTTGCTGAAAAACAATTCACCTTTACATCAATGTATGGTTCTAACGCACAACTTAACATTGCTATCTAAAATATCAAGTATCACATTCAATGGATAGGAAAAAACCAAGGCACTTTGCATTTTCCAGCATAGGGTATTCATCCAAGGTTCTGGTTTAGAGATGGCTAAGGGACAATACACTTCATCTAATAAAGGATAAAAGTCCAATATCGTCAAGGGACAAGGTAGTTGACACTCTTCAATACTGAGTACTGCAGGAACTGGGAAAAAAAGAGAATAAGATTGTCAGCTACTCTGATTCACATCATGCTATCGAGTATCCATTTGGATTGAGCTGAACACTAAGCAGCTTTTAAGAAAAGTCATTGTTTCCATTTGTGAGGATTACTAGAATATTTCAGTAACATTTATAATTTGTCGGTTTATCCTTCATTATTTTATGTACTTTTGGCAGTTTCCATATTCCGTATAGATGCTTCACTAGTCTCTATATAAAGAAAGCATTATTTAACGAATAGCATGTAGAAATCGATATAATTCTATTCAGCTGTCATTTATCAACCATAATATAACCCCATTATCCACCAAGCTCCAGATACCCATCAAACGCTACTACATTGCTGCCGTTGCCGATGTCCAGCCTCCTCCACTAGTCCCATCCAAAAACCAGCACTCATGCATACCGCATGAAACCAAAACTGCCGTCCCTGCAAACCAGAACCATTTTCATTCCTGCTGATACCGACGCAAGTGCTGCTGTTGTCATTTGGTAAACTCTCCAAATGTGTATAAATAAACACTTATCCCCTCGGCAGGCAGTTTAACGCATTGTTCCTTTATCTCAAGTAGTCTCTGGATCAACAAAAAAGTAGGTGCATCCAATTTCATTTCTTGTGAAAGCTCAGCCCTAGTCACAATTCTTCTAAGCTCATGTAAGCTGAATTTGCTTATCTTTCAACTAGATGGGGGTAATTGGATTTAACTTAGTTGACTTTCCAATCTTCATGCTCAAATGAGCAAATTTTCTAAAATCCATCATATACTACCCTTCAATCAAATAACCACAGCCTTCCTGACAAGATATAAAAGGCACTCATGGGTAGACATCACACAATACTTTATCTTGGAACTTGCCAATTGAGATCTACACTAAGCTTGCTTAAGAACTTGCAAGGCTCCTTTGTCACTCATCCAATGTAGTTTGTATGGTATGGGGTGGGCTGAGGTTAGCAACTTTATTTATTAAACCATGAATGCAGACAAAGCATTAGTGCAACTTCCATTGTTAACTACGAGTACACACAATGTTCCTTTGACTTTACACTCGATATAAAACAAGTTTTCACGTTGTTTGTCTTCAAGGACTGGGCTAATGTTCATTGCCCTTTGTAGTCCCATGGTCGCTAGATCGAATTCACCTTCCTCTAAAAGGATCATATCTTCCTCCTTATACAAGTCAATATGTCTAGTCTCTTTTTCATTCTCTACCTCCTTAGTACTATCGACCTCAATGGTCGACGTCTCTTTTTTTATGATCACTATCCTTCTATTCTAGCACTAGGTAATCATGTAGCTAAACCCTTAGCAATTAAAATATTTGATCTCACCTATCTTCCTTCCAAAGCTTTGCTCTTTCTCAAACCTTTGTACATCCTTCTCAATAAGTTGTGACACTAGGTAGTTAGACCTCTTCACTCTTGCTTAGTTCCAATGGAATAGGTCTACTCAAAACAGGTTGGCTAGGTTAAGGTCGACTCGAAGGAGCTTGGAATCTGCTCAATCTTCTCCTTTCTATCCTTTAGGCAACTCGAATGGCCTCATTAAGAGTGATAATCTCTCTTATCTCCTAAATACCTTAATCTCATATCTCATACTACTAATAAACCTGGGCGCAATTTAGTCTTTAGGCCCATCCACTTTACATCTAATAATCAACATATGGAATTCTTTAATACAAGTATCTACACTGGATCCACCTTATCTAAACTCTTACAACTTCCTAAATGTATCTTGTAAATAATAACTTGGCACAAACCTTCACCTTATGACTCTCTTCATTTCTTTCTTAATCCTAACCTCACATTCTCCTTTTCTTCGTTATGTGGCTTATAAGTTCTTCTACCATAAGGTAGTAAAACAAGTGAACTCCAACAAAGCTAGCCTCACCTTCGATTCTTCGAGGACATCATGGCATTTAAATTGCTTCTTAACTTCATCAAACCAGTTTAAGCAATCTTTAACATAGCTATTACCAAAGAAACTCGATATTTGTAAATTCAGATTCTCAACTCGAGGAGCTCAAGCATTCAGTTGTTCAGCTTCATATTATTCCTCTTCATCTTCCCCCCTCTCTTGTCAATCTATCATCTTACTTACCTTTCCAAACCAACACCTTAGTATCTCCTTACATGGTCCCCAATTTAGTTGCCATAATCAAGTCGGTAAGCAACATCTAATCCTTACTTGTGTTGAGGAATAGCTTAAACATCTATAGTTTCCTCTTCAACAATTTAGGCAGTGGCCAATCTATTAGCATTACAAGTCAACTCAACCATCATGGTGGTGAGTTTATCAATCTACTCATCTGTGGACCATAGAGTAGCTGAGGCAGCCCTTCTACAATAAACAAGTCTACTCTCATTCTCACTCATACCGACATTAATACTTGAATAACTCCTCTTGACAGCAACTACAATGATGAATACTTACCTAAGGCACAATAAAAACAAAACCATACATACACTCACAACTTCGACTACAACTACTCTAACCATACTACCTCAAACCTACTAATACAGGCAAAATACACATAAGCTACTAAAAATCTTTAACACTCACAATAAACAAATCGAAATAATCCAGAAGCACAGGCTAAATAAACACTAGCTACTAAAAATCTTCAACGCTCACAATGAATGAATCGAAATAATCCAAAAGCTCAACTATTACTACTTGCTTTGTTTCTCAATGTTGAAAACAAAGTAAAATAAATTCTAACATAAACACTCAACAAGGGTATACAAAACTTACCCCATATAACTAAAAATCACTTCACAACAACACTTATAGATGAACTGTCCATATAGTAATAGTAACTATAATTTCAAATGTTGCTAAGGCTCCACTACCAAGATGATAGGGTCTTTCCATGTGGGTGAACATGCATGAGCCTATCATGTAAACCAATGAGGGGTCCTAATCACGGGATGGTTAGAGAAGTAAATGGTAGTCTATTTTGAGCTGAGTTTCACATACAAACACTCAGATATAACCTATCAAATGTCTTACACAAACTTAGGGCTCAACTTGATATAACATACAAGCTTCGTTCTAAGCTCACTCACCATTAGCTCTTACTCAAGGAAGCTAGATACGAGTAAGATTTTAGACTAACTTCATAATGAGAATGCAAGCACAAGGATGAAGATGAATATTTTATTACTTGATGATTTCGGCTAGCTACAAATGGGGCATTTATATAGTTGCCTTTTCAAGCAACATCCTTAAGTAAAATTACCAAAAAAAAGGCTAAATTACTCAAAAATGTATTAGCCACAAAATACAAGGGACAAAAGACATAAGACTAGGTAATGTGTGCTAAAATCTTTATAAAGTCTTTATACTATCATAGGGCACATGTCACATCGGTGTTAATGGCTATTAATGCAAAGAATCAATGTTATATTAAGGTTAAAGACTTGTGGAACAAGTTGGAAATCAGCTAACATGTTGGTAAGCTCAGTGTTAAGATGGTTAGGTTATTGAATAGTAGTTCAGGTTGTCTATCATGTTTTGTTTGGGGTTAAGATAGGTCAGCATGCTGATGTCTTAGCTTTAAGTCAGCTTAGGACCAATTCTAACCTCCTTTACTTGAGAGAAAATAAATTGTAGATAAGAGGTTGAGAACCCAAATAGGTTGACATGCAAGAGTTCAACTTCCTCACCTATGATTTGTTAGAGAGCTTGGCAAACTACGTTAGCAAGTCTACAACTAAGGATCATGTTATTAGTCCTTAATTCCTATTTAAGCTCTCACTACGATTTGGTTTGTGCTTTTGATGTCATGATGATTATTAAGCTCTTAAGGACAATAAGAGTGAACAAGTAAACTTGTTACATAAGGCATGTACCTGCACCTCAATTGACTGGGTAGATTCTAAGTAGGTAATGATGGTCACATGGTAAGTTTTGGGTTGTTATTTTTTGGAACCTACTGTCATAGGGTCAAGTATGGTTATGAGATCTTCATATTATACACCCACCTTAGAACCTATATGGAACATGTACTCGAAGGTATATAGAATATAGGTTCTAAGTACCTTGAACCAACCATGTAAAACCTATTAAAAAATATAATATATATTAGTGAATAAAAAAATAACGTTATATTATTTCGTTTCTATGTGCTTTGTCTTCTAAGTTTTATAAAAACCATTTGTTATCTTTTATGGCTAATGAATACAAAGTAGCTCAAAGTGATGTTACAATTATAGATGAATGGATCTCCAAGTTATGTGTAATTTTTAACTTTTGTAGATGATAAATTTCATATCAATTTACTAGAAATTCTACAAGTTCTATTTAATATCACATAAGCTATAAGGATAGAACAAGTTCTTTTATTGTATCACAGGTTTTAATACAGTTTTTATAGGTTTTGCTACATGCACTACAGGTTTTGTATATGTAAGAACTTGCAATATTAAATATAGATTACTTCTTTTAGTATCATATAAACTTGAAATTAATATTAAATATAGCTCCACAAGATGTAGGTTTTGGGGTGGTTTTAAAATACTTAAGAGTAGGTTTTTGTTCGAAAATTCAAAAACCCATAACTTACAAGATAGGCTATGCTAATAAGTGTCTAATTACACTTATTTAGTGATTTTTATGATGCTCTTATAGGTATTCATGGGCATTTTGAATGATTTTGATATTCAATTCACTTATATTTTGATTTCAGGCCTTTATAAGCAAGTTAGGGGGGCGAAAAGAAATAGATTTCGGCAAGTTTCGTTGGAATGGAAATTGAATTAAAGGAGAAAACACGCCCATGAAGATGATCGAGAGAAATACAGGCGTGTTTATCCGTGATGAAGCCCGTGTACACGTATCTAATTGTGAAAATTCTAATTTTGTGAGGAATTGAAGCCCAGGGTTATGAATAGATACATTATAACATTCCTCAAAACTTTTACAACTTGATTTTCCCAAACTACTTAGGGTTTAACAATCTCCAAAACTTTGTTTTAATTGTTCCAACTAAATCATGATTTTTTTTTTTTAAGAACCTGATAGGAAGGCATTTTGATCATTTTTTGAAAATTTACCCACAAAACTTGAAAATTCCTTCTTCATTGACCAACTTCCATAACGACTTAATTATACTTATTGTTTGATTTGGGTCATTTCAAAGTGACTACATTAGCTAGCAATAGAAATAACATAGGACAATCACATATTGAATATTGAATGACAAATGAGCCTCAACCTTATAGATTTACGATTCCAAATTGCTAGAACATCCAAGCTTGCACATGAAATTTTTTGGCTCTTGCAATTTGGTGGATAAGGGAGGAAATGGTTGTTATGCCTTCGGTTTTCAATAAAGTAGTGCTTCCTTTCACCGTCGCTGCTCATTTGCTCGTCGTGAGAACCTTCTTACACAGTAAACAAATGCTACAGTCAAGTTTGGTTGACCAAAAAAAGTGAGATACAAATATTGGGCTGAAACAAATGACATAATTGGCCTATCCAAAGAGTCTCGGATCCATTGGAACCCATGTATGATGGGCATTGAAATTCTAGATTTTATTTTAGATTATATTGACTTTTTAAAAATAGATAATTAGACATTTCGTTCTAAAATTAGTTCTTTACATTCAAGTTATTCTTCTAGATAATTTTTGCAAGTATAAATAGGCAAAGTCATAATGTAATTCATAACAATAACCAAATTTTTATCAGTTTTGTTAAACATGGCCTTTCCTGTTTTTGAGAAGTTCTTTTCCTTCCATATTGAAGAGTTGATGTTGATCCTATCCATCAAGATATTCCTTGATTGTGGTGATCTCATAATTAGATTATTCACAACTTATACTTTATAGTTTAATTGCAACCTTTGATTTTTGTCAACCGCAAGTTATACCACTAGAGGAGTTTTAAACCATAGATCAATCATCAGACTAATTTCTTTAGTTTGTTAATTATCCATATACCTTTCTTTCTTGCTTCATAAATATAGAAACTATATAGATACTTTTTTTCTTCATATAATTTCATTAAAGCACCAAAAAAGTTATCGCTACGCATAGAGATTGTGTTTGAATTTGTTCTAAGATTCTAGACACCTCATCTTTTGGTATTAGAACTCATGGATTGCATGCTTTGTTAAAGGATTACCGATTTGTAAGAGGAGAGTGTTAATAGTAATGAAATGGGAAGGTAGTATGGGGAGTAAGAGAAATTTGGTCAAAATTTTGCGAGAATGTTGGCAACCTTAGAATAGCAGCAAATGGATGCACTATAAAGGATGATGAAGAAAAATTAAGGACTTAGTCCTTGATGAAGAGATTCATGAGGTGTAGGTTTGTTCTTGACCATTATATATATGAAATTTTGCTTAACTTTTAATATAAGAGGAGAATCAAGAAGTATGTAAAGGAATTTGATACATTGTTGGCCAGATGTGTGTTCAAGGAATCATTAGGGGAGTCAATAGCTTGATTTATTAGTGGACTTAGATTTGATATAGCTAGTGTGGTTGAATTATTGCCATATCAAACATTGGAGGGTGTCATTAAGTTAGCAAGCCAAGTTGACATCAAGGGCAAAGAGGACAAAAACCTTTACTCATCAACAAAAATCAAACGATGTGAAAGATAAGCCTATTGTCAAGATAAAGGAGGAAAGAGAAGTAAAAAAGGTAAGGTACCATAGGAGAAGAATGAAAAGCAAGTACAACCATAGTTGTCAAATTCGTGATTCTACTCTTACGATTCAACAAGTTTACTATTTTAGGAGACTCTTTCGACTTAACTCGTGTATAAAAATGTTTTATTATAGAAACTTAAGCTTTAAACCGATTTTACATATCAAATTCTATAGAAATTTATGTTTTTTACCAGTTTACATATTCTACATATATACGCTGAATGGGCCAATATATATATATATATATATATATATATATATATAACTAAACTTATACTATCCCATCGACTATTAAAGCATGAAATCATCTTTCCTACCCTATTTCAATTTTTTAACTCTCTTTCCCTCCCTTTTAGTCCTTATTCGATATTCATAACTTTCATTTAAATTCTAACTCCAATTGAAAAGTTTATAAAAAAAAAACCATATATTTAAGTTTATACCATTAATAATTAAAAATGAGTTGAAATATTTAGTTTTCTTCAATTCATCGCCTTTTAAAAAAAAATAATGGAAAAATGGTTTTAACTCTTCTTATCCTTCTTCCGTAAACCTTTGATTATATATTAAGATCTTTTTATAGAAAAAGAACTTTATTTCTTTATTTCCATAATGTATTTGAAGATTTTTATAACTACTATAAGTATATAGTTTTTTTAAAGTTATTTTATGTAGGTCATAAAAATTTATATTTTTACGTTTCGATATTATGTTCTGATTCTACGGATCCTCTAGTGATTATACATAAAATCACGAGTATGACAACCACGAGTACAACCTCTAATGAGTAAGGAAGTTAAATTTTTAAGTGTATAGGCTATGAACATCCAGCATCATAATGTCCTAATAAGAAGGTTATAGCATTAAAGGGGAGGAGAAATTGAAAGTGAAGAGGATGTAGATGATACAGTCAAAGATCCAAAGAAAAAGATGAAGGATTTTAAAGGTAATGATGACAATCAAATGTATGGAAAAGGAGGTCAATGTATGCGACTTATTCTTAAGCATAATGAGATAATGAAACCACTTAATGGAGCTAGAGAGAGAGAGAACTTATTATTTTCTACATTCTTGGTTAAGAAGAAGACTTGTTTTTTAATCATTGATAGAGGCAATTATACCAATATGGCATTTACAACTTTTGTCGTACCATGAGACTAAATCCGAACCTCATTCTAAGCCTTCTACATTATATTTATTTGGAGAAATGGGAGCAATACGTATTACTAGGCAATTCAAAATTTTGTTAACTATTGAGGAATACGAAGATGAGATAACTTGTGATATAGTGGTTATGCCACTCACATTTTGATCGAAAAGACATGATTATATGATAAGAGAGCCTTTTATGAAGGCTTTAAGAATATCTATTTGTTTAAGAAAGGTAACAAGAAGATTGACTTACTACCGATGGGACCAAAAGAGATTTAAAAGGATCAAATTGCTAAGGAAAAGTAGAAGTAAAGCTTGAATTGCTTCTTTGTGCAAAAACCTTTTAACAACCTTAAGCAAAAGTAAGACTTAAGGGTGAATCATCACTAACCTAAAGAGATGATAGGTGTCAAATTTTCAAATTTGATCTTAGATTGTATTGAATCTTTAGAAATACAATGATTAGATATTACTTTCTAAGATTATTTCCTCAAATTCAAGTTAGTCTTCTAAATAATTTGTAAGTCTATAAATAAGCAAGTCTTAATGTAATTTACAATAAGAGGTGAATTTTGATCTGTTTTACTATTAATTGTCTTTCTGATTTTAGAGAAGATCCTTTCTTTCCATACTGAAGAATCATTTTTTATCTTATCAAGTAAAAAATTCTTTGATTGTGATGATCTTGTATTTAGATTATTTATGAGTCATAACGTGTATTTGCAATTAGGATGTAAGCTAAGCTAAGCTAAGCCGTGGTTTGAAGAAGGCTTTACTTAGATGGTAACCAAAACTATAGTCCTTACCTATCAAGTCATCTGGACCACCTTAGTGTTGTATTTCAAGTACTCCAAACTTAGGAAGTTATTTAGAAACTTGACAAAGTGCTATTTTTGCTACGCGGAGGTAGTTTTTCTAGGTTATGTAATGAGTGGAGGAGGACTGTGAGTTACTGAAAAAAAAGGTTTAACCTATTGTAAAGCAGTCGACTCTAATCTCTTATGCTGATGTAAAGAGTTTCTACAGCTTGGCAGCCTTCTATCGAAGATTTATTCATAATTTCAATTCAATTGTAGCACCCCCATTAAGCTAACAAAGAAGAATCTAGAGTTTAGATAGGGAAGGAGAAGAGCATAGCTTTATCGAGGTGAAGAGGAAATTAATCTCTACCCTGATCTTAATGATACATAACTTTGACAAAGTCTTTAAGCCAGATAATGATGCTTTAAGAGTTGGCATAAGTATCGTCATCCTGCAAGAAGGATGACCTGTAACATTCTACAACAATAAGCTTAAAGGAGCTACATTGAACTATTCATTGTACAATAAAGAACTATATGTTATCTTTGAAGTCCATTATCTAATAGTCCATTATCTACATCGACCATAGGTCTTTGAGATAGTTGAGTAGTCAACTTAATTACTCTAAGCATCAAGCTAAGTGGGTAGAATTCTTAGAGAGAATTTTCCTTCATAATCAAGCACAAGCATAACAAGGCTAATGTAGTGGTCAATACCTTGTATAGAAGACATACTTTGGTTTTTAAATTGTTATTTAAGTGGCATCAAGGAACAAAATGCTTAGGACCCTCGTTTTGGTTCAATTTATGCCTAATATATGGAAGGATAAGTCATAGATGACTATGTTGTTGATGGCCCATTTTTTTTTTCGAAGCAGTAAGCTCTGTATACAAACCTGCTCCATGAGGGAATTACTAGTGAAAAAAGATCATGGTGGTAGGCTATCCAAATACTTTAGAGAGAGGAGAGCTTATGAGTTCCTAAAGGCTAGATTCTTTTATTTGAAGATGGAAAGAGATGCACATCAACCTGTTAAGAGATATGGGACCTGTAATAGACCAAAGAGTTAAGCTAAAAAAGGATACAACATGCCCTTACCTATCTTAACCCAACCTTAGGTAGAATCCAGCATCAACTTTATCCCCGACCTACCTAAAACAACCTAAGGCAAAGAATTGATACTTGTCGTCATGGATAAATTCAGTAAGATGACACATTGTATGCCTTACAACAAGATTAATGATACTTTGATTGTCTCTTTTCTTTTCTTGCAAGAGATCATCAAGCTACACGGAGTCCTTAGGACCATTGTATTCAATAGAAATGAAAATTTTTTGAGTTACTTTTAGGAGACTCTTTAGCATTGGTAAGAAATTAGGTTGCTCTTAAGTATGCCATGTCGTCTACAAACCAACAGCTAAATATAGGTTGTCAATTGCACTTTGGGATCTTTGCTCTAAGCTATAATTGTAGAAAACCCAACCAAGGAAGATGTATGCTTACCTATAGTCAATTTTACCTACAATCAATCTGTCTACAGCACTAAGGATAGGATACCATTCGAAGTAGTTTACAATTTCTAGCCCAAGTTGCCTCTTGATAACTCGCCAATACCCATACCCAAAATGAAGACCTCTAAGTCAAGGATTAAGGTCAAGTCCTCCTATGAATCTATTTGTAAGTGACCAAACAGTTGTATTGAGCCTCCTAAAGATTAGAGCAGAAAGGATAATGGAGAAAAAGAAGGCAATCTCAACCCAACAACTTAGTATGATCATACTTGAGCAAAGAAAGATTCCCAAACTGAAGGAAAGTAAGTTATCTACCTAAGCTAAAGGACCATTCATAATACTCTAGAAGATAAATGGTATTTCCTACCAGTTGGAGTTACCAAAAGACTATTGAGTATCCAATACGTCCAATGAAGGTAACTAAAGCCCAACATGCCTAAAGAAGACACCTGATAGGAAGACTCCTTATATTTGATCCCAATTCCCTACCAACTTAGAGGGGATGATGGGGATTGACCTCCCAGACCACTCACCAAGCCAAAGCCAAAGTGTTAGAGAGCATGGCATAATGGATTCTCTCCTATCGCTTAGGTCTAAAAGAGTCTACCTTACTGTAAAGTCCAAAATACTGTGCCTTCCCTAAGCCTTACTTTATGGTACAAACTAAAGACCTAGACTTGTGGAAACCTAAAGCCAACCCAAACCATTTCATTAACAACTCAGCATGCCATACTAGAAGCTTAGTCATCCCATTTTTAAGCTTCCTATAGCGAATTTTAACTTGTTTGCTAAACTATTAACATTTCCATTGTATCAGCATGCTCACTAGCTATCCAAAACAGAAGCTTGCATTAGACGGCAACCAACTTGACCTAGTCTACCCAAAGTCTAACTCAATTAAGCCACTATTGAGATACCCCAAGGTGTAACCTTATATATTGTTTATGCTAGAGGCTCATCACACAATTGATGCCAATTGTCTTCTAACATTTATACATTATACAGATGATGCAGGGTATTCCTTTTTGTACTCTTACAGGTAGTTCACTTCAATAAATGGAATAAAGGGAGAATAGAATTGCAATTACTATGGAATGGAATGGATATTATGGTGTTTGCTTAATTGTAATGGAATTGACTTTACATTGTTCACTTGAGAGAATTAAATAAGGAATAAGTAATTAATATGATATAATGTACCAAAAATTCCCTTGATTAATTAATAAATAATAGCATAAAAAATATAGCAGAAACAAAACAAAATAAAAGGAAAATATTTACGCAAACCTAATACTTGCATTAGAAACCTTAACCTAAACAAAGGAGAAATCAATCCACCATATCTAATGGAATAAGTTAGCCATATTTGGATCCCTTTTCTTCATCAAGCTAAGTTCTTTCTTCATCTAGATCCCATACTCAAGTACCCAAGATCCTATCAACTTTTTTATGCATACATTACCAATAGTAATCACTAAGAGAGATGGAAACAAATAACTGGATTATTGACTTTGTCTAAATTCTAAGCTAGGTTTGTAGAAATAATGTTTAATTTCTTATTGGGAACTATTTAGGGTTTTCTTGTTTGTAAGGCAATTAAATTTTATGGAACTAGGGATTTTTGTACTATTTAATTGAATAGTGTTTTATGATATGCATGAAATTCCATAGAGATTTCTTTCAATAACCATGTAAAGTGCAAAATTTATATGTGACAATAATGGCTAGTTTAAAATATTTGCAATACAAGCATGACATAGAACATTTTTTGCTATAGGGATTTTCATTACTTATTTCATTCCAACTTCTGAAGGTAGCTTGACCGATGTATCATTTACCATGAGTTATCATTTTTATAGTCAACTAACCCTTTTCATCTCATTACTCTTATTTTACACACACACACATACACACACACACACACACACACATATATATATATATACATGTTACATATATATATTATATGTTTCATGCCCCTGCTATCATTCTTAGATTGTACGTTTACTAAGTTTGGTTTTTTTTTTTTCTCCCATTACTTACAAATAATTAGTCAGCATACTAGTATCAAACCTATTCTTCATGAATGTGTAGCATATGAACTACTTTCTTGACTTTAATTCTTTTTGTTTTTTAAATTAAATGATGTTTTACTCAGTCTTAAAAGTCACTCCCTCTTTTCCCACTAAAGCGGCCGTTGCATCCCATATTTTACATGTAAATGGTTTCATATGAATTGGAGAGTGATTTGCTTCATCAATTGGTTGCTTTTCAATTTTGCCTAATTGTTAGATATGTTTAAAATTGAATTGTGAAGACTAAAGAAGCTTTCATAGATGTCCTAAGTATCGACTATGGGGCTATTTGTAATTCATGTTTTTATAAGGGCCTTTTTTTTGTTTTTTTATTTTTGAATGATACTAAGTTTTATGTAACATGTAAGTGGGAGAGGGCTGCAAGTTCTTCTAATATCGATCTTGCAACATGCCGTTATGGACTGAAGTTCAATAGAATGGATTTAAGTTGACTCAAGAAGCTAGAACAAGAATTTGAGGCAACTAAAAGTGAGGCATAAGGAAAGAATTAATATTCTAGAGCATGAGTTGCAATTATCATAAGAAAGGGAAAAGGATTTCTTCCATATGTGAACAATTTAGATGTAGGGATAAGAGAATTAGAACATTATTGTGTGTTGTAGCTAGTGATCGTTGGAATGATCATTTTCTATATTTTATATGTCAAAAATAAAATGGGTAGGATGGCATATTAATGGGTAACATGATGTCATTATTGTAAGTTGTGGGATTATTTGACCAATGTAATGTTATAAAAATCTTGATTGATTAATGAAAGTCATTATTTCAATTGTGTTCAAGTTATTATGGATTCATGATTTATTCATTTTATCATTACATTCAATTTTACGAAGGATTATGGCAAGCTCCAATAGAGTTGTAAGTCTTAGAATTTGCCAAATAAGGATGCAAGAATGTCTTTGAGTCTTTTACATGCTTGTCCATCTGAGTAGTTTAGAAAAATAATGACAAAATGCAAGTAGAATAGAACTTAATTATATGAGAAGAGGTAATTTAATTATTTGCAACTATTGATGAGAGAGAAAAAATTAACTTTTACTCTTTGAAGGCTTTAATATATACTGCAACTAAATATATGTTGCTATATTAATTTTCTCTTTGAAGTCATTAATATATGCATTACAATTTACAGATGCATATTTTTATTTTTCACTGAAAAAATTTCGACCAAATCAGTAAGTAAATTAATATTCTTTAATTTGAATTTTGTCTTTGTTAATAAGATTCAATTATGATGCTAGTAGCTCCAACCATCCTTACCAAGATTCAATTCCCTATTACTTAGCAATTTTAATCATTACATTTAGTTGATTTAATCAATCTAGTATACACATGAAGCAATTTTAATATCTTGCAAAAAAAAACTTAGGCATATGCAGAGGCACCATATGATTACAATTTTGGCCATACTTTGTCTTACTAACCTACAAGTCTAAACATACTTCCAACAATACAGATTATGATTAATGAATAGCTAATTTTATGGGCATAGGTTATGCACAACCACAACTACAACATCTCAAATAATAAAATAAAGAGGAGTTCAATAGAGTATTTGAGAGACATAAAACACACAAATTTAAAATTTGAACTAATATGCAACTATTGTTTCAGTACGATGAGAATAGCTTCATATTGATAGTTCCAAAATGCCTACATGTATCTAAGTAAAACCCCATAAAAGCAAAGAAAAAAGGTTAACAAATTGATCTCATTAACTTAAAAAGAACACTCAACAAATATGCTACTACTATTAACTCTAAATCACAATCAAAATAGAAGTAGACATTCTCTAAGCAGCTTCCTTGACACTAGAGTCTTTATTTGGCCTTGGTCTTTACCTGTGATTTAAGACCCTATCTCTTCTTGTACATATCATATTTTTCATTAAAGTTAGCCTCCAATCAAGGCTTACCCATAACTACATCTTCCTGTACAAAGATCATGCTGTCAATATCGTTCTAATGAGTAGCCATTACAATGGCTACTCATCATAATGAGCTATCTTATAAAGTAGAACCTATTGTAATGGCTATTGACCATTCAGAAATAAGATGAATTATCATTAGCCATGCAACATTTAGCCATCTCCATTAAGCTATACTACTTGTTTAATACTTACATAAAAGTCTAATGACAATAGTACTGCATGCACAAGAAAAGGAAAGTTGTTCTCCATAGACAAGTTAAGTAACTTCCACTCAATATGGTGCAATACAAAATTATAACAAAGGCAATGGGCAATGCTTTTACATAGCACAGGAACAACACTGAAGTCTTATTCCCATTGAGTTTTACTATTACCTCCATTAGCTTTTCTAATACAAAATATTTATGACACACATAGTCCTCATAAAGTTTTGAAACTGATATGATAACTAATATATTTTGCATATCAATGCATATACATAAACCATGTCACCTTTTATCTCACTAATGTTAATGCATTGAACACATTTTATTCTTTAAAGAGCATAACTACTTCACAAGTCAAGAGAATTTAATACTAAAGACAACCTTTGCAGATATTCTCCATGCTAGCTATGTCCAATTCTTTAACGCAAGAGGTCGCTTAGTTTTATTAAGTCCAAAAACATACATAACACTATGAAAATCAAGAATCCAAGTAACTCACAATCCTTTAAAGCACAAAATGTAAAAAAA
This sequence comes from Lumnitzera racemosa, assembly GCA_024138005.1. Classification (NCBI taxonomy): domain Eukaryota; kingdom Viridiplantae; phylum Streptophyta; class Magnoliopsida; order Myrtales; family Combretaceae; genus Lumnitzera; species Lumnitzera racemosa. The sequence continues at coordinate 39,465,165 of JAMXBC010000011.1, read as the reverse complement.
AAATTTTAAAAATCATATTGGTAGTTCGACCATCTAGATTATTTGCACATGAGCTAACATAGGATTGCCATTGATTCAGAGTAGGTGTTGTCACATGACAAATGAAAGAAGTAAAGCTGTAGTTTCTTGGAGAAGACTTGATCCCTTGTTGAATTAAAATTGATAATTGGATGAAAACTACTAAGATTGTACAATAGGAATTGTCAAGTCCTATTTTAATTTTCCTTAACTTATTTTATAGTGAGCTTATCGAACTTAATATAAAATACTTGACATTAAATTAAGGAAAAATCATTTTTCTTTAAAATATGTTTTTAAAAAAAGTTCAAAAAATTTGAGTCACCAATTAATCGAATTGGTAAAAAAATTGATTAAGGTTTCTTAAGTGAAAGAAACCTTACTTAAGTCACTAGCTTGCTAATTTTCTAAACATATTTTTTTTAAAAAAATTAACCAAAAAAGGATTCCGAAGGCTAACATTTTAAGACATTTGTCCCCATGTGAAAATTAAGAAAAGTAATTAATGGGCTTCTATTTTAAAAAAAAAATCGAAAGATATGAAAATATGCAATAATGCAAAAAAGCATAGAAATAAATTTTTTATTTTTTTATTGAGAACTTTTCCTAAAAAATGAAAAAGAAAAACAAAATATTTTACAAATTTTTATAATTTCCTTGGAGGTACCTACGTACCATTAATCGAGATGAAACCAACCATAATTCTAATATTTTAGAAAAAATTTAATGGGTTAGCTGTTTTTATTTTAAAAATTATGCCAGGTTTAAGTTTTTAATCATTTTATTTTTTTCTCAAGAAAAACCCTGAAAGATTGAATTTTTTCCCAATTAAAAAAAAAACCTCAAACTAAGATTTTTCATTAAAAATCCTAACTAAGCAATGAAAATTTCTATTTCTTAAAAGAAACCTAAGAATGTGATATTTATGAAAATTTACTAAAAGATACAACACATGTGAAAATTAGTGAAAGTATAAATATTCCGAAAAATGTGATACTAAGTTGAATATACTAAAAATAACCAATTAGAAAGACAATTGGCATCCCAAATTGCAAATACCCATGTTAGTATCAATGTTATCAAATCATTCTAATTGCGTAGTTAAAAAAAAAACTATTTTTATTAATGCTAAAAAAACAAAAATAAACAAAAATTACTAATGCTAAGACCTACATAAGAAAACAAACGGCAAAGTTAGTAGAGGTTTTTTTTTATGAATTTAAATTTTATTAAACTTGATCTAAAGGAAAAGTAAAAACAAGATCCTCACTATAGACATCTCATTTTTGCCAATTTTTATTATTAATTGAACGACATTAATAAATAATAATAATAATAATAAAATAAAAAATTAAAAGAAAAAGAAAAAATGACAAAAAAAAAGAAAAAAGAAAATCAAGTTAATTCAAAGCAAGTTGAGTTATGTTGCGTTGAATTGAATTGAGTTGGATTGTCAGATTAGGTAACGATATGAGCTTAATTAATTTTGGGTCAAACCAATATAGAATAAAAATTCATCTAAGTTAGGAGCTCAAATCAAATTAAGGAATTATTGGGCTATATTTAATTGAATCAGATTGAGCTTGGAAAGAAAAAGCTCGAACTAACTAAGGATTCTAGAGGATAGGATGAATCTTTGAAGAATCACAATTGTATCTTTCATATCTTCGATGTAAAATATTTGATTGTAAGTTTATAAATAGCACATCGACAAGGGATTTGAGGACAATTTTTCACTCTCTTAAAAAACACCCTCAAACAATAAAACCACCATTAACCACTACCGCATACTACCGCAACAACCACTACATCGCACCGCCGACTGTTACCCAACTCTCATCTGCGTCCCTTACAACACTGCCTGTGATCACCCACACACGTACAGTCTCACCTAGTGTCACCAAATCCATCACCCATAATGCCTACGTGCTTACCAGTCGTCACCCACGCTTACTCGTACTGTTGCCCAACACTTGCCCACACTTACCCACACACAGCCTATCGCTTGCTAGTGCACACCCAGTCACAATCTAAACATCCTTTCACCGATGCACCAACCATTACGCTTATGATAAGTGGAAACAGCAGCTTGACGCACCAACCATCACACCCGTGATCAATGGAAATAGAAGTTAAGACACCCTCGATCACACTCGTGATAAGTGCAAACAGCAACCAACACACCCTTTATCACACTTGTAACCATCCGAAAATAGTGTTCGATGCGTGACTCTACTCAGGTAAAATTTCCTATTTCATTATTTTTATTTTATTAGTTAAATTAATTATTTTTACTAACTTATTTATTTATTTTTTAGTACAGGTTTTTATTATTTTCATATTGCATGTTTTTTTAGATAATTTCAATTTTTAATAAATTTAGTTGAATTACATTTTTAGTAAGATTGTGTTTTTTTTTTTTTGGAAAACAAATATATCTAGATCATATCTTATCGTTAGGATTAAAGAAAGATACTTTCTTATACATAGTGGTTTTGAAAAATAAAAAAATCTTAAATTGAGTTTTCTCCAAAAAGAATTAGTTAGTTAGGGTTTTTTATTTAATTCGAAAAAATTAGATTTCTTATGTTTTTCTTTTCTTAAAATAATAAATTGATAAAAAAACGTAAACCTATCTTGATTTTTAAAATAAAAATAACCCACCCACTAAAATTTTTATAAAAAAAAAAAAAAACTACGACCAATTTAATCTTAACTAATAGGTATGTAGGCACCTTTAAAGCAATTGTCTAAAAATAAAAAAAAATCCCTTTTTCTTAAAAAAAATCATAATAAAAAATCATTTTTAATTACATTTTGTGAATTTAGTTATATTTTTAATATTTTTAGAAAAATTAAAAAAATAAAACCCATTAGTTTTTTCTTTAATTTTCACATGGTGACTTAATATTAACAGGTTAGCCCCGGAATCTAGCTTTTTAGTTTAATTTTAAAAATTCATTTTTTTTCAGAATATCTATAAACTAGTGGTTAAAGTGGGGTTTTCTTACCCGAAAACCTTAATTTAATTTTTTTACCAATTGAACTGGTTGGCGACTTCATTTTTAATTAAAAAAAATATTTTCCTTAATTTAATGTCGAGTAACTTATATTAAATGAGCTAAACTTTATATAAGTTAAATTAAGGAAATCAAAATAGGACTCAACAAAATTGATGACTTTAGTAGGGATGCTTAGTGGGTTAGCCATGTGAAAATTAAAAAAATTATTGATGGGTTTTTGTATTATTAGTTTCTTTTTGTATTGTATTATAGTTGTATCAATTGTCTTTTAGTGATGCAAGCCTTAATAAGAAAAAGCCTAGCCCAATGAGCCCTCTAGGGGAATTAGGGATGTTTTACTTTTAGTAATCATTTGTATACTTAGATGCGATCGAACCTAGGCCACCTTAGGAACTTAAAACAAGCTGCCATTGTGTAACTCATAGGTCACTGGGGTCTTTACCTCCACCTAACGGTAATAGGTAAGCCCACTCAAGCTTCGATGTAACCCATTAGGCTTCTCTTCAAAAAGCCTTAAAGCTACAGAGCTAAGGGCCCGTAGACTCCACCCTCTTGCATCATCCTTTTCGAAAAATGGATAGTTATTCTTAAATTATAGAAAAGACCTAATTAATCTGCAGTTGGCCCAATATTATTCTTTAAGAAAGTGAAAAAAAAAAAACCTATAACCCTTATATATAAGTATTCACAAGCTTCATTTAAAAAAAAAAAATCTTATTTTGAACCTACTTATATATAAGGGTGATCCTTGATCGTGGATTCATCATACTTCCTATAATTTATTAATTATCAACCTTACTACATTACATCTGTATGTAACATATCGCATTTTTTATATGTTAAATTATGCTTGTTTCTCTTGGAATATTTTATTTCCTTATGTTATATGTGTTTTGTTTTGTTTTTTTTATTTTAGTACTCCGTAGTCAATGAAAGGCTATGCAATTTCTAACAAAATCTTTGAAAAAGCTATGAAATCATTAACATCATATCCAACTTTATTCTAAATTTAATAGCCTTGTTGTAAATAATTGTTGCCTTTTATTTTCTTTATATATTTTTTTATATAATATAAATATGGAAAGTCAAGGTAATGTCAATCTAGAGCCCGTCCATGAAGTCCAGTTGGATAAATACTCCTTCCCTGAAGCTGTCTTGAGAGGATGGTTAAACCAGCTTCCACCTGCCAAGCAATACCACATTCGTAAGAAGATTGGGCCGGTTATTGGGACCCAAAATCTACAGCTTTCAACTTTGGCCCACACGTATTAACACCAACTATAGAAGAGTATTTGCAACTACTTAGTGTCTCTTCTCTCGAAGTAAGCATAACTATCTCTAATCTCAGAGTCTAGCCCAAGAAAGCTTTCGTGACATTGTTGGGAGTCAAGAAGTCAGCCCTGGCACCATTCTTATATTTAGAGGGCTAGAAATGTCTCAGCATCCTAAGATTAGTGGAGTGGTTTTCAAGCCAAAATGCCTATCAGAGATATCGTCAAATCTTCTATAAAGGATATGAATCGTGGGCCGAAAAGAGGGTTAACGCATTTATTGTAGCAATGTTTGGGACAGTGCTATTTCCCTTTGAATATGTCAAGTCCATTATAAAGTTACTGAGCTAGTGACTTAAATCCTAGCCCGTAAACCCTATATACCAGCGTTACTATCAGAACAATTCAGGACACTCACCCACGTGAAAAAGCAGGGGCATGGTTATTTCATGGAAAACTCTACAATCCTTGTCGTGTGGTTTCTCAATCATACATAGGGGTATATAGGGAATATTCTCAGAGAGTCCCTAACTGAAAATATGAAGCTAATTGACAACTTTGCCCCTCAAGGTACTAGTGAAGCTCAGTTTAATGGTTAGGTGTCAATTATCAGCAAAATGTAGCCAGTAGACTTTATGTGGACAACTAGATTGAGCTACTGTACTCAAGCCATCTTAGGGTACGCTAACTATGCAGGAGTCCCCCTTATCGGTATTACTGGTTATACAAGATACTTTCTAGCTTGTGTCACCAAACAGCTAAGTCCACTTCAAGAGATAGGCTACATAGACTCCTTAGACATCGTCACAATAAATTATCAAGATCCTTGTCTACCCATGGCTATTTTGATTCAACGATTAGCAGAACTCATAAAGCTATAAGAACGAAGGGAAGTCAAAAAGATAATCAACATGGAAACTTCGAGAAGCAAAGTCGGAGAGTACCGAGCTACTAAGCAATTCATTTATTATCAGTTAGAGAAGACTAGAAAGATATGATATGAAACTCCGAATGTATTCAGATACGAGCCAAAACCAACACGTCTTTCACCCACTAAGCAAGTCTACCAAGACACTATATGGGCCAGAGTTGAAGCCCAATCCCAAGAAAGTAAGAGAATCGTTGAAGAGTTAAAGATGGAAAATGAGATACTATTGGAGGAAAATCAATTCTTGAAGATTAAGATCCGAGAAAAGGATGTTATGGTATGAAGACTTATGATGGAAGTTGATGAAAATCATCCTAGTCAAATATGCTGACACTTGTAAATATAAGATTTAAGTTTTTAGAAAGATTAGTTAGGAGTAGTTCTTTTCTTTCTTTTCTTTTAATCCATTGTACAAGTTGGATCTAATGATTAATAAATTTGTAGCTTTAGTAAATAAAATTTTCATTAATTACATAGTTTTTTACTCATTATTATTTATTTATTTGACCTTTTAAAAGAAAAAAGAGAAAATTTGAAAAAAAAAAAGAAACACAAAAAAGAGGAAAACAACAAAATGAAAAAAAAAATCTTTAATTCACCAAAAAGTCTAAAACTTAGGTTTTCGCATAAGATTTCGAAGATAGCAAGCATCCAAATGAGCAGACTCAACTAGAAGCCCGCTATTCACTCATTCTAAAGTAAGGATGTCAACTTAGGGTACTGGAAATGTCAGTCAAATCGAACCCAACCCAAGAGTAGCAACTATGGAAGAAAACATGAACAAGATAGCTAAACAGATTCAGGCTCTCACTCAAGCTATCAAGATTCTTAACAATAGACAAAGATCTCAAGTCAACCCAAATTAGAATGCAGAAATGACCCTACCCCCTAAACTGGAAGATGAAGAATTGGTCCCTAATACTGAAGTATGGAGGCAAGAGATCGAGGAGAAACATCGAGAGATGGAAAAGAAGTTTATGCAAAAGTTGACCAAGAAAATGAAAACCCTTGAAATGGTTAATAGTTTTGAACAGATAGGGATGATTAATTTGCCGACATATGAAGATGATGACTTCCCAGAAAGATTTAAAGTGCTAGAATTTGAGAAATATGACGAAACTGGCTGCCCGAAACTCCACACTCGGTTATACATCAGGAAAATGGGAAAATACATGAAATATGACAAGGTGATGGTCTAAACTTTTTAGGATAACTTGACTAGGCCCGCCTTAACTTGGTACGCCTAATTAGATCTGAATGGGATTGATACTTGAGATAAGTTAGCACGACCTTTCTACAACCAGTATAAATTCAACATCGAAGTGGCCCCGTCCATATGGGATCTAAATAATCTACGAAAGAAGGCCAACAAAAACTTTAAAGAATATGCTCAGAGATGGAGGAACATGGTAGCTAGGGTGACTCCACCTTTGATAGAAAAGGACTTGACTTTCGCCTTCATCAACCCTCTTAGAAGCCTATATTACCAACATCTAATCAAGCACTCCACCTTTAACTTTATAGAAATTGTGGCCTTAGGGTGCCGAATTGAGGAAGTTATTGCTACTGGAAAGCTTCCTAATCTTGAAGCAGTTGAGAAAAAGATACCTCCTGCAAGATTTTCCAACAAAACTAAAGAAGCCACTGTAAGCGTTGTCAATACCAGCAACCTTATCAAATCTACAGCCCCAATGGCCATGACTGGAGGATCTAATCCCTCGTCGAATCCAAATCAAAATAACTGCCCACAAAGAAGGCAGTTTACACACATCCCTATTCCTCTAAGCTAGGTTTTCGTATGATTAAAGAAAGAGAACCTTCTGACGTTTGAAATACCAAGGGAAGGACAAAGACTGAGGGATTATAAATCGAAGCTTCAATGTGATTATCATCTAGGGCAAATGGGACACTCTACAAATCAGTGTTGGAGACTTAAACATAAAATCCAAGATCTTATTAACGCCAAGTTGGTTTAATTAGATTTCATCCAAACTCCTACTCCCAATGTGGGTAACAACCCTCTACCAAATCATGGAAATTCAATCAATATAATCATTGCTAAAGTTTCTAAACCGGAAATTGATCTAGACGGTCTCCCCAGCACTATTAAGGAGGTAGCTTAGAATCTGTGGCAAGCCAAGTACTTGCAAAATATAAATCTCAAGGATAGTACTCGGACTAAACTGGCAATATATCAAATGGTAAAGGATGGGAAGATAAAGAAAGCCAATATCATGGTTAAGACAATTCCAAAACCACGAAAGAGAAGTACTCAAAAGGAGCTTAGAAAAAGATATGAAGCCAAAGATCTGATAGTTGATACCCTAGGAGAACCATTAGGGAAGTTTCAGTATTTGCTGGATTATGCTGATTCACCTGCTATAAACGTTAATGCCCCATCTACTAAATAAGGTCCAGAATTTGAGGAAGAAGACAAACTTATTGTAAAAGCCAAGAAGATGGTTAAGATGGTTGGAATGATAGAAGATAGGCCCAAGCCATTGGTTTTTTAATATGATGGGAAGACTAAGAAGGTTGAGGAATTGGGAAAGCCTAAGAAGATTGCTTTCAATGTCCCAATAGCCTTGGAGAATTAAAAAGTAGCACCTCTGGATTACCAGGTGGTGAATTTGACAATCAGGACTTCATCACCTATGATTAATAGGCTTACGTGCTTGGGACGAGTTTATGACCAAAACGAGGAAGCCAAGAGGAAGTCCACTATGGAAGAGGTTTCTCAAAAGATCTTTGAAGATATAGATGATAAAGATTAGAATGTTGTCAAGAAAATAGTGAAGGCCAGTGAATACAAGATAATGGACTAGTTAGCTAAAGTACCAGGACAAATCTCCTTAATGAGCATACTGTTGTCATCAGATACTCATCAAGAGGGATTAATCAAAATTTTGAAGGATGTCAAAGTACCTGAAGGGATTTCTACAGAAAAACTAGGGCTAGTAGTAAACTCAATATTTGTGATGGATTAAATTTCATTCTCACTAGATGAGTTAGGTAAACAAGGAGACCAGCACACAAAGCCCCTCTTCATAGTGGTTAAGTGTATAAGGAAAGTGGTTGATCAAGTTCTAATAGATAATGGGTCTTCCTTAAATGTGTATCCCTTGGCAATACTAAATTTACTCGAAGTCGATGCAACTGAGATAAAGCCCAACTCAATTTTAGTAAGAGCTTTTGATGGATTAAAAAGAAAGATAATTGGAGAAATTGGGTTACAAGGCAAGATCGGTCCACAGGTGTTCACTATTCCATTTCAAGTTCTGGATATATCACAAACTTTTAATCTTCTATTAGGAAGACCATAGATTCATTCAACTGGGGCAATTCCATCTAGCCTACATCAAAAGGTGAAATTTATAGTTAATAGGCAGTTGGTTACTATTCTCGAGGAACAAGATTACGAAATTTACAAAAAGACAACTATTCCTTATGTTGAGAGTGAAGAATTGGAGGAGCCAAGATTGCAATTTTTTTTTTAAGTCAGTGTGATCGAAGAGTCAAGACAAGGGATACGGGGTCACTTAAAACAACCTAAGCAGCAAATTAGAACATTTGGGCTTCGGTATGAGCCTACTAAAAAGGAGATTTAAGAAATGAAGGCTAAACCTAGAAGCAAGAGAGGAGATTAGCTATACCATGGTCACATGGAATTTTTAGACATCCGTCAAACGATCCTAATACCAGCTGTTGTCCAAAAACTCAAAGTAGCCAGTCTATCCAAGGCCTTGACTCAGTAATGTAGCATCGGTCCAAACAAGAAGGAAGATATTGGCTACCAGTTTCCTTGTGCAACTGGTTTTTCATTCCCATTAATAGGTCTCTTTAGAAGCATAAAATTAGATTAATTAGAAACGTTTGATTTTGATAATTAGTCTGATTAGCTAGACTTTTCCTTTCAAACAATTTGAATCCATTCATCCAATAAAATTCATCCCTTTATTTCTATCAATTCTTTTGTTATTTATTTGTTATCATTTTTTTTTCCTTTACTCTTCAAATCCAATAAAAATAATGAATGTAATGAATATCTCGCGCATGTAAATAATGAAAGTACCAATATCACCTTCGGCCCCTGCTAGGTCAGACATTAGAGATAATATTAAGACTCTAAACGAAATTCAAGAGAGTTTTCATCGACATGAACAAGGTAAAGTAATTATTGACGAACCGATGGTTGTGATCAATTTAAGAATAGAAGAGAATTTACGAAACTTGAAAATTGGTGGTAATTTAACAAATAATAAAAAGTAGGAGTTGTCATGATTACTACCAGAATACCTGGACATATTCACTTAGTCTTATGAAGATATGTCCGGTTTAGATTTATCCATTGTAATTCATAAATTGCCAACTAAGGAGGAAATAAAACCGAAAAGACAAAAGCTCAGACGATTTAGTCTGAACATACTCCTCATAATAAAAGAAGAAGTGAAGAAGCCGTTAAAAGTTGGGTTCATAGAAGTATCAGATTACCCCGAATGGGTGGCCAATGTGGTGCCAATGTTGAAGAAAAATGAAAAAGTATGGGTTTGCATACATTTTCGTGATTTAAATCAGGCGACATCAAAGGATAACTTTCCTTTGCCATATATTGACGTATTAGTGGATAACATAGTCGAGAACCATCTTTTCTCGTTTATGAATGGTTTCTCAGGATATAATCAAATTAAAATGGCAAAAGATGATAAAATAAAATAAAAAAACTTTTGTTAACACTTAAGGAACATTTGGTTATCATGTGATTCCTTTCAAGTTGAAAAACGTGAGGGTAACTTATCAGCATGCTTTAGTTACCTTATTTTATAACATGATGCATCAGGAAATCAAGGTTTACATAAATGATATGATTGCCAAATCCAAGGAAGATGAAAATCATGTGGATATTTTGCGTAAGCTATTCAAATGATTAAGGAAGTTTCAACTGAAGTTGAACCTTGAAAAGTGCACTGTTGGAGTAACTTCAGGCAAATTATTGGGTTTTGTAGTAAATAAAAAAGGAATTGAAGAAGATCCAGATAAATTCAAGGCAAACATAAACATGCCAACACCAATGACTATAAAAGAAGTTTAAGGACTACTGGAAAAGTTGAATTACATTGCGCATTTTGTATCGCAGTTAACTAATAGATGCAAGCTGTTATTTAAACTTTGAGGGAAAATGCGACCATCAAACGGGATGAAGATTATGAGTGAGCATTTACTGAAATCAAAGAACATCTCATGAATCCTCTTGTACTGGTAACTCCTGCACTAGGACAATCCTTGATCCTTTACTTAACAATTATTCCTAAGTCGATGGGATGCATGTTGGGGTAGAAAGATGAAATGGGAAGAAAAGAGCATCTTATATACTATTTGAGCAAAAATACTCAAAAGTGGAAAGAATGTATTGTACCTTAATATGGGTAATGCATAGGCTCAGGCAACATACTCTCTATTATTCAATAGAGTTGTTGACAAAACATGACCCATTGAGGTATTTATCAAAAAAGCCAGTGTTGATTAGAATAATATCAAAGTGGTAGATGCTACTCTCTGAATTCGATATCAAAGGGTAGGTAGTGGCCGATTAATTGGCAAAATACCCATTAGAAGATAAAGACGATGGTTAAGAAGCATAATTTCCTGATGAAAATGCAATGATGGTAAATGAATTGAGTAATGAAAAATTGAGGTAGAAGATGCATTTTGATGGAGCAGCCAATGTGTTTGGATGTGAGATAGGAGCAGTATTGGTATCACCTGAAAGTAACTATTTCCCTGTAGCAGCAAGATTAACATTCTCATATACCAACATCATAGCAAAATATGAAACTTGCATTTTGAGGCCCAAAATGGCGCTAAATATGGAAATACAATAGCTGGAAGTATACGAAGATTCTTCCCTTATAATTCTCTAGATCTTAGGAGAGTATAAGATGAAGGACAAGAAATTGATAAATTATCATGTACATTTAGGAAAGCTAATTGAAAAATTTCAAAAGATTTCATTCACTTACATTCCAAAAATCCAAATTCAGTTTACCGACGCATTGGCTACATTAGTGTTAATGGTCAAAGTCATCAATGGGATAGAAATTCCACCCTTAAAGATTGAAGTGGAAGAAAAACTGGCTTTTTGCTTTGCGGTTAAAGAGAAGGAAACAAAAGAATCTAGTTATCATGACATCAAAAAGTTACTTCAAACGGGGGAGTTTCCTAAAGATGCTAATAGAAAAGGTAGAAAAACTTTAAGAAGATTAGTTATTCATTTCTTGTTAAGTGGAGCCACATTATACAAGAGATCACCAAATACAACACTGCTAAAATGTACAAATGAAAAAGAAGCTAAGAAATTGATGAAAGAAGTACATGAAGAAGTTTGTGGTCCTCACATAAATGGGTATATGTTAGCCAGAAATATCATGAGAATAGGGTATTTTTGGATGACAATAGAATTAGATTGTATCAAGCACATAAGGCATTGTCATGTGTCAAGTATACGGTAACAAAATCAATGCTCCTCTCTAAGAATTCATGTGTTATCAGCTCCTTGGCCTTTCTCGATGTGGAGAATTGACATGATTGGTCTACTTTTGCCAATAGCTTTAAATGGACATAGATTCATTTTAGTCGCAATCAATTATTTTACTAAGTTATATGCCACAGTGACCAAAGGAGTAGTGGTCAAATTCCTGAAAAGAGATATTATTGTAAGATATAGTGCACCTAAGTCTATTATTATAGACAACAGGACAAATATGAATAACAAGTTGATGGATGAAGTGTGCAACCAATTTAAGATCAATCATAGAAACTCAACTCCATATCGACGTTAGATGAATGGAGTAGTTGAAGTCGTAAATAAGAACATCAAAAGGATCGTTGAAAAGATGGTAATTGCTTATAAAGACTAACATGAGATGCTTTCCTTTGTTCTCATGGCTTACAAAACTTCAGCCAAAACCTCTACTAGTGCGACACCATATTCATTGGTGTACGAAACTGAAGCAGTACTATCAATGGAAGTAGAAATACCTTCGTTCCGAATATTGGTGGAAACTCAGCTCGATGAAGCAAAGTGGCTGAAGAAGCAGATGAATCATTTGAACCTCCTGGATGAAAGGAGGCTTGCAATGATATGTCATGGTCAATGCTACCAAAAGCAGATGATCTGTACTTTTAACAAGAAAGTATGCACGAGGTACTTCAAAGAAGGAGACTTAGTGTTGAAGAAAGTATAGCCAAACACAAAAGACCCTAAGGGCAAGTTTGCTCCGAATTATGAAGGCCTTTATGTGGTGAAAAGGGTCATATCAGGTGGTGCATTAGTGTTGACAAAGATGGATGACCTGGAATTAAGGAGACTAATGAATTCAAACGCAGTCAAGTTGTATTATCTATGAAAACTAAGTTCATTAAAGATTTTAATTTTCTTGAATAGTTTGTGGTTAATCTTTCATTATTTACAAGTAAAGTTGATATCTATGAATGTTTTCGAATTCAGATGGTCATTGACCAACAAACACTTCATCAATAAACCCTTGAGTACCATGCTTTTTCTAGCCTCATACATTTAAATACCAAACCCTCATGAATGAATCATCAAAAAAAAAAAGAAATTGAAATTGATGTTCTTAATAATTTAATCTTGTTTCTTTCAAAAAAAGATTTATCATTCAAAAGTCATGAAGAGTAGAAATTGAAATTTAGTGTCTAACAAAGCAAATTCAGCGCATAAGCATGGTCTAGTTACAAGACTCAAAAGTTTAGGAGATTTCATAAAGAAAAAAAAAAAAAGAAAAATAGGAAGAGAGGGGAAAAGAAAGAAGGAGCAATCACAGTCCTTTAGTGAAATTCTGCTAATTAAATGAGTAAATATCAAAAGTTGATGTAAGCATGCCAATCAGTTGCTATCTAAGAAATTCTTCAGTCCCAGAAAAAAATAATCTTAAAAGTCTTTGGAGAGAGATATTTAGAAGAATTAAACTAGTTTTTGAAACCAATCTTGAAGAGATCTATCCTCTTCGGATTAACCAAAACGAATTTCAAAGAGATATATCCTCTTCTAAATACCTAAAACAAATCTTGAAGAGATCTATCCTCTTTGGATCAACTAAGTCAAATCTCGAAAAGATCTACCCTCTTCGAATCAACCAAAACCAATTTTAAAGAGATCTATCTTCTTCAAATTAGCTAAATCCAAGTTGAATCTTGAAGAGATCTATCCTTGTCGGATCAACCAAAACTAATCTTGAAGAGATCTATCCTCTTCAGAATAGCTAAAACCAATCTTGAAGAGATATATCCTCTTCAAATCAACCAAAACAAATCTCAAAAAGATATATCCTCTTTGAATTAACCCCAACGCATCTAAAAGAGACCTATCCTTTTCGAATTAACTAGAACAAATCTTGAAGAGATCTATCCTCTTCAAATTAGTCATTAAAGTCAAAACGAATCTCGAAGAGATCTATTATCTTCTAGTCATCCACCAACCAAAACAAAGAAAAAATCTAGAAGAGATCTGTCCTATTCGGGTCACCAAAGTGAAATTAGTTTTTGAAGAGATCTAGCCTCTTTAGATCACAAGTTAAAACAAATCTTGAAAAAATCTATCTTCTTCAGATTAAACCAAAAGGAATCTTGAAGAGATCTATTCTTTTCAAATTATCCATCAAAACAAAGTTTTAATCTTGAAGAGATTTATCCTCTTCAAATTATTCAAGTCGATTTTGATAAAAATAAGTATCTTTTTTATCTTTGTAGCAAAGTTGTAATCGAACTTCACTATAAAGAAGAGCAACTATAAACACCTCATTTTTGCCAATTTTTATTATTAATTGAGCCAAGTTAATAAATATAATAAAATAAAAAATAATAATAGTAAAATAAAAAACTAAAATTAAAAGAAAAAATGAAAAATGAAAAAAGTAAAAAAAAGAAAATTAAGTCAAGTCGTAGGGAGTCATAAGTCGAGTCGTGTTATGTGGAATTGAATTGAGTTGGATTGTCAAATTAGGTGACGATATGAGCTTAATTAATTTTGGACAAGACCAATATAGAATAAAAATTCATCTAATTTACAGGCTCAAATCAAATTAGGGAATTATTGAGCTATATTTAATTAAATCAAATTGAAGCTGGAAAGAAAAAGCCTAAACTAACTAGGGTTCCTAGAAGATAGGATAAATCTTTGAAGAATCGCAAGATTTGATTATAAGTTTATAAATAGCACATCGATGAGGGATTTGAGGACGGTTTTAAAGACCATCACACAATAAAACCACTGCAAACCACCACCATAACCACTGTACACCACCACAGCAACCACTGCACACACTGCCTACTATTGTCTACAGTACCACCCAATGTCGTCCAACTCTCACCCGCGTTGCCCACAGCATTACCTACTGTTGCCCATAGCACTGCTTGTGATCATCCATGCATGCACAATCAGACCTAGTGTAGCTAGATCCATCGCCTATAGCACCCGTATGCTCACTAGTCATCGCCCAAGCTTACCCATGTTGTCGCCCAGCATTAGCCCATACTCGCCAATGTATGCATAGTCACAATGTAGACGTCCTTTCACTGACGCACCAACCATCACGCCAATGATAAGTCGAAACAACAGCTGACGTACCAAGCATCACGCCTATGATAAGTAGAAACAAAAACTGACGTACCAACCATCACGCTTGTGATTAGTAGAAACAAAAGCCAATACGCCCTCGATCATGCTCGTGATAAGTGGAAACAGAAACCAATACACCATCTATCACGCCCATGATAAGTGCAAATAGCAACTAACATGACCTCGATCACGCCCGTGACCATCCAAAAATTGTGTTTGATGAGCAACTCAATTTGTAGATAAAATTTCTTATTTTGTTATTTTTATTTTATTAGTTAAATTAATTATTTTTACTAACTTTTTTTTAGTACAGGTTTTTATTGTTTTCATATTGGATTTTTCTTAGATAATCTCAATTTTAATAAATTTATCTCAATTACATTTTTAGTAAAATCGTTTTTTATTTTAAATAAATGTATCTAGATGACACATAGTAGTTTTGAAAAATAAATCTTAAATTGAGTTTTTTTCTAAAAATATTTAGTTAGTTAAGGTTTTTTATTTAATTTGGATAAATTAGATTTATTAAGTTTTTTTCCTTAAAATAATAAATTGATAATAAAACATAAACCTAGCTCGATTTTCAATATAAAAATGACCTACCTACTAAAAATTTTATATAAAAAAAATACAGGAACTACGACCAGTTTGATCCCAACTAGTAGATACGTAAGCACCATTGAGGTAACCGTCTAAAAATTTAAAAAAAAAAACTTTTTCCCTTTTTCTTAAAAAAAAATCGTGAAAAAAAATCAGTTTTAGTTACATTTTTTTAATTTAGTTATATTTTCAATATTTTTAGAAAAATTACAAAAATAAAGCCTATTAGTTTTTTCTTTAATTTTCACATGTTAACTTAGTCTTCATAGATTAGCTCCTGAACCCAATTTTCTAGTTCAGTTTTTTAAAAATTAATTTTTTTTTTTAGAATATCCATAGACTAGTGATCGAATTAGGATTTTCCGACTCGAAAACTCTAATTTTATTTTTTACCAGTTAAATTGGTTGGCAAATACATTTAAAAAAAAATTATTTTCCTTAATTTAATATTGAATAACTTATATTAAGCGAGTTAAGCTTGATATAAGTTAAATTAAGGAAATTGAAATAGGGCTTGACACCCACTTGTTGAAAATAAAGCACAAGTCGGATCTAAAGGAGTGCTCTGCTCACATAGGTTGGATCTTCTGGATTAGACTTCCGATCTAGGTCAAGTTTTACGTTCTTTAACAGCAACTACAACCAACATCAAACAAAGCCTTCTGGACACCTAAGCAAGAAATCATACCTTCATGTGATTTATAATAACAAAAATGTGATTGGGATTAGTGCATTCAGATAAAGTGGTGATTTAGGGCACTAGTGTGGTTGTTAGTGGTGGTCTGTTGTAGCAGGTGCCTTTGTGTATAGGTTGTGAGTGGTCACAATGGTGTAAGGCATTGATGGGGTTGTGCCTTGATTGTATGTGTATGTATGAGTGGATATGTTGAAGATGACATCAAGTATAGTGTTTGCGCTATCATAGTATTGGTCATGCGAGAAATGGAGCAGCCTAACATTAGTTACTCATGTTATTGGGTTGTTCATGAGAGTTTAGGGACTATGTGTAGGCATTTGTTGTAGCTATGCTTAAACTAAGGTCGAATGGGTCTGCTTTATGCGTAGGTTTTGGGTAGGTAGGGGTGTGGGGTTTGGTTAGGGTGGTCTTACATGGATAGGGTGGTCAAAGTGGCATATGAGAGTGCATGTTAGGGTCATCAACAATGGTGTAATTGAAGATTAGGTTAAGTGAAGGTGTGATGATGACTATTTGTTGTTGGGTTTAGGCCTAGAGTTGGGATCAATGGTTAGGGCATAGAGTTTATATGTGTGTATATACCATTGTTAGGGTTGGATCTTGTAAGGTGATTTTGATTACTACTGTATATTTATTGTAAAGTGTATACGTGTTTGCTATTGCATATTTATTAGATTATAAAAATATATATATTTTTGAAGAAGCCCAAAAAAATTTAAAGGCTTTAAATTTATTAAATTGCATGTATATTGATTCAACCTAAATGACTAACTAACTCGAGTCAGATAATTTTGTCACCTTTTATTTTTTATTTTTTTTGAATTTTTTTCTCAAATCTTCAACTTTTTAATTAAATTTTTTTTTTTGTATTTTTATTATGAACTTGGTTCAAAAAGAAAAGAATCTAAAAAATGGTGGAAAAAATAAGATATTTATAGCTGCTCCTTTTTATAAGGGAGTATGAATATAACATCACTAAAAAAAGAAAGACATGCCCATTTTTGTCAAATCTTGGTTTAAATTGACATGATAGAGACTAATGACTTGAATGGTTAGTTAAATAGTGTCTTGATTTGATAAGTCAAGGTAAAAGAGGTATAAGGTTCTAACTTGACGAGCCAAAGTAAAGGATAAAATTCCAACTTGGCAGGTCAAGGTAAGGGTATACAATTTTGACTTGATAAGTTGGACTAAAAGGATAAAGAAACCAACTTGACAAGTCAGGGTAAAATAGATAAAGTTCCAACTTGATAGGTTAGAGTAAAACAGATGAAGTTTCAACTTGGCAAATTGGAGTAAAAAGATAAAGAACTAGGTTGGAGTAAAAACTCTTTAAATTAATCCCAAAAAGATTCTTTCTTAAAATCAATCCCAACTTGAACGGTTAGGGTAAAAGAATCTTGAGCTAGGGTCTCGAGTTTACAAGTTGATTAATCCATTTTAGACTAGTAGGTATCCTAAAGAGGATCAATCTCTCCAAGACTCTTAAAACATTTCTTTGGAGATTTTAAGGATTTCTCAATATTGTCTTACTTAGATTGAAGAATTTCACAAAAAGCAGCCAATCAGCATACGTCGTATTGAATCCCAATATTCACTCATTTGGATAGCAAAGTGCTACTACAGTACTCATTAATAGTCTTTTGTAATGGTGATGGCTTCTTGGAATAGGGTATATCTTATGTACGGGATTTAAACTGGATTTTCATCCCCCAAACCAAAACATAGTCAAAGCTTTTAGTGGTGAGTTTTTAGTCATACCATGCTTACATTTTAATTCAACATTCATTGTAGTTGGCTTTCAATTTCTAAACCCTACCATTAAGTTAGTCCTGAAAAATAAAACCCTTTTCCAAAAACAAGATTAGATTGCAAGGAGCACTTAAATCTCATTTTTAACAATGATATAAGTCAAATGACAAGTGCATGGTGTTTATTTGTTTAAAGCTAGGAAACAAGGCATACAAAGACCTATCGGTAAAGTGTTTATTAGTCAATGACCATCTAAGATAGATAAACGTCATGGATATCAACTTTACTTGCAAATAATGATGATTAACCACATGCAAATTCTCAAGAAAAATTGGAATCTTTATTGAACTCAACATTTCATGGTCAATATAATTCACTAGCATCTGAATTCACGAGGTATCTTAAATCCAAACCATCTATTTCTGCTAATACTAATGCACCTGTTGACAATGCCCTCCTCGCAATATAAGGGCCTTCATAATTTGGAGCAAATTTTCCCCTAGTGTCTTTCACGTTTAGCTACACCTTTCTTAACACCAAATCTTTTACTTTGAAATTTCTTAGTCGTACTTTCTTATTAAAAGCTCTAATCATCCTTTGCTAGTAACACCAACCATAACACATCACTATTAGCCTCCTCTCATCAAGGAGATTCAAATATTCCATTGACTTCCTTATCTACTCTGCCTTATCGAGCTGAGTGTATACCAACACTTGGATTAACGGTATTTCTACTTCTATCAGTAGTACCTCTTCAGTTCCATGCATTAATGAGTGGGGTGCTATACCCGTAGAAGTTCTTACTAAGGTTTTGTAAGCCATGAGAGCAAAGTGAAGCATCTCATATCGATCTCTATAAGTGATCATCATCTTCTCTATGATTCTCTTTATCTGCCCCGTAAACATACATATTGAATTCTAAGAGTTTTAGTCTTATGTGTTATATTCAAATCAAGATAATTTAAAGCATACATGAAAGTTAACTAATTAGGGTAATACTTCACCTATAGGTCCTAAGAGTTAAACAATGGTACGTTGTGAGTCTAAAATATTGAAATATAATAAATTAATTTAATTATAGCTAAAAATAGATAATTTTACTAAATTACATTATATTGTAATTTATCTCATGTAAATGTGTAAAATAGGTGACAGAAAGTAATCAAACATTAGAAATAAATTATTTAGGCACAAAAATTATAAAGTTACATAAAATAATATATAAATATAGTACGCATCGTAGACACCTCATTTTTGCCATTTTTATTTTAGTATTTTTATTAGGTTAAGTTTTATAAATAATAAATAATAATAGCAATAATAATAAACAAAAATTGAAAAAATAAAAAAATAAAGTGCCAAGTCGTATCTAGTCAAGTTAAGTCAAGTCATTTAAGGTCGAATCAGATAATGGTGCACGTTTAATTTAATAAATTCTAAGTCGTTAAAGGATCGAACTTCATTAAAATATTTTTTAGTCCAATTTGATTTAAAGTGGAATTTTATCTAATTTATATTGAGTTAAATAAACTTAAGATTTATTAGATGGGTTAGTGTATATTTTAAGCTAAATCAAGATGGACTGAGTTAAGCCCAAAAGATAGAAAGCTCAAATCAATATAGAGTTTCTACAAATTAAATTGAATCTAAAAAGAGGATTATCGTATCTTTTGTATCTGGGATATGGTCATATCTCTTGTATCTTGTTAAGTTTAAATCTTCCTCAAAAAAAGATTCAATTATGTGGCTTATAAATAGTAAGTCAATGGTAAAGTTTGGATACATTTTCATAATTACACACCCCATACAGTCACAAAAACACAAGTCCATATACTGTAGCATCCTACGAACACCATCTCTCGCACATCCACAATCAACCCACAATTCACAACCATACGATTTATCACTGTTGAATACCTACACAGCCCACAATTTACATTCACATTCCATGTACACGCCCCAATCCCATAAACGTATAGCCTACGTACGATCACTCCCATGTACAATTCCACCCACGCAACACACGCTCTTGATTACGCACACCTTACGTAATCTAATCCAATTCTACGCACACACTTCTGATCACATACAGCTCTACAACAACACATATATGCGTAGCAGCAACTCTACACAATCAACAGCCATACAATCTGTAGCCTAACGAATAGCAATTCCATACAAAGCAAAACAACAACACAATCCACGTAAGTTTTCTCCCTGATCTGACCCACATTGTAAAGTATAGTTGGGTTTTCCTTTTTCTAGTATAGTTATTTTTTTTCTCCCCTCTTGTTTTATTTGTTTTTCTTATTTTAGTTTAGTTAATTTATTAATAACCCACACTAACTTTAGTTTATTTTTATGTAGGTTTTATTTTAGTGATAGTTTTAGTGTTTTTTAATTCTATGATTTATTTATTTATTGTTATTTTGTCAATTTTATTATATGTGCATATTAAAGTGTTATATTAGTTTTTACACAATTAGGATTTTATGTAGAATCACTGCTAATCTGAGTTTTTGCAGGCCTTTTATGTCAATTCCCATTAATTCATGCATTTCCCATCTTTTGCATAAATTATATGTTTTAGCATAAAGTTGCATACTTTTAGTCAAAATTGCATGTTTTAATAAAATTCAATATTTTTGTTGGAAATTGCACTTCTATAGGAAATTTACATCTTTTCGTTAAATTTGCATGTTTTTCATTAAATCTATATTTTTAAATAAATTTGGTATTTTAGGGATTTTTAGAAAAATCATTTTGTCACTTGTTGATTTTTCATAAAATAAAAAGTTTTTAATTGGCGTCTTTTCTATGGTTTAAGCTTCTTTTTCATGGTTAGGCTTCTTTTCTATAGTTAGATATCTTATCCATTACTTAGGTATCTTTTCCATAGTTTATACTTTTTTTCATGGTTAGGTATATTATCAATAGTAATTGCATTTTTATCATAAAACGACACGTTTTCCATAATAATTGCATATTAGCATAATTTCATAAAAGTTCCATCTTTTATTTATTTATTTATTCACTTTTTCTCATTTAGGTACTTTAGGATTTTTTTTTTAAGTTTTGTCACATAGCAGTTCTTCCAAAAATTAAAAAAAAAATACTAACTTATTGTCTTTTAAAAATTAAGTCTTTAGTTTTTTTTTAATTAGGAATAAAAATTAGTTTTTTTAATATTTTTCTTAATAAAGATAAATTGGTTAAAAACATAAACCTAACTCAATTTTCAAATTACAAAAAATTAATCCACTAAATCTTTTTTAAAAATACAGTTACGTTGATTTGATCTTGACTAATAGGTCTATAGGTACCTTCAGGGCAATTATAAAAAATAAAAGATAAACTTATTTTTAAAAAAAAAAATCGTAATAAAAATCATTAAAAAAATTCATTTCAATTGCATTTTTATATATTGTCACATATTTTTGCATTTTTAGAAAAACTATAAAAAAATAAAAGCCCATTAGTTTTTCTTTATTTTTTACATGGTGACTTTTGTTTTAATAAGTTAGTCCATGAATCCTGATTTCCTAGTTAAATTTTCTAAAAAATTATTTTCTTTTAGAAGTTTAGAAAATTCGTAGACTAGTGGCTAATTAAAGTTTTCCCACCTAAAAACCTTAATTTTGACTTTTTTACCAGTTTAAATGGTTAGCGACTCCAAATTATTTCTTTTAATATTTTTTCTAAACATTTTTTTTAAAGAAAAATATTTTTTCTTAATTTAATGTCGAGTAATATATATTAAGTGGGCTAGGCTTAATATAGATTAAATTAGAAAAAAAAAAACTGAAATAAAGATCAATACGTGTACCTCAAGTATACTAGTTATATATAATTGTATACTCGAAAATGCTTTAAAAAATAATAAAATAAGAATAATTAACCAAATAATTGTGAGAAAAATTATTAGAAAATTACTAAAAGGTCACAAAACATCGGATTTGCTTAGATTAGGCATGGACAACTCCATGGATAGTTGTTAGATGATCAAAGCAGTTTAGGGACACCTTATAAGCTTAGGATTAATGGTATAAAGCCCTTGGAGGAGAGAGAAAATGCCATTTTTCATTCTACATTTTCTGAATTGTCACCAACTTTCTCCAGCTTATCAATTAGCTCCTTAAGAATTTAAGAAAATTATAAGAACAAGAAGAACAAAGGAGGAAAAATTCTGAAGAAATTTAGAACCAATATTGGCAAACCATACAAATCGATAGAACCCAAGTGCAAAGACTATCTAGAGGCAAACCACCACTACCACCATACAGTAGTAGCAACGTTTAGAGTAGCCGACAACTAAGGGAGGTTGTTAGTGGCAGAACGGCTATTGTTTCAATGAGTGGAAATTTCCATCTGATTCTCTTAAATTGTAAAAATATTAGTTTAATTCCAAAAATTATGAAAAAAAAATTATTCTAACATATTTTTACATGTACTTTTAAAGAAAAATATCAAATTATAAAGTTTTTTTATCAGGGATAAGACTTCCTTAATAAACTAAGCAAAATCGATCAATTTTTGAAGTTGATTTGAATGACCCCATTAATGTAGTTTCAAAGCCAAACTTTTTTTTAGAGAGTCCTTATATTGCATGTAAGTATTACATGAAGAGTTTTTGAACAAAAATGATTTCTATAATTTTTAAAGATTTTTGGGCCTTTTAAACTAGGTGAAAAATATAATTATCTTGAAGATTCTATGTATGGAGCTTGATGAAACTCTTGGTATCAGGTTCTAAAGTTTACTTGGATCGTATTCTATTGTGAAGAATAATCTAGAATTGTATGGTTTGAGTTAGGGTTGAGAAATGTGAAAGTTGGTAAATATGGGCTTAATGCATTAATAGGTAAGTATGTGAATTTGAGGAATTTAGTATGATAATGTTACTTGATATGATAAAACTGATATATGAACATGATTTAATATATCTAAAATCTGGAATATGATGTTAGTATAAGTTGTTTTTAGTAAACTTGTAAAATGACACTATTCAGACAATTCTTCAAAATGTTGGTCTATTAAAAAATGGGTTAATCCCAAATTTAGAGTCTTGATTAGAAACCTACCTGATATGAAATACTTAGCTGATATAACATCTACAGGTTAACTAGAGAATTTCTAGTCAAATAGGGTTGTTTTTAGATAGTTCTTCAAAAAGTACCTAGTTAACGAAATTATTTTCAGATACTTGTTTAGAAGGTTCTAGGACAAAAACTATATTAAGACTAATGTTCAAAACCTTATTTAAAAACTTCAATAATAAGCTAAAACTTTATCAAAGGCATAATAAACCTATCTAAACTATATGTAAGACATTAAAAAGCAATCATATACTTTCTATTTAGCAAAAAACTAAAATATTTATATTAATTGTTTAGGGACTTACGAAGGGATTAAGCATGAGAAGCAAGATTAACTTGCATCAACATCAAATAAGTTAAGATCAATGCTTAATGGCATGTTGGAGTATCATATTAGGATACTTGCAGAGTTAAGAGTGTTTGTTTATGGTTATAGTTAGATTATTTGTACGTATACCATGTCTATGCTTATGATACTAATTGATATTGGGAGTTAACCTCCAAGTATTGTTTTTTGCTTAAGAATAATACGTTTAGCATATATAAACTTGGTTGCTTACCTTATAATCTAGACTAATCTTAAGTTGACTAAGATCTAACTTGACTTTCACAATAACCCCATAGGGGTAACAATTAAGTTGTCACAGTAAATACTGACACTTTAATGGAGATAGCAGAAATGGTTCTTTTCCCATCCTTAGTCCAACTAAGTGATAGGAGATGGGGTCTATGGCAAGATTAGGAACCGTAATTCGAATATTTTTTTAGAGAGGATGGTATTCTCCATTGCATAAGCTCAAATTTATTCTAATAGTATCATGTTGAAACTCCTTGAGATCTAGGTTAAAGTGAATGAAATTTCTTTAACTTCACAATGGACCAATTAAACATTGTAGGATGATCTATCATTTTCTTATTGTATCTACATTTAAATAATGATTGAGCAATCATGTTTGTGAATGTACTCTTATGATTCTTCGTACTAAGCTAGTTAAGCTCTCATCCTGATAGATTTTTTTGCAAGTATGGAGTAATACCAAAAGATACCCCGTTACAATAATCCATAGGTTAGTCTCGATGGACCAAGGAGTAAGGAGTTAAAGGCTAATGAACGGTTCAATGTTCATGCTGTTTTTGTTTTTCTTTTGTAGGAAAATTATAAGGTCTTCTTAGGAGGCCTTATAGTTTTCATTAACTTGCTAATGTATTTATGATATATAAGGTAGTTTTCCTATAGAGTTGTACAACACTTTTAGAAACCTTAAAACTTATGATGTATATAAAACCATGTGAAGGACTTAGACTATTTGTAAATGTGGGAAACTATATTTTGTAAAGTGTTACTCTACAAGTATTATGGATTATAGGTGTCCATTTGATTGCTTCAAAGCTTGTTAAGTCATCATTCGCCTTGTATAAACCATACTTATGTTAACAAATAAGGAGAATAGCTTCTAGCTTAAATTGGTTTATATGGTAGGGCTATTACGACTCCTCAAGTTTCGAGCATAACACTCTTGATATTCTTGTTAGTGGCTTCAATTGCCCATTCATCTATGGTCTACACGAAGTCAAATTTCTTTAACTGATCTTAAACCAGTTGCATACTTTAGCCATCAATTTGTTATTAATATTCAACCTATTATTGATGGTGATTGACTCAGGTGCATCGTATCTAACAGTAATATCTCTTTTGAGAAATCTGATTACCACTTCTTTGGTTACAATAGCTTATGAAGTTGCTTCCACCCATTTAGTAAAATAATCAATCGCGAATAGAATGAATTTGTACCCATTTGAATCCATTGGTGAGATAGGACTAATCATATCTATTCCCTACATTGAGAAAAGCCAAGGAGCCAACAACATATGCA
Organism: Lumnitzera racemosa; assembly: GCA_024138005.1. Taxonomy (NCBI): domain Eukaryota; kingdom Viridiplantae; phylum Streptophyta; class Magnoliopsida; order Myrtales; family Combretaceae; genus Lumnitzera; species Lumnitzera racemosa. The sequence goes on along the minus strand of JAMXBC010000011.1, from coordinate 39,440,272 downwards.
ACTCCTAAGGAGGGGCATTGATATTATTAGCATTCACTTGACACAGGTGACAATACCTTATGTGCTCAACACAATCCAACTTTATTGTTTGTGAATTTTGGGATGAGGGAAAACTTTCTTTTGCAAGATTTTTGCTTATCCCAAAATTCACCAACAACATTTGGCATTGTCTTTTTTTTTTTTTTTTTCTAAACACACCCACATGGCTAAGACAAGAGTATCTAAAAGTACAGGTCCTGGCACTACCTCTAAACAACCTACTGGGGGGAGTTAGCATATTTATGAGTAGTGATTGGCTAGAATCGAGCAACTCTTCCTCAACTTAGCTAAAGAAAACCAAGAATTAAATAGAAAACAAGAGCAAATCCTTAACCTCCTCCATAGTAATATTCACCCAAACCAGATCTAAAATAACAACCAAGGCGATCACGACGCTTAAAATAGCGATGATTCAGTTCATTCACTTGAGCTGCCAAAAAATCAAGCTAAGAAAATGATAGGACCTTCAACTCCTACTCTTAAGAGGAATAACAAACCCAAGCAACTGCAGCAAGTGCATCATGTGGGCCCTTCGCATGTCAATACCCTTACTACCTCAAGCAAGCAATTCTAAATTAAAAAGAATCCCTTTATTCTAGAGATCTTGGAAGAAGCAATACCTTAGCATATTAAGCTACCATAATTTGAGACTTATGATGGAACAAAGGACCTCGAAGGCCACTTGGAGTACTACCATACATTAGCCAAGTTGCATGGTTTAAGTAATGTAGTAGCCTGTCAAGCTTTTCCCTCCACATTGAAGAATGAAGCCAGCATATGGTTCAAACATTTGAAACCAAATACCATTTCGTATTTCAATAAACTAGTAGAAGTGTTCCTTTAATACTTCTTTGCAAGCAAACTTCCTGTTAAGGATTCTTCAATCCTTGACGTCATCAAACAAAAGTCTGATGAGTCAATCAAGGATTACTTGGCTAGATTTATGGCCAAAATGGTCCAAATCCCAAAATTAGACATAAGTGTAGCCCTCAATGCCATAATTGCTGCCCTTAGCAGATTTGTGTCGAGAAGTACGAACAAGTGCGCATTATTCTTTAAAATTTTAAAGAATCTAAAAGAATTCAATTAGACTGATGATTACAAAAGAGCTTTCAACAAGCTCAAGGAATTTCTTGCGTTACCCCAATACTTTCGACACCCATTCTTAGAGAAAAGTTATATTTGTATCTATCGGTTAGCTGCCAAACTGTTTCCTTTGTATAGGTCTGAATTGACGACAAAGAACATTGACCCATTTATTACGTAAGTCATGTTCTGTAGGGGCCAAAGCTTTAGCATACAAAGATTGAAAAATTTGTATTGGCAGTAATTTTCTTAGCACAAAAGTTAAAGCTATATTTTGAAGCACATCAGATCATTGTTCTTACCGATCAACCATTACGATAAGTATTGCAATGGCCTGATTTCTCGAGGAGGAGGATGAAGTATGCCTTAAAGCCTAATACTTATGGTGTACAATATAAACCTAGAATGGCATTAAAGGCTTAAGTGCTGGCAAATTTTATAGCCGAATTTACTGGTAAGGAAGTTGTATGGAGATTGCTAAGAAGCCGATCTGATCCCTTTATGTAGATGGTTCTTCAACACGAGAAGGAAGTAGTGCAGGCCTAATTCTTCAAGGCCCCTATAATGTCAAAGTTCATTACACTCTGAATTTAGATTCCCAGCTAGGAATAATGAAGCAAAGTAAATGAAGCTCTAATCGTTAGACTGAAACTGGCAAAAGAAATTGGCGCCAAGAAACATGAAGTATACTCTAATTCCCAATTGGTGGTGAATCAAGTGATGGGAAGTTACGCAGCAAGGGAAGAAGAAATGAGCAAGTACCTATTGGTGATATAAACGCTCGTAGAAGAACTCCAATCTTTCTCCATCAACAAATTCCGAGAAGCAAGAATATTGCGGCTGACAAGTTGTAGAAGTTAGCTAGAATGGCATTCCTTGAATTGAGTGATAAACTTTTCAGAGTTTCTTCCATAGAAAAGTTTATCCACTCTCTTGTAGAGTTGTAAGTTAGCTCCTTACCCAAGAGAAGAATCATGGATGATTCCCCTAGTAGATTTTCTAAGAGATTGTACTCTCCCCAATGACAAGAGAAAAGTGCGAAGATCGGCATACCAGGCAATGAACTACACACTAATTGATGATCAGTTATATAAACGCGGCATGTCATAACCCTATCTTCGATGCCTTCCTCTAAGAGATGCCTAAACGATGTTGTCAAAGCTACATGGTGACATATGCAATAACCAAGTAAAAGCACAGATGCTATATATTCGAGCACTGCGACTCAACTATTACCAACCGACTATGACAAAAGATGCAAAGGAAGTTGTTTGGTACTACCCCCAATGCCAGAAGCATGATTCGTCAAGTTATGCACCTGCAACTAAGTTATGTAGCTTAACCAGCCCTTGGTCCTTGGCCTAATAGGGGCTAAATATTCTCGAACCCTTTCCTAAGTCTACTACCCAACGATAATTCATCATTGTTGCTATAGATTACTTTACCAAATGGGTAGAAGCCGAGGTAGTGGCGAAGATCACTGAGTAGAAAATAGAAGCGTTTGTCTTCAACTCCATCATATTAAGATTCAGAGTTCCTCACATGATAATTACGGATAACGGCCCGCAGTTTGACAACAATAAGTTTCGAGCATTTTATGAGAAGTACGGCATTCACCTCAACTATACGTTTGTAGCACACCATCAGACAAATGGACAAGTTGAAGCCACAAACAAGATCATATTACACGGCCTAAGATGGAAAGTATATCGAGTCAAGGGGAAATGGGCCGATGAACTATCAAATGTTTTATGGGGGTACTGAACCACCCACAGAACTGCAACTGGGGAAATGCCCTTTAGGTTAGCATAAAACACGGAAGCCATATTATCGATTGAGCTGGACTTACCTAATCTGCGGACGAATAATTTTGATGTTATGCTTAATCAAGTTAGACTGATAACGAATCTAGAAATTATTGATGAAATTCGAGATATTATAAAAGCTAGGGTCGTGCCATACAAACATAGAGCAGTAAGGTATTACAATAAGAAAGTAAAGCACAAGGTTTTCCAACATGGAGATCCAATTTGCCGCAAGATGGAAGCTACTGGTGCATAAGCGAATCAAGGAAAGCTTGGGGTAAATTAGGAGGATCCTATCAAGATCCAGGAAGTCGTTAGCGAGGAGGCCTATCGACTAGAGAGGTTAGATAGATTAGCATCCCTAGAGCATGAAACGCCAAGAATTTGAAATTATATTTCAATTAATCTATCGGATGATTTTTATCACCACTCATTTGGCGAAAACTATCTTGTTTGTAAGACTACAATACTTATTTATGAGAATTATATTTGAAGTCTCATTATATATGTTTTTGTTATGATTGCTGTATTAATGAGTTCTAGGCTGTATGGCAAACGAATGGATTTAGGTTCTAGTCTAACGTAGTTAACGAACTATACAACTTAACCTTATGGTTGAGTAATACAACTAGTCCACACCTTAAATGACTAATGAACTATCTATAAAGACATATAGAATGAGCGTATGAAATAAAACATGCTGAAAAACAAATAGCATGTGAAATAAAACATGCTAAGAAATAACTAGCGTGTGAAATAAAACATGTCGAGGGATAATTGGGTGTGTAAAATAAAACATACCAAGAAACAGATAGCATGTGAAATAAAACATGTCAAGAAATAATTGGGCATATAAAATAAAACATGCTGACGAATAAGAGCAACCTATGTATACCATACACACTGTGAAAGTGCAATATGTGAAATAAAACATATAGGAGACTCATATGAAAAGTATTTTAGTTCAACAGGGGTTATAAACACCTGACACTGTATTAAAGATATTTCGATTGATAATTACACGAGAACACAATGTGCTAATACAATAAAAATCCTATGGCCTACTCTCAGATTCAATAGAAGTGATTTTTAGATCAATGGTTGGGTCTTCTTCAACAACTAGGGTCTCAAAGCAAGCAATTCCTTTAGCGTAAGCTTCATTGTCACCTTGATTCATATTCTCATCACCTGTTTCATCACCTTCATCTTCATCGGCACTACTGACTTTCTCATCAACATCAATAAAGTCAAGACAGGATAGATCATAATCGGGGCGAAGCTTCAAGACCTCTTCTCTTGACACTTAGACCCCCTCCAACAACTTCTTCTGTTGAAGCCTTTCGTATTGCTAACTGAGAGTGACTATATTGAGAGCTTCTTCAACTGATGGTCTTTTCCTCACAGTCTCCTCCAACTCAATTACACAGCTCTATAAGTTTGAGTTGTTGGCCTCCAACTCCTTTATCTGCAATCTGAGCTTATCTTTATCCTCACTCATCATACAAATAGTTTAACCCACACCCCATCACTCTTCTTTCTTCTTCTATAGCTCCTCTTTTAGGCCTTCAAACTTTTCATATTACTCTTCCATTTTAGCCTTCAGGCTCAAGATTTCAGCGGTGGTAAGGTCATGTACCAACTTCTTGGCAACAAGGTCTTCTTAAAGCTTTCTTACCTCCATCTCGACCCTTATCCTTGCATTCTTAGCAACAACAGTTTGGGCTTTCGATACATTGTATGCATCCTCAACTCTTTACAGCAAATTCATTTAACACAATCAAGGATTGTTGGGCATAACACATGGATACAACTGAAAGATATTACCTTCTTCGCCTCTTTGTCGGCCTTGTTTAAAGCTGTCGGAATGTGGCTGCTCATTTGGAAAAAGAAATGTGTTAGTAACTCAAACAAATTTGATAATTAAAAGTAATGATTAGGGATACTCACATCATATAGTTTAGCCACAATATGGGCCTTATTGCAACTGCCAACCCTGTTCCTGGCAATATCTCTATTAAAGATTTTGTCCTATTTCCTAAGGCCAAGTCGGTATCCAAAATTTAGTAGCTTCAATAGTGGACAAAGTACTCACTGACCTCATTATTGGGGAGGAATTTGACACTACTAATGACAAGAGCTTTCGATCGCATTGCCTCTTTCACCTTTTCATCTAAGCCCCTATATTTCTTAGTAAGTGGTTAACCGATGAGTTCCTTCCCCAATCTTTTATCGACACTCAGCACCACTTCGATTGCTAATGATGACCCTTCTATAGCAATGGCATTTTCATTCTCTTCACCGAAGTGTGTCTCTCGACATTCATCATCCATTGACTTAATAAAAGTTTGAATAATCACAACCGAAGGCTCCTACAAATGAACAACCTCGATTGTCACTGTCTTCTCACTTTTCTTCCGCCTCTTGGCAGGACGGGAGGTCTTCTTTACTACCGCCTTCTTTACTGTAATCTCCTTTGTTGCCTTCTTTGCAACAAGCCGAGTGGTAATTGCTAAACTAGTCACCCTCTTATCAACCTTAGATTTCTTGGCCTTAACCTGAGCTGGTAACTTGGCTAGATTCACCTCACCAGCATCTATATCTGCTATACGAGTAAATGAATGAATATAAACATAGGAAGAAGATGAACTTACATTTTTCGTGCCGAGCAAGGCTAAAAGGCAACGATTCTTCCCCCACGTCTCAAGAACGGCTTTCCTCTTGTGGTTATACTCAGTACGGCGGCAACTTATTAGCATACCTTCTTTTTCAAAAAAGATTGGGTCTCTATTTTCATAACACCATATAATTCTCTCAATGTCCCAGAAGAACATTTTGTTCCTCCTCCTTCCTTGAATTTTACTTGTTGCTGTTGCATCATTCAACATCAAATCTATATCTTTTGTATGGATCAACCTAGTCCATTGGGTCCTGAAGGCCAAGTTTTTGTTAAATGTTATTAACATGAATTTGTCATGCCGCTTGTGAATCTTAGATTCTTACCCATCCATGAACTTACACCCATGCTTCACAGTAGCAAAGTACTACCCATCAGGTTACTCCGAATAATGAAGAAAAACTTAAATAGCTAAGGCGTAACCCTGACTTTGACTTCTTCATAGACTATCTCAAAAGCTACTAGAAGCCAATATGTGTTAGGTAAGAACATGCTCAGGGCGACTCTGAAGTAGTTGAAGAAGTCCTTAACAAAAGCTGAAAAGGGGAAGCACAATCTAAAATCCAAATATTTTAGGTATATATGGAACTCACGCTCCCTTGAGAAACATACCCTATCCTCCTCTCTCGACTTCCTCAAATTCCATGTTCCAGGAAGGTCTCACCAATATTAATTGTACTTCATGACAACAACCCTACCAACAGAACTGGCGATTCCATCAGGAGAGTTACAGAAGTAGGCTATGGTGTTGTACAAATATTTTGTCAAGGACTTCCCTTCTTTATCCTTGGGATAATTATCCACAGGAAGCTCATTGAGTCAAGCAAGTTTATCCCACCTTGCTTCAATACTATCAGTCGAACCACCCAAAGAACATGCCACCTTGCTTCTTATTTAGGGGGGAAGAATGACCTCAGTTTCCATTACCTCGAAATCAGAAAAAGGTATTACTCAGTAATAGAACATTCCTCAAGTGATAACAAAGGTGGTCTTGGTTTTTTATCTTCCTCTACCATTTTAATTTGATTATATCTCGATAAAGCATCCATAAACAAGAAAAGATGATTTTTGGTCATGTTATCCACCAAGATGTTGATGTGTGGTAAAGGGGAATTATCTGTAGATGTGGCCTGATTTAAGTTATGGAAGTCTACACATACCCTGGCTTTCTCATTTTTTTTAAGTACTGGCACCACATTAGCTACCCACTCAGGATAATTTGATACTTCTATGAACCTAACTTCTAGTAATTCTTTACTTCTTCTTTTATTTTAAGGAGTATATCAAACCTAAATTGCCTAAGCTTTTGCCATTTAGGTTTTCCATCTTCTCTTGTTGGCAATTTATGAACTATTGTCAACAAGTCTAACCTCAACATGTCCTCATAAGACCAATTGAATATCTCTAAATATTTTGATAGTAATTATGATAGCTCTTGTTGTTGATCATCTGTTAGATTATCCCTAATTTTCAAGTTTCGTAGTTTTCTTTCATTTACAAATTATTCACTACTATCGGTTCATCAGTATCCACTTTTCCCCATTCAAATCAACGCTAACTCTCTTAGACTTCATTTAAAGTCTCAATATCATCTCTAACATTAAACCCAACAAGGCCAAAGGTGATATTGGTACTTTCTTCATTTACTAATCAAGGTTGTCAAACTCACGATTATATGTAGAATCTTTGGAGGGTTAGTAAAATCAAAACATAAAAATATAAATTTCTACATACTATGTAAAATAGCTTTAAAAAACTATAAAGATACTTATAGTAGTTATTCAAAACATGAAATATATGATTGAAATACAAAAATGAAGAGATTAAGTTCTTTTTTCATAAAAAATTCTTAATAATATATAATTAAACTTGTACAATAAAAGAACAAACAAAGCTGAAACTAAACTTTTTCCATTATTTTCTTTTGAAAAAAAAAAAACAATGAACTAAGAAGAATCAAATATTTCAACTTGTTTCAAATTGCTGGTAGTATAAACTGAATTATATAGTTTTTCTTGTAATCTTTTCTATTAGACCGAAACTCGAGTGAAGGCTATGAACATAAATTAAGGGATTAAGAGAGAGAAAAAGAGAAAATAAAATAAAATAAGATAGGGAAGATGATATAATGCCTTGGAAGTTGATGGCTTGTAAGAGCTTAATTATATTTTTTTTTATTTTTTAGCTCATTTAACTTAGATATGTAGAATCGGTAAACTTGCTCAAAAACGTAAGTTTCTACCAAGTTTGCATGTAAACTTAGTTAAAAACATAAGTTTCTACATAAAAAAGAGTTTATATATGAGTTAACTCAAAAAGGCTTTCTAATATCATAAACTGGTAGAATCGTATGGGTAGAATCACGATTTTGACAACTATGACTGGTGCAATATATTCATGATTTTTGTCATTCTTACCAAATTTAAAGAGTAAAGAGAGGCACAAAGGTAATCAAGTAAATGACAAGAAAGGAAACTTAAAGGAAAAGAAAGAAATAACTTTATTGAATGATATCAAATGTCTAAAAGAAACGGCCTAACTAATTAGACTAAACATGAAAGTAAATGCTCCTAATTGATCTAAGCTGCTTTTCTAAAGAGACCAATTAATAAGAACTGAAAATCAATTAGATAAAGAAGTGGGGGTATCAATATCTTTCTCTTCGTCTAGGCTGATGTTGCATTATTGAGCCAAAGCCTTGGCTAAACTAGCTACCTCCAATTCTTGAGTGTATGCTAATGCAAGAAAAGTCTAGCGAATGTTTGGAAAGTCCATATGAGCATGGTATAGCTGGTCTCCTCTTTTTTCTCTAATCTTGGCCTTCATCTTTTGAAGTTTTGCTTCTATAGGCTCATATCCTAGCCCAAATGTTCTAATCTATTTCTTCGACTATTCTGAGTGACCTTTGCCCCTTATCTTCGCACTTCAACCATGTTGACCTTATAAAAAATCTACAACCCAGGCTCCTCCAACTCCCCACCCCCGATGTATAGAACAGTTGTCCCCTTGTAAACCTCATAGTATTATTCCCCAAGAATAGTTACCAGCTACCTATTGGCTATGAAGTTCACTTTTTTTATGTTGACTTGATGGAATTGTCCCTATAAAGTGGATCTAGGGCCTACCTAATAAAAGATTAAAAGTAGATGGTATGTTTAGGATTTAGAATGGAATAGTAAACACCTGTAGGCCAATCTCAACTTACAGCCTGATTTCCCCAAGTACGTTTCTCTTTAATCTATCAAAAGCTCTTACTACAATTAAATTAGGCTTTATATCGGTTAGATCCACTCCAAGTAGATTCAATGTAGCCAGTAGGCACACATTTAGTGAAGTACCGTTATCAATCAATACTCAAGCTACAATTCTCCTTACACACTTAACCTCTATGAAAAGGGGTTTTGTGTAGTGATTCCGCTCCTCACCTAACTCTTTAGGTGAGAACGAGATACGATCCATTCCAAACACCAAGTTAACTACCAATCCCAACTTTTCAATTGAAATCCCCTTAGGTACTTTAACATCCTTCACAATATTAATTAGGGCTTCTTAATGGGTATTAAATGACAGTAATTAGCCCAAATTACTTTGGTTAGCTAGTCTACGATATTACACTCACTAGCCTTCACAATCTTTTTAATAGTATATCCTTTCTCTTAGCCTGTTCATTCTAATCATAGACTCATCTTGAGTGACTAAGCTCTCCAACCAAGGGCACTGAGGACCTAGCTGTGTGATTTACAGTTTGGTAGTTCAAAGGAGCTGCTTTGTAATTCTTTATGGTTAGTAAGACATTAAAGACAATCTTCTTAGGCTTACCCAACCTTCCAGTCTTCTTACCCTTCCCTAGGTACTCAAAAACTAAGGGCTTGGGCCCATCTCTAATCATACTAATTATCCCAACTACTTTCTTTGCTTTCGTAATGAACCTGTCTTCTTCCTCAAATTCAGGACCCCATCTAGTGGGTGGTGCATCAGCACATATCATTGTTGAACCTGAATAATCAACCAAGTATTCAAATTTTCCTAATAGTTCTCCCAAGTATGGACCGTCAAATCTCCATCTTTACTCTGCTTCCTAAGTTCTGTCTGAGCACATTTCTTTCATAGCTTTGGGACCAGCATAGCCGTAATGTCAACCTTCTTTACTTTCCCCTCTTTTAATAATTGATAAATTGGCGGTTTGGTGTGAGTTTTGTCTTTAAAATTCATGTTTTGTAAATGCTCAACCTACCTCAAATTCCAAGCTACTTCTACAATAGTGATAGGGAGATTATCCAAATAAATTTCCAATTTGAATGCGTTAACTGTGATCATATTGATTGTATGTGAGTGATTCGATAGAGGACTGTTACCCATACTCGGCCTAAGAGTTTGAATGAAATCCAACTACACCAACTTAACATCAATAAGGTCCTGGATCTTATGCATGAGTTTCTAACACTAGTCCATGGATGGCCCACTTACCCCAAATGATAGTCACAATGGAGCTTTGGGTTATAGTCTTTCAGCTTTTGGACCTCCTCTAGTATTTCAAATGTCAAGAGCTTCTCCTCCCTTAGCTATGTTAAGACTTAGCTTAAGGGAATAGCTATCTTTGTGAACTATCTTCTTAGTAGGCAATTGCTTAGATTCAGATTAGGTGCAGGACTTTGGCCTCCTAATATGGTTACTAAGGATGTAAGCTTAGCAATGTTACTGATATTGACAACGTTTGCAGTAGCTTCCTTAGCTTTGTTAGTGAACTTTGTAAAAGGCATCTTCTTCCCTGTTGCGTCAAGATTAAGGAGCTTCCCTATAGTAATAGCTTCCTTAATTTAGCACCTTACAACTACTCTATAAAGCTACAAGTTGTAGGGCCTAACAAACGCTGATAGTATAGGTTGTCAAGAGTGATGACAAAAGCAACAGTCAAATCAGTTTCTATCAACGAAGGGGTTACCTTGGCTGCCATGCCTTTCTACCTTCAACATATTCCTTAAAACTCTCATTGGTTTCCTTACACATGTTATTCAAATCCTACATGGATAAGAAACCTCAATATTAAACTTATAATAATTGTAGAAGGCTCATGCTAACTTGTCATAAGTATTAACCTTATTCAAGTCGAGTTAGGCATACCAAGTTAGGGTTGGCCTAGTCAAACTTTCTTGGAAGGTGTACACCATCACCTTACCATACTTCATACATTTTCCCATCTTTCTTATATATAGCTTGGTGTAAAGCTTTGGGTAGCTAGTCCCATCATATTTCTTGAACTTTTCTAAAAAGCCATCATCTTCATATGTTGGCAAATTGGTCATTCCCATCTACTCAAGCCCGTCTAGCATTTATAAGTTTTTCATCTTCTCAAATAGATTCTGCATGAACTTCCTTTCCATCTCATTTTATTTTTCCTCAAGCTCTTTCCTCCATGGCTCAGCATTGGGAACTTATTCCACATCTTGCAATTCAGGGGGAGGGATCATATCTGTGTTCCAATTTAGGTTAACTTGAGATGCCTAGTGATAACTCTGATTTTAAACATATTTCATATGGTGATTTTATAATATTTTCCTCACATTTTTGGTTTTCTTTAAAGAAATTGATACTTAATTGAGTAAAATTTTGATTTTTAGGTTTGAACGCTTTCTAAGATAAAAAATGAAGAAAAGGAATCAAATTTCACTCAAATCAGAGTTCAAATGAAGAAGTTATGAAGTTTTGAAGTTGTGCAGAAAATTTTGCCTTAATGCAGAAAGTTACACGACCTGGGGACACAATCATGTCCCAGGCCGTGTCTGGTGACGAAAACAGAATCTTTGTAATGCACATATAAAAGGATATCTTAGGGTTTCAAAAGAGAAGAGAGACATTACAGAAACGGAGAGACACAAGAGAAGAGAAAGAAACCGAAGGAGAACATCAAGAAAGAGGCGGAACAACATCAACTTCAAGATTAGAGAGATTGTTCATCAATCAAAAGGGGTTTCCATGTTTTATTTTATATTATTGATGAAACTCGTTTTTAGATTCATTATGATAGCTTAGAATTTGAGTATTTAGGATTATGGAACCTAGGGTTTCATGTGATTCTTGGATTGATTTAGAAATTTCAATAAAGTTTCTATTTTTACTTGATTCGATTATATCGTTTAATTATTGATTAATATTTCTAGAATATCAATATATGATATTATGCATGTTAATTGAGAAATTGCATTTGTAATTAGATCTTTACATAATTGAAAAGGATTACATGTATACTTAGAGATAAGATACATGTTTCTTCCAGAAAGTTAATTAATTATGTGGGAATTCATTATACATTAATGCAATTCTAAATTATATTACTAAGTGAAGAGATTCCGGTGAATAATTTAGGATTAGGGTTAATATGCTTAAGAAAGGTACTAACTTTAGTTGTGAATCCCTCCAGTCAAGAATAATAGAAACCGAATTGAATATATTTTAAGCGATCACATGATTAACTCTAGGGGAAATAATTCCTAAATACGCTATTACTTTCTTGAAGTCGTTCTTGATTTTATCGCTTTTTCAATTGCTTAATTAAGTCTTATAATTAAGTTAGTTTGTTAATTTTAGTATTTTTAATTAATTCAAACTTTCATAATTTTCCGGTTAGATAATATAACTAAGGTTAATATTAATACTCGAAGTTTCTAAGGGATCGACTCAGACTCATATCTGCTATATTAAAACTGATAGGTGTACTTGCCTGATATCACCTAGCAATCATTACGAATCTCATTAGTGCAAGTAAAAGCTTGAATATACTTGGTCATCTTAATCATGTTCTGTTCTAAGGCTGCAATTCTTGGTTTAGGCTCAGCATTGTTGCTACCACCGTTGACCTGGCTAATGTTCTCATTATCATGAGTTGACATTCTAGCTTTGGAATGAGTGAATATCAAGCTTCTAACAAAGTTTACTCATTTGAACATTATCTTCAAAATCTTGCAAAAACTCCAATTTATTAGCTAGATGTCTTATTAAACAAAAATTTTCTTCCCTTTTCTTTTGGTTTTTATTTTTATTTATTATTATTTTTTTTTTAAGTATCTACAAAAGGCATGAGTAAACCATTACATAACGAATAAGGATTTATATTCAGAGCTGCAAATTTATTAATATCCAATACATTGGACCTATACAATGAACAACAGAGTAATGAAAGTTGTAACAAATCTCCTAACAAGAAGTTAATCCTGTGTCTATAAGAGCCTGTAGGCTTGACACTAAATATAAGATTACATTATTACAACAAGAAAAAAAAAAAAAAAAAATTTACAATAAGGCTATAGATAATATTAATAGTTTTTCAAATCCTTTAGTTTAAATCTTTACATTACATAACCTTTTACTCATAAAAAGATAAACTAAGGTACATAAGATGTATTTTTTACAAGATGGTGTAAATGATACAATATATAGTACAAGGAAAATAATACACATGTAAAAACAAATATAAGTACATATAAAAACAACAAATATAAGTTAAAATACAAAAATTGATGCAATATACCGCATATACATGCAATAACGGAATTATTATAAGCCTATAGTCAACATTCCCAGCACTTATATATATGAGTGTATGAATTTCTAAAATTAAATCTTTGAAAAATGAGGCTTATGGACACTTATATATTAATTTATTTAATTTCTTTCTTTTTTAATAAAGGCCCAATTAGTCATGGGTTATAATAATTTTTTATTCTTATAATTTAAAAATTACTAACCCTTTTTTTATTTAAAATAATGCAAGAAGGTAGGATTTACAGGTCTTAGGCTTTATAACCTTAAGCATCCTCAAACAAACACTTAGAAAGCTACGTAGAAATATGAATTGGATCTCCTATCATTACTATGTAGGAGTAAAGACCCTAACGACCTGAAGGTTATATAATGATGGCTCGTCTTAGGTTCCTAAGGTGACCTAGGTCCAACTATATCTAATTACACATATGATGTTTTAAGAAAACCTTAAGGCCCCCTCACGCCCCCAAAATTCCTCGAAATAAACCTTATGGTTCAGGATTTTCCTAGTAAGCCTATATCACTAATACCTTATTAGTATAATTATATTACAACATATACATTAAATAAAAAATATATAAGCCCACTAATTATTTTATTTTAATTTTTACATAGCTAGCCCATTAGATCATTAGTGAAGTCGTTAATTTTATCAAGCTCTATTTTAATTTTTCATAATTTATTTTATGCTAAGCCCAGTGAACTTCATCTAAAATACTCAACAGTAAATTAAGGAAAAGATATTTTTCTTTGAAAAATATTTTTAAAAAAATTCAAAAAAATTTGAGGAGCTACTAACTAATTGAATTGGTAGAAGATGAATTAAGGTTTCTTAGGTGGAAAAAACCCTAATCATGCCACTAGCCTGTTGATTTTCCAAAAATATTTTTTAGAAAATTTTTAACTAAAAAATGGGTTTGGAGGCTAATTTGTTAAGACGTTTGACCCAATGTAAAAATTAAGAAAAGTAATAAATCAGTTTTTATTTTTTCAAAAAAAAAAAATCTAAGGTACAAAAATATGGAATAATGTAAAAATGAATGGAAATAAAAATTTTATTATTTTATTGAGATTTTTTCCTAAAAAAATGTAAAAGAAAAATAAAATATTGTACAAATTTTTACGGTTATCTTGGAGGTATCTACATACCTAATAATCGAGATCAAACTAATCATATTTCTCATTTTTTTTAGAAAAACTTTGGTAGGTTAGTTATTTTAAAAATCAAACCAATTTTACGTTTTTAACCATTTTATTTTTTTTTTCTTCAGAAAAACCTTAAAAGATCTAATTTTATTCCCAATTAAAAAAAAATCTAAAAACTTAACTTTTGAAAAGACTCAAATTAAGATTTTTTTTATTAAAAAAATCATCTAAGCAATGAAAATTTTTATTTTTGAAAAGAAAACTAAGAATACGATTTTTATGAAAATTAACTAAAAGATGCAATACATGCAAAAATTAGTGAAAATATGAATTTTCCTAAAACTGTAATACCTAGTTGAATATACTAAAAATAACTAATTAAAAATACAATTGTCATCTAAACCCGCAAATATGCATGTTTGTATCAATACCATCGAATCACACTAATCATGCAATTAAAACAAAAACTATTTTTATCAATACTGAAAAAAAAACACGAATAAACAAAAATTACTAATGCTAAGGCCTACATAAGAAAATAAGCTAGAGGGGTAGGGGGCGTTATGCTCACACAGGTTAGATTTCAGATCAAGTCGAGTTTCACCTTCTTCTTCAACAGCATCCACAACCTCGTGTCAAATGGAGCCTTCTAAACACCAAATTAAGTGGGAATTCATGGTTTCATGTCATTTATATTTACAAAGTAGTGGCATGGGGGATTGGTTTGGTGGTTAGCGATGGTCTATTATGGCATGTGTCTCTATACATAGGCTATGATTGGTCATGAAGGTGTGAAGCATCAATAGGGTTATGTCTCGACTATGTTCGTATGTATGTGTGGTTATGTTGAAGATGACAGTAGGTGTAGTGTTTGTGTTGTCATAATGTTGGTCGTAGAAGAAGTGGAGCAACTTGATGTTTGTTACTTACAATGTTAAGTTGTTTGTGAGAGTTCAGGGACTATGTGTAAGCATTGGCTATAGTGGTGCTAAGACTAGGGTTGAATAGGTTTACTTCATTTGGGGTTGGGTGAAGAGTATATGGGTGTTGGTTAAGGGGGGATAGGGGGGAGTGGGAGTGGTTAGTCTCGTGTGGATGGGGTCGTTGAAGTCGTGCAAGAGAGTATATGTTAGGTTCAGGCATCGCCAAGTTCATCAAAGGAGTATGTTTAGGTAAGGGGTAATGCTATGGAAGTGAGTAGTCGAGAGTGGTGCAATCGAGGATTGAGTTGAACAAAGGTATGATGATGGTTGTTTGTTTGGGTGTAGAGTCAAGATCGATGTTTATGGCATTAAATATGTATATGTGTGTATATGTGTGTGTGTGTATGTATGTATGTACGTTGTCGTTGGGGTTGGATCTATTAGGGTGATATTTATTGTTGTTGTGTGTGTACTGTGGATGGGGTCATCGAAGTCGTGCAAGAGAGTATATGTTAAGTTCAGGCATCGCTAAGTTCATCGAAGGAGTATGTTTAGGTTAGGGGCGATGCTATGGAAGTGAGTGGTCGAGAGTGGTGCAACCGAGGATTGAGTTAAACAAAGGTATGATGATGGTTGTTTGTTACTGAGTTTAGGCGTGGAGTCAAGATCGATGGCTAGGGCATCAAGTGTATGTATGTGTGTATATGTATGTGTGTGTTGTCGTTAGGGTTGGATCTCTTAAGGTGATATTGATTGTTGTTGTATGTTTACTATGGAGTAAGAGAGGATGGTATTGTTGGGTTGGTAACTCCTTTTATACAAATATCAATGTTAGATTCTAATCAAGTTAAACAATCAATGGATAAAGCTCAACCTAGATTAGAATCCCTAACAAATCTTTATCTTCTCATATTTAATAGCATCACTACTAGATTCATAAGTTTCATTAATAATTTAATGATGATTTTAATAAATTCGCTAAAAAATAACAAAGATTTAATAAGGTTCAATACTAGATTCAAATTCTACAAACCTATTCAATTTTCTCATCCTTTCTATTTTTTTTCTTAGAAAATTAAGATGGAAAGTACATATCACATGACAAGACCTAAAAATATTTGCACCCAAGCATAATATTTAGGGTTTAATCCCCTAATTTCCAACTCTAATCAAGTCCATGTCCCTTGCCACCATGCCAATGGCTTTTTCTCATCATGTAATGCAACATGATTTTATTTATCATTTCCTTATTGATCCTAACTTTATTTTGTGCTTTTACTATCAAGTCCAACTTGACCTAAAAATGATCCTAACTTCCTTGTATAGCCCAAAATATATATGCTAAATATTTTAACATCACTTTTTTTTTTTAGTTTAATAAATTTAGAGTTTTATTTTAATTAATTCTGTTAAAATATTTTTTAAATTGGAAAAAAATTCAATTCAAATCTTTTACTAAACTATAAAAAATATAATTTTTTTATGAGGCCCAAAAAAATTTAAAAAGTTTAAATTTATTAAATCACATATATAGTTTCACTATTACTTAATCCAACCTAAATAATTGACTGACTCAACTAAGACACTTTTGATACTTTTTATTTTTTACTTTTTTTCAAATTTTTTGTTATTTTTTTCTTTTTTTTATTTTTATTATAAACTTGACCAAAAATTAAAAAAATCTAAAGAAGAGTAGCAAAAATGAGGCATCTATAAGAATAGCTCCATGAAGGATGGAAACAGCACAAGTTGACATCCAAAAGTTGCACTAAATATATATTTCATACAAAAAAAAAATCATTATTTATCCTAAGTCAATGTCAATTCCAATATATATGTCATTGGCTTTTCGCCTTTACAAATTCATAATGCTCTTTAAAGAGAAAGAGTTTTAATAGGCAAAATGAATTTATTAGCTTACAACTCTATAAATTTAGAATGCTCTTGAAAGGGAAGGAGCTTTAAATGGACAAAATCAAATTAGTATCTTTGTGCTCTACAAAGTAAGAATGCTCTTTAAGAAGGCTTTTTAAAGAGAAAGAGTTTTAAATAGACAAAATCAAATTGGTAGATTCTAGTCTATATATTCACAATACTCTCTAAAGAGAAAGAGCTTTAAATAGATAAAATTATAGAAGATCGGTATATCTACAATATAACATAAGTCTCTTAGTCTCCTTAAGAGATTAGTATTATACGAACTCTATTGCATACAACAATACAAATTTAAGTGTGTTTTCCTTAGCCATTTTCTCTGGATGAGGCTCACATTAGTATAACCACTTACAAATATAAGATGAGAAAACATTGCAACCCAGAAAAATCAAAAGGGGTCGAGGAAAGGGATACTATCGGAATCAAGAATGGACATCTTCTTGCTATGCTAGGAATTTCTTCGTCCTGTAAGTAAAAGAGTAAACAATTGCATTAAAAAAAAAAAAGAAAAATAAAAAACAAAAGAAATGAAAGTTAAAATCATGAAATAAAGGGAATAACTGAAATTGAAAACAGCACCTTATTTGCTAAAGAAGTTGTCACGATTGATGAAACGCAAACCACATATTGAGCTTCAATTGTAGGTTGTAGGCCCCAGATCATGAAAAGTACAACAGTTCAACTATTAGCATCGCAAGTAGCCCATGAATTCCAACTCCAAAACCTAGCTCGTACGCATACGATAAAAGGATCAGCCATGAATGGATAACGTGGTGAAAAGGACACAAGATGGGGGCATGGATAAGAATGACGAAGATAATTGAGGGTTTTTTTCAATTTCATTAAAGCAAAAGAGAAACGATTGGTAGGTGCAAAGATAAGGGAAACTTCGTGGTAGTTGAGGTTTGATGATTTATTAAGGGAAAAGGTTATCTTTTGGGAGTTTGAATGGGGGGTAAAATAGGAATAAAATAGTTGATACCGGGAGGAATCCAAATTCAGTCTTATGTAATCCCATGATTAGGTGTTCAAGGTTCAATCTATAAAAGTTAGAGTAATTGGGTAAATTATCTTATCAAGCTTAAATTTTATAATGAAGTTAAGAATATTAGTAAAAGTAATCCCGTGAGTTTAAATTTAGGAAAATCATTAATTATTATAGTATTAAATTATATATATATTATTTGTTATTTATCGAAAACACGTAAAACAAGCTCTAATAATTAAATAATTTATAGAGATAAATTATATGCGCACTAAAAAAATCATAAAATAACTTAAACAATATTTAAGAGTATTTATTTGTATCATATATGTATTTATGTATAAATAAAAATACGCAAAACTACTTAAAATACCTAAAATATATCAAAATATGTTAAATAATTAAGGAAAATTGATAAAAAAAATTAAAAAAATATGGAAAAGTGAAGAAAAGTCTAGAAGTATGGCGTGGAAGGCTAAGAATGGAAGTGGAAAATTAACTAATCAAAATTAGCCAAATAAAAAGCAATAAGAAGAAAAGATAAGGGACAAATGGCATAAATTAATTCCTTAACCCTTCTAAACAACTATATAAATTAAAGGAAGACCATCTAAAATTCATTTTGACATGTTGAAAACTCAGGAAAAATAGAGAGAAGATAAGAAGATAAGAGAGAATATTTTTAGAAAAAATTATCAAAGTAATGTGTAATTAAGGCATATAAAGAGAGTGTGCACCCAACCACCACCTGAGAGTGAACAACCACCACCACTAGACAGTAGAGGCAACATCCAGACTGATCAATAAGGCCATGGTGACCAAAGCAAGCAATGCTGGTGAGTTAGATTTTCCTTTTGGATTTTGCTTTATTTATTAAAAATATTAAATAATTATGAAATTTAGTATTCTAAGATATTTTTGTATGTAGTTTTTAGGAAAAATATTATTTTGATAAAATTAAGTCCCATAATATATATTGCTTAAAAAACCCCTAAACCTAAGCTTATTTTCAATTTAGAAATAAATAACCTTAATAGTATAGTTTTTTCCTCAAAGTTTTTATGTAACTATTTAGGAGATATATAATAGGGTTATCAATTTTTTTTTTTTTTTGAAAATTTGTTTTTCAAATTTTTACTTAATTTTTAGGCTCTAAAATCATCCATAAAAAACAATATTTTGCTTTAATTTTGTAATTTAATGTTAATTTGGTGAAAATTCTAATTTATTCTGTAATTAAGTATTTTAGGATGTTAATTTTTTATATAGGATGATAATTGTAATGTTTGGGTATTAGATGTAAATATTATGCGTATTATGTAGTAAATACGTATTGGTAAAATGATATATTTTAAGTTAATTTTGTGATTTATGGTTAATTGGGTATAAATTTTGATTTAGGATATAATTAAATATTTTAATATATTATTGGATGATGAAAGATGATATATGTAGTATTAGAAGTGTAGAAGTGTTAAATAGGTGATATAAGTGTATAATATGTAATAATACATAATATGTGTATATAGGAATTAAATGAGTAGAAAATATTAGGTAAAAATTAATGGTATTATAATATTAGGAACATAATATAAATTTGATTTAAAAGGTGAATTTATAGAGTTATATGAAAAATATAGGTTATTCTCATATCAAGAGCTAATTCGATAGTTAAATTAAAAATATAGTATACCATATAGATCAAAATACTAGTTAGGAACTAAATACGAGATTTAGAATATCTAAGTATAATGCAATTAATTTCACATAATGATTCGAAATGAGTTCATAGGATTTGCATATAAGACTTACAATAAAAAACTGAATTAGAATCTAATTTAGAAACCAATTCAAAAACTAAATTAGAACTTAGCCTAAGTTAAAAATAATTGTAAAAAGTTTAAAATTTTGAATAATTAAGTATAATTAAACCCTAAATTAAAGACAATGTAAAAAATTACAAAATAAAGCTTATATAAGATAATTATAAAAGTACTAAAACAATATTTTTATTATAAGAATTATCAGCGATGATATGTGCAAGTCACATCTTGAATAAGTAAGCAAAAAGTTTAAGTAAGTTGGGATCGATATTTTATTATATTTTGGAGTACTATTTTATAATATTTAAAAGCTTAGAATAATACCTTATTATATTTGTTAGTTATTTGATTATGGGCATGCTTATGTGTATATGGTTTTCAGAGGTTTCCTAAATTTACCCTTGTGAATGAGGTTTTCGAAGGGATAGGAAATATAATAAGGGAGCCAAATTTAAGATTTTTTTTTTTTTTTTTACTTAGGCCATTATGATTGGTTCTAGTTATAGTGTTAAATTGTTTTTTTTTTATTTTAGAATTTAGAAATACCAAAAAAGAAAAATATAAAAAATAATAATAATAATAATAATAATAATAATAATAATAAAAGAATATCATGTGCTAGCACATATGTTCTCATATATTAGAATATACTAGGAGCTTCTAAACCTTGAAAGATTATTATGCATTCCTGTGTAATTTCTATAAATTATGAATGAAAACCCAAAAAATTACTTTCCCCACACTTGAATTCTGCATTGAGCTGGCTGCATTTGACCAAACGAAAGTTCTGTATTTGAAGCCATCAAATTACATTAGTTCTGATTTCATGTATTTCAACTAAGCTAATTTCATCCACAATCCTATTACCGACTTGTATATAATTTTCTGTGTTCGTTAAATTACATTCAACACATTTGACTTCATTGACAGTCGTCGATGCCCACTAACACAAGTCACGTGACAGTAATGACATATACATGAATTCCGCCGTGATTCCGATCGTTCGTTGCTGAACAGTCAATGTATAATACGCCGAATTGTCAAGCCAAAACCTTGGTCCCAGTCCCACGTATTATAAAATTCATCCAACCATTGTAGGGTCACTGACACGTGGAAGAAGCAGCAGGATGCTTAACCAGAAAGGCAAAAACCCAAACCTTTTTGGATTTTGGTATCTGATTCCTAGATCGACTGTGTATCAACTGCAATTAGTGTGGAATTCCTGGAACTTCACAACAGGAAATAAATAATCTATATCCTTTGCCGATTATGGGGGAAAGAAAACTGAATTGCTCAAATACATGCTTCATTGGAGCAAACACACTAACATTAACGTTATGTTGGGGAAGGAGGAAGGAATTAGGAGGGATGAAAAATTGAAAGAATAAATTAGGGAAGAAAGAAAATAGAAGGAAAAAAAATAATATATGTTTTTGTTTAGATTGAAGGAAAGAACATAGAAGAAATATTTTTTAAAATAGAAATTAAAAATATTTTAAATAACTAAATTACTATATTATTTCAAAAAAGATGATAAAAATTTAAAAAGTGATGATATAATTGAAATTTTAATAATTTTTTATCCTAAATTATTCCAATTTGAGGGAAAACAAAATATAGGCTCTATGGAAAACTTTTCCTCCTAAATCCATTCTTTTCACTTAATTTCCAAACAAAGAAAAATATATTGAAATTTGTGTTTTTCTTTCACATATTTTCTTCTCCCAATTCCTTTCTCTATCTCAAACATAGTGCAAGGCAGAAGTTATATAAGACGTTTTTTCATAAATCGGCAAATAAAATCTTCAAGGAACATGGAACTATTAAATATTACTTAAAATAATAATATCTCTTGCTCTAGAAGTGAATCGGTATTGCCCACTTCCGTACCAGGTGGGGCCTGGGATAGGGGCTGGTCATACTCATACCTACTTCATTGTTCATATCCGCCTCTTTATCTCCACTCACACTCTGAGTTGCTTTCACGGTGCATGTTTTTGTGGAAAGAAAAATGGGTAAAATTGCCCTATAGCCGACAAAATGTTGTGTTTGTGGTAAGCTATTAAATTTATAATCAATATCAAACATTTTCTCAAATTTAGTAAAATACATGTATATTGGGTAACTTCTTTGATTGTTATATTATCGCCTATTACCAACTGTTTTTCTAAAATTTTATAGCAATCTTCCTTCTCGGTGACATGGTTTGTCTCAGTTAGGCCAATACCAAGGCAGGGTCCTTGGTGTGAATTCGGAGATCCAAGGACTCCACGTGGCAAATCTTTGCATTAGACCATCTCCAACCATCGTCGCTTGGCACTTCTTTCTAGGCGAAGTAACGGACCAAAAGTTCCTCCAGCGTTAAAGCCCACTTAGCTGCCATTGCTAAAATTTCTGAAGTTAGCTCTGCAGCAACTTCAAAACGTAAAGGTTTTATTTTTTTTCCTTTAATTTTAATTGGTTAAAATTATATATTGAGTTTTAAGAAGTTTTATGAAATAATTTAGAGAGAAAGTTACGATTTTTTTTAAAATAAAATTATTTGATATATTAATATAACATCTGAACACAAAATAAGCTACTACGAATTGAAGATGATCTTATGGAGAAATTTTTCGGAAACGTTCGGTGCTTCTCAGAACATCCCGGCCTTGCTTTTATTTATTTTTTTTTTTAACTCTAACTTAATGTTAGAAAATCATCAAAGCAATTGGTCTTTTCATCTAATGGCTTATTTAAAAAACTTATTTTTTCGGGTCCCACAAATGATATAAGAAATATTTAAAAAGTTGATTTAAGAATCTCAAACTAAAATATGGACGCATCTAAGAATTCAAAATAGATTCCTTAGAAATGAGACTGCCTTAAAAGTTCCAGTTTTAAAAGTATATTTAATTGGTGTGTTTTATATGATATAATTATGTGTTACCATAGTCATCAACTCGAAAGCTACGTGACCAGACTGTTAGGTTTTTCAGCTCATGTATTAGGAGCTGGGCTGCGGAAGCTCTCAGCTGGCTCTGGCTGGTGCTCGTGGTCTCATCACCGGAAGATCGGAGCTTCGATCCCCTTCCTTCCTCGTAGAAGATTTCAGGATATGGATTCTTCCCCCTCATCTGCCATTTTCGGTACTTCTCTTATGTGTATATAATGATCAAATCTGCACTCTTGCGTGTGGAAGAAGTAAACTTTTTTTTTTTTTCTCGGGTTTAATTTTTCAGGGTCGTGCTGCAACTTGTCACAAAAGATTCTCTCTGCAGACTGTTAACTTATAAGCATATGTATAAAAGATTTAATTACACGGTTGATAGCCTTCATTCATTATAATATGGGAAAATATTACAATGTAATAAAAAAATGTAAAGAAGCTTTGATAGAGAAATCACGGATAAAGTACAGATATCCTTAAAAGAGAAAAGTTTGTTTAGAAACTGATATGGCAGTATAAGAAACTTTTAAAATTTCTACTACCGTACTTTGTCTCATCTCTGCACATACTTTGGGTTGCGTCCATGTGGCATGTTTTTGCGGAAAGAAAAATAGTTAAAATTTCACTATTTCTACAAAATATTGTGTTTGTGGTAAGCTACTAAATTTATAATCAATATCAACTTTTTCTCAAATTTAGTAAAATATATGTATATTTGATAACTTCTTTGATCGTCATATTATTAACTATTACCAACATTTTTTCGAAGATTTGATAGTAATATTTTTTCTTTGATGAAATGGTTCGTCTGTGTTAAGTGGTTTATTTGATCAATATAATATCAATTTTTTGTTTGATTTAGTAAAGTACTTGTCATGTGAACTTTTCTAACTGTGATAAATCTTTATATTTATGAACTATTACCATTTTTTTTTTCTAGATTGGTAAAATTTTACTGTGTAAGGTAAAAATATTTCTTTGCGGTAAACTATATATCTCTTCATCGATACCAACTTTTCATGTACTTTGGTAGATTTTGTCTATATTATTATTGCGCATTATACCAATTCCCCCGTTTGCGCCTGCTTCATTTATGTTCAGTCTTGTCCAATTTTTTTTTTTTTTTTTAACTTTGTTAGAATTCCACTTAAACTTGATTTTTATTGAGCATATTAAATATCTACTAATGGAAAACAGATGCTTATCTGATGAATTTATCTTCTCTAAGGGCTTATTTGTTGCAATCTATTGAATTATCAGGGGTTTGTTCAGTGATCAAATTAAAAACTTCACGAGATAATTTGCTTCAATGAATTTATCACGTTGTAAATCGAAGCTTCCACTGATTCATTAGGCAGCGGTTACGTGTGGAAAACCTGCAATGGCAGGACCCAAAGGAAAAGTAGATATTTATTATTATGTTATTCTCACGGTGTTGCGTCGCATGACAAAATATCTTAACATTAAGTCAAAAAAAAAAAAGAAAAAAGCTATTATAATTAAGTTCTAGAAGTATATTTAATAGGCGTGTTTTTTATGATATAACTATGTGTCGACATGATCAACAACTCGAAAGCTACGTAGCCAGCAAATTGCATACTGGTAGTTACAGACTGGTAGGTATTTCAGCTCTTATATAAGTAACTTCTAGTACGCAGCTGGCTCTGGCTGTTGCTCGTCGTCTCATCACCAGAAGATCGGAGCTTCGATCCCCTTCCTCGTAGAAGATTTCAGCACATGGAATTTCCCCCCTCATCTATCTTAATTCTCATTTTCGGTATTTCTCTTCTCTTATGTGTATATAACGATCAAATATGCAATCTTGGGTGTGGAAGAAGTAAACTTTTTTCTTTTTTCTTTTTTTTCCCTCGGGTTTAATTTTGCAGGGTCGTTCTGCAACTTGTCACAAAAGATTCTGTCTGCAGACTGGTAATTAATAAGCATATATATAAACGATTTAAATAGACCGTCCGATAGCCTTCATTCATGGAATATGTTTTTCAAAATTTCGATTATGCAGGAGTTTGTTAACAGGCCGCTCATCGTCCACACCACCGTCGATAACGCAGCAGTTAATACTAGTATTGGATCCTATTTCCGCACTGTCGTGGATTATATATTGCCTCCTTAGCGATCCTGTACCTTGGGTTCTATTGGGGACTATCTCCTTGGGAGGCACCATTCAGCTACTCGGTTTCATCATATTCATATGCTACTGCTGTTATCGCTGGTCTCATGGTCATGGCTTTGGTTTGGTATAGACCATTATTATTTATTATATATATATATATATATATATGTTTATTGTTTGTATTTCTTTTGTTGGTCTAATTATAATTAATGAACCTTCCGAGGTAGTGGAGCTTGGGGTTCCACTCGTTGATTCTCAAATCAGAATATATGAATCGGTAAAAACCAAAAAAAGAAAATACTAATATATATTTATTCAAAATATTGACTCCGAAGGATATTTCAACTGGTAATGAGTATAGTATTTTAAAAGCTCGGAATTCACCTATGTTAAATTTTCGGAGGGTTTATCGTAATTTACCGTATAATAACTTGGTATTCCCAAATCAGAACCAAGATAAGTCCAGGAAAAACCTACCTACTTGTAATAGGTTCTCCGAAGTTAATATCTATTATTAAAAAATATAAATATATATATATATAGAAGACCTTTTGGATTTAGTTGTAAACATAATATATATTGGCCAGATTATGCAACTTTCTGAAGTTTCCCCCGTGTATTATTTACCTGAATTTATTTGGTTTCTTTTGCCATCGTATTACCATTTCTAATGAATTTCTTTTCTTCTTCTTCATTTCTTTCTTTTTTTTTTTTTTTTGAAATATATTTCCGCCATCGATTGCAGGCACTTCACACGATAGTAACAACTCCAACGAGTCTTCTCACTCTGCTTGTTGTGTCCTTACCATACAAATTTGATGTTGCGGAGGATTCCTGTTTTGGGATATTGGCAGCCATCATCAGCACGTCGAGCTCGTCCTTGGCTTTATGTCAACTGGTACGTGAACGTTATTTCATCAATTATTTTTTGTTTTTCCTTTGGTTTTTTATATATTATTATATTACATAATCAAATATACAAATTAATTATTGTTGACCGTCCAACAACTAATAAAACATGTTGAATTGATTAATAATAATATATAAAAATAAAAGATAACTATATATAATGTGTTAAAAATAAAAATTCCGATTCATAAAATACTAAAAATTTAAAATATAAAATAATAATAATAATAATAATAATAATAGATATTTAGTAAGCCTTGCATGCATGAAAAGCGTTTACGTCAGCAATACTTGTCACGATTAAGTCACCTCCCTGTCTTCTGTCAATAAATTAGTACAGGTCTCTGACTCTCCGGCTCCGCGTGTGACGAAACTTCTTGATTCCCTTAGCTGGGCCCCACCGCATCTTTCAAGGTTGAATTCAGTAAGCACTTTTTTATTTCATGTTGGGACATTTTGTCATGCTGACATACTAATAATATGATAATGAATATCCAGTGGACCGGCTATTGCCGTTTTTCTACACGTAACTCCTGCCTAATGAATCAGAGTGCAAGCTTCGATTTACTCCGTGATAATTCGCTGGAGCAAATTACCTCTTGAATTTTTTAATTGCATCATTGAAACAAACCTTTGATAATTCAATAGATTGCAACAAATAAGTCTTTAGAGAAAAAAAATCGGTCATCAGATAACGATAACTCAATCGATTGCAATAAATAAGTCCTTAAAGAAGATCAGATAAATTGATCTGATAAGTAACTATTTTCGTTTAATAGATATTTAATATGCTCAATAAAAATCATGTTTAAGTGAAATTCTAACTAACTTAAAAGACCAAAAACTAAAAAGTAAAATATATATATATATATATTTTTCACAAAAATGAACATAAATGATGCAAGCTCAAACGAGGAACCGATATAATGCGCAATAATAATATACACAAAATCTAACAAATTACATGAAAAGTTGGTACCGATGCGAGATGACTAGTTTGCCACCAAGAAATATTTTTACTTGGCATAGTAAAATTTTACCAATTTGGACAAAAATTTGGCAATAGTTCATAAATATTAAGATTTATCACAAGTACTTTACTAAATCAAACAAAAAAAAATGATATTATATCGATCAAATAGACCACTTAAGACCATCAGTATTGTTGGTTCCTTGGCCAGCAATCCAAGGAGAAAAGGAACGAGCTCCCGTTCCTACGGAATAATCTACGTTCCTTTCAAAGGGAACATGTCTCCATAGGCACTTCCCTTATCCTTTTTTTTATTCGTTTTTTTAATCTTGATCGATAGAAATATAATATCAAAACCTACAAAAATTAAAAAGGTAATGTTAAAAAATTTTGATGAAATAACTTGGTATAAAGTATTAAGTTTCTTCAGAACGTTAAAATAGCATCTAAAAGTAAGGGATGAGTTTTTTAAAAATAGAATAGTCTAAGAGCAGCCTCAATGTGGGTGTCTTACTGTGCTCTACAAGACAAAGTGATGAGGCCAACGTTTCTCCAACATTGGAGTGCGTGACTTAACCGAGCTACGTTGCTCTGCGGAGCAACGTGAAAAATTGGTTTTTTTTTTTTTTATGTTAGCTTTGATTGGTTGTATAATTTTACTGGACTCAAAAAATTTTTTAGAAAATGAACAAACTTTGTGAAGTAATTTAAGGATAAAATGTTAAGTTTGTTGATAAAAAAGTTAATTAATATATTGATATAATATATAAGAATAAAAGATGAGTTATTAAGAGAGATGGGGATGGTCTAACTAACAAACTAGATTATGTCTTGAAAAAGAAAGGATTAAATGGTAATCATAAGTCATATGAATCGATAAATAGTATGTAAATATTTTAATAAAATTTTAATACATAAATATATAATCGATAATTTGTAAAAATATATATTTTATTTTAAATATTTAAATATTATTAATACTTATATAATATTTATATAATACTTATTTATCCACATATCGTCAATCATTTTCTAAAATAAGGGCATCTGTCACCGTCCAAATCTAATCAATTATTGTGACCTTTTTCCCTTTCATATTATATATTGGAATCCGGATCGGTTGGAAAGCCTTATATCTTCATATGTCATAGTAAAAACCTCAGTGGAAACAATTTTAAGTGCGAAACAAAAACTTCAAAAAATTTAACCGGTAAATCTTCCAAATTTATTTGAGTTTCCCTTCGACTCGAGCTTATATGTATGGTTTTTTTTTTTCATCCCATCCATGTCACTTGAATCTAAATCATTAAACTTTTGTATTTTCAACGATTGAGATCTAATATACATTAAATCAAATATAAGATTAAGGATTGAATCGGTCTTATTAAAATAAAAGGCAGGATTGTAAAAACTCGCTATACATATAGCGATCATAATACCATCTCATTCAACAATTATGTTGTTTCAATTATAACTTATCAAAGAAAATAAAAAGGGAAGGAAAAATAACTTAGTATAAGGAAGGTACTCAATTATGGCTTGAAAATTTACATTCTGCCATGTTAAAACGAGGTGTAGAAATACATACAGAGTACACAGGACTAGTTGATTTTAGTTTTATCACCTAATGGAAGAACTTTTGAAAGTAAGGAATTTACCTATGGTTGGATTTTTTTGCTTCATTATATGCTTACTTACAAGACAAAACACAGTTAATGGGACATCAGAGTTTACTATAACATGGCCACTTCGATGTCTACTTAAGCCAATATGATGATGAGACAATAAAAAACTTAATTGAAAAAGAGACCAAGTGAAGACTCCTTACGTGGAAGATCCATTTTTTATTTATAGAACTAGAAGAGATGATTTGGACTCGTCCATATCTTACCCAGATAGATAAATGTATCATTTTAATTGGATACAATCTGAGATCTCTAAAGGTAATGTGGCATCTCAATAATTTCCATGAATTATTGTTTCCATGGTGTCCCCTTAATGTTTGACATCCAAGCTTCTTCGAGAAAAAGCACTAATATCCAAGGTTCGTGGGATAGATGCCATGAATCATGACCAAAGATAAAGGGTCAAGGTCCCAACCTATGGTAGGTCAAACACATAGTAAAGCTCACTTGTATAGCCAAAATTCTCTCAAGGCTAAGAGTTGGAATCCACTAAGACGTCAACCCATGATCCATATCGATCAAAATGAGCCTTACAAGCTCATTGTCCAAAATTACCTATCAATATTACCAATTAAAAATCATAAGGAAACATATTACTAGAATGGATCAAAACAGTATTCATTTGTTGTATATAAATTCATGAATCATGGGTGATTTCCCGATGTGGGGCCATTCTAAATTTGATCCTTATATTTCACTCTTGGCAATGGCATGAACTTGGCGATTGGAAGATCATACTCATAAATGTCCTTGCATTATTCAATGGAGGGATTGGGCTGTTCATGGCCAAACTGCGAAAAGACATGGTCTTCATGGTATGATTATGATTTAGGACAATCTTTTTCGTTTTTTATTTTCTTTCCCTCTTAATTTTATACATGAAAGTTCAAGTTAATGAGCCAAATTTTTATTTGTGTATTTTACTACTTTACCTCTCATTATATATAATATAATATTATATATATATGTATTATGACAAATATTGAATTTCATTTGATAAAGCAATTGCAATCAAATGGATCCATATAAAGCTTGACTTATGAAGTGTTGGATTACAAAAATCCAGTGAATTGACAAGGTCATCTCTTCAAGTATCAATTTTCTTATTAGGGATATCGATATCATCATTTCTCTTGAAAGAACAAAATATATTTGACTAGGGAGTGCAATAATATAAAAGGATAACTTAATACCACATAGGATTATAAACAAATCGGACAAACAAAATGACAAAGACATATGTGTACATATATACCTATATATACTAACAAACTAATATCAATTAGGTCAGCGCCATCTTCAAATTGACCAACATTTTAGGAGTGAACTTATGATAATGCTTATCAATTGATGATGGTTGGATTCGTAGGGAGAAAAAAGTTCTGCCATAAGTAGTGGCGTATCTATGAATATTAAGGTAAGTATTAGTGGATTTATAGATTTATAATAGTGAAGGAAGAGAAAAAGGTTCATGAAATGGGGGTAGCCGCAAGGTACTGTATCCCTATACTAGGTTTGCTAAGGACTTGAGAAAGGGGCAGTAGTTAAAGGATGTAATTGGTAGAAATAGCAAAATTAATAAGTAAAATTTGACAGAATATAATATTTAATAATATCAAATATCATATAAAATATTAAAATTTGATTAGCAAAAAATTTAATTTAATATGAATTGAAATCTTTCAAACTTGACGAGTATAACTTTTTTTTTTTGGGGGGGGGGTGTGGTGGGGTGTGGTGTTGTGGTGCGCGGTGCCACTGACATGTATAACTTGAGAAACACGCAAAACAAGTGGTGTCTAATTTATCTTTTAAATTTTCGTATTGCTTTGACTTCAATAATCGCGTGTCTACTAGTGTGGACGAACTACGGAGGGTAAAGAGATTTTATTTTTCCTTGTGTTTGTTTTTCTACGTTTTCTTTTTTATTTGGAAAAACAGGAATAAATCTTGTTGTGTAGATTACTAATTATAAGCTTCGATTTATTTAAGAGCAAATTATATATGCACCTTTAAAACCATTAGTAAGGCGCAGATAATTTTTTAAATTCACAAATATGCATTCGTATTTCATAATTAAAAAAAAAATGGGCATATATCTTTTAAATACTAAAATTCTAAAACTGCCTATATTTTATCCGCCTTCTAGCATCGGTTTTCTAAGTTTTTGCAACAAAATGCGACACGAAATTATCATTTCATCGTAAATGCGTCTGAAATGAGATACAAGAATCAGAAATAATACTTCAATCGAAAACATAGTGCAAAATGATGGCGGATAAAATTTGTATTGTAATAATCTCGCTGCGACTTGTACACAAGCTTTATTTCTTTATTTTTTTTTTTTCCTTTTCACTATATTACAAGTAAAGAGGAGTCAAATTTATTTTATTCGATTCTTTCTTTTTCACTATATTACAAGTAAAGAGGAGTCAAATTTATTTTATTCGATTGAGATATTAGTGTTTATATCACTAAAATAAAATAGCTTAATATATACGTGTACTTTAAAGATTCGATACATCGAATATATTAGTATATATAACATTTTTTCTTGAAAATTTACTTTCTATAAAATCTACTCGTTGATTTGCTTTTTCCCATTTATATATAGCTATATTACACATTGCAATTTAAGGAAGAAGTCATTCCAACGTGATCCGATGTTAATACTATTACATTACATATGCTTCCCCTACTCCTTGAATTTCCTAAACGAGGCGATGACTACGATATAGCTTATCGAGTTCTCTCTATAGCTTGGCTTTCATTAGGACATATCTCTAGAAAAGTAGGCAAGGAGCCACTAACTTCCATCGCTGAGTTGATGGTTTACCATTTTATTTTACTTTCTTTTCGCCGCCTAGTGGTGCAAAGCGTTTATAATTACAAACTAAACCAAGGATTATTACCCGCTCTCACTCTCTCTCTCTCTCTCTTTCTTTGAATCATGCAGATAGGCTCATTACTGGTCATCGCATTTGGGCTAGCTCAGTTGGGATGTGCTCTTTACCTACATGCAACCCGCAAGATTCCATGGTTTTCTCAAAATCCAGAAAAGTTTCCTCCTTCGGTCGAAACCACAGTTGCGAATGAGCTCAGAGTTGAAATGTCAGAAGCAACCCCAAAGATCTCATGAAATGATTGACAGTGGAACACATCATACTTCGATACATCCTATTCTGTTATACTTTTTGGCCGGTAGAATGTAAAACATTCAATACTACCTACATACCTCATGAACGAATAAATAATATGTAATTATAAATAAAATTTTAATATATAATAGCATAGAAACATAATTTTAAAAAAATATATTAATTATACTTTTACATATTAATATTTATATATTATTCATTAATTCATCTAATGTGTTACTATTATTGAAACTGTTTTTCTTTTATAAAATAACCCTTGTGTTTTGTGCACTTGTGCATATTTAAAATTTAGAATAATATATATGTATATAGCTTTGGAAACATTTTTATTTATGTTTTATTTACCAATTTTTCACAAGTAATTCCTCGTGTTCACTATAATTTTTCATTTCGTCGACCTTATAGCTAATCGAAATAATTTTTTTTATTTATATATCCAAAAGGTATGTCCTTTATATATATATATATATATATATATATATATAGTATTTACGGAGGAAATACAATTTTCGAATCAATGGCACACAACCTTTACGATAGTTTTATAACCATTAATCCATTCTTGAAGTGTCAAATGCATTGTTGTATTTCTTGTGGCTATATTTTATTAAGTCTAAGTAACGTGTTTCTATTATGTTATTATCTAATGCCTTACATGACTTTTATGAAGTATTTCGCTAATGAAATGAATAAATACAATTTAAAGGGAGCATCTTGTGATTGGGCAAATTGAGAATATTTGAATAAGCATCCTGTAGTGGTGTAAATTAAGAATTTTTGAAAATTCGATCGTGTATTGAATGTATAAATTAAGAGCACCAAATAATTGTGATAAACCAATGTTTTGGGATCTTAATTGATTGACTCTTAATAATTATTTTTTATGACAACAATTTGTGGTTATTAAAAAATCTAACAAAGATTAAAGTTATGTATTATCTTATAGCTCTAAGTTTAAGAAACTCAAACTTTACATATTTTTACCACGAATACATTTTTTTTTTAATATCTTATGAGTTTTTACCATATAATGAAATGATTGTGAGAGTAAGGTTTTATGTTAATTAACTTATTTAAGTGGAGTGAATCAAACAATTAATTGTGTGAATCTTTGAAAAGGATAATGGAAAATCAATCGTTCAACATATTGTATAAAAAGTACAGATACTTGAATGTACTAAAACTTTATATTGTTCAAATGCTTTGTATTGTTATTGAAAGTTTCAATGTAAACATGTGTAAATATATTTGTAAACTTCATTTAGTATGATACATATTGCAATTTTTAGATTATTAACTTCAAAAAACTGAAATGTATAAAATTCATATATGTGATATGTCAAGCAATACGTTGTGCCGGAATTACAAAATAAACTATTTATAGAATTGTGCCTTTTCTATAAAATCTTTCTTGCGATCTTGAATGTTTTAATGTTAAGCACAATTTTATAAACAACATTCAATTATAGAGTGTGCTGAATTTGGCATCAATTACTATGTTGAAATGTTATATTATTTTCATCATCCTATTTAAAGTAAAAGCATTTTCCTCGTGAAGTTTCAAGACATAGAATAGTAAAGGATATTTCTACATATAAAGCTTAAACTTTACAACAAATAAAATCCTAGATTTATCAAAGTTAGTCCAAACAATAGACTAGGCGTTTAAATCTAGCTCTATAGTAAAATTCCCACTAGTGAAATCAAAGATCTTTTAATTATATCCTCGTAATTATGTTCCTATGAAAAACAAAATAAAGATGAAAAGCTTCAAAAGTTTTTAGAGTAGTTTTTAGTTAAGTCCTTAAAGATTAAGATGGAAACTTGACTTAGGTCATACTTTTAGATAATTTCATACAGAAAAACATTTATTTGGTTTTATTTTAAGAAAAATATAAATTAATCATGTGTCGATGCTAATGACTTAAAGATTTGTGTGGTAAACATAGTATGTGTTTGGTAAACTAAACTGTATTTAACTTTTTAAATTGAAGTTGAAGAATTTAGACAAAATAGATACTAATTTAGTGTTAAAAATGTAGAATTATGTGAGAGTACAGTGATAAATCAATAAGTTTAATTTATACTACCAACTCTACTTAAATCAATCAATCTTACAAAGTAAAGTTGTATTTAGTAAATTTTATTACATTTGGTCAACCAATATAGAGTTGAAATTACAATTGACAAAATGTAAAGACAAAGTAATCTTGAACTCTTATAATTAGTTGTGATTAGAAACCTATGTTATTTTAGCACATCACTTGTTTTAAGGTTCAAAGGGTAAGAACAAATAACCAAGTGCACTATAAGTATTATTAGTTAAAAGAGAATGAGATAAAATATAATAAATATCTCCTAATGGATAGATCTTGTATTCAAATCAATAAGTCCGATCAAGCTCATTTAATTGAACATAAAAGTAGTTATGCTCCTAACAATAGTTTAAGAAGTTTATTTTTATAAATATTAGATAAAACCAAGATGAGCACATGGTCATCATGTTACCAATAAATCCATTAATTGGATGTGAAATGATTATGAGTTCTCTAATTACAACCTATAGCATGAATGTTCAAAACAAGCTTACACTAAGGAATAGTACAAATCTAATGATACTATTCCTCATGCATAGTCAACAAGGAGTTTATCTTTAAATAATTAGCAACCTATAGCAATTTAGTGGGATAATGTAAAAATAAATTGTTAATTATGTTTTGAAGTATGAAACAACATATGTAAAATACTCAATAACTAATTAAATTGATACCTGTAGAAGGAAAAATTTATTATATTATTATATTAGCCAAGCCCACTATTTATTTAGCTTAACTCTTGGACTAAGTGATAGGACCTAAAGGATCTAGTCCATATCTAGGGATGATTCAGGGATATTTTCCTTGATAGGCTTAAAACAATTATCGCTAGACTTTTCCATCCACGTCCAATATTTTTTAGGAAGGCTTATGTACTCGTGAAAGCTACTAGCTTTAGATCCTTTGCAAGCTCATTTAGTATGAGACCTCATAAAAATTTAAAAATTAAAATCTAACACTTAGATGAAGCACAATTATAAAGCTACCAAGTTAAGAAAATCATAAGCTTTGTGCTTTAATTAATATGTTCCAAATATCTAGATTTAAGACATTCGGAAAAGTGGTATGATTAAGACAATACTTTTTTTTCTCGATTGGGTTAGAAATATATATATATATATATATGTATGTGTAACTATAAATATGTAAACACTATATTTAAGAAAATCATAAGTGGGTAATTAAAGACGTCGATGGAACTAACTCGATTGACTTAGAAACTTACAAGTAAGCCTGAGACATTAGTCAATATGATCACATGGAATTAGATCTCAAAAATATACTAACATAATAATAAAATATCTAAAATAGTAGAATTTTACTATACTACTCTATATTTATCGTAATCGTATAGAATAGGCTTCATTAATTAATAATTTTTTAGAGATAAATTATATACGTAATAAAATTATTAAATAACATATAGAATATATGTATATATACGCAGCATGTAATTTTTATGCGTAAGTATATACTTTTAATTAATTAAAATACCTGATTAAATACTAATTAAGCAAAGAAAAATAATTAAAAATAAAATAAATATAGGACAACTGGGATTAATTTAGACAAGGCATGGAAAGCAACCAAGGACATTTGTTGGAGTTTAAGACAATAATGTGACATATATAAGCTTAGTATATAACGGATTTTAAATTGAAGAGAGAGAAAAAACCCATTATACAACTCCAAATGCTCTCTAAAAATCTAGAAAATTACTATAGGAACTACTATATGCAATGAAAGATCTAGGAAAAATAAAGTTGGATTAAGATTGTACAAGAAGAAAATCTAGAAAATTATAGCCAATTTTGGTGCAAATCAAGGTTATAAGAGGTTTAAGGAGGAAAGCAGTTGCTAAAGACCAACCACAACCACCAAGTGATAAAAGATCCAACGCTTTGGCCAACCAACAAGGTGGTGGCTACCGCTGGTGGTCGGAGTAGCTAAATTCGGTGAGTGTCCAATTTTTGTTGGATCTTCAATAATTTCTTTAAAATATTAAATCTACCTAGAAAAATTATGAAAAATATTATTCCTGAGTATTTTCATGTGTAGAATATAATAAAAATATTATTTTACATAAATTTTGAAGATATATAATATGTCCTTAAGAAATCGATAAAATCAAGTTAATTTCGATATTAATTTAAATTATCGTAACAAGTAGTTTTGAGCTCCAAATTTTTATATAAGCTATTTAACACTTATATTAAATTTCTATGTAAAGTTTAAAAAAAAATCTATTTTCTACATTTTTCATAATTTTTTAGCCCCTAAATTATAGCTAAGATGGCATTTTTAATTAAATTAATAGAATTTTCCTTAATAATCTCACTTGAATTCTAAGCCTAACTGATTATTGATGTATCTTCTAGTATATAGATTATGTTGGATGGGGTCTTATTGGAAGAAGTTATGAAAATCAAGAATATGTCACTTGTATGTGTAATTTAGTGGTATATGAAGTTGAGAATTGGCAAGCAATGATATATTAGATAAGGATTCTAAGAAATAATGAAGTGGAGAAGTGTTAAACGAAGTATAAATTGGTCCTTATAACTGAAACTTAAGAGAAAGGTGAGCAAATCATTTAACTATAGGAAGTTGATTAAGGATAGAAAATAACTCAAAGGAAATGGAAGGCGAGTATTCTAGTAGATAGAAACTCAAAAATTAAGTCAAAAGGAAAAATTCAAAGGAACGTATAGTCAAGAGAGGCTTAGAGGCTAAGTCAGAGGGTAAACTCATAAGAAATTTGGGATTAGCTAGGCTTAGAGGGTATCTTGCCAAAAGATCCATGATTAAATAGACTACATAACTAGTTCAAAAGGTAACTCAAAGGGTATTTAGAATGAAAATGCATGAATGTGAGCACTCAAAAGTTACATCAAAGGGTAATTTCTGGGAAATCTTTGGTGCTTATTAGATTTAAAGGTTAACCTTGTTATAACCTTAACTTTAATATGGCTAAAAGGATAACTCAAAAGCTTTTCAATTTAAGAGCTCCAAGTGTGACCTAAGTCAAAACTTAGCTCAGAGGGTGTTAAAGGTAAAATTCATCTATGAAACGGCTCTAAATTCCTACACTTATGTATACACCTATAAATTGAATTCCAAATCAACTTAACCCTTAAGAAAAACAAATTAATGGTATATCATGTCTTATATACAGTAACTAAAATAGTTGATTGGATAAACATATAGTGATATTTGAAGGAGGACTATAAACCCTACTTTTAGCGAGCCTATGATTTGACTATGAGTACTTCCCGAACGTTCCCAAAAATCAACTAAACTAAGAACTCAAGTATACAATTAGAAATGAACTTACTTTTCCAATTCAAAAGCCTATTATCGATAAAACCTGAACTTGAAAAACTACAAACTCTAAGGTCACCAAAAACCCTAAGCCCTAAAAAAATTAAGGACTTTTAACCCTAAGTGACCAATTAATAATTTAATTTGAATAATTTCATTCAACTCTAGAAATTTTCATAATTTTATAAGGATTAAATCATCATTTACAAAATAATTCGAGAAGTAAATTCTAAAATAATTTCCTATAAGACAATTCCCTTATCTTCATGCTTAAGCCTTACACTTGAATAAGTAGACCAACTAATCACCCTAAATGACTTATCAATTGAAAGTTAGAATCATTTATCCATTGATAACTTATCAAAATTTGGTGATAATATACTTTCCTTATTACCCCTTCACTTATACCACATATGGACAAATTATCACAAGATTTTACATGCTTAACTTTAATAAATGAGATAAGACAACTCCATGCCCAAAAGGAAACCCAATGGCCAGCTCTTACATGGCTTTAAAGGGGGCCATACTCTTGTCTTTCATTTATCAATTACTTTATCTTACACTCCACTATTCATCCCTTAATGCTTACATTATCAATAGTTGTAATTATTGACTTATGTGCATACTACAAGACAACAAAATCAAACCTATTAAACACACTTCCCACCCCAATTCCCATTTGCTCTCACTTTCAATTTCATTTTCACTTCCTTTTCTCTTACTTTGAAAACAACACAAAAGAAGAAACAGCTATACCTCACAAAATCCTTTACTTGCCGCTACATTCCAAGCATATACACACTCATGGCACTTTCAACTCCTTCTTGTCTTGCTTTTGCCAACATTTAAAGCACTTTAGGATCCTTACAACACTCCTTAAACCCCACTTCAAAGAATCACAACTCAAGTTTCAAAAGGGGTACAAGAAGGAGGAAGTAAGACAAATAGCATAAGAGGAACCTTAGTACACAACTATCATTTTTTTTTTTTTTTTTGCTTTAAGGACGAGTAAGTATATCTTGTGTTCATTGGTTAGTATTCATGTTAGGAGACTGATTTTTTGAAGATATGAATATAATCATAAGTTGGTATAACATCAAAGACTATCCTTAGAAGTAAAATCATGAAAACATTATATCAAAGTTGAAATATAAGCATGTAAAGTTAGTGTTTTGCAAAGATATTTATTTAACACTCGACATGAAAGATTTTAAGTTGAGAAAATCTTAAAATGAGAAGTTGAATGAAAGAGAAGCATGCTGGACGTGAGAGTTTAGAAGTCATTTGATGTCGTTTACACTTTCATTAAGTTAAACATACTCAAATTTAGACTTAATTAAAGATAAAAATCCATCACATGAAGTTTTATAAGGAAACCAACTTTATAAGACATGAACTATGATATAAGAACTATGATAAAAGTGAGATCCTCTATTTTCATGTAAAGTATGAGCCAAAAAATTATTTCATGAAAAAAAAGTCAAGTTAATATTTGAATACAAGTAGCTGAAGTTCATGATCTAAAACCTGAACTTAAGGAAATGATGAAACAAGTTGGAAGCCCTCATACTCAAACCAACCAGATCTAGAACATCCCTAAAAGACACTTAAAAATATGATAAAAATAAATAAACAAAATGAAAAGACTAACCAAGGCAAGTTTGATAAATGTATTAAGCCTAACACTCAAAACCAAGCTTAAAACTTCCAAAACGAACCTCAAACGTCAAGTTGAACCATCCTAAAGTTTCTGACCAGCAACTTGACACATCAATAAGGGTTGTTTTAAGACCCTCAAGAAGCTCACAAGGCACTCCTTTATCCTAAGAAAGTGACCATCTTTGAATTGAATAAAAAACAAACTCATTTGACAACTTAAGCCCATTTAAGAGCCCAAGAAGTAGATGATAGCCTTAAGAGTGTAAATCTGACCTTAAGGAGTATTTTGAGCCAAGAATGAAATCTTAAGTCTAAGCCCAAAGGAATTCTGAAGTTACCAAAAAGCCCATTAACCAAACAAAGCCCAAAAGTACTCCAAATCATGATGACCACTACTATTCTGACTTATGGACAAATTTTTGTACCTCATCTCCAAATCTAACCTCACCACATTAAATTACACTCGAAAACGATGAAGATTAACTATAATATTATAAAAATCGAATTTAAAATGAGAAAGTTATACGTAATTGAACTTTTAAGTAAAACCGGAAAAAATACAAAGACTAGTCAAGAGTATAACTTAAGAGGTTTTAGCTTAATTTCCTAAGTTTTATTTCAATTCCTTATAATATTATGATTTCGATAACCAGGGGACCCGCATTCGGAGACAACCTGCCCCCAAACTACTTTGACTGACTCGCATGGCAGAATAAGTAAATTCCCAATAACTCTTTACTTGATTTTACTTATAGAATAGATACACCTAAACTTATATATATATATATATATATATACACATTGGATGCCTATGGGATATAGGAAATGTATGTGTATAAATTTGTGATTGAATGCTATAGCATGTTAATCATATGATAATGGAAATTGTTTATGATAATTTATATGTGTGATTGTATGGAATAAAACTGTCTGATCACCTTAAAAAATCAGATTAACCATTTATATGATTAAGAAATTAAACAGATCATGCTTTCCCCATAATTGCATTCGAATAACATATACTGCCACTTCACGTAAAAGATCGGAAGGGACTCATAGGAGGAAGGCCTCCTACAAGATTGAGTACTAGCTATGTCATCATTTTATTGAGTCTCTATCCTAAGCTAACAGGTTTACTAGGCGCTGGAGATGCCAACCGTCATCTAGGGGTCGTATCTTATGGCTTCTGCTTAAAGCGTGTGTTTGTGGATTGCGGAGGCCACCATACTGTTAGACTTGAGATTTTGAAAATATGATTTGATATTTGGTAAAGAAAGTATATATATACATATATATATATATAATTTTGTTTTGACTTAAGCACAATAATACAAATGAAATAAAAATCTAAGGGCTAGAACCCAAATTTTGATTTGGGTTGGTTAATTATTTCCAAACCCTAACTACAGGGAGCGTAATTCTAAGTCGTATGTAGTTCCTAGGCCACTGCATGCGTTGTATGGCTTATTAATTGTTCATGCATTCATATGATTGTGCATCTAATAAATTTTTTCCATACGATATTGATGAGGGTATTTATCTCACAAAGCTTAAGTTTACACCCCGATAGATTCCTTTTGTTGCAGGAAAACCTCTTCGCTAATCCGAGCCAAGGCATGCCCATAGGGAGTCTCATGTAGAGACAAGTAGGAGCAATCAGGGAGCGTAGAGGAGATTTTGTAAAAGCTTTTGTAGATAATTATTTACCTTTATTTTGTTCATAACATAGTTTAAAGTTTATGATGCAATTTCTATTATGAACTGCATTTGTTTGTAATATTCTTTTGGTATGGAACGTAACGAGTCCACATGTTTACTTGATTAATTTATGTCTCAAAAGTTAATTTTAGTAAAAATTGCTCTATATTACTTATCTATGAGCCTAGTGGTAACATATGGTGAAAAGAGCCTTGTATGTCGTATGAAAGGCCTGCGATCGGTAATGGGGTTAATAGTAGACCTTTGTACAGTACATGGTGATTTACCACAACAACAATACCATTAGGTTGTGATAAGGACAAGTTCAATAACCAAGTTTTGCAAGCAACTAAGTTCCAGGTAAGTGAGATCAGTGCTTCACTACACTTCAAAGTATTATTTTAAAATACTTAGAGGCTTTAATATATATTTGTTTTAAGGTTATAGTTAGTCGACTCTACATATGCAACATATGTGCTTGTATACTGTTTTGCTGTGATGGATTACTAAACTCTATGTGTTGCTTGTTTTATGCCCAATGCTTTATTAAATGATTTGAAATTGATCTATCACATAAAAAATGATCTAACGAAAACCCGGCTTAACCTTCTAACCTAACATGCGTTGTAATCCCCGAGGAGAAACGGTTAGAATTTATAGGCTAAACACGGATACCTTCAATGAAGATAGCTAAATGGTCATTTTTCCACCCTTAGTCAAACTAATTGACAAAAGAGGAGGTCACTGCAAGGTTAGAGGTCATGGTTTGAAGTTAGTCTCAAGCAAAGGGTATTCTCCATTGCGCAAGGCCCAATTTAGTTCCAATTCACAAATGCAAAATGTCAAACTCTTCAACCTAGATTAGGAGAGCACAATTTCTCTAATCTCACGACAAACCAACCAATGTCATGCGATGGCATTTACTTAAATCTACATTGAATCTAACTAAAATTGCTTAAAGACCCTAGTTTCTTTGTGTACAATCTCTATTCCACTTACTAAGCATAATAGAAATCAAACCGTTGAACCCTTAACCAGCACCAGAGCCCATGGGCTGGAAAGCATGGCTAGGCAAATTCTTTCTTTAAGACCTACCACAGAGGAGTCTGAGCTACTGCAATATGCCGACCTGCTGTCTTCACCGAACTAAACCCTCTTGCACTCATCATTCGTCTCCAACTATTGACTTGAATTGTACTTGAACGTCAGCTTGGCTCATCTGACCATCAGCTCAGCTAACCTAAATCCAAGCCATACTGAAAATGTTCAAGGTGAATTCACCTCAAAAAAAGTATTTACTCTACTCGACATAGCCAACCTACTACCCCTACTTGGCCCCTCAGCTTGGTAGAAACCAAGCTAATCATATAGAATTTTCTTTTCTATCAAAAAGCCATCTTCCCACCATGAGCCACATGTCTGAGTAACCATGTAACAGAATTCTCCATACAGGATGCTCATTTTGTTAGATTTTCAATTGTACCCTTATTGTTCCTTGTAAATTACTTCTCTTAGATAATACCCTTTTTATTCTTTTCCATTTTTAGGTAAGTTGCTCTAATTTTTTAGGTATAAATACCCACTATACATGTAGCCACAATGATTTGATCATCATCAATATACTAAATATGCTTCTTTGTGAACGTTACTCTCGTTAGCTTGTTTGTTTACTTCACTCATATCCTAACCTTTAAGTAAGGTTAATTGATGAGTAACCCCATCATACCATCTCATGCGTTATATCAAGTTGTGCTATGAGTTATCAAAAATTCCATTGGTGTGTCATATCCTGTGGAGCTGTTCATAAGTTTGCTTATGTATTACTTTTCTTATTGTTTTTCACACCTTTTGGAACTTTTTGCAAGCTTGGACCCACCCTAGCAACTGACCTTGTCTGTTCTTGGGTGCAATTTCACATTAGAGTAAGTTGTCGCTAATTTTCCTATAGTATATTTTACAAATCTAGTAGGGAATTACTAGTTCAATAACCAGAAGGGCTAGAATTTTAGCAAACAGGATCGAAAAATGAGAATTAAGAAGAATTGGCTAGATTTTCTTTTATTCTTATCATTAACTTTCTTTAACTGTTACAAAAACTACTCTAGTCTCCTCAAGTGACTCAATAGTTTTTAATCTTCTAGTCTATATACTAACTAACTTATATCTGTGAGTTTTACAACTACCCTTCTATAAAGACAAATCATAAATTTGTTTTTTTTTTAGCTATTATTTCAAAAGATTAATCCACAAGTTAATATTAAACAAGTATCAAATTAGACACTTCAAAGCGATTAAGTTGAGTACACCTGGTGTAGATTAATTGTATTATAGCAATTATAAGGTCAGCTTCTATCTTATGATAGTTCACATAACGAGACTGTTGCGACTCGACCTCTTTAGGGCATAACATTTAGGATAA
Source organism: Lumnitzera racemosa (assembly GCA_024138005.1). Taxonomy (NCBI): domain Eukaryota; kingdom Viridiplantae; phylum Streptophyta; class Magnoliopsida; order Myrtales; family Combretaceae; genus Lumnitzera; species Lumnitzera racemosa. The sequence continues at coordinate 39,397,339 of JAMXBC010000011.1, read as the reverse complement.
TTATGGAATGAGCAAAATTTCATCTTATCTGTCGATCATCAAGATGATTCGACAATTATCCTTAGGTCCAAGAGCCTATATATATTCAACCGTTTCTCCTCATTTGAAACATTTATGGAGATCAAAGAAATGATCTTCCACTATGAAATCTCTTCTCTCTAAGATTAAACGAACATTCAAGCAAAGAACGACCTCAACTACTCAAGAAATGCAACGTCAACGTCCTGGATTCCTCGAGCTCCCTTATTTGTCACTTGTGTATTCAAGACTCCATTGTTTGTTCCTCTCTATCATTCTCTCTTTAGTCATCCCATTAAGTATCATCTTTATGTTACTACTCTAAGGCCATATATAACACAATGCTTATGTAACTAGCATATGACCACTCCAGTTAGAACCCCTAGTAGCTACATATTAGCAAGTCCACTAGGGAAAGAGAGTAATATCAAAGCTATGGCACCTCCTAAGAAGAGACTGGTTGTTACAAATGATGCTACCTCCCAAGAATAAGAAACCAATGTTGAACACACTTAGCAAAACTTGTGTCCAACACCTCAGAACACTAATCAAGATAATTTGGTTCTTAAGTCTCCTCTAAACACTATAGAGGTGATGCAAACTTTGCAAGAGGCAACAGAAGCCTTAAATCAATTCATGGTTATGTTTTCCCTACTCAAGATTGGTGCCTCTACTACTGTACAACATGAAGTGACTTTACCAAACTCTACTATTGCTACCTAACCAGGTATTACCCTTCTACTCAACCAATTAACTCTCTTACTTGTTAAGAGGATATACCCAAAGGAAGGAATAAGCAATTCCCCTTACCACAAGTTGTAATGGGACAAAATCCAATGTTTGAAATAGAGAATGTAAGAGTATAGACTGGTGGCTCTTCATCCTCTTAAGTTCCCATCTACACAATTGTTGGTGGATCTATATGCCACTCAACCGTAAATGTTGCATTTATAGTATTCACTCCTCTATCTATAGTATCTACTCCAAGGACTTCCTTTATAACAAAAGAAGACTTGGATTAATACATGAAGAAAATTCAGGCTAATCCGTCCATGAGAGTACCAGAGTTGAAGTTTTCTTATCCTTCACAAATTGTTGCAAAACCCTATGATAAGGACAATGTGAGTCTTAAGTTCATGCTGTTCACTGGTAAGAAGGGTAATGCTAAAGAACACTTAATGAAATTCATTAAAATCTTAAAGCCATATAAGCTTAAGGATGACCTGAAACTGAAAGAATTTTCTATGTCACTAATCGAGAAGGCATACACCCATATGCCAACTTTCCTTACAGGATTAACCAATCCATGGAGGATTAAGTGCAAGTTGTTTCCAGAAAAATTCTTCTCCATACATGAAAGAGTCACCATCACCAACGTAAGAAGAATAAGGCAAAACCCAAAGTAAGACTTGATGGATTATATAGAGTTCTTCATAGATATCGAAGATATATGTAATGAAAGAGAATTAGTAAAAATCTTCATCCAAAGGATATTCTTTAAGTATGTTGTACACTTAAGGAACCTATCTCTATGTTCTTTCACTATGCTTGTAGAGAATGCTTGAAGAACTAACAATTCTGTTTTGAGGCAATGAGAGGAAAAAGGCAAGCTCAATAAAAGGATAGTTTCCATATCCTCAACTCAAGGTAAGGACATCAAAAGTGATAAAATGCCAATGAATGATGTATCAAAGAGTTTTATAGAAGTTTCTTCCTTTCCATGCCCAATAGGAAAATTACATGCTATTCTTGACTGTTGGCTGGAAGTTAAGGACATCAAGTTGCCAAGAGCTAAATGTAAACCTAACAAATGAAAGAAGAGACCATAGATATTATCGATATCATCTGAAGGTGGACTGCCCTACTAAGGATCCTAAAGTTTAAAATAGATATTCTATAAAAGAGCTCAAAATGGAGAGCTTATCATCAAAGACAACAATGTTTGGAATAACCCACTCCCAACCCATTACACTTGAATGTTGGCACATGAGTCATTTTGATAGTGATAAATATATCACTAAATCCTTTTGTAAACACTTTTGTAAACAAAAAAAAAATGCTACTTAGCAATGAAACTTTCATTTTTTTCCTTCATGTTCTATTCTCTTAAGCCCAAGTAACACCTTACCATCTTAGTTTCCATGCTTTAAGCCTAGGTGTCACCTTAACTCACTAACTTTCAAGCTTTTAAGCCTAGGCAATGACCTGCCAATATAACCTTTGCACTTTAATCCTAGGTAATAGTAAGCAACCAAGTAATGGGAATTATCCCCCTTAACTAACATAAGAGAATTCTTAAGTCCAGGTAATTCCTTGGCATCTTGGCTCCCGTGCCTTAAGCATAAGTAAAGTCTTGGCATCCTAACTTGATACCTTATGCTTAGGCAATGGCCTAACATCTTGGCTTCCATGCATTAAGCCCAGGTAATGCCTTGGTAGTATAGATTTCATGTTTCAATCCCCAACAATGATCTTGCAAACCATATAATGTAGTCTAATAGTAGGACATATGATAAGAATCAGCCTATTGGACCTATAGCCTGAGTACGTGTATGAGGACTCAAGGGCCTTACCAAATGTATCCTCTCTAGTCAACCAACACAAGAAAAGTCTGAGCTCCTATTTACTATTGACCACCCACAACTATCAAGCCTATCTCCAACCTATTAATTGTCACTAGTTGTCAAACTCCAACCTAAAGGGATTTCAGACTACTCACGCTTTAGCTCAGTAAGCTTGCTCACCATCTTAGCCACCTTTACTGTGAACTGTAAAGGTCCTATCCAAGCTAACCTAATCTAAATGTACTCAAAACCTAACTTAATATCCGTTTAATTTAACTATACTATTTTGTTTGCTTTCTTAAGAGCTCTCTAGTAGTTGCTAGCCACTTATTGTCCCAATCCCCACATAACAAAATCTGCCAACCGAAGCTTCTATTTCAACATTTCCTTTTATGGCCTTACTTATTTTTTATATTTAACTTATTTTAGCTAGTACCCTTTTGTCTTTTCTTATTATGGAAAGTATCCTTAATATTTCAAGTATAACTACCCTTCTTACATGTAGCTACAAGAATCAATCATTATCATTAAAAAATATTCCTAATTTCTTACTATAAGCTATCCACCTGTTTTCCCTTTACTCTCATCCTATCCCTTAACTAAGGTTAAGTGGTGAGTAATCTCACTAAGCTATTCGAATGTCATATCGACTAGTTCGTGAGTCTATGGAAACCCCTTAGTGTGTCATATCCTCGAGGTTATTCGTAGCTTTTACTTATTTTCTTTTATTACATACATTTGTCATCATACATTTCAAGCTTTCTCTAAGCTTTGACCCAACCTTGATGTTGTTGCCCTTATCTATCCTTATCATGATGTATCATCTTGGTATCAAAGTAGAGGTTTATGTTTGGGTAAGTAACTGTCATGTATCTTGTTGAAGCAACACCATGTTATGCATTGTTATGATTAATTGTGTTATGTATATATGTGTTAGTAGTATTAAGTAGTAGAAAGTAGAAGTTATGTTCTCTTCATATTTGAATGTTGCAATGTACTCTGTTTTACCTTGTTTTGAATCATAGAAAACAAAGTAAAGTGTTAGTTGGGTATTATTATTCTAAGTTCAATAAAGTTAGCCATGGTGTTGATTCCTATAATAGAGTGTAGTGGTACTTAGATTTAGGATCTATTCAAGGAATTTGAGCGAGTATGAAGGATGATTATTGGTAAATGGTGTATATTATTTCTAAATAGCAAAAGAGGAAGTTATTGTTTGTTTGATTATCAAGTGAGTTAGAGCTAAGTTTAGGGGAGATAACTAACTCAAGCATAAATGCTAAGATTAGAAATGATGCAAGTGGTGTCATTCACCATAGTAGATAGCTTCAAAATACCCCTAAGAGCACTAATGAAAGATTTGATCAAATAGCTAACATGATAGCGAAGCTGACTCGAGTTGTTCATACATTGGCCTCCCGACCTATTGAAGTTATCTGCAACACTCCACAAGTTACCCCTAAAGTTGGAAATTCTACTCAAGATCTCTGATCTACTCGAAGACAACTCCCAGATCGACAAGATCGAAGTAGAGAAGTAAGAGGAAATGTATAAAGGAAGATAGATTTGGATGAGGTAGACAAGAAAATAGAGAACGGTACTATGAAGTAGAAGAGAGGTTGTATACCTCAAGCTTTCAAACATGTAAAGCTCTGAATCCCGAACTTCAATGGTTCTAAAGATGTTGATGAATACTTAGATTAGGAAGAAAAATCCAAGCGAGTCTTCAACTATTATTAGTATGAAGACTACGATAGGGTGAGAACAACCGTAGTAGAGTTCTTTAGATATGATACATTGTGATGGAGGAACTTTCAAAACATACGCTAAAGGGATGGTCATAGGGAAGTTAGTACTTGGCCAAAGATGGAAAGAGTTCTTAGTGCAAGGTTTATGAAGGATACCTACTTGCATGATACATTTAGTCGGCTCCAAGAACTGAAATAAGGGAGTCGAACTGTTGATGAGTACATACATGAATTTTAGATGCTCATGATCTAATGTGAGGTCAGTAAGCCCTCAGCTTGGATAGTTTCCAAATTCCTTATTAGGTTAACACTTGAGATTCAAGATATAGTAGAACTTTAGTAATTCACTACCCTTAGTCAAGCCATAAGGGTTGCCCAACATATAAAGAAGTAAAGAAGAAACGGACTAGTCTAACCTCAATTGAGCTAACCTATCTCATCCAACCGACTTGTTCAAAGCAATGACTGAGCTCATTATATAATTGAGCCAAATAGATGAATTATCCAAGTTGATGTACCATGATCATTAAAGGTAAGGTACCAAATATCGAGGTAGATGGTACCTATGAGGAATCCAAAGAGAATATTGAACCAAAAGGTAAAGTCAAAGCATGTAATGAACTTGTAGAGGAAAATGTGTTTGCCGATGACTTAGACAAGTCGACCCTAATTGTCCAATAGGCTTTAAGCCTCAAACCATCTGTTGTGGAAGAACAATGGGAGAACTTGTTCCATATTGCATGTAAGATGAATGATCAGGTATATGCATTCATTGTAGACAACGAGAGTTGCGCTAACATTATATCTATTGATCCAGTTCAAAAACTTAAATTGCCAACCTTATCGCATCCACGATTGTATAAGTTACATTGGTTAAATGAAAAAGGGGTACTACATGTTACTCAACAAGTGGTGTTACTGATCTCTATTAGAAATTACTTTGATTAGATTCTTTGCGATGTACTACCTATATGTGCATCCACATGTTGTTAGGCCAACCTTAGTTGTTTTATCGTAAAGTTTTGCATGATAGGTTCAAGAATATGCCTTTGAGAAGGATGGACGAAAGATTATTTTAAACCCCATGACCCCTATTCAATGAGCAAGTTACAAGCCAAATTAACCCCAGGATCCAAGAAGACTTTAGTTCTCAGTCGTTCATAGCTACAAGAAGTTATTAGGTCCAATGTGCTACCTAATAACTTATTAATCCAAAGATTGTTACTTATTAATTTAAAGATTGTTAGAACTGAAAGAGCAAGCCATGCTACCTAATGAAGTAAAAGAATTACTTAATGAATATGCCGACTTATTTCTTAAGTAGCTACTTGAAGGACTACGACCTTTTTGAAAGATTGAGCATTGTATTGAGTTAATACCTAATGACTCTCTTCCTAACAAACCTACATATCGGATGAATCCCAAGTAAGCGACTAAGCTATAAAGACGAGTCAATAAGTTGTTGGAGCAAGGTTATGTGAGAGAAAGTCTTAGTCCATGTGCTGTACCGACCTTACTTCTACTAAAGAAAGATGGTACTTGATGAATGTGTATAGTTAACAAAGCCAACAACAAAATAACGATGAAGTACAGGTACCTTTTCTTAAGGTTGGATGATTTGCTAAGCGAATTGCATAGTGCAAAGATTTTTAATAAGATCGACCTGAAGTTCGGTTACCATCAAATTCGAATAAGACTAGGGGACGAATGGAAGACTGCATTCAAAATTAAACATGGTCTATATGAGTGGCTAGTAATGCCTTTTAGCTTGTCTAATGCCCTAAGTACTTTCATGAGATTAATGAATCATGTACTATGAAATCTGATCAACAAATTTGTTGTGGGCTAGTTTGATGAAATCCTCATGTATAGTACTGACCTTACTAGTCATACTGACCATTGCCAAGTTGTATTCAATGTACTTAAATATAAAAGACTATTTGGTAATCTGATAAAGTGTTGTTTTTGTCAGGAGGAAGTGGTCTTCTTTGGACATGTAGTTGGTAAAGGAAGTCTACAAGTTAATGATGAGAAAATTTGAGCTATTGTTGATTAGCCAACTTCAACTTCTTGCACTAAGGTGAGGAGTTTCATGGATTAGCCTCTTTTTACCGACATTTTATTTAAAGCTTTACTACAGTTGCTACGCTACTTACCACGTTAATAAAGAAGAACGTTGAATTCAACTAAAGAGAAAAAGAGGAAGATCTTTGCCGAAGTGAAGGCAAGGTTGAACTCTCTGCTAGTTCTAACATTACCTAACTTTAAGAAAGTATTTAAGCTTGAATGAGATGCATCAGGTATAGGTATAGGAATGAGATGTATCAGGTATAGGTATAGGAGTTGTGTTGATTCAAGAAGAATGCCTTGTTACTTATCATAGTGAGAAGCTAAGAGGAGCACAATTAACTACTATGTATATGACAAGGAACTTTTGACATTAATCTGAACTCTTCATGTATGGAAACATTACCTTCTGCCAAAATAATTCATCATCTATACTAATCATAAGTCCTTTAAGCATTTGCAAAGTCAATCTAAGCTCTCAAAGAGGCAAGCCTGATGGATAGAATTCGTAGAAGGATTTAATTTTATATCATTAAAGGCAAGCAATGCAAGTCCAACGCAGTTGTTGATGCACTATCAAGAAGATACATTCTTCTTATCGAACTACAAACTAAACTTTTGGGATTTGCGAGTATCAAAGAACAATACGCCTAACACCTTCATTTTGGTCCAATATATGGACGATCTTAAGAAGAGAGGATAGTAGATGATTATCACTTAAAGGATGGATATCTTTTCTGAAGTGGTAAGTTGTGTATGCTGACCTATTCTCTCAAGGAGCTATTAGTGAGGGAAGCTCACAGCGAAGGACTCTTTGGATATTATGGAGAGAAAAGGACTTATAAACTATTGAATGCCCAATTCTTTTGGCCTAAGATGAGACAAGATGTGCACCGTTTGGTCGAAAGCTATGTCACCTACAAGAAAGCCTAGTTGAGTAAGGGAAAGTAATACCTCTACTACCCTAACCAAACTATAGGTAGATTTGAGCATAGATTTTGTCCTTAACTTACCTCGGACCACCCAAGGTAAAGATTATGTGATGATCGTCATAGACAAATTGAGTACAATGGTACACTTTGTGCCTTATTCTAAAACTAACAATGCTTTGGCTATTTCTTTTCTGTTTTTGCAGGAGATTATTCACTTACATTGTACACCAACAAGCATAGTATCAAATTGAGACCTAAAGTTTCTGAGTCATTTTTGCAAGACACTATTGTGTCAGTTAACAACCAAGTTACTCTTCAACAAGTCCCATTCACACACCTCCCCCCCCCCCCCCCCCCCCCCAAAAAAAAAAAAAAAAAAAAACCGATGGTTAGATGGAGGTTGTCAACTACACTTCAGGATCACTGCTCCAAGCTACAGTAGAGAAGAACTTAACCTATTGGGCTTACTGGTGGTGGAATTTACTTATAAGTAGACGGTATATGACACTACTGGATATGCTCCTTTTGAGGTCGTCTACGGCTTCAATCCTAAGCTTCCCCTCGACCATACCCCAATGCCCATCTAATCAAGAAGACCCCAAAGCTAAAGAATGAGCTCAATCCTTTTAGAAGATCTACCAAAAAGTTGCCCAACAAATAGATTGTGCTACTAGAAAGTTAGAGGGAAGGCCTTAAGGAAGAAGAACCGAGTAGTTTCAATCTAGAGACCTAGTTTGGTTATACCTAAGCAAAGAGAGATTCTCAAGAAAAAAAGGAGGAACACATTATCTACCTGAGCTAAAGGACCTTTCAAGATAATCTAAAAGATCAATTACAACATTTAACAAATATAATTGCATAAAGATTTTAGAGTTTCCGATGTATTTAATGTTGCTAACCTTAATCCTTATCAATATAAAGAAGAATAGCATGAAGACTCACCAAATTTGATCCCAAATCCTAACCAACCTGAAGGGGATGATGGGAATTAGCCCACCGGACCTCTGACCTAAATACACACACGAAGACTTAAAGGCCTTGCCAAACGTAGCATCTCTAGCAACCAATACAAGAAGAGTCCGAGCTCCTATTTACTATCGACTACCTACAACTACCGAGTCAATCTCAACCCTATTCATTATCATAAGTTTGCTCACCCTTCAACTCAATAAGCTTGCTCACTAACTTAGCCACCTTTGCTCCGAACTATGAAGGTCATATCTAAGCTGACCTAATCTAAATGTACCTATAGCCCAGCTCAACATCCATTCAATTTGACCGAACTATTTTATCTACTTTCTCAAGAGCTCTCCAATAGCTACTAGCTACTAGCTACATGTCCCATCCCCACATACCAAAATCTACCAAACAAAGCTTCTATTTCTACATTTTCTTTTATGCATTTACTTATTTCTTGTATTTAACTTATTTTGGCTAATACTCTTTTTGTCTTTTCCCATGTATAGAAAGTAGCCCCAGTATTTTGGGTATAAATACCCTTCTTACATGTAGCAACAAGAATCAATCCTTATCATTAAAAAATATTCCTAGTTTCTTACTATGAGCTATCTGCCTGTCTTCCTTTTACTCTTATCCTATCCTTTGAGCAAAGTTAAGTGGTGAATAACCTCACTAAGCTATTCGTACGTTATATCGACTAGCTCATGAGTCCATGGTAATCCCTTGGTGTGTCATATTCACGAGGTTATTCATGGGTTTTGCTTGTTTTCTTTTATTACGTGCGTTTACCATCCTATATTTCAAGCTTTTAGCTGGCTTAAACCCACCCTCGATATCATCATCCTTGTCTATCCTTAGCGCAGCATATCTACATACCTCCTTAGCTAATACAAAAAGATACTTAAGGCTAAATAAAGCCCTAGCATATCAACTCCAATGCCCTAAGCCCAAACAATGACTTAACATCTAAGCTTTCATACCTTGAATCCAAGCAATATCCTAGCATCTTGACCTTCATGCCCTAAGTCCAGGAAATGCCTTGGCATCTTGGTTGTCATGCCTTAAACCTTAACAGTGCTTTGACATCTTTTCTCTTTGCCTTAGGCCCATGGAATATCCTGTCATCTTAGCTTCTATGCTTTAGGTTGAAGCAATACCTTAGCATCTTGGCTCATATGCTTAATCATAAGTACTCCTTGATACGTAGCTATAATACTTTAAGTGGCAAGTAACTTACTTCGTTGCTGCTTTGAAGCATGGATTGCCTCCAATTAAATTCACCATAAAGTGACTTCTTAGGTTAAGTAACACATAGCAAGACATCATTATTGATTAGTAAAAGCATTGACTCCTAAGAGTACGATGAATCGTTAACTTTTATAATGCAAATTGGTAAGAGTATTTGTCATGACCCTAAAAGGAACCTAATAAGATTACCTAAAATTTTCATATTAAATGTATACCCATAATGTGAAAACCACCTTATAAGTCAAAGATTGCAAAACTTCAATTTATTTATCACTATGGTTTCATATTATTAGTTTATAAAGTCATCATAAAATATAAATAACTATGGATATCCAATATTCTACAATTTCTCAAAACCGTAGAGAATCGATATTCTTTACCAAATAATAAGATAGAGTAATTCGATTTGATAAATTATAAGAAATACCAAATTATTCATAATTCTATTATCTACATAAATTGTTTTTATACCAACTAAAAACTATTCCATTAACCTTAACATTGTCAAACTTGTCTTTCATTTGCACTCAACGCTTAAAATTTATCCCAATCACATCTTAAATGAACTTGCAAAAGAAACTATAGGGAGATAAGCAAACCATAACTCAATAAGTTCATTCCTCACCACTACCATTCAAGCAAGTTATCATATATTATTAGCACACATGCAATTTATTTATATGCAAAATGAATGCATACGCAATGAATGCACGCAACTCATTTATAGAAGTTTAGAACTATAGAAGGTGTAAATTTACATCATCTACACTTTGATTATCCTTCATACTTACCCATACGGAGTGCCTCACCTTAACTACATGAGACTGTCTAGGGGCACCGTCCTACCAGATGACACTCGACTATTATCCTAATCGAGAAATAACAATCAATATAGGTAGACCCTAAATAAAGCCATCTACTGAACATATCTAAGGCCTCTCGACCACACAAAGCAAATTCTCTCGCAATCAATTGAAAATACTATGCTAGCTTTGTCTCAACGATAAAAATATCATTCATGGGTACTACGAGCCCTCGTAGAAATCATACAAAATATATTTAAGATTGGAAAAACATTTTCCAAAAATACTTTTTTCAAAAATTTGCAAAGCTAGCACTCTCTATCAGTATTTAAATTGAGTTGTAGATATGTAACAAATGTGATAGGTTATTTTGGTCAGGTATTTATATTTACCATTTTAAAGAAGCAAGCATATGGATGATAACACACAAAGCAAACAGTCATTCAACAAACAATCAATATCAACTAGCAATCAAATAGTAAATCATCAGAACTCCCTTACCTAGGTTAATGCTTACTCTCTCGACCTTTAGGATTTCTAAAATTTGATAATTGGGTACCTAAAAAATAATAAAATTTATAAATATTCGGAAAAACTAGGTTCCTTAATTACTAAACACTTATTATTATTTGTTTAGTTTTCCATTATAACCCAAGCATGATATAAACATAATTTAACTTACATTTTTTACCTATGTTTCTCGGTTTATCTTAAATTTTCAATCACATAGAACTTTTTTATTTTAACTCCGATTTTTATGAACTTATAGTCGATTTTTATCGTTTTCGAACGTACTTTCATATAGTAAGATCCGTTTTGGACATTATAACCCACATTTTTCATTATGATTTAAAAATATTACGAATTTTATTATTTTTACTTAAATAATTATAAATTATTATTATAAGCTTTTCTTTATATATTTATGATTTAATAAATATCTAAATTTTATATTTTTGAAATTTTCTTATATTTAAGTATATTTTATAATAATTTACTTATTTTTCTATTTTTAAGGTTAAATACTTATCTAATACACTTTTTGCTACTTTAGTAATTTCTTAAATAATTAATTATTTTATTATTAATAATAATTATGAAATTATTTATAATTATAAGATGCTAACGTGGCAGCATAAGGGTGTTCCACATGTCAATTTATGAATTTTCCATATTTCCTACTTTTTCCTATTTTGTAAATCTACTTAATATTTATACATATATATCTATTATTATATTTTATTAAATTTTGTAAATTAACCCACTTTCTTTTCTTAAACCCCATGGCTTAAATATATATATATATATATATATATATACACACATGTTATCTTTCTTCATTTAGTAATTTAGTATTTTAGCATATTGTATATATACTATTTAGGTATATACATGTGCTTATACCATAATATACTACTAGTATACATATTTTTATACTTATACATACACTTATATACTTTTATTTTCTTATCTTAATTATAAATAAATACATATATAAATTCATACTATGCACCTAAATATACTATATATTATACATATATAATTATGCACTATACTTATATATATATATATAAAGGAACGCATGTACATATGTATTTATATAAAGAAAATAAAATTAACTATCATACATACCATATATGCATATGTATATACATTAATCTCTTTATACCATATACTCTACATGATTAACTATAACATATATGTACATATAATTATATACCTAAATATTTACATATATATGTGAACACATATACATAAGAAATACTAACTTTACATAAAATTTCAATACATGTGCAAGTAACTTTATTACAAGAGAAAGAAATTATAACTTGAACTACATTACATATACCTAAAATACAAGTAATTTAACAAAATATACATACAAAACAAAAGTATATGTATAGTACTAAAAATAAATATATCAAATATTACTTAACTAATTCTTTTATGTCTTGAAATGGGATTGCCTAAGAGCTTTTCTTCCTCTTCTCCACTGTATTAAAACAAAATGAAAGAAAACAAGAGAAGAAAATAGGAAATGAAGGAAGGAAAGGGAAGGTTACGGTTAGAAGGAGAGGAAAGGTGTATGTCTTGGTTTAAGTTTGATTTTGGAAAAGAAAGGTGAAATAAATCTAATATGAAAAGTTGCAGCCAGCCAAAGTAATAAAATGAGGTTAAAGTAAAAGAAATAAAAAAGAAAGAAGTGATAAGGTGCAATTAATGAAGGGGACATGTAGCTTATCAATTGTCTTAACTTTATATCTTCTTAAATAAACACTTATGGAAAACAAATCAAACATAAGCAGTCGAACATGGTCTTGGAATTGCAACGTGGAAGTGAAAAGAAAACGAAGAAAAAGGGGAAAAAAAGAAAAGAAAAAGGAAAGAAGGAAAAAGGAGAAATTAAAGAATTGTTAAGTTGACTTTTCCAAATATAAAATTATAGAATCAATAAAAATTATAAAATAATATTCATAATTTTTATAAATTTTATTAACTAAATTGTTACTCGTTACATTTATAATATTTAGAAGTTATCTCAACTCATTGATTAACAACGCGATTATATGTGTTAGTCGATAATCATGTTCTGTTAGGGTTTTAATACCTTTAGGGTACAGTTATTCATTTTATAAGCCTAAGTTTATGATTTTAGGATTTTTGTCAAGTTCAAGTTCAATCCGAGTATTTACACATGTATAAGGTTTAAGATTTTTTTTTGCGCAATTAAGGTTTCAATTAAGATTTTTAAAGTTTTTCTCATTCGTATTATATTCGATTTGAAAATTTTAATCAGTTTTACATTTATTGATTCCGTTAATTTAAGATAATTACTTATAATATTTAAATAAATTCGATACCCAAAAAGCTAAATTTATGGGGTTTACAATATTGCCTCCTAGGGTCGCTATAAGTTATTGTAGCTAAATAAGGTAATTCTAAGTAGCCAAGTAGCAGGAAATACCCTCTCAACTAATGAAAGAGAATTCTCGATCCTAGGTAATGAATGTTATTATCATTACTTTAGCATGATTGAGTACCTCTTCAAAAGGGATTGCTTAAACATTATCGCCACAGGAGAAAGCTTTTGCTCCAATCCGCGAGATAGCTCTAGAAGCTACTTAGATCATAAGAATCTAAGTAGAGCCTTATATTCATGATAACCCTCTAGGTGGCTCCTTGGATCATAGTCTAAGTAGCCTTTACTACTACGAGCTCAATGACCAGCAAGAACACCAATCATAATGACTTCCATCGTTGCTACTAAGTGAAGGCATCACCTCTTAAGCGCATGATAACTAGCACATACTCAAATGACTTTGGCTATTAAGAGGCCCTTTAGTGGCATCATGAAATAAGACAGTAAAATGAGTTCTTCAAAGCATGAAAATCCCTCTAATAAAGGAATGACCACTCAAGTTGCAACCTAGTCTAGATGTGACATGTTAACTATTGGGGAAGGAAGGATATCAATAGGTGCAGTATATTGCCCAACTCTATATGTGCTTGAGCAGTTCAGCACTCCAACATGAGTATTAATCTAACACCCCTCACTTTGATTGGTATATCAATATCAAGGGCAACACCATTTGCCTCATCAAAATCATTTAATTCTTTGGTGCCATCATCATCATCATTATTGCCATCACTATTGCCATCTCCTTAATGGACTAGGGATTCTTTTAATCTACCAAGTTTGGTAACTATTCTTAGCATTCAAAATCATCACCTATGTAGCAAGACACTGTCATGAAGCTTAGTACTATCCCTTATACTGGTTGTTGAAGTAAAATCCAACTCAACCTATAAATATTAAGAATTCATCATGACACATAATGTATTCACAAAGTGTATATAAGCTTAAATGAATTCTAAGCTATGTGACCAATTTGTTAGGGGATGCAATCCCTAAGCAATGTAAAGAAGAAGGAATAGCTACCTCACTTCCCAATGGATGTCCTTGAAACCACTCACTTCCTCCTTATGAAAATAATAAATATGTGGGCTAAGTAATCCATCAGGAGATGATGATATACCTAACTTCCATTTTGCTCATGTACGGAAACCACATTTGGGTAAAAGTCATAATAACTTGAAAGATGTTAGCCTTCTTCAAGAAAACCTATGTGCTTTAGCTTAACATTAAGGTGATCCACTCATGAACTCTATCTAAGGAGTAGCTTCTTGGATGCTAGAGAAGGAACTTTCTCCCTTTATGCCAGAATTGCGACACTGAGTTCCCCTAATTGTGACTAGAGAGTTTAGCAACAATGATGGGACTCTAAGTAAGTCCTATAAAGACAAAGGGAAAGGAGGGGGTAGCAAGGGCTAGGGCTGTAGGGCTCTATAATATTAACATGAAAGAAAGTTTCTGGGATTTCTTCCATTACATCTTATCATTATGCTTTTGTCAATCAAAAGAGGTAAAGTGGCTATCAAATATACATAACCAGGATAGATAATCCAACATTTATTTTTCTATATTATGCTAAAGCATGCTATGATAGAGCAAGATTTGTTTGGTGGTGTAAGGAATGTGGACAAATAATAGTTTGAAAGCAACATAAAGAAGCGACAAACCAGTCACGATAGAGGAAATAACAACTATTCAAGATGCAAGTACAGAGCAAGGAAGGAAAAATGTATGCAAGTCTTGACAAGTATTGGAAAGGAGTAAACAACTAATCCATAAGAATTCAAGATGCATTTAAGTAATTTGTGTTGTAACTACTCAAGTACTACATGGTTCAATAGCAGCAAAAGCTGCAAAAAAGATCGCAATGATACTACTAGGAAGCCATTTCATTTCAACAAAAGACCTATACCTATGAAATATTTTCTTTTAGCATAGTCAAATCCTTCATGGTTTGACTAATCTTGAATTAGTTATCTCAACAGAATAATTCCTCCATGAGAAGTGAATATGCCTCATAGAAAATTATGCAAGTAACGTATACATACACGTGTTCAAATAAAGATGGTAATGTAACCCATAAAAGGGAAGCTCGAACACTTGAACGATACATTTAGTTTATGGAATAGAATAAGAGGAGAATGGAATTAAAGGGAAATGGAATTTTAATTACTAGGTAATGGAACGCGTGTGTAATAAGATAAGAATGTCTATTATGATGTTCACCTAAGTATTGCAGAATTAGCATTATATCATTTACTTAGAATAAAGTAACGAAGAATACGTATTGAATAGAAATTCAAATGCCCAAACTTTTCCTCACAAAACAAAACAAACATAATTAAAATGTAAGAAAAAAAAATCCCAAATCAAGGTATCATTATCGTCTCTCCCCCCTTTCGATCATGGAAGCCCCATTCATATAACAGCCAGCATCACTATCCAACATTTTCTTCATCACCTAACCTAATAGATCCATCTTCATCAGCGAGAGTTGTCCCCCATCACTAGGCTAATGCCCTTACCTGTAGACTTTCAAAAAACAAAGCTTAGCCAAAGTTGGTAAGCCATTCTCCATAATTGAACCACAGTTGCATGCTGATGAACCCTATCATGACTGCGAGTGATCGAGGAGAGAGAGACGAAGGCCTTCCCACTACTATAGAAGAGCAATCAGATTTTTTCAGAAGGCAAATGATTTTTTCAAATGAGTGATCGGATTTTTTCAAATCGATGGAACAATAGCTACAACCACAAATTGAGTCGTAAGAAAAAATAAAGAGTGTCGTATGATGTTAGATGATTTTTTCAAAGGGTAGATGATGCCAATTATCTTTTTCAGTGAGGGTAATGTTGGAATTAATGAGGGGGAAAAGATCAGGAATTCATATCCAAGGCCATCAGGAATGTCAATTCCTCGTCTTTACAGAAATGAGATTCCTTCGGAAGATTTACCTAGAGTCTAAAAGCAACTAAACAGGGATATTAGAAGTACCTAAAGAATAAGGAGAGAATGGAATTATCATTCCCCCTAATAAACGTGCCGGAAGACTATATATATATATAAAGAAGAGTAAGCCTTATATAGATCTTAAAATCCTTTTAAATAAAATCATACAAAACTAATAAAATGATAACAATATGTTACCATTTTTAAAAATATTTTCATTGAGGCTAGACAATACCATAAGCACAACTTTTTTCCTCATCGAAGTTCAAACCGATAGATATTGTGTACGATCATAAATACACTTCAAGGTCTTACCAAGCTATTCTCAACCTATATAAATGGCAATTTCCCAAACATACATAATTAAAAAATAGACAAATCAAACACATAAAAGAAAAAGAAAAGAAAATTGGTAAATTACAATCGAAAAAGGAAAAAAAAATGGATGATTTGAGCTATGGGTGTACGTGCAATAGGAATCTTAGACAAATCACACTGTAGAAATTACCCAGTAATTGGAAGTATTTACGGAAGAAGCAGATATCTGGTGTTCTACATGACCTATAACACGACATCACTTGTTTCTCTGAACGGAAGTCAAGTATTGAAATCATATCAAGGTGATGCCAATACAAGTAGAGAAGTAAAAAAATTTCTCCGAACGATGCCGCCAAGAGTTATACTACATTAACCATTTTATATAGTAGACCTCTTGATTTCTTTGGGGATAACATATAAGAAATTGAATTTCTAGTAGTGCTTAATATTTTGGATGAATACCTCAAGAACCTTAAAAAGAGAGGAAGAAGTGGAAGAAACACACGCACACACACCAAACAAGCAAATCGAGCAGCTTCAATAATTTAGCTTTTCACACCTGTGCTCATAATTGAAAGGAAAGCAAAGTACATGCAATTAGTTCAAGTGACAATTCACACCCCCGGTGGTACAGTTATCTTAAAAAAAAAAACTTGTTTATCTACGATTGGCTCACAAAACAAAATAAAATAAAATAAACCAGGTTAAAGGATGAGTGATCTTTTAGAAGTCCTTATGTAAGTACGCTTAACTTCCAAGTTCTAATAAGATCCAACGCATTTGTGTCAGTATAATTGCATCCAAAAGATGAATAAAATATTTGGCCAGCTTCATAACTTCGCTATTGACAATTATATTCATAATTCAAAGGCATGCAAAATACATGCAATTAGTTCAAGTGACAACTCACACCCCCGGTGGTACAGTTTCTTAAAATGGAGGAAAACATGCTCATCTATGATTACCACACAAAAGAAAAAAATAAAAGAAAAAGGACCCATTTGGCAAACTGGAGGATACAAACTTACAACCATCAGGGCTTGGGGGACATGACATGGACAGACATGCAACAAGTCGATAATGCATGTATTGGTTTCATACGTCGTACCGAAAGTTGTCATCGCTCAACATAAACTTCCACTTGAACTTGATCCTTAAACTTGATTTAAGCTTACCTTCCATGGTGAACCCGTTATAAACAGCGATCCTCCTTTTTCTCTTAAGCTCTGGATCATTTGATGCAAAACCAGTTCCCTCATTGCATGGCCCGTTGAAGCTACTCGAATTCGATCCTTCTGTGTACCCGAATTCCCCAGTGTATGAAGCTGAATACCCAGGGAAAGACTTGTATTTCTCCATTATCATAAAAAAGAAAAGAAAAGGAGAGCGGAACTTGCTTTTCCTTTTCCAGGAGTACTAATATAATGCTTCCTCTTCACGCTATGTTAGTATATATAATGATGAAAAAGTAAAGGTAATTGTAAGTGCAGATCCTTAAAAGATATTAACAGGAAAAACACTTTTTTTTTTTTATTGTAGTACATTATCACTTTGAAACCTCATTAACTGGTTGTTTCGCATGTTTCGGTTAATGGAGTTATATTCCCACTCAATCTATTACCATTAGTTGCAGTAAGAATTTATACCAATATACCGTTTCTCCAATCAATGGCTTTCACTGTACGGTTAAGTCTCATGAAAGGAATCTAAAAATCATGGGGGAAAAAAACAAAGCCCTTAACATGTTTGGTTTTCGGGATTAAATAAGAAAGAATAAAACTACTATTTTTAAGATTATTCCTTATAGCTCCTTTTAAAGTCTCAATTCTCTTGAGATACATAGAAATATATTAGAAAAGACCAAAAACATAACTATTCCTTTAATTATGTAGGGTAATTCCAATCACTCATTTGACAACAATAAAAGTTCCATAAAGTAGCTATTACACCATCAAACACCAGAATAAGTATGTAAAAAAGGGATAGTTATTTTATCTCATTCTTATGAAGTTAATCAAACATGTACTTAGGTTTTGAAAAGATATTATTAGATGACAATAAAAGTTCATGGAATAGTTACTTTGCAAACTAAATATAGGATTTGTACATTTGGTTTACAACAAGATAGGAATAGAGTTACAATTCATGAGAAATATAATAACAAATTAATAGTTATTTTATTTGATTGCACTTTGTAGATGGCTGAAAATTGCTATATTATTTATTGACTTAAGCCTATTATTTATTCAAGTTTGACTTTTTAGACTAAGTAACAAGGCCTAAGGAGTCTGGTCCATATATCAGGATGATTTAAGGGTATTTGGTTTGGTAAGCTTGGAATAAGGATAATTAGACCGATCCATCTACATCTAATCTTTCTCGAGCAAACTCATACACTAAGAAAGGCTACTAGCCTTGAGCCTATTAGTTAACTTATTCTAAATAACTATGAATTAAGTAAGCTTCATCTTATCCATTGATCACTGAGATGATCTAACGAATGCTATCATGCTTAAGAACCTATAAATACTCAGTCTTTCCTATTTGTTTGGAACTCTTAGATAGATTAAAGAAACGGTATTCTACTGTGAAAACACTGTTCTTTAAGATCAAATAGCGTTCAAGCAAAGAATTGATCTTATTTGCTCAAGCTACAAAGTGAACACCTTAGGTCCCCTAAAGCTGCCTTATTTGTCACTTGTATATTTGAGACACTAAGATTACCTGTTCCTCATTCCTACATTGTTCTTACCTAATCATCCCTTTAAGTGACAATCTCGTTTCGTTTCTTTAAAGTCGCGTATAACATATCACTCATGCAACAC
Source organism: Lumnitzera racemosa (assembly GCA_024138005.1). Taxonomy (NCBI): domain Eukaryota; kingdom Viridiplantae; phylum Streptophyta; class Magnoliopsida; order Myrtales; family Combretaceae; genus Lumnitzera; species Lumnitzera racemosa. The sequence continues at coordinate 39,377,992 of JAMXBC010000011.1, read as the reverse complement.
GTACATAACTACTCCAATCGGACCCCTCCATCTACATTTTTAGCAACTCCATTAAGGAAGAGTGATTGTAAAAATATGGTACATCCCAAGAAGAGAATAATTGGTAAGTTTTATCATGACCCAATAGTATTAGTATCGTAGTAAATTAACGTATAATGCATAAAGATCTACGATCAACCCCCTCGTTGATCATAATCCTTCTATACAACACATAAGGCTCATTTTACTCTATGTTACCATCAAGCTCATAGATATGTAATATCAAGCATATTACAAGATTTATCATTTAAATATAAAATACTAAAGTTAAGATGTGGATTCGTAGAATTTCACAACAAAATATTACAACGCAGCTAAAATCTTATAAGAGTGTTCATTATGAAAGTCTAACTATGGAATTAAGCTAAACAAAGTAAATAAATATCTACAAGTCATTATTACAAGATTCCCTTTTCACTTCCTGAAGTTCACGATCTTATCTTGGCACAAGACTCACCTCGGGCATTCCTTGGCCTTAATGAACAAAGAGGTGATCCTAAAACAAAAGAAACCTATCAAGGTATAAGCTTATACTTAGTAAGTAAGTCCCTCTACTATACCATACAAACAATATAATTTAATGCACAACATATCAATGCATAAACACTCAGAATTCTAACCAATACATACAGCAACCTAGGAATAGCTTGCAACTCAAAATTATGCCTCCAGTAATTAGGGTTGAAGATAATTAATCGATACAAGCCATCAACCGAGTTTTAGTACCTAGGTTTTTATTCTACTTGCACCAATGTAGTCAAATCAACTCAAACAAATATATAATTTATACAAACTTTACTTTTTATACAGAAAATATACTTTCCCTTTCAAAAATCAGATTTATACCAACATCCCAAGTCTAACGGTATGGTAGCCCTCGCAGTCCATGAATACACGTCCTAAATGAAAGTCACATGACACAACCCTTCGCTAACAGTTAGTGTCCCTTAGCGCTTAGTAAGCCTAAAAGCTCAAGATAAAAACTCGATAATATATAAATGGCATACTATTGCCTAATCCTTGTAGGAGGCCCCCCTCTTGTAGCCCCTTCCCATCTTCCACTTAAGGTGGCAGTCAATATAGTTTAAGTAAAAATATGAGAAATGCATGACTCATTGAATTTCTTAATCGAATACTTAATTAATTCAATTTCCATTGCGACCAAACAAAGTTCATTCCATACAACTATGCATAGCTATCATCATAAGCAATTCCCAATATTATCTTATTAGTAAGTCATTGCATTCAATCATAATATCATATACATACATTTCCCATATCCTACGAGCATTCAAGTTCATTATATAATACACTAAAGTGCATCTACACTATAAGAAAAACTAAGCATAAAGTCATCAAGAATTACTCACTTAGCCATAGCAAATCAATCGTAATATTCCAGGGGTAGGTCATCTCCAACAATCGAGTCCCTTGAACATTACAAATATGATAATGTTAAGAGTTTAAGATAAAATTGAAAGGCTAACCTAAAACACTTAAAGTTATATTTTTAACTTAGTTTCATATTTTTTCCAATTATACTTAAAACTTTAATTACGTATAACTTTCTTGTTTTAAATCTAATTTTTATAATCTTATAATCGATTTTCATCGTTCTCGAGTGTACTTTAATATGGTATGGTTAAATTTTTGAGATAAGGCTCGTAATTCTATCCACTAGTCAAAACAATAGCGATCCTCATGTTTTGGAACTCTTTTGGGCTATGTTTGGTTATTAAACTTTTGCTATCTTAGGAAATCTTTTGAGCTTAGGCTTAGAACTTTATTCTAAGCTTAAAACACTCTTCAAAATCAATATTCCATTCTTGTCTTATGACCTTAGTGCTATCAACATACTGTGGGCTTATGTGGTCAAATGGACTTATTTTTTATCTAAACTAAAGTTGGTGACTTTGTTGAGCTTAGAGAGATTTATGTGAGTATCACGCCCTGAAGCAGTAGAGTCGTAACAGTTCCACTGTGCAAACTATTCTAAGATAGAAGCTAGTCATACAACTACTATCTTAGATCTGATTTATACAAGACATCTACGACTAACCCACTTTGAAATAAATGGTTCATAATTTAAAAAAGTTATTTACTTGTAAACTTAAGAAAAGTACATACTTGCATTAAAATAATCTGAGTATCTTATAAGATTGAGCGATCTAGTCACAATTTAATTGAGTAATTTGTAAACTAATGCCAAAAGCTTTAAATTAAATCTAACTAGAAAACGTATTGGTCTTCAGTTTACATCATTACTCCCCAGGATCCTGTAATTGCTAGCATTAAGGTGATTATAGGCCGCTTCATCGCTAACACCTACAACAACGACTATAAGGATGTGAGCAACCACAGCTTAGTAAGTTAGGATGGAGACTTAAAACTATACTACAAACAGAAACATGGTTATCAACCAAATCATTAGGTCCAATGCATGTTCAAGCAAATGCCATCATATAACATTGTCCAGCCTATCGTGAAATTAGAGAAATAGCGTCCACTTTAATCTAGGTTAAGGAGTTACCATTAATGCAGCAGCTCACGACCAAACTGAAGCTTATGTAATGGAGACACTACTCCTCCCATGACTATCTTTGAACCATTAGCTTCAACCTTACCACGATCTTTTCACTTGTCACTTAGTTCGACTAAAGATGAAGAAGAGACTAATTATGTTATCCAGCACTATCCTTTTCGAAGGGGTCGGTATTTCGCTAGAGAATCTTAAGTTTTTACTAATGGGTTACTATGCAGGTTCGATTTATGGTTGCAAGTCATATATTTGTTAAGTCTAGTTTAAGGTGATTAATCATTTCATATAATACAAGCCAGAACAACAAATAAAATCATAGCATCACTCATACTTAAGCACATGCATACAACCAACTGTCTAACCAGTATAACTAAGTATAATCTTAAGCCTCCAAAATATAGCAACATATTAATCCCAACTTATCTCGACTCTTCGCTTGCTCACTCGAGGTAAGACTCATTCAGTCTATTGTCAATGATCCCTAGAATACCAATGTTGCCTCAGTTTTTATATAATTGTTATAGATTAGTTTTACCCTATAATACTTATTGTTACCTTTAGTTTAGAGTTTAATATGCCCAATTATCTAGATTCTCAATTTTTTTACTATTATGCTTGATTTGGCTAAGTTCGAGTTCAATTTTCTGCATTCATTTCTAAATTAGACTCTAGTTCGGTTTCTAAGTGCAATTTTATATACAAACCCTAGAAACTCGTTTCAACCCATAATGTGAAATTAATCACACTACTTCCAGATATCCTAAATACCATAATTACCCCTAGTCACTATTTTATTCTACCCAATATACTTAAATCCTTATTAGTGTATCGAATTTACCCTCGATGTGAGAAATTTTTACATTCTTCATATAATGACCTAAATTTAAGTTTTCCATCAGATTTATTTATATAACATCAATTTTTATTCTGATATCTTCTATTTATTATATTTCCAATAATTGCATTTTATATATCATCATATATTATATACATTATACATATCTAATATTTCTATCACTCTAATTAGCATCTCCCAATATCAATTAACATTTCAAAATGTCTAAATTCATCCCAAATCATATTTTACACCTAATTACCCTAATTTACAAATTAACTTAAAATTAACTAATTTTCCCGATTACTTATTTACTACATAATTATCTTAATAATTACATCTAACACCCTAAATGCTACAAGTACCATACTTCATCAGATTTCAATATCCTAAAACATATAATTATTCACTAATCAGTAATTAACCATTTAATTACTTAATTAACCAAAAATAAGCCATTTTATACATCATTTTAAGGCCTAAAAATTATCTAAAAATTTTGAAAATTCATTTTTGAAAAAGGGCTTCATAGAAATGTTCTATATTACCCTGGTAGCTTACGGAAAAATTTTAAGCTTAAACTATACTCTTAAACCTATTTATTTTTAATTCTAAACATACTCAATTTTGTTTGATTTCTTAAGGACTATATATCATAGAATATATTTTCATCAAAATAATATTTTTCATAAAAGCTAAATATAAAAATATTTCAGAATAATAAGTTTCATAATTTTCCAACTAATTTTGATATTTTTAATAATTTAAGAAAAATCGGGTAGAAATCGAAACTCACCCGAACTAGTGGCTTCGGCTACCATCGGTGGCCATAGGTGTGTCATCCCATCTAGGAGCTGCCACCACCATGTGGTGGTGGTGGCTGTCCACTCCCAACTGCTCGTTGGGTTTGAGTTCTTTTTAGAAGCCCAAACTGCACGATTTTTTTTGTAATTTTTTGTAAAACCTTGATTTCCTCTCAGTTTCACCTCTCTCTAATTTTCTACAATTCTAGACATCCAAAATGAGCTTTTAAAAAATTTGGGGCATTTATATAGGTCTTAGAGAATTATTATGCATTAATCTGATTAGACAATTGCCTAATCTTCTTCCAATTTGCCTTTTTTATTGTTCTAATTTAATTAGCTGAACTTTTTCTTCTTTTCCCCAACTACTACAACCTAAATCTAGATCATTCTTTATCTTTTCTAATTTTTATTTATTTTTCCTTAATTAATTATGAATTTTCTTTAATTATTTAGCATTATTTTAGCATATTTTACGTATTTTATGTAATTACGCGTATTTCTACCTACATGTAAATTTATATATAATAGAAATAAATATTTCTAAATATTATCTAGGTCATTTGATGATTTATGATTTTTAGTATACATATAATTTATCTCTAGCGATTCATTAGTTATTAGAATACATTTTACACATTTTCAATAAATAATAAGTAATATACTTAAAATTTGGAAATTTTACATTCTTTTATTTTATTACTTATTTTCTTAAATTTGAACTTACAGGATTGTTTTTACTAATATTTCTAACTTTATTTGATAATTTAGGTTCGATTAGATCCTTTAACCGATCGCCCTAAATTTTACAAACCAAACTTCCAGTAACTGATTGTGAGTTTTACAGTGGGCTTCTTATGGGTTTGAAAAAAAAAATTCTTAAGTGATTTAGGTGCTGATCAGAAATTTGGTGAAGGCCCAACTCGAAGTTCTAAGCTTTTTTGAATACTTTAAACTCGGTTTTGATTTTTAAGTTTTATACACTTATTATACTTATTTTGGTAGGTCTTTTCACTTTATTTATTTTGTTTTATCATATTTTTAGGTGAGTTTTCTTAGGATTCCAAACCTGGTCAATTTGGTTCAAAGGTTTCCAACTTGATTTTTCAACTTGTTTCATTATTTTCTTAAATTTAAGTGATAGAACAAGAACCTATACTACTTATATATCAACTTCAACTTAACTTCTCTTCCATAAGGTGATTATTTAGCTTAAGTACTAAGTAAAGGTCATGAATCACATACTTATCATAAGTTCTATACCTTAGCATCTTAAAAAGTTAATTTTCTCATAAAACTTTATGTAATGGATTTTCCTTTGCCTAAAGCTAAATTTAAGCATATGTAACCACATGAAGGCAAAAATAACATCTAAATACCTTACATACTCTACACGTCCAGCATGTTACTCCTTTGTCCATATACATATTTCATGATTTTCTTAACTTACAAACTTTTCTTATAAGTGTTAGACATGTATCCTTCATAATACCAACTTAGTATGCTCATAGTCCACCTTTTGTATAAGAGATTCATAAGCTTACTACTTAAAGTAGTCTAGTTATTTTATCACCTTATGTTCATACCAATATCTTCATAAAAATGTAGTCTCCTAAACATAGCATAATAGAGTACATAACAAGGAAATAAACTTACTCGTCCTAAAAACGTAAAAATAAGTGGTTGTGCAACTAAGAGTCCTCTTTTACTCCTTGTTTTCCTCCCCTTCCCTGCAAGCTCTTAATAACCAAAATCTTAGTGTTTGAGGTAGGTTTTGGGGATGTTCTAAGGTTTCCTAAAATAGCCTCTGAAATAGACAAAAGGAAGGTGCAAATATGTGGTGGCAAGTGTAAGGTTAGTAGGGCTTGGTTTCCCCTTTTGGTTTGTGTGTTTAAAGTGAGAAAAAGGAAATCTAAGAGGAAAGAAAATAAGAAAGAGAGTGCCGGTTGAATATGTGTGTATAATGTATCCAATAAGCTCCTTTTTTTTAGCTTTTATCAAGTACATGAGCCATACTTTAACATGATCGGATGATGTAAGTAGTAAGAGGTGAATAGTGCTTGTGAAAGATAATTGGTTTAATGTGTGATTAGCAAGGTATGGCCCCCTATCCCCTCTTCTTACAACCAACCATGTAGGGGTCAAATAGGGGCATGGTCCTTATCATTTCACATATTTAAAATTGAGTTGATAAATTAATGAGATAGCTTATCCTTATGTAATACAGTTTATGGTGATATATGAAATTGGTCTTATTACTAGCTTTTGATAGGTTATTAATGGATAATTGATCCCAATTCTCAATTGACGAGTTATTTAATGTGATTTGTTAGCTTACGTATCCATATGTAACGTAGCTTATGAGTGAAGATAAGAGAATTGTTTTATATGTAATTCCTTTACGGTTTGGTTCGTAAGTTATGATTTGCTTCTTATAAAATTTTGAAATTTTTTAGAGTTGAATAAAATTATTCAAATAAATTTTTTTAATTTATTTAGAGTCACAAGTCCTTAACTATACTAGGTTTTAGGGTTTCAAATGACTTAAAGTCCATTATTCTTGTGTTCGAGTTTTTATCATTAATGAACTTTTGAATTAAAAAATTTAGTTTGTTTTCTAAATGTAAACTTAAATTCTTAGTTTAGTTGATCCTTGGGAATGATCGAGAAAAACTCTTAATTGATCTACATATCCTTTCAATAGTAGGGTTTACACGTTCGATACTACATCCTAACAGCTCAACACTAATGTTGAGCTTATAGAGCAGAATCCACTCTCACCACCTGAGAATATTAGCCAAGACCATCCAATACCTGAGATTCCTATAAATCCCATACAGAGAATGCAGATAATACAAAAAGCCAAGAGGGCATTAAACTAGTTCATGACTATGTTCCAACCCATCTTTACTGGAATGGCAGCCACTACTAATGTACACTAAGGTATAGCTTTGCCAAATCCCATGGTAACTACACGACCAAGTGCTACTACCTCAGCTCAACTACTTAATCCTCCAGCTATTGAGGAAGATCTCTATCAAGGTGGAGGTAATAAAACCCCCATCACCAAAACCTACATAACAACTAACCCATATAATAGAGAATGGAAGAGTCTAGTTAAGCGGCTCTTCATCCTCATGCGTGCCTACTCCTCTACCCAATCCTACCATTCCAATTTTGGGTGGATCTACTTCTTATCCCAATGTTGCTCTTGATCCACTACTTACATCCACAACCTCTACTTCAAGGACTTCCTTTATAACAAGGGAAGATTCAGACGCCTATATGAAGGAAAATACAAACTAAGTCATCTATGAAAGCACCAAAGCTGAAACTCCCATATCATCAACGCATCACAACAAAGCCATATCCTAAGGACTATGTAAGTCCTAAATTCAAATTGTTCAATGGCAAGAAACGAAGTGCCAAGGAACACTTGCTAAAATTTATCAAGACCCTACAACCTTATAAGCTTGATGATGACTTGAAGCTTAGAGAATTCTCCAAATCATTGACAAAGAAAGCATCCACCTAGTATGTTAACATCCCCTCAAAGTTAGTTGGTTCATGGGGGACTATGTGTAAGCTCTTCTTAAAGAAATTTTTCTCCACTTAAGAGCAAGTCACAATTATAAACATAAGAAGAACACAACAAAACCTTGAGGAAGATCTAATGGATTGTATAAAGTGCTTTAGAGAACGCACTCTAGAGATTCAAGATATTTGTGATGAAAGAGAACTAATGAAGATCTGTATCCAAGGGATGTTCTCTAAGTATACTATATACTTAGAGAACCTTTCCTTGTGTTCTTTTGCTGCACTCAGTGAGAATGTACAAAGGACAAATAATTCTGTTATGAGGCAATAGAAGAAAAGTAGCAAGCTTAACAAACGAGCAACATTTGCATCCTTATTTGGGAGTGAGGACTTAAGAGACCTAAGAAAGATACGGAAACTCTTCTGTTTCCATGCCCGATAAGCAAGGTATATGCCATCCTCAACCGTTGGCTGCAAGATGAAGCTATCAAATTGCTAACAATTGAGTGCTAACCTATGGAGAGTGAAAGAAGAAATCCTAAATATTGTCGATTTCATAAAACAATAAATCTTCCCACTAAGGATTGTCAAAGCTTAAGAAAGATATTCCATGAAAGAATTCAAAATGGAGAGCTTATCATTAAAGATAACGACATTCGTAACATCCCACTTCCAAGCCATGGAACTTATGCAATAATACACGAGTGTTTTAAAAGTGATTAGTAATTAGTGATTTGTTAGGCATGGAAAAAAAAAGGAGGTTCAAGCTTTGACATTCCTTTTGTAAATGAAGAACAAATTTCGCTACTCAATAATAAAACTTTTATTATCTTACTCATCTCTATGTTTTATATTTTTCTCTCTTAAAGCCCAAGCAATACCTTAGCATATCGACTCCCGTGCCTTAAGCCCAAGTGACGCCTTAGCATCTCGCCTCCCATGCCTCAAGCCCAAGCGATGCCTTAGCATATCGGCTCCCATGCTTAAGCTTAGGAAATGCCTTGGCATCTTTATTCTTACGCCTCAAGCCCAAGTAGTACCATAGCATCTCAACTTCCACGCTTCAAGCCCAAGTGACGACCTAGCATCTTAACTCCCACGCTCAAGCATAGGTGACACCCTAGCATCTTGACTTCTATGCCTTAAGCCCAAGCAGTGCCCTGGCATCCCAGTCTTCACACCTCAAGTCTAAGCAATGTCTTAGCATCCCGGTCTTCACACTTTAAGCCTAAGTAGTGCCCTAGCATCTCAGCTCTCACACCTAAAGCTCAGGTGATGCCCTGGTATCTCAGCTTTCATGCCTAAAGCCCAGGCGATGCCTTAGCATCTCGACTCCTACATCTCAAGCTTAGGCAATGCCCTGACATCCTAACTCTCATGCTTAAAGCCTAAGCGATGCCCTAGCATATCGGCTTTTGTGCCTAAATCCCAAGTGATGCCCTGGCATCTCAACTTTTGCACCTAAAGCCCAGGCGATGCCCTAGCATCTTGACTTCCATGCTTCAAGCCTAAGTAATGCCCTAACTTCTCAACTCCCATACCTTAAGCCCAAGTGATACCCTGGCATCTCAACTCACATGCCTTAAATCCAAGTGATACCTAAGCATCTCGACTCTTATAGTTGAAGCCTCAGCAATGCCTGGCATCTTGGCTTCCATACCTTACGTCTAAGTGACACCTTAACATCTTTAACTCTATGCCTTAAGCCCAAGCAATGCCTTGGCATCTAGCATTTGTGCAGGAATCGCTATTTAATTAAAGTAGTGAAAGATCCTAGCCTACCATGCTTCTATCTCACTCATGAAGGAACCACAGTCGAGTGAAAGTAGTGATGGTAATAAGGATCTTAGTCTTCTTCAAGAGAAACATATGTGATAGCTTTATGGTGATACAATCTACTTGCCTACCCATCCAAGTTATACCTTCTTAAGGAAGGAAAACAAAGGATGAGGGAAAGGTAACTTTCTCCTCTTAGTTTTGAATCAAAACACTAACATAATGATGTTGATCCTAGAGTCCTGCCAAGACTTACTACATAATAAGCTTGCTGTGCTTGAGGCTTACTGGGACCTACTTCATTCAAGGCCTACTGAGGAAGATGCTCACTATGCTTAAGGCTTACTAAGACCTACTGCTCTTGAGGCTTTCTTGGTAAGTGCTCCTCTATGAAAAGCTTAATGTTCTTGAGGCCTGCCATGCTTGAAGCTTGCTCGTTGGAAGCCAATTCCTTGTCAAGGAATCACTTAGCCAACTTTGGCTCTCGAAGAACATTTTGAGGTTAATTAGGGGTAATTAATTATGATACAATTCCTATAAGAATAACAGAAGGAGTTAACAAGACAAGACATACATGGTATTCAAAAAAAAGAAAAATTGAAGCAAAACATCCAAATAACAAGAGAAGTCCTACCATACTTACAACGATGATGAATTTTGAATATCTGTAAATGATGTCTCTAAAAATGTTAGATGCTCTGCTGTAAAATAGTGGCTTGTCATATTTCTATTCCACTCACATATAGGTAACACAATTGAGTAGAAGTGGTAATAGAATGGAGGACTCTAGTCTTCTTCAAAAAAGTCACGTACTCCATTTTCTCTACAATGTATGCTACCTAATCATCCCATATGAAGAGTAACTTCTTCAAGAATGCGAATTGGATAATAGAGAGAGGTAGCTCTCTCCTTTTATTTCTAAATCTCAATACTAAATCTCCCCTGATAGTATCTCTAGAATCAACACGAAAATCGTGCTTAATAAACTGAAGACCACCATTAGTGTGAGGTGTTACACAGGCTTTTTCCTTCGATGCTTAACTTTATCCTGGAATAGGTCTTTAGAAATAGTCTTGTCCAGTCACTTATCCCAAGGATACAAAACTGGTAGTAGGCGTTTATCTTGATTCACCAACAAGTCTTTTAGCTTCACAACCTTTGAGCTTTGACTTAAGCTAGTCTTCATCTCATTTGCTAATAGAAAACAATATCACTCCCTTCTTTGAGTAGAGAAATTGAGACTTCGCAAATCGCAAAAGCCGTACTGCTATTGCTAGTACGAGTCAAATTTACTATTGTGCAATGGGAGAACTTTGTACAATTTGAAAATTCGTTATTTCAATAACGAAAAGTATCATCTTCTACTCCCTATAATAAACATAAATAAATAAATAAAATGAAATAAAAATAAAAAACTCATAGCTTTTATCATGTAGCAAGGACTTTATCATAGTAAAGTTCAACGAGTGAAATGAGTATAAGCTCTTATTAAGGTAGGCATTTTAAAGAAAATGAAGGAAGAAGGAACCATGTGAAAGCAACAAGGAAGCTATTCAACATCTAATTTCATGCAATCTATTCTCACAAATACAAGTGGGTAGAGGTAGAATCAGACCTATTGTGGCATTATCTTAAAGAACCTAGTCTCGACATTTATCTTAAAAAAAAAAAAAAAGAGGAAAAGCTAAGTGATCATTGTTCATTCAACTCAATCTTATTATGATTTAGCCATAAACTAATTGTTATTGTCAAATAGATCCAAGATTAGCATGGCTGTTAATTATTCTTGCACTTCACTACTATTGCTGATTCATATTGCCTCTAAATGAATGAAAGAAAGAAAAAAAGGTCGTCATGTTGTCATTACTTAATCTAAATTAAAGACATGAATTGGCTCAAGAAGAGCAACAAGTCGTATTGATTTCCTTATCACATGGATCTCTCAGAAGCAATATTTTGATAGTATATAAATATGCAGGTGTTCAAAGAAAAAAGCAAAAATTGACACTTTGGATGTCTAAAAGTTGATTTCCAAAAGTGAAATTTTATATTCTAGTAACTACTTAGAAAATATTAGCATAGCAAACATGGTCCAGATCCAACAAATGATAAGCATGAACCATATTAAGAGGATCCTACCAATTGATGCCAAAGACTAAGGATCTATGAAGCAAATAGATATTGATGCTAGCGAATGTAGATCTACGAAGCAAATACTGGGGATATATATATATATCTTAAAACCACCCAACCATGGGACAATGAGAAAATTGCCCCTAAACTCAATATGGCTAATTTTAGTTCTTTTTATTATTCAAAGCATGAGCAACAACACAAAAATTTAAGAATCAAGAAAACCAGACACGTACATCAAGGAGGAATCATGACAGCAAGAACTTCATAGTGAACCAATAAGAAGAAAGAGGAAAAAGGAAAAGAATCAAGAGCATAAGGATGAAGAGAATTTGGATTGCCACTTAAGACAAATAGTTCCAAGCGAGAACAAAAAAGAATAGAGAAAACACAACAACATTAGAATGTAGGACATGAAAACTCGATGAGCCTCTACTAGCAATCGTTTCAATGAAATTTGATACAAGCAAATGCATACCTTACAATAAAGAAACAAACAAGGCTAAGGGATTATTTGATGCATGTATGCTCCATTGAGTTTGTCAAGATAGCCATTATGTTAATTATGTGCTTAATTCCTAAAAGTGGCAAATTGGACGTATGGCAATTATATAATAAACAAAAGGAGATGAAAGAGTTTGAGAAAGCAAAGTTATGTGTATAGAAGATTTAATATAAAACCAAATTGGAAATTAGGAGAATAAAACTCTCTACTATCAAGAATTTGTGAATGAACCCATCAAGATACAATGAGGACAATGATCAACAAGAGTCGAAATATTGTCATTTCTCTATTGTTGGTGAAAGATTTTATTTCTTATATTTGGAGACTTTATATGATTTTGATGGGTTTTGTTAAGATAAATCCGACTTTTGAATGGAGATATGATGATAATGTAAGTTAGAAAGGATGGTGGGTAAAAGATCTCAAATAGATAATATATATGTATGTATATTTTGAAAAGATATTGCCTATGATATTCAGTTGTGGAAGAAGATTTGATAAGGGTATTGAAGATTTAATCTATTGGAGTGAATTTCTCTTTAAAGTGAGATTGGTTGTTAATATTTGGTTAAGAAAGATTTGAAATATATATATATACCATAATGTAAGTTCTTCTCCACTTCACAACAGTACTGGCCTATTTACTAGTATAATAAGATATATATATATATATATATAACATGGCTAAATGGGATATTATCAAAGTTCTAGATTTCTATCAATGCTCATAAAAATAAGGAAAAAAATACTAAGAGGAGTTAGCTATGTTAGTTCTATGCAATGGATGCGAATCAATGTCATAGAAGCAATAAATCATTACTGAGATACAAAAGCATATTAAAATATGTGTTCCATGGTAGCAAAAATGAATACTAGTATATCATGATCAGATTGTCCTCAATCTAAAAGAAGCGTCAATTCTGTTGATATTGGAAGTAATTAAGCAAGCAAAGTTAACATTCAATGCATCTGCTTAACAATTAAAAAAACAACTTCTACAAATGCCCAAAACCCTCTTAAATGTATCCAAGGGACTTTTGGTTAGGGAGGAAAATATAGAGAATTAAAAATTGTTATATTATTTATTTGGTTAAGCCCATTATTTATTTAAGTTTAACTCCTTAAGTCAAGTAACAAGGCCTAAGGAATCCAGTCCATATATTGCAATGATTCAAGGAAATTTGGTTTGGTGGGCTTGAATAGGGATCGTTGGATCGATCCGTCTATATCCAATCTTTCTCAAGTAAGCCCATACACTAAGAAAGGCTGCTGGCCTTGAGCCTATTAGCTAGCTCATTCTGGATAACTATAAATTGAGTAAGCTTCATCTCATCCGTTAATTGCTAAGATGATCTGATGGATGCTATTATGCCTAAAAGCCTATAAATATTTAGTATTTCCTCTTCATTTGGAACTCATAAAGAAATCGAAGAAACGATGTTCTACTATGAAAACTTTACTTTTTAATATCAAATAGCGTTTAGGCAAAGAATTGAACTCATTTGCTCAAGCTATAAGGTGAACGCTTAAAGTTCCATAAAGCTGCCTTATCTATTACTTGTACATTTGAAATGCTAAGATTACTTGTTCCTCCTCTCTACCTTGTTCTCACCTAATCACTCCCTTAGGTAACAGTCTCACTTCATTTCTTTAAAGTCACATATAGCTCCAATTGAACCCCTCCATCTATACACTTAAAATAATATTAGAAATAGATTAATGATATATCTGAAAATATAAATATACCTTATCTCAATCCAGTGCTTAACCATTTAGGTTATGATTTCATAAATAGATATAAATTACTATGTGAAAAACCAAGGAATAATTCCTTTTTGTTCATGTTAAGAAACTATATTAATATATTTGTATAGTAGTTGGCAAAATATATATATATATATATATTTGTATAGGTATGTGTGCAATATCCACATTTTTGTGGTTGCACGTAGTATTTTATAGAATGGCTATTTTGCAAAACAACTGCAATAGTAACTTTATATTGTACGGAAAAACATGCAAGAAAAAAAAATTGAGGAATAACTATTCCTTTAGTCAAAAGGTATTTGAAGTTCTTATTTGACAATGATAACAATTCTATAGAAGCAAATATAGTTTTGACACATTTGTTTTATGGAATGAAATGAGTTAGGAACTAAATTGCAATTCTTGAAGAATAGAATAAAAAAGTAAATAGATATTCTCTTTAGTTGCAATTAAAATGACATTAGAAATAAATCTAAACATATAGTTATACCCTTATTCCAATTTATGATTTGATTTTTTAGGCTAAAATCTCATGGGTAAATATAAAAATATGATGAAACAGACGAGAGATCAACCATGTGAAAGAATCACAATTCCTCATTTCACATCAATAAGAATTGGGTGAAATAGTTATACTGCAAACTAACCACGATAATAGTTTTGTGGATGAAGAATAACTATTTCATTCCATCGACATGAATTAAATATAAAATAATTGTATTGGAAGAAAAGAATAGCACTTATATATATTCAATAAAACACAGATATTAATGTAAGAAAATGGGTAAGTCTACCACCTTATATTTGTGTCGTGCTTACTTATGATATGATCACATGTTATGTGGTAAAAACTATTCCAACCATTTTATGTTGGTTCCATGGTAAAAATGCACCGACAAGCTTCTCTTCGCCACGTAAACGAGTGTGGGAAACTGCCTAATAATCTTTGTTATGAAAAAACTAATTTGAAAAATCAAAGGAAGATTGTGTTTTTATGGAATTCATTGACTAGGTAGTCCAAAATTTTCCAGAAAAGAGGATGTATTCGGAATTTAAGTAAAGATTACAAGTAATGAATTATTAGAAAGGCTAGTGCACTCAACATTTAATGGATGCGTACGAGCGTATAGAATATGTAAGTTCACATGTATGGTTCAACGCATGTAGGGCTAACAGATCCAGTACGATAACATGAAGACGAATATGACATAATCATGAACATAATATTTATATAGAGAAAACAGCATACATAATATGTAGACACGACTATAAAATGAATAGATCTTATTACGTTATACGTTAATTATTTATAATCTGTAGTTAGTTTTACTATGTTTTTGGCAGTGATACGAATTCAACAGGAAATAAACAAAGATACCGAGACAACTCACAAAAACAATTATCCCATTAGAAATTGAAAATAACAAACAACTAAAATAAATAAGGTGTGTCTCGTTCTTGTCTTGTTATTTCTGTCAACAAACCTGTTCTTTTAGCCTTTTTTTTTTTAATATACTAACATAATGATCCCACTAGAAGCTAACCCATATTTCCAAAAAAAAAGAAAAAAAAATGTATGTTACGTAAATAAATTCCAACTTGATATTGTCTTGACGAATGTTGTTCATAAATACCCTCACACTTCCACTTTTTTGCCCCATCATATATTTATAGCATCTTCTTTTATTCGGATTTGTATTCACAATACTTTATCCGCCATGCTATCGCTAGTAGTTGTCACAACTGAGCAATTTGGTTTTGATTATGTTCGTTGTGATTAACCTCATCGATTCGATGCCAAAATCCTTTTCTTCAGGCACCAAAATCTATTACTTCAAATTTGACACTGGTATATATATATATAGCGTTAATTTACTATGTTTTTACTCGGCAAATTCAACGATCATTTGGTCTTAATTTTCGATAGTTCTAATCATACATGCTATGGAGATGCATACACATACATAATAAATGAATGTGAGTTACGATTTATGACTTGTCCCTTTTTTGTTTCTAAATGGAAATGAGACTCTAGACCCATACATTATTCAAGCCTTAATAAAGTTAACGGGATTACATGAGAGTTTATGAAAGTTCAAAGCTCCTAGATAACAGAAAACAAAAATTATATCTTTATGACTTGTTCTTAAATGGGTTTTTTTCAATTATTTTCATACTCTAAAAAAAAAAAAAAAGAGATTCACTTTTACATATTTATAAATGTGCAAAACTCTAAAGATAAGAAGAATGCATTATGGGTACATAATTTTTGTGTGTAGTGGCAAAAAATGTAAAAGAAAATGGTGGTGGGGCTCGGTTGTGCGGGTCGTGAGGGATGCATGGTTTCCGCTTTGCATTTTAGGAGTGTCGTAATGATGAGAGCCGTTGGTGGTAATGGCAGTGGGTCATAGCAGTTGTAGGCGGCGCCACCATCACGCGGGGGATCACCACTCATGCATGTTGAATGTTGAGTAGGACCACCTACCCATCAAAAGAACAAGTCTACGAATAAGCTGAAAAAGGCACGTATGCATTTTTTATTCACTTTGTTTATGCGAATGAGAGTACACGAAAGATTCCCACGAGAATTTATTATTGGTCTTGCGTAGTCAATTTGTTAAGTGGAAGATTTAAGTACTACCATAAACTTTAATCTCAGTATGGATATATTTTCGCACCTACAATAACACCCTTAAGCTTCTTTAATCAACAAATAATTTTTAAAAGATTGTAAATAATTTTTAAACTTTTATCTCTTCAAAACTTTTTGCTATATTTAGTACCATGAATGGCAGAATGGAATTGGATGTTGTTCCTTTTTTCTATCTTTAGATACACCTTAAGAGAAATTTTGGTTCCAGCTTTAAAAAATTGAAATTACAATTCCATTCCAATTTATTTCATTCCTTTCTATTCTATCATCCCATTCTATCCCATTCAGTCTATTTCCATTTTTTTTTTTTTTTGCCAAACTATTTCCGTATACTTTCATGTCTTCTTTTTAACTAAAAAGCGTATGTCGTTTACGCACACACTATAAGTTAAGGTTTTCTTTCCACTTCCCGCATTTATTGATGATTCATGCTCAGCATATATCTTCAAATTTTTCAAAAAGCTAAGAACTCATCCCCACTCGGACCTACAAGTTCAAAGTAAGTGGACAGTGGGCCTTTGGTGATTGCTTTTGAAGACTTGTATCAACCAATATGGGATCCTGCCGCTTGTCAAAAAAGAAGGGAAATAAAGAGATACATTTAATTACTTTACCATTTTCTATCTAAATTCTTAAGTTTTTCTTTTCTATTTAAATTTCTAACATCTAACAAGGTTTATGAAATTAGAATTCTTTTCATTTAGCAAATGATACATGCCGATACCTAATTGGTCTACGTAATTGATTTAATTAAATGGTATAATTATATATTAATTAACTAAAAATATTTAAAGAAAAACATTGGAAAGTTTAAAGTAAAGATAACAACGATTAATAGTCATATATAGGTTATGACCTACCAAAATATTTGTAGTAATTATTCCAACGATCCATTATCATGAAACGGTCTATGCAAACATTTTTATTTCTCCATCATTTTTTTTATTTTTTATTTTCTTATTATTTTAGTTAATTGATAAATATAATTAGATTATTTAATTAAATTACTTATGCAAACCAATCAGGTATCACCACATGTAATTTTTTTATAGAAAAATTAGTGGTGCTAAAGAAGTTCAACTTTGTAAATTTTGTTAAATGGTAGTACTCAAATACAGAGATGAAAGTTAAGCATTCAAATAAAAGAAAAGGTTTAACACTGATTACTAGAAGCATAGTTTTTTTTAAATAAAAAAATCTAAATAATCAACTATTTTTCATAAAATGAGTGCTTAGTATATAAATGCTATAGATTTTTTAATTAAGTGGGTGTAGCTAGTGCTTTCTCTCATTCTCATGTTAATCTAGACCAGTTCTTTTTCTTTTTTTCCTTTTTACTTATCCTTTTGTTTTAGGTCAATCTAATAATTTATTAGGTCAATCTTTTTATCTCTTTATAATATTTGAGAATCCTAGAATAATATTTATTTAATGGCCTTAGCTACTCTTGATATGAAAACTTGATGTCATTTATGTGTATATGTAGCTACAAATATGTCCTCTTTGTGGAGTTTTCTAATGTACAACAATAACTTCTACTTAATCTCACACAAGCATCAAGAAGAGGACTCTCGTATAAAGTTTTGTGTTTTGTGTATGTTATATTCTCAAAGTAAAGGAGTAAAGAGCTACTTATATAGATTAGAATAAGCTGAAACAAAACAAACTAACTAACTAATTCTAACTATAGCCTAACTAACTGAAACTAACTATAACTATATACAGTTATATATAGCTAGGATTGATTATACATGTATGTATTAAATACTTTATACAACTCTAACACCCATACCTCCATTCAAATTAGAGCATTGGAAAGCCTCAACTTGTATCGTAGCTAGAAGAATAGAGACTCAGGAAGAGCTTTGGTGCAAATATCAGCAATTTGCTCCTATGAAGAAACAAAGTCAATAGAAAGCAATCCAGACAAAATATGGCTTTAGTCAAAGTGTACATCAATATCAATATGTTTGGTATGAGCATGGAGATAAGGATTATTTGCAATGAGAATGGTAGAACAGTTGTCACACTTTAAAGGAAATGGATAAGGAACAAAAATTTGAAGATCCCAAAGAATATACAACATCCATAAAACCTCCTTAGTTGCTGAAGCAAGACTACGGTACTCAGCTTTGGTGGAAGAAGTGGAAATAGTCTATTGTTTTTATTTTTTTCCATGAAACAAGTGTAAACCCAAGGAAAATGCAATAACCACTAATAAACTTGCGATCAACAACATCCACAACCCAATCAGAGTCGGAAAAATAATGTAACCAGAGACTATTGTGATGTGGATAAAATAAACCAAGGGATAGAGTGCCTTTAAGGTACCAAAGGATTGGAGTAAAGCTTGCATGTGAAGAAGACGAGGCTTGGACATGAACCTGCTAAGGAAATGAATAACAAAGCTAATATTTGGTTCAGTAATATTAAGATACAACAAGTGACCAACAAGGCACCTGTATGCTAACAAATCAAACAATAAGTCTCTTGAGTCAAGATTAAGTTTTAGTCCACCAGGCAGTAGTGTCTTGGCTAATTTAGCAATAGTAAGACTAGCTTCATCAAGCACATCAATTAAAAACTTGCGTTGATGAACAAGATAACCATGATCAGTGTAGCATAATTCAAGACCAAGAAAATACCATGCTAAACTAGGGTCCTTAATAGTAAATCGTTGATCTAAATGATTCTTCAAGTCAGTAATCAATGTATCATCAGACCCTATAATTAAAATGTCATCTACATACACCAATACAGCAACGAAACCATTGGAAGCACAATGCGTAAATAGAGAAGTATCATAAACCGACTGAACAAAGCCAAAAGAAACAAGACTTGGGATATTTCTGTGTTCCATTGCCTGGAAACTTAACGAAGACCATATAAAGATCGCTTAAGCCGACAAACCTAATATGGATGAGAAGCATGATATCCTTCAGGTGGTGTCATATATATTTCTTCATCTACATTACTGTAAAGAAATGCATTATTAACATCCACTTAATAAATGGACCAAGAAGAAGCTACTGCAACAGTAAGAAGAATACGAACAGTATTGAGTTTAGCAAAAAGTGCAAAAGTATCATGAAAGTCTTCACCTTCAACCTAAGTAAAGCCCTTAGTAATAAGTCAAGATTTATAACATTGTATACTACCATCTGACCGATATTTAACTTTATAAATCACTTATAGCCAATTGCCTTTTTATAAGGAGGTAACAAAGTTAACTCCCAAGTATCATTCGACTCTAAGGCATGTAATTCTTTATCCATTACATCTATCCATTCCTTGTGTTTAACTGCTTGAGAGTAATTCTTTGGCTCTTTAATAGCTAACACATTAGCAAGTGAAACATTAAATTCAGGTGGAAAACAAGCTAGAGAAGAAGCATCAAATAGGGGATATGTAGCAAGACGTGCAACAGGAGAAAGGTCAGGGATCAAAGTAGATGGCAAATCAATAGTTATAGTACTGACTAAATGCACATAATCCTCTAACCAAGCTAGAAACTTCTAAACCCTTTGGGATCGACGAACACAAATAAGGGATGGAAGAG
Source organism: Lumnitzera racemosa (assembly GCA_024138005.1). Taxonomy (NCBI): domain Eukaryota; kingdom Viridiplantae; phylum Streptophyta; class Magnoliopsida; order Myrtales; family Combretaceae; genus Lumnitzera; species Lumnitzera racemosa. Next base: position 39,357,846 of record JAMXBC010000011.1, on the reverse strand, counting down.
AGGCATTAATAGAATGATGAGACACAAGATCTGAACTACTTGTAGAATCATGAGAAGAAGAATCGGACTAATTATTCTACACAAGTGAAGGATCAAAAGGAAATGTACCAGTAGTTTCAAATGAAACAAATGGCTTAGTAGTAGAACCTACATCATCAAAACAGATAGCAAAAGAATTATACCTATATGGAAATATATGCTCAACAAAAATGACATCACTGGTCATAAGGACTTGTTTTGTCTCAAGCTATAAACTTGATACCCTTTTCTAGCCATTATCATATCCTAGATATACAAACTTAACTCCCTTCGATTCAAATTTGTCTAACTTGTACGGAGTATTAGCAATGTAACACAGACAACCCATTACAAGTAGCTTGTCATATGGGGGAGGTTTATGAAATAACATTTCAAATGGAGTCTTCCATCCAATATTGGACATAGGCATCAAATTAACCAGAAAAGTTGATGTTAGAATACACTCACCCCAAAAATCCTTGGGAAGGTTAACAAAGATGCGCAAAGCTCTAGAAGTGTTAGGCAAGTGACGATGTTTTTGCTCAACTTTTCCATTTTGCTAAGGAGTGTATGGAATTATGTATTGGTGAATGATTCTTATTTTGCTAAAAAGCAGCTGATAATCTTTAGAAAAGAACTCACTCCCATTATTTGTTCTAACGACTTTTGGAGTTGCTATAAACTGATTATGAACATATCAAAAGAACGTATCAAGTATACTATAAACTTAGTACTTATGATGCATTAAAAAAAGACTAAGTTACCCAAATGAAGTCATCCACTACAGTAAGGAAATAATGTGCACCACACAAAAAGGGAGTATGTTAAGGGCCCCAAACATCTAAATGAAGTAATTAAAAAGATGATGAAGTAAAACATTGACTAGAAGGAAAAGGTAACCTATGAAATTTAGCTTCAAAACATGTTGGATGATGAGAATTTTTTAAATCAAATTTCTTATAGAAATCAATGTGCTGTAATTTAGAAATTGAGCTATGCCCTAGACGATTATGAATGAGACTAAGATCAACAGTAGTTTGACTGCTTACTGAATGTTGTATAGTACTGCCAGACAGATTAGAAATAGTATCACTAAAATTGATTGTTGAACTAAGTACATAAAGTCCATGTGCTGTAACTACTGATGCCACAACTTTACTAGAAGTCAAGTCTTGAAATTTACAAGATTCCGAATCAAAAATTGCTTGTAATGAATGTTCTTCAACAAGCTTACTAATAGAAAAAAGATTGTATGTGAATTTTGAACAAAAAGAACATTGGCAATGGTTAATGAACTAGTCAGGTTAACTTTCCTCATCATGTTAGTGGATAAAGTGAAGCCATTTGGTAGTTTAACAATTATGGATTGTGGCAAATGAATAACATCATATAACAAATGTTTGCAGTGTGTAATGTGATGTGAAGCACCTATATCAACTATCCAAAGAGCCAAATTATTACTATCAGTATTCAAACACAAAGAAGACACATGCTTATGAATAACTGCGTGCGCAACATTCACTGCTGCAGGACATGTATCATCAGTTTGTTCCTTCGTAACCTTCCATGTCTGTTTACACAATGCCATAACCAAATCCTTATCAAAACCTTTCTTTGACTCAACATTCAAACATGAATGTTCATCAAAAGGTGTATCTATGTTAACTCGGGAAGTATTAGCTTACACATACCGCCGTCCTCTAATCAGTGCCTTTTTTTCCTTTGAACCACTTTGGATATCCAAAAAGTTAAAAACAACTATCTACTGAATGACCATCAGCTTCACAATACTTACAAGTTACTAGCCTATTTTGCTTTCGTCTATCTGATATGCTCTTAATGACAGATGAATTTCCTTTATTAGTAGCAAAAGCAGTGATTTCAACATCTAAATTAATCATACCTGTTACTTATCTTTTTTTCTACCTATTGGACCAAATAGTATGCTCAATTGACAAACAACAGAGGCTTCATTGATAAAATTTGGTTTCTCACTATCTCATAAGCTTCGTTAAGTCCTATTAAGAACTGGATCAACTTATTATGTACATCAAAATCATTCATCTTGTCTTTAAACGCACAAGTACAATATTCCAAGCGTCTACATTCATACACCGGCATTACATGTAACTCTTGAAGCTCATCCCAACTCCGCTTCAATTTGTTAAAATACACACTAGCCGAATGATTTTATTGTTTCAAGTTAATCATTTCATGTTGAATTTGGAATATCAGAGGACCATTCGCAACTCCATACTGCTCCTTTACTTCCGTCCAAAGCTCCCAAGCAAATTTCACATACAAGAAATTTTGAGCCAAGTCGTTACTTATGGAATTCAGTAGCCAGCATTTGACCGTATAGTTAGATATATTCCACTTAACAAGATCGAGCGAAGTAGTTTCTAGTTGTTGAATCGATCCATCAATGAATCCAATCTTCATTTTTGCTCTAAGGCCAAGCTTGATCGACTTACTCCAAGAAACATAGTTGTTTCCATTGAATATTAGATTTCCAATAGACATCCTAAGGCTATCAGATCCTGATAGATAGTATGGATCACTTAAAGAAAATTCCAACTGATTGCTCATGCTTGATTCGACACCTCAAACAAGCACCTGAACTGTCACAACTATTCAATAATCAAACTACTACGATTATATTCTTCTGAGGACTGCTAGTGATATTCATCTCTTCATAGTCCTGCTTTGATAACAAGTAGAGTTTTCTGATATACAACAATAACCTCTACTTAATCTCACACGAGCATCAAGAAAACAAGAAGAAGACTCTCATATAAAGCTCTGTATTTTATGTATGTTATATTCTCAAGGTAAAGGAGTAAAGAGCTACTTATACATATTGGAATAAGCTAAAACAAAACAAACTAACTAACTAATTCTAACTATAGCCTAATTAACTAAAACTATCTATAGCTATATACAGCTAGGATTGATTGTACACCTGTGTATTAAATACTTTGTACAACTCTAACAATCTTATGGTTGTTAGCATGGCATTGGTGTGATCATTAATGCGTTCATATCTGTTGTCAAATAATATTGGGACTAATTCAAATTCAACTAGATACATGCAGTCATCTTTAATCCTAAATAAAGTAATTATTTATTAGATGTCACTACAACTTTCCAACTATTCCTAACCTACTACTACATAGTATGTAGATGTGATTGGACACACATTGACAACTATAGCCCTTTCCCTAGACAAAGGAATAAACATAGTTAAAGTTCCCCATGTTGATCTTAAAAATCAATTAGATCTTCCATATTTTAAGTCTATTGTTTTCTATATCCTTAATGATTATGTTATAGCACCAAGTATATCTCAATTATTGTTTTCTTTCATAATTCTAATACAATTAGATAGCGCTAGCTATTGGATACTAAGATGTGGAAGCGTGGATGTATACGAAATTTTCTAGAAAATAAGTCATACAAACTTAATGATAGCCTATGTATCTCGTATAAATAAAATATGAAGGAAAAACCATTAGAGCCATTAACAATCTTGCACCTTAATCTTGAAAACTTCTAACAATCTAAAGCCAACCGTTGACCTTTGAAGTAGCTTTATGCTTTTGTTTTTAGGTGAATATCATATTTCATATCTAAATTTTACTTAAATGTGTAATTATTATCTAAACTTTAAAAAGATCAATTTATCATCTAATTGAAGTTTTTTTTTCATTTATATTACCTTACTAAATTCCGTTTGCTGATGTAACACAAATCTATACGTGGTAGCAATTTAAATCAACATGTAGCACGTTTTTTCCCTATTAGTCTACATTTACTAATATTTGGTTAACAAGTGGTAACAAGTCCAACAACCACATGTTGCTATGTGGCACCTTTTTTCTTATTAGTTTACATTTGCTGGCGTAACATTAGTTAATATATGGCAACAGCTCCAACTACCATGTGTAGCTATGTGGCACCATATGTCAACTAATACTACGTAGCACAATTTTTTTTAAGAAAAAAATATTTTCTCATTCCAACCAACCAAAACTCAGGTAAAGATCACACTATGCTCATAAACACAATCTTTCACATGACTAGTTTGAACAACTTTTATATATATAAGGTTTTTTCATACAATATTCCATATAGGACTTGTGAAAGAGGGAAGGAGGTTTTAAAATGCATCTCGTTTTTTTTTTTTTTTTTTTGCTAAAGAAAGAGTCAACTTTAGCTCAATTTTTCTCTCTAGATTCAACTTTCAATTTAATAGAAAATACTCAATTCTTAATCTACTCTATGATTACTTTTTAAATCATACAAAGATTGTAAAATTTGAAAAAAGAAAAACAACCTCCTAAAATGTGCTTGGAATTCATATCAAAATGAGCTCCTCGAACATGTTCTATAGTTAACGGGTCCAATTTTATATGGATACGTTTTACAAGCATTTTTCTAAAAAATTTTATATAATTTAAAAGTAATCACAAAGAAATTAAGAATTAAGTATTTTCTTATAAATTGAAAGCTAAATTAAGTGAGAAAATTTGAGTTAAAGTCGACTCTTTCTCTTGTAAAAAACTACAATTATACTTTAAATCTCCCTTCCCTCTTTCATAAGTCCCACATAAAATGTTTCATGGAAAAAAGCCTTATACATATATAGGTTGGCTTATGTCATTATGTAAGAATTGTGCTCATGAGCACAGTATAGTGTATACTATGCTTAGATCTTTGTTGAATTTAGTTGGAATAAACAAATATTTTTCCCTTAAAAAATTTGTGTCACTTGGCATTAGTTGACACTCGGTGCCATATATAAGACATAGCAGTTGGAATTGTTGCCACTTATCAACTAATGCTACATTAGTAAATAGAAACTAAAATGAAAAAAAAAAAAAAGTGCCATGGTGGTTGGAGTTACTGCCAAGTATTAACCAATGCCATGTCAATAGATGTAAACCGACGAGGAAAAGAGGTGTCATGTATCAACTTAAGCCTCTACCACGTATCAACTTATGCTATATAAGCAAACGAAAACTAAGGGAATTTGGTCAGGTAGAATAAATGACCACAAGAACTTCGATTAGGTATTAAATTAATCTTTTTAAAGATTAGGTAGTAAATTGCATGTTTCGGTAAAGTTCAGGTATTAAATGTGACATTAACCATTTGTTTTTCTTACATCTTGGTTGTAAGGGAAACAAATATATTTTCCTCTAGAAATTTGTTCATGGACACATACATAAGGTTATTTCTCATTAAGATTGCTAGCTCACTTTGTTAAATATTACTTAATACATTTTGGTAGCTAAACATATAATCATCTATAGGTTAGGAAAAATAAGAGTCTTTAATTAGTTTAAGAGTATATATGAAGAGACAAAGGAAAAACCTACTCCAATGTAACCCTCCAACTTAAAAGTAGTTAATGGTCATACCAACAAATACTAAAGGACCTTTTTCAACCACTTGCCTCTAAAACCTTATTAATCAAAACAAATCCTCTCTCATAATCCATATGGGAATTCAATTACATAGATTATTACAAAGACCTTACACTTGAGCCCAATTCTTTCTCTTCCTTTCAATATGCAATTCAATTCGTTTCTACCATCCTCATCCTATTGGTCATTAGAAGTCACACCCTAACAATACTCCCTGCCCTTCTCAGACCTCTTCTGTAAATTAAGTCGAAAGAAGACTACCAATTTCCACCATAGTTTATCCCTGAATTGTCTACCTACTAATAAAAGGTCAGCTCTAATACCATTTGTAAACCTCAGGCAAAACATAACCGATAGCTGTGCCAACAAATATTAAAAAGTTTTTTTCAATCACTTGGCCCAAAAATTTTTAACCAGTATTAACACGATATTCACTACCTTAACCTTATAAACTAATACAAATCTTCTACCACCACCCACAAGAGACTACAATTATATGTGGTATCAGGCCTAGGCCATGCATGATGAAACTATATTTACTTGGATCCTTAAGGACTTTAATAAACCTAACCTATTTAGGTAATTGATTGTTCCATCATGCTCTTAAACTTTCATTTTTTTTTCTTGGATTTACATAACTTTACTTAGAAAGTGGTGGAAAAGTTGGTCTAGCCTAAAAATCTTGAGGACTTTAAGGTCTTAGTCTTCAATTATTTATTAGTTCTAACTAACTATTCTAAGAAAATTCTAGTGGTTTTGACAACTTAAGTTGTATATTTAGAATAGAGGTTATTCTTTTGAGGCCTCACATAATTTCCTTTAAATTAAAAAGATCATGCTCTAAAGATTCATACTTGAATGGCTCTACCCAAAAGTTTCCTAACCCTCATAGCTTATAGGTCACAATTTAGTCATCTTATCCAATTAAAAATTAAGTGTAGTCACAACATCTTTATCATGAAGTCCAAGTCCTCTCCTAGGTAATATTCACTTAGTACTTCGTTAATAATTGTTGTAGTTCATTTCTTCTATCAATAGGTAGGCATCATCCCTAGACTCTCTTAGTAAAGCCTCTCCACTTGTTTTACCAATATTTATTTCCACCAAATGTTTGAAATTATTGCAAAAGGTTTGAGGAAGGAGATAATCAAGAAGTTTAAGGTAAGAGAACTTCCTTCATAATTCCTTACAACACTCTCATGCCTCATAAGACTTCAACCTTCCCCATACATAACCTTCCCTAACTAAAATAATAATAATAATAATAATAATAATAATAATAATAATAATAAAGACTAAAGTTAGTATTATCAATTATATGTTCTATAGTCTTACCTTGGGGAATTATTTAACTAAAAAGGCTCAAGATACCTCATTCTAAGTTGTGAAGTTATGAGGGTATTATGACATAAGACACGTCTTAGCCTTGTTATGCAAGCCTATTCACATCCACACATACCTTATTAAGTTTTGCAGCAAAAAAAATTTGTAAGGTTAGTGTTTGAATTTCAATAACTCTATCACTAAATTGGTCGTGTTGGACCAATTGCAAGTTCAAGCTTAAAATTATGAGTTTTATACAAATACGGGACCCTTTTCGAAAAATATTATGAAAAATGGCCTCTGGTGAAAAAGATTTCACCTATAGCATATTAAAGGTGTAAGCAAAGCATGCGCCTTCATTATAGTTAGAAATATACTAAATGTGCATGAAGTGCATGCACCTTGTTTTATAACCACCTACAAATCACACCAAATAACTAAGTTAAACCCAAAATATATTATTCCTAACAAATACTAACACAAGTTGCAAACAATCAAGCTCCTCCTTCCAATAAACCAACTCTACTTGCCAAAAGGCATAATAATAAGATTTTACACATATGATAATACTCTACTTCATAAAAGAGATTAAGAAAGTTAGCAATTCTACAATATGTTATCAGATAAAAAGCTTGCAACACATATTAACATCCCGTAAAAGCTAAACATATATTCTTTCAAAAGTATATGTACATAAGAGTTCTTTATTTATATCTATACAAACAATTATAATAATTAGCATGTTTATCTAATCTCTCCTGCAATGCTAGAAGACTTTGATGGCCTGAGACAACATGGAATTCCTCTAGTGAAATGGACACTCTAATTGCTTTGTCGAGGTATCATCTAGATCACAAGGAGGAATTAGACTGATACGATGAGCTTAATCTACCTATGCGACACCTTCACCTATAAAAGGCTGCAAATAGCCCAAGCATTGCTTCTGAAGAACTGGTAGAGTGAGGAGTTCCATTTAATGATGAAACTCCAGAATCCTTGAACAAGAACCCATTTTGGTGCTGAAACTAGCTTTATACCCAAATCTAATGTCACCTAAGTCTACAGAACGCCTCTCCTGTAATGGTACTTCCTTGTTATGGGTACCACAACCACAATAGATACCTCCTTGAACTTTGTCTCTACCTTTAGATGGTGGACGTAGAGGTGGAATAACCTTAAGTATAGGTGCTCTTTGATCCTCATCATATATTCCCTAGTAATGCTACTACTCATCCTCTTACTGTAGGTAGAGTATGAGGCTGTCATACTCCTGTATAAACTATAATGCTCCATTTGCTACAATGAGTGTAGATGGATTGCTACCAGCCAACCGCACATCACGAATCGAGTTGACTTAGAATGAATAGACACAATGTTGTCAATAAATATAACATATGATATGTACATACAAAGAATGCAATTCGTAAGGAGTTAAGCACTTACCAGTTGGCCTAAGACAGCTCCCTAATGTACGATATAATAATGAATGATCTGCCTATACTAGGACCAATAATTTGGGTTAACTCCACTTGGACCTTGGACCTACATAACCTAGAAGTGGTAGTCAGCCTAAAGCCGAATGTAGTGGTCATAGACGTAGATCTAGTCCACATTTATCCTCCCATGCAAGTTAATTTAATAGAGGTCATCACTATTGTCCACATCATACAGGGGTAATTAGTACTAACCAAATTGACAAACCACACAATTGGGGAAACACCACTCCATCATGTAAAAGCAAATAAGGAGGACTCGAGCCATCCAAATATGCTACCTAATACTATAGAAGTAAGGTAGCAATCATAGCAAGTCCTCCAAATACAGCTCCCAAACCACCTAACAACAATAACGGATATGAGAAATGAGTGTGAGGTGTAAGAAGACAAGTACCTATGAGTAAAGGTAGTATGTCATCCCTAGCATATCATCCGTAAGCCGACCATAGTGAAGTATGCACTTACGACATGGCTAACATGCTAGATAATATCCCACACAACCCTTCATCAGGTTACTGATGGCCTCTAATTAAAGCTTCCAAGTTTTAAAATTTATAAACCTATATTCTATCCTTAACTCGTATCAACAGGCAAGTATACCTATTGTTTTATAGTATGGATGAGTATAGGTTCGTCTCCACTGGGAACAGCTACAAACACTAATACTAGTTAATCTTCCTATTATCTAGTAGACCAATTTAGTAAGTGATTAATTGTTAAAACTCTAAATTACTGACTAAACTATACTAATCTACAAACTAATGCCAACTAACACAATGGTTACAAGAACGATTACAACACACTTAACAGTCAGACGTACTTCACCGCTTAGCATGATACTATCAATATACTTTTTGTCCTAATGCTTGTAATATGTGGAAAATTACAGGTATGTAAGCATTCTTCTCAAAATTACTTACTTCTAATCCTAATTGTGTCTATTGGAATCTCTTCCAAATTAATAGCCAACTCGAATCGCATTAATGTCATGTTAATTTATTGATTTCCCTCAAGATGCAGCAACTTTTCTAATAATATCTCTATTATCAAGAGTAAATTGTTCTAACAAATTAGATCTATTCAATAAAATTATCTCTTGACATATTTTATTGAAATCTAGCAAAAGTCATTGTCGTGCACTATACCGTACTTAAATTAATTAAGTTCAATTCATCGAGAATAACAAAAATTAGGAAACTACTATTCCATGCACTTAATCGTACTAAGTGGATATAGCAAGCCTCAAAGCATTACTCACACATGATAAAACAATAACATGAACTGATAGAAATCATAATTAAAAGGAAATGAAACATGGAATAAGTAAAAAGTAAAAGCCCATTTTTATTCTACTATAGAAGTCTCACGAATACAAGAACAATGAAGTCTTGTTGGCTCTCTCGAGTAATTTCAGGAAGAATATGATTTATACTAATGATCGTACTGAAGATCAACTGAACAAAACTCAAAATGGTACAAGATGATTGAATAGGTGTGTAGTAGGTTGGTGATGTCATGTTCATAATAATGTTGATTATGATGATCTAACGTAGTCCTCCTCTTTTGTCTAAAAATTACGGTATATTTATACTCTTCTCATCAAAGGGCTTGAAATACACCACTTTAAGCCACCCCCTGATGTTAAGACATGTTCCACACATCAGTTTGTGTGAAAAAGTTAAAGAAGAATAGTCATGTCCACTCACATCACACCCATGACACGGGGTATGATCTTCTTAAAAAACAAAAATCTACATTGATCACGGCTGTGATGATAAATGTGAACTCCTCGTCACTAATATTTCATCTCATCATGACTAATAGGGGGATCACGATAACTCCTTAATCACGCCTATGATGGAGGCTATGATCAATGCTGAAAATTCAAATCTTTCCTTATCACGACCGTGATTGAATGTATCTTGGTTTTCCTCTCCTTATAACCGTAATTGTCTTAAATTACATCATTTTTTGTGTAAACTCCATCTCCTTACCCTTAAATCATCTAAAATCAATACATTATACAATTACGTACTAAGAACTTAAGAATTGAACACAATTATGAACAATTTATGCCTAAATATGTCTCAAAAGTGTAGAATAATTTACTCTTATCAATTGCCAATGGCCTTCCTTTAGCAATCAAGAAACCATAATGGTTCAATGGGTCAATGTAGGGATATCTGTCCTATGCCTACACTTAGAAAAGGATGGCGGCTCCTCTAATCTCATGCGCATCCAACCAAGTAGCCAAGCATAGCTATTTATACAACCATAGAAAGCATGCAAAGCCTAACTATACTACCTAGTAATCTACATTCCTCTAGCAATGGCAAAAACATCAAGTAGATTAGGCTTAAAGATTTATCCATGAAGATAAACCCTCCCATTAAACTAATGATGTATACACACATATACTACCTAACTATTTCCTTATCCATGCCGTAGGGAAGGATCTCAAAGTGCTCTCACAATCATGTAAGGGATGTAACCCTTCTAATCTTAGCAGGCCTCAGTCCCAATAATATCTTACCCTTATTAGCCCAAGAATGGTCCCCATCTATCCCCATCCTCTTACCCACCATAGTCCCCACAATTGGAAGTCGAAACTACACCTCTACGTCCTTGAGTGTGATCGTAGCCTCTTCAATGGATAGGTGTAAGGTGTGTGTCTCTAACCTTCATCTCTCAACTAAGGTTATGATCAAGTGTCAATCCAGCATAATAAAGGGAAGTTAAGACACGTCCCAAAATTTAACCTCCCATAGGTAAGATTCAACCCGAGGATATACTAGGATATCATCCTCATCTTGATGGATCAACAGCTCACTAAGTCATAGATGTAATGTAAAGGTAGCCTCCTATGAACATGAATGCTTAAGTGGGTAAGTAAAATAGTTTTTTTGCAGTAGTGTCAAGATGTAAGAATATAATTACTCACCTAACCCTCCCAATTGGCTTATAAATGATTGTTGGCCTGCCCTTTGAGCATACGTGGATCAACAAGTCTAAGCTCCACCTAACCTACAAAAGTACATGAATATGGTTAGTAATGGGAACAATGTACAAGTGTTAAAAAAAATGCATGCAACATAACAATATGTCTATATGTGTAGGTCATCCATACTATATCTATTAATCTCTGAACACCTCCTATTATGTCCTTCTCTTCCACAAGTTCTATATCTGGTTCTTTCAACTTACTCTCTAACATCCATTTCTAGGCAATACCTCTTTCGTCTAAGCTTCCCTTTTTTATGTAGCAAATGTAGGTTTAAGTAAAGGTTCAAAAATCTTACTGATGGCTAGTTCAACTCATCACCGATCAAATAGAAATGGGCACGATCACACTCCATCTGATTTGTCCACTTATACCATGGACCTAACATTGTTTTGTTATCAACCCTCATCTTGGCAACTGCTACACAGGCGTAGGATGAGGGATCCTATATATTCTCTATTTCTAACACATCTACATGTAATATTTTACAAGGGCAATTCGATAATCAAGACAAGAGGAATATTCTTGTAGAGGATAATATAGATGTTAGAGGGCGGGACACGTATCCGCTTCTCAATCCGTTGGTCCAAATGGTATTGGAGGCTTATTAGAGCTGATTAGGTCGAAGGCTTAACAAGTTGGTAGCTTGGCAAATGGGGTTCTAGGGAGTACTATCTCTACAAATGGTCACTCTTCTGTTCAGCCTTGGAGGTCAGCAACTCAGGCTAAGACTCCTGTCAATTAGGCAGCAAGTAAGTTCATTGCTCGATACTGGTTTGGCTCAACAGCAATGGCAACTTCTTCTCCTTCTACTTAGAAGACAGTAAATGGTTCATGTAAGTTTAAAAGAAATGTCATGTCAGCTTAGATGAATTGTTCCCCATCTGGGGACAAATCCTTCTCAATGTACCAAAGAAACAAGGCTACGTGCCCTCAATCAGGTGATCGGCCCTTAATTCCTATCATCCTCTCCAAGCTATTTAAGATTTAAGATCAAATCTTGATCGACATTAAGTAGGTCATCCTTGGGAACATATGGATAGAGGTAAAAAAAATTGAAGTTGTCAGCAAATTCCATATTCTTTAGGTAGATTTACCTTGTAAGCATTAAGATTGATCTTCTCAATCACCTTGAAAGGTCCATTTGCTCTTTGAGACAACTTATTCTTTCTGATGTTAGGGAATTGGTCTTTGCTGAGGTGAATCTAAACCAAGTCTCCGAGCTAGAATTACCTAATTCTTCTTCCTCGACCTCTTCATTCGAGCTTAGTAGTAGCTCGAGTAAAGTGGTCTATGATCTTTTGATGCATAGCTCAAATGGTTTCAAATCTTTTAATGGCTTAGGGGTCTTCAATGTAATTGGATGAAGGGGCCAAATCAAGTGACAACTTAAGATTGTATCCATATGTAGCCTTGAAGGGTGGCTTTTTGGTGACACTATGGGTGGTCCTATTGTAAGTAAATTCAATGATCAGTAAGCACATATCCCAGTTAGTGGGATTTCTTCACACAGCAACTTAAAGTAGATTTCCTAAGGTCCGACTGATGACTTTGGTCTATCCATCTATTTAAGGGTAATAGGAATACTAAACAATGGTTTGGTTTCCAATTGCTTCTAAAAGTTCTTTGAAAAATGGCTTAAGAACTTAAAGTCTTTATTAAACACTATAGTTCTCAGCACTCCATGTAACTTAACCATTTCCTATAAAAAGTGAAAAGAAATGGCCAAAGCATTGTTAGTTCGATTGTACAGTACAAAGTGTGCCATCTTAGAAAAACGATCTACAACCACCATAATGGATTCCTTCCCATAGGATATCCTTGGCAATCCTATTACAAAGTTCATACTCAAATCAGACCATGGCTTAGTAAGGATGGATAACAGCAAATAGGTGCTTATTCAACTTAGCTCTTTGCTTTCTGGCAAGGCATACACCTCTCTATCACAAATTGCACATCCTTCATCATTCTCAACCAAAAGAATCTTGAAGTGACTACTTCATAGGTTCTATGTTCGCCAAAATAGCCAAATAATCCTCTTCCATGTGCTTCTCACACCAATAGTTCATACATTGAACATGTCAAGATACATAACTTTCGCTTCCTAAACAAGTATCCGTCCTCCCTATGACAAACATCAATAGCTCAACCACCCTTACATTGAGCATATATTGGGCCAAAATGTCGGCCTTCAGCATATAAATTCTTAACCACTGAAAATTTGAGAAGTCTCCTCCAAAGCTTAGTCAAGAAGGCATGCCGTCGAGATAAGGCATCGGCCACTACACTATTCTTACTAACCTTGTACTTGACAACATAGGAAAATCCCTCTTTAAATTCAATACACTTGGCTTATGATGCATCTCGAGGTTGTATACATGGAGTCCACACCACAATGAAGAGGAAACAAGAAAAGATAAATAAATAAAAGGGGGGGCTTAGCAAATCTGAGTAGCTACCTAACTAGATATGACGTATCAACCAGATCCCACACGGTTTACAATTCACCAGATGTGACTCACTGATCCAAACTATAAGGTCACTTGCCACTACTCTTTGCTAAAAGAAATAAATAAGAGTTAAGAATGGAGAGAACACTAAGGTTGCTCAAAAAAAAGAAACTATTAATTTTTTATAATGAGGTATGATTACTACATACAAGTATAAGGAGGTTTATATACTAATCCCATTAGGGTTACATTACATACATGAAAAAACAAAAGGGTAATTTACAAATGGGATACATAAGATACACTAAAAAGGGTAAAAAGAACAAAGAATATTTTGTACGAAAAAGTAAGAAATCTTTCTAAAATGTTGTACCGGGAGATACGTGTCAAGATGCAAATGGGAGCTTATCGTGCAGTTGGCTTTGTTGAAATGAATTTTGAGGCAACTTAATAGTTGCAAGATCTAACCCAGAAGAGGTTAGAGGAAAGTCAGCAGTTAGAGCAGACTTAGTCTGGTTAAGGCCAGAGCTCGGTCGCTTAAAGATGCCTAGATTCTCTTCGAGTTGCTTGGCTCAACAACTCAGTAGATTAGAAGGTTGCAGCTCAAATCAGTTAAATGCTCAATACTGGGTTACTTCAAAACTATGTTAAACCTTACAAGAGTTTGATAGTAGCTATGGCTGCTCAGCAAATCAGTAGATTTGCTTAGCAGTGTGGCTAACTCGATGATGGAATCCTCTTTCCTTAGTATCTCTCAAGCTAGGACGTATTGAGTGAATCCTAATAGTCCTCCTGCTTAGCTTTTGGTGCTTGGCCTCAGGAGTTGATTCTTATCATCTACTGGAGGTTAAAAGGATTTTTTTTCTCAAATTAGATGGAGCTTCTTGTAAAGGCTGCTCTCTTCCATTCTCTTCTATGATGTCTTTAAGTTAGTAGGGGTTTAGGGGGTTTAGGTTAGTCGTGTTGAAGGTAGGGGAGACACCATCGTTTTATGGTAGTTCGATTTAGTAAGCATTACATTTGACCTTCTTCAAGATGTTAAATGAACTATTAGCTTATAGGGATAGCTTACTTTATCTTAGGTGCAAAAATATCTCTCAGATGAGATGAATCCATACTAAGTCACCTGGCTTGAAAGAAATAGTTCAATGACCATGACTACGTATCGCCTATTGTTTCTTATTGAACGTAGCGATCTTCCTTGCCACTAACTAGTGTAACTTCTATAATCCCTAGGCTTAATCAACTCTAGATTGACTCTCTTAAGCAACTACAGTTCTACCAATCAGGTCTAGAAGACTAGTGGGATTGAGGCTATAGACGCCTCAAAAGGAGTCTTCCTAGTGGTACTATGGATAGTTCAATTGTATGCAAACTCCACAACTGGTAGAAACTCATCCCAGTCTCTCAAGTTCTTTCGTACAATAGCTTGGAGTAGATCTCCTAGTATCTTGTTCAACACTTCAATCTGGCCATTAGTTTGAGGGTGACTATTAGAGCTAAACATAAGTTTAGTACCAAGTCTTCTTCATAATGTCTTCTAAAAATAGCCCAGGAATTTCATATCTCAATCTAAGACAATAGTCTTCAATACTCCATGCAATCAACTGACTTCCTACAAAAACAAATCAATAATATATAAAGCATCATTACTTCAATGGCATGGGATGAAGTGAGTCATTTTGCTGAAGTAGCCCACTACAACAAAGATTGAATCTTTTCGTTTGGATATCTGAGGTAACCTTAAGACAATGTCCATGCTGAGGGCGGCCCTAAGGTGTGGTCAGCATCAGCAACAATATATATTCTCCGTGCGGCTTTCTCTTTTCTTTTACTCTCTTACATACTTCACAACTTCCAACTACCTTGTGGACATCCTTGGCTAAACTAAGCCAATAAAAATTTTCTTTCAACAATTTGGCTATTTTGTTCTCATCAAAATGGCCAAATGATCCTTTGTTATGAGCTTCCCTAACCAACAGCTTACGTGTAGAATAGGTCAATATGTACTGCCTTCTTTCTGTAGACAGGCAACCATCCTTGAGGTAACCAAAATGTGGGTCCTAAGCATATTGCTCGATGATAAGAGAAAATCCCAACAATTTTTTCTATCGAATGGTCAACAAAGTTTGCCAATGAGATAAGACATTTGCGACTATGTTAGTATTGCCCTTCTTGTGACAAATCACGTAAGAAGATCCTTCCATGAACTCTAACCACTTTGCTTACTCTTTGAAAGTTTGTTATGACTACCAAGATGCTTCAAGGACTCATGATCCGTATAAATTACAAACCCTCGAGGTAGTAAATAGTGCTGCCAAACAATAAGAGCTTGGAAAAGAGAGTACAACTCTTTCTCATGCATAGAATAGTTCAATACAACACTATTGAGCTTCTCACTGTGGTAAGTAATAGGTCGATGTTCTTACATAAGGTAGGCACCAATACGAATGCTTGGCACATCACATTTCAATTTGAACAATTTGTCAAAATCTAGCAAAAGGACTAGGGTAGTTGTAAGCTTCTCCTTGAACTCCCTGAAGCTCTACTCAATTTGATCATTCCATCGGAATCCTTCACTCTTATTGGTGAGCTCGATCAATGGGGCAGCAGTCGTACTGAAGTTCCTAATGAATTTTCTATAAAAAGAAGCAAAGCTATGAAAGCTTTATACTTTAGTGATATTCTTCGACGTTGCCTATTTTAAGACAATTTGAACCTTTTCTTCATCAACTCGAATTCCATCCTCAAATATTACATACCCAAGAAAGACAACTTCTTTTTGACAAAACATACACTTATTTAGGTTCCTATACAACTTCTCATCACATAGAATATCAAAAACAGCTTAGAGATGTTGAACATGATTGTTTAGGTCGGCATTGTGCACTAATATGTTGACAACCACATATTTTCCAATCAACAGACGCATCACATAGTTCATAAGCCACATAAATGTCCTTAATGCATTTGTAAGTCTGAATGGCATAACCAACTACTCGTAAAGACCATGACTCGTCTTGATGCAATTTTCCACTTATCACTAGGTCTCATGTGAATGTAATGGTGGCCACTTCGCAAATCAACCTTCAAGAATATTTGAGCACCATGTAGCTCCTCTAACATGTCATCGAGCCTCGATATTGGGTATCTATACTTAATAGTATTACAATTGATAGTAATACAATTGATAATACAATTGTAGATGCACATGCACTACAAACCATCCCTCTTTAGGACGAACAAAGCTAGTACAATATAGGGGCCCATGCTCTCTCTCACATATCCTCGCTTTATCAGTTCATCCACTTATCTTTTCAACTTGGTAGCTTGCTTAAGATTAACTCTATAAGCAAGTTAATTCGGCAAGGCTGTACCTGGCTATAAATCAATATAATGTTCTATGCCTTAGGTTGGGGGTAATCCCTTAGGCAACTCTTTTGGGACAAGTCAAAAAATTCATTAATCAATCTTTAGATCTCATTAAGCATATCTTCCAAATCCCTCAACTTCAATAATCTCCGAATCAATAAAAACATAAGCTTTCCGGCCTTCTCAACAACTCAGAGCTCTCAACAGGTCATTACTAAGGCCTTTGTCTTGTTAGCTCGAGTAAGCTAATTGTGTGCCTCATTTACTTAGTATAGGGTAATAGGTTGCAGTACAATCTTCTTTCCATCCTTAATGAAGGCATAGATTTTCTTATATCCGTCGTGAGTAACACATCAGACAAACAACCAAGGTTGTCTAAGTAACAAATATGAAGCTCCTATGGGGACAACATCACATACCACTTCATCCCTAAACACATTCCTAACACAAAAAGGTATGGATACTTGTTCAATGACGTGTAAAGCACCCCTATCATATAACTAGTGTAGCTTATAGGGTCAAGGGTGCATAAAAGGCGGCAATCCTAACCTCTATGCAAGGGACTATATAATTACTTAGTATAACTCCATCCATCTACAATAATGATGCATAACTATCCCTTCATGTTTTACTTGGTGTGGAACAAGTTTTCTTTTTAGTCTTCTTCAAAGCTCAATAAGGAGCTCAACACTTATCTCAATATTAATGTCACTAGCTCTCCTTAGTCAACATAAACACAGGCCTCCTCGTCCTCCTCGACTTCAACTTTTCAAGTATTCTTCTCCTCCCCTAGCTCGCTCTTCTTAGTGTTATCCCCTACATCTCCTCAAAGCACCATGGTACATCAGTTCAGATACTCAGTAACCATGTATCCAAAACCTAAGCATTTAAAGCATTTTACCTTACTCGTCTTTTGTCCAAAGGTTTATCCTTTTCTCATATGTCCTCGAGGTCAACTTATCTTTAATTTGACTCTTCTGGTCTACTCAACTATCATTAGGTCAATCATGTTTTTCCTTGGCTCAAGATGATCTCTTTTGCTTGGTATGAGTAGGTTAGTACGGAGCGTAAGTTGGAGAAAAAGTCGGCCCAGGTCTACTAGAATCATTTCTCCTCTACTTTTCAACCCTCTAAGCCTCCTTAATGGTTTCCTCGAGTGTATAGAATCTCTATACCTCCACAATGTTGTCAATCTCATATTTGAGTCTATAAATGAACCAGGATATAGTATGGGCTTATGTCTACTCAGATTATTAACATTTAGAATTCTTTCACATAGTCATTAATAGATCAATTTCCTTAACGAAGCTCTTACAACTTTGCAAACGTGTCCTACAGGTAAGTCTCAAATAAAAATCTTCCCCTCAACAATCTCTTCATCACTTCCTAAGTCTTTGCACTTGGTCTTCCATCTCTTACTTTGGTTGCATTAAGATTCTTCCACCACATAAAGACATACCCAGAAAATTCAAGTGTAGCAAATCGAACCTTAACTACATCTAAATATCCATAACAGTCAAACGTTTTCTCAACTTTCTCTTCTCACTTAAGATACTCATCTACATCTCCACTGCCAGTAAAGGTGGGGATTAGACTTTGACATCTTTAAGTCCTCGAGGAGCTTAGCGTGCTTGCTCTGGTGCTTCATAATACTTCACCTTTTCTTCTTCCCCTCCATTTTCCTCTACATCTATCTCTTCAACATCTTCTTCAATCTCCTCCAACTCCAGTCTTCATCTAGTAACTCAGTTTACCACTCCTCCAGATTAGTGGGGTCAAACTGGGCATTTAGCTCAGCTACCTTAGCCATATCGCCTCTCACGAACGTTCTTAGGTAAGTTAAGATGAGGTACACCCTATAGTTGTTTCCTATTAACTTGCATCGTAGAAACTAGACTCTCAATAAGGTTGTTGAGTTTGTCAAGCTTGTCATCAACTGAACCAAGGGTATTACTATCGCTTTAGCCTCAACCAACATGAGCACCACTACTCTAGTCACCAATGATACGATGAACACTTGATCCGACATTGTGTAATACTTTCTACAAAAAGTTGACAACACAACACCTAACAAACACTTCTACTTACTACCTAGAATCTTACTAACATGCTATAACAACTTCAATGCATACACGGATACTATAGTAAAGAACTTACTCTATTTTTGTAGTAAAAAATAGAGTAACAACAAGAATTACACTTACCAATTCAAAAAATTCCACTATATAGCATACAACTTCAAACTAACTCCACTAAAACACACTACAACAACCATGGAAGGAGTATAGCAACCACTAATGGCAAACATAAATAAGACTTCGCTACAACTTCACACACTCCCTCTTGGAACCATGCCCTGGTTCTAGTGAAGTTGATGTGTCTTTGGGGTCATACACACGAAGGCCACACCACAATGAAGAGGAAACAAGAAAAAAAAATTAACGGATTTAGCAAATCTAGGTAACTATCTAACTGAATATGATGCACCAACTAGATCCTATAGAACTTACAATTCGCTAGATGTAACTCACTAATCTGAACTATAGGGCTACTTGCCACTACTCTTTGCTAATGAGAATATATAAGAGTTAAGGATAAAGAGAACACTAAAGTTGCTCAAAAAAGGAAATCGGCAATATTCAATAATGAGGTATGATTGTTGTGTATAAGTATATAGAGGTTTATATACTAATCCCACTAGGGTCACAATACATACATGAAAACACAAAAAGTGTAATTTATAAATAGGATGCATAAGACATACCGAAAAAGGTAAAAGGGACAAAGAATATTCTATACGAAAAAAATAAGGAATCCTTTTGGAATATTATGTTAAAAGACACGTATCAAGATGCAACTAGGGGCTTATAGTGCAGTTGGCACTTAAAATGAATTGTGGGTCAACTCAACAGTTGCAAGATCCAACTTGGAAGAGATTAGAGGAAAGTCAACAGTCAAAGCTAACCTAGTCTAGTTCAAGTCAAAGCTCGGTTGTTTAAAGACACTTAGATTCTCTTCAAGTTGCTTAGCTCAACAGCTTGATGGATCAAAAGGTTACAACTCAAATCAATCAAATGTTCGATACTGGGTTGCTTGGTGTTGAACCTAAAATTTAGTTTTTTGTTTTTCTTAACTTAGTTTAAAATAAACCCTATGCCAATTTAATTTAAACCCTTAACAAAAATTAAGAAAAAGCTGTTTCTTTCGGTTTTGTTAAATTGGAGTTGCCACCCAGTGAAACCAGGAAAATTGAGTAAATTAAAACCGATCTGGTCTACATTTGAAAACCTTTCAAAAAAAGTTTTGAAAAAACCAAAGACAATTTATGCAAAGGCTAACCTATTAAAACCCTAACATTGCCACGTTAAAATACTAATTTAGGCTTTAACTTTTGAAAAACCCTTTAAACATAAAGGAAACACTTTTTTTCTTTTTAATTTTTGGCTTTTTCTTCATTAATTTTTTAATTTTTTTGTTTTCTAAGAAAAGAAGGGGAAAACTAAAATTTTTATTTTTTTATGATCACCTAATAGGTGCTTATGTATCCACTATTCGGAATGTATCTACAATTCGAAATCAAACCGCCGTAGTTTCTTTTTGTACAGCTCTAATGGTTTGGGTCTTTTTAATTTTGAAAACAAGCCAAGTTTCAATCATTAAACAATTTATTTAATTTTCAAAAAAGTTCTTGACAAAGCCCTAATTTATTTACATTTTTTTAATTATATTTTCTAATTTTTAGAAAAAAGTTCATTGAAATTTTATTTTTTTTCTAAAAAAAATTCTAAGTGATAAAACCTTTTTTATATTCTTTTAAAGAAAAAGACCTAATTTTCTAAAATTATCAAAAAGGTTTTATTAGGTTTTCTAAATAAGAAAAATCTTGAAAGAAAAGGTTATTCATAAAAACAGAGTATTTTTTTTTAGGAAAAAGCCTTACTAATTTATTTTCCTAGGAAACAAAAAAATTTGTTCTTTTCTTGGGAAATAATTTATTATTTTTTAGTTTTATTTAGTTTTTTATTACTAACAGAAAACAAATGGGTCCCATTGTAGACACCCCATTTTTGTCACCCTTTTATTTTAGGTTTTTTCTTTGGGCCAGGTTTACAAAAATACCAAAATAAATTAAAAATTGAAAAAATCCCAAAAAATTAAAAATTAAAATATTACAAAAAAAATCGAAAAAAGATAAAAAAAAAAATACGAAGTGTCAAAAGTGTTAGAGTCGAAGTAATTAAGTCTTAAGGTTGAATTATGAAAACTAAAAATATACATCTAATTTGATAAATTCTTAGTCTTTAAAAATTTTGGGCTTAATTATAAAATATTTTTAAGAAATGTCTAGTGAAGTTTGAGATCATGAAGTGGATTTTTAGCTAATTTAAAAACTTGAATTTTGACTGAACTAATTAAAACTAGACTCGACTTATTAAAGTTCTTAGCATATATATTTTTTGCTATATGGAAAGGTTGGAGTCAACCAGTAGAGTTAAGTGAGGCTTGGTATCAAAATAAAGTTGTGCCTAAACAAAAGTGAATTGCAATCATTAATGAGAAAAAGCTTAGGTGAGCTAGTCATGTGAATTGACATAAGAAGGCATCTAAAACAGAGCTCTTGGGTTCAAGCCTTGCATGCTCCTTGTGGAGTTTTGTACTTCTATAGTGCAATTGTTGAAAAATAGTACGAAAATAGAGTGTTTCGAGTAAATTTTACGAACATGGTTTAATAAAGGCACACACGAAGTACATGCCTACACTATCCATCGATTTTTTATACTGAAGGTGCATTCTGTATACGTACCTTCAATATTTGCATGGAAAGCACAATCCAAGGTCGTGCCTTCCCTATAAGGAAGGTGCATACCAAACATAAGCCTTCCTTATTAAGGAAGGATCAATGCTAAAGTGTGCCTTCTTGGTTGTTTTGAAGCTGTACTCACTCCATGTATCTTCACTGCTCTTATATATATCCCAATTTCCACATCTCCATTCATTCTCACTTCTTCCTGTTATGAAAATCTCTCAAAACCTTGGATTTTCTCTCTTCGAATGATAGTATGACCCTATTTTCCTCAACCCATTTGTAAGTAATCCTCGACCATCCTTTATTCTGCAATATGTTTTTAAAATACAAATTACATTGTTAGTACAGTAATATTTATATTGTCCATACGAACTGTAATTAGATGATAATTTTTTTAGTGTTTATATTTTCGTAATGTGCATGTTGCATTTTGTACATTATTCATATAATAATATATAGTTATATAAGTTGTAGTAGTTACGTAAAAAAATATATATATGTAACCTGTAGATTGTAGGTGATTTTACTTATGTATTGAAGAAGCACGTATGCATTTATAACCATAATATGTAATGAGACCCTCCACCAAGAAGTAAAATTGCATGGGTGCAGTTGCATTTATAATATGTGATAAGACATCCCATCAAGAAGTGAAAATGTATGGTTGTGCTTACATTTATAGTATGTGGTGAGACACCCTACCAAGAAGTGAAATTGTATGAGTAAATGTAATGCCCCATCGAAAAGTAAAATTATGTAGGTGCAATGAGACGCCCTACCGAAAGGTGAAATTATGTAGGTACGATGAGACATCCCACTAAGAAGTAAAGTCGTGTAGGTGCTTAAAGTTATAGCGTGTAATAAGACGCCCCACCAAGAAGTAAAATTGTATGGGTACGATGAGATGCCCCACCTAGAAGTAAAGTCATGTGGGTGGTTAAATTTATAGTGTGTGATAAGGCACCCTATTAGGAAGCAAAACAATGTAGGTGCTTGCATTTATGGTACGTGATGAGACGCACAATCGAAAAGTAAACTTTGATAGTATGTGATGAGACACTCTACTAAGAAATGAAATCATGTAAGTGAGATGAGATGCCTCTACTAAGAATGTGAAATTGTGTGGGCGCTATGAACTATGCAAAATTGTATAGGCTTTACTAATTTTGTAATTCATAAATCAACATATTGTCAATAGCTGATTATGTGAAGATAATTATGTATGCGAGTGGGAACATAGTCAATGAAAGTAACGGTCCACAATATGACAGGGATCTGATGAAAAAGTTGAAGAAGAGAAAGGATTCCAACTTCAATCATTTCCTCCAACGGATCTATGCGAGCATTAGAATTGATCCTTGTAGAGTTGAGCTTGTTCATTGACACCCTACTTTGATGGCCATTACAAATAATGATGATGGAGAAAACTTCATAGAAATGGCTGACGCATTCGAAGAAAATCAAATACATGATTATATGTTAGAGATTCCCGTTAGCTAAGCAGGAGTATTGTCGAAAGAACTTTACGAGTTGGGTCTTTCAGTAATCCTCAACCCTACATGCAACAAACTGGGGAAGACTACGCTATGTACGATGGACTGGAAACTTATCCGGTGGAAGACCCCACTTTTGGTGAAGGTGGTGTGAATGAAGAGGCAATTGATGCAGAGATCGGTTCAATCTTACAAGATGACTCAAGCTACTACCCTAATGATGAGTTGATTCCCATAGGACCTAGAACAGAGGTTAAAGGGGAATACGTACGAGTTGAATTTGAAGTATATGAAGAAATTGTAGAGGTGAAAAACACTGCAGATTATGCAACCATGTCAAAATATATATCGAGTAGCATTCCATTCATACCTCAATTTACTGCTAACCAGGGAATTAGGATGGCTCCCCAATATAATCAGACCGGGATATTTACATCCCAAGTTAGAGATCCAATTCCATACATGAACATTGGTGGTGGCAATGGTTATGTGGCATTTGAAGAGAACATAGAGAGAACATAGAGGCCAAGAGTAATAACCAGGTTAACAGCGTAGATTTATTTGTTAGACAACACTTCAACATAAAGGATAATCTTGTTGACACAGTCAAAAGATATCACATCAATCACCATTGTGACTATCACATTAATGAATCAAAACTGCACCTATGGGCCGTTCATTGTAGGGAAAAGGATAGTAGATGCAAGTAGAGGCAACGGGCATCATATAAAAGTTTAATGAGGCTATTCGTCATTATAATTCTTAAGGGTCCACATACGTGTCAAACCCGATGTGATGCGGGACCACAAATAGATTGACAGTAAACTAATGGCTAATTGCTTCATCAACAATGTTAAAGAGAATCTTGATATAAAGATTGCAAACTTATAGGAAAATATTTTAAACATATTCAAGTATAATGTGACAAGAAAGAGAGTTTAGGATGCCAAAAGAAAGGCTATGGAGATGGTATATGGAAATTGGGAGAAAGAATACAACGAGCTTCCTATTCTGTTGAACATAATCAAGATTTCAAATCGTAGAACAAAGGTAATTTGGGGATAAAGGGGATCCTCTGAGCTCGGTGTTTCGATAATGAAGTAGGTCTTCTAGACTTTTAGGCCATGCATACACGTATTCAAGTATTATCGATCAGTAGTTTGTATTGATGGAACATTTCTGTATGGGAAGTACGGTCATGTAATGTTGATTACTTGTTCAATGGATGGAAATAATTATATTGTCCCATTGGCATTTGTGCTTGTCAACAAGGAGTCCATGGAGACATAGGATTTGTTTTGAAAAGATTAAAGCAATTTGGTGTCAATGGTCGGGAGGAGACAATTTTCCTAATTATGGATAGGCACTCATGTATCGAGAATGTACTCAACAAAGAAGAAGTTGGCTGGAAGGAACCATTTACGGTTTGAAGATGGTGCATACGGCATGTCACCAGCAATTTCAATACGACGCATAAGAACTAATTATGTAAGAAGCTATCTACTTCTACTGCTATGCAGGCACAGCCTAGGAAATTTAAGTATTGAATGGAGCAGATGTTGCAAGAAAAGGAGGACACATCATCATGGTTCTCACCATTTGACAAGAGCAAATGGACGTTGTCTCATGAAGGTCTTTATTGATTCGAATATATGACATCCAACATCGTTAAGAGCTACAATGTCATTTTGAATGGTTGTAGAGGATTGCCCTTGACTTCACTTATCAAGAAAATTTTCTATAATTGTGTCGATTTTTAGGAAAGAAGAGTCGAGCAAGTGAGGAAGGAAATGGACGGGGGCAATTGAATACGAAGTATGCTGCGAAGAAGCTGAAAACGTAAGCTAAGTGAGCTCCTGCTCATTTCATCAAGGCATATACCTATGAAAACGGGATATGGGAGGTAAAGACAGGTTAGAGGCATAAATCAAATGGAGTGATGAAACGAAGCGATCGAACACACATTGTAGACATGAATAGAATGACGTGTTCATGTAGGAAATGGAAAATCTATAGAATCTTATGCTTACATGTGATCAGGGCACTTAATTATATTTAAGTTACTACTAATCGGTACACTGGGGTATAATATACATGGTCTCATCAATTAGATGCCTACGATAAACACTTCATGCCAATAGGTGATGAGTTGAATTGGCCCCGTCTTGATTACCCATTCCTCATACCTAACAAGAATCTAAAACATGGTTTGAGTAAACTAAGGAAGAAGAGATGCTATGTGGTAATGGACTTGAGAGAGCCTGCCGATAAGAGCATGTATAGTGTATATAGAATGGAATGACACAATAGGAGGAGGTGTCCTCTGCTTAATAGAAACAATATAGATAGACATATTTGTGTTGCTTTCTTACATTATATTATATATCATATCATATTATGCTTTCATAAGTCAATGGCACAACATATTTGTATTGTTTTGCAGGTTAGATAGATCCAGGACTAAGTGACCTGTTAATACTGCATGGACAGGGACGACATCAATCGTAAGATGTATGGGATTTTCGAGTATGGTGTAATATTAATTCACTTGTGAAATTGTACAGTTCAATAATTTTCTATAGTTGTGATGAAAAGGGATCTAATATTTCAGGGAGCCAAACACATTATAGTTCGTCAAATGGAGTCGAGCATGCACAAGGGCATAGCACAAATACTATCGGATGATCACATGATCACTCACCTTGACGATGTAGGTTTCCTTGTAATCACACGACTACCATTCATCCAAATCGACCATTACCTCATTACAACGTTAATTAAGAGGTAAAGACCTAAGACCTACACTTTCCATATAGCTATCACAATTATGTTCCAAGATATAGAGGTATCGTTTGGTCTCTGTATGGATGGGGTTGTACTGACTGAGCCTACACAATTAGTCTAGCCCTAAGTAGCTAAGGTATTGCTAGGAGACTACCCCATTAATAGTACTAATAGAGGGGGGGCATGTTAGTTTGGCTTGGTTACGAGACAAATTTAGCATATTTCCTACAGATGTAGACGAGGAGACTATTTGGCGGTACACCTATGCATACATCTTACAATTATTAGGTGGTATTTTATTTGCAAATAAATTTTCTTCTCTTATCCACATGATGTTCCTACCTATACTAGAGTATTTTCCACATGCTACAACATTTTGTTGGGGATCAACTTGTTTAGTTTGGTTGTATCGTCAACTATGTGGAGCTACACGATCAAGAGCGCAAGAGATTAGGGGTGCCACCATATTGCTGCAGATATGCACATAAGATCATTTCCCTTACGTTACACCAAGAACCAAGTCCAACTTTACCATACAAGAGGGGCTACCATTAGCTGCTAAGTGGGCTATATCATGAGACACTGCACAGCATGCTATGTATATTGTAGATGCGTACCAAACCACATTTGATTTATAGACAAGTCGACAGGTATGTGCTTCTTCAATTTTGATTCTGTTGTTGATCTGCATTAAAAATATATGGATTATTAATATACTTTACTTGCAAATGCATTGTAGGTCATGTAGGAGCCATACACAAATGACCTTATTGATCTCCTACCTCCGTTTTACAGTGCCAGTTGAGCTATCTGGAGGGCTAGGGTACAACTGATCTGCTTCCAAATTGTCAAGTTTTATTTCCTCGACCATGTCATACGACAATTTGGAGGCTTCTAAACGATACCGATAGATGTTAATACAAGTGAGGAGCTACACCACATTGACCTTAGAGGTAAGATGGACATAGACTAGTCGGTTGCGCATCAAGGATACATATCGACTTTGGTAGACCACCAAATATAGGTTGTTCGTAATCGGAAACCAAGGGGTATCAATCCAACTTACTATGACTGGTATAAGGAACATACACACCAATAAATTACTCATCATAGGGCGATGATGGGACACTTAGTAAGCCTTCCTTCCATTTATCTTATGGTTTTTCGCAAAGCAAAGTACGTGAACATAACATTAACTATTTCATTAACTATAGGTGGATACTCTATGTCTGGCAAGACTAATAGATAATGTCAACACTACTCATCATATCATCGATGGTAGCCTTCACCATCTTAAGGAGCATGGCGGGTTGATATTATTTCCTAACCAACTAGTTGATCTAACCCCTGTACCTACCCCACAGCCACATGCAGGTCATAGAGTTCACACAAGAGGATATCCACTAGCATAGGCACATAGTCAGGGACACAATAACAATTCTATGGCATCGGGATCTCGCCATTCCATTGACTTGAGAGAGATTGGTAGCAGTATACCACCCGCTGATGCCTCCAGTTTCGGCCATACCTCATTCGACACTCTAGATGCTCACTGATGGATGTATCCACAGCAAACACTGCCAACTCCTCATAAACATTGTATAGGTTGGCCTCAAACATTACACATAGGGGAGGCTATCACCTAACTAATACAATCACTGCCTACTCCAATTCCTCATATAGATTTCACCAATACTCCTCAACCATCAGAACCTCAACTATCGAAGGGACTATCTACTCGTAGGCCATCATTATTAGCTCGTTTCAAAAAATAATTAACTAAATCTAGGAAGAAGTAGTCGTAAATGACTACATTTATGTTACTTAATTTAATTATTATGTTTTCTCAACATCTATTATTCACTATTTAAATAGTTTTTGTAAATGATGTTTCATATTATATTGATATTCACTTACTACTAATAGTTTACTATATATATAATTTCTATATACTATACTTGCTTTTAACAAGTTCAGTTGGTAGTTTAGTGAATCATCTAAGCCGACCCGCTACGGTAATACTTTTCGTAGGTAATACACTAAATTTAAAAAAAAAAAAAAGCATTGGCATTACCAAAAATAAACAAAATGTTAGCTAGAAACTAAGAAAGCACATGCTTAAATTGCACTGTCACGAACTGAGGACGGCCTAGTCGTGGCAGACGCCGTATACTGTATGAAGAACCCCTGATTGGTTACCCTTCCAATCAAAAACTCTTCACATAAGATACAAGGCTCTACAACTACTAGTTCCAAAGTATATCCAGATTCACATGATATCATCACACAACATATTTATATAAAAGTTAAGCTCAAAAGTTTACATTATATAGTATTTACGTATGTCTAAGTTCATAATAATAAGGTACACATAAGTTAAACATAAGTACATGAAGAATAGTCTACATAAACTGTTTTCCTCTCATCACACAGAACACCATGCTCTTGCCCAAGTCCCCAGGCTAACCTGTGGCATCCCTCGTCCTGTCTGTACGAACAGGCTATCCTGCAACAAAAGTTTAAAGGGGTGTAAGCCTAAGCTTAGTGAGCAAAACCCTCAGCCACACAACAAGCAAGTTACAAATACATTATAGTCACGCATATGAATGAATGATCAAACAGAATGCCAGATAATACGCATACTTAACTAGTTCATATACGCAACTCGGATTTAACGCCCTCCGAAGTCAGGGTTGGAGTTTACACGGCACCAATCAGATCCGAGTATTACACTAGAACTTACTTTATTACGGAACTCCATGTTCCGTACATATATCAAATAACTCTTTTATTTTCAGAAAAATACAAGTTCTAGTATAATTATGAGTGGGCCCCCGCAGTCCACACTCACCCCTAAACAAAGGCCTCTAGACTCGACCCTTAGCCAGGCGGTTGGCGCCTCCAACGCCTAGAGTTCCCGCGGGCCAAGGTAAGGTCATTTTGTACGAGTGCACCGTACATAACCAAATAAATCAATAATATCAACCCCCGAATGGCCTCTCTTTACCTCCGTGTGATGTGACGGCCGGAATAGTATCCATGCTATGCATGTTAATGCATGTTCCAGTTTCTTTTTATAGCCAAGTAGAAGTTAGTTCAAATTATGTCGTGACCATCCACTAATACACATAATCATTTTCTATATTACTATGCAACAAACAATGCATTCTCTGTATTTAAGGTAAATTCACAACTCAACAATCAATTACATACACAAGAATTTCCCGAACCCCATAAGTAGTTAATTAACAATAATATTTAAGTTCACTATCTATAATCACAATCAAGCATAGAATCACAGGGTAAATACTCACTCGGCCATAGCGGTTCGCCTTAATCGTAGTAATCGATCGGGAGGTCCTCGCTCACCTCAGAGTCACCTGATCATTATGTGATAACAATGCTAATAAGTGTTTGAATTAACTATTAATTCTAAACAGCTAATTACCTAGTTCTACTTAAATTACTATTAACTTTTACCCGGTAAGACTTTAATTTCAATCGTATATAACTTTTTCATTTTATTTTTTATATTTATGAATTTATAATCATTTTTCATCGTTTCCGAACATCCTTTCACATGGTAATATCTGTTTTTGATATTAAGACCTCTATTTTATGTTATGAGCTAAATTTATAGAAATGTTTAGTTATGAACACCTAAGTACTTTTATTACTTAGGTTTATATCTTTTATTCCTTAAATTCTTCTAATGAAAGAATCTTACTTTGCTATTACTAATTTATGTGCTGAATTAGGTATAATCTAATTTTAGAAAAGGTATTAAGATTTACTAATTTAGTTACCTAATTACCTACACTTTTCTTAGTTTTCTTATTTTCTAAACTTATGCTTATGTCTTCGCTTACATCATCACTTGCTTATGTCATCACTTGCTTATGTCATGGCTTATGTCATCATGTACTTATGTCATCACTTACCTCATCATATGCTTACATAAGCCTTTCATTATGCTTATGTCATATGCATATGTATTATGTACATGTTATCCCTCTCTCTTATACTTATGTACATATACTTCATACATACTTATACTCATACCTATATTTAGGCTTATACCGTATTCATACATGTATACATACTCGTATACCTATACAGTTGAATACGTATTTTGTACTAAAATTCGTATGCCTAAGTTTTTCCTTAAGAAAAGCTTTCCAATTCCATGTTTTTGTGTTCCTATGTCCATATTTAGTATAGTATAGGTATGTATAGTTAGATTTAATCTTAAATTAGGTTATGTACATGATAAATACTCATTTACAAAGGTTCATATACTTATACTCTTTTGGTATTTCCTTATGTATACATACATAGAAGCATATCCTCGTGTCTTTCTTTCTTCTCTTTCAAAAGTTCAAGCTTCTACACTTAAAGATAGAAACTTTGTTTCCTCTTCTTCAAGACAAGACTAACCACATAACTACTTATCTAATCTACCTAATTAACTAACTAATGAATAATAGAAAGTAAGATAAAGCAACTTAAAGACATACCTTTTATGATGTTGAAATTAAGGAGACAAAAGGGAAGAAATGAAAGGGAAAGAAGATAGGGAAGTTCACGGCAATGAAAGGGAGGTTTTGTTTTGTTTCTTTTGTTGGTTGCTTTTAATGGAAAACAATATGTGGTGGGGTTTAGAAGACAATTTGTGGACGGCAACAATAGAAAAAAAAGAGAGAAAGAAAAATCAAAAAGAAAAGAAAAGGAAGACATCATTAAATAAGAGATATTTTCCTTATCTCTTAACTTTTGTTGACTTTTCAAAATGTTGACTTTAGTCAACATGTGTTGACTTGGTCAACATTTGAACTTTGGTCAACATGTATTATCTTAGTCAACATTCCTTAAGTATGTGTAATTTTGTGCACATAATGTAGTAATTAAGGGAAATTAGGGGAGAAATGAAAGAAATGAGAAGAATTGAGGTATATGATGCATTGATGTGTAAATATGGTTGATGAGATCTTACTTTAGTTCTTTAGAGTCCATATATCTCATTTGATAAATTACTTTGGGTAACAAGTGTAAAAAGTGCTAATTTGAGTCTTAAAGTTCACTATATGTAACGTAATCTTCAACTATAACCCTAACCCTAAGTAAGACTATCTTAATCATATATTTAAGGAATAAATATAATCTATGACCCATTATCTTAGTTCCTAATAGATTACTTGAGAATTCAAATCATATAAGCAAGAATGAGGGTTATCTCTAACCATTTACTAATGATTTAGCAAAATATAAGCATTATATTTTCAATTAGGGTTTTAGGGTATATCATGTTGGATTAGTATACATATGTCCTTAATGGAATCATTTTTAAGGTTTTTATCACTTTCAAATGAAATCTTTAGCTTTTAGAAACATTTAGGATAGAAAAATTCTTTACGCGATTGATTAATTCTTTTAGGGTTTTCACTTTAATTAGCCTTGTCGACACCTAAAATGTCTACTATAGTTGAGTATATTTCAAAAACTAGATCAAAACTTTCAGGGGTTTACATGCACCTTGTTAATTATACTAAACACGCACTCAAGGAAGAGTGTAAATTGAACTTAGGGGTGGAATAGGCAAATAGCATGCTATATTGAAAGTACTTAGCTATAGGGAGTCAGTACATAGCCAAGGAAAGTGTGAATTGTGAACTAAAGGTACATGGTAATGACATTAAAGGTATACAGTAGTGACACTAAAGGTACGCTCAAGGGCCAAGTAGAGTTGCTCACACTCAAGGTGCACTCAAGGGTTAAGTGGGTGAGGTTACTAACATTGAAGGCGCACTCAAGGACGTACCTTCTTACTAAGACTAAAGGTATACCCAAGAAACATGCCTTCAGTTTCAATAAGGAATGCACAACCCTAGATTGCACCTTCTATAGTAACATTGAAGGCGTGCGCCTAAAGTACACCTTCAATATAAAAAAATCCATGCCGCATACGCCTCCACTATACCATTTTCATAAAATTTACTTGAAACACCCTATTTTTGGACTATTTTTCGACAATTACACTATAGAAGTACAAAACTCGCTCCTTGTGCACAATGTTTTTGTTTTTTTTCCTCTTTTCTAGTCGACAAATAAGGGGAAAATGGAAGAAAAAGAAGGAAAACTTCTGGAACCCGATGGTGATAACAAATCCTATCAAATCTTTATCTTTTCTTTATTTAGTTTATATCTTGCTAAATAATTATTAGAACTAACAAATCTTTGAAAGATTTTAATCCTTTTAATCAGAGATTTGACAAAGGTAAGTGATTATTAGATATGATTGTGAAGAATACAAATTGATCATAAGCTTCAATAGATATTCAATTTGGAAATCTATAAAGGAGGAGAAGCATAATCTAGACAAGACACATACACAAAGTACCCAATTTTCATCTTCACCGTGACTCCTTCATCATCAACAACAGCAAACATCCTCCAAATCCAGACGCTTCCTCATCCACGATAGTAAGCCGCCCCCCTACGACAACCACATCAACACCATCACCCTTGACCTAAACATAGTCCAACGTCAACCCAACACGACATCCCTGCCATCCTCATTAGTCACAGCAGCACATACCTATGTACAGCTAATAGCTAACAACTCCCATTGTCACCATCGTTCGCCCAAACTCAAACCCCACATATAGTGGGCAGTACCATCCTTAACTACTCCAATATATAACCACAACAACACACTAACACCGGTCTCTCTCTCTCTCTCTCTCATGATTTCACAGTAAGTACACCAATCTACAAACCCTTTTAACTACTCTCTTAACCCCTATGTTCACAGCAAGCTCCACCTTCTACAACCAACCCATAACCAACAACCTACTTTCAACTTGAGCTTTGACCATTGTCTCTTATCCTCATACAATACACACACCACATGACATAAGCCCTATGACTACAACAAATAACCAGCCTATACTCAATTATGGCTATTGTAGACACCTAATTTTTGCCTCTCTGTAGTCCTAATTTTTATTTTTACAAAAAGGGTCCTAATTCAAAAATAAAATAATAATAAAAATAAAAAAAGATAAAAATAATAAAAATTGACAAATGATGAAAATAAAAAATGAGAAAAATAAAAATAAAAAAGATTTTTTTAAAAGATTTTTTTAAGAAGTAAATTATTTTAGAGTCAATCGTTTTAGTTTAGCTTAGCTTAGCTCAGCTCAGCTCAAAAAATAATCATTTTATAAAGTCAAGTGGTTTAAGTTCAATTTAATTGTACTGAATGTCAAGGCACAAGCCAACGGCCTAACGGATAAGTATCAAATTGGATTTAATTTAAGGTATTGGGTTCAAATCTCACCAGGCATCTATGTCTTTTATTTTTCTATCTTTTACAAAAAGCGAGATGAATAAATGAGATTCATATCTAATTAAAATCATTTGAATCTAGTTTGATTTTATTAAATCAGATTTAAATTAATTTGGATCTAGTTTAATTATTATCAAATCAGATATAATAGATACGATTTGAGATGATATGATTTGGGTTTATAAACACACATACGTCAAAATAAAAGGAAAATATATTTTGGTTTCAATCAATCCCAATTTCAGCATCCCTACTGTTCATGGAACACGCTTGGAACATAGCAGACAATTGCCAATCCCTACAGCAGCATACACTCCATAATAGTTCACTGCTGCATACTGCCCTCACACATGCAGCACTCCGCCGACAGCAGCAAGCCAAACCGAGTTCTGACATCCAACCACACACTTCACGCAAGCCCCATAGCCATAAATCTATCATTGCTACAACATAGCAGACACAAGCTCCATACTCCAGCCAATTTTCAATTGATCCAACGCTGCTCCAAACAACAGTACACGCTCCCCTTGACGAACCCAGCTGTGACCACAACTACGACTCCGGCAAACCATTGACGCCAACGATCACTAAATGCTGCTCCGTCTACGAAACACAAACCCAATATCCTGAGCCCCTGTACCTTGCATACTCTCTGGACGTACTAGTTCGCACACACGCTGAAGGCCTTCAACTGCCTCGTTGAACCACAATCGCTATCCACTTCATCAATACACGATCGATCAACTAGTGCTCACTTCTTCGTCAACTCCATGCGAACAATACGACAGTTACGATGCATTGACCAACAATAGCTATAGTAATCAACACGCCACTGTCTCCATTTGAAAACACTCAGTAGCGATAGGCATAACACCGGGCAACCCGCTGAGCTCCACTGCACGTTATAGCACATAGTATACGAACGCCATAGCTGGGCATCATCAAGTTCAGTTTCTGTCTAATTTTTTTCTTTATTATTATTATTTCTGATTTATTATTATCATACTATATTATTATGTTTGGGATTTTCGTAGTTTAACATGCAGTATATATGTATATATGTATATTTCTTAGTTTAAGATATTTTTTTTAGCTTTAGCTTTAATATGGATTAGGTATATTATGATAATATAGGAATATATAGATCTTAGAAGATTGGTTTTTTTATTTTTATTTTTATTATATGCCTTATTACATTATCTATTAGTAATATAATATATGAATATATTAGTTTAGGAGATTTATTAGTGTTGATTTCTATATATATTAGAGTATATTACATGATATCACTAATTTATTTAGGTAGATACTTGTTAGTAGTAATAATGTGTATATATACGTATGTATCTATTAGTCTAGAAATTTTTTTAGGAATTCTCATATAGAAAAATTATTTCTTTTTTTAGAAATAAAAATTGACAAAAAAGAAATTTTTACAAAAAGGTTATAGTATCTTAGAGAGTTTTTTTTTAAAAAAAAAATCACTTACGAGTTAAGACCCTTTAGATTTTTTTTAAACCGAATCAACTAAGACATAAACTCGACCGGTTTTCAAAAATTAAAATCAATCAACACACTAAAGTTTTCGGAAAGAACTACGATCGTCTAATCTTGGCTAATGAGTACGTAGGAACCTTCGGGGCAACAATAAAATATGTAAAACTTAGGTTTTTTTTCTTTTAATTTTTTTATTTTTTATTTATTTTTTAAATATTATAATTAGAAGAATAATCCTAAGTTTGGTAAATAGATAGTTATACCCGTTAGGGTTTAATAGGTTAGCCCCTGAACTCGGAACCCTCTGATTCTTTATTCAAATTAAAGTCAAAGATTGATAGCCAAATCGTAATCAATCCACCCAATTGGTTACGGTTTCTTTTCTTTTCCCAACTTCGGTCGAGTAGCGACTCCAAAATATTTTCTATATAAGAAATCGAAATTTTCCAATTTCTTTAGTCGAAGATTAATATTAAATGAGTTAGAGTTTAGTATTAATCGAAAATAGAGAAATTAATTTTAAATAAATAGAAAACAAAAAAAACCAAGCTCGATAGCTACCATTATCAATCGCCTACTCACACAACAACCAACATGCAACCACAACCCAAATCCTATTGCTCTACACCTTCGCATGACTCCACAACATAGCTACGACCTAAATCTGGCCTCTCTATGACACCCAAACAAAACCCAAGAACAAACCGAACCACCATTAAACCCCATTGAAACTACTACGAAATCTTAAGATGTGGAGTTTAAACTTGCTTTTACCAATCATTTTATCATAAAAAAATTCATTTCCTAGTTGATTTAGTGTTAAAACCGATTGAAACGAAGTCAATTTGATTGTTACAATAGGTCACCATACACGACCTGACCCAACAACCTAACTCACATACCTAATTTCTTTTCCTAAACCAACCAACTAGTATATATTAAAGTACAAGGGGGTATTGTGTTTTGTTTATTTACTTCTTTGTTTTATTTATTTATTTTAATATTTTATTTTTTTATACAGATAGGATTAATAAAAATCTACGCTAATTTCGTTTATTTGTTTGTGTAGGTCCTTCATTTTTATTCAATTTCTACTCGTTGATTATTTGTGTATTTTTAACATGTTTGTCAGATGTTGCATTTTTAGCACATTTAGGGAGAATTACATATTTTTGAGTTGAAAATATTAGAAATTGCATCTTTAGTAAAATTGCAATTCATGTCTCTCATTGGCAAATTCTTCACTAAAATTGCTTCTTCTTTTTTGTTAAATTTGCATCCTTCATAGAAATTTCATTTTTAGGGTATAATCACATATTTTTATCAAAATCATATCTTTAAAATAAAAATTGCTTCTAGGTCACATATCTTAGAAAATTAAGATATGATCATATCTTTTATATGGTTTAGACATTTTTTCAGAAGTCTGGCATCTTAGGCATGTCTTCAATATTAATTGCATATTTCATGAAAAATTGCATCTAAGTGCTTTGGGGTTTTTCTAAAAATTTTTATCATATAGAAAATGTTTCTCTCTAAATAAAAATTTGATTTTTTTGTTTTAAGCTAAGGTTTTTGAAAATTGGACACTAAAAATTAGGGTTTTTTTAGGATTTTCTTAATAAAAATAAATTAGTTAAAAATCCTAGTCCATTTTCATGAATAAAATTTGTTAATCCACTAAAGTTTTTCTAAAATGAGAACTACAGTCAATTAGATCTTGATTAGAGAATACTAGGCACCTCCAAGGCAATAGTAAAATTTGTTCAATATCTTGTTGTTTTTTAAATTCATAATAAAAAAAATCAATTTTCATGCATTTTTTTTTTCACATTTTTTCATATTTATGCATCTTTAGAAAAATTATAAAAATAAAGGCCTATTAATTATTTTTCTTAATATTTAGATGAAAAATGTATCTTAATAAGTTAGCTTCCAAACCCAATTCTTTGGTTTAAGGTTTTCTAAAAAATATTTTTTTTCTTAGAAAATCGGTAGGCCAGTAGCTTAATTAAGGTTTCTTCCACCCAAGGAACCCTAATCCATTTTTTACCATTTTTTTTCCAGTTTTTACTAGTTGATGACTCCAATTACTTTTCACAAATATTTATTTAAACATTTTTTATAGAAAAATATTTTTTCTTAATTTAATATCAAGTAATATATATTAAGTGAGCTAAGCTTAATAAAAATTAAATTAAGGAAAACCAAAATAAGGCTCATCGCCATTGGTCTCGAGAATAGTGGTTACCTCACAACACCCTTAAAGACTACATAATGCCCCTAATCCTAAGATTTTTTATTAGGTTTTTTTTCTCATTTTTGTTATTTTTTATCAATCTTTCATTCCTTTTATTATTTTTTTTAATTATTTATTTGTGTAGGCCCTACTCATCCCTAAGAGGTGGTTACCCCATAACACTAAGGGACTACACATGCCCCTATCCTAATGAAATTATTCATGTAAAATAAATGAATTAAAAAAGAAAAAAAAAGTAGACAAAATAAGTGAAATGTAAAACAAAACAAAAGAGAAAAGAACATAGATCACAAATCAAGTCACGAAGCGAGATAAAGCCCATTGGGTTTGAGTCATGGACCAAGTCATCACATACAATGCACATGCATTGGAGATGGAGAGAGAAGTGCCTACAATGGGTTACCTTAGAGCATGTCAGCCATCATTTCAAGTGGGGAAGAGGACCTTCATGAGGTTTTCGTTAATGAAAACTCGATTAGTAGTGTTGCTTTGACTTACGATGGTGGTTTTGGTGGTGGTGTGCAGTGGTCGAAATAAACTAAAGAGAGAAAGTTGAGATAAAGCTCAAATGATGACAGATTGAAGTGAAATAGGAGTCATTCCTTATGTTTTTTAAGCTAGGGAATGCATTGGTGATGTTACTTTTGCAAAAAGAGGTGGTTTAAATGATGTTTTGTAGAGGTTAGCGGTGGATGAAGAATTTGAGGTAGCTATTGAGCTCGATTGTTGGTTGTTGGAAACAAGTGAGATGTGGTTTTTAGGGTTTTTAAGGTCAGTGAAGCTAATGGTAGGGGTCATTTGCCTCAAAAGTTATCACAAATGAAGCTTTCTAGAGAGAGAAAGAGCTTCAGGCTAGAGTGAGAAAGTTTGGATTTTAGCTTATCAGAGTGATTTTGAGTAGAGATTTTTGTCCTAATGTGATGTGCATACTCCTATTTATAGTTTTCAAGCTTAAATTGAAGACGGAAAGCTCAAAATCGCCCCAGTCAAAAAATGTGAGTTTGAGTTTTAATGTGCAACTAATCCACGATTTGAAGGAAAGAATAAAGATTGATGGATCATTACATGCAAGGGAGACAGAAACTTCCTTAATCTAGTCTAAGAAGCTTCGATTTTTTTCTGGAAAAGCTCAATTTTGCAAGTTGTAAAAGGTGTGGTATTTGATTTTCCTTCCATTTTCAATGCTTGATTTTACGTTCTTAATGAATGAATTTTAGTAAAATTTTAGATTCAATTCAAAGTACTCCATATTGATAAGTAATCCATGCATTTTATTTAATTAAAAATGGCCAAAAAATGAGTTGAATCGGTTTAAAAAATGGGGGGTTCACATATTTATTTTTCCTTCTATTTGCTAGAAATTCTCAAGCTCTTTGAGCTCTAGCCATAGCAGATCATATACTTCGCATGTGACATGCGCCAAGCTAACGCATAAGCCATATGCTCATGAAAAGATTGTAAGCATATGCGGCTACCTGGGTTCGATCCTTAGATCTCAAACTCCCCTCACGTGCATGACATATGTTCTAGCCAACTAAGCTATACTTAGTTCTTGTCATGGCTTCAAACCAAATATATATGACCCATATTTTTATAAAGGCTCGCCTAACTTTGAGCCTCAAAAGTTGGCTCAAACCTTTTAGGGTAGACAATCCGTTCACATCGAGAGCCTACATGACTACCTACAAAGGGAGCCTGTTAAGCCCATAGCAAGCCTAGCTACATTTACTTGCATGGGTAGATTCCATCAAGACAAGGGAGTTTCAGTTTCAATGATCTTTCATGTCTCCGTCAACTGAGAGAAGGAAAGGTGCCCAGTACAATAGGGTGGACAAGTGAAAGAGCTTCTTTATGCTTTGATGGTTGAACTCTCTTCAGTTAACACCAGGATTATTTGTACTTACGAATAAAACTACTTGTCCTAGAACTTTTTTTTGGGAAATTATTAAGTCTATTAGGCATATGTGAAAGGTTATTTTCAAAAATCAACTAATTTGATAGAATTGTAATCTTAGTTCCTTTTAGTGCTTAGCTCTACTTAAAATTTGAAATGCTCATAAAATAGTAAATTTAAATCCGATTAAAACATCGTTTCAAGCTAAGATCAACTTAAATTGTCTATTTTCATATTATTCTAAAATAAGCAAGTTGAACCTCATCTAAAAAATTAATTTTCAATAAAATGCCTCTTTTTTCCATGAAACCCTAATGATCCTTATTTCTCTAAAATTCTACATTTTTTTTATTTTTTTCCATTTTTCTATTTTTTGTACTTTCTATTTTTTTATTTTTCAAGATTTTATCATTTTTCTGTACTTTTCTTAATTAAGGTCTTTTTTATTTATTTAAGAACTTTAAAATAATATAGGAAAAAAATTAGGTGTCTACACTTAGAAACTATATTAAACCTTATGAGAGTTCGATAGTAGTTATGGCTGCTCGGTAGGTCGATAGATCTGCTAAGCAATTCAGCTAGCTCAATGATGGAATCCTCTCTTCTTAATGATTCTCAAGCTAGAATGTGTCAAGTGAGTCCTAATAGTCCTCTTCCTTAACTTTTGGTGATTAGTCTAGGGAGTTGATTCCTATCAACTTATCTCTTAGACAACTTAGGTTAGCTCTTCGAATATCTGAACAACTCATGGTCAATATAAATCACAAACTCTCTAGAAAAAAAGTAATGTTGCCAAACAGTTAGAGCTTGGATCAAGGAGTAGAACTCTTTGTCGTATATAGAATAATTTAGTGCTGCTCCTTAAAGCTTTACACTAAAGTAGACAATTAGTCGACCTTCTTGCATTAAGATGGCACCTATACTAATTTCTAATGCATCACACTCTACTTCAAACACTGTCATAGCTCAACAGAGCTAAGATAAGGGCAGTAATCAACATTTTCTCCATTTCCTCAAAACTTAGTTGATCTTTCTCTTCCCATTTGAACTCAACATTCTTCTTCAACAACTCGGTCAGTAAGGCCACAATAGTACTGAAATGAAATGGCAATAAAAAGTTGCTAAGCCATGAAAACTTCGCATGTTGGCAAAATAGGTCGGTACAAGCCATTTAGTGATCACCTTAATCTTCTCTTCATCAACGCGTATTCTACCTCTACTTACAACAAATCCTAGGAAGATTACCTATAATTAGTATAAGTCACATTTCTTCAAGTTGGTGTATAGTTTCTTAGCTCAAAGCTTATTTAAGATAACTCAGAGATGCTCACAATGTGTCTCCAAATCAAGGTTGTAAACAAGAATATCAACAAAGTACACAACAACAAACTTTCCAATCAATTCTCGAAGCACATGGTTCATCAATCACATGAATGTGCTCGGTGCATTTGATAACCTGAATGACATCATTAGCCATTCATACAATCCATTGCAGATCTTAAACGTAGTCTTCTACTCATCTCCCTCTCACATTCTGATATGATGGTTATCCAAACTTGAGATCTATTTTGAAGAACATCCTTGCTCCATGTAACTCGTTAAGCATGCCATCAAGCCGAGGTATTGGGTACCTATACTTACTGGTAATCCGATTAATGGCTTAGCTATCTATACAAATTTGTCATGTGCCATCTTTCTTCTACACCAATAAAGCTGGGACAGCACATGGACTAAAGGACTATCTCACATATCTTCTCGTCATAAGTTTATCTACTTACCTTTGGAGCTTGGCAACTTGTTTAAAGTTCAACCTATATGCTAGCCTGTTCAACAACATAGCTATTAGCTATAGGTTTATAGCATGTTCAATCCCTCTTATTAAAGGTAGGCCTTTTGGCAATTCATTAAGGAACAAGTCGACAAACTCCTTTAACAAGTCACTCACCTATGAGGTTAATCCATCATCCAAAGTTCTCAATTTAAGCATCCTCCTAACCAATAGAAAGGTCAACTCTTCATGCTTTATCTCTCTTGATAGCTAGACACGCATTATCACTAAGGTCTCTTTCTTCGGTTCTAGCTAAGATAATCTTACATAGTCTTTACTTACTCAAAAGTTATGGGATTTAATCTCACCCTTCTTCCTTGATGTTCAAAGGAACAAGTGTTCCTCTTCTCATCATATATCACATGATAGTCAAACATCTAGGGTCTTCCTAAAAGAATATGTGAAACACTCATAAGCAACACATCACAAAGAACTTCATTCTGATATTTTACAATATAGATTGGCGTTAGTTTCCTATAAGGCTCTTTTGTCACTAAGCCAATGCAACTTATAAAGTTTGGGGTAAGGTTAGGTTAGCAACTTTAATTGTTGAACTATAAAGGCAAATGCCATATTAGTGCAACTTCCACTATCAACAATAAGAGCACACAACATTCCATTAACTTTGCAACCAATGTGGAACAAGTTCTCGTGTTGTTTGTATTCAAGTACTAGACTCACACTCATCACTCACCGTAATACCATAGTTACGCGCGTGAAATTCCATTCTTCACTATAAATAACTTCTTCCTCCTCGAACAAATCAAGTTATCCGGATTCTTTTAGCTCTTCAACTTCCTCGTTGGTACTTTTAACCTCGATGGTTGGCATTCCTCCCTTAATTACCATTGTCCTTCTATTCAGACGTTGTGCAACCATATGACCAAATCCTTGACACTTGAAGCACTTAATCTCACTAGTCTTTCTTCTTAAACTCTATCCTTTCTCAAACTTTTTCAAGGTTTTCTTCTCTTTAGCTTAAGTGGTCAAAACAGGTTGGACATCACTGGTCTTACTTGGTTTTGATTGTACAGGTCTGCTTGAAATAGGTCGGCTAGGGGCAGGCTGACAAACAGGAGCTTAAAATCTACCCATTCATTGTTGCTATATCCTCTGAGCAACTCAGATTGCCTCATCTAGGGATCCAATATCTTTAGCTTCAAGAATATCACCTATTTCCTACTTCAACCCATTAATAAACCTAAAGAAAAACCTAAATATTACTTGGTTCTGATTGCATAGGTCTGCTCAGAATAGTTTAGCTAAGGGTAAGCCGATAAACAGGAGCTCAAAATCTACCTATTCATCATCGCTCTATCCTCTGAGCAGCTCAAATTACCTCATCTAGGGATCTAATATCTCTAGTTTCAAGAATATCACCTATTTCATACTTCAACCCACTAATAAACCTAAAGATAGTTCGGTCTTCTAGCTCTATAACTCACATCAGATCATCAACATTTGGAACTCTTTCACATAAGCATCAATACTTGATCCTCTATGCCTCGACTCCTACAACCTTTTGAATGTATCCTATATATAGTAGCTAAGAATAAATCTCCTTATCATCACTCTCTTCATCTCTTCCCAATCTCTAACTTCTCTCTTTCCTTCTCTTCATCAAGTAGCCTACGGATTTTTCCACCATAAAGCGACATATCCTATGAATCCTAGGACAACAAGTCTCACTTTAGCATTCTCGAGGACTTTATGACACTCGAATTGTTTATCTATCTTATCAATCAATCAAGATAATCCTTAGCATCACTACTACCAGATAAGTTCGAAATTTGAAACCTCATTCCTTCCACTTTAGGAACTCAGACATTTCTTTCTTCAAGCTCATAGTACTCCTCTTCTTCATCACCTATTTCCTCATCTTCCTTTTCTCTCTCTTCCATCACAAGCCTTCGTCAAGCTAAGCTATCTACTCCTCCAACTCAGTGTGATTGAACTTGGATATTAGCTCGGCTAAGTTAACCATTACCTCTCTCAGGTAGTTCATTTACTCGGCCACTATTTTGGTTGTCTCTTGCTCATTACCTATCTTCATTTATGGAAATCACTAAGCTAGCCACCAAATCAACAAGCTTATCGAATCTCTCATCTAATAATTAGGGTGTATAATTCCCTTATTGGCCTTGACCATTACGAGCACCACTCTCTTGGTTTCTAAAGGTTCCTTGAACACTAGAGTCCAACATTATACAATGGATTAACAACTAAAACAATTGAAATTTACTCGAACCTTCTTCAAAACCTCTTTTCAAACAACAACAATCCAATGTCATACGCCAACAATAGCAATATTATCCAGCATAGCAATAAACCAACTAAACATGATCACTACTACGCACAACTTCTTCAACACTTATCATACCTCAACTCATTAATTGCACAAGACATACTACAATGAACAATCAAGAACACAAAATACCAGAAACTTACTCAAATGTAACCAAGCTCTGATACCAATCTATACTTGATATGATGCACAAGTATAACTAAAGGTCACTCGCCACTAATCTACGCTCGAATGACCTAGATAAAGGAAAGGGAAAGCAAGTAGGGAGTACTTACAAGTATTTATATAGCCCATTTAAGGTAAGTCCTAAGTTACTAAATATTACAAAAAAGATTTCTAGTAGAAAAGGAAAAGTATATATTTTACAAGGGCAATTCAATAATCGAGATAAGAGGAAAATTCTTACAGAGGACAATATGGATGTCAAAGGGTGGGACACATATCTGTTTCTCAATCCGGTAGCTTAAATGGTACCAAAGACCAATTAAAGCTTATCAGGTCGAAGGCTCGATAGGTTGATAGCTTGGTAAATGGGGGTTTGGGGAGTATTGTCTCCATAAATGGTTAATATTTTGTTTAGCATTGGCAAGTCAACTCGGCAACTCAAGCTCAAAGTCCTGTCAACTCAGCAAAAGGTCAATTCATTGTTTCGTACTAGTTCAACTCGGCAACAACGAAGACTTCTTCTCCTTTTACTTAGGAGACAATGAATGGTTCGTGTAAGCTCAATAGAAATGCTAGGTCAGCTTCGATGAATTGTTCCTCATTTGGGGACAAATCCTTCTCGAAGCACCAAAGAAACAAGGCCACGCTCCCTCAATAGAGTGATCAGTCCTTAATTCCAATCAACTGGTTTTTATGAACCGTGTTGAAATTGCTTGCAATGTGTCATAAACAATATCTCCATACTGCAAATGGAGGTATCCACCCAACTGTAAGTTCTTTATATGCAAAATCAAACCTAAAGTGTCTATCAAGAACAAGATAAAAGGTTTCCCCCTTTGTCCAATCACATACTGCTTAATTTTTCAAAAGAACCATCACCGTGTTTCTACTGATTTCATAGCCATAAGCACAAAGGCCAATGGAACTATGCAATTGTTTCCATCCATGCTGCATGCAACTAACAACTTATGACCATACTTCTCATATAAGAAAATACCATCTATACATACTATAGGTTGGAAACCTTTACATCTAGATTATTCCATACACTGTTAATGAAGCTTCTAGCCATTATGTTGCTATCAATCTAAGGATGATCCCGATTCATCATTGGATTCACACAAGTGTCCAGTCCTTCTAGATTAGCGATTTTGAAAA
Organism: Lumnitzera racemosa; assembly: GCA_024138005.1. Lineage (NCBI taxonomy): Eukaryota > Viridiplantae > Streptophyta > Magnoliopsida > Myrtales > Combretaceae > Lumnitzera > Lumnitzera racemosa. Next base: position 39,313,218 of record JAMXBC010000011.1, on the reverse strand, counting down.
GTCTTTCCTACTTCTTCAAGCATGCACATAACCTCCACTTACAACCATTGTCCTTCTCTATACAATATACCGCCTATACTATCTTGTTCGATATGTTGACATGAAAATTGTAATGATCCTGAATATAGAACACCTTCACCACATCTATAAGATCTTTTTTGTTGTTGAACCACATGCTTATACTTAAGTCATGACTTGTGTTGATATTGCTACACATTTCATTCACATCTCGCTCAAAGGTCATGTATTCACAGCCATCACAACCAGTGTTGAAGAAAGGGATAGGATCCCTCATAACCCTATCCATCGTCTCATTTTGTAGTAGAAGTTCTAGAGTTTAGGTGTTGCGCATTGACACTTAAGAAGGGCGAGGAAGCCTCCTAAGCACGGTCTTATAAGTATACCTAACCAACACATTATTGGCAACAAACTCTGTATTCACCTCGAGATCTCCCACATCTTCTCCATCGTCCTCCCCATCGTTGAGTTTGAAATTTTCCCCATCATCATCTCCATCCGACTCTTCATCTCCCTCTTCGTTGCTATTTATGTCCATGGGCATTTGCTCCACATATGGATCATACAACTCTTCATGTTCAATAATCAACCCAAGTGCTTCATCAAGTTGCTCTTCTATGATATCAACATGCTTAAGTTTGGTGAAATCTATGTAGGGTTCGTGTGACTCATTCAAATTTGAAATCACCATACCGGTCATCATAGGCTACACCTAAGGTGTTGGAAAGTTTTTATGGTTTGATTGAAAGATGTTTTACTCAAACCAAGCACTTAATTCCCCCATAATGCCTAATGCATACCTCATGGATGCTTTGTTCCCGAAAGAATCAACCATCTAAATGAAATTTTCAACATCTTCATCGTCTCTAATAGCCACCAACTTATAAGCAACTCCCCCATCATAAAAGAAAGAATCTTGTGCAAAATTTCAACCCCAATTAGGTCAATGCTAGTACTCCCATAAATCCTCTAAAAGAAGTAGGAGAAAATTGTATCGTTTCTCATTTTCAACTTCTTAACAAGCTCTCTATCTTACTCTGACCCCGAGTTGCCAATCATAATGTTTCCTTTGGCATACAAAATTACTTTCACATAATCTGTCATTTTTACCCTAATAATATCACTATCGACCAATAAATTAGTTCAAAAAGAAAAAAAATCCCCAAACATTGAACATTAATGTAATAATTTACATCTAGTCATCTCTACAAATGTACTAAGTGACGGTGAAAACTATATTGGGAATTTCCTCGAGCACATTGCATACATTGAATTTCAATCCTAAATTTGCATGCTACACCTAAGTTTTCATGTTAAAATCTATACAATATGACAACTAACATACGTCTTAACTAATTCTAACTTACATCCATGCAAGTGATTGAAGAATTATAACAAAATGTCTAATTTAAGGTTTACCAATTATATGTATGACGAGAATGATGATTCACAAATTATTTGGAAAAGAATAAGATAAACAACATGAAATAGAGAACAAGATAACTTACCAATATGATAGGAGAGAAAGATAGATGAAATCAAGATGCAAGTTTAAGTGATTATGTGAGAAAAGTGTGCTTTAACAATGCTAGGAGTGTGTTTTTTTTTTTTTTTCTTTTTTTGCACAATATGGTTCTAGATTATAATATGCACAATGTTTCGATTTAAAAACTTAGGCAATGGAGGGCATGCGCCTTACATACTCCTTTATTTTTCACAATACAAGAACGTACATTCCTTACATGTACCTTTAGTTTATTTTAGAAAACACTAAAGGTGCATGTAATCCATAGGCCTTCAATATTCCACAAACTATGGAATTTTTTACATTGAAGGCACATGTACACACATATTATTTTTCACCAAAAGTCCTTTTCTATAATATTTTTCAAAAACAGCCCTAATTCGTATAAAAATCTAAAATTCTTTGCATTTACAATCAATCTTACAAAGTCTAGCTTAATTCACATGACATTACATATGCTATAATCTCTCAAAACTCAACCCCGTTATCATTTTTATCAATTCTATTGTTAAAGATTTTTCCTCTTAGTCCATTCTACTACTATCTTCTAAAATACTTGGGAGTTCATAGATAGCCTCATAATTTGTTGGAATTCCAAACCTAAAGGTAAGCCTCCCTATGTTCTGTATCTACACAAACTAAAAAAAAAAAAAGAAAAACTTGTAGTTTAACATTTAGGATTGAGCACCAAATCAAAAGTTGCAAACTTTGACCATATATAGATCTCTCCTATAAGTAAGTAAAAGTTCTAATTAAACTAGAATAAGAGAAAGAAAAACCTAACCTATCTTATATTGGAATGTCTGTACTAAGAACAACAAGATAATAAACAACAACGATAAGAAAATAAACCATACAATACACAAAGAAGCTCTCTATGTTTAAAAAAAAAAAAAAAACTTCAAATTTTACTTTCCCAACAATTCATGATGACTTAACGTGGCTTCAAAAATAAAATCATCTACAAAGGTCCTAATACTCTAACTTGGTTGCATTTATAAAAGAACAAGCAAGGATAAAAGTTAAACAAGACTCAGTCTTATAGATTTAATACTTTTCCTCGTCAAAAGCGTTAGAAAACCTTCTGAATGAAATTTTGAATGCCTAAACGATCGAAAATATACAAATCATCAAGAGAACAAATGTGGACAAAGTCTTGGGGATCATATTTCCCTTTGTTATTGCATGAAGACTAATGGCAATTCTATTGTGAGTTTGCTTTAATACTTGTTAGCTTTTGCATGGAGCTTAATTATTGCAGGAGACTTATTTTTGCATGAAATGTTCACATGGAGATTATGGAATGGTACATTATGCGTATTAACATCGTAACATTAGATAATTATGTCCTTATTCTATTTTATTCTTATGAGACACTAATTTAGGTTTAAGTTATTGTCATGTTAGTTAATTATTATTTAGGGATTTATGGTATTTATTGGTTTATTGCCTAAACCTCCTATTAAGAGTTTCTTCTATACAAACTCTCACTAAGACCTAATTAATCATGTGTATTGACTAAATTTCAATATTTTTGCTTGATTGATTGTGTGTAATATCATCTGATTAAACAAAAATCCGTTTTACTCTAATTGTATATCATATCAATTAGATTTAAAATCCTTTGATTTTATTGATTATGCATTATATTAATCAATTAAATCAAACCTCCAATTCAATTTAGTTTTTTGATGTATAATATCCTTAAAATTAAATCGTTAATATCTTTTTATCCTAAATTGAAAAAACCCTAAACATAAAATCCGTAAAATTTTAATTATTTTATTGAATTGTGTGAAAACACTAGATCCAAAAATGAATACAGGATCCTCCCGTATGAAAATACTAAGTCAATAATAGAAAATTTATCTATCTAATGGAATGAGACCAAAGTCTTTGTAAAATTAACACTGACAAAACAAAGTAAATTAGGAAAAGAAACAATCATGATGAAGACGGTCTTCATAAATCAAGCTTTATTTTAACTCTTATGGATAGTAGATCATACCAAAACAAGTTGTGAAAAAGAGGAACCCAATGGAATTCTTTTGTTCACAATCATATCAACTAATTCCTCTTATGTAAACCTAGCTTAAAACGATTGATACAATTTAAAACTACTTTAAGTTCATAAAAGTAAACCTACTGGTATTACCATAGTCTAAGATTTAATGCTGCTAAAACTAGCTCTTCAATAACAAGTTATCTCTCAAATGTTAGTAACAACGAGCATGCTATTTTTCAAATCAATTTCATTAAAATAAATGTAAAAAAATTAAGTTTTAGCAAAAACCATTTAACTCGAATGATCTATTGAGTAAAATCTTCAAACCCAGTAAAATATAACTCCATATTAAATCATAAATCCTTATTAAAAATTTAACTACACGTTACAAATTGAAAACATGCTTATAGATCCCATTAATCTAAGTAAAAGTAAGAATGTACAAAGTAGGAGCAATAACTACAATGAGTAAAACTGCACTAAACATGATTAGTAACCTAAAAGAACATTGAAACTTATTAATCTAGACTAATCTATCACTAACAAAAGTAATTAGGTTTAAGAAAATAAAAGAGAATAAGTCCTTAATTTGTCCTCGAGGCTTAACCACAACTCTTACATCCGATCAAGGGAGATTATAACAAGGCTCAATGTAATGGATTTGTTAAGGTTGTTCTAATCTTGTCCTCAAGGATACCAAAACCAACAGTTTCTTTAAGGGATGGCTTTCACTTAAATCTCAATGGGTGAGATTTAACCATAGCCTAGCAGCATTCATGAGAGTAGAACAACCTTTCTAATGTTGAAATCTTATGCTTAATTGCTGAAATTTTGCCAAATTTTGGTTTGTATTCCTAATTCTTAAACTTTATTGAATTTAGTGAACTTAAACCTATAAAACCAAAATAAATCCATAAAACGTAGGTTGTTCTTAGACAAAAACAATTTGTCATAACTTAGCTCGAGTTATCATTACTAGTGTTGTTGTTATTATTATTATTATTGATGTTGTTATTTTTTTGTTCGTTAATAAAAAGGATAATGTGTAAATTAAGTGAAAAGTATCTTTCTAATAGAAAATTATTAGACAATTTGCTACATGGATATTTCTCCATAAGGAGATTGATATCAAATATGTTAAAGATATTATAAACAAGAAAAATTAAGTAATTATATCTTTGATTGTTCAAGAAGATAAAAGGAATTATCCTTTATCTCTTTACTGTTGTAAATAAGGAAAAAGTATAAAATTAATTCCTAACATTTGGTTACTAATCTATTGTAATACCCTAACTTTTTATTCTATTTTAGTCCTCTAATTTTCTTAAATAAATGAAATTGGTCCTTCTAATAGCTTATTAGATATCTCATTAATCGTTAATGCATACCTCCTTATGATCGTTTCACATTAACTAACTTACAAATTATTTTGATTAAATATATTTATTTAAATTATATAATTGAATAATAAAAATGACAAAAAATTAGAGAAAAAGAATAGAAAAATAGAAAATCTAAGCACAATTTGTTTGTTTGAGGTAGCCAGTCATGATAGCGTAAAAACACCTAATACTTACCATAAGTTTGTTCACGTACTAGCTTCATTAAGTTAATATGTATATACTTTGTGCACAAGTATGTGTATATGCTATTAAAGGAGATTAGTTGAGTAGGTTTTACTTATTTAATTGATTATTAGGTGGTATACATCAAGTGAATCAAGTGTTTTAATGAATTAAGTGAAGATATTATTGAATTACAATATTAAAGAGATAAAACTATTGAATACTACATTGATTTTGTTTAGACAGATAATTCAAGAATTCTCATAAGATTTGAATGGGGCTTTCTATTAATTTGTATGTAATGGATAACTAATGATGTAAGTAGGTAAATTAATATCATAAGTAGCTAAAGTTGATGTATTAATAATTATTGCTACTTGCCATGTTTAGACTAATTATAAATAGGTCATCTAATGCACAATTTATGTACAAATCATAACAATTATACCATAATTGGTCCTAAAAAAATAATTATACAATATATTTCTGTTAAATTATAGGTCAATTATTCTTTAGCGAACTAAGTATAAATTATGACAATGGGTGATAATTAATCCCCTCAAGTAACTTCTAGTACCAAACTTAAGTTGGATAAACAAATCACATTTGATATACATATACCTTCTTCTTCAACTATTAAGCAAATTGGTGATCATCATTTCCTTCAAATCACCAACAAAAATTAAATGGGGTCAATTTTAGGGATTAGTTCAAGTAGGGGATTCGAGAGGATAAAGGTTAATCTAAACCAAAGCTTATCATTAAAACAAGTTGAAATTTTCCAAAAGTTACTCCATTGAGCCTAGATATCTAGAAATTCTTGTGGAGATCCCTTAGTGGCAACCAAAGCTCATAAAAGTAAGCTTATTTTTTCTTGTTTGACTATCACTGGTAATAATTGGATCATAAACTCTGGTAATTCCAATCATGTGACCAATTCTATGAAGAATTTTACAACTTTTGAGCTACATGAGAAGGTCACTAGAATTTAGATGGTTGATGGTAATGCTTTAGATGCCAATAGACAAGGTTTAGTGCATCTCATAGATTTTCCTTTAAATTCTACTCTACGTGTACCTAAGTTAAAATACATTTTTTTGTCTGTAAGTAAATTATGTCAAGATGCAATCTTAGTGTGATATTCTTTCCTAATCATTGTGTCCTTCAAGAAATTTTTTTAAGGAAGATGATTAATAACGTAAAAACATGTCATGCACTCTACTATTTATCAAGATGCTCCATCAATCAACATTAAGTCAGTTAAGTCCTAAATCAACTTATTCTAAGTTCAACTTTATTTTATTTGTTATGTCTAGCTACAATCTTATGCTTTCCCATGGACATTTAGGTTATCCCATCTTTACTTACTTGCTTTCATTGAATCCTCATTTATTTACAATAACTAAAAGAGATATTTCACTATGAACATTGCACTATGACTAAGCTATCCAAGAAATCTTAGTATATACACTCTTATAAAACCTCACAATCCCTTCATGTAATTCATAATGATATTTGGAAACCTACTTGTTTTCATAGTTTATCAACGGTAAGGTAATTGATAACTTTTGTCTATGAATATAGATATGTTTATTAGATTAATCTAATGAAAGAAAAGTCTAATACTTGTGAAACATTCAAGAACTTCCATAAATACGTGGAAATGTTTATCAAGTACTTGTTTACACTATTCGATTAGATAATGGGAAAGAATATTTCTCAAAAGATCTGAAAAAAAAAAAGGCTTTTACTCCATAATAAGATGGAGTTTATGAGAGGAAGAATCATCATCTTTGAGAGGTTGCTTGGTCATTAATATTTTCAAGTTTATTCCTGATTCTTTTTAGGGAAAAGTTATTTTAATTGCAACTTATATTATAAATCATCTATCTTCTAAGACACTAAATTTCCATAGCCTCCTCAATCTTACGTTAAAAGTTATTACAAGTATGTCTTTTAAGTTCTCTCTCTCTAAGGGTATCTAGTTGCATGGTTTATGTTTTAAATCAAAAACATAATCAAAGCAAAATGGACACTAAGGCTCTTAATGTGTATCCATAAGGTACTCCCCAATCGGAATGGATATAAGTGTTACCATCCTTCACCAAAAAGGTTCTTTGTATCTTATATCATTTGCTTTCTTGAAAGTGAGAATTTTTATGAGAACTCACTCTAAGAGGAGAATTAGAATACCAAGAGTTCATATTAGTCACAATTGTTATTATTACTATGTTGCATCTTTAAAATACGACACTGGTATAATTGTATTAATGTCGCATCTTATACATGCAACATATATATAACTAAACAAGATGAGATACTAGTACAATTATACTGATGTCACATCTTCCAAATACTACTCTAGTATGATCTCACTTATCTTTTCAACATACTATCCCACATAGATTTTTTTTTTTTCTATATTCATTCATATATCATTAATCAAGAAAATTGTATGAAATTCATTTTATAACTAGAATGACCTTATATTAGATTTTTCATCCTCATTTGTTTATTAAACATATAAATTTTAACTTTATATTTTTTTGGGACTTGCTACTAAATTTTTCATTCTTATTAATCATTAAACTACATATGAGATATGAAGAAAAAAAATATACATATCATTAGTGATAATGAGTAACGAGTGCTCATTTTATAGGGTATGAAGAAAATATATATATATATATATTTATGTCTTCTTTTGTATTTTCTTCTACTTTCTTTAGCTTATGATGTATTTGTTGGTCCTTAGACATCCATTGAAATTTGCCAATGTTCGATCTATAATATATTAATTAACTGAATTCTTGATTAAAATATTATAAAAATTAGAATTATTTTTGTAAGGAAACATTTTATTACTTAAGAATTACCTTATGACTACCTATCCTACATCTAATGGTGCTAGATGTGTCAATCTCATGAGAGCAAGTGGAGTGACAACGAATGATGATAATACAGGCGTATCTTGTGTAAGCAGCTCAAATGATGGTGTGTCATATATAGTACGATCTACTAAAGCCTGTATCAATAGATCTACTACAGGAGGATCAACTATAGAAGAATTGGAAATAGGTTGGATCTACTGCGTAAGGATCAATTATAGAAGAATCGGTAGCAAGACTAATAGGTGGATCTACTATAGGAGGATTAATTATAGGAGAATCAGCAACAAAAGTATCAGTAGCAGGTGTATCTGCAACATTATCAATTGAAGCATCTATATCTACATCTACTGGAGGATTAAGAGATCTTTCAATAATTGTAGCTGCTAATGTCGAGTTCAATCTCGAGCTCAACCTCGTCCTCGTCCTCAACCATGTCTTCATCCTCCATCTCTAGTTAACTGGTCATTGAGCTGATATTCCTACCAATCTAGATCTAATAATCTAATGTCACCATATCCTTGTAGCATATGTATCAAAACCCTAAAAGGAGCCTAATAAGATTACCTAAAATTTCCATATCACATGTGCACCCATAATATGGAAACCGTCTTACAAGTTAAAGATTGTAAAACTTTAAATGATTAGTCACTAGAGTTGCTGATTTTTAATTAATTAATATATTATAAAATATAAATAACTTTGAATGTCCAATATCCCATACTTCCTCATAACCGTAGATAATCAGTATCCCCTACCAAATAATAAGACAGGATATACCAATTTTATAAAATTACAAGAAATATGAAATTATATTGAATTCTAACATACAAATATTTCCGACGAAGGATGTTTATGTATCATCTATAAACGTCTTAACTCATTCTATCACTATCATACTTATCCTCACCTTACACTTAGCACTCGAGACTTATCTCAATCCCAACACAAGTAAACCTGCCAAAGAAACTAAGGGGGAATGAGCATAAAATAACTCGGTGAATTTCTTCCTCATCGCTACTAGTCAAGTAAGTTATCACACATTATTAACATACGTGCAATCTATCTACATACAAAATGAATACAAGCAACGCATCCATAGGAGTCCGGAACTATGGAATATATAGAATTACATAGTCTACACTACGATTATCCCATGTACTTAACCGCACAGGACACCATAGCTTATCTGCATAACGCTGCTTAGGGGCATCACCCCTCCAAGCGACATTCGACTATTACCCTAGTTAAGAAAGAAATTCCAGCCCAAATAAGTAGACCCCAAATTAGGGCCATCCACCATCCAAGGCCCCTCGAGCATAAACATGCGAGCCCTCTCGCAATCAAATCTATCCAAGGCCTCACAACAAAATAAAGCGAGTTCTCTCGGTATCAGTTGGAGATCCTATGCTATCTTTGCCTTAACACTAAAATATTATTTATGGCTCCATGACCCCTCATAAAAATCATGAAGCTTTTTCTCAAAATACTTTTCTCAAGATTTTGCAAAGCCAATACTCTCTATCCATACCTTTACTGAGTCACAGTCATGCGACAAGTATAATAGGTTATTTTGGTCCAATATTTATAGTTATCAATCTAAAAAGGTGATCACACGAATGATAGTAAACAAGCAAAACAATCATTCAAACATAGAAGTAACAGCAAGTAGCAAAATATCATACAAATAACATACACAAGCAAGTAGCAGGTCATTCGAACTCCTTCACCTAGATTGTTTGCTCATTCTCCTAGCCTTTAGGTTTCCAGAACTCGATATTGAAATGCCTAAAAGATAATAAAACCTATAAGTATTCGGAAAAATCAGACTCTTCAGTTAACTAAAAGTCTAGTATAGTTTGTCTAGTTTCCCAATATGACCCAATTATGACGTATACAGGGTTTATCATACTTAGTGAGATCATTAGTAACTATATTTGTACATTATGATACTTTATATATTTAGCTATTTATTTCTCTTCATTATTAGTTTACAAGTTCCATTACTTAGTTATTTTACTTATTCTTTTTTGTTTATCTTAGATCTCTAGTCGCGTATAACTTTTTCATCCTAATTCCAATTTTTATGATCTTATAATTGGTTCTCATCATTTGTAGATGTACGCTCACGTTGCAGGGTCTATTTTGGATGTTAAGACCCGCATTTTATGATATGAGTTTAAATTATTATAATTCTTAATAATTATGACTTACATATTCCTATTTATTACTTTAGTACTTATTTTATTACTTTATGATTTAATTACTTACCATATTTTTACATTATTATTGTTATTACATGTATTTACATAAGGTTAATATAAGTTGATATATATATTATGGGTCCATTATAAGTTTTAGCCCATACTTACATATATATGTACATTGTATATTATTGCTTTATTATATTATATTATATTATATTATATTATATTATAGTAGATATTTATGTTATAATTCATATATGTGGTAACCTTAAACTTTTACACTTATACTTCTTATACATATGTTATGTATATGCATACTTCTAGCATACTTGTACATGTAAATGTACACATACCCATATATACATCAGTGATATACGTATTTTTATACGTATTTTCATATGTTCCTAATACACCCTTAAGAAACCTTCATATCATTCATATTTTTACATATTATGGGTTCAATTTATAAGCTAGATGTATGTATACTTAGTATTTTCCTTATTTTTTGTTATGTACATAAGGAATACTCATGTATGTACATGGGTTTTTCCTATTCTTACCTATATATACATATGCTTATACTATGTATTTCACCAAAATCATACATAAACACTTCACATGTATCCATATGTCATATGGGCATATGTTTTTCTACTCATATAACTAAGTATTTTTACACTTATATGTATGGGTATAGAGATTCCTATTTGTACTAACATATATGTACACATTATATAAAGATTCTAAAGCTAATATAACATAAACAATTATTCATTTATTTAAAATAAGAGATCATATAAAAACATGCCTCTTCCTCTTTTGTAATATGTGAGAAGGAAAGCAAGCATATGGTATAATAGTTTATGGATGGGTTGTTGAAAATATGGAAGTAAAATTTGAAAGTTAAAGACAAGGAAGCAAGAAGGGGGGTCACAGTTTGGAGAAGGGGCACAATAAGTGTTTATTTGTTGTGTTTAAATGTGTAGAAAAGAAAAGGGAAGAGGATTCTAGAATGGGACAAGTGGACGGCCAAGAAGGGGAGGAAATGAAAAATAATCATATGAAAAATGAAAAGAAATCCATAGAAAATTGAGAGAATTATATTGAAAAGGACACATGTTGACTTTAGTCAACACTTTGACTTGGTCAAATGTTGACTTAGTCAACTTTCTCAAATTCCATGTAATTAGTGCACATAAGGATGGAACTGAGGATAATTAAGAGAAAAATTAAGCAAATGAAAGGAATGATGGAATTAAATGAAATAATTAGTAAAAATAATCATTGAAACCTTTTTCTAAGCATTTATATCCCTATATAAGATTTAGTATCATACTTAATATAATTAGCATAAAAAGTACAATTTATAATACTAACATTAAATATATGTAGTATAAATATTAACTACATACTTAAACTTACATAATAGTAACTTCTTTGTATAATTATAAAATTAATATTATGTATAATTTAATATTATAATTTCTAATAAATTAATTTAGTATGTATACATTTATGAACAATTGGAAGTTATCTTTGTTCATTTGTTAATGATTTTATATAATTTGGCATGTTACTAAGAATATATTGTCAATTAGGGTTTTAAAGTAAATTATAGTAAATTAGCATTTTTATATCCTTAAAGTTAAAGTTTTAGAGTTTTTATCATTTTCGGATGTAATCTCTAGTGTTCTTACACATTTAAGGTTTAATTTGTTCATACACGATTAAGTTTTCAATTATTATCTTACGTTTTTCATCTTATCTAGTCTTGTTAACTCTTATATTCATCTAGCACATTTGAATCTAATCTAAGATTTAAATCGGAAATTTTAGGGGTTTACAATATGTCTCCCTATGGCAAGTAGAGCATCTATCTAATCTATGTTTATACTCTCCTCTATATGTGTAAATGTATCTGACTGCATAATTATAGGCAAATTAAGTTAGTTATTATTAGAACGATATAAATATTGACATGTATTCAGTGATTTTGGATGAAAAACTTACCTATGCTGCTAAAAGTGCTCCTAATCGACTAATATATCACCATGTGACTCTATAGCACTAATCGTAGTAGTCAATAGAGAACATACCAAGTAATGTATAATAATGAATAATCTAAAGCGGTCCCTGGCCCCTACCCTACCAATAGCTATATATCTAGCGTTTTTCCTCACACAATCTTCATCTAATTTCCCTTAAAGATCTATGTTGGGAATATGGTCTAGATCCATAATACAGTATTATGAGATATGCTATTACCCATCATACTATCTTGTGCCTTTGTATAGCAAGTACATCTCTACTATGTGAAAGCAAATTATCAATACGTAAGCCAACTATAGATCTATCCATCCCCCCCCCCCCGGGGGGAATATCTCTAGTAGTAAGTCCAATATCTCTAAAGTATAAAGTATCTAGCATATTTGTAAAAGATAAATCAACATTAATACTAAATTTTTCATTAAAATAGTTTAAGTTATATAATTTGTAAGTATATTGTTCCTATGCAGGAGTCTAATGGTCTAAAGCCTCTCAATATTAGGCCAATACGTATGTAGGAGTCCATCTAATATCAAAAATATTATCCCATAGGTATGCTAGTGGGCTAAGAACATACTAGACATATTTGTGTCCTCTAGGGCACTAAATGAGGGAATCTATCCTTGCCCAAACCTATATTAGTACTGTCGCGGTACCCATCTCTATTGTATTGTCATGTGCAGCTCAACACAAATATTTATATAACAACGCTAGGCAACCTAATCCCCAATTATAGCTATGTATAGTCTAGAGGTTCTCTAGAATGGTAGGAACATCAAATGGACGTAGCTAGCTAATGTGTCAGAAAAGGGAAGACAACTTATCAACTATAAAATATATATCTTGAAACGATGCATAGAGGTACCATAAGAAGATTGTTAAGCTAAGACATCCTAACTTAATATCCGACAATCTGGTCCTCACCTAGCCTAACTCCCAATAGTCACTCACATAACATAAATCAATCATATGTAGTATGCCCTGTCATTAGTTGCCCATCAATGGCCAAGCCAAACTATACTGCAATATCCTAAAAAGTCAACCCAACCTCTCCCTGTGTCATGTGGAAGGTATGGGTCTCTAGTCTCTATCTCTCTATCAAAGTAATGATCAATCCCCAATCCAGCTGTATGAAGGCAAATGTGCTATGCCATAAAATCCTACCTATTCTAAATACACATCAATCCTATCATCATATGCACCGTACATCTATTGGGGATTTTTTAATGATGTCTCTTGTTGATGGCATGTAACTAGATTATGCTCCAAGAAAATTCAATTATATTAAATATTACATAATTAAAAAAGCAATGTGAACAAATGATGGATTCATGCTATATACCTCTCCCCTCCATTTAGCCTCAAACCTATAGGTGTCCTATTATGTCAATATCGATTTATCAATCGATCATAGACCCGATCACATAATAAAAAAGGTAAACATACATAACATTGTTAGAAAATTAAATTAAACATCTAAAATTAATCATACAGTGTGATATAGTATTTATATATAATAAAGAAACAAACATGTTATAAGTTTTATAAACCTTATTCTACGTAAGTTCTTATATCACGCCTTTACTTTCTATATCTTTTACAACAGTTTTTTTTGTAATTTTCTCTTTGAAATCCATGTGCTTATAATATATACTTGTTCATGGTCTTCCTTCTTTTTTAGCTTTGTCATAGATGTATTTTTTGCATTCCTTTTGTATCTATCCATGTGCATCTATATCTTAGAGGCTAAAAGGTAGTTTGATAACAAACAATTTGATTTTCTTAATGATATTACCTCTCGATCTTATGTGTAGAATCCATTTTTACACAAGTCATAGCTACTAATGCACGTGAATAAGGTATTTTGTATGTTTTCCACTTATTATAGCTACATCTATTATTTACTATGTCAACTCTATGATAATAGCTACCTTTTTCCCATATTTACTGATGTATGCTCCTGTCTACACCTCAAACATTCTAGTTCTCATGTTAAATGTGATTATTGGTAGCAAGTAGCTACCCATCTTCATATTTTTATCTATTTGATAACCCATTTAGGGTAAGCCTTTCCTTTACATATAGTTTTAATTGTCTTATTGTGCCTTTCTTCGAAGTAACCTATGCAATTGTAGAAGATTTTTAGACTAAGTGCTGATATGAGCAATGACAATGTACCTGTCAATACCACATTATAGCTATTACTGAGATTTGTTGTCATTTGACTATATTTGGAGCCCCCATCATATGATCGTGTCTACAATTTACTAGGGATGTCTATAAAGTAGTTTAGAATAGTTGCATTCCTTTTCCTTATCTCCTCTATATAGAATGCAAATTTGCTTTCCTATGCCTACAAAACCACTACAACCACCAGCTTCTTCAAATAGTGATTTTTATATTTTGTGTTGAAGTTGTTGCCATCATGTCTTATCTCTACTCTCCATTGTGCATATGGGGTTGCCATCGAATATCCTTGTCTTGCATTGCTTTTCATATACCCTTGTATTGAACTGATATAATACTTAGGATGAGATCATCATTGCACAATCCATGGAGGCTCTACTCCAACTTTTTTATGAACCATTTCCAGCTTTTACTCAATTCCTTATCAACTAATGTGAATGCTAAGGGGAGTATGCGATTGATACCATCCATACTACATGCAATTAGGAAGCTATGTAGATATTTGCCATACAAGAATGTGTCATCTAGAATGATTGCAAGCCTACATTGTTTGAAGGCTTCTACATATGGCCGAAATACCCAAAACAATTTTCCAAAGACCACTTCATTTCCTTCTTAGTTGATAAAAACTGCTAAGCAATATGTGTTCTAAGATTGGTTCTTTGGATAGCATTCATCAATTTTGTCATTTGTTGTATGATTCATCCTAATTGCCATACACTTTCTCATTCAATTTATTGTTTGAGTATAGTAATCTTTACATTTGGATCATTCTTGACTTGGCCCTAAAAACATTAGCTCATGAATGTTTGGTCGAGCTATGGATGATCATTCTGAATGCCTTGGCAATATCTATAAGAGATTCAACATCTTCGTCATTGCTAATGTCTTCCAACACAAACTCTTTTAAGTCGTTTCTATATACAGATGCCTATCTATGATACATTTGTATGGTTCTTGTCTTAGGATCTACTCTTAGCAATTTACATATTTTAGTTAGGAGTCTTGAGTAATTAACGTCCACCTCTACTTTCGTATTCTTGATTGGCCCCTTGTCATAATATGGCCCTTCTAAACCTATTACATCTTACCTTTTGCAAAAATTGAAAGCTTGACATATTTTGTCATTTTCACTATTCTTTATAACAGCAACAGCTATGTCAGTTGTGTTAGTACAAAGTGGCATAATAAAAGGTCCTATTTGATAATAGGAGGCACATTGCAACATTTAGTGTAGCAATTTCTTTGATTGTGTTAACATGTACATTAACGTAGCAATTATCATAATCAATATTGTGAAATTATGTTGTAATTGCTAATTTAACCAAAGGTATAACATGTTATACCTTAACATTACAATATTGGCATATGGTACGGTATATCAGTTTAAGAAAGTGACGGACACATGGAGAGCACATCTTAATTTTATCTGAAGTGACACAGGCAGTAGAGCCCTTCACCATGCAAAGAAAAAGACAGATTACTTGATGCTATATGGAAGTCCTAGATTAAATCCATAGGATTTGATCACATGACACGAGCAAGAAAACAGCAACACTTATTTCATATTTGCTGAAATTTACATAGTATCGCAATGAAATATATCAGTGGATTTTCAAATCTATTACCGCAGCATTCCTGTATTGTCTTACCCAAAGTCGCTCCTAAATTTGGACCAATTTTCTAAATATGAAATATCAAGCCTAATAAAATAAATCAAAGCCCAAACTAGTTCAGCCTGATAAAATAAACTGCCGTAGGGGTTTTTCCAATAGCTATATTTCTATTTTCTTCAAACAACTAATGCTATTTCTATTTGATTCATTGCTGGACTTCACTATCAACAAGCGCATCTTCTACATTTTTCCTAAGGCTTCTAATGTCCATCTTCTGAAGTATATTTGCATCAAAGCCTAACTAGGTTAACAAAAAGTGCACCTCTCCATTCTTTTCTTACATATATTCTCATTCCTTAGTGAAACCTGGACAAGACTTTAAAATCATGTTATTTACTTTAGCACATCACAACATTGTTGGCTCATTTTCCATTATAAAGTTGCAAGCTTCAGTTCCTCTCTCTCCCTCTCCCCATACCTCAAAACCATACTCATGTTGGACAACCCATTGCACTCCCTCCAACGTGCTACCCACCCCGCCACCACCACCATACCCTCCCCGAATACGAAAATATATTGCACCTCAGAAACTCATTTCTAAGTAAGTATTCACTTTCTTTTCTTCTTCTTCTTCTTCTTCTTCTTCTTTTTTTTTTTTTTTTTTTTTTGCTTTTAGCCAACCCCTAGAGTAGTGATGAGAGACAATAAAGATCAATCTTTCTTAGGTATGATCAGTATCTCTGGTGCTTGTAAATTTACATATAGATTCCTCCTCACAACAGTGGTAGAAACAGAATTTTGAATATATTTCATGCAATACTAATTGTTTGCAATTCAAAACGTAGGGTAAATCAAGAAAGCATCATATTACAATAATGATCATGCACAGAAGTACACTTAACTAAAGCAAAGTTACATAGTGTAAATCTGCAGTTCAAAATACAGCATTGAGAAGAAAGTAATCCTTATTTTTAGCCAAATCTAGCAAGCCTATATTGTTTTGAAGTTATACAATCTATATTGTTATGAAGTTATGTCTAACTTTGCAATTTTGTCAATTGAATAACTCATTTGAGAGAACTTAGCTTACCTATCTCAACAGGTATATGACCAATAAGGTTGATCTTATATAATGAAATAAGCTCAACATTGGTACAATTCCTTATCTCCTTTTGGGATGGATCCCCAGCAGTAACAGTAGAAAAGTCATGAAAATGCAGTCCTATTGATTCATCAAAAATATTATAGACAAAGTTCAGGCAAATTAGCACAAAAGTAAGGATGTACATAACTAGACTGCAATCTTTTCAAGTCTCATCTAGCTGGTGAGATCTCTCTGCCAATATTCAAGTGTGACAGATTCCTTGTATAAAATAAAAGTGTCAATCAAAAAGGTAAGTGCTCTATTCTTTCTTTGTTAGAAGAAATAGTAAGAATTAATTTTCTTAAATTTTATCACAGTAATTGCAAGAAATCAAATGTTAGAAATTGAATTTCGAGAAAACAAACAAGGGCTAGCAGTCATGCCATTGAGATATCACTGTCATTATGGTTCAAGGAAATCAGCAGTGACATAATGAGTTCATATTCAATCTGCATTGAAAATCTACAGAACACAAGGTCATGTGCAGTGCATATTATTCCCCTTCACATTCGAGGAAATCTGCACCTTTATCACTTCAAGGAAAGGCTTTCAACTTATAAATTCTTATAATCCGCACAAAATATCAAGATATATCAGAATCGAAGACCCAATGGGGATAAAAAGTGATAATATTCTTCTGAGAATAAGAACTTCATTCCCCAAAGTTCCGTGCATCCGTAAAATAAAGTTCTTTTGGCAATGATGTGCTGAAACCAGCCAGCTTCAGGGAACTTGCCAAGTCTCTTATACGAGTATCATGGTACGGTATAATAAACACCTATATATGTATCAACCAGCCCAGCCCCCCGCCATAATGAGTCCAGGCTGGGATTTGATCAGTTCGAGTATATTACTGATTAAAAAAAACTAACCTGGTGGCAATCTTTTTGGAGTCGTGGACCAAAAGCTGAGTTCTAGGGTCAATGTATGCTAAGAAAAAAGTCAGGACGATATCAACTGCAAAAGGAAATAATGCTATTGTTATCTATATCTATTAAATATCGTGATTGGGTGATTAACGGCGAACATTATCATAGATTATAATCTACACAAATACTGACAATACCAGAGTTAGCATTCACAATTGCATCATAGTTTAGAACCTGCAATTTAAGTAAGTACTTCTTTTATGGTCTAGATTTGATACTCGCGTCTATTATGATCTAAATATTGCCACTCCTACAGGATGTTGCAAGCAAGTCTCAGTTAATATGTTAACTAAAATTAAATTTAACTCTATGGTTCTGCTCCCCTAAAGAAAAATTTTCTAAAAAAACCAAGAAAAAAAAAAAACAGAAATAAAAATGTTAATAGGATTTAATTCCAAACACATGAAACAGCCTCACAAGACGCTAGTTTTGGAATCTAAATAACATCAAACGATGTAAGAAAACTATGCAAATATTGGATACGACAGAGGATGAGGCTCAAACGAAAAATATTGTATACCACCAGAAAAAATAATTCAAACCCTATGTTAGACCCAAAATTATATTAGAAAAATAATAATTTAATAGTTTATTTTTCTTTAAATATGTGTAGTTAAATATTAGTTGATAATTGTTTTGATATTAATAATAATTAGTTAGTTAGTTAAATATTAGTTTCATATTATATATTAATTGAAAGTATAAATAGCTTACATAAGATTGTAACAAGTTTACTCAATTATTTTCAATAAAACTCAAGAGTTTTCTTTAAATTCTTTTATGAAGATCATCTTTTTTCTCGAAAAGAGAAAATTAGAAGACTTTCTCGTCTCGAATAAAATTAATTTCATATCTTTACCAACAAAAAAGAAAATGAGTTGCACATAAATAGGTTTAACACTCTAATACCTACATATCAATAAATAACCATACCCTAAAAGTTAATCGATAGTTAATCAAAACAAAATAAGTGGAGTATCTCAACAAAATAAAGAAATTGATATTTTATCGAACAAGTTGCGATCATATGCAAATTTGAACAAAATTACTCTTAAGCTCTCGTATAAAATTGAATAATTGACTTACCTTGACTTGTTTGTAATCCTTTGAGCTTGAATTTTGAAATATATTTGATTTTGTGGTTTTTGTGAAATTGTAATTTGGTTTCTTGAGAGAGAAGAGAAGAGAGGAGAGAAGAGAGTTCTTGTTCTGTTGTGTTGTTGTTGTGATTTAAGCTAAGGGTTCGCAATTTTGTTTTGAATGAATCCTCACGTGCAAATGCAATAAAACCATACACATAGTTTCACTAATTAGTTGTATCTCATTCGAGAAGTGTGACAAGACTTTTATAAGTACCTATCTTGCACTTTATAAATACAATATAACAAGCCTAGCACTTTTCCTATATCGCATGTAATACAATGTGATAACCAATAACTTAACCTATGCCGCACTCTATGAATGCAATATACATCACTTTGTAAATGCAAAATATCATGTGTAGTGTTTTTTCATTATTTAACCAAATCTATATTACATGTAGTAAATGTAATAATCAATAACTTAACCTATGTTGCACTTTATAAACGCGATATATGTGTATCACACCTTGTAAAGGCGACATAACAAGCATAATGCTTTTCCATTTTTTGACCAACCTATGTCACACTTTATAAATGTGATAACTTCATAATGCCTCTATGGCATTCTTCAAATGCCATATAAGACCGCATGTTTCAAATGCAAGGTGTGTAAATACATATGTCACATTTGTATGCAATTTAGTCTAAAGTAGTTTTGTAAATTTTTTTTATTTAATTCATTTTTTTGTAATTTTTCTTTTGATTTTTGTAAACACGTTTCATCCTAATTAATAAGATGCTTGACCAATAATAACATATAAGCATAATTCGGACCTCATTTTACAAAAAAACAAAAAAAAAAAATTAAGGTAAATAACACGGTGGAGAAGGGGTGCTGAAAGTCCACATCCAGGTTTGGCACTTCGTTCTCGTAAAAGATGGCATCAAACATTAGCTTGTACTTAATCAAGCATATGATTGAAAGTAAACGGACTTATTTCATCTAAGGATCATAGGTTGGTCAGCTTTTTATCCCATATTTGATGGCAATAAACGATCTTCCAAAATTCATCTGAAAACATCGTTCCGTCTATAGAGAGAGCAGAACAGAAACATCAACATTCAACTACCAAGAAAAGAAGCTTAGAATTGGTAACCGATTTAGCTCCCCCGAAATAATTGATACATACAAAAAATTTTGCAAGGTGCAACATTAAAAGCTATCAAATCTATCCCTGGAATGAGCATGAATTAGTGAAAGAAATCTAAAATTGAATCTATCAATAAAGTCCAGTGTTCTACCATGCCCCAATGAGGACAGTATAGTGGAGTGGAGTTTCAAGAGAGTGTAGAAGACCCAGGTTCGACTCTCCGCTGCTAAACCTGGGGATTGAACACTTGGACAGGATTAGCTTTGGAAAGGATGAGTGATTGACAAGGGCGATCCTTTCTCCAGGATCCCTGAGTTAACTTTAAAATGTACGCTCATTGTACTTTATGAAAAATTAGTAGACTCTAAATGACCCTACCCCTTACAGAGGACAAGGGAAGAGACGAGGTTACAGGTTTTCAGTCCATCCCCGATTGCATCACCAAGTATCTTGCTTTTTCCTGGTGCTTCCGTTTACTTCATTAAGTCTTTGATATATGTTAAACTATAATCCCGTGAACTTGGTTCATGCCAACGCTAAAAGGGATGAGATCATGCTGGCTGTAGTCAGGCTAACTAACGAGCATCTGAGGAAGGATTGAAGGTCAAGCAATTCTGACCAAGCCTACTGTCTCCATCAGCCAGTTCTATCCGCCGGGGAGTGAAGAGTATATGCTTAATCATGGACGAGTAAAGGTCAAATTCAGCCTTCATCTTTAGACAAGAGACCTCTACCCATTTCTCAGCTATACTAGTTGCAACACTATCTTGGCTGTCCCTCTCATGTTCTTCAATTGCAGGTCGGATCTCATTGTACAAGGAATCAAGCTGTGCAGTGGCTCCATTTCTCATATCCTGCAAAGAAACAGAATTTTCAGTTGATAATTTCAGTGAGCAAAATAGACTTAATACCAATTCATGAACAGGTCCATGTTGTTGGGGGTTCACAGGCATAAAAAACTTCATGATAATTTTACGTGGTGCCTCAAGTAACTTTGTGCAGGCAGATATAAGATGCGGATTGCATTTTGTAACATAATGTAGATAAAAAACATATCCAGATCAAATGCACAACTCTTCTGCCAAATATGTAATACCTCATATTTGACTAGCTCTTCTTGAGCTTCCTGTGGTGCTAACATCTGCACTATAAATTTTGCATCACTCCGATTCTGTTCTGTAGCTTTTTGCCTTTCCTTAAGAACTAGCTTTGACCTTTTCTTTGAAACAGAGCCTGGTCCACTTTGATGGTTATGCCCGGCACTATTACTTCGGATCTGAGATGTCAGTGCATCACTTGGTGAAAGGATCTTTTGTGAATCTTCTGAATACAGTCTCTTATCTTCATTTGGCTCATGGGTTACAAAGTCTAAAGTTTTGTCTTGCATGGAAACACCAAAATGGTCAAGAGGAGCAATATGGCCCAGCAGCTTATGTTCTCCATCAGAATCATGCTTTACAAAGAAGCCCACTTCGTCTGTAGCATACTGATCACCTACTGCATCAGCAATCTTTTGGAGCTTAGAATTAGGCTCATCCTCTGCAGAGTCGTATAGGGGGATTTTCTCAACTGAATACCTACAGTCATATATAGAAAAGGAAGTTTGTTACATAAACAAGAGGAAGAAAGGGGGAAATGAGGAAAGTCTAAATCAAGCATATTAAGATAAATAAATTGAATAAGTAGTCACTTCTTATCCAAACAAAGAAAAGGGATCTAGACAGATATGAAAGTCACAATTGCCTAGTTTACTTCCCCATATGTGATACAATCTTTGTTAGAATTATTGTGCCAATATTATAGTGTTAGTAAATAGAATGAAGGAAAAATGTAAAGAGAGAATTTCCTCTCATCTCTCACGTTCTCCATCTCTTTCTCTCTCCTTTCTGATCGATCTCCCTAAGCATACTTTCCTCTTCTCACCCCTCTACCTCTCGTCCCACCAACCCCCACCCTTACCCCCACCCTCACCCTCACCCTAAACCTAAAACCACCCAAAACCCTGACCTTCCACCCTTACATTTCCCTTCCTTCTCCATCTCTCCCCGTTCCCTCTTCTAGCTTTACACCCTAACCCTACAGCAAACCTAACCTTAACATTAGGTTGTTGACATTTCATCCTTTCTTTTCCTTCATCCAATTCCACCTCTGCTTTCTACAGCTTAGGTCTATGTGTTTCTCTTGTTTGATCGTGGTTGGAGAATGGTTGGTCATATGAAGACGTTCGTTAGAGGGCTTAAAAAACCCTCCTTCCAAGAGTTTGTGACATATACTTTTCTTACTAAACCCTCAACTAGTTCTCATGTGAAGAAAAGAAAAGAGAGTGTCTCTAAGCAAGCTTCTTTTGGTAATTCTTCCCTTCCTAATAAGGAAGTGAGCTCTGGTAAGAAGACTAATGGATCGTTACTTATAAGGAGTAAACAGAAGTTGGAGGCTAGCTCTTCGAATAAGTTAGGAACTAAACACCTTAGCCAACCTTCCAATAATGGCTCTGATGTTTTGGCCAACAAGAACAAGTTCCCTCCTTTAGTTGCTTATAGTAGAGAAAGTCAAGATTCTTTGAGTAATTCCACTCTAAAAGAGATGACAAAAGTTATTACGAAAGTAGGGATCCATGCCTCTCTTTCTGCTGAGGTGGTCACATCCAACTATAGAGCAAATGTGGCTTCTAAAAATCAAGAACAGCAAAAACCTTGCACTTCTTATGCAGAGGTGGCTTCTCCCCATACTGAACATGATTCCTCTCCAGTCATCGATATAGCTCTTAAATTTTATCCTCCAACTCGAGAAGGAGGAAGGATAGTTATCAAGTCTCCTCCAAATGTTTCTAAGGTAAGCGAAAGGGTTTGGAGGAATACTATAGTCGAGTACTTCTTAGGGCGAAGTCCTGCTTTTCCCATTGTGCAAAAATTGGCCAAAGCAGCTTGGGAGAAGGAAGGTTTATTACAGGTGTTAACTAGTGGGTGTAGCTTCTATTTCTTCGAATTCCAAGATGAAAGCTCACTTTTGAGAGTACTCTAGCAACTTTGGACCTTAGCCAGCAAACTCATTATTTTAGAGAGATGGAAAGTAGGCATAGCCTTATCTAAAGTGTGGCCATGACATATGCCCATATGTGTTAAGTTTTGGGGAATCCCTATGGAATTTTTACGCAATGAAAGAGTAAGTTATGCAACTAGTGCTATTGGCAAAACTTTACAAGCGGATATAGTAATAGCTACAAATGAAAGAGGGAAGTATGCTAGAGCGTCGATTGAGATGTAAGTTGATGGTGATTTTCCTCTTTTCTTTAACATGAAATGTCGAAATGGATCTAAGCATAAGGTAATCATTGAATATCAAGCCCTATCACCAAGATGTGTTACTTACAAGTTTTTTGGGCATAATGAAAACAAGTGTCATAATTTACAAAGTAATGGAGATAGTATAAATGATGGTAAGGAGCATAACAAAGCAGAAATCATAGTTGGTTCTTCTAGTACTAAACCTGATATGGTTGCACAACCAAAGCCGAAGGCTAAGGGGTTATCATTAGAGAGCAAATAGAAGAGGAACCAAAGAATATTGCTCCAACTACACCTGGAAGAGGCAAAGAAATTCTAGCTACTGTAGAGATCGTTGCTGAGCCCTCTCCTTGTACAAGCGAAGAGACGACCTCTATGGAAAAACAAGAAAATTCATCTTCAAAGACTGATTCAGGATGTGCTGGTGATCAATCCAACTCTTGTGGTGCAGATTCTATCACTTCTACCCCATCTTTTGTTGAGAATTCCTTCAAGGAAAATCTAGAGAATGTGAATGACACCAAGGAACTTACAAAACCTCCTGATGACATTGATGGCCAAGTGGCACAAGCTTGTACTAAGAACCTACATACAAAACGAAAGGAAGCTACTAGTAAAAAAAAGAAATCTAAAAAGAAGAAAGAGAGAAAGCCAGATTAGATTCTAGCATTCCTTACTGTTGAGATCTTTTGTGTCCTTCAACCTTTGTATATATTTTTTATATTAACATCATGGAATATTCGTGAGCTTAATGACCCACATAGAAGTAGTCAAGTTTTGTAGAAAACAAGATATTTCATCGATAGGCTTATTAGAAACTAAAGTAAGAGGCCAAAATTTTTCCAATATGCATAATCACACCTTTTTGAATTGAAATGTTGAGGCACTTTTTTCTAAGTGCATACAAGTTGTATGGAAACCTTAAATATGGAATGTATAAATAATTATGACAATAAATCAATTATTGCATTGTGTTTGCAATCTCATCGATGAAGGGTAAGTTATTGATGCTACTTTTGTATACGCGGACAACCAAGAAAATGGAAGGTTGGAGTTATGGAATAATTTGATAAAATTAAAACAGATGATTTCTATTCCTTGGGTTATATTTTTGGAGACTTCAATGAATGTTAAAGCATTGAGGAGAAAGCAAGTGGAAATGAAGTGTTCACAAGGGATATCAAAATATCTAATGAGACTTGCTATACCTTAGAAGTGGAAGAAGCGAAAATAGTTGGATCATCATACACTTGGTCAACTTGTAATGCTTCTTAACTCATTACATGTCAGTTAGACCGTGGTCTTATAAATAGCATATGGATAAAGGCTTTCCAGAATTCAAAAATCCATGTCTTAAGCCCAGGAGCTTCGGATCACTGTCCTCTTATCATGCAGCTTAATCTCATGGGGACAAATGCAGCAAAGAAGTTTTTCTTCAAATATTTTGATTTTTGGAAGGACAATGAAAACTTCTTGCAAATTGTGAAAGATGCATGAAATGTAGATGTTCAGGGTTTCGCCATGTTAAAGTCTCTAAAAAACCTAAAGCTATTGAAAGGTCGTCTTAAGAACCTCAACAAGTCTTAATTTTTTGAGCTATCTAAAAGTGTCATCAAAAGAAGGGTTGTCTTTCATCCAACTCTTAAACAAAAACATCCCTTCCCAAGCAAATTGAAACAAAGAGAAGACATTACATGACAAGTATTGTTATTTAGCTACTTCAGAAAAAATCTATGTTGAGGCAAAAAGCTAGAGCTATTTGGCTCAAGTTGAGGGATAAAAACAAGAAGTTTTTCTTCAATTCGTTGAATCAAAGGCAACATAAAAATTGCTTCAACTCTATAGAGAATGATCAGGGTGAGAAGGTGTCTTCTATGGAATCTATCAAAACCATGATTGCTTAATACTTCAAAACTGCTCTCACAAAACAATCTCCTTCCTTTTCGAATGCTAGTAGATTCAAAGACTTGATTGGGACGAGAATTTCTGACCTAGAGGGACAAACCTTAACAAGGCTAGTTACAAATGAGGAGATCAAGAATGCCTTATAGTCCTTAGCCAAGGAAAAAGCTCCAAGGCCGAACAGATATAGAGCAAATGTTTTTAGGTACACATGGCACATTACATGAGATGATGTTTGTATTGCAATCATGGATTTCTTTGCATTTAGGAGAATGCTCAGAGGGATAAATTTTACCTATCTAACCCTAGTTCCCAAGAAAGAGAACCCATCTTCCTTTTTCAGAATTTAGACCTATAGCTTGCTGCAATACCTTGTATAAGTACATTTTAAAAATTATTTTGGACCGATTAAAATCTGTCCTTCTAACTTTGGTTAATAAGGTACAAACAAATTTCATCAAGGAAAGAAAAATTATAGACAATATCCTCATTGCCCATAGGTTCCTTAAGGGCTATCGCTTAAATAACAAAGGGAAGAAATGTGCTTTGAAGGTAGAGCTCATGAGGGCTTATGACAATGTCAAATGGAGTTTTCTAGAGCAACTGTTGAAAACTTTTGGCTTCCCCAACAATCTGTCCTTCTAACTTTAGTTAGTAAGGTACAAACAAATTTCATCAAGGGAAGAAGAATTATAGATAATATCTTCATTGCCCATAAGTTCTTAGGGGCTATCACTTAAATAACAAAGAGAAGAGATGTGCTTTGAAGTTAGACCTCATGAAAGCTTATGACAATGTCAAATGGAGTTTTCTAAAGAAACTATTGAAAACTTTTGGCTTCCCCAACAATTTGTGATGTGAACCATGGCTTGCGTATCAACTGCTATGTTTTCTATCAGTACTAATAGGGAGCTTCTAGGACACTATCAAGCATCTAAGGGTTTGAGGCAAGGCAATCCCTTGTCTCCCTTCCTATTTGTTTTAGTGATGGAGGTTTTCACACACATTATGAAGGAAAAAGAACAAATTGATGATTTTCTCCTTCATTGGAGATGTCGAAATGAAAAACTTTCACATTTATACTTTGCAAATGATAATTTTATTTTTATCAAGAGTGCTCCTTCCGCAATAAAGCTTATCAAGAACGGCCTAAATGAATTTCAACATCTCTTAGGCTTGTAAGCTAACCCTACGAAGAGTCATGTCTTTCCTAGTGATGTAAAGCAAGGGAAAAAAAACCTGATCATAGACAACCTGAGTTTTAAGATTGGTTCCATACCTTTTTGGTACCTAGGTATACCCATTTCATCTTCAAGTATCTCAAAATCTTATTGCAAAGTCTTGTTAGCTAAATCTATAGCCCGTATTAATCATTGGACGAACAAATTTTTATCTTATGCATGACGTCTACAACTTGTGAAGAACCTTCTTTTCTCTTAACAAGTCTACTAGTCTTCCATTTTTATCCTTCTTATATAAGTCCCTAATCAAATTGAAACAAAATTGAAGCACTTTTTTTGGAATGGAAATAAAGATTCTAGAGCTAAAGCTAAAGTAAGATAGAAAGATATTTGCAAGCCCAAAAAGGAAGGTGGATTGGGAGTTATAGACATCAGATAGTACAGCTAAAGGATATTTGGATGTTGTACATGGATAATGGATCCTCCTTATAGCTTAATTGGATCAAAAATGAAATCCTTTAAAACAGGAATTTTTGGCACATGAAAATCTCCATTGATGCTTCTTACGCTTCAAGGAAAATATTATAGTCTAAACCTCTGGCTAGACAACCCCTCAAATGGAAGATCAAAGATGATACTTGTATTTCTTTCTGGTATGATAATTGGCACCTTAACAGACCTCTAATTGATTGGATAGGAGAACAAGCATGTATCACTTTGGGATACCCCAAGGATACTCTCCTAAAGTACATTCATTACGAATGGAGACTAGGGATTGCCCTCTGGAGGTAGGCAGCAAATTATTACAAGAGATCTAAGAGACCTTAGTCCACCTTTGAACTCTTCGGATTTTCTAGTTTAGAAGGAAGCACTGATGAAAAGCTTATCCATGAACAATACTTATTTCTTAGCAAGAAAGAAGCCATGAAATGGGTGTGGATCAATACTCTCGTGTGGCATAAATGCAAATGCCTAAATACTCGTTGATTTTATGCTTATTGTGCAAAGGAAACTATTAACCATGGATAAGTTGTATACTTAGGGCTTAATTAACACAAATTGCCACTACTTGTGTTTGGATGGAGAAGAGAATCACAACCATCTATTTTTGCTATGTCCTTATGTAAGGAATTTTTGAAAAAATATTGAAAATGCCACTACATGGCAGGGTTACAAACCATCGAAAGCTCCTGGATTGGAAAACTTCCTACATACTGTTGGTAATAGATGAATGAATGCTACTCACAAAAAAGCTTTTGCTGGTGGCTGCTATGTCCTATGGAAAGAAAGGAATAGAAGAAGAGTTGGAGAATTTGCAATTTCTTTTGAAATAGTTATACGTATTCCTTTATGTTGTATTTTTCATTAGCAATGAGCACATAGCATTTATTAGCCATTTTATCAAACTAAATATCCTTTTGTTTTGTTGACACTTGGTTCGATTTCATAGGTTTCTTGGTGTGTTCTTTTTGTACATTAAGGAATGAAATATATCTCACATTACCCAAAAAAATAAAAAAAAGAAAGAAATAGAATGAGGGGAATTGGAGTATAAATAGGGGATGGGAGTTAGAATAGGAAGTGAGATATTTGGTTAGAAACTTATGAGCTAGTTAGTGTGAAGAGTTGCACTCATGATTGAGTCTTGTACTCATGTATGTGATCTTTTAGCTCATGGCTCTCGACTTGTGAGAGATTAAAGGTCTTGTAATCAATTTTCACTAAAAATTATCACTAAAAATCTTTAGTTTTCTGTTGTTAATCTTTTAGTTGAAATCAATATGTTTTCTTAACATCTGATTTTGAATCCTCTCGCCACTCTTTGGGTGAACCCTTTCAAATAGATTGAAGAGTTCTCCCTCAACAAGCTTTTACTAGTACAATACACAAGTCTTAGGAAAGAAAAGCACAAATAATCTTCTTCCAATAACTATACATCTAAATTTTCACTTCAAGATCTAGAGACTTGACTTTAATCAACCTCAATCAATCTGATATCAAGACACTAAATGAGCAACTGCAATTGATTCTTCCCAACCAAGGATCATATATACCAACATCATAAAATTGGAGAATTGTGATTCCCTTGTTGACTCTATTTAGGGTCTCCTTCAACGCAATTACATCAGTTATTTTACATGCAATAGCCCAATAATAATCTTGAAAAAGAATTTTATCTGCCTTTATGAAATTTCTTGTACTGGTCTGCTCCGCCCACCTAGTTAACATTCCATCAATACCATGCAGGAAAGACAATACCATTAACTGAATTTATGTCAACAACATGCCATAGATAGTCTGACTGACTTTCAGTACTCAATTATACAATGTGAGTCAATAATCAAGTATATTGAAGGACTTGTAAATCACTAAAGAAAGATACTAAATGTATTACCTGTCATCATCATCTTCCCAAAGATAAGTATCTTCCTGCAAAAGATGAAGGGAAAAAGAAAAGAAAAAGCAATGTCCAGAGTGAGGAAACTGAGTCAGAATTGCTTCCATCAAGTTGTAAGTGCCAAATTACCCCAAAAACAGTTGCAAAAACCTAGGATAGAAAGAAACAAGCTTTTTATCCATAAGTTGTGAACAGAATGGAGAAAGAGTTTGATCCAAGACCAATTAAACAAACGACAAATTCCAGTATGGTAGCACCATGAAATTTTGTCACCAACAAGATATTATATGATAGGTTCTGCTATTTTCAACTAAATATATCGGGGTTTCCATTTAAGAGACAAATTTGATTATCAAAGGGGCTTCTTCTTCTTTTTTCTTTTTTTTTTTTTTTGGGAACCCTCTTTCACATTTTCTAGTAGCACGTTGCCTGTATGGGATGTAACAAATGAGCAACCTATAATCAGCACCATCCAATAGAATTTCAATAGCAAAACATCATCTTTAATCTCCATCTCAGTGCTAATGGTAAACAATTCCACTGATGGAGATCAAGGTTTCAGTTTTGTTGCCCAAAGCTAACGTGAGCTACAAGGGCTTCCATAGAAGTAGTTATGCTCCATCAAATGGTCACTGCTTTTAGAAGTCCCAACACATGCTATCATATGAAGCAATAGCCAGTACTCCTAAGATTTCGTGGATGAAAGAACAATTTTCAACTCAAACTAGAGTTAAATTGAAAAGGCTAGAACTTGAGATATTGCTGCTTGAATTTCTTCTTTTAATAATTAATTGTTTTAGGGTCTATTGCATTTGCTCAAAAACAATTCACCTTTCCATCAATGTATGAGTCTAATGCACACACTTAACATTGCTATCTAAAATATCAAGTATCACATTCAATAGATAGGAAAAAAACAAGGCTCTTTGCATATTTCCAGCATAGGGTAAACATCCAAGGTTGTGGTTTAGAGATGGGTACGGGACAATACACCTCGTCCAATAAAGGATAAAAGTCCAAGGTCGTCAAGGGACAAGGTAGTTGACACTCTTCAATATAGGGTACTGAAGAAAAGGTAATTCTGGGAAAAAGAAAGAATACGATTGCAGCTACTCTGATTCATATCATGTTATCAAGTATTCATTTGGATTGAGCAGAACAATAAGAGCAAGCAGCTTTTAAGACAAGCAATTGTTTCCATTTGTGAGGATTAGTAGAATATTTCAGGAAAATTTATAATTTGTCAGTGTATCCCCCATTATTTTATGTATTTTCAGCAGTATCCGTATTCCATACAGATGTTTCACTAGTCTCTATATAAAGAAAGTGGTAGTTGAGGAATAGCATGTAGAAATTGATATAATTCTACTCAGCTGTCATTTATCAAATATAACCCTATCATCCACCATGCTCCAGATACCCATAAAATGCTACTACAAATTGCTGCCATTGCCTATGTCCAGCCTCCTCCATTAGTCCCATCCAAAAACCGGTGCTCATGCATACCGCATGAAACCAATACTGTAGTCCCTGCAAGCCAGAACCATTTTCCACTCCTGCTGATACCGACACAGCTGCTGCTATTGTCATTACTCACTGTTGCTGCTGTTGTTACTAAAGCTACTAATTCAGCAAGCTTTCACAAATTACCATATAATTTAGATGAAAGGCTCTACTTAAAAGACATTGACACCAATCTCACCTCCAAAAATATGGGAAACAATATGAAGAAGAGATAGAAGCATATGAACTGATAGCTTTTCACAGTAACTACATCATCACCATAAAAAAAGCTAACAAGAAGAGGCCAATCCACATATTTTTTTTTTCTCTCCACTTGGAGTTAACTTATTTTCTGTATCTTTTTTTTCAAGTAGTTGTGCTTGTAGTTGTTAAGTTGCTGTATAGCTGGCCTATAAATAGGCTTAGGAGTAGTAGTTAGAGGTGTGTCCAGACATTAGCTTCTGGAATTTTCTAGAGAGAATTTTGGACAGCAACTTGCTCTTGGAGTTGTCAACTCCTGACAACTTCTGTATCCATTCTCTTCTATAATCAATAAAAACCCCTTTTTGCCATATTCCAGAATAAAGATTTGATCTTTTTACTTTTATTGAGCCCTAGGCATGACAATTTGGCATCACCTGTGGTTGTTCTTCACTGAAGATGACTCGTATGGATGAGCATGTGCAATCTCCTGAACAATCTGTGTCGGATTTGTCTATACAATTACATAAGAATCGTTAATCTGTCCGATATTTCACTGATTGAGTGCAATCTTCAGTGGCTGATCAGCAACTACAACTTACAGATCTTCATTGTCAATGTGCAAATTTCACTGATTGCTTATCTTCTCATGATGTGCAATTTTTAATTCTCACTGATAAGATGACGAAGCTTTTGGAAACATGTTCAACTGATTGAAAAATTTCTTCATCATTGCCGGACTATGGCGACCGGCATCGGACACCATCTTCACACAACGGTGACCACCGTTGCTCCGATCCAACCTCTCATTGGCACGTCACGCACCAATTCCAGCAAGGACCTCCTCAGCGCTCTCCTCGTTCAAGATATCAGTTGCACGACCTCCAGCATTCTTCCCCACATGCATGTAACTCACCGTGCCGTTCATCATCTCGCTAGCTATCTCCAAGTTTATTTTCTCCTCTGGCTTCTTGTCAACCTTCTCCTGATTTTGGCAGAGCTAGGTTTCCAGCGAGTATCCATCAGCCTAAGCATGTACATTCAGGTCAAGTTAGGGTTTTGACCACACAAGAACAACCCACTGGTGCTCCTTCTGGTCGTCACAGCGCTCATTCTCATCACTGCCGACTAGAAGATTTATCTGACATGGCTGATGAAGATAATCTTGGTGATGCTGATGAGTGTACTTCCAGTTCACCTGAGGAAGACAGTTCTTGTTTATCTTCTGATCCAAGGACTCTTCAGGTGATATATCTTAAAGTGTCAAGCTTCTAAGTTTACTTTGCCTATGTTTGATGGAAGTGATCCTACCACCTGGTTAGCAACTACTGTTGATCTATGCAAGGTGAAAAGCAGTAGAAAAATTAAGTTGATTGCTTTATGCATGCAAGCAAAAGCCCTACATTGGCTTCAGTCATTACAAAGGAGACATCTGAATTTGGATTGGCATACTTTAGTTCAAAAATTCTTGCTGCGATTTAATAAAAATCTGATCAATATGTTGATGAATTTGGAGCTTTATTTTACCATCTCAAGTGCCATTAATTTAAGAAAGGCAATTGCTTGGATACTTTATTGGTGGATTACATGATGAAATTGGCACTAGAGTAAGGACGTTGTCTCCTCATACTCTGGAGAAAGCCATGGAAGTGGCTTATAATGTGGAAAAGGAGTTTGATAAGGGGATTTTTGTGTCATCTCACATTGGGCTCATGTCCATGCACAACTGACCAGCTTTATGTCTTCTTATTCTAAGAGCAATTCTGGTAAGAACTAAGATACAACATACAAGTCATGTTTCTCATCCTACTACATCAATTCACAATGTTCCAAAGTCTATGGTTAATGGGATTGCTTTGATCAATCCCCTTGCTGCTCATTCTATGAGAATTAGAAATCAAATGCCATACGCAGATGACACGTGGAGAATTTTGGGACTAGAGAAATAAGGGCTTGTGCTTAAAATGTGATCAACCTTACTCTCCTCATCATGTTCGTCCTAACAAATCCTTACAGGTTCTCCTTTTGGATGATGATGTGGAGTAAGCTGCAGCTGATTGGGAGGATATGGGGAATCCTATAACAGCTAATATGGTATGCCAAGTCAGCATTTCAAGTCTGCCCTTGAGGGCAAGGACATTTCTATAAGGGTCAGCATTGCTATGACTCCAATCAGAGCAAACTTGTTTTCTATATTTTTTGTTAAGTAGTTCTGTGCTTGTAGTTAGTTTAGGTGTTGTATATTTGGCCTATAAATAGGCTTAGGAGTATCAGTTAGAGGTTTGTCCAAACACTCGTTAGCTAGTAGAATTCTCTAGAGAGAATTTGGAGAGCAACTTGCTCTTGGAGTTGTATCCATTCTTCCATAGTCAATAAAAACCCCCTTTTTACCCTAATTCCAGAATAAAGATTTGATTTTTTTACTTTTGTCAAACCCTAGGTATGATATTTTGACTCAAAATATATTATAAGTCTAAGCAAAATGCAACTTATTCTAAATATATTTTCACTCATTTATCCAATACAAAAGACCTCCTACATAGAAGAGGACTTTTGTCATTATTATGCAATCTATAGCATCGTGTAATAATGGTGTCTACAGAAAAATTGTAAAACCGCATGGTGAAAACTAGATTTGAGCCTGCATCAAGCAAGAAAACAACATTTCTTGGAACTCTTCAAAAGTAGAATGCGCTTATTTCTTTCATATTACCTGGAAACCACGAGATTTAGCACCAAGGAACCCAGAACAGCTACCTGCACCACAGAGGCAGCGTACCTTTGCTCCACCATACCATTCGAAATTGTAATCATATGACAGTTCAGTGCCAGTAGGTATATCTTCTTTTGCAAAAATTCCAACTCTTATTTCCCCCAATACATGCCATTTCCTCGTCTCACAATTTGGCTGGCTGATTCAAGGTATGCTGGTAAGTAAATGTCAAAATTTTCCAACTAAATGCACCTTACAAATATTGCTAGGAACATCAAGCTATTCCTGACCACAGAACACCCACTTATCTACAATTATGTTCAAACAATCTCACCATGAATGATTTATGAACCTAGCGAGGCTTCCTTTTCTAGTAGCATCAATAGACTCCGAAGCATTTAAAGAAATTATATAGGCATCCTTCAGACCTGCCTCAAAATCAAATAAATAATAAAGATGCTTTCCACTAAACAAAAGAACGAGTAATAGTTTGCAATTGAACCTTGATTTTCATATGCTTGTGATCTTCGCCTTGCCTCTTTCCATGAGATTACCTCTCCACAATATTCAATCACAAATTGACCTGCCTGATTTAGGTCATCACATGAGAGTGATTAGATGCAGCAAATGAAAAATCTAATCAATTCATAACCAATCGAAAACGCAGCATGCAATAGTTAGTTCGTTTAACTAAAGGGCCAGAAGTTTACCCAAATCCTCATGTTAATTATACCTAGAGTGCACATGCATTATGATGAGAGCATGTGTATTGATTCATTAAACCTCACATCAAAAAAAGACATCAAGATTTATAGTTAAAGGATGACCAGAAAATGAAGGAACCAAAGGTTGTGCTCATAAATACCTTTATATCCTCATCAGCAAGAAGACCCCATCCACGGCCTTCAGTCTTAAACAACTTTGTTCTAGCATATTGACAATTTTGAAACCTCTGACAATAAGGGACATGTGAAAATTCCAATATTTATTCAGTATGACTCTCATAATATATCAGAAAACAGAAGCTTTGACAGAGTCTCACGGCATCCATGATTTACCAGCCAATCTACAAGCAAGTATCCAAGACCTTTTTGTGAAAAAATAAAAGATCCACCGATGCAGCAGTAGAGACAATTAATGGACCAATTAATGAAGAAAAGTCATGTAGCAAAATGGACGTTGAGCATACATCTCTCCATATATACATATATGCAATATACATAGTTATTTTGATATGTAACAGGTGCTTGCAGATTCAGGATGAAGAAAAGTTCGAAACAGAGGATTCAGTCACCTAGAGAGCAATGAGAAAATTAAACACATGAATGTTTCTTCAAAGTGCTAAATATAACTAGTGTCTCAAATGAGTTGTCAATCAATTAAGACAACTAATTTGTGTTAGTAGATTAGCACTATTTTAATTGGTAATAAATGTTGTAGGTTGGTATACTTAATGTTGTAGGGTAGCCACTTATGATTGGTGCAATTGTGTTCTACCAATTATATCAGGACTGTCACAAATAGGTCCTCTGATATACAAATTAAGCATGACTTAGAAAATAATCCTACATTATATTTCTTCATGAAATCAAAGCTTTAGGCATTTTTGGGGATCAAAATTCCTGACAAGCTGACCTTTACTGTAGGATTTTTCCTTGTCATCCTCACACTTAACCATGTCAATTAGTGAAACCATCTCTCTCTAGCAACTCATGGTTTATAGACTCGTGCTATAAACCATGTAATCCCCACATCCCTACTCTTTTGCACCTATACCCTTGCCTAAGTAACAATAAATTGTAATGGCCAATACTTCCTTAGCTACTATTGCAGGATTGGAAGACATACATCCCACACCAATAAATGTCCTTAATGTATTGAAATTGTCATCAATTTTTGTTTCCATTCAAAAGCTTTATCATGATCTTGAATGTTATGCTACCTGTTTCCCTTCTTATTGTGTTTTTCAAGATCAAGACTCAAGGAGGAGGATTAAAATTGCTGAGAAAAGAAGCATCTTTTACCACCTTAAATCATCTCAAAAAGTTCCCAGTAGTCTGCCAGTTCTTTTCAATTCTTTAAATATAGATAGTTAGCATTCGACTCTATCATCTCTGTTTAAGGCATCCAACTTTTAAAGTCTTATTAGGACATGCTATACTCTCTCTCTTCACCATGTTCCCTTTTTCCAACCCTGTTCCCTCACCTTCCCCTTCTTCCCATTCTACCTTCGCTTTCTCTCTCATTTGTTCTCCCTAAACCTTTAATCTTATCCCCTTTTCCCTTCCTTCTATTTCTCTTTTCCATTCATCGTCGGCCCCCTTTTTCTTGCATCCTCTTTTATTTCGCCAATTTGG
Source organism: Lumnitzera racemosa (assembly GCA_024138005.1). Lineage (NCBI taxonomy): Eukaryota > Viridiplantae > Streptophyta > Magnoliopsida > Myrtales > Combretaceae > Lumnitzera > Lumnitzera racemosa. The sequence goes on along the minus strand of JAMXBC010000011.1, from coordinate 39,277,316 downwards.
TTTTAAGTTCATTAGTCAATCCCTGTTTCAAGGTTTTTGGCAATCCTCCATGAGGACTTTCGTGAGAAAAAACAAGAAGGTTTCAATCGAAGTAGCAACGACCAAAGCTTTAGCTAAGAGTATGGAATCCATTCCTCATCAAGGAAAAAAGAAAAAGAAGATGTTATCTTCATCGGTCAAGTCCAAAGTTAAGGATCATCAAGTAGGAAGTAAGAGAGGGCACAAAGCGTCTAAGAACTTGTTGAAAAACCCTTCGTTGTTGGTTTCCAGTTTGCACAAGGGTCAAACTACGCGCTACTAGTGATGTTCAGACAAGTGATGTGACGGGTCCTAAGGCCTTTGTGCCTTGCTCTGATGGACAACCAAAGCTCCAAAATGACTTTCCCCTTTTGGCTCATCTCTAAACACCAAGAAAGGAAAGGAATCGGGTCCTACTTCCTTTGTTGATCTTCCTACTAGCTCAACTAGTGAATCTACATTAAATGCTATGATTGAGGTGGTAGACCAAATAAAAAAAAGTCACCATCCAGAGGTAAAAGTCTTGAATAAAGCTAGCTCTTCTAATTTTTTCTCTCTCCAAGAGCAAAACCGAAAACCATCTACACCAAAACCACTATCATATGCTCAAGTAACCTCTAATCAGAAAGTTACAAGCGAATCACTGCCAATAGACGTTTCATTGGACTATTCCCTCCCCCCCCCCCCCCTCCCCGGCCCCCCCAAAACCCCAAAAAATAAAAACACAAGGAAGACTTGATCTGTATTGAGCCTCTAGCATCTCTTACCCTTTTTGGGGAGAAAATCTGGAGATAAACAGCAATGGGCTATTTTCTAGGCAAGAGGTTATCTTTCCTCTCAGCTCAAAAGCTAGCTCTTATTAAGTGGAAGAGTGAAGGTTTGGTTAAAGTCCTTACAAATGGAAATGGAATTTTCTTTTTCAAGTTTAAGGATGAATGTTCGTTATCAAAGATTCTTGGGCAACCCCAGTATTTTGCAAAAAAGCTCATCATCTTGAAGAAATGGAATATGGGGGAAAATTACCACCTCATTAACCTAAGGAAACTTCCTACTTAGGTTAGATTGTGGGGTGTCCCAATACAGTATTTACACAAGGATGGAATTAGCCATGCTACAAGTGCCATAGGCTATCTACTTCAAGTGGACCTTGTCTCAACTCGTAATGAAAAAATAAGGTTCATGAGAGCTTCAATCGAAGTAAAAACAAGTACAATCTTACCCTTAAGCTTTGTGATGTGAAAGTTTGATGGTTCAATAGCAAAGGTAGATAAAATATCAAATCGTGCCACCAGGTTGCTCCAAGTGTCACATATTTGGTCATAGCACAAATAAATGTGGAGAGCATACATCTTCCCAAGCTTATCATTCCAAAGAAAGCTCGCCACCTTCAACAAAAGGTCCTATAGAGGCAGCCAAAACAAGCATAGCTAACCAGCAACCTAAGCATAGGGAAGTGGCTATTGTCTTTAAGTAGCCAGATCAGGTTGTTCCTAAACAATCGATGATGCTTGGGAAAGGTAAAGACAAGGCACTTCAAAACAAAATTAAAGACTCAAATAGCTCGGACATAGGTGAACCACTTATGGTAGGAGAACCATCGTCGCCTAAAAGAAGTGCAAATGAAGGTAGTTAAGGATGCGACAAGGACATAAGTCTTCATCGAATGAAGCTGATGACTTGTGTGAGTCTTTTGGTCCAAACTCCTTGGAGTCAACTACTTCAAAGAGTTAAGGGGAGGAGACGAACAAACCTCAATGGAGCAAAGTGAAAACGAAAAAGAAGACTAGAAAGAAAGAGCAACAAGTAGTGATAGCTGCAGACGAATCCAACAACTCCCATGTTTGAGGATCCTATCTTTACAGCATTTATTTATTTTTTAGTACCCTCTTTCTCTTATAAATAATTTATATTAGCTTCATGGAATATAAGAAGTCTTAATGACCCATTAAAAACGGGTGCAATTAGGGACTTTTGTCTTGAGTACAAGATTTCTCTTTTGGCGTAGTTGAAACTAAGGTTAAACAACAAAATTCTTCCATTGTATGGTCTAGAATCTTTCCTTTGTAGCAAAAGGAGTTACACCCTAGTAGCAGGGTGTAGGTTACATGGAATCCATTTGTTTGGTCAATTCATGTCGTTTTTACACACAACCAATGTATTCACTGTCGATGTCAACTCCTTAATGAAGGAACTTGCTATTAGGTGACTTTTGTATATGCTGCCAATTCTCCCAATGACAAATTAGTTTTATGGTATGAAATTCTTTAGTTCAAGAATTCAATTTTTTGGGCATTGGATGATCCTTGGGGATTTTAACAAGTATAGGACGATTGAAGGAAAATTAAGAGAGAATGAAGCTTTTTGGTTGGGATGGAGTAGTTCAGTGACTTTTGTTATAAAGCAGAGATGGAAAAAGCAAGAACAAGTAGTCCTCTTTACACCTAGACAAACAACTGTTCCTCTAATTTGTTTGCAAGAAGACTTGGGCGTGCACTCATTAATTTTGACCGGTGCCAAGCTTATCTTAATTGAAAGTACATTTCTCTACTCTTAAAGTCTCGGATCATAGCCCCCCTTGTGGTCTTTATGAATCACAATGACTCCTTAAGGAACATTCCCTTTAAGTTTTTCGACTTTTGGAAGACGAGTGCCAAATTCATTCCCACAATTAAGAGGGTTCAAAAGTCTAAAGTACAAGGCACTCCTATGTTCCAAGTTATGTCTAAACTCAAGACATTGAAGCTTGAATTAAGGAAGTTGAACCGGGATGAGTTCCATGATATCTCTAGTAGGTGCAAATTGCTAAAAGGCTATTGGAAGAGAAACAAAGTGCAAATAGACAAAGTCTAGCTTATGCTCATTGGGATCAACAGAGAGCGATTTGAGAATTTCTATATTCTTAGAGTGGCTAAAGAGTTTTTTACGTCAAAAATCTAGAGATGTGTGGCTTAAATTAAGAGATAGGAACTCTAGCTTCTTTTTTAGATCTCTTAAACTAAAACAAGTTAAAAACGGTTTACACTCCTTAAGAGCAACAGACAACTCCATCGCTTCAGGGAGAAAAGCCATCCAATAAGTTGCGATCCAATACTTTAGCAACCTCTTGTCAATCATGCATAAAAATTCTCATCAACTACATATTTTTCCATCACTTATCAATTTCAAGTTGAATCATTCCCATGCCTCCCTTCTTACGAGTCTCGTAATGAATGAAGAGATCAAGAATGCCTTATAGTCAGTGGCAAAAGACAAATCCCCTGATCCAGATGGATACAACGCAAACTTCTTCAAGTATACTTAGGATATTGTTGGTAAGGATGTAATGTTGGCAATTAAGGATTTTTTTGCAACAAGTAAAATCCTAAAATCCATCAATTCTACTTATTTGGCCCTTATTCCAAAGGTAGATACTTCTAGGTCCTTTGCAGATTTTAGACCGATTTCTTGTTATAACACAATATGTAGCCAAAATCCTAGCTGATCACATTAAAATTGTCATTGTTAGCCTAATGGGAAGGGAGCAATCAGCTTTTATTAAGAGAAGATGTATTGAAGATAACATCCTTATTACCCAGAAGTTCATGAATGTTTACTACAGAGATTCTCATAGCTCAATATGCGCTATAAAGGTTGACAGCATAAAGGCATACAACCATGTTAATCAGTCTTTTGTAAGACAAACTCTAATGGCAATGGGATTCCCATCACAATTTGTAAATTGGATCATGGAGTGCGTTTCCACATCAAGTTCTCAATGAGTGTAAATAATGAATTGGCCGATTTCTTTTCTAGTTCACGAGATCTTAGACAAGGTCATTCTCTTTCTCACTACCTATTTGTTTTGGTTATAGAAGTGTTATCTTGTCTTTTGAAACGCCTTAAGTCCAAACCTAATTTCAAATACCATTGGAGATGCAAGTGAGATAAGCTTACAGACTTATATTTTGCAAATGATCTCTTGATCTTTTCAAAAGGAGATCGGAGTTCTATCAAGCTAATAAAGAAATGTCTTAATGAATTTTTTAATCTTTCAAGGCTAAAATGTAGTCCCTCTAGGAGTTTAATGTTTTTTTAGTGGTGCAAAGAATGAGGATAAGGACTTCATTACCAGGTGGCTGGGCTTTGTGGAAGGTTCCCTATCAATGAAGTACTTAGCAGTCCCTCTTATTTCTTTAAGACCCTCCAAGAATGATTATAAAACCTTTTTAGCGAACCACTACATTAGCCATATCAACCATTGGTCCACAAAGGCTCTATCTTATGTAGGGAGGCTCCAACTCATTAAGAGTGTCTTTTTCTCATTATAAGTCTATTGGTCTTCTACTTTTCTCCTTCCAAAAAGTATCATTAAGGAAATTACATCCAAAATCAAGAGATTCTTATGGAATGGCTCAGATGAGACTCGAGATCGAGCTAAATCTCATGGGAAGATGTATGTTGGCCTAAGGATGAAGGGGGTTTGGGCATTTTAGATGGCCTTAATCAAGCTCATTTGGATTTTGTGTTCGGATGAAGAGCATACCATATGGCCAAGATGGGTGAAAAATGAGCTTTGCAAGAATCAAAGTTTTTGAGCAATAAAGAAACTGGTCCAAGGTTCCTAGACATGGATGAAGTTATTACAAGCCAAAAATTGGATAGTACATCTCTTTTTATGGAATGTAGGGAATGGTAAAAGTATTTTACTATGGTATAATAACTGGCATCCTTAGGGCCCATTGGCTTCTTAGCTAGGAGAACAAACCATCTATAACTTAGGTTGGTCTAAGGAAGCAAAAGCTAAATCTATCATTAGGGGTGATGATCAAGGGATATATGGAGACACATCAGAGTTCATCTCCCTCAACAGTATGTACCAAGAGCTTCTAAACTAGATAAGTTAATCTAGAAACCAAAACCTTCTAGGCCCTTTTCCATCCACAGGATTTACAACGCACTTAGGAACCAGCATGATAGGTTAAAATGGTCAAGGATTGTTAGGAATAAATCCAATCTACCACAACATTCCTTTATTTTATGGCTAGTGATTCAAACAAGGTTATACACCTAAGACAAACTCTTAAGATGGGAGTAAAACTGCTGTTTCTTATGCAACTCAGGAGAAGAATCACATTTGCATTTATTTGTCAACTATAAAGTAGCAAAGTTAATATGGCAAGAGATACAAAGGACCTACTCCATTCCTCTTTTAGAGATTAAGTTAGCCACACTTAAGTTAGGGATGTTGTGATGCTTTTTGGAAGATTCGTTGATTCTTGTTGAAAAAGATCCCTTCCGTAGTTTTTCATTTTCTTTGGAAAGAGAGGAATTGTATAAGGGTGGCCGGTATCCCCTTTTCACCATTCATCTTAGCTAGACAAATCTTGTTTCATTTTTCTTTTCCTAGTTAAGACACGAGTCCATGTATATAGTCAGCTAAGGTACGATCCAACCAAGCTTTTGTTGTTGTTTCTAGGTTGGATCATATGCTTAGGTTTCTTTGTACATCTTTTTCCTATATGTAAAATTCTAACATTACCCAGAAAACCCTTTAAAGTCTTATTTGTTTTGTTTTTCAAATATTAGATCTTTGTGGTTTTCATTATGAGATTTATAAAATGGAAAAGTATAATCAAGTATCTTTTCCTAATTAAAAATAAAATAAGTTCTCATCCCTTTTAGTTGATTAATAGTGATACACAGGATCCTTTACAGTACTAAATATCTCTAGAACTTGTTCGTTTGTATCCTTTATTAATAATTGCACTCAAGTTACTTAGCTCTTCCTTCTTAAACAAAAATCTGATGTTCCCATTGTCATACCTAATTTTCAGTTGATGGTTCAATACCAATATGGAATTAAAATAAAAAGATTTAGGAGAGACAATACTAAAGACCATCTTAATAGGATTTTGGCTTCTTATTTCCAGTCACAAGGTACTTCCACTATTAATCATGTGTTAAAACGCTTCTTAACGAAATGGGTAGTTGAAAGGAAAATGGGCATTTACTCAATACCACCAAATCTTCACTCTTTCAAGCAAATGTTCTCAAATCCTATTGGAAAGAGGTTGTTCTTATTGGATGACAAGTCCCATAAAGATACTTTATAGTTTCCACCCTCACTTTAGAACCTCTAATGGCCCTATACCTAAGGTTTTTGGGTGCATTGCTATTGTTCATTTCATTGCCATATAAGGGACAACTTGGATCCCGAAGCCATCAAAATGTGTCTCCTCAATTACTTATCTACTCAAAGGGTTATGAATGCCACAACTCATTATCTTGAAAATTTTACATCTCAGCAGATGTCACGTTCACAAAAAATACACCTTTCTTCTTTAAGATGGCCCTTTAGGAATAAGCTTTCAAATTATAAAAATTACAAATCCTTTCAACTAGAATCTCTAAAAACACTTGACCTTCCTCATATTCTAGCACGTATTGATGAACTCAAGCTCTATGAGACGCCTGATGATTCTTCCATTAAAGATGTATCTTATCTTGAGTCACCACCTAATTCTTTCACTGAAATCATGTCATCCCCTATCTTAGCTATTGTCACTCACAATTTCAAAGTTTTTTAGGTAAAGCACGACTTCACAAAGTAATCTCGAGTATATTCAAGAAAAGCCTTCTAAAACTATCACAAAACCAAGAATATATACCCACTCACATTTCCATACTCACAAGTCACACCCATTCATATGTTCTTAGCCACAACTCGTACATAGCCTTTTTTTTTTTTGGGGCCAAAATACATAGCCACATATACTTGCCCTAAAAACCATACAAATATGGAATCCTATACACTTATCCATTCCCATACACACAATTATACACCTACCCATTCACATTCACAGACCCCTACACCTACATAACCATACTTGCAACCTACAACCTATAGTTGTATGCTCATCTTTCCATAGTCAAACTATAATGTAAATATCAAATCAAAAGTAATAAGTTTGTTTCTCTCTTTAGCTATTTTGTCTGTGCAGTTACTTTGCATGATTAATTAGTGTATGGGTTCATATCAATTGGTACCAAAGCAAAGAATCCAAGGAACTTAGCATATGTGTTAAAGACCAGCATAGAGTTAGCTATAAAATCCTTGTCCAATCTAGCCAGAGGTATGCAACAACTTGTGGAGCAACAGTCAAGACTTGCAAAGAGCGTGTTGATGATGCGTAAGATGATTCAAGATCTTGAACTTGATCAACATGCATAACAAAAGTTGCAAGAGAAGTCAAGGTCCAAGAAGAAGCAGTCAATGGAAATGTGCAATTTCTTGAGGAACCTATGAAGATTTGACACAACGTTATGAGTGATATGGAGATTACAAGACATACACTCATTCAACTTGATACAAAGATTTCTATGAAGTCAACGATCTTCTCATAACCAACACCAGCATTCGATAACAAGCAATGCAATCACTTAACAAAGGAGATATTGTTGCTCCTCTCCACCACCATCGAGGATTCTTCATCAAATAGGGATTCTTTGTCGAGAGCCCTAACTTTATGGACAACATTAGTAAGCAAGCGAAGGAGTCGGCCATTAGACTTAATTGGCTCAAAGCCTTTTGTACCCTTTTAAGAAAAATCTAGACGAGGATATGCATATCGAAGGAAAAAGATAAGAGGAGAAGAAAATGTTACAGTAAGTGCAGATATAGAGAGAGAGAGAAAGGCCTTATGAGCAGCTTGCTCATGCATCACATTACATGGTGACAACCACACCACAATAGAGTGATTCCCACAACCTCCCCCACCTACATCACCATGCATGTCCATAGCTACTGATTCCCATACCTCCATACATATCTATACACTATCCATACACTTACAATCACCACCACCATACCCATACCCATTCACATCTTTCCCATTTGTAACCTTCAAAACCCTAAACCCCATTCACATTTCCAAACGCACACCCATATACAGATTCCTACCCACAACTCATACATAGCCATATATATCTTAGACACTACAACCAGTAAACATAGGAATATATCTGTGATGAGATCAAGTTTTGGAAACTTACCCCAAAAACTGTTTCTTTATACTGGTTTTAGAATAGGACAGAAGTAAGAAAATGGGTGTACTAGAGAGAGAAAATGCTCTCCTTTCTCTCCAGTTTTTCCCTTTCTGTTTTCCCCCATTCTCCATCTTAAACACCTTTTCTAGTTTCCTTTCTCCCTCTCTCGTCATAAACACTTTTTTTTCCAGTTTCTTTGACCTTGACTCTTCCTTATCTACCTTTTCTAGCCTTCTTTTCACATTATCATCCTCTCTTTTCAAGTGGTTGCGTTTCTTTTAGGTTTTCTGCGTTCTTTGTTTGCGCATCCTTAGTTCGTTCCCTTAGTTTGCCTGTGGTTTCTTGTTGTGCTGTGTGCGCTCTGTGTCATGGAGTCCTTGGGTATCTAGCGCCAGTTTGGTCATGAAGACGTTTGCCCAAAGAAACAAAAAACTTGTAGTGCCAGAGCTTTCTGTGAAAGCTGGCCTTCGGTCAGGTGAGGATGCTCATGTCAAGAAAAGCAAGAAGTCTGTTGTTTCTCCTCCTCCTGATGGTTCTTCATCTAACCAGTCTTGTAGCTGGAGGATTTGTGGTATTGATGGAGTGGTTTTAGCACCTAAAGTTTCAAAAGGTAAGATGAGACTTGTGGGGCTCATGAATGAGCTTTTGCCAGAACCTGATAAAGCTGTCCAGAAAAAGACAAAAAACCTTTAAAAGGTTACTTTTTCTGGTGAAAATTGCTCCCCTGCAAACCAAAAGAAAGCTGGTTCGTTTGCCGCAAGTGATGAAAGTCAAACCTCTTTAAGCAATGAAACATTAAATGCTATGGTTAGAGTGGCAGATGAAGTTGAGAAAGAAACCAAGAATGGAGCTACAGTGGTTTTGCAAAACCATCCAGAACAGGAAACCAAGCAAGACCACACAGACCAGAAGGCTAAGCAGAATTGATCTTTCACTGAAGTTGTTTCCCTTAATCAAGCCCTTCCAACGGCCCCAAAAGTGAATGTAGCCCTATCCTATTGCCCTCCCTCTTGTCAAGGGGGAAGAATAGTGGTTAAACTACCTAGATAAGTATCTGAAGTAGGGGAGAAAATATGGCGGAACACCTTAGTTAGTTACTTCTTAGGACGTAATTTGGCTTTTCCAGTTGTGCAAAAAATGCCAACCTCATCTTGGAGCAAGGAAGGTTTAGTAGAGGTCTTAACCAATGGATGTGGCTATTACTTCTTCAAATTTGTTAACAAGGAATCTCTTCTAAAAATCTTGCAGCAACCTAGGTATTTTGCAGACCAACTCCTGGTTCTAGAAAGATGGAGAGTGGGAGTGACTCTTCCCAGGGTTTGGCCTAAGAAAATGCCAATTTGGGTGAAGCTATGGGGCATTTCTATGGAGTTCTTACACGTTTAAGAGATAGGATATGCGGTGAGTGCCATAAGAAAACCTCCTCAAGTTGATATCGTCACTGCAAAGAATGAGAGAGTTAAATACGCTAAGGCCTTGGTAGAGATGCAAGCTGATGGGGAATTCTTGAAATCTTTTGACATGGAGCATAGGGACAGATCAAGGCACAAAGTGGACGCTGAATACCATGTTCTTCCCCCACACCGTATGCACTGCAAAGTCTTCAGTCACAGTGACAGTAGGTGTCCCCTCAAGGAATGTTTGGAGGTTGATTTTTCTCAAGAGAACCAGGTGGAGAAGAATCTTCCAGAGAGTGTCAAGGAACAGAACGCTCCTGCTCCTAAGGATAAGAACAGCAACCACAGTTTTTCCCCCTCAAAAAGAATTGTGTTGGATAAGCAGAAGACTACTCAATCAAAGCCTAAGGCGCCAGAGACTCCAAGAAAAGGAAAGGAGATAAAATTCACTGTTATATCCGTTCCTATTCCGACATCTTCTAGATTTGATGCCCTCTTGAAGGATTGTTCAAATGTTTCAAATTCACAAGAACCCTTGAGTGTAGTAGCCAATGTTATTATTTCTGGTGAAGTGGGAGATTGCCCAGGGTCCGCTAATGCAGTGGCTTCGGAATCTTCGCCCTCTCATGTATCAAGTTCCTTGGATGAAGAGTATTCCCTAACAAACAAAGCTGAAGGGATAGGAGTCACGCACAACAGCTGTGATAGAAGAAGGTTGGAATGAGGCTACTAAGAAAAAGAAAAAGATGAAAAAGAAGAAGGACAGGGATAAGCTGAGTGGTGCTTCTACCACGTCTGGTTCAAGATGAGTTGGTGTGGTTGTTTCCTCTTTTACTTGTATATATTAGGAGCATGGAATATTCATATGTTGAATGACCCAACTAAAGGTAGGGCTGTAAATAAGTTGTGTAGTGTATAAAACATCTCTCTTTTGGGTTTATTGGAAACTAAAGTGAGTGATTAGAATTTTCAGGCTATTAGAAGCCATGTTCTACCCCATTGAACTGTTGAATCTACAGTTAAAAATTGGATTTGGGTGGTGTGGAAACCTAATATTTGGAATGTTCGTGTCTTGGAATCTTCTAGACAATGGAATTCATTGTATGTGCAGCAACCTTGTCCATGGTTTTCTCATTCACTTGACCTTAGTTTATGCCGCTAACAGTGAGCAAGAAGGGGAAATTATGTCGACAGATTTGGTCAAGTTGACAGCAGCAGTAGACGGACTGTGGTTGATCGTGGGAGATTAAAATGAATGCAGATTTGTAGAGGAAAAATTAGGGAGGAAAAATTAGGGTGCATAGTATCCTGGTGTAGAAGTATGGAAAGCTTTAATAATGCTTGCTATTATTTAGAAGCAGAGGAAGCTAGAACTACAGGACATATCTACACCTAGAGTGATCGGTATCTTGAGAAGGCTAGATCGGGGCTTAATTAACCAGGCTTGGATGAGTTCTTTTCAAAACTGAGAAACTAGAGTTCTTAATCCCAGAATTTCTGATCATTCCCCCTTGATTATGTATTTGGCTCTGGAGGAAAATAGGAGGAAAAGGTCCTTTTTTAAGTATTTTGATACATAGAAGCACTATCCATCCTTTAATCGCATTGTTGAGGAAGCTTGTGATACAGAAGTGGAAGGGTCTGCTATGTTCAAGATTTCCAAAAAATTGAAAGCTCTCAAGAACAAGTTAGTCCACTTCTCCAACAGATCACAGCATACCCACAGTGCAGAAGCAGATTTAAGATCCATCCAAGAGCATAATAGGACCAGGCCACTGGAAGCTGATTGGAACTTAGAGAATTTGCTGTATTCTAACTCCTACTCTCTAAGTGCAGTAGAGGAGTCATTCCTAAGGCAAAAAGCTAGGGCCACTTGGATTAAGTTTGGAGATAGAAACAATAAATATTTCTTCAATTGTTTGAAGCAGAGGCAATATAAAAATCTATTTTCTTCAATAGTTGATGAACAAGGAGAGAGATTGGAGTCTTTTGAGCACATCAAAGCAGTAGCTGTTCAGCATTTTCAAACTCTGATGAATGAACCTGCTCCTTTACAGCAGAATTTTGACAGGCTTCATGCCCTTAATTTTGGACGCATTTCAAAAGAGATAGGTGCATGCTCGTGCAACCGGTCTCTGATGACGAAGTCAAGTGCACTTTTTGGTCCCTAGCCAAAGATAAAGCCCCTGGCTTGGATGGATATGGAGTTAATTTCTTTCGTGATACATGGGCTATCGTAGGGAAGGAACTTCATCTAGCAGTTAAAGATTTTTCACGTCAAGCAAGAACCTAAGAGAGGTAAATTCAACCTACATATCTTTGGTTCCCAAGAAAGAAAATCCTCCTTCCTTTTCTAACTATAGCCCTAAAGGTTGTTGCAATAAATACAATTGATAAATGCATTTCCAAAATTCCTGCTGAAAGGCTAAAGATTGTCTTACCATCTTAGGTAAGGAAGGAGCAGACTGCTTTTATAAAAAGACGGTGAGTAGTGAACATCCTAATGACTCAAGAACTCCTTGGAGGTTATCATTGTGAAAATAAGAGACCTAGGTGTGCTGTTAGAGTAGAACTTATGAAGGCATATGATAATGTGATATGATGCTTCTTGGAATTCCTCTTGAGGGCTTTCGGTTTCCCAAGACAGTTTGTACATTGGATCATGATGTATGTCACCACTGCAATGTTCTCTATCAACATAAATGGAGAAGTTGCAAGGTACTTCTCGACGTCTAAAGGTCTAAGGGAAAGTGATCCTATCTCTCCTTACATTTTTCTATTAGTTATGGAAGGATTCTCCAGCATTATGAAGGAAAAAGGAAATTCAGATGAGTTTAAATGTAGAAAACAGAGACTGAACCACTTGTGTTTTGCAAATAATATAATGATCCCTACCAAAGAGGATTTTAGGACCATAGAGCTTATTAAAGAAGGACTACATGAGTTTCACCTTTTATCCTACCTAAAGGCCAATCCTTTTAAGGGCAATGTTTTTTTTAGTAGAGTGTGCAAGGCTATAAGCAATCAGATTACTAATCTTATGGGTCTTGAGGTAGGCACATTACCTATCAAGTGTCTTGGTGTACCTCTTTCTTCTTGTAACATCTCCAAGAATGATTGTGCTAATCTTGTTAAGAAATTCTCTACCAGAATAAGTCATTAGACAAGTAAGTTTCTATCTTATGCTAGGAGGTTGTAGCTACTCAAAAGCAACCTTTTCTCCTTGTAGGTTTACTAGTCTGCTATATTCATTATCCCAGTAAGATACTCTCCATAATTGAATCTAAGATAAAAAGACTTTTGTAGAATGGTACTAAGGACACTAAGGTTAGGGCTAAAGTGAAGTGGAAAGATATCTACAAACCTAAGAGAGAAGGCAGACTAGGAGTTATTGATATTGAATTATGGAATCAAGTAGCCCAGCTAAAGCACATCTGGACTTTATGCATGGATGAGGACTACTCTCTATGGCCATGTTGGGTTAAGAAGGAGTTGCTTAGAGAACAATGCCTCATAGGCTTAAAGGAAAATTCTCTAATCTAGACTTTTAGCCAGCCGCCTATTAAAATGGAAAATAGGGAATGGCAAACTCATTTCCTTTTGGTTTGAAGATTAGCATCCCCAAGGGCCTTTAACTGATTGGATGGGAGAGCAAGCCACCATTGCTTTGAGATACCCCAAAGGAATGATGCTAGACAGTTTCATTACGGGAAATGGTTAAGCATGGCCAAGAGGCAGTAGATGAGCAGTGATAACTCGGATTTTAAACATATTTCATAAGATGATTTTATAGTATTTTCCTCACATTTTTTTGTTTTCTTTAAAGAAATTGATACTAAATTGAGTAAAATTTTTATTTCTAGGTTTGAATGTGTTCTAAGATTGAAAACGAAAAAAAGGAATCAAGTTTCACTCAAATCGAAGTTCAAATGATGAAGTTTTGAAGTTGTACAGAAAATTTTGCCTTAGTGCAGAAAGTTACACGACCTAGGCACACGGCCATGTCCCAGGCCATGTCTAGTAACGAACACAGAATTCTTGTAATACACATATAAAAAGATATCTTAGGATTTAAAAGAAGGAGGAACATTACAGAAACGGAGAGACACAAGAGAAGAAAAAGAGACTTAAGGAAAACATCAAGAAAGAGGCGAAAACAACATCAACTTTAAGATTAGAGAGATTGTTCATCAATCAAAGGAGTTTTCCATGTTTTATTTAATATTTTTTATGAAACTCGTTTTTAGAATCATTATGATAGCTTAGAATTCAAGTATTTAGGATTATGGAACCAAGGGTTTCATGTGATTCTTGAATTGAATTATAAATTTCAATAAAGTTTCTATCTTTTCTTGATTCAATTATATTGTTTAATTGTTAATTGATATTTCTAGAATATCAATATATAATATTATGCATGTTGATTGAGAAATTGCATGTATAATTAGATTTTTACATAATTGAAGAGAATTACATGTATACTTAGAGATAAGATACATGTTTCTTCTGGAAAGTTAATTATTTGTATAGAAATTCATTATACATTAATGTAATTCTAAATTATATTACTAAGTGAAGAGATTCCGGTGAATAATTTAAGATTAAGATTAATATGCTTGAAAAAGGTATTAACTTTAGTTGTGAATCCCTCCGATCAAGAAAAATAGAAACCGAATTGAATATATTTTAAGAGATCACATGTTAAACTCTAGGGAAAATAATTCCTAAATACGTTATTACTTTCTTGAAGTCGTTCTTAATTTTATCGCTTTTTCAATTACTTAATCAAGTCTTATAATTAAGTTAGTTTGTTAATTTTAGTATTTTTAATTAATTCAAACTTTCATAATTTTCCGGTTAGATAACAAAGCTAAGGTTAATATTAGTACTCGAAGTCTCTGAGGGATCGACTCGGACTTACATCCACTATATTAAAACTAATAGGTGCACTTACCTGATATCAGGCAATTATAACCAACAGCCTTGGTAACATACGACCCAACATCGGTGGTGATAGGCTCATGTGGAGAATGGATGAAAAAAGAGTGATTTCTATCAAAGTAGCCTACCTTCTAACCGGAGATGCAGGCCCTAATGTAGCATGGTGCTCATTAGTTTGGCAAAGAGGTCTAGCTCCTAGATAAGCTTTCATTTTGTGGATGGCAATTAAACAGAAATTAATAACTCTAGACAAGGTTTGCTCTTAAGGTATTGTGGATGTAAACAGATGCCATTTATGCTGACATGATGAAGAATCGCATGACTAGACCTGCTCCGCAGCTGCTTTGAGAACGGGCATCCAAAGAATAGAGTCTCAAGAGAGTTAACCTACCACAATGATGAGTTTTTGCTAAATCCAATCCTCGATTCTGCTCCGCAACTGCTTCTAGAATGGACATCCAAAGAATAGATAGTCTCAAGAGGGTTAACCTACCACAATGAGTTTTTGCTATAGGAAGCTACATTTTGTGCAAGGAAAGAAACAAAAGAAGAGTAACAGATATAGCTATACCTATAGAAAATTTGCTTAACACTATTATTTTTTGTTTTTCTAATATGTGAGCACCTTAGCTTTGTATGGCCATTGAATCAATGTATGTACCCTTTTGTTTGATACATAGTTCGGTTCTATAGTTTTCTTGAGTGCTCTTTTGTACACACCCCATGTACAAATGATTTGTTGAACACAATTATCTCATTTTACCCACCAAAAAAAAACCCACAAACATATAGCTACCTGTACACTCATCCATTCACATACACTTGTATACTAACCCATTCATATTTACAGAGGCACGCTTTATATAACCATATGTGCAACCTTATGACCCCTACTTGTATGCTCATCTTTGCATAGTCAAGCTCAACTTAAGTTTCTAATTAGAAGTAACAAAATCGTCTCTCCCTTTGGCTATCTTGTTGATGTGATTGCTTTGTTTGATTAATTAATTTGTAAGTTCACATGAGTGTCTAAGTTTGGAATGGAAGAAAACTATTCTCCAAATTGAGGGAAAGTGTCAAGTGAGTTGTATGCAGATTAAGAGAATTAATTTTGTTGGTAGATCTAGCACTATTTCAATTAGTAACTAATATTGTAAGTTAGTAGAATTAATATTGCAGGGTAGTTAGAATTGGTGTAGCATTTGCTGCTACCAACCATATTAAGATTATCTATGAATAGTTCTTAAGTATAAATTAAGCAAAAGTTCAAAAATAATTCTACATTATAATTCTTCATAGCAACATCCATGGGCTTCACTCATGAATATAATTAGACAGCCATAACAATGCATCAAATAATAAACACCATTTGCAGTCTAAAATTCTTAGCTCTAAAAAGTTCATGAAGTGATGTCAAAGCAATACCCTTTGACAAGGCATTCCATAAGAAAAGATAAGAGCAAAATCAAGCAGATCTATTAAGTGAAAACACTGAATGAAAGAAATGTGATACTTGAAAACAAAATTCAAACAGAATCTCTCATTCTAAACCAGAGTCTTCACATCAGATGATCTTGAATAAATGCCCTACATTGTTAAGAAATTCAAGAAAAAGAACTATGCTCTGGTTCCAAGTAAAATGCTGTCTCCAAAAGAACCTCAGTCTAATGCCTCTTATGACTGCTAAGTGTGACCATCAAAAAGCACAGAGAAGTGCTTTTGCTTTGTTGATAAAGAGATAAATGTGATTGCAATGTATACAGCACTTTTTAGGAAGAGTGCAACAGTGGATTAGGATGCATATGGCAGACCCCACCTGGTGAGGGTAAAAATTGAGCACTGTTGTTGCTGGTATGTATATAGCTGTCTATCTGGAATGAGCAGTCAAATGTGAAAAACATAGCAGTGGTAGAAGAATGAAAAGCTTCACAGCAACAAATGGATTGTTATGCAAGATGCCAATTGGAAAGGAAGAAGATATAGCCAAAAGTTCAAGTATGTGTGAAAGGTGGAGAGATCTACCATGAAATCGAAATGCACATGCCAAAAATCAGTGCTATATTGCAAGGATCAAGCTGGAAGTTGGAAAGACAGAGTGAATGGATATGGATGGAAAAAATAACTCCACGTGTGGAAGAGATAATAGAAAGAAATGGTATTTTATGGAAACTTTTGAAGCTCTTGGACATGATAGATTATGTATCTAATATATGTCTCCATGATATTGTACAGTATATGTACCCCGTCTACATTGGTAACACACCCGTTTTTTTTTTTTTTTTTTTTGGGTAAGTACACACCTACTTTTTCTATCAAAAAGAAAGAGGATTCAGAGAAATGTGGTGTGACACTAAAAAGGTGGAGCAAAAAAAGGAAGTTAGAGGTTTGCACAATATATAGCCTGAAAGGAAAAGATATTCTAACAATATTACAATACAAGTCACTCTCAAACAAATTTTCAGATAACATCTCTTTTACTTCACAAGTCTTTCAGATTTTAGCATGTCAACCATCCAACCTGAGGCAGGTGTTCCTTATAAAAAGCTTCAATGGGAGGACCTAAAACGAACTCTATAATGTCCAAGTAATCAAACATGCACAAAACAAAAGTTGAGGTACTCATATGAAAAGTAACACAAGTCTCAACCTTTATCTGCAAGAAAAATGAATTTTCTTAAAGTCACACCCTTTTGACTATAACCTGTCCAGTCATTATACTAGATGCAACATGACAAGGTTAATATGACTAGGCATGAACTGCACGTCAAGCATACCTGATTTTGACAATATTTGTCACAAGGACAATATAGAGGAGTACACTCAGTACTGGTTAGCACATTCAAGCACTCATCACCACAGGCAATATCAGGATCACTAGCACCAAATCTGCATTCGCATATGGCAATATCCTCCTCCTTTTGCTTCTTATGCCTGGTTGAAAAAGTTTATAGACAGAAGAGATGAATCATAACTCAATTTTCAATTGCAAATGAGCTAATCAGCAGCCAAGAAAGAACTTACTATAATGAGTTTCTCATTTCACTCCATTTGTATGTTAAGAGGTAACATTACTCATCTAATCAGTGGACATATTTTGATAGGCATGTTGCATACAAAAATTCAGTGCTTTCCTGAAGAACTTGAAGAATCTAGCCAAATTAAGTTAAATTCTGGAAGCACGTGTAACAAGTTTAACAATTAAGTAGCACCATGCAAATTAACGTGTTGCAAAATAAAACTTCCCCTAATTTTAAAAATTTGAAGGTCCTAGGATCCTATCTTTGTCGCTATCCATATTTCTACTAATCACAGTCGTATATATAATGAATTTTAATGTTGGCCCACATTATAAGTTTCAATCAAGCATGCCGCAATGTGATTGGCCTGCACATGGACAGGAACATTAAATAGGAACAGAAAATCTTGGTCCGAAATAACTGAAGATGAGGAATATATTATAGCCATATTATAAGTTTTAATCAAACATGCTAAAATGTGATTGGCCCGACATGGACGGGAACATCAAATAGGAACAGAAAATCATGGTCCCAAATAACAGAAGATGAGGAATACATTATAGCCGAAGGACACGATATAGAAACCATGCAACATAACTGTACATCTTACTTCCTATGCAGAAATTCATTCTGTTTGATATGAACATAAGGTGGCGGTTCCTCGGTATCCTGACCCTGCAGTACGATAGACAGACGAGACGACTATAATAGTTAGATCGATGTATACTATGAATTAATCAACGTGTACAAATCTTTAGCAAAGAAATTATAAGTACGAAATAGGCGCGACAAATGTGGAAGTTCAAATAAATCAACGTTCAAAACCCTAATTCTCATTCACAGATTTCGATTTCCAAGTTTTCTCGGAACCATTAACAGGAGGTATTTGTTAAAACAATTTCGGGTTAAGCAATGAAATGTCGGAATTACTGACGAGAAAAAAGAATTGAAAATGGAGTTTTGTTTGCATCAAGATGACACAGTAAGAGCAGAGAAGACTTGCCATTGACTGTTTCTACTGCTCCTTGAAGTGGGATTTGCCCCCTCTCCTTCAGAGTCTCGGACAACAGTGCTCTCTCTCTATTTCTCTCCTTTCCTTCTTTCCCTCCCTCGGTTAAAGCTTGAACGTGTGAAATTCATCAGAAAAGAAAAGCGCAACGTAGGAATTTCACGTTACATCGTGTTCACAGAGGTACCATAAGGTTGGAAAAATATGCCAAGTCGTCTAATATTATTTTGTCCAATAATTAGGCTTTTCTTTAAATAAAAATTAAATTTTATAAAGAGTAACGATTTATGACTAATGAATGAATAAGAATTCTTCATTTATTCCGCATTATAATAAATAAATACTATTTATGGAAGTAAAGTAATAGTTATCCCATGATAATTTCTTTTTTTTATTTGGATCTCTAAAATTATTTTTCTAAAATTTTTCTAAAGTAAATTCTATTTGATAAACATATATATGCACAATTCTATTCTAATTTATTTGATGGAATTAGCTTAAGAAGCAAAGTAATATGACATTCTCTCACAATTAGAAAACACACATATATATATATATATATATAATTTGTCATGCCTAAGTAGCATAACGATAATGTCTTGTCATATATACTAATTGATAATGATAGTTAAGACTTATAGCTATCGACATCAGTGCATACATTTAAAAACACTAAATTTAAGCTTAAATAGGTAAAATAGTGTTATGGATAAAATAGTAAAATCACAATTCCACTCAATTAATTTCTCAAAAGCAATAAAACTAATTTCCTAATGGCCTTATTAAAAATTAATGAGGCATATGCATTTAAGTAATTATCATTTATATATATGTATATGTATGCATAACCAAATAATTAAGTTTCATTCATTAAAACATAATATTGATACTAACTATTGGGCATGGCCTAACAAACCATGGCCCATAATCAAGGCGATCCAAGGCATTTCTTATCATACGAGGACTATAAGCAAGTTGCATCTACATGACTGGATAGCCACTACAAGATAGCTACTACAAGGTAAATGATTAATGACCTAGTCAGGACGATCGAGACCTCCATCGAATTCGGAGCCACCATCACATGACCACTTCAACTAGTTACTTCCCAGCCAATCCCTCACATATCCTAGCCTAGGACTCACAAACTATGGGTTACCCCAACCATAGAGGCAACACAATAGCAATACCCAAATAAAAGCACAACTTCCAAGACATGACTCCTCATTAAGTTATTCCTCATCCATACAATATTCACATCGCATTTAATGTGATGTAACAACTAACCACTCAACTTATACCGATTAAGCATGGCCTTATTAAATAGTACTATACAACAGTAAGGAGAACGAGATAGTTGCAAGGCTCAAGAGCAATCATAACCAACCCCCCTCCCCCCGCGACAATATCGAGAAGCCTTGTCAACTCCCCAAAATCCTAGGATCGCACAAACAAATGCATGTCCTATAAATACCCTCATTTGAGTCCTTAAAAAATAAAGGGGGGAAAAAAAACCAAAGCCCATAATTTAAGTCCATGATCTAAGCCATACGATAGGGCTTTTATTAAATTTAACCTCTTCACTATCTTTCACTGGCTTAGGTATCGAAATATTTACACTGGACAACTCCCGATATAACAACTTATCCCGCATTTGTCTTATAAGAAGCTCCCTTAACTAATTAAGCCCCCATATAGGGCCCATTTTTGCCTTAAGAGGCCTAAAAACTCTATTACCAAAAGATGAAGGCAAAATATAGTATGGAATAAATATATCACATAATATTTCCTAAATAAAGATAGGTGATATTGACTTGGAAAAAATTCTTATGCAATTATGGAATGAAACTCAAGACTCTAGTTGGAAAAAATTGCAAATTGAAATGATAAATAAAACAAAAATAATTGAAAGAGAATCTAAATGTGAAAATATGACTTTAACATGACTTTTATTTATCAATGGAGGAATGGTTGCAAACCTTTAAATTCGAATCAAGTGGTCATCTTACTACAGTAGTTAGGCAACTAAAATAGATTGTGCCATCTAATTTGGAGGCAGATAGCCAAAATATAATGGTTGTTACCTATTTAACTTCTTAAAGCATAAATTCAAGAAGGAGAAGGATAAGAAAGAGAAAGCATATATTATTATGTTTCCCTTTAATTTATTCCCTTTTTGTGAATTTATTTTTGTTTACAAATGCCAAAGAAAATGTAATAATACTTATATCTATTATAAATCATTATTTAAATACGAGTTATTTGTCGTCAATATTAGAAAAAGAATTATTTTTTACTTACAAATTTATCATTTTAGATATTCAAGAGGTAAAATTAAAACCATTTACCAATTAGCTTCAACCTTATAACATCTTAAATACGAGTATGTTGGTCATTTAACTTAATGGAAAAGTTGGGAGGAAAACATAGTTACAAGAATTTTATTTTAAAGCATTTGGAAAAGTCTAAAAATGTTAAAACCTCTTCAAAATCTCCCTTTACCTATACAATACATTAAGGAAGAAGGAGGCTTTTGCTTCTACTCAAGCTTCAATCCATCATCTAAAAGGCATCTTTAATATTCTTGAAGCTTCTAATCAAGGTTTTCCACCTATTTTAGTAAGTAATCTTCAATTACATTCAACTCCAAGATTGTTTCAAATTTAATTTGATAAAATTTTAATAAGACTAGTGCTAATTGAAGGACATTAAAGATATATAAGAGAACTTGGTTGAAGACCAATCCTCATATGGTTGACATGAAGAGCTTGTTGAGTGTAGATAAATTTAATCATCAATGAACTTGGAATTTAATATATGTAATATAAGATTTCTCAATCTATAGGTTTAGTTTATTAATCAACCGTTGTTTTGTTATTTTTATGCAAAGTGAAGTTTAAGGAGCATAAATTGATCATAGAGTAACTTTTTGTTGAAGTTCTTGAAGAATTTAGAGCTTCTTAAGAGATATAAATCTTTAATTTAATTTAAGTTTTAGTTGATTAAGTTATAAAAATTTGGTGTCTAGATGGACAATATAAGGTTATGTCAAAGTTAAGTGAGTCATTTAAGGATTTGTGCCACCTTTAGTTAGAATTACAATGTTTGATTTGTTAGGGCCATGTTAATTTTGTCTAATTTGTGTTACGAATGTTTTAATGATGTCATGTTGGCTATTTGTTGAATTTGATGAAAATTTTAGTATATGGGTATGTATATATATATAGATACATACATACATATATATATGCTTCATTGCATATAAATGTGTGTTTAATGGGTCTTTAATTGTGTTATATCGCATAACTGATTATGTTTAGGTTCATACGTGTTATAGAAATGGTTTAGATTAAAAATGAACGTTTGAAATGGGTTTGATGCTTATATTATGCATATCATGGCATGTGTAGGTACTTTGGAGTTGTTTTTGCTTTTAATCATGTTATTTGATTCATTTGATTGTTAATAGAATGCTTAAATAATGTTTAGTTGAGTAATTGGTCAATTGGAGTGATTATACTATTGAATATGAGCTTAATTAGTAGTGTTGATTATGAGCTTGTAAAATTTGTTTGATTATGTTATTAATTTCGTTATGTAATGTTGTTGATCTTAATGACATGCTTGATACGAAAGGTAAAGTTTGATTCTTGTTTGATTTCTAATTTGCTAGATAATTTGAAGCGAAATATGATGTTTATGGAAGTTTTGGTGTTAAATTAAAGAGTTAGAATGATTAGTGATTTTTGAAAAATTATTTTAAAAAATGATTAAAGTTGATGAATACAAAAATGAACATTCAATTATGTTCTTGATAAGTTAATGATGCATGCCTTAAAATGGAAGGTATTTGATCTTCTCAAGGGTATTAAAAGAAACGTGTTTATGTTCAGTTGATTTTCCAAAAAATTCAAATGCCCACAAACCTGTTTACTATGTTCATCATCTTCTGACAATGTTTTGCAACTAAAAAGTAATTTCGATTTTCGATGAGTCTCTAAATTCATCATTTTAGTGTTTATTAACAAGTTTTTAGATAATAATTGATTTGATTACCATGAAATACCAAAGAATACTTTGTAATCATCAAAATTCTAAGATCATAAACACATTTCATGATATAATTAGCATCAAAAGATTTGGATCAAAACTTATTTGAATTGCAATTTGATATTCTCAAACAAGTGTAAAAGGAAGAAGCATGTTTATCAATAAAATAATCTAAAATGATCACTCAAAAAACAAAAATGATAACAAAAAATGTGTATATATGTATGATTTTTTAATGTAGCTTTTTGATTTGGTTTAACCTTAAGCTAAGTTTTATGTAATTTCTTAGAATTGTTTTCTTCAATGTGATTTTTGTATAAGGTATTAGCCATTATAAGGGTAGTACAGGTATTATTATGTGTTCTTTGTCTTATAATGCCATTATGCTAGAAAGGAAAAAGTGTGGTGCATTTATGGCTTTCTTTTTGTGAAGGTTTCATACATTGTTGTCAAACTAGGACCAGAAGGTTCACCCGAGAATAAGAAAGGATCAAGAGTCAAGATGGACAAATCAAGATTGAAATAGAGCAAACCGAAGTGAATTGGAGTATAAAAATATTATAATATAATTAATATTTATTTATAATGTAATAAAATTTACCCATATCCTTAAGAATTAAATGTTGAAAGCTTTTTATAGTTAATTTTTTTTTCTTTAATCAACATTTTTTTTTAGCAAATTGGTGTATTTTTTAGAAAAATATAGGAGAAAATAATATATTTTAATCTACAAAAATCTAGTGGTTCTTTAAGAACTGAGTTAGACTAGTTGGTCAACTAGGTCAAACCGGGGTCACTATTGTTAATAGTCAGTTTTTGTTCACTCAACTTGTCAGCATTGATAGTCAAAGCTTCACTCATTCATCCATTCACCTGCCGACAAGTTAAGTAATCGACATTCTTGAAACTTCGTTGAGTAACACAAATTAATTTCTAATTTGAATTTAAGAGAAGTGATGCGAACAGTTATCACTAGCATGATTACATTACATAACTACAACTCTCCCTACATTTTAGGGAATATATTTAATCAAGAAGCTTCCACGTCTCTCAATAATTATTCCAATAACTGTTACTTTAGAAATGATAGTCACTTATAAATATGGGGAGGAAACTTTGTAAGTGATATTAGATAACTCTTGATTACTCACTTAGCTTTCCTTACTCTCACTTACTAATTAGGCACCGAAGTAGCTACATCGGATTGGCCCCGGTACCGAAAAATTTTCCTTTCTCTACAAGACAATTCCAATTACCAAAATCTACCAACAGCATTTGGCGTTGTCTATTTTTTCTCAAACACAACCACATAGCAAAAACTAGAATGACTAAGAGAATAGGTGCTGGCATTTCCTCCCAATACCCTAAGGGGGGGAGTAGGTATACTGATGAGTAACATCTGGCTAGGCTTGAGCAACTTTGACTCGATTTGACCAAAGAAAACTAGGAATTAAACAAAAAAAATATGAACAAATCCTTAACCTCTTATGGGAATCAAGCGACCAGGTCACTAACCTACAGCCAAGCCCAAAGACTAGAACGACTGGTAAGATGAATCATCTTGTTCCAACTAACTGGTACAGAGGCCGAATATCTCATTGCCGACCCATTTTGCTTGCCAAGTTGAATGACTACCTATTTTTCACATGTTGTGTGCCAAAAAGCAGAATGTCGAGACAACAGCTTATCTTCATTCTTAAGCATACCTGGCTAATTGCTTACTCGACCGCACCCTTGCGGAGATGCCGAGAGAAAGAGTCCAAATTGACCAAGCTACCTCTGCTCGGACAAGCAAGCTATTCATACCTTTTTGTCCATATCTTCTAACAACATCACCAATACAGTATTAATACGTATACAAAATCATGTGTAAAATCTGTTGCACCAATGATTGTTTTTCCTGTATATTCATTTTTATCCTTTATATCGTATATATTACTTCTTTAGGAAATACTCTTTTTGTTTTTTTTTCTCTTTTAGACAAATTGCCCTAACTTATGGATATAAATACCCATATACGTATAGCTGTAAAGAGGAGAATCAAATTACCATCGATACTTTTTGTATTTTCTTTCTTACATAAATACTGCTTATTTACTCTCGGCATTACTCTTATCCTAACCTTTAAGCAAATTTAAGTAGTGAGTAACCTCACCAGATTGAGTCATGCGTCATATTGGATTGTATCGTGAGTCTTCGAAAGTTCCATTAGTACATCATATCTTCTAGAGCTGTATTTGCTAGCTGTTGATTTTCTAGTTTGCAAAAGTGTTTATTTGAGCTTTAAATTAGTGAAGAAAATGACAAATCCAAGTGTCAATGTTGGTACTAGAGATAACAATAGTAGAGTTATCTACCATGGACGACAGTCTTAAGGAACGTCGAGAAGCACTAACTAGAGACTCGATGAGATAGCTAACCTCTTAATAGATTTAACCTAAACTGTTTATGCGTTGACTTATTGACCAACTAAAGCCACGCAAAATGCCCTATAAGCTACCCAACATATTAAAGGTTAGAACCCAGATTGACTAGTTTGAGGTGGAGGAGTAGGGGGACGAGTAAAATGAAGGATAGACTTGAGAGAACTTGATAAAGAGGACAGGGAAGAATATTTTGAAGAAAAGCACGTACAAGCCCCCAGAGCATCTAACCATGTAAAGCTTCAAATTCCAAGCTTCAATGGATTTAAGAATGTTGATGAATATTTGGAGTGGGAAGAGAAGGTGAACCATGTTTTTTATTATTATCAGTATAAGGATTATGAGAAAGTGAGAACTGCTGATATTGAGTTTTTCGGATATGCAATCATGTGATGGAAGAATTTCCAGGCCATAAAGAGAGGAGAGGGCTACCAAGAGAGTAATATTTGGCTTGAGATGAATAAAATACTAAGGAATAGGTTTGTGCCAGAAACTTATCTTCGAGATACTATTGCTTGGTTTCAAGAGTTGAGATAAGGAAACCAGACTGTTGACTGGTATGTTCAAGAATTTCAAATACTTATGATTTATTGCGAAGTGGAGGAACTACCGGCTCAAACAGTCTCAAAATTCATTACTAGATTAAGAGGTGATATTTGAGACTTTGTAGGACTCCAGTGCTTTACCAATAACAGATGAAGCCATCAAAATAGCCCAGTAAATAGAAAGGCAAAGAAGGAGTCGAATACTGATGACGATGTTAACTAGCTGACCCGGACAGGCCAGTCACCAAGCTCAGTCAAGTATCGAGTCGAGTCGAAAGATGGATGTTCGAATCAATTAAAAAGGGCAACCAGATGATGAAGTGCCGACCCAAACTTATGAAAAGGGGCAAGGGTATAATAAGAAGACGAGCTAAATCAAGTGCCAAGGGTTCGAACATATAGCTGCATAGTGCCTGAATCGAAGGACAATGGTAACTAAGGGAGACGTCCTAAAGCTAGAAGTAAGTGGTATAGATGAGGAACCCAAGGAAGAGGAGGTCCCCGCTAAGAAAGAATTGATTGAAGATGACGTATTTGCTAAGGATTTGGACCAGTTACTCATAGTTATTTGACGTACTATGAACATGGAACCCTTACGAAAGGAGGAGCAGAGAGATAATTTGTTTCATACTATTTGTAAGGTGAATGACTAGGTATGTACCCTCATCATGGATAGTAGAAGCTATACCAATATAGCATCAGCCGATATTTCAAAACTGAAGTTGCCGACTGTTGCACATCAAGGCTGTACAAGTTGCACTACTTAAGCGAGAAAGGAACGTTACATGTCACTTGGCAAATATTATTGCCAATCACTATCAGGAATTATTCAGACCAAATTCTCTACGACATACTGCCCATGTGTGCTTCCTACGTGTTGTTAGGTAGACCGTGGTTGTTTGATAAAAGAGTTATCCATAATGGTTACAAGAACATGTACATGTTCGAGAAAGATGACCAAAAGATCACACTGAACCCGATGCTGCTGAGAGAAGTTAATAAATTGAAGACAAAACTTGCTTGCGAATCGAAGAAGGCTCCAATAATGAGTATAGAGAATAAAACTAGTCCATGGAAACTTCTCACGTCAGCATAAATAGTAGGAGTTAGCCACTTTGCAATTGCTTAGATCTTTTCGTTATCTGCTTATAAACCTCTTCTACTGACTACGTAGCCTAAAAATACCACTTCCTCTTGGCAAAAATAATATTTTTTAAGATGGTCGAATAGTCTTTCGACACGGAGGATATCCAATACTTCTTAAAGATGCTCATAGTGACTCTACATATCGATACTGTAGACCAATATGTCATCAAAGTACACCACATCACATCTTCCAATCAGATGTCTTAACATGTGGTTCATCAATAGCATCAAAGTGCTTGAGGCATTTGACAGATTGAATGGCACGACCATCCACTCATATAGTCCATGCGGAGTTTTAAATACAGTCTTCCATTTGTTTCCCAGTTTCATATGGATTTGATGGTAGCTAGACTTTAGGTTAATTTTACTAAAGACCTTAGCTCTACTCAACTCATCCAATTTGTCTTCTAACCTCAGGATTAGATACCTGTATTATTCGTAATCTTGTTTATGGCTTGGCTATCAATCCACGGACAAGTTTTGTCTTCAATTTGTTAACTTCTCTCAGTGACATCAGGTTCAGTGTGATCTTCCAGTCATCCTTCTCGAACATGTACGTGTTCTTGTAGCCATTGTAGATAACTCTCCTATAAATCAACCACGGTCTACCTAACAATACGTGAGAAACACATATGGGCAGTATGTCACAGAGAATATGATCTGAGTAATTCCCTATAGTGATCAGCAGTAGTATTTGCCAAGTGACATGTAATGCTCCTTTCTTACTCAACTAGTACAACTTGTACGGCCTTGAATGTACAATAGCTGGCAATTTCAATTTTGAAATAAGATCGGCTAATGTTATATTGGTACAGCTTTCACCATCTACAATGAGAGCACATACATGATTATAAAGGTTCTATGTTCATAGTGTATCAGACAATCATGAGTAACTAGTCCAAGTCTTCAGCAATGACGTCATCTTCAATCGGTTTTTTCTTGGCATTTTCTTTCTCAATGAAGACCTCCTCCTCTTCGGGCTCCTCATCTATACTGCCTACTTCTAGTTTCAACATGTCTCCCTTGATGACCATTATCCTTCGGTTTGGGCATTGAATAGCCACATGTCTAAATCCTTAGCATTTAAAGTACTTGATCTAGCTTGTCTTCCTACCAGACCCTTGTCCTTTCTCATAAGTTTGGGTTAGCACTTTAGTGTTAGGTTAGCCTTTTAGTTTGGCTTGGACTTCAACCTTTATGTTCGGTTCGATACTTGATTGAGCTCGGTGACTCACCTATCCAGGTCGGTTAGTCCGCATCCTGACTGGTACTCGGCTTTTTCTTTGCCTTTCTATTCGTTGGGTTATTTTGATGGCCTCATCTATCGTGGTAAATCGTTAGAGTTCCATAATGTCTCGAATATCACCTCTCAATCTAGTGATATGAATCTTAAGATTGTTTGAGCCGATGGTTCCTCTACTTTGCAATGGATTATAAGCATTTTAAATTCTTGAACATACTCATCAACAGTCCGGCTTCTTTATCTCAGCTCCTGAAGTCGAGTGAAAGTATCTTGAAGATAAGTTTCCAGCATAAACTTATTCCTTATTATTCTCTTAATCTCAGGCTAAGTATTAATTTTTTTGGTAGCTCTCTCGTTTCCTCATGGCCTGGAAATTATTCTACCATATGGCGGCATATTTGGAGAACTTAACAGTAGCAATTCTTACTTTTTCGTAATCCTCGTACTAATAATAATAAAAAATACGCTCCACCTTTTCTTCCTATTCCAAATATTTATCAACATTCCCAAATCCATAGAAGCTCGGAATCTGAAGCTTTACATAGTCAAATGCTCTAAAGGTCGTATGCGTTCTTCTTCAAAATATTCTTCCTCTTCCTTGTCTTCTTCATCAAGTTCTCTCAGGTTTATCCTTCGTCTTACTCATCGCCTACTCCTTTACCTTGAACTGGTTGAGTTAGGTTCTAATCTCTAATAGGTTAAGCAACTTGTGGAATATTTTACGTGGCTTTAATTGGTCGATAAGTCAACACGTAAATAGCTCGGGTCAAAACTACTAAAAGGTTAACCACCTCATCAAGCTCTCATCAGTGCTTCTTGGTGTCCCTTGAGATTGTCATCCATGGTGGACAACTCCACTGTTATCATCTTCAGCATCAACATTTACACTTGGATCTATCATTTTCTTCACTAATTCAAAGCTCAAACAAACACTTTCGCAAACCAAAAAATAAGAGCTAGCAAATATAATAATTAAGATGAACACAGTAACTTGCTTTGTTTCACACACGCAAAACAGAGTACAAGTAGAACTTTGAAAATCAACTACAACTCAAACAAAACCTCTATTTTGATACTAAGATGGCACAAACCGTAACCAAGAACAAAAAAGGTCGGCCATTGGATGAGTCGGAGCTTGCAGAAAGCTTAAAAGAAAGTGATGGGGGTATGTATGAAAGGATAAATGCGAATGAAGGGTAAGTAAAAACTCATGAACAACTTCAAAGGATATGACGTACTAATGGAACTTTCGAAGACTTATGATATAATTCGGTATGACGTACGAATTGGTCCAGTGAGGTTACTCGCCACTTGGCTTTATCATGGGTTAGGATAAGAGTGACGATGAGAGTAAATAAGCAATGTTTACGTAAGGAAGAAAATCCAAAAAGTATTAACGGTGATTTGATTCTCCCCTTTACAACTATAAGTGTAGGGGGTATTTATACTCATAAGTTAAGGTAACTCGTTTAAAAGGAAAAGACAAAAGGGACATTTCCTAAAGAAATAATGTATAAGATATAAAGGGTAAAAGTGAATATATAGGGAAAACAATCATTGGTGTA
Source organism: Lumnitzera racemosa (assembly GCA_024138005.1). Taxonomy (NCBI): domain Eukaryota; kingdom Viridiplantae; phylum Streptophyta; class Magnoliopsida; order Myrtales; family Combretaceae; genus Lumnitzera; species Lumnitzera racemosa. The sequence goes on along the minus strand of JAMXBC010000011.1, from coordinate 39,247,937 downwards.
ATAGATTCTACACATGATTTTATACATGTGGCGATGTTGTTAGAAGATGTAGATAAAAAGGTACGGATAGCTTGCTTATTTAAGTAGGGGTGGCTTTATTAATCCAGACTCTTTCTCTCGGAATATCGATAAGGGTGTGGTCGGGTAAGTAATTGGCCAGACATGTGTAAGGATGAAGATAGGCTACTGTCTCGGCCTTTTGCTTCTTAACACACAAGATACGAAAAATAGGCAATCATTCAACTTGGCAAGCAAAATAAGTTTTCAAGGAGATATTCGACCTTCACATGAGTCGGCTGGAATTGGAGGATTTATCTTTAGTCCTTCTAATCCTTAAGCTTGGTTGTAGGTCAATGGTCCGGTGGGTCGATTCCCATCAAATTATCTTTCATTCATCACAATGTAGTTATACAATACTTAGCTACTCGGCCTAGAGCATAACATACAAAGAATAAAAGTACAAGACAATCCTATGACCTACTTTCAAAGTAAGTAAAGGTAATTTTTAGATAAGAGGCTAGGGCTTTCACAAAGCAAACTTCTTTTTCGACGCTTGGGGTCTTAAAGTAGGTAGATTTCTCCTTTCGCTCATAAGGATTTCCTTTGATAAACGTTCTTCGTCTTTCCCTAGATCCTCGACATGAGCTTCGTTATCACCCTTTGTAATAATCTTAGCACTTGATTCATTGTTGCCATCTTTGTCGTAACTGTTGACTTTGTCATTGATGTCGGCAAAATCAAGGTAGGAGAGATCATAATCAGGGTGAAGCTTGAGGATCTCCTCACTCGCTGCCTAGACCCTCTCCAATAACTTCTTTCGTAATAGTCTTATGTATTGCCGGCTAAGAGTAAGAATTTTGAGTACCTCTTCAATAGAGGGTCTTTTCTTCACAGCCTCCTCTAAGTCGACAACACGGCTTTGTAACCCAGTGTTATTGGTCTCCAGTCCCTTAATGTGTATCTGAAGTTTGTCTTCCTCATCACTTAAAGAACTGAGTGCTCGGCGCAAACCCTAACACTCTTTTTCCTTCTTTTGCAACTCCTCTTTTAGGCCTTCAACTTCCTTATACTGCTCCTCAACTTCCTTATACTGCTCCTTAACTTTGGCCTTAAGGCTCGAGACTTCATTGGTAGCTAAAGAGTGTGCTAACTTCTTGACAGCCAGCTCATCTTAATACTTTTTGGCCTCCATCTCGACCTTTATTCTTACATTTTCGGTAGCAATAGTTTAGGCTTTTAAGGAATTGTATGCATCTTCAATTTTCTATAATAAGTTGATATAGTATAATAAGTACTCCAAATCACCTGGTATAATATATGAAAGGTTTTTGTTAATACCTTCTTCATTTCTTGCTCGACTTCATGGTAGGCTGTCGGAATGTGATTACTGATCTGAAAATAAGTAAGAGCATTAGCATTAAACACGCTTGGCAGTTCAAAGGATTCAATAAGATACTTACATCATATATCTTGGCTATAATATGAGCCTTATTACAACCGCCAACCCTGTCGATGTCTTTCTTCTCGATCTCTTTGTCCTTAGGAAGAATAATGCCTTCCATCAAGGTTGCAGATTTCGTCCTATCGCCTAGGGCCAAGTCAGTATGTAGGACGTTGTAGCTCTAACATAGGATGAAGTATTCGCCAACATTCATGTTGGGAATGAATTTGGCACTATTGATGCCAAGAGCTTTATTACATATGGCCTCCTTCGTCCTCTCATCCAACTCTTTGGACCTCTTGGTAAGGGGTTGGCCGACAAGTTCCTTCTCACTCTCCTTATTAGTATTCAACGTAGCCTCTACCATGATTGACAACCCCTTGGTGACAGTGGTGGTTTCAGCTTCGTTGTGTAGTTAGGTTGCTTGGTTACCCTTTATTGGTTCTGCAGCAAATGGAACTTCCTTAACTAGAAGTGCCTCAGTTTTACAACCTTGGCCACCTTAGACTTTTCACTCCCTTTTTGCTTCTCAACCGGTTTGGAGGTCTTCTTTTGGGTTACCACCCGCTTCACTGTACCCTCCTTTGTTGCTTTCTTGATAGCAGTTGGCTAAGTGATAGTAATAGTGGTGGCTGCATGCTTGTCGACCTTTGACTTCTTAACCTTAGCTTAAGCCAATAATTTGGCAACATTCACCTCACCAGCACTTATGTTTGCAATATGAAGTAAACATATTAATATTAATGCAAGGAATACGAAAAAACTTACATTCTGCGTGCCGAGTAAGGCTCATAGGCAATAATTCCTCTCTTAAGTCACAAAAACAACTTTCCTCTTATAGCTATATTCAACATCGTGATTGCTCATTAGCATTCCTTCCTTTTCGAAAAAGATTGGCTCTCCACTTTCATAATGCCTAATTATTCTCTTGGTGTCTTAGAAAAACATTTTGTTTTTCTTCCTTTCTTAGATCTTGTTTGCTATAGTAGCATCATTTGACATCAACTCTATATCCTTGGTGCGGATTAGCTCGGTCTATTGAGTCCAGAAATCCAACTCCTCATTTGAAACAATAGACATGAATTTATTGTGTCACTTATGCATCTTGGATTCTAACTCATCTATGAACTTCCGCTTATGTCTCGTAGTAGTAAAATACCAACTGTCAGGTTACTTTCTAATCGTAAAGAAGTATCGAAACAGTTGAGGCATAACCTTGACTTCAACCTCTTTACAAATTATTTCAAAAGCCATTAGAAATTAATATGTATTTAGTGAAAACACACTTAGCGCGATTCAAAAATAATTGAAGAACTACTTGATGAATGCCGAGAAAGGGAAGCACAGTCCAAAATCAGGATACTTCAGATAGATGTGGAACTTGGCCTCATTCGAAAAACACACTCTTTCCTCTTCTCTTGGCCTCTTAAGATTCCATTCCCCCGGAAGGTCATGCTAGTACTTGTTATATTTGAAACAAGGACCCTATCGGTTGCACTGACTGCTCTATTTAGCGAATCACGGAAGTAGACTATATTATTGTATAGATATCTAACCACAAATCTTCCCTCCTTATCATTTAGGTAGACATTTGTTACAAGGGAATTGATTCTGGTGAGTTTATCTTAGTGCTCCACCATGCTATTGGTCGAACTACCCAAGAAAAACATCATCTTGCTCTTTTTTTTAGGGGGGAGAAGTAGCCTTAGTATGCGTTGCTTCAAAATTTGAAAGGATAAGTGGACGAATTACGTTGTGAACCGTATTTGATTTATTATAGATTCACAAAGTTTAAAGAGTTTGAAGTTGAGGAAGAAATATTGAAAGTAAGAGAAAAACTTATGAATGTGACTGTAAAGTTTGATTATGCTATCAAAAAACTCTTAAATACTCTATTGGAAATGACGTACTATTTAGAAGATGGTACAGATTCTTAACGTATGTTTCGAGACAGAAATTTAACAGTTGTCAAGTCTCTAACAGTAATTAGGCCTGCAACGTAATGATGACCGATGTAACAAGTATCATACTTTCTACCTTTTAGTCTATCGACAGGTGGGAAATTGAAAATTGCGACTTTTCAATTGGGATGCGATTTGTCTTTCTTCTTACCTTACTTGCCATCTAAGGAACTACACCCAACTTGGCCTCCAGTGTATTAAATGATTATTTTGTTTATTGAATCCTCGAACACGAGAGTTGGGGGTCAAATGTTGATAGTTAAGTTTCGTTCACTTAGCTTTTCAAATGTTGATACTCAAAGCTTTGTTAACTCATACATTTAGCTGCCGACAGGCCGAATTATCTACATTGTCGTCATCTTGCCAAATAACCCAAATCTGTTCATAATTTGAATTCAATGAGAGTGACAAGAACATTTATCACCGGTATGGTTATATTACATAACTGTTCACTCTTCCTACATTTTCGGAACGTATTCAATCATGAGGCCTCCACGTGTTTCGATAATCATTTTGATAATTGTTGTTTTAGACACAACACTCGCTTATAAATACTGGAAAAAACACTATTAAAGATATTTAATATCTCTTCACTACTTACTTAATTTTCCTTACTCTTATTTTACTAACTTAGGGATTAAAGTGGTCGTACCGGATTGGTCCTTGTGTCAAAAACTTTTCCTTTTTTTTAGGATAATTTCGATTACGAAAATCTACCAACAACAATACCATACCTTCTCTAGGTGCTTCCACTTTAAGGTGATATCTTTTTAAATCGAGGCTCGTGATAATGGATTGATAGGGATTGATTGTTAAAAGAAGGTTTAGTGATAACCAAAGTAGATATTGGGATGAAGATGTTGTTAGGCTCAGGAACGTACTTAATCAAATAGATCTACCAAATCAAGTTAATGGGAATGTCATGGAATGATGCAAGATATTATCCTGTTAAGCAACTCCTTTTGTTAGTTGTCCTTTTTCTTTGGCTAAGAGAAATGCATATGGCTGCTAGATTTTAAATATAAAAATCGATGAATTCATTATCAAGTTATTTTAATATATTTTTTTTTTATTACAACCGAAGATTGTTTTAATGTTTTTATTTTGGGCTGCATGAATCAAAATTACGCTTTCTTATCATATTGTGTTTAGAATTACCACCATTACTAAAAAGTGCAATGAACCGTGTTTAGAATTACCACTACTAGAAAGCATAAGGAAGTAATTAAAATAAAAAATAAAAAGAAGAACTGAAAAATAGAAATTTTAGAAGTAGAAGCATATAAATATAAAAAAACATAAATTTTAGAAAATTAACTTTCACTCTTTCATCCCAACTTTTTACTAGTAGTAGTATTTAGAAGTACTCAAACAAGTCAAACAGATCAGTCCGACCTGGCCTACTTTGGCCCGCGGATTAAATGGGTCAAGCTCATTTGGCTGGCTTTTAAACGGGCTAAAAAATATTCGTCCTAATCCCCTTAAAAAGCAGGTTAAACGGATTGGTTCGCGAGTTAAAAGTATACATTTATTAAACGGACTGATCTAAATCAGCTCACTTTGATCGACGAGTTAAATGGATTGAGTTAATTTGACCCACTTTTAAATGAAAAAAAAATCTTGGCCCTAACCCGTTTTTAAAACGGGTTAAATGGGTCGCCCGAGAGCCAAAGCCCATTGCAAACCTCTAGTAGTATTAGGTGGTTGAGGGGTCTTACTTAGTTTTGTGAGTTAAAAGATATAGGATTTTATCGTTAATTCATCCTATTATTTATTTTATTACTCATTTATACTATTTTAAATCTAAACTATTAAATTTATATTTTATTTAATAATTAAAATTTAAATAAAATATCGTAAAAAATATATAACAATGATTGTTTAAAAAAATCCGTTTAAATTATTCCGAGATGAAGCCTGAACTCGACAGCACGAAACCATTGAATTCCAGAGAATCATTAATCAAACATCGGTTTTGCCTTTTGAGTCACCTTACTTACCTTATTCAAAGCCCTAAGGAGTATATCTTGGACCCGTATGCATGGCTTTGATTATTTTTATCCTGCAAGTTGGAGGCTGTTATGTACCCATTTAGTTATATTGCAGAGTACCGGTCCAGCTTAATATTATATTCTAATGAGATTGACGAGATTTAAATTCTTTCTTATATTTTAATATAGTTGATTTAGAAAAAAGTATTGTAGAGGACACGTAAACTATTTAATATCGAATATTAGATAACTAAGTAACTTATTTAAAGAATAATTTTTAGTATAAATTTAGCTTCTTGTATAAAATAAAACGAAAGATATAAGAAAAATAGCCAGTGACTTCCCTACTAACTTTGTAAGTGTTCGTGTCCCTATATTTATCATTCAAATATTTTATATTATATATAGATATTTAAGCTATGGAACATAAAACGTTAAAACACATAAGGAAGTATTTCTCTAAGATTTTATTTTAAAGCTTTTGACCTATTGCATAACAAATAAGAAAAATAAGTATCATAAAAGTGGATTTGTCAAAACGGGCGGTTAAGTGAAATTTTGCTTTTATCATGTCGTATGAAACTATACGTAAATAACTATTCATTTACATACCAAAAGTATGTGATTTATTATACTCGTAAAAATTTCACCTTCACAATTAATTTTTTTTTTTAACTACTGCCCGAGCTCTTTCGAGTCCCGAATCCATCCTTGGTACATTGTTTTGTCCCATTTTATTCGAATTTCAAACGATATCTTTTAAATATGGTAAAAATCCATGTTATATACTATTTAATACATACTTACTCATAAAAAACAGTAGTATTTATTTAAATGAACATTATAATTAATATATTATTTATAAATTCTCATAAATATCAAGTAAATTTTACTATTTAATGATATAAAAGTATGTTAATATCGTTATAACCTAGTATCATCGCTATTGATTTCTTATCAAGATATATCAATGTTCGAATATCTCTTTTTCATAGTTAGAAATATATATATATATATGTAAAATACAATAGACTAAAAGATTGTGCCATCAATTACTATCTTGATTTTATAAGATGGTATCATGTAATCTTTTAATTATACAGAAGTTATAATTATTTAACAATTTTGTTATATACATAAAACTAATGTGTCTTGGCTCAAGGTTCAAATCCCTCTCTTTCATAATTAGAATATATATATAATAGATTAAGGGGTTGTGCGATCATTTACTAGCCTAATTTTATAAGATGATATCATATAATCTTTTAAATATTGAAGTGAAACATTATGATTCTAAATAACTATATCATAACATTTTTAATCATTCAAAAGTTATAATTATTTTAACAATTTTGTTATATACATAAAACAAATGCATCTCTTTTATATCACAATTAAGGAAATAATAATTAAGACATATTGTTTTCTAATGGTATGTATTAATAGGAGATTTCAGATATGGGTTTATTATGCCTATGTCGACCTGATTAAGCTTACAACCAACGTGATCTCTTAGTATTCAACATAATCTGCTTATCGACTGACATATCTAAAGAATCTCTAAATAAAGATTTGACATACTTTGATAATTAGATTGGCAATAGAACAGTTGTAACGATTATAAGACAAATGAATAAGACTCAAAGATTTAGTCTATAATTATATTCTTATAATTTCGAAACATGTTGGCTTGCATGATCCTACTATACAAATATCATTGTAGACATGTCAATATCCTCTTAGATTTACAAAAGTCTTCCTCTATAAGTAGTCAAAGTGCACAATGATAACTTACCTTATTTTCTACAAGCATAATCCTATTGACAACAATATAAATACTAATCTTGCAACGGGATTACTTTGGATTTGAATCTCTCTTTAATATGGTTGTTAAAAAAAGAGAAAATAATAAAATGTATTTTTCGAAAAAATAAGGTTTTGTCTGAATTGTTTTTTTTTATTTATATTTGATCTGTATTTTATCTATTTTTATTTTACAATTATGATGAAGATGATAATTAGAGTATTAGAATTGAAAAATGGATATTTCAATAATTATAAGAGAAAATATTTAAAAAATATATTTTATATATTAAAAATAATTATTTTAATTGATATTTTAAAAAAAAATATTTTTATTTTTTATTATTTTATTCTTATTAAATATAAAAATTTAAATAAATAATAATCAAATACAAATAAAATAAAAAAATTACATTAAATGGAGTCCAAAAAGCCTTAATCGTACTTTGTCCTTCAGAAATCCGAATATACTGTAAGTAGCGCAGCCGCAGCCGATTTCAATTCAACCAATAAAATTCACCGAAATTCCAAATTCACATACCGCCTCCTCTCTCTGTGTTTTCTCTCTCCTCTTTCTATATCCAATTTTTTTAACACACACCTGAAAACAAAAAGGGCATTGAAGACCCGCTTTTTCCAACACCTTCAAAACAAATCAAAACAAGAAAAATAGAAAAAAAAAAACCCTAATTTAGAGCTTAGATAAAAGGATTTTATAATCGATTATAATTTGAAGGAAGAGAGAGAGAGAGAGTGAGAGCGAAACGGGGGTGTTTGATTCAGAAATGCACAGGAAATGAACACCCCCAGAAACAAGTTCCAAGTCTTCGATTCTCTTCCCGCTTAGCTGTCAATATCCCGTCATGGCCAAGCGCGTCTACGAAGTTTGGAGAGGAAGTAATGTATGTTCCTTATTTGTCCATCATCAAATTTTCAGTTTAATTTTCTTGTGGGTGTTAGCAGGGTTTGAGTAGAGGATTTTGGGGCTTTGTTCAAGCGTGGTGTTGATTTGGTTCTATATTAGGTTTTGAAGTTTGATTGAGATTTCAAATAATGGAATTCGCATGTTTTTCCGTGTGCTATGTTGGGGCTTTGTAGTGGAATAAGTGTGCGTTGTGTGCTTTTACTCTGTATTCTTGTTTGTGTGGAGAAAAAAGGACTGTCGCTTTAGATTTGAAGATGTGGAGGTTGGGGTTTATCCGAGGCAAGTGTAGATGGGAGCTTTGTGATTTCTATTTATATGTTGTTTTCCTTTTGTTGGCAGCTGTTGATTTGTTAATTTGGTCTCTGGGTAGTGGCTATAAGTAATGTGTGGCAATATTCATGCAAGGATGGCAAATTGTATACTCTGAGATTAGTATTCAAGTTGGAATTTAGTGCCTCCTCCACCGGGTCACTTGTAAAGTGGAGAAAGACACTAAATAGATAGATTAAGATTTTCTGCTATCATGAGCTGTAACTTTGTTATTAGAGTGGGTCTGATTCTGAGTTACTCAACTGTGCTAGGCCAAAAAAACTTTGTATTTTATACCTATTGGCTTTAATTTATGTAAAGTAGTTTATGTGGCTTGTCGTTGTATTTTTTTTTTAATATATAGGAAACAATGTGCGAAATGGGGTTGCTTTTGTAGTTAAATTACTTGTTCTTGGATAAGCAAGAACTTTCATTAATAGAACGAAGAATATGTAACTGTCAATACGATGGATAGGTTTATACAGCTACTCTATCTAGTAAAGAAACGTATACAAAAACGCTGTGGGAAACAAGAGTAAACTTAAAAGTTGCTTTAATTAAGCCTAGAATACACTTTGATTTGGTTGGCTGAAGAGCTCTGACATGGGAGATGACTCCCAAGACGAACACCGTTTCTTTTTTTCCTAATACAATAAACATCTGCTGCAAGAGGAGCTCTCCATATTCTTAACTGTGTAGACTTGGAATTTGCTGCTGCAACAAGGCTGCTAGTAGCTCCTGACCATGAACAGTAAGAGGATGGGCATTCAAGTGCCTCAACACCAGCATCCATATTTGGGAGGTGTAGGAGCAATTAAAGAATAAGTGGGATGCGCTTCACTCCCCTGAGAACATAGGAAACAAGTGGGGGAAGTTGTAATACCCCAAACCGTTAATCTCTCCAAATTTTGAAGCTTCCCCGACCATGCTAGCCATAGAAAAAAGGCATGTCTGGGGATCGTGGTTTGGTTCCACACAACTTTGTGCCAAGGAACGCTGGGTGATGGAGGGGCCAGGAAATCATAGTCACTCTTTAAGGAATATTCACCTGTCTGTGAAGGCATCAATGTAAGAACATCCAGCTGTTGAGGGTTTGGCTTAATAGACATAGTTTAGTTACTTTAACATGCCTTTGCTGCTTTTTTCTGTTTTTGGTTTCCAAGATTGTTGTGCTGGGAAATGGTATTCTCTAAGGAGGTAATATAGTGGTGGAAGTTGGTGTTGGTTCAGCTTCTTGAATTGTATTCTTGGGAAGTGCATCAATTTAAATTGTGGGATGCACAAAGTTTACTCTTTTTTTGGAAAATAGCTGGGATATGCAATGAGTATGAGGTGTTTTTTCTTGAGTTTTTTACATTGCATTCTCTTTCCATCTTTGCTAGTCTCTCTAAGAAAAGATCATTATAAACTAAGTTTTCTTGATTGTTGCCCAAAAAAAAAAAAAAAGAAGTGCAGTCTTTTGAGGTGTCATGGTTGATTATTTTCGAAGCAAGAACGGTATCCAATTCTATTGCTCATTTACATGGTATTAATGGGGAGGAGGGCCATGAAGCAAATATCATATTCATAGAATAGATGCAATTTAAAAGCTTACTTCAAAAGCTAATCTAGGGCAATAAGTAAAGGGTGTCCTTTGGGATGTAAACTAAGGAACAAAGATATATGGAGCCTTGAATTTCAAGGAACAATGGCTATCTTCTTCATCTTGTGAAATGGTTGATGAAATGTAACACCTATCCCCTGCCAATAGCTGAAATGTGCCTAAGAGGTGGTTGCATTTTTTTGGGATAATATATGCTTAAGGTCACAATTGCACTGATTATCTCTAGTTACATGAACCACCCACAAGATGCATTTTTAATTTAGTCCACCATGCATAGCTCAGGTGATTCTATGAAATGGCTTCTTTGGGAATGGATTGAGGAATTTACCTATGCTTATTGGTTAGCACTAAGAAATTGACCACATGGATAACCCATGTGGTTACTAAACTATTTGTGAAGAGCAACACTAATTAATGTCTTATAAAGAGTGAAGTGTGCTGGTACCATATCGTGTGATTTCTTAATGACCCAGCAACTTTAGGGTAAGAATATAGAGGGATTAATTGATTGAAGACTGAATTTTATGGGTTTTTTTTTTTTCTTTCCTAATTTTTATAAGCGATTGTTGTGCTCTTTCCTTGATTATGAGACATAGATGTCAATCTGAAATGGTTGGTTTGGTGGACAAAGCCCCAAAACTCACTTGATAATTTGCATGAGGTTTTAGTTTAAAATCTATCAAAGATACTTTTTTGGGATTATTTACATAGTGCAAGTTATAGATAATTGGTGAATGGATCTTGTGAGGTGGTTTATATGCCTGGTGATAGCTAGTTAAATTACTACCATTCCCCTTTGTTAACCAAAATAATAGAGACAAAGTCTTTGAAACTTTGTAAAGTTAAACTATGCATGGTCTTGGTTTAGATTAATTTAAGTTGGTGTACTTATATTTCTGTAGATGCCATGAACTTGAGGATGCAAATTTAAGCAGGAATTTTGGGCATGAACTGGATGATAAGAGTAATCATGATAAGGATGGATCCCATAGTTATTGCTTGTGCGATCTACCTTGTTACTAATGCTATTCCAAAACCATGAGGTGGTTAATGGAGGATAATTATCAATTGAGGAAGGTGAATTGATTGATAGGAACTCTGTTTAGTCATATAATGATAAAATACAAGATTGGAACTTTAAGGTCTTAAGAATGTGAATGCACATGCTTCAGTTTTAGTTTTGAGCCTGTAAGGACCAAGAAGCATCACTTCATTCTTGATACATTTCTTCATGTGAACATTAGTTATAAGAACTTTCCCATGACAGTGAAAGAAAGCTGAAGGTTAGAAGCAGAGTATATTACACAAATTGGGGATTAAAATATTGATCATATTTAATGTTATGTAATCAAAAAAGGTATAGACCTATTGCATGCTACAACACAATATACAAGTGTATATTTAAGATATTAGTTGGGCGATTGAAGATTGTCTTGCCCTTTATGGTTGGAAAAGAACACATGACCTTTATAAAGGGTAGAAGAATTGTAGACAATATTCTTGTAGCTCAGGAACTACTTAGAGGTTAGCACAATGATAGCGAGTCCTCTAGATGTGCTATTAAAGTGGATCTAATGAAGGCATATGGCAATGTAAGGTGGAGCTTCCTTGAACACCTTTTAAGGGTGTATGGTTTTCCTAAGCAATTTATCCCAACGATTGCGAAGTTCTCCATAAACATTAATGGTGAGCTTACAGGTATTTTGAAACTTCCAAAGGTTTAAGATAAGGTGACCCCATATCTTGTTATCTATTTGTCTTAGCCATGGAAGTCTTCACAAGTATCATGAAGGAGAAAGGAGATTTGGAGGATTTTATATTCCATTGATGGTGTAAAAAAGAAAAGCTTAACCATTTGTATTTTGTAGATGATATTTTCATCTTTGCAAAAGGAGATATTTGAACAATGGAACTTGTTAAAGAAGGGCTATATGAATTTCATTTTTTCTTTGGGCTTAAAGCAAACCCATAAAAAAGCCATGTCTCTTTCAATGGAGCGAACTTAGGCACACGGAGACTTTTCAAGTGGGCTCTCTACCTATCAAGTATTTGGGTGTTCCTCTTTCATCAACAAATATTTCCAGGAATGACTTTTAGGACCTAGTGAAGAAGTTGCATGCTGGGATCAACCATTGGTCAAGCAATTTTCTTTCATATTCTGGATGATTGCAGCTCATTAAGAGCATCCTCTTTTGCTAATGGTCTATTGTTTTGCAATCTTTATCCTCCCTAGTAGTATCCTTTTTATTGTTGAAACTAAAATGGAAAGATTCTTTTGGAATGTTAATGAGGATTCAAGGGCAGAAGCCAGAGTAAGTTGGAAAGTGATTTGCAATCCCAAGGAGTGTGGATTGGGAGTTGTTGACATAAAGTTGTGGAACATAGTAGCTTTGCTAAAACACATATGGAAGTTGTGCATGGAAGAAGATTCCTCTCTATGGGTTGGCTGGGTTAAAAAGGAGCTCTTGAGGGAAGAAATTTCTGGTCCATCAAAATTCCTATTGACACCTCATGGGCTTGGAGGAAAATCCTTAAATCTAGAGCCTAAACATTTTCTTTAGTGGAAGGTTGGAATGGGATGCTTATTTCTTTTTGGTCTGATGATTGGCATTTGAGAGGCCCTCTCATTGATTGGATGGTAGGTCAAGCTAGTATAACCTTGGGCTATCCTAAGCAAACCATGTTGGATATTTTCATTGAAGGTATGGAATGGACATGACCTAATGGAGAGAGATGGAATACTCTTAGAAATACCCTTGGCACCTTGGCACCGTATGAAGCTGCTAGGGATAAGTTGACCTGGAAAGTAAATGAAACCACTGTTTTATCTATCAAATCGGCTTGTTGTTTGGCCAGGACATTGGAACTGAAGGTGGGGTTGTCTTCTCTAGTGTTGCACAAGGGTGTCATGCCCAGATACATGCTTATTCTATGGATGACAGTGCATAAGAAGCTGCCAACCTTAGATAAGTTGGCTTTTTGGGGTCTTGTTGTTACGAACAACTGTTTCTTTTGTCAAAGAAGTGAAGAATTGCATAACCGCCTATTTTTTGTATGCTTCTATGCTAAGCAGTTATGGATGAAGATTGAGAATGTCATGGGATCGTGTAGGGCAAGACTGTCTGAATTTTCTTCCTTTGAGATTTTCTTGGGGCCAAATAGGTTGAGGATGTAAAATGCAACACAGAAGAAGAGTTTTGCTACAGGATGCTATTATCTTTGGAAGGAAAGGAACAAGAACACAACCACCCCTATAGATCTACCCTTTAAAAACAGCTTTTTGTTGTTCATCTAGTAGTTGAGCACTTTAGAGCTGTATAGCCATCTAATCAAATTAAGTATCCTTTTGTTTTCTTAGATACTTAGTTTGATCATAGGTTTCTTGCGTGCTCTTTTTGTACAGATTGCATGTACGATTTGTTTTGAACGAAATTTCTCACCTTATACCCCCCTCCCCCCAAAAAAAAAAGTCATCACAAACTCTACCTTGATGGAATTAGGGTTTAGTCACATATGTTTGTGCACAATGCTCCTAAACACAGTGTGGAGCTCCTCATTCACTCTCTATTGGAGAAAGTAAGAAAAATGACTGAATGACTTGCACTATTTAACCAACCCATAAGTATACTTATATTCTTCTATATTATGAGCACTTGGGAACCCTTTATTGGGCATATCTATTACCAATATTAACTATATAATTACTATCACTAACTGTGTCTGGTACCTAACATTGTCACCCCTTAAAATCACCTTATCCTCTAGGTAAGCAATTGAAAATTTTCAAGCAATAGCTTTAGCTAGCTGTAGTTCACCGTGGATGGGCAACTTGTACTTGAGTGCATTATAAATCAATGAGACCTGCTTCAAACCACCTCCATCCAAGACAACCTGATAGCCAAAAGTATGAATTTCTAACTCCTCCCTCATATATCCTTCGGCTCCTTTCACTGAATAAAGAACAACTATATGTCCAAAATGATTCATTGGAAAACCAAAATATCTCCACGTTCTTAATCTATCACCTGTTCTTCACTTAGTTAAACAACAGCTAGAGTGGGTATGTTGAAAGCAGCACCGGATAAATTGTTATATCCTGGTTGTGTGGGTACACTACTTTAGCAAAGCCTGTACCCTTCATCAAGGTCACAGAAAGGGGGATTCATTCCTTTAGTTACTTCTCTAGCAGCCCTCTTTCCATAAGTTACATTACTTACAGCCCTTATATTAGGGATATTTATACATCAAACTCATCTCCCTTCACAACATTTATGTTATCAGTTTCCATACCATAGCTCCCAAATTTAGTCCCTTTCCAGTTTAAACTATGATTAACACCCAATTCCCCAAGTCTAAAAAAGAAAAGAGAAAAAAGAAAGAAAATCATCTGCAATCAAGTTTTCACCAAGGTTGTGTCTGTTGTCATTACCCAAAAAAAGGTTGTGTTTGTCGTGTTTGTGTTGGTGCATTGTTGCTTTTACATGTTTGCCGAAGGTTGGTGCATTTTGGAATGGATGTGAGTTTAAGCATGTGTAATATATAATCCATGTTTGTTATGGACAGTAGATTTCAACTAATTATTCATATCATGTGGCATAGTGGACCTTCTGTCAGAATCATTTTTTCACAATAGTCTAAAGCTCAATGTATCATGTTTTTGTAAAATTATTGTTTATTACGGTTAAAATTATTGTAACGTTAGTTGGGTGTAGCTTTGATGAATGTATGCTTTTCTCCAGACATGTTTATGTTAAAACATGACTATCGTTTTGACTTTTCTTGCAATGCAGAAATTCATCCTTGGTGGGAGGTTGATATTTGGGCCAGATGCGAGGTCGCTTCTTGTTACCTTATCATTGATCATTGTTCCAGTCATCATCTTTTGCGTATTTGTAGCATGGCATCTTCGGCATCAATTTTCTCCACACAATGCAGGATATGCAGTGCTAGTGGCAGCAATTGCTTTTACTATCTATGTTAGTTACTCTGCAACCTGATAGTTCATACTTCGAATTTTCATGTGCTATAATCATTATAGATTGTTGTATCTTACATTGTCATGTTTCAATAATTTTGTTCTTTTGATTTTAATGTTGTTTACTAAGCTGGTTTTTCTGTGCTGCAAAACTTGAATCTTCTTTATGCTTACATTAATCTAATGTGCTAGGATGAAAATGAGTTCCCTTCCACAATTTTCTCAGTAGCAAATTCCATATTTTTTTTAAGATACACCTTTGAACCTCAAAATGATGATTGGTATTGTCAGGTACTGTTGCTTGTATGATGGTCATTTTTGTTATATCAGATAGGCAGATCCTTTTACCCTGATCTCATAACTTAAACTGTAAATCTCAGCTCTGAACATATGCATTATCTGTTTAATCTTACCCACCTCCATCCTTCGGAACCCCAATGAGAAAGATGTTGCCTCTTTTGCAATAGTTCGGTCGAAGTGGTGGATGTAACTGCATGTGGGGTGCATTTTTCCATGCCCTCATTTCTTTTCTATGTCTGTTGCTAGAATGAAATAGGGTGAACTTGAGAAAGGGGTCTAATCTCTGTCTGTTTGGCAGCCATTCCTCATATTAACTAAGGTATCCTCACACAGAAAAATAACATAACCACTCCTAAATATTTTTTGAAGAGAAGAAAACAATTACTCCCACAGTTCCTGTCTGTGTTATCAATTTTTCGTTTTGCATAATATTTAAGGAATGGCAATGGTTTCTTTGAAAAAGCATATAATATACGTTTTTCCAGTGTGCCTTTTTTCCGTTCAAGTCACTGCTTGTAAGGTCATAAATTTCAATCAGTAAAAGAAAATAAAGTTCTTGTTGCATCCCAGAATGATGAAATGGACCATTAAAAGGGTATGGAAGGATTAGAATGATCTGCCTTCATAAAATATTTATATAAAATGTGGAAATGCTGTTGAGCAAAGGCAATGGAATTTACTCATTGATAGCAATGTTTCTAAGGGTCAATGAGGATGCTGGACATAAGTTTGGCATTTTTTTGGATACTTTTTTCCTGAAAAAGCGAGTAGTTATTGATTGAAGTCTGCTCCTTTGTTTAGGCTCTTTTACTATTTTTCTCATATTGAACCTGGATTTGTCTGGAAATTTGCTTGGACATTCAATCGATGAACTGGAAGAGTGGTGAGAATGTGGCAGGAGAATTAGTCCTGAGATTTAATTGTTCTTTCTTCACAAAGTGACAATTGGTTTCCCTTCCTAATTCTTGTTCTTTAATATGTAAAGGCATCTTAAATTGGCAGTTCTTAAGGGTTGTCAGCTTATTTACAATAATTTGCTCATTGATGATGGTTGCAAGAGTAGGTCTTAATGTATGATTAGACATGCTGTCCAAATATTCTAAACATCCTACAGTGATATTAACGAGAGGGGTCTATCATTGCTAGGGCTGAACAGTGTTAGTGATGTGCTATGGGACCTGGTTTGCCCTGATATAAGGATGATGCCATCAAGCTCTGGGACCCTATAATGTAGTTAAAGTTAGGTAGGAAAGTTTTTTTTTTCAACTGATAGTAAAGATGGCACGGAGATTGCTATTATATAAGAGAATATTCTATAACGAGATTTGCTGCTTCTCTTATTTAGGGGATCATATGGTTTAATGGGTTTCAGTGGTAGATGAAATGATGTGATGCAATGGAAAGCTTAAATGGGATTATATGGTGTAATAGCATTTAACTATCCCTTTCCAGGGGGACCGTCACGGATAACATGAAATGACTCCTATTATTGTTTTTCATGGTATTTTAGGTTCTTCAAGTTTATTTATATTTTTGGGGCCCTGGATTTGCTCTTTTTGGAAATTGAGAGTAATGATTACAATATTGTATGGCCCCAAAAAAAGATCCTATCCATGGCTTCACATTTCATGTGCAAGTTCAAGCCAAATGGGCTGATTGAATCATTGTTGCCAGTGCTGGTGCGAGTATGTCTTGGCCCTGAATTTGCTCCTCCCTCTCTCTCTCTCTCTCTCAATCATGAAGGAAGGTGCTTTGGTTATTTCATTGACCCAGGTCTTGTTTCTTTGAAGCATCTGCAAAATGCGAATAGTTTGGTTCATTTACATCCTTGCTCGCAACTCATAAATGGGTCTAGTTATGGTTCATTTGGAATCCTTGTGAACCTTGAATCTTGGTCTAGCAAATTGACATCCCCACTTTAGTCTGGGAAACATTTTTTCTCTTCTTACTTGTTTGGATTGCTTCTATGTCATCTCTAAAAGATATTTGCTCTTTTATCGTGGTAGATGCAATCTACATCTTCATGTTTATATTAATTTCATGTTTGATCTTTGTTAGGTCCTTGTTCTACTTTTCCTTACATCGGCTAGGGACCCAGGTATAATTCCACGTAGGTCTCACCCACCTGAGGAAGAGTTGCGTTATGATTCTTCAGCTTCTGTTGAAATTGGGGGAAGGCAAACTCCTAGTGTACAGTTGCCTAGAACGAAAGATGTTTTGGTTAATGGTGTTCCTGTGAGGGTAAAATATTGTGACACATGCATGCTTTATCGTCCCCCTCGCTGCTCCCACTGTTCCATTTGCAACAATTGTGTTGAGCGTTTTGATCATCACTGCCCTTGGGTGGGCCAATGCATTGGACTGGTATGCCGCTGATATGCAACATATTTCTGTGCAATGTTTCCATCTTTGTTCTTTTTTCCTAGCTAATCTATGCTTTGTCTTTGTGCAGCGTAATTACCGGTACTTCTTTATGTTTGTATCTTCAGCGACACTTCTTTGCATCTATGTTTTTGCTATGTCAGCATATTACATCAAGGTTCTAATGGATGACTACCAAAGCACTGTGTGGAAAGCAATGAAAGAGTCACCTGCCTCAGTCATTTTAATGGCATATTGTTTCATCTCTCTCTGGTTTGTTGGTGGACTCACTGGATTCCATTTGTATCTTATAGGCACAAACCAGGTCATTATTCTACCTTCCGATTGTTAGTATCAAAAGATTGACAAATTTTGTGGTTTTTCAGTAAAACAAAGTACTAAAAGCATGCTGACCTTTTCCATCTCGCCAACAGCAATACCAACACTTCAAGCAAATATTCTGTGATTCTATGTAAACTGACTCTGAGATTTCCATATAAACCCTGTGAAGAGCTTTTCGCTGGGAAGTTTCTTTACTTATACCCTCAAGCCATAAAAAAAGGAAAAGAATGAGATGTAAAAGGTTTAGCAGGTGAAGAGCCAGTTCAATGTTTTAAGTGGAGCACGAACTGACTTAGTTTCCATATAAACTGTAATTATAATGAGTTTTTCAATGGGAAGCTTTCTCTTTGCTTTCTTGGTTTATGGATTGTGATGGCAGACAGAAATTTGCAAAACTAGGTAAAACCCTGTGTTATGTGCAGTTATTGATTTTAAAATATACTTACTGATAGAAATAACAAATTTACTTAAACGATTATTACAACAAACATATTAACAATAATATATTTATTAAAATTTTTATAGATAGGTACTACTTTCTTTTATATATATATATATAAATCATGTGATGATATTATTATTATTTTTTTAAATGATGTATTATATAAAATGAGTTATATTCTTCCAGAATATGTGTGTGAAACATGAGGAATATTATATAATTTTGCATTGATGCAAAATTTGGAATTATTCTGAGTCACGTCACTTACATTAAAAGTTTATGGAAAAATTGTAGTTATTTCAAAGTTATGTCAATTGTATTATAAGGAGGTGTCAGATATCATGAAGCGAACAATTTTAGAAAACATAATGCTTAATTTGAAATTGTGCTGGCATACAACTAAAAACAAATGCCTGAATCTAAAGGATACTATTTTAAGAAATCGAAACAACTTGTGTTTTTTCCTTGAAGAGGTACTACTTTTAAAAGGTTAAATTGAAAAAGTATAATCTCAAAAGATACTATTTTAAAGAAAGTTAAGGAACTTATGTTGCTTTTTGAGGAGTTGTTATTTTTAAAAATGTTAAATAGAAAAGGTATGGTTTCAAAGTATACTATCTAAAATGTGGAACAACTTAAGGTTTTTTCTGAAAAGCTACTATTTTTAAAATAGTTGCATAAAAAGCTATAATAACAAAATGCTTTGGGAATCATATATTATAGTAGATTAAGTTTGAGTCTATACAGCTAGGTATTTGACAGGAAATCAAATCAAATTGAATTGAGAACTAAGACTGAAAAACCAAATTGAATATTTGAAGAAGGGCAATCGTGTTGATGTGCTTGTAAACTTTTGGAGTTATAGGGCCATCCCAATTTCTTTCAATTATACACCTGGAAGAACCACTTGATCCGTTGTTGGGCTGTAATTTAGAGAGTAGGTAGATTTTTTTTTGTCAATTTTGGTACTTATGAATAAATTTAGTGTATGTATATTAACTTTGATTAAAAAATGTTGGTGCATATCAGAATGGGTTCTTGCTGTCATTGACACATGCAAAATTAGTGGATGTGATGGTTTTAATACGGGTTCAATATGTAGAATAAAAAAAGTGTAATTTTGACAGTTGATGGGGTTTCAACACAGGATTAAAGAGGGAAGTGAAAATGTCCATTTTGATCTTCAATGTTTTTGGGTCACTGAGAATGTCTGATATAAGGAGAATAGTGTAGGGCATCTGAAAAAAGTGAATAAACATATAAAATGGGAAGAAAGTTATGTGGCTTTTGGAGCTTTTTGAAATACAACTTCTGTCAATTATGTTCTATTTAAGGTGTGCATTGAATATATTGGGGGAAGTCTTGACATCAAGGTCAAGATTGTGATGTTAGTTATGTTTTTGTGGAATAGAGATTCCATGGTTCAGGTCATCACAAAAATTGGGTGGGGTCTACTTAAAAAGGTAGGGAATTATAACAAAATGAAAGGGAGAGAAATATCATGGATTGAAGTGCAGTGGCCCTTCAACTCAGCCTCTGAAGTTGGAGATGAGTTTAAGTTGGTATCTTGCAATTTAATGAATTTGCCTGGCTGACACAACTTGTGGACCGTTAGGTTATTTTTGTTTGTCTGCACTTCATGATTGTGCACGATAGATGCAAAATTTCATCATTGGATGGAATCTGCAAATGTGATAAACAGTCTAGAGTGTGATTGAGTACCAGCAATCTATTATTTGTGAGAAAAGGTTTTTATTGGCTGCTAAAGGGAATGATGCAGCTTTTGCTAATCAATGAGAAAGTTGATTAGTATTTTAGTTGTTGATTCCATCACATTAGTAATTTGTGTGCAGATGCTTTTTAACATTTATTATGCAATTGTTCATTGAGCATGCTTTCTTGATTTGCTAATTCGTTGAAGTCAGAATGCAGGTGGGCTTTGTCGTTTCTGCTTCAAACTGATTTTTTCCTTGCCTTGCAGACTACATATGAAAATTTCCGCTACAGAGCCGACAGTAGGATCAATGTGCATGATCGGGGTTGCTTGAGTAATTTTCTGGAAGTATTTTGCTCAAAGGTTGCACCGTCAAAAAATAATTTTAGGGCATTCGTCCAGGAGGAGGTGCCAAGGGCATCTTTGCCAAGTATGAGAGAAACAGAAATGGAGGATGTGAATGTGGATCGACGTCCGAAGGTGGAAGATGATCACGACATTGGTGAGGATCTTTTTAAAATTTCTCAACGGCGAGATATTGGCGAAATTGATGAGGATATACGAAGTAGGGGTAGCAATGGACCATCTCGTACGACAGCTGAGGTAGACTCCATCATGGGTTCTGACCACAGAGCTCCCACAATTCGGTCAGAGACTCGGCACTCGAGTTGGGGGAGAAGGAGTGGGAGTTGGGATATTGCATCTGATGTCTTGGCCAACTCTTCAGTCACCGAAACAAGAATCAACATCCCTGAAAATTGAACGCCTTAGTGATAGACTCATGCAAGTCCAAGTTGCAGTTTGAAAGGGGTGATGGGTTGATTTTGGGAGATGCTGTTGGTTGGAAATCTGTAATACCGTAGTGGATCTAAAGTTTAGGAATTATTGCGAGTGAACATTCTGTATTGGCTTATTTGGCCCTTTTGTGCTGAGAATCAAAGGCCTTCACTTAGGATGTGTGTAATTTGCTGGAAATAGGGGGGTAGTGTCCTTGGTTTTTCTTGTCTCGTGTTTTGAGTTTGCTGCTATAGGGGATGGATCATTATCTATTGCTTGGCTATTTTTTTTGTAAATAACCCATCAACTACACCCCCCCCCCCCCCCCCCCCCCCCCCCCCGGCTCTCTCTCTCTCTCACCCGTGATTTTGAAAAAAAAAAAAAAAAAACCTTTGATGTGATTTCCATCTTATGCCTGAGTATGCAAAGGAAGGAAATTACGAGAAAAATTTTCATTTACATTGTTGGATCATATAAGGAAATCAAGCCAATCGAATTGTTTATTAGACAATCTTACCCTTTAATTATTTAGTAAATTCAGATATTAGCCTTGTTTTGATAAATTGAAACTGATTTTCATCACTTTCTTGCCAATTTCGTGAAGAAGCAACATGATTTCAAGAATATACAACACTTACCCTTAAAGAAGAAAGAGATTTAAAGAACAAATACTCTCTCTCATGCCTCTCTCAAACAAGTCCTCTGACTCTCAATTGGAAGGCTCTCCTAATAGCAAAACAAAGCGCATAAAAATCTGCAGTTACTGAAAGTGATCCAGTCATTGATCCTGATAATACAACCATTCAAGTGATTGCCAGTTTCAGCACACAACATCAAGGGAATATAGAAGGTAGACTTCTATGAATTCTTCCCAATGTGTTGACACCTGGAATACTGTTGTGCAGAGTGCTGCTTCATATCGAGACAAGCTTATGTCACAACTTTCTTAAACTTATTCTTCATTGGTATTTTCCATGGCTGAGGCAGTTGAATTAAGTGAGCTTCCAAATGGATATAAACGAGTCTGCTATACCATTGATTAAAAGTTGGAAGCCAGATTTCCATCCTTCGAAAGCAACGCTTAATGCAGTTGCGGTGTGGGTTAGAATTCAGGAACTTCCAATGGAATATTATGCTTTACAAGCTCTTCAACTAATTGGTGAAACGTTAGGGAAAGTTCTTTGCATGGATGCCTACACTACGACATCAGATTGAGGTAAGTTTGCTCGATTGTGTATCCAGATCAGTTTAGACAAGCCGCTTACGCACACCATCATCATTCGAGGACGGAAATACTCTGTTCAATATGAGGGTATGCGCAATCTTTGCTTTTGAGTGTGGTCGCATCGATCATACTATTTCTCAATGTCCTGTAAAACAGGCCAAGTTGGATAAGCCTGAAATGACTCACATTAATGATCCAAATTCCCCCGGAAAAGATGTTAGTAAGTTACATGAGTTCTGTCATGAAAGTGGCAAGGAAGAGCCTAGTCGGTTACCTCATTCTTCTGGTGAATTCGACATAGACGAGAACAACACCATACATGAAGAGTTTAGAGAAAATGGTGGAAGTTTGTTGAGGAACACACCCTTCTTGAAAAAAAAAAGAAAAAAAAAGGGACTTTTGGAAAAATATTACTTCTGCGAGCAGTGAAGGCGCTTCTCATTTGGGCAATTTTTGCATCGAAGGTGCCTTTTCAGTGTATTCCAAAAAACGCCATCAATTATAGTAAAATTATAAAAGTGCCTTGAATTATAATAAAATCATAACTAAAGGCGTCTTCTTTGCTCATAAAAACCCTAGATTCACAAATAAAACCATTTGAAAATCATTTCAAATGCTTCCTCCTTCTCTTCTCTCTTGGTAAAAAGCGACACATCTTGGAATCAACTCATTCAATGATTTTTCTTTATTTGTTATTATTATTATTATTATTTGCAAATCTCTTCCAACTATTAAAGGTAAACATCTAATACACTTAATTTATATCAATTTTATGAATTTTATGCATCAATTAGGATTATTTTCTCTATTTTCACATTTGGAACTGTAGGTTTAGATGTGGGTATATTTGATCGATTTAGGTTGTTTACATATTGTGTTTGTATGTTAATATGTGCTCTATATCATATTATTGCAATATATATGAATGATTTTTATATTGTGTATAGATTTCACATTGTGCAAGTGAAATTTTATTGTTTTGAAATGTGCACTTCGAGTGTTTGATGAAATGCCCATTAAAGATTTGTGTAGTTTAGGAAGCGAGAAAGAGTATGCAGTCACATTAACCAGTGCACAATGACTCATGTCCTAATCGAAGCAATAATTATCATGTGAATAAGTTGAACGTGGTGTGTACCGTGAAATTTATAATTCTCACCCATGGAAATATTTTCAGGAGAAATTTGAGATTGGAATATGACAATGACCGCTGAAGATGTTGAAATTGAGAATCAATGTGAATTTCTCTTATCTCCTTGAAAGGGTTTGCTAGGATATTAGAGTTAATCCAAGTGTCAGTATTGAGATTTTGTATAGACATTCCAATGCCTACTTGAGTATTTTGAGTTATTCTTTCATTGACATTGAGGACGGTGATAACATCAAGAATCTCTTTAAGATTCTCTCTAATAAGGTCGGTTGAACAACTAAGTTCATCAATTGCACTTCATCATCATGTCACTTGAACTCAATTCTTAGTTTCTTAAATTCTTGGATCAAAGCCTTTTGAGTGCTTAATAAGGAAGCTACTTGTTCATGATTTCTTTCACTTAAAGCATCAGTCATCAAATTTGCTTTATTGGGGTGATAATTAATAGTTGGGTCATAATTTTTAATTAACTCCAACCATCATCTTTGTCTCGTATTCAATTCTTTCTGACTAAAGAAATACTTTAAACTCTTGTGATTATTGTGAATCTCACAATGTTGACTATACAAGTAATGTCTCCATGTTTTTAAATCAAACACAACAACTGCTAATTCTAAATCATGTATTAGATAATTTCTCTCATGAGGTCTTAATTTCCTAGAGGCATAAGCAATTATTTTGCTATCCCATATCAAAACACACCCTAATTCATTTCGAGAAGCATTACTATAAACACAATAGGACTTACTTGGATCAGGTAGGGTAAATATTGGAGCTAAGATTAAATGGTCTTTTAACTCTTGGAAACTTTGCTTACATTCTTTGGTCCATTTATATTTAACATCTTTTTAAGTTAATCGAGTTAAAAGTCGTGCTATCTTCGAAAAATCCTTGATAAACCTTTTATAATATCTTGCTAGTCTTAGAAAACTTCTTATTTTAGTAATTGTTGTAAGTTGCTTCTAATCAGCTATAGCTTTAACCTTTTCTATATCTACTGAAATTTCTTCACCAGATATGATATGACCCAAGAATGTTATCTTTTCTAATTAGAAATCACATTTGCTTAATTTTATTTTCCATATAACTTATTATCCCTCAACTTATGTAATGCTAATCTCAAAGGATCAACATATTCCTTTTTCGTCTTTGAATAAATCAAAATATCATCAATGAACACTATTACAAATTTATCCAAATAAGGATGATAAATTCGATTTATTAAGTCCATGGAAACTTCGAGTGCATTCGTCAATCCAAACGACATCACTACAAATTCATAATGGCCATATCGCGTATGGAAAGTTGTCTTAGGCATATCTTCCAATTTAATCCTCAATTGATGGTGTCTTGACCTTAAATCAATCCTTGAGAATACTGTAGCTCCATGTAACTGATTGACTAAATCATCAATCCTTAGTAATGTATATTTATTCTTAATTGTCACTTTATTGAGTTCTTTATGATCAATACATAGTCTCATTGTTCCATCCTTTTTTTTTCACAAATAATACATGGACGCCCTAAGGTGGCACACTTGGTCTGATAAATCCTTTAACCAAAAGTTCCTGTATCTGTTTATATAATTCTTGTAATTCCATTGATGACATTTTATATAGAGCTTTGGATATTGGTTCAGTTCCAGAGATTAACTTAATAGTGAAATCCAATTCCTTATTTGGTACCAAGCTAGGCAAATCATCTGGAAACACTTCAAAAAATTCACAAACTACTAGTATTTTCAACACATTTGGCTTTTCTTTTGTTTTTTCCAAAGTAAATACCAAACAATACTGCCAACTACTATTGTCTGTTTTCTCTTCTTCAATTACTTCAATGACAGGCAATTTTACACTGTAACTTTTAGTCTTACCAGTATATAGAATATTTCCATCATCCAATATCGTTGCCTTATTTCGACAATCTACTTTTGCTTTATGCCTCGACAACCAATCAATCCCTATAATAATGTCATATCCACTTATACGTAACACTATCAATTTAATCAGAAATTCCTTTTCTTGAATCATCACTTATCCTTTATTTACTACTTTTTGAGTAGATATATGTTCTCCTATAGGGATTCTTATCATATACGTAATTTTTATTTTAACTATTTCAATTCTATGGTTCGACACAAGCTCTTGATTGATAAACGAATGAGAAGCTCCCGTATCAAATAATATATACACAACTTGTCCGTTTATGTTTACATGACTTGTTATACTATTATCATAGTTACTAACATGTTTTAAGAACTTATTTCAATTCTACTATTTTACTGTTTTACTTAACACACATAACTATCTCATTAAGCATAGTTTATGCTATAACTCTTAATTAGTAGTTAATGTTAGTATACATACCTATTACTAAGCTTGGTTCACCTCCATTTGTACCATCATCACCATCCAAACCTTCATAAAAATATTCTTGCATCATTTCATCAAACTCTTCGATGTTCTCATCCATAACTTCCAATGCAAAGACATATATAGGGACCATTGCAGTATCTGTTCCTTCAGCATTCTTAGCGCTAAGTCTAAACTACGTACAATATTTAGAAAAATGTCCATCTCATCCACAACGATAACATTTCACATTTTTCATCCTTAAGCAGTCTTTAGATACATGGTTTTGATTTCCACACAAATAACATTTTCCCTTTAGTTGGGTACAATGGTGAGGATTGTATTGGTCTCCACATTTCTAACATTTGATATTCCCATTCTTATAATAGAAATTGAACCCTTTGTCTAATTGCGCTACTTTACCAGTCATTGCAGCTAACTTCTTTTCCTTTTTATTTGAACTGCCTCTTCCAACATTAGAGAAAGATCTCTTGAAATTAGCCTTAAATCGATTCATCCTATTGAACTTCTTACTCTATTCCGATTGCATCATTATTTGATTATTTTCAAGCTGACATACCTTATCTGCTATCTCATTGTAAGTTTTGAAACCATAGTCCATAAGCTTACATCTCATTGTAGGCTCAAATCTTTCTTGAGCTCCGAGTTTCTTGATTCATATTGAATCAACCTATTAAACTCCATCTTATACAGTACCACGTTCATTGTACCCTTTTTCAAAGCCATTAAATCCTTAGTCATTTGGTTTTGAATACTCATAAGAAAATACTCATTCTTAAGCTCCTCTCTAAATATTTGCCATGTAAGTGGTCCTGGTAAAGTTCGTACTTTTGAGTCCTACCATATCCGTGATCTAGACTTTAGTAAGAAAGTTCCATAGGAAAGCTTTTATGCTTCTAGTACTTAGAAAGCTTTAAAATTTCTCTCAATCTAAGCTAGCTAATCATCAGCTATTGCTAGTTTTCCCATCTCTCCTTCAAAATACCAATTAGTTTTAATAAACTCTGTAAGTTTACTAGCCTCTAGGGGTCATTGTTCCCTTGGCTTTATTTCAGGCTGCCTTTGTCCTATAGCATTCCCACTAGCTATAAGATGTTGGATTAAAGGTCTTTGTTGTTGGATCATAGTTTGCATATTCATCATGATCTATCTAAATCGAATAAGATCCAATATATTTAGAAAAGGTGGAGGTAGTGGTAAATTGTTCCTTAATTGCTCTTGTAGTGTAGGTGGAACTAAAGGTGATTCTTTATTTCCATTTTGTTAGTCCCCATTCCTGTTTCCTTCCTCAACCATGTTACTCAATTATTACAATAATTTACTTAAACCTGCACTTGAAATCCATTTATTTATTGATTAGTATAGTTTCCAAATCCTTTGCAAAATTCTCTACAAAATCCTTTAAAAAATTCTCTGACTATATTATTTTACCCATTTCATCTCCATAACCTTTCAACTACACATGTTTTGGTGATCATTAATTTTCATTAGATTGCCTAAGTTAAGCATATAATGTATATACATAACAATATAAACACAATTCCTTATAACAATCCAAGTCTTGGTTCAATGAAAAGTGACATTGATTCAACACTTGTAAATTCAATATCACCTGTAATTCCTGAACATATGATGACACTAAAGGATCACTTGTAACAAATTAGCTTTATACTTACTTCATCACTAAC
Source organism: Lumnitzera racemosa (assembly GCA_024138005.1). NCBI lineage: Eukaryota > Viridiplantae > Streptophyta > Magnoliopsida > Myrtales > Combretaceae > Lumnitzera > Lumnitzera racemosa. Next base: position 39,220,558 of record JAMXBC010000011.1, on the reverse strand, counting down.
TTTCATAATTCAACTTTATAGCTAAGAAATATACATCTAAATTCGAGCTTTACATCAAGATAATTACATTAAACTAAACTTTTACATTGAAAATTATATATAAACAAAGCTGTACAATCCAAACTTTACATTAGGATTTCCTAGTACATAAGTTTTACAAAAATCTTTCTTGCCTTAAGTACAAAAGTATATTTACAATTTCAAAATACTATTTACATCAAAAAGAAGACAAAACATTTAGATAACTAGGTACATAACATAAGACATTAGATCTAAAAATTCCAAAAGTAATTAGCTTTTATTTGCTCTAACCATTTGATTTATCTGATATTGCAACATTTTCCATACGAAACCAATTTTCATGATCATTTAAGTCCACATTATTATTTTCTATCTCAGAATTAGAACTTATTACAACATACTTAGGTGTCTTTGGAATGTATATGACTTCCTATGTGTCCTCATCATCCTCATTTTCCAATTTAAGTTCTTTATTTTGATTCATTTCTTGTCCTACATTAACTTTTACCTGAATTCCTACCCGATTCCTAGAATTATCTACTGCATCATTTTCAATTTCCTCCTTAATCTCATTTTTAACTTTTGCTTAGGCTATTGCTGCTTCTAAGTTATATTTAGGATCTTCTTCAGGATTCTCTTCCTCAAAATTTTTACCTACATTTGCTTGTTGAACTGGAATTAGACTCTTAGGAGGTTCCACAAATGGTTCAGGCTCATGTGATTGCAAAGGTACTTCAATTCCTACATTCCCAACTGATGGAAATCTTGGAAACCAATTTATGATTCCAGGTGGATAATCCCTTAGTACATAGGTAATTCTTTTAGGCATCTGATTGTAATTAGGTAGATAATTCTTACCAGATTCTACCATAGCAGGGAAATACAATACTAGAACCATCATAAATGCAATTCCGTTATCATGTATATACTTTTTTTTTTTCTCAAAAGCTGCAACTGCAGTGTACTCATTATACAATGTACCTAATTCACCCTCTATAATCTTCTATTCATCTTTCATACTCTACGACAATCCCCTCTTATAATCATCTATAATCTCGTCTATACTATAGAATATCATCTAGTTAGCTAATTCCAATAACAAATTCTGTAAAAGAACTTGATAGTTAATAGGAGATTCATCTCCTTCTCATCCAAACTCATCCAAAGTGTAACTAAGCATAAATAAGCCCATATTTACCAATCTAAAAGTAAAAACACTACAACAAAGAGTTAGATTAGTATTATCCTTTCCTTATTTTCGTTTTACTTTATTTATATTCTGATATATAGATAACTTCCATATGTGCCTATGAATCTAAATCTTTTACGACCTAATTACTTTCTTTACTCTGAATATTCCTAATGTCTAGTTCATTTTAATTAGATGCTTTAAAGCTTGGTTTTCTATGAACTATGCTTAGATACCACCTAGAAACTATCACACCTCAAACTCCAGGAGTTGTAACAGTTTTGCCGTGTAAGTCAACCTAGGCTAGAAACTATCCCTTTAGCTACTAACATAGATATAGTTCATGAACGGTAACTCAACCAACTTTGAAGCAGTTAGATGGGTACCTGAAGTATATTAAACTTGTGAAGTAATGCTTAACAACATATATACTCGTATACTTTTAGATAGATTTGTTCATTAAATTACCTTATATACATTAAGAGTCCAAAGTTTTCAAAGAAACTTTACATCTCCATAGTAAAACCCATATTACATATCTATATAACAGCTATCTAGCGAAGACTATAAAGCCTCCCGGAAAACTTTATAATCCTTCCACAAAAGACAAAAAAAAGAGACGTGGGCTTTATTCCAATCACTAGACTTTACCACTTCACTCCTTAATTTGTTGGAACTAACCCATGGACAGTTGTAACGAGGTATCTTTTGAAACAACTCTACTTGCAAAACAATCTATTGGAATCTGAGCTATGTTAGCTTAGTAGGAAGGGATAGAGTCATAAGAATATATTACAAACATGGTTGTTCAATCATTAATTAAAAGCAGTCAAATGATATCTCATTCTACAATGTTTAATCGGTTTATTGTGAAGTTAGAGTAATTATGTTTACTCAAACTTGGATTTCAAGGAGTTTCAATGTGACACTATAAAACTAAATTTGAGCTTGTGCAATTGAGACACTTTTCCTTCCTAGACATCATTCGAACCACGGTTTCTAACCTTGCTACGACCCTCTCTTTTGTTACTTAGTTTGACTAAGGGTGGGAAAATGACCATTTTTGCTATCTCATCGAAGTGTTGGTATCTAGTTTGACACTTTACTTATGACCCTTATTAGGTTATTGTGAATGTTTGGTTAGGTCTTTAATCAATTCAAGATTAGTTTGGTTTATTAGGTGATCAACCGAATTCATACACTTAAGACATAATATATTATTAGAAAGCAATACTAGGAGTTCAACTCCTAATCATCAATTAATATCTTAAGTACACATAGCACACGGACATACAAACTAATTACATCCACAAATAAGTATTCTTAGTCCTTTGAGTATCCTGACATGATACTTCAATATGGCACAATGCACATATCTCAACTTACATGGGTTTATGAGTACCCTATTCTCGACAGTCACCTCCTTGTTCTTCAATTGCCCCTAGAAATACACAATAAATTAGTTTTCAATCCTTAATTCCTTAATCATTAGTTAATTTTTTATGTTTTTAATTTTTTATGTTTTTGATTGTTTAGTCATAAATTTCTTAAGTTAATTTCTCTTAAAAATCATGATTTCTTAATCAATTAATAAATTTTATAATTTACCATAATCGGCCAAATCCTTTGAGTAGATTTTTAATAGTTTTCTTTGAGCTACAATACTCTAAGTTTGGTTCTGAGTAGTTTTATAGTACTTCTCTTTAGTCCAAAAAGTTTCTGAGTTTGGTTCTGAGTGAATTCACAGTAAATTCTTTTAGTAAGAAATCCTCCGAGTTTGTCTTTGAGCTATTCAAGGATTATTTATTATACTAATTTTATCCTCTGAGACATTTTCTAAAATTTTCCAAGTTAAACTGTTTATTAAAAAATCTTCTAAGATATCCTCTGACCCTGTTTTTTATAGATGTTTTAATATCAACATCCTTTAACTAATCCTCTGCCCCCCATGTTTTCACATTTACTTGAGAATTTTTGTCTCTAACCTATCATTTGTACTTCAATTTAGTGTATTATTCATTATAAAAAATTCTTCGAATCTTACTTTACCTTCTATCAATATCCTAAATTGAGGTAATTTATTAACTTATATGAAGTTATAATCATAACATCAAATGAAAATTAGCAATACCACTTCGAACATCCCTTTCCTCAGTTCTCATTACATCTCATAACTTCATTTATTCCATCACAAATCATTAATTATATCACATTCCCTAAATTGGTTAAATATCAACTTTACTTATTTAAGCCAACTTCTAACTTCTCATCACTTCACCCTTTCACAACCAAACTAACCATTCCAGAACAACCATACACACTCCAAATATGATTCCAACTCAATTCTTAAATGAGGTAATCAAAGGATACGCATATTTTTCACTAAAATATACCATTTTAAGTATCATTTTAACTCAAAAATCAAAGAAAAATATGGAAAATAATACCGAAAAACTTTGACATAGCATAACTTAGGATAGTTTGTAGAAAAAATTTAAAGTGAAAACTACGTCATTAACCTAATTTATTTTAACTTCAAAAATTGTTTGATTTTATTGATTTCTTAAGGACGTATATATTAATTATTAAATTTATACAAATTGATATTTCCCCTAGATTCTATTCTCAAGAGTATAAAATAATTTTTTTTTATATTTTTTAGGGTATTTTAAGTATTTTTTCAAAATTTAACAAAATTGGATAAAAATAGCTACCCACTAAAAACTTCACCTCTAGCCACAAGTGGCTGCGCCCTCCTTGTCGGTGATACTAGACGATGTTGGTGGCTCCTAGTGGTGGTGGTGGTGACGGTGGCGGTAGCAGTAGCGATCACACTTCAGCAATCCTTCAACTGCTTGTACCTTCTAAAGGTTAGATTATACCTGTTTTGTGTTTAATTTTTCCTAATTCATTCCCTTGATCTTCAAATTCCTTATTGAATTTTCTTAATCACTACTTTGCATGTAAAATCTAGTAAAGAGGGTTTCTAGATTTTTAGAGTTGTTTAGCTACAGTAAATTAGTTTTTCTTTCTCTCTCTTACAAATTCTAAACTTAATATAATGTTCCTTCGCATGTAAACTATACCTCAACCTTCAACAGTTGCCCCACCAATTCTACATGCCTACTCCATGATCATTCTAGCTGCCATAAATTTTTTTGTGATTTTTTCAAAGGTTTTAGTTAATTTTCTTAGATTATTTTAGCCTAATTTGCTTATATTAGGGTATTTTAGCTATATATAGGTATACGTACATACTTAAAAATTACACATGACGTGTATGTATATATTATATATGTTATTTTGTATCTCAAATAAAGTTTATTACATATCTAACTTATCTCTAAAAATTTACATAGTTAAATTGTACTATTTTTGCCATATTATTATTTTATTATATTTTTTAACATCTGGGCCCATAGGGTCTCTTCATCTAATATCCCAAGCCTACATGTAAATTTCTAGATTAATTAAGTTAGTTTCATTGATGTCCTAAATTTACCTATTAAATTCCTAATTGTTAAGTACAGGGCTCACATATGGTGAAAAGAGAGAACTCGCCTCACCATGCCTTCTAGTATTTGAGCTTGGGTTTGGCTTAAGGGTCTAGTGGTTCGATCCCTATCATCTTTATTGGGTTGATTAAGATTTAGGATCAAATCTGGTTCGTCCTCAACTAAGCCTTCCTTGGATAGGTAGGGATTGGGGTTGGTCACACCAAACACATTGGATATTCTAAAGTCCTTTGGTAGCTCTAATTGATCTTTTACTTTGTTTTATGCTCTATAGGGTGTTTTGACTTGTTTTTTGAGTGCAAGTTTTTCCAAAGAGGGTGCATTTTGAAAAATCACCTTCAGTTGCTAAGTACTATAACTAAAAGCACTTTTTGGAAAGGTACCTTAAGTTATAATAATGAAGGCACCTTTTCGAAAGGTGTTGGTGCCTTTTTCTTACTAAAAATACTATAATTGGTCTGCCTTTTGTTGCAATCCTCTACCTCTTGAAAATCCTCCTAATGAATCTCTTGAAGATACCTATCATTGAGGAGGACTTAGCTTATGGTTTGGAGGACGATGAAGTGGTAACCTCAACAGCTGGTTCAAGCGGTAACTTGGGTGATGGTGGCAGGTGCATGGATCGAATAGCAACATAAGTAAGGGGAGTGGAATATGCTCATTGCGTAAGCTAGGATAATTTCTCACCAAATGGGTAATGAAAGGGCTTGTAAAAATATACTTAGGCCACTTCTTAATGGCTTGAGTTCTCATGAAACAAGCCATCCTTATTGCCAAACTGAGAGGGCAGTAGTTGGCAAAACTATGCAGATATAAAATGACCCTCTCATTATTAACCCCTGACTATTGCCTCTACTTGTAAAATTTCTAGCTAATACATAATGTATTAGCCTAAGAGTAGGGTTACACCAATTTGATGCTTTAGACTTCCTTAGATTATAAACAGCTCCATTACTACCAAACAACGTATTCCATACAACTAAATTGAATACACCTTAGGGAAACTCATGTAGTAAAACCATATATTCTCATGTAAAAATATAATTAGTAAAATAAAGCCCCATATGTACACTAGAATCATCAATAAGTATCCTAACTTCCTCATTGAAGCACCTAAAATGGATTGTGTTTTGCCTATCTTGAATAAGGCTATTGAAACCTAACCTGAATGTGTTGAGGAACTTTAGGGTAAGCTCCCTATATATCTACTTGTTAATTGTGAGGAGTCGATTCCATCCACCAAAACTAATCAAGTGGTGAATTTGGCCTTGTACCCAACTTAAGCCAAAGCGTTCTAGTCAATGTAGGTGAGCTTATAAACTTTTTCGTAGAAAGGTGTTCAAACCTTTCTATTTTCCATTTGTGCTCAAATTGGAGTTGAGGAGGCATTTTCTGAAATAAAAAATAAGCCAAATGTTAAATGTGATAACTTACAATAATCTATGCAAAAGTCAATTCACTAAGGGAACCATGGGAATCACCTCTATCAATTGCTAGTTAAGGTACTAAACAAGTAAGAGAGTAACCAAATGATCAATTTTGCAACATACAACGCGTAAATCACATAGTAGCATTTTTTTATAAGGTAATTTCTCAAGGGAATCCTATAGGATTCAATTATGCCTAATCCTTTCATTGAATTTGCGATTTCTAAAATTATGGTTTAACTAGTGAATCATTTAACCATGAATTATTGAAATATTAGGTTCTTGAAAACTCTGAATTAATAAAATTATAGGTGATTGTGGATCTTCAACCTATAAATTATCATTTAAATCACATGAACACTAATTTTCAATATATTTTCATGGATTAGAAACTTGATTCAATTTTGCAATTCATATGCATATTAACTCTTCAAGGCATAATAGCATCAAGCACAATAAATTTCTTTTTGAAGATGGATTAAAGTCATTATCTATTCAAATAATGCTATTTTGCTCTCACTTTCTTCCTCTTTCTATGGTTTTCTATAGTTTTCCATGACTTTCCTTCATCAAATTCTCAAAAAGCACAAATCTTTTTCAATGATTTTAGCATATAATCAATAGATAACACATTTCATCACATTATATATACCGTATCATTCTTATAACACAATATCTACATACGTCCACATCAAAACTTTCTCCTCAAACACTTAGATAAAAATGGGAATTTTATGAAATCTAACAACTCATCAAAGAAAATAATGAGATGTAGTTAATGTACGTACTTGGTAAAAGATGTTTTTGTGCTTGGAATTGAAGAGATTAGTGAATGATTATGTTAATGGTAAAGAGAGAATGGAGAAAATACGTGTGACAATGAAACAAAGTGCGGAGAGAATGAGAAAGGATAAGAAATACTTATAGTTTTGAAATCTAGTAGCGACCATCAGTAGGGAGCATGATTGTGGTAAGTAGCCGTGTTGCTTCCTCTATGCGGAAGTGAAAATCACATATCTGACTAAGGATAATGGTTGTGGTCCTGGCCTTGTTAGTCTTGTCATGAATTTTCCTTGGCCTTTTTCTTTCAAATTAATTTATGATAGGATCATAGTCTAAGTCTATGGTTGTGGATTGTGGTTGTAACTTCTCTAGGCATTGAAAATCATGCTATAACTTGATTTTTTGACTCGGTTCCTCCATTAACTAAATATTCTAAGAATTAGTATTAGTTCAAACACAAAATTTTGACTAGAAATCAATCAAATTGGATGAAGAAATCATTAACTAAATTGCTTAACTATGTAAACTTCATAAGTTTTGTGTGAAGCAGGATAATAACTAACTCAAAAACTCGAATTAACTTCTTAAAGAGAAAATGACATAAACTAAAAATGTAGAAATTAAAAGTTCATAAAACTTAGGTTGCCTCTTAAGGAGCACTTTTGTTTTACATTGTTAGCTTGATGATTAATAACTCATTCATCAGTTTCCTTCTGAGCTCGCTGGTTGGGGGTTCGGTTAAGTGTTTTCAAGCCAGCTTCCCTATAGCCTTTTGGTAATCAATCTCTCGCTAAGCTGACTTTCTAAGTTTCTCAACGACGCCTCTATGTTCTTAAGTGTGGCTTTGTTAGCTTGAAATAATGTGTCTAAACTTTGGATAAATTGATTCAACAACTCCTTTAAGTTTTGAGTCATCTTTTGTTGTTGATTACAATTTTGTTGTTGCTGCTACTGCTAGCCTCCCTAAGAGAAATTGGGATGAATCTCTCTAACTTGGATTATCTGCATTGCTAAAAGGATTGTTAGCAGACTTATTAGTAATAAAATCAACATCCTCAGTTTCTAACAAAGCTTTGTCTTGAACTAAATTAACCTGATTCATCAATCCATCAATTTTCTTAATAAAATTTTCAACTTGAGTAATTAAAGTCGTGACCGAGTCAACCTCATATTTTCTAGACGTTTTTGCTTTGGCTCTTACATTATCTTACTACGAGTTATTCATTGCCATGCATTCAATTATCTTTTGGGCTTCCTCTAGTGTGTTAGAACTCAGATTGCCTCTAGTTGCTACATCAATAGTTTTTTGAATAGAATAATTCAGTCCGTTATAATATGTTTGGATTTGCATCCATTGAGGTAATCTGTGATCTGGACAATTTTTTAGTAATTCCTTAAATCTCTTCCATGTATCATACAAAATTTCATCATTAAATTGAACAAAAGCAGATATGTCGTTCTTAATTTTCACTGCCTTTATGGGCACGAAATATTTTCTTAGGGAATTTTCCATTAAATATTTGCATGTGGTTTTAGATCCTCTAGGTAATGAGTTAAGCCAATGTTTAGCCTTACTTCGTAAGGAGAATAGGAATAACCTTAACATTACTATGTCATCTAAGACATCGTTAATTTTGAATGTGTCATAGATCTTGAGGAAATTTAAGATGTGCGCATTGGGGTCCTCATTAACTAATCTATCGAATTGGATGAATTGTTGTATCATTGGGATGATCTTGGGTTGAATATGAAAGATGATATGGAATGAGGGTCTAGCGATGTTAGAGTTAACTCCAATCATTGTTGGCTTCACAAATTCCATAAGTGTCTTATCGGCATTGTCACCATTGTTGTTGTTTTTGTTGTTCAAGGCTATGTCAAACTTTTCGATTCCTCTTTCAGTTTTAACGGCAAACCTTGATCTACGGTGTTGTGATTTGTTTTGTGAAGTTGTTATACTGTCCTTTCTATTTCTAGGTCAAAGTTAGCCAACTATCTATTGCTACTTCTTGTCATAAGCTGCAAAAGAATTAATAGTTAGCAATATAATAGAAAGATATATAATATCTACTAATTGAGAAAAAGATATATTGCAAATATGTTGAGGTAATTGAATAGATTTAGGGTTATGCTAATTTCTAAAATTAGACTACTCTATTTTTAATATCTCCGGTAACGATACCAAAAACTTGATTGTGTGTATACTGCATCACAGGCAAGTGCACCTGGTTAAGTTATAGTATAAATTAAAATAAATATGAGTTTGAGCGTTGATCTTATGTGGAGCCAAGTTATATAGGTAAATCTAATTATTCCTAGCAAGTGTACCCTTTTAGTTTATTTAATTATCTAACTTTGGAGATTCATTAAATAACTTAAGATTCAATTAAATAAACTAAATATGGAAGACGAGAATTGCAATGAAATCAAACATTTAATCAACAATCAAAATAAAAAAAAATTAAAATAATTACTACTAACGAAATAATTAAATAACTAATTGGCTAAATAACATAAAAGTAACAACTAATATAAAAATAACATAATAATATTAAGTATGGAAATGTAAAAATAACATAAAAGTAGTACAAACATGAAAACATGGAAATAACTTAAGATTATGGATTAATTAATTAAAAGACTAACATTTCGCTCAATAAACCTTAACTGTTGTTTACTACCCAATTTTAGGGAATTATTCAATCTCAATTAACTTATTGAACTTTACAGATTACTAATCTTACTCTAGTAGAAATTGGATTCTGAATTAATTGGACTCATGTTTCTGGATAATTCTTAATCTTGAGACCCTCTCTACTCGTATTACTACCGAATAAAACATCTCAAGATCACATGAAGTGCATGGATCTTGCTATTAGGTTACCCTCATCTAGGGAGATTAAATACCTAATCTCTTTGCACACCTAATCTCTTCTAATTATACTTGTCCATTTATTGTAGATCTTGCAACTTTATAGCAAACTCATACGTTAAACCAATACTCTAGGTATTATTAATCTAATACAATTAAAGTGATATAACTAGATTGCAATAAGAAAAATCATCGGACGGATTTCATAAATAAAATTACCCTTATTAATATAGGTTTCAATAATAGTTTACTAAGTTTATTGGAATAAAAACTTAAAAACTAAGAAAAGAGAAGACATGGTAGAGAAACTCCCTTGTAATATTCTATAACCTAACAATTGCTCAAGGGGCTCTCTTTATAACCCTAAGTTTAAGGATCTGTTGATTGGTAATTGTAGACATCTCATTTTTGCTCCTTTTTTATTTTTCAAAATATTTTAGAATGTGTTAAAGGGTCCTAAATTAGGGAAAAATAAAAAAAATAAGAAAATTAAGGAAAACAAAATAAAAAATATATAAATAATGAAAATTTTAGAAAAAATAAGAAATTATAGAAAAATAAAAAAATACAAAATATGAAAAAGCAAAAAAAAAAAAAAGAAATTTAGAAAAAATACAAAAAACTGGAAAAATTTAGAAAAATTGAAAAGTTACAAAAAATAGGAAAAAATTAAATAAAAAATAGAAGATTTAAGGAATTTAGAAAATAATTTTTTTTTTGTTTAGATAGTTTAATAGAATAGATTTTTTAAATAAGGAGAGGATAATTGGGCTTGGGTTTAGATTTGAATCTAATATCGACTGACCTTAATTGCACATATGAATAAGGCACAAGCTAACAACCTAATGATAAAACACTTGAGCATGGCATTAGGTATAACTTAGAGGTTAAGGTTTTGAATCTTGGCAAAAGCATGAAAACCCATTTATTTTATTTTTTTTAGAAAATACACTATCGCACCATGCATAAACGACATTGCCACATAGTACCCTAGGATTGGGTGACAACTGACGTAGTGCCACATGGCATGACACGTGTCATACTGCGTTAGCTACCCCCTTGCCATGTCAGCCACCACGTGTTACGTGAGGACACGTGGCATGATGTAGTTAGACAACATTGTTGATGTGGCACTACGTTAGTATTTTCCTTTCTCTTTCTCCCCATTTCTCACTTTTTCCCCAAATTTTTCTTATACATTCCATCTTTACTCAGTCAACTTCAGCATCATTTTTAGGTAATTAATTGTTGCAATTTCACCAAATTAATAGTGAAATTGCAAAATAGGCATGTCCTATTATGAATTGAATCCAAAACTAAGGTTGGATTCATCCATTAACTCATTCAAAAATGGAAAAAAAGGAGGAGATCTTCGAGGGTTCCATTTTTCGAATACATAAAAAAGGACTGATTTACATACATAGCAGGGGGAGGGGTTCATGTCAAAAATACACATATCACAGACGCTTTCTCTTTCGACCAACTCTCTCTCTCTCTTCAACCAAAAAAGGTACACTTACAGCTTACCTTCCTTCTCTCGCACTCTCTCTCTTGCTCACAGGACATACACAGGGAGTTCTTTCATACAACACATGAACACATCCATACTCCGACCGATTCTACACTCTCTCTCGGTCTTATCACCCTTTCCCCTTAGACCCATTTCCTCTTTCTCTCGACTAACCCCTGTCTCTCTCTACTGTCTCTTTCTCTCTCTCGACCAACCCATTCACACATACATCATCAACCACCCTTATCTTTCAGCCACTGACCTACTGTCCACTCCAAACCCTAAACCACCTACACAAACAGCTTACTTTAGCTCTCTTTCGGACATTTCCCTCTCAAACAACACACTCGATTGCCGCAACACACAAACGTAACCACCCCCTAACCACTTTCTCTCTCGGCCTTTACCCCAAACCCATAAACCATTGACTCATACATACTTTCGACTCTCTCTCTTCTAACACAGTCCTCCACAACTATACATGAAACATATACGCACCATCAGACCTACAGATCTCGCTTTACCACACAATTGTTACATGCCCAAACTTGTGAGCGTGCCCCATTACCCAATTCGTGAACCACTACGCTAGGGTGGTTTTCACCCCAAACTACCACCACGGCGGAGCTCATGGTGGTCCAAAACCCCTGTCTACTGCTCCCTTTTGACGCTAATGGCCATTGAACCCATTACCTGACAATTACCGTAGCCACCTAAATGTCGACCACCTCCTAAACGGTTGCTATTGGTCATGACACTTTCCTTACACCCCCCATCATCAATATAATACCCATGAAAATGGGTTTACCCACTTGAAAAAAGGCCTAAAACCACCCTAACAACTTGGCGACTCCACTAGGGATTGTTTAGAGGATTAACTACTTAAAATACTTTCCGAAATTAAAATTGCCTTTCAAAATATCCATGTTATTTATTTATTTGTTTGTTTATTTGTTATTAATTTCTTGTACATATTTTGCTTTTATTATTATATTTATTTTGCATTCCACACTTCAGGAAATGAGGGGTTATTTGTTGCATTAAAGATGTAGGGTAGATGCGGTCAGACTCAGGCTATCTTAGGACCTTAGGAGGAAGGCCATTAAGTAAACCTCGGGTGTTGTGGGGTAACCATTGTTTGGGGTTGATTAGGTTACCCCATTTAAGTTTATTGTGACTAATGAAAGTGTTTTCTTAAAACAAGTGAGGTTATAAGAAATTGAGTTAATACACTACCCTTAATAAATTGCAACCCTACCAATCGATCAAGAGTTTTAATGTACTCAAATTTTTGAAAATAATAGTAGGGTTGCAACTGAAGAGGTAATGTATTAACTTAAATGATCTTAACATCTACATATTTCCACACACTTTCTTTTGTAGTGTCGATGATTGATTCTTGTCCATAACATGTGTAGATCTAGAATGATAGATAACCAAGCAAATAATCAGGGGAATAATAGGACATAGGACATCTATAGGATTCGTGAATAGGTCATTGGGGATACCTATGAGATGATAGAGGATCTTAAGGCTCGTATATGAGACTTAATGTAGGGTTTTTTCCAATTTACAGAGTTTAGAATAAATATCAAGTTTCAGAATAAATGTTAGGTTCTCTACCTTTGTTTTGTATTTTGATCTTTTTCAAAATAATAAAGTTCTCTTTAGTTTATTGTTCTTCATTCTTTAACATGCCCACCTTTGTAAATAGTCTTATAATAAATATTTATCTAACCAATATTCCTTCTCATTTAGAGAAATGTAAATAAAATCCATGGACTTGTAAATTAGAACCCTAAAAATTACAATCCTTATTTGTAAATATTTTTCTTATTTTTTGTAAGATAAAACTTTATCTTTCTTTCTCTCTCTCAAAAAAAAAAAAAAAAAGAAAGAAGAAAAAAAATGTGAAAAATAAAAATGAAAAGAAAGGTTGCTGATGGCTATAAATCCTTATAAGCTTAAGGAGGCATCATAAGCTTAAGCCTTTGGCCCACTCAAGTAACCAACCTAAATACTAACCAACCCAAATACTTGGTTTCCAACCCATATGAAGCCCTTTAACCTATTAAGGAAGCTAACCTCGGGCCCATTCAACCATTTAACCTAAACATAAATCACTTGGCTAGACATTCAATTTAAACACCAACCTTGGGCCTATTCAGACAACTTACCTAAAGACAAGCTCCTTGGATAGGCAGCCAATCTGAACACAAACCATAACCCTTCAAGGCAGTTGGCCTAAACATAATCCTTAACCTATAAAGGTAATCAAGCCAAGCCAAAACCCCTGGTCTATTTAGAAAGCCAAGCCCAATCATAAGCCAAGCCAAAACATAAAGTCAAAATACTAGGGCATGATTTAAGAAATTGGGGGGTAAAGCCAATCTTCACCATGGGTGAATAAATTTAGATTCTTTGTTAAGAAATTGGTAACTCACTTTTAAAAAGTTTAGAGTAAAAAGAGGCAAAATATATTCTACACATTAACCTGAAACACTTTGGGAGTTAAGCGACATAAGGGTAAGGATACTTTGGGCTCTTTCCTTAAAGGAGGTCCACTTTGAATGTGATACATAGATTAAAATGAAGTTAGGAATTCATTTTCAAATCCTAAACACGATTACTCTTTGTTAACTTCGTTGGATCAATTTGGAGAATTTTCAAAGTTAAACCTTATTGAGAACCACTCCACAATTGGGCAATTCAAAGGTTAGGGTCATTGATTAAGAGATAAGGGTAAGATTGGTTTATGCTTGCTTAAGTAAGTTAATTCATAAACAACTTTTATTTTTGATAAATTATTTTTCTTTGAAATGAGCCAATTTCCTTTTTAAGCATCTTAAGCCCATACACTAGAAATCTATGGATTTAGGGCCTTGAAGATTTTAAAAAGTAAAGATTCGGTAATGGAGACAATTACTCTTGGGGCCAAAATAAGAGAGGGAATATTAAGAGATAATGGGGCAATGCAATTGAAAAAGAAAGAAAAAGAAGAAGAAGAAAAGAGGCGAAAAAATTGGGCCCAAGTTTAAGACGGAAGCCCTAAGAAATATTTCACGTCCTAGTAGGGGCAGAAAAACTAAATCAAAAAGTAGGGAATCCAAGCCCAAAAAGCCCTTAGAAACATAAAACCATATTCTAAAGCCCAGAAACCCAAAATCTCTATACCCACTCTAAAGTCTTTCCCACTTATGTTGAATCACATAAGGCCATCTCACCCACAATACTACCCTTACAAAGTAAAAGCTCTTCCAATCTTGAAAGATAATCTATCTTTAATAAAAGTTTTTTTTGAAACCGGGGCAAGTATACTTCTAATTTTTTCTTAAGGTTCTAGACTTTTACTCTTGGGAAAAATATTTCATTCATAATAGGCTTCTTCATTAGTCCTTTTTGAAACCCTTGGACCAATAGCTTGAATTCATAATGTTGAACCGAAAAAGACCTAACGCATTTATCAAAATGTGTCACTTACAAAATAGACTATAATTTTTGGAACTAAAGTCAAGAACAAAATCTAGACCGAGAGATAGCAAAGAAGCCCTCTTTGACTAAACTAATCATGGGTTATCGTTTCCTTAAAAAATGAATGCATTGAAATCACAACAGCCCTAGGGTAAGGGGCATTAAGAAACTCTACTTGATTACCAAGGATAGGAGTGGTTATAAGCTTGTTCGTTAAATAAGAATTTATACTCGTTGGCAAAACTTAAAAAAAAATAAATAAACAAAAAAAAAGAAGAGAGAGAAAGTAAAGGCTTGTCACAAGATTTTTTTCCAATCCATGTCAGCTCGAGTAGCTAAACTTTCAATTCATGTCATCCATTTCCTTTTCATGGTGGTCACATTATTTAAATTAACCTTGGTGGTCTAGATTATTCTTCCCTAATTGTAGTTTTTTAATCCTTTAACTTTTTTTTTTTTTAAATCAAGGGGCCTCTCCTTAATGCCTTTTTTCATAAATAGTTTTTTAATAATTTCCTTATAAATACTCTTCCAAGTCAAGAAGTTTTTTAAAATTGGGTGTTTTCCTTACATTACTTCTTCAGCCCATCACTAACTTCCCTTAGGGTTTTGGCCAGCTCTTAGAGTACCGATCTACTCCTTTATTCTTTTCAGGGTTCTAATCTGCCTTTAGGGCGCTGTCCTATCTATTATTCTTAGGGTTATAGCTAAATCTTAGAGTGTTGACTCACTCTTTTATTCTTTTTAGGGTTCCAGCCAGACTTTAGGGTACTGTCCCATCGTCCCTTAAGGTTCTAGCCAGCTCTTAGAGCGTTGACCCACTCTCTTATTTTTTTAGGGTTTTAGCTAGCTCTTAGGGTACAGACCTACTCCTTTATTCTTTTTAGGATTCTAGTTAGCCTTTAGGGCATTGTCCCATCTTCTATTTTTAGGGTTCTAGCTAGCTCTTAGAGCGTTGACCTACTTTTTTATTTGTTTCATGGTTTTAGCTAGCCTTTAGGGCATTGTCCCATCTTTCATTTTCAGGGTTCTGGCCAGCTCTTAGAGCGCTGACCTACTCTTTTATTCTTTTTGGGGTTTTAACCAGCTTTTAGAGTGTTAACCCACTCTTTCGTTATAGTCCGCCTTTAAAGTGCTGTCCTATCTTTCTTTTTAGGGTGCTAACCAGCTTTAAAGCTCTACCCTCACTTTCAATTTGTTTTTTAAGGATTCAATCAGCCTTTAAGGCACTGTATCATCTTTCATTAGGGTTCTAGTTAGCTCTTAGAGTGCTATCCCTTCTTTCCTTTAATCTTTTGTGGGGTATTAACTTCTAGAGTGTTGTCCCTTCTTGTTTTCTTTTTAGGGTTCAAGCCAACTCTTAGAGTACTGTCCCCTCTTTTATTTAAGGTTATAGCCTGCCTTTAGGGCATTGCCTTGTCTTGCTAAGGTTTTAGCCAACTTTCAAAACATTACCCCTTTGTTCATTGATTTGTCTTAGTAAGCTCGTGGGCACTTCTCTTCAGACAGTTCTTAGCAAGCCCATAGGGCGCTTTTCCTCATTGAGTTCTCTCAAGCAAGCCTAAAGGGTGTTTCTTTTCATCTTCAACTTCCCTTAGCGAGCCCATAGGGTGCTTTCATTCACCAATTCCTCTCAAGCAAGTGCAAAGGGCACTTTCTCTCATCATCGATTTCATATACCAGAGACAGTCTTGCCTAGGTTAGTCAACTCAAAGGAGTACTACTAGGTTTCAATTAAGGGTCCTAGCAAGCTCTAGGAGCACTTCACCCATCCCACTTAGGATAGTCAACTTAGAGAAGAATTACCAGGTTTATCTTGAATTGATTCCAAAAACTGGGGTTATTAGTCCCTGAGAGACGCTCCCGTCTAGGTTAGTTAGCTTAGAGGAGTATTACTAGGTTTCAATTAAGGGTCTTAGTCAGCTCTAAGAGCACTTCACTCAGCTTACCTAGGATAGTCAGCTCAGAAGAACACTATTGGGTTTATCTTGAATCGATTCCAAAAGTTAGGGTTGCTAGTCCTCGAGAGATGCTCTTACCTAGGTTAGTCAGCTCAAAGGAGCACCACCAGGCTTCAATTTAGGGGTTTTTAGCCAGTTGTAAGAGCACTTCACCCATTTTACCTAGGAGAGTCAACTTAGAGGAGCACTACTAGGTTTATCTTAAATTGATTCCAAATGTTTGAGTTATTAGTCTCCGAGAGATGCTTTTACCTAGGTTAGCGTAAGCCTCAAAGTTAAGCCAATTGATCATAGGATTGAACTTAGAACATAAGGTTTTGGACGATCGGTTAAGGAATTCGATCAAACCCCAAATTATAAACTAACGAGAGAAATATTAGTAAAACTGACTCCATAAACTTGAATTTAAGAAAATAAGTAATAAAATAGGAGACTATAAAATTTTCAAATTTTAAGCATAATAAGTACTAATTACTGAAAATGCGAAAAGTGTAATCAAATAACTAATAAATTACTAAAGATAGATTATATGTATACTAAAAATTTTAGAATGACTAAAATAATAATTAGGAATGTTCACGTGTACCCCACATATATTTACGTGCAGATAAAAATACGCGAAATTACCTAAATTGGCAAAAAACTAAGTAAATAATTAAAGAAAATTATAAATTAAGTATGGAAAAATTAGAAAAAATCAGAATAGGATAAGATGAATCAAGATCAGGCCGTGGCAGGTCCAAATCTGCAAAAGAAAAATAAACCAATAAAAATTTGACAACATAAAAACCAAAAATCAAGGATAATGGGCAAAGTCTTGTCAAATTAATGCATAATAATTACAAGAATTATCTATAAATAGCAAGAAAAATTTAAAAGCTCATTTGGCCAAATACAAATCAGAGAAAATTAGAGAGAGGCAAAAATTGAGAGAAAAATTCGGTTTAAAAAAAATTAGAAAAAATTGTGCAATTAGGACTTTCAAAGGGAACCCACACCAGACGAGCAGCTGGGAGTGGATGGCCACCACCACCATACGATGGTGGTAGCGCCCAGGCCAGCCGATAAGGCCACAGCGGCCGGAGATGGCCGGAGCTACCCAAACTGGTGAGTTCGATTTCCAGCCCAATTCTTGTGTAATTTTGTAAAAATAGTAAATAGTTTTAGAAAATTATGAAACTTGTTATTTTGAGGTTTTATTATATGTAGATTTAGGAAAAAATAGTGATTTAGTTTAATCACATCTGAAACTATAGGGTCTCTAAGAAATCGTGCAAAACCGAACATAATTCGGTTTAGAAATAATGACCTTAGGAGTGTAGTTTTAAGGCCAAAATTTTTGTGTAGATTACTTAGATGATATAGAATAGTGCTATGAAGTCCGTTTTCAAAAATTAATTTTTGAAATTTTTTTAGATAATTTTTAGGCCCTAAAATGAGGCATAAAATGGGTAATTTAGGGTTAATTAAGTAATTAAATGATTAATTACTGATTTAGTGAATAATTATATGTTTTAGGATGTTGAAATCTGATGGAGTATGATACTTGTAGCATTTAGGGTTTTAGATGTAATTATTAGGTTAATTATGTAGTAAATGATTAATAAGGAAAAATTGTTAACTTTAAGTTAATTTTGTAAATTAGGGAAATTAAGAGTAAAATCTGATTTAGGATAAATTTAGAAATTTTGAAATGATAATTGATGTTTAGAGATGGTAATTAAGGTGATAGAAATATTAGAAGTGCATTATGTACATAAAAGGTAACAATATATAATATGTAATTTTTAGAAATATAATAAATAGAAAATATTATAATAAAAATTGATATTTTGAGAATAATAAAAATATACAATAAATCTGATAGGAAACTTGAATTTATGGAATTATATGAAAAATGTAAAAATTTATCACATTAGGAGCGAATTCGGTACACTAATACGGATTTAAGTGTACCGAGTAAAATAAATACTGACTAAGGGTAATGATGGTATTTAGGAGATCGGGAAGTAATGTGATTAATTTCACATTATGGGTTGAAACGAATTTTTAGGGTTGGAATATAAAACACTACTTAAAAATCGAACTAAAAACCTAATTTAGAAATTGATGCGAAAACCGAACCTGAACCTGAACCTAAACCTAAACCTGAACCTAACCCCAAACCTAGAATAATTGTAAAAGACTTAATACCTAGATAATTAGGCATATTAAACCTTAAATAAAACCTAACAATAAGCGTTATAGGATAAAACAAATCTATAATAGTTATATGAAAAGTTGAAACTATGTTTGTGTTATAGAGATGATCGGCGATGGCCTGAGCAAGTCGAACCTCGAGTGAGTGAGCGAGGAGTCGAGGTAAGTTGGGATTAATATGATGCTGTATTTTGGAGGTTTAAGATTATGCTTGGTTGTGCTTGTTAGATAGTTGGATGTATGCATGTGCTTGATTATGGGTGATGCTATGATTCTGTTTGTTGCTCTAGCATGTATTGTATGATCTGTATGAAGTGATCAAACACCCTAAACTGGACTTAAGCAAATATATGACCAGTAATCATAATCGGCATGTATGGCAACCCGTTCGGGGAACTTAGGACTCTCCGGCCAAATACCGACCCCTTTGAAAGGGATAGCGTAGGATTGCAAAATGGTCCCTTCTTTATCCTCAGTAGAACTAAGTGATAGGAGAGGAGGTTGCGGCGAGGGTGAAGACAGTGGTTCGAAGGTAGTCACGGGAGGAGCAAGGTCTCCATTACACAAGCCTGAGTTTGGTCGTGAGCTGTTGCATTAACGGCAACTCCTCAACCGGGATTAGAGTGGGCACAATTTCTCTAATCTTACGACGGGCCGGACAACATCATGCGATAGCATTTTCTTGCACATGCATTGCACCTGATAAGTGATTGAAAACCTTGTTGTGTGTATGGTATAATTTTAAGTCCTCTATCTTAACTTACTGACCTGTGGTTGCTCACATCCCTATAGACGTCATGCAGGTGCTGGCTAAGAAGCGGTAATAACTACTCTGAATAATGTAATAACATATGTTATTACTTTTCATTTCTGAATAATGTAATAACTGAATTATAGTGATTATATATAACTTTTCTCACTTTCTTAGGTAAATGAATTATTTAAATTACAAATTGTTTACTTCAAAGTGGGTTAGTCGTGGACGCCGTGTGTAGATCAAGTCTAAGATAGCGGTTGTAAGGCTAACTTCTATCTTAGGATGGTTTACACGGCAGGGCTGTTATGACTCTGTTGCTTTGGGGCGTGACAGTTAGAATCTCTAGTTTGAGCATACAATGTCTTTCTATTAGGCCATTAGCTTAGTATGCAATCAAATTACACATATGGACTAAATGGACCTAAGCTAGACTTAAATATTAATTCTCAGCTTAGACCCAAACATTCTCTTTTTATTTAAAACCCAACCAAATTCGGTATTTAAAAAAACAGAAGTTATTTCAAACTACCTTATTTTATTTTAAATTGACTATTTTTTATTTTTTGTACTTTTCTAAATTTTCTATTTTTTGTATTTTTCTAAATTTTTTATTTTTTTTGTATTTTTCTAAATTTTCTAATTTTTTATTTTTTATTTTCTAAACTCTAATTTTGATGCTAATGGCCATCGAACCCATTACTTAATAGCCATCGTAGCTGCCCAAACACCGACCACCTCTTAAATGGCCATTGTTGGCCATGACACTTTCCTTACAACCCCCATCTTCAATAGAATACCCATGAAAATGGGTTTACTAGCTTGAAAAAATGATCGAAACCACCCTCGATAGTAATGTTATTAAGATTACAAAGGAAACCTAATAAAAATAAAAACTAGAGTTCGTAATGTCTTCACACTCCTAGTATACAATTATGGTGGCAGGTCGTGGTTGTATCTTTCATATGAAACTTTTATAATTCAAAATAAATTCTTTATAAGAGGACCATGGGTAAGGGCCACGAGCTTGATCCGTGACCATAATCATCATTGAACTTTTGTTCTTGCTCGAAATTTCTTCGCTTCACTTCATTATAGATATTTTTCTCCCAAAGTGCTTGAAATTGTCTAGGAATCTTTAAAATCTTCATAAAGTTCTTCTGGAATCCTTGAAAACAATAAACAACCAATTTAAGCTGAAAAAAACAAGAATGAAATTGAAGTTATTGCAAAATTGCTATAGGAAATATATGCTCTTTTTATGTTATCAAACACCCTTTAGGACAACTTGATTCACTCCTTCGATGAGCTTCCCATTAGGTTCTAATAGCACTTTCTCAGTAGCAAAGTGCTATGTAAGGACTCATTCACTCTTTGTAACGTCAAGTAGAGTCACAATGAGATACTTAGGGCTTACTTGGAGTGTTTGAATCGAGCAAAGCTCCAGGTCTCGAAGCTTGATACAGGGTTCGTGCTCTATGTCGATCCCTTTAGTAAATTATTTGAGGTTATTAACCTCAACTATCTTGAGACTTTAGACTAGTTCATAAGGATGGCGGAGAAATATGTTGCCCAGGAGGATGCCATACGGGCTAGGTTAGAGACTAATAACCATGATAGAAGAAGCGCGGTTAAGGATTGCCTTGGCTCCAAAGACGATAGACTATCCTCCTTGAGGAAGGACCTCTGAGAGAAGTAGAAACAAAAGTTTGCAGACTATACTAGTTATACCCTATTAAAGTGCCCTCTTGGTAAAGTCCTTTACAAGCTACGAAGATAACTCCTGATGCCTCCTTAGGTTCAAAAGACATCAAAAACTGTGGAATTGGGCAAGTTCTGTAATGACCACAATGTGCATCGGCACAACACCAATGAGTGTTGGCACTTAATGAATGTGGTTAAAGGTGTCATGCTTGAGGCTACATCGACGACATCATTGTTGACGAAAGGAACTAGGTTTAGCAATCATCCTAACGTTACCTGTCGAGATTGGTTTTTTTAATCCCGATTTTTAAATTAAGTTTTCCTTAAACCGACCGGTATTAAACCCTACTTGTTTAATATTGACCCTTGATTAGGGTTTAAAGAAAATTGGTTCTTTTATATTGAAAATTGTTTGGAGTCACTATTCGATCGGAGTTGTGAAAAAGAGTTAAGTTATAACTAATTGGGTGGATTAATTATAACTTAGCCACTAGTCTAACGACAAAACCGATTTTGTAAATGGTTATAAAATTAGGGATCTAGATTTGACGGTTAGAAATTTTAAACCCTTTTGGTTATTATTAACTTTCCAATTTTAATTTTAACCTTAAAAATCAGCTTTCAATTCCATAAAACAGAACTCAATTATTAGTTAATCAAATTGGATAACTTGAGTAATCTAAACTAAACTAAAAAGGAAAAAAAAAAGGTTTTTTCATTTTTTATTGTCGCCCTGTAGGTGTTTACGTACTCGCTATTTAGGATCAGAATTATGTAGTTCTTTTCTAAAAATATTAGCAGATTGATTTGTTTTAACTTATAAAAAATGGTCGAATTTACATTTTTACCTATTTTAAGCTTATTTAAGGAAATTATTCTAAAATGTCCTAAATTGGAGTTTATTTTTGAAAATTATAAATAGAATCCTAATTTGGAAATGGTTTATTTATTTTTATTATTTTTTAGAAAACTCGATATTTGTAAGTGTCAAAACAATATTTATTCACTAACCTATTTATTTATTATTATCATTATTATATCATCTTATTTATTTATTACTTATTATATTTTATCTATTTCTATTAAAATAAATAAATAAATAAAATAAACTACTCTTTTGTTTTTTCTTCTTCTTTTCTTCCTTTTTGTTTTTCTTTTCTTCCTTTTTTATTTTTTGTTTTTATTTTTTTCTAAATTTACATTCACAATTACATAAATAAATAAATACAGGTTGAACCAAAAGGTTGGAGTACCAAAAGGTTGGAGTAGAGTTGGTGCGCAGGTTGGACCTGTGGGTGTAGACTCGGGTTGGCTCGAGTTTAGGTTGGGTCTTTGGGTTGTGGGATAGACTGGAGCTCCATGCAGGTTGTGAAGACAACATGGTTGAGGGGGTGATTTTAGTACTTCTAGGCGCCTAAATGAATGGGGAAAAGGGAATTTGCGAGTTTTTTATTGGGCTTATGGGGGGTAAGAGGATGCCGAAGTCAGGGGTGGTTGTTTTACAGTGGTTCAATGTTGGTTGATGCGGTGGTGATTAGGTGGTGTTGATGGGCTGGGGGTTTTAAGATATGGCGAAGTTAGACGTAGTGTTGGGTTGAGTGAAAGGTGGCTAGATATGGTAGTATTGTTGTGGGTTGAGGTAGTGCTTAGGGTTTAATGGTGGTGGTTTGTTTGGGGGGCTAGGAGGCATGGCTGTATACGGGGCAAGTTGGGTTTGTAAGCTCGATGTGTGGGGAGTTTCATAGGTTGCTTAGTTGAATTCGAAGAGCTTTAGTCGAAGCTTAAGTTAGAGAGGGAGAGCTAGGTCATGAGAGAGAGAGTTCATGAGTAATTTTTTAGTGATTATGTGTGGATTCTGATTAATGCTGGGTGATTGTCTATGTCATGAAACAAACCTAAGACTCCTATTTATACTTGAACAACGTTGAATCAACTTGGAAACTTAGAAATTGAGTGAATACCGAATTGCAAAATTTCAGCTTTTTCTTGATTTTTGGAGCTTGATTTGACCCATTAAACAACTGCATCTAGATGTGTTTTTGATCTCGATTCAAAGTAGGCCAAGCGTAGGACAAGAATCACTCACTGATCAGTGTAATTAAGCTTGCAATCATTGCAAAAAATGAGGCTAAAGTGAAGGGGTTGAGGTTGTTTTCAGCTGAGATAGAGGAGGAAATTAAGGAAAAAGAAGGGAAAGGTAGAGAAGGGCGGTTGACATGGCATTGACTTAACGCCACATCAGTCATGTTGTCTAGTGGCTACGTGCCACGTGGCAATGATATGGTACGCGTTGCTGACGTGGCATGCCATGTGGCATGCCATATGTCATGCTACATAGCATTGGCCAATCCTAGGGTACTATGTATTAAGACATGTGGCACAGTGGACCCTTGATACGTGGAAATCCCTAATGTGACAGTGTGTCTTCTAAAAAAATAAAAAGGCTTTCCATGCCTTTGATAGGATTCGAACCTAAGACCTCTAGCTAAACCCAATGTAAATGTCTGAGTGCTTATTCGTTGGGCCATTAGCCTATGTTTTGTTCATATATGTTATTAAATTGCACATATGAACAAAGCTAGCCTAGGTTAAATTCAAATCTAAGCCCAAACCCAAGCCCAACGATTCCCTTTCTACTTTTATTAAAAATCCTATTCGAAACAAGAAATTTATTATTTTCTATATTTTCTAAATCCTCTATTTTTTCTATTTTTTATTTTTTGTGACTTTTCAATTTTCTATGTATTTTCCTAAATTTTTCATTCTTTTTATTTTATTTTTCTAAATTTTTTATTTTTTGTGCTTTTTCCTATTTTTGTGTTTTTCTAAATTTCATATTTTTGGTTTTCCTTAATTTTCTATTTTTTCTATTTTTCCTAATTTTTTTATTATATATATATTTTTGTATTTTTTTTTCCAATATGGGACCCTCTAAAAGTTCTAAAACAAAATAAATAAAAATGGGCAAAAATGGGTTGTTTACAGTTGGCCCTCTTTGTGGTGAAGTTTGAGTAAAACTTTACCACAAAGACAAAGTAGACATTATTTTTTCTCCAAGGGTGAACTTTAACCTAAGAAGCGCAACAAATAGTTAGCTACCCTAGACTTGATTTGCTGGGGATTTGGTGAAAAAGTTAAAGAGAAATGAGGTACTTTAAGAGTTGAAAAGACGACTTGAAGCCTAATTATGCCCTTCCGAGCTCACTAACGTAGGTGAGAGTGTCTCTAGAGGACTAACAACCTTAAGCTAGAATTGATTTGAAAAACCTAGTCATGCCCTTCTAGCCTTACTAACCTAGGCGGGAGTGTCTCTAGGGGATTGGCAACCCTAAGCTATAATCGATTTGAAAAAGCTAGTCATGCCCTTCTGAGCTCCTTAACTTAAGCAGGAGCGTCTCTCGGGGACTAGCAACCCTAAGTTGAAATCGATTTGGAAAACCCGATCGTACCCTTCTAGGCTCACTAGCTTAGGTAAGAGTGTCTCTAGGGGACTAGCAACCTCAAGTTAGAATCGATTTGGAAAACCTAATCGTATCTTTTTGGCTTACTAACCTAGGCAGGAGCATTTGTAGGGGATTAGCAACTTTAAGCTAAAATCAATTTGGAAAACCTAGTCATACTTTTTAGGCTCACTGACTTAAGCAAGAGCGTCTCTCGGGGACTAGCAACCTTAAGTTGGACTTAAAGAAGCACCTTATGGCTTGTCAAAAGGAATTGATGAAGAGAAGGGCCCTACGAGCTAACTAAGAGAACATGGTGAATAGAAGCACCCTATGGGCTCGTTGAAAAAACAGAAGTGCCCTATGCGCTTGCTAAAAGAAATAAAAAAGAGACTGAGTTAAGATTTTTCCTTCAAAGGCTGGCTAAGCACCCAATGCAGAAGGTGAGTGCCTTATGGGCTGGCTCAAAAGACTGTTAGGAGTAAAAACTGCTCATAGTCTAAATGCAAATGCGATGTTCAGAAACTAATGCACTAACATTGTATGAAAGTACTTACCTAGTCTTGTTGATAATGCCCAAACTGTCAAACCTTTTTTTTAGAAAGTCCTATCAAAACTAACCAACTCATTCCTTGATCCTTTGTTGTCAATTTAACTGATTTTGATACGGAACCTCTAAGACTCTGCTAACTCTTTTAGAGAAATCACGAAAATGCTACTCATTGTTTTTGTCTTTTCGGAACCTTTATGAATCGAAGCCCTTGTTCTCGATTAATAAATATCTATTGTGAGGTGATTGCTCATTTGGATTTCACGTTTCCCTGAAAAATAGACAATAAAACTCCTCGTTGAAGGGGATTAATTCGTAATAAAGTATTTTAAAGAGTTTTGTCAATTATTAATGTCCTAGATTTCACTTCTCAACTTCTCTTATGTGTTCAGTGTATGGGTTTGGTTAAATGGAGTATGGGGAGCTGGACCTTTTAATGGAGAGGGTGATTATTCCAATGTCGACAACTGCAAAGGATACCAAACTTGCTTGTAGATAATGAAATTAGACCATAATGACATTCAAAATGACTGGCATTTTTGTGTTTTGAGCAAAAATTTCCATTGACTTCTCATGGTTAGTACAACTTTACAGCGTTAGCATTTATAATGTCTCTTAAATCTGGACCATCCATTTGGGACAAAATTAAAGCCCCTCCTGGTAATATTCACTTCACGACGTAAGGGCCTTCGTAATTGGGAGCAAATTTTCCTCTAGAGTCTTGTGCATTGGGGAGAGCCATTTCTAACACCATATCACCCTCTTTGAAGTTTCGGGGTTGTATCCTTTTGTTAAAAGCTCGAGCTATTCTTTGTTGATAATAATGATTATGACACATGGCTATCAATCTCCTCTCGTCAATTAGATTTAAATGCTCGATGCTTTTCTTTACCTAATCGGTTTTGTCCAATTGGGTTTCTGATAGTTCTCTAAGTGACGGGATTTTAACCTCTGCTGGTTACATTGCTTTAGTGCCTTAAACCAAAGAGTAGGGTGTTGGCCTAATTGACATTCTGATGGAAGTCCGATATGCCATAAATGCGAATGGCAATATCTCATGCTAGTCTTTATATGTAATAGCCATTTTTTTCAATGATTCTTTTGAGGTTTTTATTGGCTACTTTAATGGCTCCATTCATTTGGGGTCGATAAGGGTAGAGTTCCTATGAATGATCTTGAACTGTTGGCACAATTTTGACATAAGCTTATTGTTGAGGTTAGTGCCATTGTCTGTGATGATCATTTCTGAAGCCTCATATTGAGCTAAGATATCTCTCTTGATGAACTTACCTATGACCCCTGTAGTAACACTTGAGTAGGATGAGGCCTTAACTCATTTACTGAAGTAATCAATGGTGACCAATATAAAGCGATGCCCATTAGATGCTTTTGGAGTAATTGGGCCAATGATGTCTATTCTCCACATTGAAAAAGGCCACGGTGCCGAGAATGTATGTCATTCTTGAGGCAGGGTGTTTATCTTATTTGCATAAACTTAGCATTAGTGACAATACTTGATGTGTTTGATGCAATTGATGCAATTGCTTTCCATTATTGATTAGTAGTACCTTAACCTCATAATTTTCTTAGCTAACATGTAACCATTCATGTGAAGGCCACATACTCCTTCGTGTACTTCTTTCATTAACATCTTAGCCTCCTTTTCATCCATACACGTTAAAAGTGTACCATCAAAAGAGAACCGGTATAAAGCGGACTTGCTTATTAAGAATTGAGTGTCTAATCTCCTAATCATCCTTCTATCCTTTTTCTTGACCTCTTCAGGGTATGTGCCTCATCGTAGGAACATTTTAACATTATGATATCACGGCTTTTGGTCACTAGTACTCTCAATTGCCAGATAGAAGGTAGGTTTGTCTTCAATTTGAATAGAGAGAGGCTGAATCTCCAATCTACCGGATATTTGGATCATAGATGCTAGAGTGGCTAAGGCATCAACAAATCGATTCTGATTCCTCGGTATGTGATTGAAGGTGATTTCTTTGAATTTCTCCATCAATTCAATCAAGTGTCGGTGATAAGGTACTAGTTTAGGATCCCTCGTCTTGTATTCTCCTCGAGCTTGGTCGATAATAAGTGAAGAGTCCCTGTATACTTCTAATTCTTGTATATCTTTATCTAGGGCCATTTTGAGTCCCATGATGCATACTTCAAATTTAATGATATTATTGGTGTATGGGAAAACGAGCCTTATAGTTACAGGGTATTGAGTACCTTTAGGGGATATTAGTATTGCCCTTATTCCACACCTGGATATGTTAGCTACCCTGTCAAAGAACATCTTGCATTTCAGTAGTTCATCATCTTCTCTTTTATCAAAGGTTCACTCGATTGCTAAGATATCTTCATTTGGGAAATTGACTTGTACCTCTTGAGGGGTATCATTAGAGGGATTTTCTACTAACTGATCTACAAGAGCTTGCCCTTTGACTGAATTCTACTTCGTGTATGTAATGTCGAACTCTAATAGTAACATTTGCCACTTTGAGATTCTGCCAATTAGGGCTAGTTTGTTTGCTAATGCTGAGTCAGCAATTTAACCTGGTAGTAGAGTGTATTGTTTGAGCCAATGCATTTCCTAGACCAAAGCATAGTAGGTTCTTTCAATTTTTGAATATTTTTGTTCCCCTTCAATAAATTTCTTGCTCAATTAATATACAGTTTGTTCTTTTCCTTCCTCATCTTTCTGGTCAAGCATACACCTCATGGATTCTAATAATATTGTCAGGTATAGAAATAAAGGCTTCCTAGGTTTCAAAGCTACTAAAATTGGAGGGTTCATGAGGTACTCTTTGATCATTGTAAAGGCTTACTTGCATTCTTCGTCCTAATGGATCTTGGAGTTCTTTTTCAACAACTGAAACAAGGGACGACACTACTCTGTGAGTTGAAATATGAACTGAGCTATGTAGTTTAAACGGCCCAACAAGCCTCTGATTTCTTTAAGTGTGCATGGAGGGGGCAAGTCAACTACTGCTTTGACTTTATCAAGGTCCACTTTGATGCCCTTTTGGCTGATTATAAAACCCAATAATTTCCCTAAAGTCTCTCCGAAGGTACACTTCTTTAGGTTGAGCTTCAATTGAAATTTTCTCACCTATCAAACAATCTCCTCAAATGATGCACATGAATTTCTCCTTCTTTGGACTTTGCAATCATATCATCAACATATACTTCAACTTCTTTATGCATCATGTTGTGAAAGATTTCTACCATGGCCCTTTGATAAGTTGCCTGGCATTTTTTAGTCGGAAAGGCATTACTTTGTAGCAAAATGTGCCCTAAGTTGTGATAAATGTTGTCTTGGCTTTATCTTCCTCGAACATTTGAATTTGATTATATCTGGAGAATCCATCCATGAAAGAGAAAAGATGGTTTCCGATTGTGTTATCGACGAAGACATCAATATGGGGTTGGGGGAAATCATCTTTAGGGGTTACTTGATTAAGGTCTCAAAAATCCATGCACATTCTGACTTTTCCATCTTCATTACTGGCACAATGTTGGCTACCTACTTAGGATAAGCGGATATCTTAATGAAACCAACCTCTAGTAATTTTCTGACTTCTTCCCTAATCTTTAACAAGACATCCGATTGGAACCTGCTTAACTTCTGTTTTTTAGGTTTGATAGCTTCTAGTGTGGGTAAGCGATGGACCATGATCGATGGATCTAATTTGGGCATATCTTCATTAGACCATGCAAACACATCTTGGTATTTAGATAGTAGTACGGTTATTTCAGCCCTTTGTTCTTCTTTCAAATTCCCTCTAATTTTCAATGTTTTCGTGTTGTCATTAGTCTTAACATTAATTGTCTCAATTGGCTTGTCAATGGAAATTCTACTTATTTCATGTTTTTGCTAGATTTCTTGCACGCCACTATGGTTATTGACATCATTCTTGATGATTAACCCAGTAAAGTCGGAGGTGATATCAATATTTTCATCACTATTTGCATGAGACATCCATGGCCTTTATTCGGAGCATTGGATTTAGGAAAAAGAAAAGTATGTAAAAGAAAGAGTGTAAGTAAAGAAGTGAAGGGATAGAAGATTGATTCTTATTTAGAAGAAATTCTTTTGAGCACAAGACTGTGGAATAAAGGTAATTATTACAAAATTCTGTAAAATACTAGACCATGATTCATCCTTTACCCTAGAGAAGACTTATTGCTATTCATAGAGATGGAGAACCAATTATTCCAGTGTTGAGACTTATTGGATGGGCCAGCTATTTTATTTCTACTGGAGGTGTCCTCTTTAGGCTCTGAATTCTAGACATTGGCTTGGATGAAAGTTTTTGACAATGGTGGGAAGGTCATCAGGGCGTAATACAACCTGTTACCTCTTCTGCCCTTAACTTGCATTTTTTGCAACTCTTCCATTGGAGTTAGGATGTAACCTAGCCCATAGGTTCTGAATTGGCCCTCTTTGAACTTTGGCCTCTTATCTTTCCTTCGATCAGTAATCATGGATACCTCTTCAGACATTTGGAGCCCAAAGTCCTCTTGCTCCTCAATGCCAATATAGGGTATGGCCGTTTCTTTGTATATTTCGTAATCTTAGTCACCCAGAATCGTGATGACTTGGTTATTGGAGATGAACTTAAACTTTTGGCGAAGACTTGAAGGTATGGCCCCTGTTGAGTGTATCTAAGGCCTTCCTAATAACAGGTTGAAGATCTTTAGGATGTCCAAAACTTAGAATTGCATGTTGAACGTCGGTGGGCCGATATCAACTGGTAAGTCAATTTCCCCTATAATTTCTCTTTTGGATCCGTCAAAAGCCTTCATTGTTGTTGAACTTGGCTTGATAGCGGCCATATCAATGCCCAATAGATCCAAGGTGGCTAGAGGGTGGATATTTGAGGATGAGGCATTTTCAATGAGGACTCTTGTTGTGATGATGTTGTTTACCCTCATTACTATGAATAGAGGCTTGGTGTGCTGGTTATCTTCTTTGCCCTGGTTTTTCGGCGGAAAAAGAAATATGATCTATAGTGAGGATAGAGTTGGTGAAGGACTTTATTCTTTTAGCCGGTATTTCATGAAGGACTTTGGCTTCCCTTAATGTTTCGAACAAAGCTTCTTGAAGCGATTTCGACACCATCAATAAACTCATGAGGGATATTTGTGCTAGAGTCTTAGCAAATTGATCCATTACTTTATAATCGCTAGACTTGATTATTTTAGTAAAGGTAAACAATCCTTCTTTACGTTCAATTGGTTCATTGTTTGGCCTTTCTAGCACAACCTTCTTTTTTCAGGTCTTTTCTTGGATTGTAGATTCTATTAGATCAAGTAATTGCTCCTATAAGTGAGCTTGATTGTCCCTGATTTACTGCTTGGTAGTTGAGAAGGGCAGTCTTATAATTTTTGAGGGCTATAGGCACATGGAAGGTATACCTTTTGGTTTGTGGAATTTGCTTCTCCTCTTGTTTATAGAATCTATAGACCTTGGGTTCTCGATTGGAATCGATCATGTTGATGGTGGGATGTGAGTCATCAAATATCATATTGATGATGACCCCATGGTTAGGTTAGGGGTTGTTATTGATGTTTGGAACTGGAGCCTCTACGAAGTCCATTTGGACTGTACCTTCGTCAATTAGATCTTGAATTTTATTTCTTAATCTCCAACATAAGTATGTTAAATGGCCACTTATCCTAGATGATATTGATACCTTGCATTGGGATTAAAAAATCTTGGCTTTGGGAGCCTCATAATGGAGTAGATTATCTTTTCTTAGTTTTTCAAGTACCTGATGAGTGGAACGGGTATTTTGGTGAACTTCCTTAAGGCCTTGCTAACTTATGGTTGACTTCTATATTATTATTAAGCTGGCGGAGGATTTACCCTGAAAGAGACCTGGGTGTTAGATCTAGTATTTAAACTGACCATGCTGACAGTAGGTTCTCTAGGCTTGTTGGTGGTGGGTATAGCAGTAGGTGGTCTTCTGTTTGATGGTTCTTGTAACTTGCCAGAGGAGACATCACTTTCAATTAGATACCCTGTTGCTATTACTTCAGCAAAACTAGAGGAGGCTTGCCCAATCAGGTGAGAGAAATAAGCTCTCTTAAGAGTACTGATAAAAGTTGAAGTTAGCTCTTTCTTAGTCATAGGGATAGATACCTTTGCAGCTAGGGATCTCTACCTTTGGGCGTATTCTTTAAAGGATTCATTGTGCCTCTTCCTTAGGGCAACTAAATCCATTATGGTTGAAGTTACTTTAACATTGAACCTATATTGGTCATAAAATGCCCTAGCCAACTTCTATCATATGTTTATCTGGTTCAGGTCCAATTGGGTATACTGAGTCAAAGTAGGGCTCATTAGGCTGTCCTAAAAAGTTTAGATCATGAGCTGATCATATTGCACATACTTACCCATTTTGCATATGTACAGCTTGGTGTGCAACTTAAGGTACCCAGTTCCATTATATTTCTCAAAGTTAGGTACTTTAAATTTCTCTAAAAAGCTTCCATAGTCATAAGAAAAAAATTTGTTATACCATCTTGCTCGAATCTATCAAACCCTTCGAGCATTTTCATCTTCTCAGTGATTTGTTGGGTTAACCACCTTTCAAGCTCTTTTAATCTGTCCTGATTAGTTTCAAGTTTTGAGTTGACTAGAAACGAGTAAGTGTTTGGTTCAAAAGTCGTGTTGACCTTTGGAAAGACCCCTTCTATCTCAAAGGATTCAAAGGCTTGGTTGACTTTGGGGTAGGCTTCTTTTACTTTAAGGGGTAGTGCTTCAATGTTCTTTCCATATTGGCCTTTGGAATTTTCTTTGTTTGTTGGAGCCATGGACCTAAGTAAGGAGATTCTATCAGCAAGGAAGCTCAGTTGATTTGCAATCTTCCCTACTGTTCATTCCGAAGAGCGGAACCTCAGCTTAGTAGGGTCAATAACTTTCGGGTCAACACTACCGTTGTTGGTGTTAGTGTTGCCATTTCCTTGGTTGGCCATTCTGGTTCAAGAGTGGGTTCAAATAGGACTTCTCTAAAAGGTTTGACACTTGGGAGCTATCTTGACAACTTGTTTTAGGATCACTTCTCAACAAGTCAGCACATGAATATTTTAATTTTTGAAAATATGAAACTAAAATAAATGAATGAAATGCAAGTGTGCTACATAGATGAAAAGGAAGACATCGGCGATTAACTGACAAAATGGCAAGTTTTTTTATTATTCTTCAATTCTTGAAGTTTTATTACATAAAAGGAAAAAAAAAAATTTCATCTAAACTAATCTTCTTTTCTTATGTGGACTAGATAACATTTTCTTCTCCTAGTTGCTAGGTTTGACGACTGCAAAAGGTTTGACACTTGGGAGCTATCTTGACAACTTGTTTTAGGATCACTTCTCAACAAGTCAGCACATGAATACTTTAATTTTTGAAAATATGAAACTGAAATAAATGAATGAAATGCAAGTGTGCTACATAGATGAAAAGGAAGAGATCGGCGATTAACTGACAAAATGGAAAGTTTTTTATTATTGTTCAATTCTTGAAGTTTTATTACATAAAAGGAAAAAAAAAAATTCATCTAAACTAATCTTCTTTTCTTATGTGGACTAGATAACATTTTCTTCTCATAGTTGTTGGGTTCGATGACCACTACTTTACCTTATTTTTGACCATGCTCAGTTGCTTCCTTAAACTCTTAGATTTTCTCTGGGCCATCTTCAACTGGTGTTCTAGGGCACACGATCTTTTCCTAGATTCTTGAAAGAGATTTTCCCACTTGTCTTTTTCATTGTAGATAACTTCCATATAAGCTTTACCTAGTCCATGGAGGTTACCATTTCAAAACTAAGATTTGCGGGTGAAGGTTGAAGGACTTTTGGTGCTCGATACTGCATCGTGCTTGCCTTATGAAGTTGATTGTATAAGTACTCTTTGGTGACCCGGTGTTTGTCTACTTCTCCCATGAATTTGCTTAAATCAATGTTAGGGCTTATGGTCCTGGTATCCCACTAAGCTTTGATCTTGCGAAGCTTGGATTTTTTTTCCGTAGAGTAAAGCTCCTTAAGGTTAAGGGCGAATGGCTCCAATGAAGACCTATAAACTATGTCCTGGATCCCCCAAACTGTCTCACCATGTTGTTTAGATAGTAGCCATTACACCAACTTATTCCAATTAATGGTATGGCATGATAATCTTTACAAACTAGTATGACCTTAGTGTAATTGCTTCATCTGGCGGTCCCCAATATGTTTTCAACTTGGCAATCTTGTAGAACTTCTATCTGAAGAAGGGTGGGGATATCTTTTGCTAATTTGATCTTATCAACGGAGTCAATAAGATCAATCTTATTGGAGAATACACCTCTTATCAAGTTTAACCCAAAGCATTTGATGTCGCTGACGAACCATACCATTAATAGTGCCATGCTTGACCTGAGATCTCCACAACCTCTTTTCTTAAGAAAATTAAGGTTCTTTATTTGTTCAGTAAGTATGTAGGAATATAAGACTTTCCTTCCCAAAATTGAGCCACTAATTTTCCTACCCTAAAGTGTATAAGAAAAGACTTGCTTGGAAATAAGGCGGTGGCAAATACTGCTAATATATAGGCCTTGATTCGATTTTAGCTCCAATTACCAGGAAACATAGCCCGTTTGTTGGATTTGGGTTCATTCTGGAACCAATGGATTGGATCTTGTATTTTGATAACGTGTTTGTTGCAATCATTTAGGACCTCATTTATTTCGGTCTTATGGATTCCCAAGAATTTTGAAAAAATGTAAGCTAGACTGAAGTTGAGTTCTGGAACGTATATTTCATCCAAGGGAGGGGCTTGACACAATTAGGTGTATTCTTCCAGAGTTAGGCTGATTAGGTGTGGCTTAAAGTGAAATGCAACCTCTTTGGGCTCTTAGAAATGGACTAAGGCCCTCACTAATGTAATGTTAACATTTACCTTGGATAGTGAGAGTATAGGCCTAATCTTATTGGTAATGAACTCTTGTTCTCTTGGGTTAAAGGTTTGAAACCATTGATTCAGTATTGGCTTTGGGTTTGTAGGCTTGTAGACATGAATCTCTTTGGAGAAGACCTTGGTATTGATGAGTTGGCCATTTCTGAAAGATTACATGGAAAAATTAAATTGCAAAGGAAAGACTATTTACATCAGAAGAAATTACAAAAGATTTCCGACGTACATGAATTTTATGAAAAATATAGGAAAAGAAACTTTGAGTTTTGTCATTTTTTATTTTTCTCTTTTTTTCTTCTTTCTATAATAATGCTACCTTGTTAGTTATTTTTCAACCCTGAAGAGTGTATGTAAGAAGGGTAGGTTCTAGAGGTCATTAAACTTTATGACCTTAAGCATTTCTAAAAAACAGTTCCTTAGTGACATCGAAGTTTAAGTAGGGTAACCTAATCAACCTTGAGCGGTGGTTGCCCCACTACACTTAGAACTTATACAATGGCTCCCCATCCTAAGGTCCTAAGATGACTCAGGTTTCATTGTGTCTATCATACATTCATGGTGAGCCATTAGGTTACCCCACTTAAACTTTGAAGTTCTAAGTGGCAAAATGATTTTTATTCACTAACTTATTTATTTATTTTTATTTTTATTATATTATCTTATTTATTTATTACTTGTTCTATTTTATCTATTTCTATTAAAATAAACAAACAAATAAATAAAAAAGATAGACTACTCTTTTCTTTTTTCTTCTTCTTTTTTTTCTTTTCTTCCTTTTTTTTTCTTTATTTTAATTTACATTCACAATTATATAAATAAATTAATAAATAAGGACCGGACCAAAAGGTTGGAGCAGAGTTGGTGTGCGGGTCGGACCTATGGGTGTGGACTCGAGTTTGGGTCGGATCTGGATCGGGTCTTCGGGGGTTGTAGGTTGGATTGGAGCTCCATGCGGGTTACGAAGGCAATATAATTGAGGGGGTGATTTTGGCACTTCTAGGCACCTAAATGAGCTTGGAAAAGGGGATTTGTAAGTTTTTTATTAGGCTTATTGGGGTAAAGAGGATGCTGAAGTCAGAGGTGGTCGTTTTGTGATGGTTCGATGTTGGTCAGACGCGATGGTGGTTGGGTGGTGTCTTCGGGAGTTGCTAGGTGTGCGATGGTGGTTAGGTTGGGGGTTTTAAGACACGCTGAAGTTAGCCGCAATGTTGGGTTGAGTCAAAGGCGGCTGGATGTGGTAGTGTCATTGTGGGTCGAGGTGGCGCTTAGGGTTTAATGGTGGTGGTTCATTTGGGGGGCTAGGAGGCACGGCTGTGTATGGTGCAAGTTGGGTTTGTGAGCTCTAGGTGCGGGGAGTTTTGTGGGCTGCTTAGTTTGATTTGAAGAGCTTTAGTTAAAGCTTAGGCTAAAGAGGGAGAGCTAGGCCATGAGAGAGAGAATTTATGAGTGGTTTTTTGGTGATTGTATGTAGATTCCGATCAATGTTGGGTGATTTTCTATGTCGTGAAACAAACCTAAGACCCCTATTTATACCTGAACAATGCCGAATCGACTTGGAAACTCAAAAATCGGGTAAATGCTGAGCTGCAAAATTTTAATTTTTCTTGATTTTTGGAACTTGATTTGACCCATTAAACGGTTGCATCTAGACGCATTTTTTATCTCGATTCGAAGTAGGCCAAGTATGGGACGACAATCACTCACTGATCAGTGTAATTAAGCTTGGAATTATTGCAAAAAATGAGGCCAAAGTGAAGGGGTTGAGGTCATTTTCTGCTGAGAAAGAGGATGAAATTAAGGAAAAAGAAGGGAAAGGGAGAGAAAGGCGGATGATGTAGTGCTAATGTAATGCTACATCAGCCGTATTGTCTAAGGTTGCGTACTACGTGGCATACCTCGTTGACGTGGCATGCCACGTATCATGTTATGTGGTGTCGCATCAGCGTTGGTCAATCCCAAGGCACCATGTGTTGGACTCGTAGCATAGTGGACTCTTAACACGTGGCGACCCCTGATGTGGCAGTGTGTCTTCTGAAAAAATAAAAAGGCTTTCCATGCCTTTGATAGGATTTGAACCTAGGACCTTAAGTTAAACCCAATGTAAATGTCTAAGTGCTTATTTGTTAGGCCGTTAGCCTGTGCCTTACTCATATTCGTGCCTTATTCATATTCATGCTTTGTTCATATTCATAAATTGCACATATGAACAAGGCCAGCCTAGGCTAGATTTAAATTTAAGGTCAGCCCCAATGACCCCCTTTCTACTTTTATTAAAAATTCTATTCCAAATAAGAAATTTATTATTTTCTATATTTCCTAAGTCTTCTATTTTTTCTATTTTTTTATTTTTTGTGAATTTTCAATTTTCTATGTATTTTCTTAATTTTTTCATTGTTTGTATTTTTTCTAAATTTCTTATTTTGTCTTTTTCCTATTTTTGTATTGTTCTAAATTTGATATTTTTTTGTTTTCCTTAATTTTCTATTTTTTATTTTTCCTAAATTTCTTATTATAATTTTTTTCTATTTTTTCCATTTTAGGACCCTTTAAAAATTCTATAAAAAAAGATAAAAAGGGGGCAAAAATAGGATGTTTACACTACTAAACTAATGAGGAACAACAACACAACCCTAACGGCCGGTAGCTTCAAGGTAGTAGAGGCTAGGTCCAAACAATCATCAAAGGACTAGGGTTAAGGAACACCAACTCCTCTTCAATAGTATAGGATAAAGTCCTCTCCATTCGAGGTAAGAAGCCAAAGATCAATACCACCGTCTCCTTTTTGGTCGAGGACAAAAAGGGCATTGAGTACCTACACATCGATCATGTGGTCATCAATACGGATATAGGCTACTTTGATGTCTCTAAGACTTTCATTGATAATAGTAGCTTGGCGAACATCCTCTTCAATCATGCTTACACTCAAATGAAGGATCAGCTTGGAGAACCTTCATGTTCCTACATGTAGAGCTTAGCTGGCTTTGGCAATAAATCTACGCTACCTAAGGGCCTCATCACCCTCCTCACTTGGCCGAGCGACAATGAGCATGTTGCTTTATGGCTAATTGATTTTGTTGTTGCCAACCATTGGTCCCCTATAGTGCTATATTAGGAAGACTAAGTCTCAATAAGTTTGACATATACATTGCTAGTAGAGCCTTAAGGTGAAGTTTCTTATGCTTATGGGAGTTGGCATAGCTTAAGGTAACTAGAACCTTTCATGATCACTTTACCTCAAGGACATAGCTTATGATCAAGTGATGCAGATTAAGTTGGGGTTGGAGGAAATGCATGACTCACGGGGAGAGACTGTTGAGAAGATTGAAGAAATGTAGTTCGGGAGCAACCTTGAACAAACAACGTGGATAGGGGCATTGTTAT
Organism: Lumnitzera racemosa; assembly: GCA_024138005.1. NCBI lineage: Eukaryota > Viridiplantae > Streptophyta > Magnoliopsida > Myrtales > Combretaceae > Lumnitzera > Lumnitzera racemosa. The sequence goes on along the minus strand of JAMXBC010000011.1, from coordinate 39,182,819 downwards.
TAGCTGACTACAAACACCAACTTGTCAACTTCCTTTGTTCCAATGTCGATGTCTTTGCCTCTTCCACCGAGGACATGCTTGGCATCATCAACATCCTTGAAGCGACGCACCAGCTCCATATAGATCCTAATGTTCGGCCTGTTAAGTAGAAGGGAAGGCACTTTGTTGCCAAGTGATAAGCTACCATTAGATAAGAGGCGTAGAAGTTGCTTCGATTAGATTTGTGAGGGAGGAGTGCTACCTGATTTGGCTAGCCAACATAGCATTAATTAAGAAGTCTAAAGGGAAGTGGCGCAATGTGTGTTGACTATACATACCTCAGTAAGGCTTGCCTGAAGGACTGCTTACCTCTCCTTAAGATCAACCAACTCGTTGACTTAACGTTGAACTATGCAATGCTCAACTTTATGGATGCCTATTCAAGCTATAATCAAACATGTATAGCCCTAAAAGATGAAGCACAAACTTCCTTTATCATTGACTTTAACACATACTACTACAGAGTCATGCCCTTCGGCCTTAAGAGCACCAGAGCAACATATTAAAGGTTGATGACAATAGTCTTCAAGCTATAGCTCATATGAAATGGCGAGGTTTACATTGATGACATGATTGTCAAGTAGCAAAGATAAGACCGACTACATCAAGGACTTGCGTGGGATGTTTGATACATTATGTAGATATTAGATGAAGCCCAACCCCCTAAAGTGTGTCTTTGGGGTAACCTTGATTCGCTTAAATTATATATAGAAAAATAAATCGCGAATACTCTAGTAAGTATACTGGGTCAGACTCAAGTAATATAGAGAAAGTAAGGTTGTCGATCCCTTAAAGACTAAGAAATTACTAATCTTATACTAGTTCTTATCAATATTCAGGCAATCAAAATTAAATTAATTAATCTAATAATTACTCTAAAACTATTGAAAAAAAAATAACTATGAAAAATCTAAAATTAAGCAATCAATTAAGAATTGTGGGAAAACAAAATCTATCCTAGATTACACAAATCAAATTGTTACCATGTTATATGGTCATTCAAGTGAAATTATTATACTTTAAAACTTAAGGATTTAATCCCTAACTAATTAGTCAGCTTTCGCATCTTTCAATTAACAGTAGACTCTAAATTACAATCATATATCTCTTAATACTATGATTGTCTAATGTCCTAAATCAATTATCCTTAATGCCTTAGTAAATAATCAATCGCCGAACATTGCATTAACCTCTAGATAATTTTTAATTAATTCAATTAACTTTACTTTCATATTGATTAATCAAATCAACTAAGAATTTCTAACAAACCCTATATCAACTTTCGTATCATTAAAGTTTCTAACAATTATAATTAATTGAACAATTATAATCGAAATTATAGAAATTGCAATCATGAATTATCTATATATCTGTTAATCCTATAACATGAACACAATTATCATCTTAGCTATCTAGGGTTTCATTAATTCCTACAAATAAATTTAACCAGCCATAGATTTGGAAACATAGACACAAATACTAATTGAAATTGCAAGGAAATTCATAATTGAAAGCATAAATAATTCACAAAATTGCATAAGAATAATTGAAATTGATGTCACCAATTCTATATCGAAAAAAATAATCTTCAATTGCAACTTCAAATTGGTCTCCACAACAAAAGAAAAATCCTCTCAATGATCAAAGTGATTCTCTTGAAAACTCTTCAAGAACTAACTAAAGACTATTCTATAACTCTGTGCGTCTAAGGAAAAAGTGTCTAGAACTTTCTCTCAAATGATGAAACATAAGATATTTATATAAAAATTTAAGGTTGGTTAGTGTGAATTTTCTTTTCCATGAAGGCTGACGGTGTAAGTGCAAAGCTGACAGCGTAGCCATCAAAGGTTGGCGGTGTAGACATCAAAGGTCGTTGATGCAAGTTGTAAGTTGGCTGCCTTTAATTCAAAATTGCATGTGTTGATCCGAACTTTGTTTATTTGCTTAAAATTCCTATAAATCTTCTGCGATTCCACTCTTGAATTCGCTAATTCTCGAAATGTGCAAATGAAAATAATTAAGTACCATTTCTTAATGATTTCTATAAAATTAATAATAATTCTGTCTTAATTTGCACTTTAAAACATGAAAAATATACCTTTATTTACTCCCCCACACTTGAACTTTTCCTTATCCTCAAGCGAAATAAACATAACTAAGGAAATCTATTATTGAAAATACAAATTTTCCAATTGCAAATTCAAGACATCTGATATTTCATATTTTCAGACTCACTAATTTATAATACCCAATGCTCTAACTAAACTGAAATATGTGATTAGAGTACTACAATTGAAATTAATTTGCTATTTTAGAGAAAAAAAATTTTAATCTAAGCGTTTGACCTAAGATTTTTATTTCAAAAGTAGATACTTAGTCCTAAAAGGAAAAACACCCATTTAAACTTCATAGTTGTTAGTAAGCATATTATCCCTCTAATTATTTCGACAAACAAATTAACAAAGTAGTGAAAGCATATGGTATTTGCTCTATCCCTAGATTTTCTTCCTTTTTATTACAAGCCTTAATTGATTTCTTGAATTGCATTCAAATTTCCATTTTTCATTCCTTTTTTTTTTTTTCTAGTTAAGATACTAAACTTTTGCCTTTTCGCCCTTCTTGTTTTAGTGAGTGCATTGAGTTGGCACATCTCAAGCTCATCACTTAAGTGTCCAGGTTTTAAAGGGACCCCTATGAACTCTTCATTAACATTCAAGTTAAGATACTCTTAACTCAATTTCTTGAGTTATTGAAATAAGGGCTCTCATTTCATCATTTTTTTGAATGCTCATTAAAAATTTTCAAACTTCTTTTATAAGAATCACTAAGTTCAAAGCTTCACTTACCTTTTTCACTAAGTGTTAAATTGCTATGAGAATAACAAAAAAAAAAAACCATATACTAACTAACTTTGCATAGAAGTGAACCTGTTTACTTTTTACTAAAGGACTCGACTGACTTTTAAACTTCACACTCTAAGGCTAAAAACTAGGTAAGTTAGGTTCCTACTGAATTGACTAATTAATTTTAATTGAGTCAAAAAATCGTAACATTGGTGAGTAGGGCACCTTAGTAAGTCAATTATTCAAATCACAATAAGTTGCTATCAACAATTTCTTTATATAATATCTAGATTCAAAATAAGAAATTTAAGAATAAGTAAAGTTCAAGTTGATAGGAAAGTATAACTATTTGTAAACAAAAACTGGAATCAAAATTGATATTTTCATTTCCTATAATATCTTCCCCCCACTGTAGGATAGACAATGCCTACACTGTCTTCTATTCAATATTCAAGAGGAAATAATAAAAAAATTTGTAGCAATAAGAAATGAAAAACTAGTACTCCCCTAGATTCAAATTTGCAGCAACAATGAAAATTCCAAGCATAAAATCACTGCTATCATAGAATTTAGATCTAACTTATCTCATCAAACATAAAGAAACATGAAATAGAAAAGATAACATAAAAGTATACTGAAGAGTACACAGTAGAGCTAATAATCCAGAGTTACCCAAATAGATGGGTACTAAACAAAAATAACCAAATAGCTAAATAAAAGAAAAATAAAATAAAATAAATTAGAAAAGCACACAAATATCTAACTAGCTCTATTGGTGCTGCTAGTCTTTATACTGGAAGTCTCATAATGGAACTGCTCTGCAACTGTTGGTTGAAAACAGGAGATAGCAGACTTCAACATATTGAACATAATAGTCCATAACTTCTTATTCTTCTTCCTTTCTTTCTTGATTTCATTCCGGACTTCTCTAATTTTAGTACTCAATTGTTCATAACTGCTATCTGGAGGATGAGATGAAGTAGACGCTCTAGCAGCAGGAAGAGGATTTTCAGGAATATCCTCCTCATCAACAAGATGGGGCCTATTATTTATCTTGACTAATCCCTAACCCTTAAATGGTGCAGCAGAAATAGGTTTACATGGGATACTATTGACCCTCTTCGGCTCTTGAAAATGCCCTATACCCTTTAATAATGCTGTAATATACCTACCACAAAAGATAACCTGTGTCCTGGTGTCGTCTATCTGTCTATAGATAAAATTTGCTAGCTCTAATCCCAAATCTATCTGATATCTAAAAATCATACTGTATAGATAAAACATGTCAAAACTGGTTACCTTGCTATGGCTAGTCTTCTTATAGTTGACAGTATAGGTAAGGATATGGTAGAGTAGCTTGTGCTTCACTACTGAGAAAGTTATGGTGAGTGACTACAAGCCCCAAAACTAGCAATTTGAGGTTTCGATCAGTTGAAAGACCCGATTGAGCCTATATTATAAAGTAAAGCTAGAAATATTAGTAAAATGATCCCGTAAGTTTGAATTTAAGAAAATAAGCAATAAAATAAAAGAATATAAAAATTCCAAATTTTAAGGGTAGCTCATTATTTATCGAAAATGCGTAAAATGCATTCCGATAATTAACGAATCATTAGAGATAAATTATATGTAAACTAAAAATCATAAAATAACCTAAATAATATTTAGGAATATTTATTTTTACTATATATGAATTTACATGTATATAAGAATATGTGTAATTACTTAAAATATGCGTAATGTGCTAAAATCATACTAAATAATTAAATAAAATTCATAATTAATTAAGAAAAAATAAATAAAAATTAGAGAAAATAAGGAATGATCCAGATATAGGTCGTGGTAGCTGGGATAAATAAGAAAAAAAATCGGCCAATTAAATTAAGACAACATAAAAGCCAAAAATTAAGGGATAAGGCAATTGTCTTGTCCAATTTAATGCACAATAATTACACTAAAGCTCTATAAATAGCAAGAAAAATTTAAAAGCTCATTTAGACAGTTAGAAATCAGAGAAAATTAAGGAGAGGCGAAAATTGAGAGAAAAACCAAAGGAAAAAGAAAGAAAAGGAAAATTATGCAGTTAGGGTCACAAAGAAGAACCGAGACTCGACGGGCAGCTGGGAGTGGAATGCCACCACCACCACACGGTGGTGGAAATGCCCAGGTGGTTCGATACACCCATGGCCATCGGCGGTGGCCGGAGCCACCCAAATTAGTGAGTTCGATTTCCAGCCCGATTTTATGTAATTTTGAAAAAATAGTAAATATTCTTATAAAATTATGAAACTTGTTATTCTGAAATATTTTTGTATGTAGTTTTTAGGAAAAATATTATTTTGATGAAACTATGTCTCATGATATAGAGTCCTTAAGAAATTGTACAAAACCAAGCATGTTTCGGTTTAGAAATAAATGACCTTAGGAGTGTAATTTTGAACCCAAAATTTTTTTGTAGATTATTTAGATGATATAGAATTATTCTATGAATCCTGTTTTCAAAAATTAATTTTTTAAAATTTTAGATAATTTTTAGGCCCTAAAATGAGGCATAAAATGGGTAATATAGTGTTAATTAAGTAATTAAATGGTTAATTACTGATTTAGTGATTAAGTATGTGTTTTAGGATGTTGAAATCTGATGGAGTATGATACTTGTAGCATTTAGAGTGTTAGATGTAATTATTAGGTTAATTATTTAGTAAATAAGTAATATGGAAAAATAGTACATTTTAAGTTAATTTTGTAAATTAGGGTAATTAGGTGTAAAATCTGATTTAGGATGAATTTAGAAATTTTGAAATGATAATTGATGTGGGGAGATAGTAATTAGAGTGATAAAAATATTATATGTGTATTATGTACATAATAAGTAATAGTACATAATACACAATTATTAGAAATATAATAAATAGAAAATATTAGAATAAAAAAATTGATATTATGATAATAATAAAAATGTACAATAAATCTGATACGAAACTTGAATTTATGTAATTATATGAAAAATGTAAAAATTTCTCACATTAGGAGTGAATTTGGTACACTAATACGGATTTAAGTGTAACGGGTAAAATAAATACTGAATAGAGGTAATGATGGTATTTAGGAGATCGAGAAGTAATGTGATTAATTTCACATTATGGGTTAAAACAAATTTCTAAGGTTGGAGTATAAAACACTACTTAGAAATTGAACTAAAACCTAATTTAGAAATCGATGCGAAAACCGAACCCGAACTTAACCTCAAACCCAGAATAATTGTAAAAGACTTAAGACCTAGATAATTAGGCATATTAAACCCTAAACAAAATATAACAATAAGTGTTATAGGATAAAATGAACCTATGATAGTTATATGAAAAACTGAAACCACGTTTGTGTTATAGTGATGATCGGCGATGGCCTGAGCAAGTCGGATCTCGAGTGAGTGAGCAAGGAGTTGAGGTAAGTTGGGATTAATACAATGCTGTATTTTGGAGGCTTATGATTATGCTTGGTTGTGCTTGTTAGATAGTTGAATGTGTGCATGTGCTTGATTATGGGTGATGCTCTGATTCTATTTGTTGCTCTAGCATGTATTGTATGATCTGTATAAAGTGATCGATCACCCTAAACTGGACTTAATCAAATATACGACCAGTAATCATAATCGGACATGCATGGCAACCTGTTAGGGAAACTTAGGACTCTCTAGCTAAATACTGACCCCTTCGAAAGGGATAGCACGGGATTGCAATTAGTCCCTTCTTCATCCTTAGTCGAACTAAGTGATAGGAGAGGAAGTTGAGGCGAGGGTGAAGTCAGTGGTTCGAAGGTAGTCGCAGGAGGAGTGAGGTCTCCATTACATAAGCCTGGGTTTGGTCGTGAGCTGTTGCATTAATGGCAACTCCTCAACCCAGATTAGAGCAGGCGCAATTTCTCTAATCTCATGACGGGCCGGACAACGTTGTGCGATGGTATTTGCTTACACATGCATTGCACCTAATAAGTTGATTGAAAACCTTATTGTATTTGTGGTATAGTTTTAAGTCCTTCATCCTAACTTACTGAGTTGTGGTTGCTCACATCCCTATAGACGTCGTGCAAGTGCTGGCTAAAAAGCGGCAAACAACTACTCTAAAGCTAGCAACTGCTGGATCTTGGGGAGTGAGGAAAAACATTGAAGAATCAATACATATTTTATTACTTTTCATTTCTGAATAATGTATAACTAGGAAATATGTTACGGAGAATTATTGTAAACTTTAATTGTAATAATTGAATTATAGTGTATATATATATTTCCTCACTTTCTTAGGTAAATGATTTATTTAAATTACAAACTGTTTACTTCAAAGCGGGTTAGTTGTGGACGCCTTGTGTAGATCAGGTCTATGATAGCGGTTGTAAGGCCAACTTCTATCTTAGGATGGTTTATACGGTGGGGCTATTATGACTCTGCTGCTTCGGGGCGTGACAGTGACTTTGAAGGTACAAAATTGTTCCGCCTAGGATGAATCAAATGGAACCAAAATCTCTCAACAGACATATCATTAGGCCAAGAGTTGGGTAAATTTACTTTCTCTTCCTCATATAAGCCTAGAAAATAGCTAATTTAACTTAATTCAATGACATGAATTTCTTCATAAACTTGAAATGTAAAAGTAAACATATGCCTACTTCTCTCCAGCTGCAAAGTGGACAAAAAATCAATGGTTATATTTCTATAAGTAGGTTCTTTTACCTCAAATAACTAAAGCCATATGTTGGATTCTATTGTCCATTCCATACTCTTGCAAAATAGTCCAATCCAAATATTGCTGATTCATGAATGTCATTCGCTGAGCTTCCTCCTCCTCTCCCAAGCATACTCCTGATGTGAGAGTACATTGCTGTTAGAACTTCTGGAAGATGAAGCAACTATTGTCTTCTGTTTCTTTCTCGCTTGAATCTTCTTGGGCGGCATAGTGAATGAAGAAAGTACAGATCTGTAAAGAAAAATGAAAATGTATGTAGAAAAAGTAAAGAGAATGGGTGTATGAGGTTATGGGTGTACGGGAGAGAGAGAGAGTTTGAGAGAAATCTAGAGAGAGAGAGAGAAAAAAACTGGAGAGAAAACTTGGAAAAAAAATGAGTGAAGAGAGAGAGAAAATTGATGGATGTGCTTTTAAAAACACTGTACACCGGCACTTGCCTTTGTACACTGGCAGCGTACATTGTTAACGTATATAGGTAAGCCAGCTGATAGGTTAGTAGCCTTAAATATCGGCCTTGAATTCAAATTTTGCGCTTTTCTCTCTTCCTTTTTATATATATTATTTTTTATTAATAAGTAAATAAAAATTAGCTATTAATGAATAAAAAAATTAGTTTAGTTGAACATGAGTTGCCTCCCATAAAGCGCTTAGTTTATAGTCGCTAGCCTAACTTTTCCGATCATACTGTGGGTCCTCGCTGACCACCATAGTGGTGTCCCTGTTTATGTTTTCTCCTTTAAAATAATGTTTGAGGAGATGACCATTTACCTTGAAAGTGCAATTATCTCTTGTCTTTAACTCAACTGTATCATAAAGAAAAACATTAGCTATTTCAAATGGCCCAGACCGTTGAGATTTTAACTTACCTAAGAACAATTTTAGTCGAGAGTTGAGTGATAACACTTTTTGACTAGGCATGAACTCCTGTTGTTGAATGTTTTTCATGCCATCACTTGGCTCTCTCCTTGTAGATGCTAACATTTTCGTAAGCTTCTTCTCTGATCTCGTCCAGTTGGTTCAATTGGAGCAATTGCTTTTCATTTGCAGCTTATAAATCAAAATTAAGGTATTTTATGGCCCAATAGGCCTTATGCTTGAGCTCTATAGGTAGGTGACATGATTTACCATAAACAATTTTGTATGGGGACATTCCTATAAGGGTTTTAAAAGTTGTCCTTTAAGCCCATAATGCATCATTGAGTTTTAGAGACCAATCTTTCCTAGATGCATTGACAGTTTTTTCTAGGATACACTTTATTTCCCTATTGGACATCTCAACTTGTCCATAAGTTTGTTGATGATACGGGGTGACATTTTTATGAGTGACTCCATATTTTGTTAACAATTTTTGAAATTGCCTATTGCAAAAATTGGACCCCCTATCACTTATAATAACCCTGGGTAACCCAAACTTAGAAAAAATGTTTTTTTTAAAAAATTTAATTACTACTCTAGCATCGTTAGTTAGAAGAGCTATTGCTTCTACCCATTTTGACACATAATCTATTGCCAGAAGTATATATTTATTTGAAAAAGATAAAGGGAAAGGACCCATGAAGTCTATTCCCCATACATAAAAATGATCAGTTACCAAAATACTCTTTTGTGGTAATTCATGTCTCCTAGAAATATTCCCGGTCCTTTGGCATTGAGCATAAGACATAACATAATTCCTGCAATCACTAAATAGACTAGGCCAATAAAATCCACAATATAAAATTTTAGCTACAGTTCTTTCCATACCAAAGTAGCCCCCTGCTTCTTTAGAATGACAATGCTGAATTATGCTAAGCTGTTTTGTTTCAGGCACACAACATCTAATTACTTGGTTAGCACAACTTTTAAAGAGAGATTGGATCACTTTTTGTCCTAAACTTCAGACAAGTGCTTTGAGTTCTTTAAGTTATTAAAGAATTCATTAGAGTTTTCCTAGACTAAAGAGTGTTAGACCACCTTCGATGAGCTTAAGCGATTCCTGGACACTCCACTTGTGCTCTCCAAACTAGTCTCGGAAGGAAAGCTCTATTTATACCTAACAGTTACCGACTGAGCACTATCCTTTGTACCTTTCTAAGTAAATGGATGAGATTATAAGCCAGTTTACTATGTCAGCCATATATTGCAGGGCTTAGAGACCAAGTACGCATGATTGGAGAAATTTGCCCTGGCCATAGTATTACTGTAAGGAAGCTGAGGTCGTACTTTTAAGTTCATCTTATCATTGTCCTAACTAACCAGCTACTATGGTATGAACCATCCTACATAAGCCTAATTCCTTTGGCGACATGGTCAAGTTTTTATTAGAGCTTAACGCTTATGGAGTCCAATTTTAACTAAGGCAGGCTATAAAGGCATAGGTCATCGCAAACTTTGTTGCCAAGTACATTAGAGTGGAGGAATCATCGATAGAGATTGACATACTAATGTGGGCTTTTTAGGTACTTTGCCTTGGGGTGGGGGTGGGGAGTGGGAGGGGTAGAGGTATTAAGGTGCCGTATGTGCTTAAGTTTGGAATCCTAGAAGTAATAATGAGGCCATGTATGAAGCATTCATCGTTGGCCTAAAGATTTCCAAAGACGTTGGGGTTGAGAAGGTGGAGGTTTACTTGAATTCCATGCTCATCGTACAACAAGTAAAGGGGAACTATGAGGTGAAGGGAGAAACCGTGGCGAGTATCTCGAAGTTTCACCTTGTAGAACATAAAGAGGATTCCTCGAGTGGAGAACTATGAAGTAGAAGATTGCTGAAGCTCGCGTCTATGACTATTTGGTTACCATATAGGGGTGATAAGTAGATCTTTTTGTAGTATGTCCCTGAGTATATAGTTGATGAGCAACAACATGAAGTATTGGAGATTCGACCCTCTACCACTAAGCCTTGCTAGATGGATTCGATCATCAAGTATCTTAAGATTTAGATTATACGCAAGAACAAAGGTAGGGCTAAGAGGCTAGTCTATTATGTGGTGAATTACAGTATCATTGACGACATTCTCTATCATTGTAGGCAGAATGTCCCACTCCTTAGGTGTCTTAGACTTGAGAAGGGCATCCATGCCTTCAAAGAGTTGCACGTCGGGGTCTATAGCAATCATATCCAGGCCTAGTTGCTATACATCCAAGCTCTCTACCTTGGCTACTACTGGCTGACGATGAAAAAAGATGCAAAGGTTGTGGTGTAAAATTGTCATAAGTGCTAAAAACATGTGTCCGTCAACTATGCCTTAAGCATCAACCTCTACCTTATGACGAATCCATAGCCATTTGTCTAGTGGAGACTTGATGTCCTTAAACCCTTTCTTAAAACATTCGGGGGTTGTTCATTTATCTTGATAGCCGTAGATTACTTCACTAAGTAAGTCAAAGCTAAGGCTGTTACTGGTATTCCTACCAGAGTGGCCAAAGGCTTTGTTTTCACCAACATCCTCACTAGGTTCGGGGTGCCTTACGCCTTGATCAAGGATGACAGTAAGCAATTCGACAGCGTTAAATTCAAGGAATTTTGTGAGAAGCACCACATCAGACTCTACTTCACCTTAGTGGCTTACCTTTAGACTAACAACTAAGTTGAAGCAATCAATAAGATAGTCTTTGGTAGCTTAAAGAAGAGAGTAGAATGATTAGAAAGGAAGTAAGCTAATGAGCTACCTAACATGTATTTGGAATATATAGCCACTCATAGAACTTCCATTAGAGAGACACCATCTTGCCTTGCCTTTGGCTTTGAAGTCGTCTTACCTATCGAATTGGAGCTCCCGATGAGCAAGGTTTGGAACTTTGATGCTAACACCAACCACATGGCCTTCCAAGCGAGCCTTGATACAATCGATGAGCTATGTGATGTTATTAGGGCTCAAGTAGCCACTTATTAATAGTAGATGGCTTGGTACTATAATAAGGTTAAACACAAGGTATTTTAACCTAGAGACCTAGTAGCCTCAAGTTAGAGGCCATAGGCTCCATGAAGGGCAAGGAAAGCTTACATTGAATTAGGAAGACCTTATGTAAGCGAGGGAAGATGCAGGTAGTAGAGCTTACAGATTGGAGACCTTAGATGGATAACTTATCCTGAAGACGTGGAATGCCAACAACCTAAGGCCTTATTTTATGTAAAGTATTTTAAAGAGCTTGATGTAGAAAAGCAAGTTCTTATACACTTGTTTATTCTCTTTTTGCTAGTCTACTCCAAACACTTATCGTTGGGTCTATCTTCATCCTTGGACTCGAACTCTTGTCACTGTTGACAATAGAGGGAAAGAAAGGTTTCAGGTAAGATTGAATTGATGTACATCTTTGATGCCCAGATACTCTTGTTGGTCCATACACTTGAGAGTCTTAAGCCACGAGCATATCAGGTCGATTACATCTCTAACCATGGGCACCTTAGCAGTACTTACATCTAAAGGGTTAGCACTTCGAACCAAGAACACCGGCCTAGTTGGTATACTAGGTCTATTGCTATACGATAACTTATAAAGGCTTAGTGCTTCGAACCAAGCACGACTTGGTCAAGAAGCCCACAAGCCTGCATATCATTCTTTGGCAGAACGACTCTCCTAAAGATACTTGGAAACAAAATGGCAATTAAAGTGTAAGATACCAAGTCGATATGACGAAGCACAAATGACCTAGCCGAAGTACTACTACGTTGAGCACTAGGCATGACTTAAAGTCCTAGGTACTCGAGTGACCTGCCCAAGTTCACTCAAACTCCCATAGTTTCAAGAGTACTCGAACACTTGAAAGTATATTGACACTTGGAAAAATACATAACGGGAAACATAAACTTAAAGGAAGAAGCATGCTATGAGGAGACAACATAACTTGGAACAAAAATATTTTCATTCATCAAAATCATATGTATAGGCTATAGGGACTAGTATCCCAACCTTGAGTACAACAAAAATAAAATAACAAAACAAAATGAAAATATATAAAGGAGGAAATAGAAAGAAAGAAAAAAGTAATGGAAGAGCCACTATTGGTCCTTGACTTGATCATCCTGGCTGCCCTTAGCAATGGAATCCTCGAAATCTTCACTCGACTTAGCAGCCTCTTCTTTTACCTTATGGAGGAAGCTTAGGTCAAGAGCTTAGTACTTCTCACAAACCTTTGCTCCATCAGACTTGGCTTTTGCAGTTGCATTTTTGAAGTAAGGCCCTAAGGTGATCTCCTTGAAAATCTACTGCATAGCGTTTAAGGTCAGGTATGTACCCTCCCTTAGCTTGCTTCCTAAGACTGGAACCTAATTCAAGCCTCCTCGAGCTCCTTTACTCTCCTCTCTACCTTCCTCCCCTTGATTAGCTCATACTCACGAGCATCCACTAAAGCCTTAAGCTACTCAACCTCCTTCTATGAGGCTTCTTTGTTACCTTTCGCCTGAGCTACCTCATTGGCCAGCTCCTTGTTTTTCCCCTTAAAGTAGCCATAGGTTGAGACGAGGTCATTATTCTTCTTTCTCTTAACCTCGACATCCTCTTGGAGCTTGGAGACTTGCTCCTCCAATTAAGTAGTTTTCTTCTGGACTACTTATAACATAAATAAGGTTAGATGTTAAGCATCTTGTGACTATTAAGCCAAAATAAAAACTAAAAGACATACCCCTCGTAGAAGCCTATGACCCCTATGTGAAGGTGAACTCACAAACCACCATATCTTGTGCATGAGTATACCATAGCCTATAGCTATATGCAGAGTTGACAAATGTCTTGTCCATGAAGAGCTCGACGAGGTCTAACGCGGAACCTTCAGGAACTTAGACCCGCTTTGCAACTCATTGTCGATCTCCAACACCTCGACCTCTTAATTTTGTGGAGTCTCCTTCGAAGCCTCCTACTGCTGTTTTTGTTGACCTTTTGCCTCATCATTAGGTGTGTTGTCTTGAATATGTAGCTTGAGCATTACTGCCCCTTTAGTGGACAAATTCATAATAACTTTGCTCAAGTTGCCACTAGACATTGGGGCCGGTCTCTTGTAGCTCCCTTTAGGAGTTTGTATCACAAGGGTAGCCAGGGGAACTCCTACTGGCAAGGCCTTAGCCACTTTAGGCCTTGATGGGACCTTTGGGCCCTTTTTTCTCTTCTTCCTCTTTGAGGAACCAATAACATCCTTCCTACTCCTCTTCCTTGGAGGAGTGTCCTTACCCCTTCCAGTAGCTATGGGGGTCCCCATTTCCTAGACCTAGGCTTTCTTCTTCTTTTTATTTAGCTTCAAGAGCCTCTTCTTACGGACCTCCACCATGGCATGCTAGAAGTCCTTAGCACTGATTTGTAAAGACACGAACATAGAAAGGGAGATAGTCACATAAATAAGAAAGGGAAAATTCAAACCAAACCTACCAAGGATGAGTAGCCCTGAGCTCCCCTCAAAACGAAGGCGTATAACAACAAACTCTTGGCTAGCTCCTTAGGCTAGGCCCCCGACTAGTACTTACCTCTATGCTAAAATGCAACCTTCCTTGGATGTAGTTGTTGACCATGGTGCTGATGTTGAACTTATCCCCAAGCCAAAAGACTTTATTGAGGATTTTTTTCTCTCGCATAATCATCCTTAAGGACCATATAGTCCATTGCGATTGTCCTTATGGGTTAAGCTCACTTGGTGGGGAAGGGTAGCTCTTCATTTGACGGCAATTAGATGAACTTGTTCTTCCAACCCACCACCTTGGACTTCAGACCTCGGAAGATCTTCACATGCTCATTTTAGGCCGATAATATACCCATCCATTCGGGCTTGGCTTTAGATGGAAGAAATGCTTCAAGAGCAAAGCTGTAGGTCTCCATAGTTGGGAGATGAACACTGCCTCAAGCCTGAGTACTTGAAGCTACGCATTCGGGTGTGGGGAGCTTAAACACACCTTGAAGTATCCAAACACCTCAAATTGGAACTCTGTGAAAGGCAATCGAAGCCTGAGCTTGAACATCTTCTAGTAAAGGCAAAAATGACCTCTTACCTTCGAGGTTACACGCCTTCTCCCCTTTCCTGGGCCTCTCCACGATTCAACTGTCAGCCCTATCTAGTACAACCACATATACCTTATTGAATGCCTTATTGTTGTGCTTGTACGAGACATAATCGATGACATTTAAGTTTTAGCTTATTGGGTACAGCCGCTCCACCACCTCCCTGTTTGCGCCATTGTCGGTGTACCTCTCCCGAAGCCTCTTTGTAGTTGCCCTCCTCTTATCTCCTTAGTTTACATCTCGCCATTGCCATTGCTTGCCATCATTGTTGTTCTTTGGGGGAGGGGAGGGAAGTGGGACTGGTCACCATTTCCCCGTAGGTCTCCTTGATCATGGTAAAGATGTCTTCAAATAGGAATTACCTTAGAATGCTGAATTACTTTAGATAGCTATTGCATTGTCGCTTCATGTGTAGGATGAAACAATTTCGGGTGTGTTCGGTGTTTAAGAAAGGTTAGGAGATTTTTAGAGAGAATTTGGCAGTCTCAACAAGGAATAGAATGAAAGAGGAGAAATGAACATCCCTTAAGGCCTTTATATATATGAAGAAGGGGCACACAAATTGTCATTTCTAGCCTAAATGGGAATTTTGACCTCAATTGTCTATGTATCATCAGTTAGCACCTAAAGGCCTAGATTCACCCAGTATATGGATTCCAAACATGGACCCCATACATGATTTGAAAGTAATGTACGTTGCTATATGAAAATATACTTATCATTTTATAGTATAGTTCAGTGAATACGAATGTCATTCCCACAAGGATTGTGAGTACTAATAGTAACTATTTCTCTATTATCTAATTAACAAATTTGAATGCAAGAAATCAAAATTAAATCTATACTACAAATTAACCACTAATTAACATTACTAGCTAAGACTCAAATTAAACAAAAAAATCAAGGGAGCAATTAATTTAAAGATTGACTTCAAGAATGCAATTACTTATCTAGATCTTGCTATCCCTACATTTAAACATGTGACTTCTATGAAAAATAACTTAATTCTATCTTTAATTTTATTAACGGGGAGAATTCTCTAATAAAGTTAAAAACTTTTTAAAGTTTATTAACCCTAATCTTTAAATTGCTTATTAGAATTTATTCTCAATAGTATAATTAACGATCTCATTAAGGGTCAATGAATTCTCTTAAAGAAAATAATCAAGATCCGGAGAAAAATCATTTAACTTATCTCTAAGATTGCAATAACTATCATCAATTATGTTTAGAGTTAATCACACAAGCAATCTTTTGATATTCTTTCATAATATCAAATATTAGACTAACACCCTAGAAATATTAATCTAATACAATCAAAGAACACGTAATTAAATCAATAAAAATCAAAGATTTCATTAGATGTAAAGAAAACCCAAGGTTACATGATAATCCTAAGTTCCATAAATCTAGATACAATGAATTTAAACACTAATCATGGCAAAGAATAAATCTTGAATTGAAACAAGAGAAAGTATAGAAAAAGGAGCCATGAAATTGATAAAATCTCTCAATTCTTGAAGCTTGTAGTGGTATGCTCTCTTATCCTGTTATGCCCTTTTGAGTCTCAAAATTGGTATCAAATAGTATAGCCAAAAACCTTAACAATGCCTTTTACGATAAATCAGGAAAACTCTTCTTTCATAGGGCGATATAGGCAACATGACATGGTCGTATCACTTAAATCTTCACAAACATTCTCTAATCTTCTTAAAATCTTCCAAATCTTATGTGACATGGTTGGTGACACGTTTGTGTCACTTTCTATCAATTAGTCTCTTTTTTCCTTTAAATGCTCCCCCACTTTGACATGGTTATGTCATTGTCCATGTCATTTCCAGACTCCATAACTTCATTTCAACTTCAAATTGAATGAAACTTGTTTCTATTTCTTCGTTTTTATTCCAAGAACACTTTAAAACCTAGAATTCAAAATTTTACTCAATTAAGTATTATATTCTTCAAAAGTAAGCCAAAACTAAAGGGAAATACTATAAAAACCACTATATTAAATATATACTATTGAAAGCTCATCAAACTTTCCTACATTTAAGCATTTACCTATTTTCAAGCAAATAAATCAAAGAAAAGTCAGGATAAGAAATACTTAGTCAAATATATCACAACTTAAGAGTCTAACCAAAATTACACTTAACCCAAAAATAATTCCAAAGATCAACTTACAAATACTTAAAAGTTCCTTAACAACTTCCGTGTTTTCCCATACTTAATCTCTTTACAATGCTCAAAAAACACAAAGTATTAGAGTTCACAAGCTCATCTATGTAAATGAAGGTTTACCCAGGGTCATTTAGTTAAGGATTCGTAAACTTAGAATTAAATTTAACATCTTGCCAACTAAGAAAAAGTCATGAAAATTTTATCCCTTTAGCTAAAATGTATACAACCCTCTCTTCAATCTCGCTAAGCACTGTCATCAAGAATAAATACACGCTATGTCCACTCATCTTTTGATCATTCCCCTAGTATGTATTTTAGTTAAAAAGCTTTAATTTGATTTAATTACTTGAATTATGCACAACCACTTTAATTGGAGTCTATTAGCAGGCGAATCTATGCTAATATATCCTTACATTGTTAGTGGCAAAGAAACTCGCTCTTCTGATAGACCAAGGTCGATCCTTACCAACATGTCAATTTAATAACCACTTTTTTCTTTTAAATATTTTTATAGCCTCTAAATAATTTTTTATTTTTTAGGGAATTTTTGAAAAGATAAATTTCATTTGTTTACTTGCTAAGGATTATAGAGCTCTTAAAATTTCTAAGAGAAAAATATACATTAATATAAATTCAAAAATAGTCATGATTAGCTCTCAATTAGTGACATTACCCTAATTGTAAATCCTAAAATCCCAATCTAAATAACCTGTAACTTTAGTCCACATGAATTCTACTAATCAACTTTGGCATCTTATAATTCAATCATCAATGATTAAGCAATAACTCATATTTAATACAATTAATCTAAAAGTTGTCAATTTTCCACATTATTGTAAGTTAACCAAAATTTTGGGTTAAATGTAGAAGAAATTGGTCTCTTAAGTAACAATAACTTTCATACTCCCTTCTCCATACTTAAGATCGTATATTGTCCCCAATGCACGAAACCACATCGTAGGAAATATATATATATATATATATATAAACTAAACTAAAATATAAAAGAGTAACTAAAGTTTGGAAATATGAAAGAAACACAGAAAATCTCATCAAATTAGAGTTGCCACCAATCACCAACTCCTCCATCATCAATCATCATCTGAAGCATAATCCATCTATTTATCCTCATTGTCCCTTGCTTCTTCATCATCACTGCCTTCCTTCTCTTCTTCTTCAACTGCTTCTTCACCATTACTCTCTACAGCTTCATCCTCTTTAACCCCCTCCACTCCTTCTTCTTCATTCTCATTATCTTCTCTCATTTTTTGTCATGACCCTAATAGGGGCCTAATAGGATTAACTCAAATTTTCGTATCATGTGTGCACCCATGATTAGAAAATCATCTTGTGAGTCAGAGATTACAAGATTCTAAATAATTAATCACTAAAGTTTTTATTTAATTAACTTACGACTACATATATGTGACTATAGATATCCGATAAGCCACAGTCTAATAGAACTGCAGAGAATTGGTATCCCCTACTAAACAATAAGATTAGGTAGTAAAGTCTTAAAACTCAAACTTACTAAAGTCACTTGGCACTCAACTTTCAGTTCTTAACCCATGCCTGATCATCTAGCAACCTGCAAGAGAAAATTATTGGGGTGGGGGGTAAGCTACAAGAGCTTAGTGAGTTAATTTCCTTCAACCACACAGTAATCAAGTCATACAATAGTTAGGTTTAACCAAATAAATGCATGGCAAACAGTATGCCAAACAAATACATGCAGGTGACCAGGTACTGCATGTAACTCAGATTTAACACCCTCCAAAGTTAGGGTTGGAGATTCATCGGTACAGTCAGATCCGGGTATCATATTAGAACTTATTTCATAACGAAACTCCACGTTTCGTATTTAAAATGTAATGGTACATCCATTACTAGCTTTATCAAAACGAGTTCTATGTATGATTGTAAGTAGGTTCATGTAGTCCTCACTCACACCTAAATGAAGACTTCTGGACTTGACCCATAGCCGGACGGTTGGAGCCTCCAACTCCTAGTCATCCCGTGGGCCAGGGTAAGGTCATATCGCACGTGTGCACCGTACGAAATCAATAACAATCAATAATCAACCTACGTATAGCTTCTCGCTACCTCCGTGTAATGTGACTGCCCAGAATTAATTATGTAGTGCATGATTTATGCATGATCCAAGTTAACTTTTCTAGTTGAATAAAATTTATTCTTATTTATTCAGTGATCATTCCAAGCCACAAACAATCAATCTAGTGAATTTACTATGCAACAGACATTATCATACACAAGCATAACCAACCCCATATACATTCATTTATAATTAATAATTTATATTCACTAACTACAAGTACATATAAGTATGGAATCATTAGAAAAAACTCATTCAGTCATGGCTAGTTCAAGGGTCATAGTAGTCTGGTGATAGTTCAGGGTTGATATCGTAATCACCTGAGAATAATGAAAATTTTGTAAGGTAGGGAATTTAAAGCTAACTAGTGTTTTAATTTGTAAGGTCTATTTCACTTAATTACGTGAAATTGCCAATTCAAGCTTTTTATCA
The DNA here is from genome assembly GCA_024138005.1 of Lumnitzera racemosa. Classification (NCBI taxonomy): domain Eukaryota; kingdom Viridiplantae; phylum Streptophyta; class Magnoliopsida; order Myrtales; family Combretaceae; genus Lumnitzera; species Lumnitzera racemosa. Next base: position 39,163,511 of record JAMXBC010000011.1, on the reverse strand, counting down.
AATCGCATATAACTTTTTCGTTTTAACTTGGATCGTTATGAACTTATAGTCCATTTTGATAATTTTTGAGCGTATATTCTCGTAACGAGGTCCGTTTTGAACGTTGTGACTCGTAATGTAAATTGTGATATAAAAATATCACCAAAATTATTATTTAAGTTTAAAAATCATAAAATATTAATTTTCGCTTTTTTCTTAACATATTTATGATTTACTAATTATTTAAATCATATATTTGATATTTTTATTATTTTGAGCATATTTTCCTATTTTTTGAGATTTTTACTTTATTATGATTATTATTATTATTATGGCTATTATTATTTTTATTATTTATGATTTTCTTATTATTCATTCGTATTTTATGTACTTATCTTATATTTAATTAATTTTATAATTTACTTTAATTTGTAATTCCTAACTTACGATAATACACATATATATACAGTTATATCAAATATAACTTACATGTATATATATGAAATATATATTTACAAAAATACTTATACATACTATTCGAATACATATTCATGTATATATATATACCTCACGTATACAACTATATATATGTGTCCATATTTATTTTGTAAAAAAAAATATTACTAAATACATATTATGTATAGTCTTATTACATACATACACATACCGTATATTATACTTATATATGTACATGTCTACATACATATCTTTATACATACATATATATATATACAAAAATAATTATACATGTATACACATATATATATAGTTACGGTACATACATATATATTTATACTATAGTTATGTAATGAAATACTTAATATTAATTGTATGTATTTTAAAAAAAATACATAATACATACTCTTTCCATATAATATACTTATTTTCATACATGTATACATATATAGCCTAATACATGCATATATAATTTAATTTATGTGTTTATACACATATACATGTATTAGTAATGTTATATAAAAAAAATACTATACAAATACTATATTTATACATGTATATACTACATATTATACATCTATACTAATAAAATAAATTATTTACCTATTTATTTAATTTCTCTTCTTCTTTTCCTTCTTCTTTTCTTCTTCCTTTCTTTCTTCCTTTCTTTCTTTCTTTTTCTTTCTCTCCCTCACGGTTTGCTTCCGAGATTTTTGTGTTTGTGCAAATTTTTTTTTTCTTTTTCCAAATTTATATTTTCTTCCCTTGCTCACGTAATTGGTAGCTTAAAATGTAAGCTAGGGTAATTTTCAATTAATGAGAACATGACAAAATTAATCATTTCCATCTCTCTTTTATTATATACTTAAGACATGTCCATTTAATTCCTCACATGGCTGCTTCATTTTGCTTTTTTTTTTTGCATTGTTGTGCAGGACGTGGAAGTGTAGAAAGAAAGGAAAGGAAGAAAAGAGATAAATTGAAAAAGAATGAGAAGGAAAATAAAAATTAATAATAAATATATGTAATTTTTCGAAACATATAAATTATGACAAATCTCATCGTAAATTAATTTTTAAATTTTCGTGAAATTTTATCAATTTAATTGGTATCTAATACAATTAAAATTTTTACGAGTTATTATAGCGATTTTGTTATAATTTCTCACTAATAGGCGATTTAGTTGAAAATTGAAATCGACTATAATTTTATCACTATTGAGTAATATTTAATTATTTTATAGAATTATATTTATAATTTTAGGGTTTCGATCAAATTCAGATTCAATTTTGGTTAATGATGTGTAAGTCAATTTTATAGTTTTAGTATATGATTTAGGGTTTTGATCAATTTCTAAAGTTTTTACTAGTTATAATATATTTATATTTATGATTTATTAAATTTTTATCTTGCTCGGCTTTAATGACTCTTCAAGTCATCTATAGTATTAGGGCTCAATCTTACTCTTAAATAGCTAAATTTGTGGGGTTTGCATTTTCACTAGAAGGAGTTATTAATATCACATTAGGCTATTTAATCTTATCTTACTTTGTTGCATTACTTACGAATTTCAACAACTTGTGTTGTTTGATGGCTAATTGCTTAACACATGCCTCCATCTTATCACTAAATTGATTTTTCTTAGCCATCATTTCCTTCATCATGTGCTCCACCCTATCCATCTATGACCTACCTCCATGACTAAAATTGGCATGCCCATCCTGGCTTTCATCATGCAACATGCCCATATGCCTAAAAGTATCAAGTCTCATGGTCATTGCATCACTAACATGAGTCATGGGTAACAAATTTTAAGTTAACAATCCTATGCCTTGCACCAACAAAGTTACATATGGGCTATACCAACTTTGACCTTTGTAGACATTATATTTTTACCCCTCTGCAATTTTATTTTTAGAATAGGATAAGGGGCCTTAGTTTAGAAAAGATACAAGAAAATAGAAAAGTTAAGAAAATTGCAAAAAAAAAAAAGGAAATTTAGAAAAATTAAATAAAAAGTAAAAAGAAAAAAAAAACAAAGGAATTTAGAGAAATAAGGGAAACTAGGATTCACGCTTTAGTGTTTTTCATTTTTGTTTTTAATTATTATTATTTATTTAGTTAGTTATTTTTATTATTATTTTAATTTAAAAAAAGAGCACTGCAGATCGGACTATAATTGAACCTGGTATGTAGGAATTAGATCAAGGCTCAAGGCCCTTCGATTGAAGAGGATTACAGAGGGGGTGTACAAAAACATGTCCAAATATTTTTCCAACATGCGTATGAGGTTCTTCTTCCTGATTCTCAGCCTATTTTCCAGTTTTTTCCCCCTTTATGCAGGTCAATTGAAGACCATTTTTTACCTTTTTTTTTTACATGATTCCATCTAATTAATGGTGGAATTGTGTAGAATACGTCGCTTAGTTTTGAATAAATTCCAAACTTTGTCAAAATTCGACATTAAATTGGCTCTAAAAAATAAAAAAAAATTGAAAATCCGACAACCCCATTTATGGCTGATTTCTCCATTAGTGAGTTTTCCAAGAACATCCTCTATGATGGTTTTCGACAATAATCACCACCACTACCAGCTCTAGCACCTTTGAAATACTAAGACCCAACCTTTCTTTTGTCTCTAGCAACCACCATCAAAGTCGCTCATATCTAATCGCAACCACCGAAGCTCCGATCACTACCTAAACGGCCACAGGATGTCGAGGAGTTGTTGCTACACCCACCAAGTCTAATTAGAAACTCAGAAATCTAACTTCTCCTATTCATTTTGGTGAGTGAATCAACTCGAGTCAACCCCAAGGTTGTTGTAGTTCTTCTTTAACCCAAGTGGAGCTCCATGACCTCAATTGTTGGAGTTGATCCGACTTGACTAGGTTGACTCGAAGCTCTAATCGACCCACGCACCATTTGCAAGTCTGACCTTATTCTTTTTTAGTTATTTTGTATTTTTTAATTAATTATTGTATTTTCGATTGTACTTGTAAAAAGAAAGAGAAAGAGAAAAAGAAAAAAAAAGTTAAGTTTAATTTTATTTGGTAAAACATAAAAAGGAAAAAATATATAATAAACAAATAAGTAAAGTAAAATAAAAGAAAAAAATAAAAAGAAATGTTTTTGTCACTTAGGAAAATTATTTTTTAAATAAATGAGAATAATTAATCATTTCTCAAAAAATAAAACCCCGATTTAGGACTTTCTTTATAAATTTTTCTTAAATAAACTGAATCAAATAAAAAACTTAAACTTGATTGTTTTTCTTGAAGTAAAATCAACTAACTCGCTTAAATTTTTTTTCGAAAAAACTACGTATGTTTGATCTTGAATAGTGGGTATGTAGGCACCTCTAGGGTGACGTAAAAAACGAAAAAACTTATTTGCCCACTTTAGTTTAAATTATCCAAGTTAGTCTAATTCGATTAACTAATAATTGATTTCCGTTTTATTGGATAGTTTTGAAAAGTGATTTTAAGCGATTAAATTTAAATTTGGAATGTTGATGGTATTCGTAAGGGTTTAGAAAGCTTAACCCTTGGACTCGATCTTTTGGTTCTCAAAACTATTTTATAATATTGGTTTTATCAAAAGACTAGTAGCTAAATTATAACCAATCTACCCAATTAGTTATAATTTAACTCTTTTTCCCAACTCTAGTCGGGTAGCGACTTTGAAATGTTTTCAAAAATGGAAAAACGATTTTCCTTAAACCTTTGTCGATAGTCAGTATTAAATGGATAGGGTTTAATATTGATCTTTTTAAAGAAGACTAATTTAAAAAAAAAATGGAAAAAAATTAGGTTTGATAGCTTGGCGACTCCATTGAGGAAGTTAAGAAGGTTATCTGTTTAACTTTCCAAATTTAGAATTAATCTCTAAAAAATCACCTTGTAGATTGTAATTTATTTATCTTTTTTAATTAATTTTTGTCCATAATTATACTAACATTCTTGCAGGGTTAGCCTTATTTTAATTTTTTTAGGGAATTTACTTTATGCACCATAAATGTATGATAGAAATAGTCAAACCTGGACTGCATTAAGATCTTAAGATGGGTGGGCCATTGTGGAGGCTTTGAGTGCTGTAGTGTAACCACTGCTTTGGGGTAGGGGTTGATTAAGCTACCCCTACTTAACCTTGATATGACCAATGAAAATATTCTTTAACAAGTGAGGTCATATGAGCTTAAGAACTTTTAGATCTACCCTTCACGACATCTAAAACCAACAAATAACTAGGAAAGATGGAAATGGAAAGAAATAATAGCTCGAGGTTTCATTGATTTCCCTTATAGCTTTAATATGTTGTAAACATAGAATTGTTGTAAATAGGTCTTATTTACTATAAATAATAATCTTTCAATCTTATAACAAACTTCTTTTTCTTTGTAATTTAGCTTGAGAAATGGCTTATTCATTCAACTCCATCCACTTCAGAGAAAGGTATGTCGATAAGCCTAATAAACCCCAAGCTTATTTTAGACTAATGGCTTCAACACTCAGTTTAAGGGAAAAGGAGACCTTTAATAGCAAAATCAAACCTATTTTATCACTTCCCAGGTTAAAGATTGAGATCAATCTAATCAGGGCCCTAACCAACTTCTGGTAACTTGAGGAAGTGGCTTTTTGAGTTAGGCCTCACCTAATTGGTCTAACACTTGAAGAATATACCTAACTACTTCAAGTCCCTTCCTTAGAAGATATATACACTCCAAATTTGGAAGTTGACCCAGTAAATACATTTTCAAGATTCCTTAGGATAAAAAAAGTTGAAGTAAATAAGGCCCTGAAAAGCTGTAATGGAAACTGCGTCAAATTAAATGACTTGAAAGCCTGGTTAACCATTGAGCTTAGATCCAACAAACAGGGCATCTCCTATGGCAATCCCATAGACTCGAGATAGAACAAAATAAAGGCTTTTATCCTAGCTGCATTTAGGACTCTCTTATTCCTTAATGGAAAGTTCCTCATCCATTTCAGGGTTGTTGAATTAGTAGGCTAGTTTTTTGAAGGAAAATCATATTTCTCAGCCCTCCTCACAAAACAAATCAAAAGCCTCAATATATTAAAGGAGAAAAACAATGGTGCGTTGAAGACTAGCATGGTACTAGTAACGGTTTACTTTGTGAGCCACATGAAGTGTTATGAGCTTGATTTGATCCGAGAAGAATTCGCTCATAGTATTGATTCGATTGATTCTTTTGTCGACAAGATCCATCTCCAAGAAGAGAAGTCTACTTATTGTTAGGTAGAAGTGCTGTGAAATTTCCAAGTTGTTGATATCTTATGGACAACGAGATGGAGCAACTTCAAGAGGGTAATCTTAATTTGTAAAAATAACTAAGTAATACCCCTAATCGAGATAAAATTATACACAAGCTATTACCCTAACAATATGATTAGATAGTTTAGGGGAATTTAAGATATAGTCTACAGGCCCCCACTAGATATCATGACCTTAGATTATGAGAACCTTCAGGTTTCACTATCATAAAAGATGTCTAAACTCTGGGTGATCAAGTAACTATGGGAAACAAGGACCATTAGCCTTAACATTGATTTAGGAGAATGGTTAGGAGAAGTAGATAAGCACAAGGTCACCAAAGAATATCTATATGATCAACTCCATAAGGTAGGGGAGATTTAGTATCGAGCCTTAGAGGTCACCTAACCCGCACTAGCTTAATTAAACTTTGAAATCAAGATCTACATGAACTAAGTGCAAGCTCGTGTAGAAATGATCTATGACGAGTGCAACATATGGTAGGATCTCCTTCAGGGATCTAGACAGCGTTCTTGAGTCTCATAACATCAATTGAGGATGACCTAGAGAAGCTCAAAGAACTTAAAGAAACAAAAGAGCTTAGCCTAGTAAAAAGGAAGGAATCACCAGTAGGATCCAGTAAGTAGAAGAAGGGAATACTGGCCAAGCACTAGAAGAATATCTAGAAATAGGAATACTTTCTTTTTGTATTTTCCTTTTTTTATTTTTTCAAAAGGAAACTTCGAAAGCTGCAAAATAATGAATGAAAATTACCATCTTGCTGGCTAATTGTTGGTTCTGTTCCTTTGCATCCATATGCTACACATCTTTGCATTCTTGTACATTCATTCATTTATTTTTCATGCATCTCATTTTTTTAAATATATTTATGTACTAACTCGTTGAGAAGTGATCTTGAACCAGGTCGTAAAGATAGCTCCCTATCCGAACTCGTTTACAGACTAGAATGAGCAGCCAAGGGAACAACAAAATCAACACCACCAATAGTAGTATCAACCCCAAAGTTATTGATCCTACCGAGCTAAGGTTTCGCTCCTTAGAAAAAACGGTAGGGAAAATTGCAGACCAATTGAGCTTTCGTGCTGACAACATTGCCTTACTTAGATCTATGGCACCATCAAATGAAGAAAGCTATAAAAGCCGATATGGAAAGAATTCTAAAGCACCACTCCTTGAAGCAAAAGAGGCCTATCCTAAAGTCAACCTAGCCTTTGAATCTTTCGAGATAGAAGGGGTCTATTCAAAGGTTAATCTGACTTTTGAGTCGAACACTTTTTCATTCCTGGTCAACCCAAAGCCAGAAACTGACTAAGATTGATTAAAAGAACTAGAAAGCCGGTTAACCCAGTATGTCACTAAAAAGATGAAAATGCTCGAAGGTTATGATGGTTTCAAGTAAGCTAATATTATAGACTTCTCAGCTTATGACTACGGAAGCTTCCCTGAAAAATTTAAGGTACCCAACTTTGACAAGTATAATGAGACTGGCTACCCTAAACTGTACACCAGGTTGTACATACGTAAGATGAGCAAGTATGTACAATATGATTAGCTTATGTTGTAAACCTTTCAAGATAGCTTAATGGGCCTTACTTTAACTTAGTATGCCCAAAACTTAAGTAGTGAAAAATTTAGATTTCCAAAATTACCCTTCACTTGAATACTTGAATTCCTGTTATCATTTGAATTAATTCTTTGACTTGGATTATTTCACTAATAAGCTGCTAAGGCCTAAGATCACTTATTCTTCTTCCCACACTTTAATCTAATCACATCCCTTTATGTATCATCATATCAAGGTTTGTCTAAGGTCATTTGAAGTAGGGCATCATGTGACATGCATTTAATTGACCATTAGTGACATCATCTCACTCATTATTTGATGACACCATTAAGGATTGAAGGATTTGATTGAATGATATCTAAAGAAGATTGAACATAAGGGAAGCTTACAAGAGCTAGAAACTCAGTTCAACATTGTTGAGTAGATTCCTCTAAGACCAGGGACAACATTTTTCTCGTGATAGTATAACATAATCCCTTTAAAATATAACTAATGATGTCTTTCATGCATGAGAGTACTCAGGGTTCTAACTAGTTCTTAAGCACCTTCATGTAATTCCCACCTGTTATGACTATTATTGTTATCTAACCTATTGTTACTTTACTAACGCCTAGGATTGCTACACCAGATGTCCTTTAAAGAATTATATAAATTATATACTTATAGATTATGAAGGTGTGTTGCTAAAAAAGATGGTGTTTAAACATCCTTGCCCTTAATTTGGCGCCACTTTCTAGGAATGCAAGAGCTCAACCTAGAGGTTCTTCATCTTTCCATTACAATCTATAAATACTTGTGATTGGTATAGGTACACCTGGTGATAGGATTCAGAGTATCGTCCTAACCAAATGTCAAAGCCCAACTCATCCACTCCTTACTCGGATATCTCATTTGATCACTTATTTTTGCTTATGTTATTTAGACTTCTTATTTTTTGTATTTTTCTTAAATTACCCTTATGTTTATTTTGTGTTTATAAGAATGCCACTAGGATATCCTTTTAGTTCTTTTATTTACAATTTTTCCACTATGTATAAATATAATACATGTATAAGGTTATAGATAGAATTTGACATATTAATGGAAAACCCTTAAGACTTTTCTCTTGGAAAACTCCCCTTTACCCACTCTTATCAATCCCTATAGAAAGGATTGTGGTGAGTAATCCTATCTCTCGGACCAGTGTGTTACATTCTGTAAGTTGTAGGCCGTGTAAGATCTCGTTAGTGTGTCATATCCAGCTAGATAATTTACGGATTTACTAAACCCCTCCTTTTATTTTCTTGTTTTTGTTTATTGTGGTGCCTCTCCATATGTATGACCTCGAAGAGGCATCAAATTCGCTGGTATCAAAATAAGGTTCCATCGAGGGAGCATGTTAGGTTCCATGAAGTTTTTGTTTGTGTACTACAGGTGGTTGCTATGTTCTTTCTGTACCATAGTAAGTGTGTTGCAATTATTTCGTATTTGAAAAGCTAATAATTTGTTGGTTTTTTCATATCACAGATAATTTATTTATTGAAGAATTTGTGAATTGGGTTTTTGCCAATATGTAAGGTCACCTTACTCTTGGGTTAATCTGCAACATCCTTTGCGTGGAATTGTTGATGAGCTTAGTTGATGTCTCTTTTGCAACACTCGTACGTTTGATATTTACTAAGTATATATATATGTATATATATATATATATATATATATATATATAGAGAGAGAGAGAGAGAGAGAGAGAGAGAGAGAGAGAGAGAAAGAGAGAGAGAAAGAGAGAGAGAGAAAAGAAAGAAAGAAAATGACAATGAAAATGATGAAGAAGACTATTATGTGTTGATGTTAAAATTTCGTGATTTTCATGTTTTGTATTGCTTGAAGCCTCAAAGAAGAGAGTATTGAATATGAGTCTTTGTTTTTCATATCAATATCTATACGTAATTATTGTAGCCATGGGTACCGTATGGCTACTGGGGTTTTTATCTAAGAATTGGTTTCTTTACTTAATGTTGTTGGTTTGAGAATATGATGCTAAAGGTTTAAAATAAGTGATTTTTACTTTTTATGTATATGGGTATACGAAATCAAGTGTGAGATTGTGGGTTTGTTAATAGTCGTCATCGAAGTGTGGTGTATAGTTGGGATACCATATGGTGGTGTTATGTTTATACTTTGGGTTTCTCGAAATTTAAGTTAGCAGCTCTATTGTTATGCAAGCGAGACAGTGTTGTGCCACAATTTTGTGCAGCAAGTGTGCAGGTGTGAATCCGTGGTTTTGAAATTACAGCTATAGGAAAGTAAATTGAAAGGTGTAGGATTGTGGTCATACGCTTGTGGTTAAGTTGTGTTGTTGGTGGTCGTGACTGAGTGTTAGAGTCATGTGGGTCTGTGAGATTTCATCTGTTGGTCGCCGGAGTTGTGCCATTGGTGGCAACATTCTTTCTCGAGTGGGTTTTACTGTATCTGCGTAAACTAGAGTTGCAATTTCATATAATGAGCTGTAACATGCGTGGTCAAGATTTGGGTAGTGCATTGGTGCTTCGTGGTAGCTGTGTTATTGTATATAAAGGAGACTAAACTTAATGGTTGTTGTAATAGTTGTTTATGCAGCTGTATTGGTGTGTTACAATGGTGGCCATGTATAATGCTTTGGCATCTTGGTCGCATGTGGCCAAGTCGATTAAAACTAGTAGTGCTTGCCGTAATTGCGAGTTGAGAGTTGGTTTTAAAGTTGCAATGTTGTGTGTAATAGTATTATGTAAATCTGTGTGAAATAGAGTTGTGCTTGAGAGAAGTGTTTATGTTGTACCTGTGCTTGCTGCTATATTGAAGTGTCGAATTGTTATTCTAGGGTGATCTGCAAGGATATTGAGTGAAGTGCCTTATATGCTAGAGAGCTAATTATTGCAGTGTGTACTAAACCATGTTGCTTGTGTTTACTAAGCTGAATATATCATAGTAAAGTGTAGTTGGTGTTGAGACGAAGCATGTTCAACTACCGATCTAGTGTGAGAGTGTCAAACTAAAAATCCAGAGCTGAACTAAATTGAGGAAGTATCTGATCTCAAAGTTGTTGCAATCCAAAGTGGTGAGCTAAACTTTAGTGTTGCCAAGCTATTGTAATTTTTATCCGAGCTACTATCGTATTAAAATTGCTGAGTTGAATTACTTCAAAGTTATCGAGTTGCTGTGTAGAATTTATCTGAGCTTGTTGTGTAGTGCACAATTATAAAACTGAGCTATTCTATTCTACACTTACCAAACCAAACAAGAAAAGAGTCCAAGCTGCTAATTTATCAAATTGCTGTAAGCTCCATCTAATGCTGAGCTGATTAAGTTTTGTGCTATTGTGTATGGGTACCGAGCTAAGGTAGTGGTTATTGTCCAAATTGAAGTGAATCTAAAGCTTCTTATGAGTTTGATTACTTAAGTGCAGAGGTTGCATGCTCCTTGAATCATTGGTTACCGAGTTGATTTGTTGAGTTGTATGAAGTATCGAGTTCACATGTGTGACTTGAGAAATTACCGAAGTGAACTAAGTGACTTGTGGTGTTGCATTGCCGAGCTTGCATGTCCAAGACAAGGTGAATTGTCACAAAAATAAATTCAATTTTCTAAACTCTAAGCTATTTCAATCAAAAGCGCCGAGCTGAGTGAACTTAATAATCGACCTAATTCAAGTGTTGTTGAACTTAAGCCAAGCTATCTTCTATCTAAATTGCCTAGCTGTTGTGAAGTGTACATGTCTAAGTTCTTGGTTGAAGTGTCGAAGTGAAGTGGAAGATTTGAGTCGTATAAGAATCCGAGCTATTATATCCTAGATGCCCGAGCTATTGTTTCTATCTTACTTGGCTACTAATATACTGAAGCTAAGCTAGTTAAGTTGTAGTGGGAGTACATCATATTTTTCGAACAAGAGAAGGAAAGTGAGACCGAGATGACTTATTATATATTGAACAAACCATATCTAGTTGAAATTGTGTTCGAGCTAATTTAAGTGTCTAAGTTGAGCTCTTACAGTATGCTTCTAAGTTAAACTCTAGACTCTAAGTTGTTATGATTTGACATGCCAAGTTGCTTGTTGATTAGAGACAAATCTACGCCAAATTGTACAATTGTCAAGCTGATTAAATTCCTATTTGTTGAGCTTATTTTATGTGTGTGTCAATGATTAGAGTGTTGATTGTACAATAGCAGTATGGACCAGAGTGCTAGTATGTGAGGTTAGTTTCTTTGGGAGTTTATAGCAATTCTGTTTTGTTTAAATTATGCTACTGAGTTTGCCTTTCAAGTCATCGAGCTAACAAGTGTTGTACAAATTGTCGCAATTCTAGTACCGAGTTGCTATGAGGAAGTCAATTACAGTGCTTAAAGTTGTTGTTTTAACTGTATTGAATTGTTGCTTTATGTGATCGAGTTGTTGTTGGGTTTAAATTAGAGTGTTTGTGCATGAACAAAGCTTCCAACACTTAAGTGTCTGAGCTGCCTGTGTGAAAGCATAATGTGCAAAGTCATTGTAATTCCAAAATTTGTTAAGTTACTATCGAGAAAAGCACATTACATGAGAAGTTTCTAAGTTGTACACTCGTTCAAAGTTTGAGGTTAGCAAAGAAATGTACATATCTAAGCTGTCATATTGTATGAAGTGTTATGCTGTCGTATTGGTATGAAGACTCATCGAGCTGATTATTAACTACTGCTTGGATATAGCATGCTGACCTCTTTAGAAAACTACTAAGCTATTGAATGTAGTGTACGTGGCAAGTGTGTGTATTGAGTTTAACAATGCAGCCAAACTATTTGAAAATTTTGTTTATGTTATCCAAAGTGAATTCAAATAGCAAGTTCTTGAAGTGTTAAGTCATATAAATTTACTATCTATTACATGCGTGTCGGAATAGATCGAAAACATTATATCTTATCCAATTCATGATTTTAATTCAATATTGTTGAGTTGGAATTTACTCGACATAGCATCTAGAGCTTAACATAGACATTGTAATGTATGAAGCTTAAGGATGAAATTTTCTTGCTAAGCCATAAATCTTACTTTCCTATATGTGCTGGAACAATTACAGATTTTACTTGCTAGGATTAAGGAGATCAAGGATGAAATTAGATACTAAAAGAACTCCTGATTTGAAGGAAGGGAAGTAAGAGTTGAGGATGATAATTAGGTTGAAAAGGAAGGACAAGTGTTACTACTTAAGGCTTATGTTCTTGATGTAATCCCATTGCCATTGACACCTGGTGCTATTGATGATCATACGTACTGCTATATTAGTCATCCACACGTCAGATTCTTTTATTTTGATTTACCGATTATGTGATATAGTAGTATTATGCCTATGAGAAGTTATAGGTTGCTTATTGGTGTTTTTTAAGGTCATAGTGATGGATATTCCTATTTGGGCTGTGTTGTTCTTATCCACAGTTCTGTTACATTAGAAGAATTTAAAGGATATAGATAGAGGAGAGAGGAATGGAGTTGTGAGGAAGCGGCTAAGGTGAAAAATGTTGGAAATGAAGTTGAGGAGCTAACATTCGAAGAGTATGAAGCTTTAGAAACACTTGTGGAAGTGGAGCAGTTTGAGCTCTTACATGTTCAAATTCCTCGAGCTCATGTCATGTTTAAGCCTAAAGTTATGTTATTCCTCATGATTGATAGTTGTTGGAACTACTTAGGGGTAATTGATAGGGTATACGATGAGTTGAAGGAATGGTATCTAATGAAGAGCTTAGTTGATTGTGTTTAAAAGTGTGTAAGTGGGTTAAACGGGCCAACCTAACTAGACCCATTTTGGCTCGCAGGTTAAATGGGCTGGGCTTATTTGGCTCGATTTTAAACAGGCCAAAAAACTTCTACCCAAACTCATTTAAAAAGTAAGTTAAATGGGTTGGCTCGTGGGCCAAAGACATAAATGTGCTAAACAGGCCAGCCCAAATTAGCCTACTTTGGTTTATAGGTTAAAGGAGTAGGGCTCATTTAGCTCACTTTTTAAACAAGCTAAAACACCTTAGCCCAAACTTATTTAAAAAGCGGATTAAATGAGTCGACTTATAGGTTAAAGCCTACTTGCATACCTCTAATTATGCTTATGATGAGTGGAAAGAACGTTGATATTTGTTTTGATTATTGAGCTAAGCTATTGTAGTTTATTTCTATTTTGCTCTTGCAGATTTGTTTTGGATCTAGGTGGAAGTTTTAGTAGTCAATTGTCAAGTTTCGAGTCAAAACTTTTCAAGAGAAGGATGATAGGATTCAGGGTACTGACCCAACCAAACGTCGAAGCCCAACTCATCTACTCCTCACCTAGATATCTCATTTGATCACTTATTTTTGCTTACGTTATTTAGACTTCCTATTTTTTATATTTTCCTAAATTACCCTCATGTTTATTTTGTATTGATAAGAATCATCCTTTTAGTTCTTTTATTTATAAGTTTACCACTATGTATAAATAGAACACATGTATAGGGCTTTAGACAGACTTTGAGATATTAATGACATCTTGAGACTTTTCTTTTGGAAAACTCTCCTTTACCCACTCTTATGAATTCCTTTAGTAAGGATTGTAGTGAGCAACCTTATCACTTAGATCGGTGTATCACACTCGGCGAGTCATAGATCGTATAAGATCTTATTGGTGTATCATATCTAACTAGATAACTTATTGATTTGTTAAACTCCACCCTTCCCCCCGCTTTTTATTTTCTTGTGTTTGTTTATTATGGTGCCTCTTTATATAAATGACCTCAGAGACGCATCACCTTGCAACTCTATGGTCACCTCTTAATTTAAGGTTGATATCCTAGAATTAAAGGTGAGCAATATGTGCAACATAAATAGTAATACGTGAGATGGACCAAAGAAGGTACTAGATGAAGCTGTTGAAGTTGTCAAGACATACTTAAGGCAATATATGGAAGGTAGAGTTAGCCCCTTACATCTTAAGTCATTATTGTTGCTAAGCACATGATGCAACATTTTACATCTCAAGCCATCATCGTTTATCCAACAGATGATACAACATTTCTTTATATCCTAAGCCATTATTGTTGCTCCAAGTACATGTATTTTGATGCCTCAATCCATCAGTATTGCCTTAATGCTTGGTGCATTAGTCTTAAATCTTGAGCCATATTGTTGTTGCATGTGATGTAGCCTTAATATTTAGAGTTGTCACCTTTCCTTTGATAAGTGATGCGATTCCTTAATTTCTAAAAGCAATTACAATCGCTTAGAATGTGATGTAACCTTAATATTAGAGCAATCACCACTTCATTAGCATACGTGAAGACTTCAAATTTGGAGCCATCATTAGCATGAATATGCTTATCAAATGGTAAGGATGGGTAGAGGTATCCATCAAGTTTAAGGCGGGACAGGTATAGTATAAGTATTATGAGGAAGAAATGAACATGACCTTAGAGTATTTGAGATCCGATATAAACGGTTAGTTGAAAGAATTTAGCTTAGAGCCTTTACTTGAGACTTTAAAGCATACTTGCTCTAATGGTATAACCTTTTCATGATGAATTAACATGGAAATGGGAATAGTGCCTCAAGCAAATAGGAGTTCTTCATGTTTGAACCAAAAACAATAAAAACTAACCATAAGTAGGAGAAGAGATGCATGTGGGATATAGAAGGTTAATGAGTGTCAAATTTGCGATTTCACATTCTATTAACTAGGAAAAGCCCAATAAAAATTGTAAACTTTGTAGTGTAATATGAATTAACTTGCTGTAGCAACCACAAGACAATGTATGTGTTGTAGGGATTGATGGCCAACCAGATCAAATGCAGCTAGTTTTCCTCAAAATTTACATTAGTAAAGTATGTAATGTCCATAGCTTGAGGCAAAGCACTTAATCGGCTAAGGTGGCTCTATTCTGACTTATCGACTTAAAGGAAACTTCGGATATAAGCCTATATCATTTCTATAATTGGATTTCTGGGGTGTTGAGAACCAAAGTGGAGAAGGAAAACCCAGATCATATGCTGATATCCCTAACTAACAGTTTAGTGAAGGAGTAGAGATGGAGGTATAATTGGAAGCAACCACTCTTTGAAGAAAGTGTAATGGCTCATTGGTGTAGCTCAATGGAATAGAAAATAAGTCTTTAAAATTTTACTAGGGGGATATTCAATTGCGTTTTTTATGATAACAGTGGAAGATATAAAAAATGAGAATGGCCAATGAAAGACATCCTACGTGCCAATAGAGGGCTTCATAGATCTATTGGGAAATAGATCCATGGTAGACTGAGTCTTAATAAGGATGGTTATTGTCAATGATGATGATGTTATTCATGTCATTACTGTCTACGGAAAAATAGTTCCACAGACATTGGTATTCACAATAAAATTTCCCTTTACAACATGTTGCAACTAAGCACATTAGAATCAACCAAGGGCGGTGAGCTTATAAAGGTGTTGACTTCCAAGTTGTCCAGTGCTAGTAAAGCTTCAGAATTTTTTATTACTCCCTTTCAAAGTTTCCAAAGTGTAAATATAACTCTTCAAACTCGCATGGGTTCCAAAAATCGTGTAAAATATAACCGTAGCTTTCACAATTAACGCAACTTTCATTAATGCTCCAGTAACATACTCTGTATTATTGAAATTGTCAGTTAACCAAATTATGAAACGGATGTTAGTTCGATTAATCGAACGTTATTAAAAGTATATGTCGACATGAGTTTTTGTCGATAATATTAATTAGTTAATAATTTCAAAACATTTGGGAAAAGTCCTAATAGTCTTTCAACTATCTATTTTAATAACTCTATCTCTTATCTCTGCGTAAATTCATAGGGGTTTCATGTTATATAACTCTCTCATATGTTATGCATCTAATAGAAAGAGTTAGCTATTTAATAATCTATTTTTTCATACATACCTACTTATGAGAGGAAAAATTCGAATATTAAAAAAATGATTATATAGTGCAGTGATTTTTGAGTTATAATAAATAACTACGAATTATAATATATAAGATCTTATGATTGTAAAAATGAAACTGCCAAACAGTTTTTTGCTAAGGCTGTTGAAAATTATAATGGAGACAATTGACGGGTTTTCATATGGTTAATAAACTCATTTTCCATTTTATTAAATGATTGTATTATATAACCAGTTTTGGGCGATTGTACCGTAGTGTGGAGGCCGTGTACTACTAATTTCCAGCGGATATCAAACCTGGACGTGTGGTGGACAGTACTAACTTTTCATTACAAAAAAAAAAAAAAAAACAAAGTAAAGACAAAAAACAGACGGTGATTATAAAAATCAGAATAGAAAGATAAAGCCCAACTTGGCCAACTTACCTCTCCCTATGGGAGTTCACCTGTAGCTGTAGCCCATTTGCCTTCTTATAGGCTACTTGTAGTCGGTCGATAATGGTGATGAAGTTAAAAGAGCATTTAAATACTGTTCTAAAACAGGCCTTTTAAACTGAACTTCTTTCATTAAACATAAACAAGTAAACATAAAACCGACGTCGGTAGTAAAACCAGAATCAAACTCCAACTCCAACTCAAACTCTCTCCAATTCATCCCCTATTTCCCTTCTTTTTGGCACACCGACATAAATTCCCTTCTCTGTTGTGTGAACACTCCCCTCAGTCGTATCTTCTCTTATTTTCGCATGTTTTTGGCATCACCCCTCTATTTAATAACCTAAGTACCCAAAAAAAAAAAAATCATGTTCCATATTTATCACAAAACGTGGTTATATTAGAGAGATAGAGAAGCCAAGTCATGCTCATATGGCGGCGGGCAAAAGTTTGAATTTTCTGTGATTCTAATTTCGACAGCAATAAAACTTTGCACGACAATTTTCCACCGAAAAAGGCTGGTCGTATTTTTACCCGAGAAGATCATTTGACTCGGTCTAGTCCGATTCCTCACATTGGTTGCCTTTTTGGGAATAAGGAGTGCATGTGCTTACTCAAGGTGGCGAACCAGAAAGGAGGTACGGGAGGCAGCCGCGGTTGCGAAGCCGGATTCTCAGGCATAGGCGGCGGTGACAGCGTCAGCGACCCTGATGATTCCATCCATGAAGGGTTGCCACATGTCCAAGGATCAACCCCACCGCATCCACAAGCTCATGATGTAAGCGTGTACGATTATGGTTATGATTATGGTTATGGTTCCACCACCGACTTTGCAGCGCAGCTCGGTCACGCCACCGAGATGTCGGATATGGTATCCGCGTTGAGGCAGGTCGTTTCCGGGCACCAAGCTGGTGGAGACTGGACATCTGCGTCTGGGTTTGGTGGAGATACTGGTCCAGCACCTTGTTTAGGCGGGGATTCATCTTTCGGTCAGTATACTTCATCTTCATGCTCTGCATCACCGCCTCTATCGGCTTATTCGTCGAGTTCGGTCGGTTTCGGCTCGGTTTCGGGTTCCGTAGCAGGGCCGTGGATTGGAATTAAAAGAGAACGTGAGGAAGGGAATTCGGGCCCGTTGATTGAATCGATTTCTAGGATTTGTGGAGTTTATCGGGGTGGTGACTATGGAAGTTCCCATGTCGAGTCATCTTCTGTTGCGACCGGTTAGTATTACATTTTGCACCTTTCTAGATTACCCTTTTTCCATCTCTTCATTTCTATCGTTTCAGTTCTCAGTGATTTTCTCTCCCTCAGATGCTGCTATGTGCAAATAACGATTGAAATTATAGAAAAAAATTACACGGAGAAATTAGCTACTATATAATCTTTAGGGCTATCCTTCTATCACTATATATTGGTAATTTTAGCAAAGGCAAGCATGTTAGCCGATGTAACAGTGAAAATTGCCAAATGAAGAGAGTACTATTTATTCTCATCTATCCGTTCCTTGTTGTTTTGATTTTATATATGCCCTGAGCAAAGAGTCACCGTCTCTTTATGACTTCCAGCAGAAGATGCAGCAACCACCACCACCACATCAACAGTAGCTACTCCATCTGCGGCAGCTACCATTGAGACGGCGCCGCCAACACCATCCAGCGAAGCGGCATCTGCTTCCGCATCAACATCACAAGAAGAATCTGGGGAGAGGCGGCGGAAGTACAGAGGAGTGCGGCAGAGGCCATGGGGCAAATGGGCAGCGGAGATAAGGGACCCACACAAGGCGGCGCGTGTATGGTTAGGCACTTTCGAGACAGCCGAAGCAGCAGCTCGCGCTTACGATGAGGCCGCTTTGAGGTTCCGTGGCAACAGGGCAAAACTGAACTTCCCTGAACATGTCCGTCTTTCCGTACAGAACCAGAACCAGGGCAAGAACCAGAGTAACCTCTCTTCAACCGTACAAACAAACAATCCCAGGATTCCGATTTTACCCCTTCACCAATCTCAGCTGTCCTTTCATGGTCATCCTCCGGACTATAACACGCCTTGTGTTTCGGATAATACGATGATGAGAGACTACATTGAGTATACACGTTTGCTTCAAGGCCAGCCCACTAGTCTCTTGGATCAACTGCGGAGTTCTCCACGACAATCTCCTATGTTCTCTTCGACTTCTTCGTCGGTCCTTTCTTCGGCTTCGGCATCGATAGCTTCCTCTGTTTCTTATCCTTTGTTGTTTTCTGGACAACACCATTTGGGTTATTTACGGCCAAGTCAAAGCCATGCCACCAGCGGTGGCAATGATAATGGTGGTGATGGAGATTTTCCAACGCAGTCGTGGTCCGGTTCCAACCCTTCTTACCCTCCTTCCACTAGTTGATTATTTGTCCATCATGTCATAAATGTTTCCAGGCTATCTTCTACTTCTTTCTATCTTTTTTTTTTTTTTACTTTTTTATATATATAGAAAATACGAATTTTTTTTTTATAATATACATGAGGAAAGTTTTTTTTTCCCTTTTTGCCCTCTAAAGGAAAGGGATTTTTCTTACACGAAAATAAAAAAAAAAAGAAGATTTATTGTATTTTTCATTTTATATGTGTACGTAGAAATGTTCATCAGGTTGGGTTGACTCAGTCTGAAACCACCGATTCATGAGTCCGATTCATGAGTCGCTAAGAGAGTGAACTAAGTCTAGTATCTTGAATCGTGATTTTTTTCTCGAAATATCCTTAATTATTATAAATAATTTGTAAACAATTTTTCTTTTTTTTTTTTTAAATTAAATCTAAAACTTTATAATGTTACTCATGAATAAAAAATTTTATTTTTTGTTTAATTTTTTTCAATTTTGAAATAATTAATTTGAACCATGTAAGCGTGAATACGTGATATTATATTATATATAGTATATGTATATGATAGTATATATATACTATATACTTATTCACATTATATATATAATATATTATATATAGTATATATATAGTCTTAAAAAAATGATATATATAGTATGTTTCTATTACATTTATATAGTATATATATATATAATTTTTGGAATTAGCTCGATTTTGAATAATCAAGCTAAATTATCGGTTCACGAATGGTTCTACTCATCGGTCTAGTGGTCTATTAGTTTAATGGATTGCGATGATTGAATTGTTTAGGCTCTTGAGATCTAATGGTTCAATAGTTAGTTTAGGCCTATATAAGACGAGCTTAAACTAATTCACGGTTTAAAATGGGTTATTACATAGGTCTATGTATAGGTTATATTTTAGTTATATAATTTTGTTTTTCGTCAATTTTCATCTTAAGCATGCATTATTTGTTTTTTTACATAATTGACCTTTTGAGTCTCATTTTGCATTTTCACTTACCAAATCCTAATTCCATCATAAAAAATAAGGATTTTAAAACTAGTAAATGTAATAAAAATGTTACACTTTGCTTAAAATTAAATAGCTTAGAACAAATATAAATTTTGATCCAAATAGTTTTAAAATAATTTTTTAATAATAAAATAAGAAAATATATTGATAAAAGACAAAAGTTGAAGTTATAACAACTTGGAGAGAAAACATTATGCAGAAGTAAAACCCCATAAGAACTACAGTTTTAGAAATGAGAAAAATAATACTAAGTGTATAAAGTGAAAAAAAAGGTGAATTATTGATTACAATTCTTTTTATTTATCTTAATTAGGCAATAGGTAAGATTAAGGATAGTTACACGATAAAGGTCTTTTAGATAGGGATGCTACTTAGCCATCATATTGCAACTCTTTAACTTAGATTAGAGTGAATGAAATGTTCATAAATTACATACAATAATTACTTGATAATTTGTTTATACTATTCCATTTGTATATGATTCTTACCTTTTACCTTTTATTAAGCTATGGTTTACTTACTCTCTGATAGATTTGCTTGTAGGATCCAAGTAATCATGCTATGTGACAATCACCTCAAGATGTGTAAAATGGATGTATTTAGGCTTGAGAAAAGTAGAATCGATGAGGATTATGTTTTTGGAACTTTTTGTTTTTTGTGGGATCAAATAATCTAGTTGGATTTCTACTTTTGAGTCATATCATATACTTATATATTTTTATAAATACTCCGTATTTGGCCTTATTGTAAATATAAGTTTATTATGAATATAAATACTAGTATATTTGTGGAATTGTGAATGCTTTAAAGTAGTTTATCATATAAGTCTTGTGTGTATTAAGATTATGCTAGTGACTAAGCAAATAGCTTTTGACATAAAATTGATATACATTACGGACTGTTACTTACTAGTTAAAGGATTTATAATGGGTTTTACAAAACTTGAACTATTCTATTACCCTGTGGGGCATCTTAAAACCCGTTTAAGAACCATATAAGGTTTTTATCTTGTTCTTATAACTTACTTTGATAATGTTAGGAAAACCCAGTTTAAAACCCAACCCATCCTACTATATGTAAAAGATAAATAAATAAATAAATAAGCATTACATCCTTATCACAAGTGTTGCCAAAATTAAACTCCATCAAATTTCTCCGACATCACATCACATTATACATGCCATAGTATACCACATATTGAGAGAGAGAGAGAGAGAGAGTAAAGAAGGACATGGTCTTAACGTTTCAACTTGTAGATTATTTTTTTCTTTTTAAGTTATTTCCCTTCTTCATTTTTATTCCTCATCGGTTAAACATAACATACAAAATATATATATATATATATTAATTAATTAATTTTATCAAGTTTGGGTTTTCCTATTGGGGTTTTTTACAAGTTTTACAACCCGTCCCAAAACTCAATAAAGTTTAACTCTATAAAGTTTTTACTAGTTGGACGAATTGGATAGCCTATAATATAAAGACTACCCAGTAGCATCCCTAGGTAATTCTATTTTGCGGGCTAAAGAACCATGGTGCATCAATAAGTTAATAATGATGTAATGAAGTTTTTTCCTACTGAATCCATGTGATAATAATAGGGAGACATATTTAGTATAAATTGCTATCAAATGACCAAATATTAAGTCTCAAAGGCATTATGATATTCAGTAGCACTACTATAAAATACATTGTTATTAGAACTTGTAAAGTTAGTAGATAAACCATGTTTGCTATTTTTGAACAATGCTGCTAGAAAGTGAACACAATGATATTTTAAAATAAGACAAGACTTGATATTAAGTTGATGAATGCCATTAAGATGTCCTACAACGAGGTAACGGTAGTAGCATCCAATTAGCCTTATTACCATCCTTAGCTAACATAAGTCAAAAGTAACAGAAAATTCCCTTGATATTGAGTTTTAATCGAGAAATAGTTAGATAATATTCAATGTGTATAAAATGCATTAATACTTGCACGAATGAATATAGGCAAAAAAAAGAAAAATAAATAGAAGTTAGGAATTCCTTGGGATCAACTAGAGATAACGCGGCCTTGATCTTTAGAGCTCGGATTGAGTTACTCTCCTCATCGCCTTAGCACCAAGGAGAATTAAGGGGAGGGAAGGGAGGCAAATGTTGATAAGCCTTTTTGGACCGAGTTTTGAAGGCCCAAGCTTAGGTGTTTAGGCATGCTTAAATCACTTGAGCACCCTTCAAGGCCAAAATCCCAATCCTCCCTCGATAGGCCTTAAAGAATGGGTTGGCCAAGATCTGGACACTAGCAAACGATTAATGCGCTAAGCACCCATACAACTCACTTGGAACTGCCTTAAAGGTTCTCTGACCTAAGCCAATAGAAGATATTTGAGCCCCCAACAAAGTTGTAAGGGCACCCAACTCCTAGGCACTTAAGCCTTAAGCCTCGAGGACTCAAGTTCTTGAGAATAGACAAGTCTACAGCTTGACAAATCCACTTCAACCTTGAGACCTCAAGCACACACTAGGTGTTCAACGCCTTAGTTAAAGAGCACTACTCCTCAAGTTGCTCTGTTCAACTTCCTTCTCTCTCCTCATTAAATGTTACGTATCAACTTACTGTATAACTTAGGAGTCTAGCCATCTAAGGTATGGTGGCTACCTATGTTGATGAGACAATTTCCCCTCCTAAGGTTCATTAACCAATTGAAAGGGGCTACCCTTTTTTTGTATTGAGCATACCTCCATGCCTAGATTGTGTACAAGCTAATCTTCATCCAACGTGTATCCCAGGCAAGTAAGCTTTGTGTCATAATTTAAGTGGTTGATGAAATATGTTGCTATTAACGAAAATTTGAAATTTGTATAGTTTTGGGAGTATGGAGAAATATGAGTTACCTATTATTTACTAATTAGAATAGTCTCATAAAACTAATGAACTACATCTAACTAAATAAAAAATGTAAATATGATTTTTTTAACGAAAACCAGTTCATTAGTTTATTATGGTTTCACTTTGTAAAATAAATCTAAGCATGATATGAAAAATTGAAATCAAAATAAGACATGCCGGTTTAGAAACAATAAAGGTGATCATCTAAGTTCTAGGTTGGTTAGACCCCTACATGGGAGGAACTTGTAAAACTATAGTTATTTGTTCGTAAAGCTAACTTTTGCTAAAGCATCCACATATTTTCCTCTTTCATGTGAAAATAGAGAATAAGACAAATTGCTTCACCAATTTTATGAACAACCATAAGCAATAGTACTCGATAGACAATTCTTAGATACAAGCTCAAATAACCACTGAATCAAGGTCTGTCATTGATGCTTTAAGGTTAGAGGCCTACTTTTTTGTTGCTACAAATATACCATTTACTAATCACAGTCCATTGTAATTTATCCGTTTAAAGATCATCTTCATTCCCAAAGATATTATGTAGATCCTTTTAGCACTCGATTTGAGCAAACAACCCATACGATTGTCTCTCTTCCTTTAAACTTTTATCTAATCACCAACTCTTTACTAGCTTCTTTTGTATTATGTTGATCAAACAAACCAAACAAAAATACTAGAAATGGCTTGACTAGTTTGCCTAATTGACATTAATTCATTCTTAGTTTGTGTTGTTGCATTCTCACTATCTAAGTTATTTCTATCTACCTGTTGAAGAATGTTGGTTTTATTCCTCTTCTCCTTTTTTTTTTTTTTAGACAAAATGCATGCTTTGTTATGTCCAATACATCCATATAAAGGACGTAGTTTTACAAGACCTTTATTTTGTACTTGATACGAAATCTTACTTGTTACAATGGTATAGACTATAGACGTAGGGAGAATTTAGATTGATCGAGACACATATGTAAGCAAATTTTTCTCTTTTTAGACCAACAATATATGTGTCAAAACAGAGAACATGATCGATTCCTTCACCAATTTCATGAATAGCCTTCGAGGAATAGTACTCCATGGGTAATTCTTGGATATGAGAGGTTCGTCATTGATATTTTAAAGTTAGACTCATATTAAAAAAGAATCATTTATAATCCATAATTCATAGTAAATTACCTATTGAAGATCATAAAAGATACTACATAGAAAGACAAGTCCATATGAACTATATTGAAAATACTTAAACTTTTTCATAATTTCTTCAGTCAAAATTTCATTACTTTGAAAGTCTTAGTTTGGTTTTATGATCTTTAAAATGAGAGTATTTCTCAATAGAGTTCTAATCACAAATTACATTTCTCAATATTAGAAAAATGATGATCTCCATTATCTTCAGCATTTGAGGGAGAGGATCTTGAGACTCTTGAGAGGGGATATTCCCTAAGGAGGATGTTTGACATTTTTTTTACTCAAATGATTTATTAAAATTATAAGTAGTTTATTAGTTGGGGAAAAGTTATGTAGCTGAATATTTGATTTTATGTATTTAAGTTAAAAAGTGTCAAAACTAAACTAAAATAAAATAAAATCTTTACATACAGTAGAGCTATAAATATTAACAGAACTCATTTAACCACACCACTTATATATAGTTGTAAATCCTCGTCTTCGTCCTTAAGTTTCTTCACATTCCATACACTTACTGGACTATAATTGTTTTTCAGTTATATTTGGTAGATGGATATAATTGGTTGGTTTTGTTTATTATTCGGGTATACAAAAATTATATATATATATATATATACTATAGGTAAAATTTTAAAGAATTTTTTTAAATTTTAACTTAGGCGCAAATTAATCATCAGAACATTTAAAAGATACTTTAGAACTCTTAAATTTTGATAAATTAGTAAGATAAGAACATTTTCTTTTTTAGTTAAAAAAATTACACTATCATCAAAATTTAGTACGTTTTTAAAATATATCTCAATAAAATCAGGAGGTATTTTTATACCAAAATTAAAGTTTACTAAAATTATTCTTAATTAGGTGTGTTATTTTCTAATTATCAAGGTTTAGGTGATTTTAAAGTATATTAGGGAGCTAAGTTGCGTTTAAATCGGAGTTTGGAGAATTATTTGCAAGTTTTATGGGAAATAAATTATAACATATGTTATATGTTTTGGTTACCTATTAGATTATACGGATGCGTTTGACTATAAATTCTAGGAAATAAATTTAAGTGCGTGTAAGTCACGAAAGCTCAATTGTTATATAGTATTCTATACTTATTTTAGAATTGCTATATGCCTGGCCCAATTGGTGTCGTTTGACCTCCTAGAAACATCTAGCATAGATATTATTTTCGTGAAATATCTCGGTACGCCAGTCGATACATGTCTCCCTCGGATACATAGTGATGACGTATACAAGCAGCTGAGGAAGAAGGTACAAATGATAAATTAATAGAGTGACAAAATTGGTGTCAATTAAGGATATGTTGATGTTTACGTACTCATCATGATCTTTAACAAGAAAGAAGATGTGGATGTAAGACGTCATCTATTTGAAGTTGTCTGTTCTATTGATTACAGCCACAACTTTCATTAAAATAATTCACTCTTCTTTTTTTTTTGGCCCTTTAACATCGTTGAAACTACGTTCAATCTACCATGGAGACATGAAGTTCCCATATATCCAATCTTTATATTTGCACTCCCTATTCTGTGAATGGATAAAGATGTCCCATTAAATTTGGGATATGTCAACTTTTCAATTTTAAATTTTGAAATTGTTGAATTTTACACCTATCGAGCTCTTTTCTTTTTCTTTTTTTTTCCCTTTTTTCCTCTTCAAATATTTATAAAGCCCTTACTTGCCAAGTTTTCTTTCGTTAAATATTATATTTCTTTGAATTTTGATTACTCAGTTTGCATATATTATTTTTAAAAAATAGCGTGACAAACTCATTGGTTAAAGAAAATAAGTATAAACAATAAGAGGAAAGGTAATAATTTAACTAAGTGAAATGTAATATTTAGTAATTTTAAATTTTTTTGGAAAAAAAATGATGATTTTGATGCTTTCCCTATTAAGTTTGTGCCCTTTTGTTGAATAGTAAGGCTTAAAGACTTTCCTACTTACAAGAGCACAAACCCGTGCAAAAACATGGGCATCTGCTAGTTATATTACTCGTATATTATCAAGCAACCCTTGCCGAATTCCTATAATATTTTAATTAATACCAGGGTCACAATAAAATAAAATTTTAACTAAATATTATTTTAATTATTTGAATTTTGATTACTCAGTTGGCATATATTATTTAAAAAAAAACAGCGTGATAAATACTAATTGGTTAAAGAAAATAAATATAAAAAATAAGAGGAAAGGTAATAATTTAACAAGTGACGTGTAATATTTAGTAATTTTGAATTTTTTTTTAGAAAAAAATGATGATTTTGATGCTTTCCCTATTAAGTTTATGCCCTTTTGTTGAATAGTAAGGCTTGGAGACTTTCCTACTTACCAAGAGCACAAACCCATCCAAAAACACGGGCACCTGCCAGTTATATTACTCGTATATTATTGAGCAATACTTGCCGAATTCCTATAATATTTTAATTAATACTAGGGTCACAATAAAATAAAATTTTAACTAAATATTATTTTCAATAGATTTTGTCATAACCTATTTCAGAAAAGCTAAATCAACTCCATGAAGGACAATTTGAATAATTCAAAGTTTCAACTAATCATATTTTCCTTCGCCTACTATCTTAGTTTTCAAATTCATGAGAAAAAGGAAATTGAAGAACCTAAAATAAGGGCAATATAGAAAATTTACTACATATTGAAATAATCTAAAGTTTAATCTTTTTAGGAAAAGAAAGGATAAAATCGCTACATACGACTTAAGATTGGAATATTGAAAAATAAAAATTTTCTATTGCGAAAAGAAAGCACTGACTATCCTCTTATTTTAGTCGAATTTCAGGCAAGAGACTTATTGTTGCTTATATTTCCTAAACAAATTTATTTACTTTTTAATATACCATCTCCACAGCCTAGCAAAACAGCTTAGATTTTGCGAATCTGCGTTTACTTCTATCCTTTCTCATCTTTTGTTCTTTTTTCCTTTGTTGGTAGCTTTTTGGCCCGAACAACTTTCAATGATAATGTTTGCCGGAATTTTTAGGCTAGAATCAAGGTTTCGGATAGACTTGAGCATGCGTCGGGTCATATTTGTGACCAAGTTCGGAATTGTTCTGATAGGACAAGACCTAAAACCAGCCTCATCAATGTCGGTTTAGGATACGGTCAGCTTATCTTAATGCGTCTTGCCCTGTCTATGGACCCATTGAGTCTACGAGTGAACCATCTAAACCCTTGAATCTAGCAAGTTCAACAAGTTATGGTCACTTTTTTTGAAAAATAAAATAAAATAAAATCAATACAGAGAAAGAAAAGTAAAAAAATATAATTGAAAGGTTAAATAATTAAATAATATTAAAATTTTAAACTAACCCCATGTGAATTATAATGATTTATTTCCTAATCACAATCTCAGTACTTAATATGTTATTTTTAACAACACTAAGGAATAAATATATTCTAAAAATATATTTGGTTTAATATATAGAGTTGTTTATCAAAAGAAAAATCTCATTTCTTAATAATGTGAGATCTTTTTTTTTTTAATTATTTTCTTTCCAATTTCTAGATTTTTTGCGTTACATTATTACTAATGCTACAATTTGAGTTGCATGTGGTCATGTATAAATAAATGTACATCTTCGCTACTTCATAGAATGGGCTAAAATACTATCATACCTCAAATTAGGGAGTCATAACAACTTTACAATATAAATCAACCTAAGTTAAAAGCTGACCACTTTAACGGTTAATATAGGTTTAGCTTACACAAGACGTTTACTACTTTCTCACTTTGAGCTATCTAATTCTGAATCTAATAGATATCAACATTTGATGTAACATTTTAAAATAGCTTTAGAAAATAATTTTATGGCTTAGATGATCAAGAAAATCAAGCTTTACAAATCATATAAAGTACAAAATCTAAATTTGAACAAAAAGTTTCAAGAATTTCTTTGATTATGAGAAAATAAAACAATTCATTAAAGATTCATAAAAGTTCACAAGTTTACAGAATATAGTAGTAATCTCAATAGTTGAAAACTAGAGGGTTATCAATGGAGATCCTATTAATTTCCTCATAAGTTAATAAAATTGACAAATAAATAAGAATTTAGCCTATTAGTCTTGAATCTCACTTCCTGACCTTATTCTCTAATTTTTTGAAACTTAGAGTAGTTATAGTGTATCTACTGGGAAACTTACAAAATAGCTATAGAGAAACGACTGACAACTTGCTTAGTAAGTAGGATAGAAACAGTAGCACATACCTAATATAAAGCAAATAGGGTTTTCATGTAAGTTTAGTTAGATGCCATGCATGTATAAGCAAATGGTATCACACGATATTATTCGGTTCGTCATGAAATTAGAAAAATTGCATTCGCTCTAATCTGGGTTAAGGAGTTTGATGCTATACACTTCATGGATTAGAGCCAAATTAGGGCTTGTGTAATGGAGAAACACGCTTTACCTAAAACTTCACTTTAAACCACGGTCCCTAACAAGACCTTCTCTCTTGTCACTTAGTTTGACTAAGAGTGGAGAAATGACCATTTCAATCATCCTCATAAAAAAGTTTGTGTTCGGCTCAAGAATCCTAGTCATTCCCCTAATGGGATGTGATGCATATCTAGTTAGAAGTTAGGTCGGGTTTAAGTTAGATTGCTTTTGGGGTGATCAAGCAATTTCAGACAGTCTAAAACAAGCAATATCTTAATATAATCAATACATAAGGTCTAGCACTTTAAATAATACACCATAGTGAAGCATATACGTTGCATACGCACAAGCAACTAACTTACAATCATAAGCAACTAACTTACAATCATAAGCAACCTCTAAATATTCTTAACAATACTTTTAAGTATGATGAAGCACCAATCCTACTTACCCAAAACTTAGTTGCTTGTTAGCTAAACTAGCTGACTTGTCGTTATTAGTGATCCCTTGATATTTATCTCAATTTAGTACTTTATTATGCATAGAAATTGTGAAATATTGCTAATTTACTTGTCTATATAAGAATTAAGTTGGTTAGTCGTTAAGTTATTATCCTATGCCTTAAGTGTTGGAAGTTTAGAATAGTGATATTAGTTTATTTTACCTTTGTTACCTTCTAAGCTATTCTTTAAGTTAAGATCCCCTTGAAGTATTTAATCGAAGATGCTTCTAAACTACTCTCTAAACCCTATGGGGTGTTGAAGTTACAATAGGTTCAACCTCTATGTCAACCTTTAAGCTTGGTAAATAACTAAGATTTCTCCATGAACACCCTCTAATACAGTTTCTAAGGGTTCACTTATCTATAGTTACTCTAAATACTCTCTTTAAGTTACCTTTTGAATGAGTTGTTAGGTCCACAAGAATTTGAATTTCTTAATAGAAGACCTTTTGGGCTATCTTCTGAGTTAAGTTAGCTTTATAATTTTCAATATATTTACCCTTTGAACTTTCCTTTGACATTAGCAACTTCGAAGTTCTTAAGAATATTCTCTCTAACTTAATCTCTAAGATTCCTCTGTTTCATTCCTCCCTCATAATCTTACCTCTGATTTGGCCTTTGAGTGAATATATAGTAGAACATTTGCCCTCAACTTTCTTTGAGTTATCCTTTGCCCAAGTTCAACTTATATACAACTTATTGATTTATTCATTTTTACCCTAGACTCCAATAAAAATAACCAAAGTAATACTTCAACCAAAACTTCTTAACCTCATTAGATCCCAATTCTTCATGTAACTCATCATCATCTACCATTTCTTCAAGTTTAGGCTCCACTAAACTTATACATTTAAGGGCATATTATTGATTTTTCTACGCTCCTTCCTACAAAACCCAATTCAACAGCTCTAGTATATGATAAATACTTCATTAATCACTCAAACTCAAAATCCAAGTGAGGTCCTTAGGAAAAACATACTAGTTTTTACCAAAAGCACTACTTTAATCATAATTTAAGACTCAAAAATCCAATAAAAATTTAGAAAATAGTCTCACAAAAAACTTTCACATAGCAATTCAATATTGGTTTAGGATAGTTTAAAGAAAAATTTTGAAGTGGAAACTATATCATTATCCGTATTTATTTTAGTATAAAAAATTGTTCAATTTCTTAAGGACGTATTTTATAATTACTAAATTTGTACAAAATGATATTTTTCTTAAATTCTATACATAAAAATATATGGAGATAATTTTTTTCATAATTTTCTAGGCATGTTTTATAATTTTTTAATTATCTTCTTTGTAATTTTTAGAGTTTTTGTATTACATTATTACTAATGCTATAGTTAGTGCTGTATGTAGTTGTGTATAAATAAATGTACATCTTCACTGCTTCATAGAATGGGCTAGATACTATACGATTCTTAAGCTCATTTTCTTAGTTTAAATCTTTAATAATGAATGTTTAGTCTAATTATCATTTCTTACACGTCCCTTTGAGATATAGAGTCATCTCCTCATATGCGTCAAAGATAGCTTATAGTTAATCTACGATTAATGACTAATAACCAAAGAATAGGTTAGGTAAAAAGATTGGTCTAGATATTTCATAGATTTGCTATGGTGTGGAATGCATACACTATATCCACCAGCTTTGATATTTAGGTTAAAGGAAAGGAAAAAAGATTCAATAATAATAATATGTTATGTGAATTGATGAGTGGTGGTAAGTATTAATAATATTTAAATATTTAAAAATAAAAAAACATGTTGAAAGAGAAAGAGATGATGTGAAAAAAGGAATAACAGAGGAAGAGAAAATAGAAGGCTTAGCATTTCTGTGGTTTATTATTTGTTTTTATATAATGAAAACCCTATAAGTGGAATGATATCTATGTCATTGGTTTTGAATTGAATTTACGAGTTCAATTATTTTATTAATAATTGTATAAAACGATAAGGATACGTGCGACCAACTTTTCAGTACGTAGGAAATATTTTGTTTTAGGGTAAACAAAACTATGCTTCAAACATTTGTCCGACGTTTAAAGAAAATATATTTTTGAATCTTTTTAAAATGCTTTTAGATTTGATATTTACTATTGTCAACTATTTGTTACAGAGTTATTAGAAACTAGTTGTGCTAACTAGTACCATCTTGTAGCAGGGAAAACTGAAGTTTGAAAATAGTTGTAGTTTAGTTAACCAGCGAATGCAGATTAAGGGATGCCAATTGATGTAGGGCAAAGGACTGCATACATGAAATTTGCGCATTGAAAATGTATTTGCGTATGCAAGGACAAACGCAAGCTCTTGATCTTCACTTAATCTAACGCGACAATGAATAACCCACTGAGAAAGAAGTAATGAGATCGATATCAAACAAAAAGGGAAACAAAAATAAATTTTGTAAGTGTTAAACCTAATTAAATAACATATAACAATCCACTAAGATCACAGCAATGCTCCAAATTATTGGAACAAAACAAAATATATACCATAAAAATGTCACGTTACCAGCCAGCACAATTTTAGTAGTCACAGTTGACGCATGTATAGAAGGCGATTAATATATTTTCATTTTTATTTTCCGGTAAAAGAAGTCCAGCAATAGTAATACCGACCAACTTAAACATAAAAAGAAATTCTTTTTGCTTTACACGTCTTCTATTTCCAATATGATTACTTATGATTTGTAATCCATGCAGCGGTCTTGGATTCCGATGGGTTCAAACGGGAATAAGGAACGGAAAGTCAGAATGAGGTTTTTACTATGAATGTATATGAATATCACACATCAAGGTATAAATATAATTAGTATTTGAGTTTAAAATAGGGTTTGATACAACTTACGAACACTAAATATCACTTAAGTTTTAAATGAGAGATTAGAGGCGATTTACTAACTCGCTTAAATGAAGAGTTTACTACAATCTTAAAAGCAAGATTGATAAGAACACAAAAAAAGATTAAAGAGTTATTCGACACTTGATAATCCAAAACATCAGCTCAAAATAGCTCAACAGTGTCCTTACTTCCAGAAAAAATGTTTAAGTTTAAACTCTCTATCTAAATATTCTTCACTGCTTTTGATAATTACAATACTTACTATTTATAGTAAGTCCTAAAACCCTAGTGAAAAAACTGTAAATAATATATAAGGTTTTAAATCTTAAAGAATGACCCACAATTAAAATAAGAAAAATATTTATAAAGTATAAGAAATTGTGCATTTAGCGTAGTGGTTAGCATGTAGTCATTCGAGCTGTTTATTGGCTTGAGCAAAGGCTAGTTGGCAATCGGGTGTTCGAGTAAGGGTGGGATGTTTGGAAGTCTCATTGTGCTTGTCCGAACTCTTAGTGAGGTTGGCCCACAGTTGCTACACTCATGGATTGCTTGGCACTAGCTTTGTTGAGCTATATCGATTTGTTCTTTGGCTTAAGGGTTTTGGTCGTTTGGTTTCTTGTCGTCTCGGCAGATGACAAGCTTAATGTTAGATGGTTCCTTTTCCTACTTTCGGCCTTCAATCATCAGTTCGGCCTCGGCAAGAGCAAGTCATCCTCAGGTTAGGACAGGTCGGCTTCGGCTTTTGGTTTGTCGATCTCAGCTTTTGACAGTTTAGCCTTGGCAAGAGGGTCTTCGCAGGTTGATTCCTATCAACTTACCAAAAAGTAAAAAAAAAAAAAAAGAAGGTTCCATTGACTTCTTAAAAAAAATGTTTTGGAAGATGAAAATATCATATCAAGATCATTGTAATTTAACAGTACGAATATTAATTTCTAAATGAGATAAATCGGATTCTAATACTTTTATCGTCAAGTTATAATCTATCATGTAGTTACCTAAAGAAAGATGTCAGCAAAAATTGAATGCAAAGCCATTAAGAGCTTTAGCTTATATGGTACCTTAAATTTAGGAGAAAATTGTATGTTTATAATCAAAATTAAAAAAAAAATTTACATAATTATAAATTATATAAAAAATATTACCAAAATATTAATACTATATCGTATTTTCATGATGCGACATTAGTATCTATACAGATGCAACATTCTTGAAAATATATTTAAATTTATATCACAAATACGACATTACTTTTTGTGTGCCAATAACATAGAATTAATATTTTAATAATATTTTTTATATAATTTATAATTATATAATTTTTTTTTTAAATATCAATAGATATGTATTGTACTCTTAAATTTTGTGTTGAACTATCACTGTACATATGTTGATAGCTTAGTTTGTTACACGATACTCATTACCTAATTGACATAGACAAAGGCTCATGAGTTTTTACCACAATCAAATAAATACAGGTTTTTTTAATGAGATAAATTAAGTTTAAATATTATTATTATTTTGTGATATGTAATATAGTTTAAAATAAAAAGGAAAAAGAAGATGTGGAAAAAAATCGAATGGAAAGTTACTAAGAGCTTGGCTTATTGGTACCCTGAATTCTTGTCGAATTATCATGTGTAAAGTGTCTAGGTGGATAACTTTGATTCGACAATAGTGAAAACTCATAAGCCTTGTCTAAGGTCAATTAGGTAATGAGTATTATGTAACACACAAACAACAGGGAAAACTTGCAAGCCTAGAACACGAAACTACACCTCATCATGAATGTGCAACTATATATGTTTATCTATCTGCTTGTATAAATCAATTTATGAGTCCCTGATTTGACCAGTGTTTCATTTAATTATAGTCCATTTTCATCTTTCTTGGTAATCTATTTATGGGTGTTCTAAAAGCTTGAATTAATACTCATTCATATTCATCTTTTCTTCCTATTTTACGTAAATTACTCACCTTTCGTTATTAGTTTTTCAAGAATTTCTTAAAAGTATTATATATCCTTTTAAAAATTTCTCCACTTTAGCAGTGAGATATTTAAATTGAGTTTCCTATACACTTTTAATAATTGTCTTAGTTTTCCCCACTAATAATTTTCTTTTATTTAGCCAACCTTGGTAGTCACCCATTTTTGTCCCCTTATCGTGTTTAGTTTTTTTTTTTTTGAAGAAAATGGTCTTAATTTAGAAAAATAAAAATTATGAAAGTAGGATTTTTAGCATTTCTTGGGTCATTTTAGGTTCATTAGGTATCATTATTAGACCAATCTCGTTTTCCAAGTTAAAGGAAGTCAAGTGTACATTTGCAATTTAGTGGTTTCTAAGCTATATTAATTTTTTTTTTCAAAAATTTAATACTTGGACTATGGCTGATGCTAAATATTTTGGTTTATAAGAATAAAATTAATTTAAGTTATTGTAAGTTCAAATAGCACATCAACTAGATTGATGCTAAAAAAGTAACTTTTGAAATACCTGCATGATTAACTAATCAGAGCTCGTAAACCTGTTAAGTTCAATTTGAAAATTAATTCTATCATGTATGTAGTATACTTGCTCATGATGGTCATTACCTTTTCAATTTGTAGAAACCTAGTCATCAAGATGTTGTTTCTAACTTGAACTGGATCTTAATTATTGAATCGGTTCAAGCCAACAATATTATTTATGTCATTTATTACTAATAGAAAATTGGGAACAAGCTACTAGCTAAGTAGCAAGGGTACATGATCGGAATTTGAGTGTTGAAGGTCCTAATCCCACTTCAGGCACTAAGTACCTTTTAATTTTTTTTTTTTAAAGAAGAAACGTTGATACGTATTAGCCTCTGATTAGCTGACTGTATCTACCTTCCTTCTCTTTCTCTACCTTTCCCCCATTTTCTCATACTTTCCCACTTGGTAGGCTTAGTTTAAGGTCTTTTTTTACCTTTTTTTCCTTGATTTCACTAAATTAATAGTGAAATAATGTAGATTACCAAAGATACTATACTATGAATTAGAGCAAAAAACTTGACTGGATTCATCCGCTTATCTAATGAAATTAGACTTTGAAAATCGAAGACAACCTTAACTCAAGATTTATTTATGGTGTGATTTAATGAATTTGAGTTGAAACAGAAAGGATTTAAGCTAGATTCAATATTTTGAATAACAAGATTGACTTCTAATGCAAAAAAAATCAACTTAAATTGAAAATTTTCCCTAAGATTAAAGATCATACGAGCATTATCTTTCATGGATAATCTGCTCTTATTGAGCATAATTGAGCTCAAGCTAGTACAAAAAGAGCCTGCCCATCCTCCCTTGATCATCACTTAGCTCTTACACAATCAGAAATACATATACCAAAAGAGTTTGAGCTCTCTCTCTCTCTCCAAACTTGAGTCCTTTCTCTCTTTAGAATCCCCCCACTCATAGTGGTTTTCAAGCAAAACCACTACCCTAGTGAGCTTCTTTGAGCTTTAGGTACTCAAAAACCACCACCCCTGTAGCTTGATTTTTCTCCTAAGCTCTTTGACTATCAAACCTTAACCACCACCTTTGCTACTATTGAAACATCAGAACCACTGACACTGGAAAAAAAGAGATACCACTACAACACTCGTAATTCACTAAAGCCCTACTTTAATCCTCTTACAACCTTTAATAGCTACCCTAGTAGCTTGTACAACACCTTTCTCCCTCTACCCTTAGACCATCTACCCTTTACTAACCTTAAATGGCCACCAAAAACTGTAACACCATCACCAAATCCATTTTTAGTAATTAAAAATATATGAGAATGTGTTCCCCCCAAAATCCCAATTAGAAACTACCTGGGGATGTCCCTTAGCCACTTCTCTCTTCTCATATGTGCAACTCAACTTGGCAATCAGCTAAAAGCTCTAAACCTAATCGTTTTCCCTTAATCTAACCCACATCTATACCGAAATCTACTATCTAAGTTCGCATCCTTTTTCTTGCCTTTTCTTATTTCTTATTTCTTCTCTTCTCTTCTTTTTTTTTTCCCTTTTCTTTTCATTTGTTTAATTATTTATCCTTGTAAAGAAGAAGAAAAAAAATAAAATGATTTTTAATTAATTTATTTCTCTCTTATGGTAAAATAAATGAATTAGAATTTTCTTAAGAAGAAAAATAATTTGAAAATAATAGTAACTAAAAGGGAATTCCTTCTCACTTAAAAAAAAAAAAGAAGAGATTTTTCTTAAAAAATATTTAAAAAATAAATGTCTTTTAAAAATTAAGGTTGTTATTTAGACTTTTAAACTTACAATAAATAAATATGATCCCTTGTTAGATTTTTTCTTAAAATAAGCTAAATGAAATAAAAATGTAAACCCAACTGATATTTCAAAATTAAAATAAGTAAACCTACTAAAGTTTTTGGAACTAGAACTATGGGAAGTCTGATCCCTATTAGAGGATATATAGGCACCTATAAGGCGACTTTAAATATGAATTTTTTTTATTTTCCTTTTTGTAAATAAATTCATTTACTTATTTTCTTATCCTTTGTGAATAAAATTAATTTTCAATTGTAAATTAAGATTCTTCTTTAAAATTAAACAAAATATTTTGAAAAGTAGATTCAAATTTTGAAGGCTAAGATAATACATACATAAGTTTTAATAAGGTAGCCCTCGAACTTGTAATATCTGGTTTCTTAAAAATTTTTCAAAAATGAAGGCTAGTGACTAAATTTAGAGTTGCTACGTGATAGAACTGAGAAATATTATTAAATTTGAATAATTTAGTCAAGGGTTTAAACTAAATGGGCACATGATTTAGTTTAAGTTAAGTTAAAGAAAACAAAAATAAAAAAATAAGGCTCGATATCTACTAATAATTAGTTATTATAGCATTATATTAATGTACTTTAGACAAATAATAATGATGTAATATCTTACAAAAAACAACAATCTATAGAATAATAATTAGTAATAGAAGGATACAAGTAATATTAATATAAACATGTTAAAAGGTAGTATAAATTAATTCCTACGTACATCTCATTCAATTATTTTGAAACATTGTCACTAGTGCTTAATGAAGTCTATTCATAATTAGTGATTTTTCACCACATACTTCTTGTTGATCTTAAATCTTGTCAATAGAGGGTTAATGTAAACCCCTAAAAGTTTCGATCTAGTTTTTGAAATAAACTCAACAATATTAAATAATTTAGGAGTCGACAAGACTAATTAAAGTGAAATCGCGTAAAGAATTAATCAATCGCGTAAAGAATTTTTATACCCTAAATGTTTCTAAAAGTTAAGGATTTCATTCAAAAGCGATAAAAACCTTAAAAATGATTACATTAAGGACATATGTACACCAATCCAACATGATATATCCTAAAACCCTAATTGAAAATATAATGCTTATATTTTGCTAAATCATTAGTAAAAGGTTAGAGATAACCCTCATTCTTTCTTATATGATTCGAATTCTTAAGTAATCCATTAGGAACTAAGATAATGAGTCATAGATTATATTTATTCCTTAAATATATGATTAAGATAGTCTTACTTAGGGTTAAGGCTATAGTTGAAGATTAGGTTACATATAGTGAACTTTAATACTTAAATTAGTACTTTTTGCACTTGTTATCCAAAGTAGTTTATCAAATGAAATATATGGACTCTAAAGACCTAAAGTAAGATCTCATCAACCAAATTTACACATCAATGCATTATATACCTCATTTCTTCTCATTTCCTTCATTTCTCCCCTAATTTCTCTTAATTGCTACATTATGTGCACAAAATTGCACATACTTAAGGAATGTTGACTAAGATAATACATGTTAACCAAAGTTCAAAAGTTGACCAAGTCAACACATGTTGACTAAAGTCAATATTTTGAAAAGTCAATAAAAGCTAAGAGATAAGGAAAATATCTCTTCCTTAATGATGGCTTTCTTTTCTTTTCCTTTTGATTTTTCTTTCTTTCTTCTTTACAATTGTTGCCGTCCACATTTGTCCTTCTGAACCCCACCACATGTTGTCTTCCATTAAGAGAAACAAACAAAAGAAACAAACCAAACCCCCCCTTTTTCATGTCGTGACCTCCTTCTTCTTCTTTCCCTTTTATTACTTCACTTTTGTCTCCATAACTTCAACATCATTAAAGGTATCCCTTTAAGTTGCTTTATGTTACTTTTTATTATTCATTAGTTAGTTAATTAGGTAGATTAGGTAAGTAGTTATGTGGTTAATATTGTCTTGAAAAAGAGGAAACAAAGTTTCCATCTTTAAGTGTCGAAATTTGAACTTTTGAAGAAGAAGAAAGGAAGACATGAGTATATGCTTATAAGTATATATACATAGGGAAATACCAAAAGAATACAAGTATGTGAACCTTTTTACATGAGTATTTATCATGTACATAACCTAACTTAAGATCATATCTAACTATACATACTTATACTACACTAAATATATACATAAGAACACAAAAACATGGAATTAGAAAGCTTTTCTTAAGGAAAAGCTTAGGCATACGAATTTTAGTATAAAATACGTATCCAACTGTATAGATATACGGGTATGTATACACGTATAAATACGGTATAAGTCTAAGTATAGGTATGAGTATAAGTATGTATAAAGTATATGTACATAAGTATAAGAGAAAGGGATAACATGTACATAATACATATACATATGACATAAGCATGAGGAAAAGCTTATGTAAGCATATGATGAGGTAAGTGATGACATAAGCCATGACATAAGCAAAAGATGACGTAAGCGATAACATAAGCATAAGTTTAGAAAATAAGAAAACTAAGAAAAGTGTAGGTAATTAGGTAACTAAATTAGTAAATCCTAATACACCTTCTAAATTAGATTATATCTAATTTCAGTATATAAATTAGTAATAGCAAAGTAAAATGCTTTTATTATAAGAATTTAAGGAATAAAAGATATAAACATAAGTAATAAGAGTACTTAAGTGTTCATAACTAAAAATTTCTATAAATTTAGTACATAACGTAAAATAGAGGTCTTAACACCCAAAACAGATATTACCATGTCAATATATGTTCGGAAACGATATAAAAAATAAAACGAAAAAGTTACATACGATTGAAATTAAAGTCTTACGGGTAAAAGTTGATAGTAATTTAAGTAAAATTAGGTAATTAGATGTTTAGAATTAGGTAATTAGATGTTTAGAATTAATAGTTAATTCAGGTACTTACTAGTGTTATTATCGCATAATGATCAGGTGACCCTAAGGTGAGCGAGGACCTCCCGATCGATTACTACAATTAGGGCGAACCACTATGGCCGAGTGAGTATTTACCCTATGATTCCATGCTTGATTGTGATTGTAGATAGTGGACTTAAATATTATTGTTAATTGACTACTGTGTGGGGTTCGGAAAATGCTTGTGTATGTAATTGTATGTTGAGTTGTGAATTTACCTTAAATGCAGAGAATGCCTTGTTTGTTGCATGGTAGTATAGAAAATGATTGTGTGTATTAGTGGATGGTTACAGCATAATTTGAACTAAATTATACCCGGCCTATAAAAGGAAACTGGAACATGCATTAACATGCATAGCATGGATACTATACCGGCCGTCACATCACATAGAGGTAAAGAGAGGCCATTCGGGGGTTGATATTATTGATTTATTTGGTTATGTATGGTGCACTCGTACAAAATGATCTTACCCTAGCCCGCGGGAACACTAGGCGTTGGAGGCGCCAACCGCCTGGCTAAGGGTTGAGTCTAGAGGCCTCCGTTGAGGGGTGAGTGTGGACTGCGAGGGCCCACTCACAATTATACTAGAACTTAGGTTTTTTCTGAAAATAAAATAATTATTTGATATAAGTACGGAACATGGAATTCCGTAGTAAAATAAGTTCTAGTATAATACCCGAATCTGATTAGTGCCGTGTAAACTCCAACCCTGACTTCTGAGGGCGTTAAATCCGAGTTACGTATATTAACTAGTTAAGTATGCCTATTGTTTGGCATTCGATTGATCATTCATTCATATGCGTGACGCTAATGTACTTATAACTTTCTTGCTGTGTGGCTAAGGGTTTTGCTCACTAAGCTTAGGCTTACACCCCTTTAGACTTTGTTGCAGGATAGCCTGTTCGTAGAGACAGGACGAGGGATGTTACAGGTTAGCCTGGGGACTTGGGCAAGAGCGAGGTGTCCTGTGTAATGAGAGGAAATAGTTTATGTAGACTCTTACTCATGTACTTATGTTTATCTTATTATTATAAACTTAAAAAATACTTAAACACTGTGTATTGCAAACTTTATAACTTAACTTTTATATAAATATGTTGTGTGATGATATCATGTGAATCTGGATGTACTTTGGAAACTAGTAGTTGTAGAGCCTTGTATATTGTGTGAAGAGTTTTTGATTGGAAGGGTAACCAATCAGGGATTCTTCATACAGTATACGGTGTCTGCCACGACTAGGCCGTCCTCAGTTCGTGACAGTTAAAGATTTCAAGATAGCCTTATGAGGTGCAAATAGGCCTTAAAAATGCCTAGACTGACCTGCATAAGTAATATATAGCTAAAGTGGGCATTGGAGCTTATTCTAATGTGACCATTTCAATGCTTAAGTTGATCCTTTATGAAAGAGTAAAGGTTTAATTGATAGAAGGTATGAGTATTAGTGATGCAAACCGATCCAAGGGTTAACAAGGTTGGCCATAAGATGGGTCTAAGTTTATAGAAAGCTTAAAGAATGAAATGAGAATTGTGCATAAACAGGAAAAGGAAATAAGCAAACCCTTGTATAGCTCCAAGGACATAACGCACCAAGGAACTTTCAAGGACTCATGGCATAAATCCATATGATATAGGAGATGGTTCGATGAGGTTACTCACAACCTAGTCTTACTTAAGGGTTAAGAGAAGAGTAAAGTAAGCAAACAAGCTAATGAGACCAATGTTCACAGAAAAAGAAGTATATTCAATGTGATGATAAGATGATTTTACGACTACGCTATAATGGGGTAATTATACCTGAAATATTATGGCATCCTACTTGAAATATTATGGCATCCTACCCAAAATGGAAAAGACTAAAAGGTTAACAACCTGAAGAAGTAATGTACAAGGAATAATAAAGGTTATAATTGAAAATACAACAAAGGCAGGTATCTTATATAGAAGATTCTGTTACGCATTTTCTCGGATATGTGGCTCCTTATGGATGGATGACTTCTTGGCAAAAAAGACAAATTGCACATTCTGGTTGGTGATTGCTGAGCCAAGGTACCGAGCAAAGGTGATAGGTCAGTCATACCGAGTTGCATAGATAATTCTTCGTAAGTGAATTTGTCTCGGCCGTATTCAGTATGGCTCAAATTCAGGTTGGTTAAGTTGATGGTCAGATGAGCTGAACTAATGTTTAAGTGTAGTTCAGGTTGGCAGCTAGAGATAAATGACCCATACAAAAGGGTTTGGCTTGGCCAGGGCATCAAGTCAACAGATTGTAGGGGATCAGATTACTTAGTGGTAAGTCGTAAGGAAAGAATTTGCTTGGCCATGCTTTCTAGCCTTTGGGCTTGGGTTTAGGTTAAGGGTTCGATTCTTATCATCCCCGCCGGGCTGATTGAGATTTAGGATCAAATTCGATTGGTCCCAGTCTAAGTCTCCTTGGATTAGTAAAAGGCTAAGGTTGGCTACATTAAACACATCGAATACTTTGAGGTCTTTTGGAAGCTTAAGTTAATATGTATTGTCATTGATCTTTTGTAGTATCCTAAACAGTCCTTCAACTCGAGCAAATACTTTGTTTTTTCTCTTATTAGGGAATCGTTCCTTACTCAAGTGTAACTAAACTTAGTCTTCGGGCTGAAACTATTTGGTCTTCCTTCCTTTGCTTTTCTCTTTTAGTTTCCTAGTGGCTCAATTAATTTACTAGGTGACTCATTGATAGATCCATTAGATGAATTGGGCTCTATTTCTTGCTTTTGGATCTTCTAAGTCAATAAGTGACATAGGGGTGTGATCGAAGGGTAGTTCGAGTTTAAAACCATAGACGACTTTAAATGGGGTATGCCCAGTAGTGGCATGTATTGTCTTGTTGTAAGCAAATTTGACTATGAGGAGGCAAACATCCCAGTTGGTTAAGTTTTTCCCCACTACAACTCGGAGTAGTGATCTTAGGGTACAATTAACCACCTCAGTCTAGTTGTTGATTTGGGGATGGCAAGAGGTGCTACACAACAGTTAGGTCTTAGTTCGACACCACACTCTTTGGTACTCCATGCAAATGAACTACTTCTTGCAAAAAAAAAAAAAAAAAAAGAAGAAGAAGAAGAAGTAATAGCTAAAGCTTTATTAGTTGTAGTACAAGGCAAGAAATGTACCATTTTGCTGAACCTATCCACGATAACTATGAGAAAATCTTTACCTTAAGCTGTTCAAGGTAATCCGAGGACAAAGTCCATACTTAAGTCAGCCTATGGTTTGGTTAAAATAGGTAGAGGCATTGCTTTCCCTTACTCTACTTGGATCTTTACTTTCTTATAGATGACGCATCTCTTAATTACACGAAGTACGTCACATGATAGGAATCGGCTTATGACTATCTCCAAGCCACAGTCAACCTGTTCTAAATGGAGGCTGACTTACCCCATACAAGGGTGAGTTGATACTAGAAGGCCGAGAAAGGAAAGAAAGAAAACTCGACAACAGCTCTATTGACTGCTA
The DNA here is from genome assembly GCA_024138005.1 of Lumnitzera racemosa. NCBI lineage: Eukaryota > Viridiplantae > Streptophyta > Magnoliopsida > Myrtales > Combretaceae > Lumnitzera > Lumnitzera racemosa. Next base: position 39,120,949 of record JAMXBC010000011.1, on the reverse strand, counting down.
AGAAGACTAGGGACCAAATAGCCAAGGTCTCAAGCCTAAAGACCAGCTTGGCATGGCATGAAGAATCTAATGCCAACTAGTACTAGAGTTCGGCAATTGTGGGCTAACCTTACAGGTAACTCGAATAAGCATTGCAAAACCCCAACAACTTCAACCCAAACTAGGGCATCCAACTACTAATCTCAACCAGTTCGAATCTAACTCCTTCTAGGATAGCTCGGATGACTCGTATGCCTCCTTCCCTATTAAATGTACCATTTAACACTATTTTGTATACTTATAGATGATAGAAATCAACATTCTAAATAGATCACATGTAACTGAGCTAGAGGACTCCAAGGACTCATGTAGAGAATATTAGCTTGAAGCTCCATCCAAGACAAGAATTTTTATCCTGATTTTTGTGTTTCACTCTACTGCCAACCTAAATACTGAGCTCTTACGTGAGCCAACATAGTTCCTGAAGCTACTAAGTAAACATGCCATGATACAGACAACATCCAAGCATACTAGTCTTAAATGATTGTTTGAGTCGATCTTCCCAGTTAACCACCAACACCTGATCCCAATCCAAGCCGAATACTCTTTAGTGATTGATTGGCTAAGCTCCGACCTGATCCAGATCAGGTTGGCTTTTTTTACAGACTCTCTTTCTATCATGTCTGTTCAAATTATACTATCTTTCATAACGCCAACCAGAGAGTGATCCATGATGAATTCTTCAACACTTACACAGTTTAGAAGGGTGGGAAGAGCTACTACTTGACTCCTATGAGTGTTGAGGAGATTAAGAGCAACCCGATACCTATGGTGAAGAGAAAAGGAGAGAGAAGTCTGTTTGATATTTAGGCCCATGCTCATTGCTTAAAGTTAAGGATGACTTTTTTCCAGCCTCATAATGATGATAGGAATCGACTTACAACCATCTCTAAGTTATGACCGGCTTGTTTTAAGCCGAAGCCAACTCACCCTACATAAGGTCAAGTTGATACCAAAAAGCTAAGAAAGGAAAAAAAGATAGCTTAATAATAGCTTTATTAACTGTCAAGAAGACTAAGGACCAAACAGCCAAGGTCCTAAGCCTGAAGTCTACCTCAGCATGGCATGGAGAATCCAATGTTTACTAGTACTAAAGCTCGACAACTATGAGCCAACCTTACAGGTAGCTTGGATAAGCATTACAAGACCTCAGCAACTTCGACCTGAACCAAGACATCCAATTGCCAACCTTAAACAGTTTGAATCCAACTCCTTCCAGGATAGCTTGAATGACCCGCATGCTACCCTCCTTATTAAATGCACCATTTAACACTATTTTGCATACTCATAAAATATTTTCCTTTAACTTTAGTTATAGGCCTACTTTAGGGTTTAAGGCCTTATCCTCTATTTACATTTTTGCCACTAGGGTTTTAGGATGTACTATAAATAGTAACTTTTATAAGTAGTAGACAATGGACTATCATCAATCATTAATAGTATTTCTCATAGAAACTCCTCCCGTGAGCTTGCTATAAGCTTGTCTCCTTTTGAATGATTATTGAGCGTGCTATTTCTCTTTAATCTACTCATGTTCTTATCAATCTTCTTCTTAAGATTGTGGTGAACCCTCATCTAAGTAAGTTAACGAGTCGCATCTTACCGTCATTTGAAACCTCAAGCATTTGTTTAGTTTTCGTGAGTTGTATGAAAATCCATTTAAAGCTTAACCCTTGGTTATGCTTATGTCTTGGTGCATGATATCCATTTACTTTCGCATTCTAACCCCCATTCCATTTACTATTTCCCCCATTCCCATTGAACTTTGAATACCCATTCGTGGTTTGTATTCATTGTGTGATCCAAATCTTATCTGCTTCATTCCAAGCCATAGGAATTAATCATTTAACAACTCATGCATTTTCTGAAGTGTCCAGAGAGTCCTCTATTGTGAGCTTATCTCACTAGTAGTTCTCACATTAAACAGGTTGATATATACAACTTATCATCTCTAAATAGATAACCATCCTCTACATGGTACTCATAGTTGTCAAAATTGTAATTTTACTTATGCGATTCTATGAGTTTATGATTTTAGATAGCTCTTCTAAGTTAACTTGGGTGTAAGATCTTTTTTTTTTTTTTATAGAAACTTACATTTTTAATCAAGTTTACATGTAAACTCGATAGAAATTTATGTTTTTTGCCGAGTTTACCGATTTTATATATTTGAGTTGAATAGATTAAAAAATTAAAGAAAAAAAATAATACCATTAGCCTTTTACAAGCCATCAATTATTAAAACATTACAACATCTATCCTATCCTATTCCAATTTTTTACCTCTTTCTTTTTCTCTTAATCTCTTATTTTATGTTCATAGCTTTTATTTAAGTTTTAGCTCCGATAACAAAGTTTATAAAGAAAACTATATACTTTATTTTATATTATCAATAACTTAAAATGAGTTGAAATGTTTAGTTTTCTTTTATTTATAGCTTAAAAAAAATTAGGAAAAAATTTAGTTTCAACTCTACCTGTCCTTCTTTCAAATATATTAGATTATATATTAAGAATTTTCATGAAAAAAAAATTAATTTCTTCATTATTTTAAAATTTTCATCATGTATTTCAAGTTTTGAATAATTACTATAAATATATCCATAATTTTTTAAACTATTTTATATAAGTTATAGAAACTTGCGTTTCTACATTTCAATTTTACGTTCCGATTTTATAGACCCTCTAACAATTCTAGATAAAATCGCAAGTTTGACAACCTTGATGGTACTCATCCATTACTCTTTCTTCTTTACAATGCTCGTATATAAGGCTAAAATAAGAATCATCCTAATGCTACGCTTTAATGCTTGCAAATCAATATCCTAATCTGCAACTTAGTGAGTAAAATATGTCTTCTCAACAGAGCATCATCAACTATGTTGTTCTTACCTTCCTTATACTTAATGACAAAATTAAATCCTTCCAAAAATTCAATCCATCGAGCTTGGCATTTGGAAAGTTTTGTTTGGCTCTACAAATATCTCAAGGACTCATGATTTGTGTATATGACAAATTCCTTTGGTAGAAGATAATGTTGGCATACATAGAAAGCTCATATTAGGGTCAAAAGTTCTTTGTCATAAATAAAGTAGTTTAATTGCATTCCTCTGAGTTTCTTTATATGATAGGCGACAGGTTGGCTATCTTACATTAGCATAACTCCGATGTTGACACCTAACACATCGCATTCAAACTCAAATACTTTGTCAAAGTCTGGTAGAGCTAAGACTGGGGTATAGGTCAACCTCGTTTTCACCTCAGCAAAGCTCCTCTCTTCTTTCTCTCCCTACTTAAACTTCATATTCTTCTTTATAAGTTCAATCAAAGGCGCTATAATGGTACTGAATCCTTAAATAAAGCGTCGATAAAATGATACCAGTCCATGGAAACTTCTTACCTTGGCACAAGATGCAAGGGTTAGCCATTCAACAATGGCTCATACCTTCTCTTCATCAACTTTCAATCCCTTTATACCAATTACGTAACCTGAGAAGATCAGTTCTTCCTAATAGATACAGCATTTCTTTAAGTTTCTAAACAATCTTTCTACTCAGAGAACATCGAAAATAGCTCTGAGATGTTTAGTGTACATTACCAGATTGGCATTATAGACAAGGATTCCGTCAAAGTAGACAACGATAAGTTTTCTGATCATATCTCTCAAAGCATGATTCATTAGTCTCATGATAGTTCTTGAGGCATTTGATAGCTTGAAAGGCATGACCATTTACTCGTACAAGTCATGTCAAGTCTTAAAAGTAATTTTCCACTCGTCCCCATGCCTCATTCGAATTTGGTGGTATCCTGACTTCAGATCTATCTTGTTGAATACCCTCGCTTTACTTAGTTCATCCAACATATCGTCTAGCCTTGGAATGGGGTACCTGTACTTGATTGTAATCTTATTGATAGCTTTGCCATCCACATACCTATGCCAAGTTCCATTCTTCTTTAGCAGAAGTAACGTAGGTACAGTACAGGGGCTAAGACTCTCCCTTACATATCCCTTCCCCAATAGTTCATTGACTTATCTCTGAAGTTTATCAGCTTGTTCGGGTTCATTCAATAACCTGGTTTCTTCAATAGGGAAATGCCGAGTATCAAGTTAATGCAATGTTCAATACCTCTGAAAAGGGGTAATCCTTTAAGCAACTGTTTTAGAAATAGGTTGATATACTCTTCATAGCTCTTTGGCTTTTAAGAGTAGTTCATCCTACTCTTGTAATTCTAATAATTGCCTGATTAATAAAAAAGTTGGCACATTGGCTTTAATAGCCTCTTGGAGTTCAGCTCTACTCACAATTAAAGCCTTCTTTCGTCCACGGGTAAGTTTAGCTTGTAGCTTATTAACTTGACTTGACGGCATAAGGTTCAATGTAATCTTCCTCCCATCCCTTTCAAACACATACTTATTCTGCTAGCAGTCATGAATAACTCTTCGATTGAAAAGCCAAGGTCGGCCTAGCAGCACATAAGATGCATACATGGGTAGCATGTTACAAAGAATTTCATCGGAATAGTTCCTAATTTAGATTGGCAACAACACTTGCTGAGTGACATGTAGTACTCCCTTCTCGTTTAGCTAATGTAACTTATATAATTTCAAATGTACGGTAGTCAGCAACTTGAGTTTCTTAATTAAGTTAGTAGATGTTATGTTAATGTAGCTCCTACTATCCATTCCTGAGGGTGCCTTGGGATTGTTGGCCGTAATAGATAACATCCCTATTATCATCTCCAATACTGGCATTAATACTAGGATCTGTCATCTTCTTGACAAAAACTTAGTAACAAAACTTAGAATCTAAGGAACAACAGATATTGCTTTTCTAAACTAAACAATACGTACACTTCTTCCACATAAATGTCCAATGAATCCGTGAACACAACAGCTATACCTATGAACAACAAGCTTAATTAAAACTTGCTCTATTTTTGTAAGTTTGAAATAGAGTATATAACTATAGTGAACTACCACTCCTTTTACTTACTCAAACATTTATAACTACTTTTACACAACTATAAATCACTACCACAGCAATCACTACTACTTAAGGAAATTCAAACATAACATACCTAAATGAAACCTCCACTCTGATATCAAGATGATATGAACTGATCCAAGGGCCGACAAGGCTGGTTGTAGGATAGGTCAAAACTTGTAGAAAGTTTGAAGAACGAAATAGGAATTGTGCATAGACAGGAAAAAGGAAATAAGTAGACCTTCGAACAGCTCCAAGGATATGATGTATTGGGGAACTTCTGAGAACTCATGGCACAACTCAATATGACACACGAGATGGTCCAGTAACGTTATTTGCAACCTAACCTTGCTTAAGGGTTAAGATAAGAGTGAAGTAAGCAAATAAGCTAACGAGAGCAATGTTCATCGAAAAAGAAGTATATTTAGTATGATAAAAAGATGATTTTGTGGCTATGTTACAGTGGGGTATAAATACTTAAAATATTAGGGTATTCTACCTAAAATGGAAAAGACTAAAAAGGTAACACCCTAAGGAAGAAATGTATAAGGAATGATAAAGGGTACAATTGAAAATACAACAACGATGGGTGTCTTATATGGAGGATTTTGTTACGTGTTTGCTCTAACATGTAGCTCCTTATGGATGGATGACTTCCTGGCAAAAAAGACAAACTGTATATTCATGTTGGTGACTGCTAAGGCAAAGTGCTGAGCAGAGTTGGTAGGTTAGTCATGCCTGGTTGAGCAAAAAATTCTCTTAAAGTGAATTCATCTTGGGCATATTCAGTATGTAGTATAGATTAAGACCAAGAACAAATAAGGCCAATCATTGAGATAGGTCCAAACTTGTAAAAAGCTTGAAGAACGAGATGAAAGTCATGCAAATGAATGGAAAAAGTAAGATAAGCAAACCTACAAAGAACTCTAAAGGATATGATGCATCAGTAGAACTTTCGAGGAGTTATAACATAACTCAATATAATGTACGAGGTAATCTGGTGAGGTTACTCGCCATGTATCCTTACGTAAGGGTTAAGATAAGAGTGAAGTAAGTAAACAAGATAACAAGAGTAATGTTTATGAAAAGAAGAATATTTAGTATATTGATGATAAGATGATTGCGATTACATGAACAGTGGGTATTTATACCCAAAAAACTAGGGCAACCTACCTAAAATGGAAAAGACTAAAATAGAAATACAACGAAGGAGTATCTTGTATAAATAATTCTATCATACGCTTGCTTAGATACGTAGCTCCTGGTGACTAGATGACTTTTTGGTAGAAAAGACAATTTCGTATGATCGATTTGTTTTCTACTGAGTCGAGGTGTCGAGCTAAGTAGATAATTCTTTCGAGGTGAATTCACTTCAGACACTTTTAGCATGGCTTGGGTTCGAGTTGGCTAAGCTGATGCTCAAATGAGCCCAGTTGACATTCAAGTGTAGTTTAGGTTGCTAACTGGAGATGAATGACAAGTGTAGGAAAGTCTAGCTTGGCCATTGCATCAGGTCGGTAGATTGTAGTAGCTCAAACTTCTCAATAGTGAGTCTTAAGGAAAGAATTTGCTTTGCCATACTTTCTAGCCATCGGGCTTAAGCATAGGTCAAGGGTCAAGTTATCTAGTTTCTATTAGTATGGCTCAGATTTAAGTCAATTGAGTTGATGGTCAGATGAGCCAAACTGATATTCGAGTATGGTTCAAGTCGGCAGCTAGAGACAAATGATCAGTACAAGAGGGTTTGACTAGACTAGGGCATCAAGTTGGTAGATTGTAGCAGCTTGCACTCTTCGGTGGTGGGTTGTAAGGAAAGAATTTGCTTGGCCATGCTTTCCAACCTTTAGGCTTGGGATCGGGTTAAGGGTTCAATGGTTTGATTCTTATCAATTAGGCTATGTGAACTTATGCTATAAAAGGGGTAGTTTGCCTATCTATAGGACAAGGCACTCGACAACTTAGAAGGAAGCTTGCAATCTTAAACATCTTGTCATAGGATACTTTTTAAGACTTAAAGTGGATGGGACCATCTAGCTACGATAGGTTATAGCAACTTCTTTAGGCTTTGCACAGATCCCTTTGCATGTGATGTTTTAGGGGCATCATATAGTCTCATCCATTTAATGCATGGAAAGTTTCGTATAGCTTGGGATGTGCTTGATCTCCTATGATGATGCTTAGTTACCCTATTGAGCAACTAAGAGGTCAATAATGGGGAGAGACTTGTATAGGATGCCCTGGCTTAGGTAAGGCCTTAACCGCATTAGGCTAAGCCTTTAGGTTCAAAATCTACTTAATATGCCTTAGGGTTGTATATACGAGGGTATCAAATGCACATGAACTGATAAATGGCAAATGGGGTTGAAATGGGGGTTTGAGGTTTAGCAAATGTGAGCAGCTCAGTGGATATGATGCATTACTGAACTCTACATGTCCTACCTTAATACTTGATATTACACATAAATATTAACCTAAGGCACTCGCCTCTAACTCTTACTAAAGGAGTTTGATAAGAGTAGTAAGCTCAAGAGGGTTTCTCTTAAGAAGAAATATCAATATTCAATATGCAAAAAATGATGTATGTTACAGTTTTGGAAACCATTTATAGTAGGTCTATAAGGGTTTAGACATTAAAGACAATTACAAGAAAGGATAAAATCCAAAGGAAGGAACATTGTACATCATAGTATATTCTACATAGGGTAAAAATGAGAAAGACAAAAAAAAGAGCATGTTAGAAGAATTGTCCATGGGATTTGCGTAGGAACACGTGTCACACTTGGACTGGGTTTCTCAAACAAAAAGGAAAATAAAGAATATCCAGTCTATTTTAAGCTAAGAGTGATTAGTAAATCTTCAAACAGGTTAGTGGCTAGCATGAATAACTCAAACTAAGTGAGAACATATGAGTGGTAAGCTTGATTAACCTATGATAGGTTGGCTCATATGTTGGAGATTACTCCAGTTATGCTGGGAAGAGCTCAAAGTGTTTGTGGATATGCGGGGACTCATCCTTGCTTAGATAAATGATTGGTACTTGGGCTTTTAAAAATGATTAAAGACTTTGACAAGATAAGGGACCTTATCTTGAGCTAGAATCTGACAAGTTAAGCCTTAAAGGCCTTAAGCTCAGCTTCAATGATTGGACTGTAGACTTAATCCTTATCACTACTATCAACACTTTCCCATTTAGAACTATAATTATTCCATTCACTATCTACAATCATAATAAATGGAGATAATGCATGCCCTCTACCAACTCCCAAAAATGTGAGGAGTCATGAATACAGAACAACAAGCTTATAAAACTCTATCTACTCATTCAATATCTCTTATATATCCCTTTTAGAATTGTATACACAATTGTTCCTTCCTTTTGTCCTCGTAAGTATGTAATTGATTTGACAAAGGCTATTAGTCTAGATATATACCAATAGAAGAAAATGCCTCTTATACCATTCTTGTTATCACTTATGGTATAATGAATTAATGGAGCTCTTCCCTCAAGAATATCATTAAACACCTCTAAGAGATTTAGTGCATTAATATTATTGTATGTCTAACATGCCACATCCTGAGCAACATACAAAGTGATTTCTAAAAGTGTAATTATTGGAGATGTATTCTTCATGTGCTTACATACTCCTTATCATACTTGCAAACCACTTAACTTTGTTGTATGAAGTGACTACTAAGAATTTGTAATTTAGCCTATGTAAGTATTTTTCACTAAGCATAACAATTACAAAGTGAGCAAAATATTTCCACATTCTATAATAGTACATTCAACCATAAGCAGTCATCCAAAGCATTTGCAGAAACTTTAATAGGACAAAATAAGAATAGCAACAATACATTTCTATAGTGGAAAAAGCTAAGTTTGATTTGTTGATGTGTGAATTTGGTATGGTGCTTGGTTGAAGGCAATTTACAAAAAGGAGTAAACTTAGGCAATCAAAGGGGTACCGTGGGTGGTTTTAGTGTGCCTACTTTGATGTATATGTCAATACTGGGGTTGGTAAGTGTTCAAAGAAATATAGGATGTGCAAGAGCAAGAGAGTGAGGATCCTCTACCTATAATGGTTACCTAATATTTATTGGTGTGGCACATGAGATAAATATCGAAGGTGGATCGTGATCCCAAGATCCCTTGACTCTAGATCTTGTAGAGAGAATCTCAAGCCAGGATTGTGTCGGTTATAGAATTTCCCTATTTGTTGAATTGTTTTTGCTTAGTTTTCTTTAAACTTGTTGGCTGGGTCTATGCATCCTAAGTTCAAAGGCCAAAACTCTAAGGTGTCAGACTTAGATAGGAGCTTGAGAAATATCTTCATATGAGGTTAGCTGATCTCTTAGGAGCTCAGTTTAAGCTCTTCAAAGGTCATTTGGAAGCTTGCAACTTGGCTTAGAGCATGAAGAGGTTAGCTGAGCTTCAAGGAGCCCAATTTATGCTCTATAGAGCTCAATCTTAACTTTAGGAGCTTGGCCCATGCTTTGAAGAGGTTGACTAGGACTTTGAGTCCTATGTCCAAAATGTTGTGAAGAGGTTAGCTAAGCTTTAAGAAGATTATGGATAGCTTGCAATGGTTTAGTCTTCAGTAGAATATATTCTTAAAAACTATAAAGGAAGCAAGAAATGAGGTAAATAATCAGTACCCTATTGGTGATGCACATCCAGAACAACCTAATAAGAAGGTGTTGATACAACACCTGAAGTTGAGCCTTTAGATGGTAGAAGCCATGTTTAGATTAATCCTCTTAAGGACGCACCCCCACTACCAAGCTTTGATCCCTTCAAAGTGACTAAGTTCTTGAGTAAGGTCATGCCATAAGGTTTAAAGGAAATACCTATGACTTCCTATTCGCTTAGGTAAAATGAAACTTATGTCTCTAAACCCTATGTGTGTTAGTGATAGATAACTTTACACTGTCTTTTCCCTAGTTTTATGATTTATATTTAATTTGTACAATGAGGGATAGGGATGTTAACTAGATTTTTTAAGTGCCCTTTGGTAGTTAGTTGAATGAAGTGGAATTTCTTCTAAGTAAGTGCACTTTGTTAATATATTGTTGCTCCTTTTCTTGTACTTGCTTAAAGCTTGTCTTTTACCCGCAGTTTTATGTACTTGTTCATTCATATGTACTTTCACCTTAGTGTAGGTGCACTTATTTGTGTAACAACTAGATTAAATAGTGGTTAGACCTCTAGGAGGTTACAAAACACTAGGGGATATCAAGTCCCAATTAGCAATAAGAAACTAGTTTGACTAGAGTGGATTATGGTCGGACTTTAATAAGAGGTGGTTCATTGGACCATAGTAGATTATGGTCAGACTTTTATAAGAGGGGTTCGGTTGGACCAAAGTGGATCATAGTTAGACTCTTCTCAGAATTTTGTGACTAGGGATGCCATGTCCTATTGTGGAGTACCTTGGATTTTAAACCTTAGTCTAGTTCGATGATGGTATCCCAATTAGTGACCTAGAGAGGCTAGATCATCCGTTCAACTAAGTGCTGTATAGGAAATCATGGGTTTGTTCATCGTAGGTGATATGAGGCAAATGCACCTATCAGTTTTAATATAGCGGATATGAGTCCGAGTCGATCCCTCAGAGACTTCGAGTATTAATATTAACCTTAGCTTTATTATCTAACCGGAAAATTATGAAAGTTTGAATTAATTAAAAATACTAAAATTAACAAACTACTTTAATTAAAAGACTTAATTAAGCAATTGAAAAAGCAATAAAACTAAGAACGACTTCAAGAAAGTAATAATGTGTTTAGGAATTATTTCCCCTAGAATTAGTCATGTGATCACTTAAAATATATTCAATTCAGTTTCTATTATTCTTGACCAGAGGGATTCACAATTAAAGTTAATACCTTTCTCAAGCATATTAACCTTAATCCTAAATTATTGACCGGAATCTCTTCACTTAGTAATATAATTTAGAATTGCATTAATGTATAATGAATTCCTATACAAATAATTAACTTTCCGGAAGAAACATGTATCTTATCTCTAAGTATACATGTAATTCTCTTCAATTATGTAAAGATCTAATTACACATACAATTTCTCAATCAATATGCATAATATCATATATTGATATTCTAGAAATATCAAACAATAATTAACGACATAATTAAATCAAGTAAAGATAGAAACTTTATTGAAATTTCTAAATCAATCCAAGAATCACATTAAACCCTAGGTTCCATAATCCTAAATACTCGAATTCTAAGCTATCATAATGAATCTAAGAACGAGTTTCATCAATAATATAAAATAAAACATGGAAACCCCTTTTATTGATGAACAATCTTTCTAATCTTGAAGTTGATGTTGTTTCCTTCTTTCTTGATGTTGTTCCTTAGTTCTCTTTCTCTTCTCTTGTGTCTCTCCGTTTCTGTAATGTCTCCCTTCTCTTTTGAAACCCTAATATGACCTTTTATAGCGTATCAAAAAGATTCTGTTTTCGTCACTAGATACAGCCTGGGACACGGCCGTGTCCCCAGGTCATGTAACTTTCTGCACTAAGGTAAAATTTTCTATACAACTTCAAAACGTCATAACTTCTTCATTTGAACTCCGAATTGAGTGAAATTTGATTCCTTTTCTTCGTTTTCGATCCTAGAACGCGTTCAAACCTAGAAATCAAAATTTTACTTAATTAAGTATCAATTTCTTTAAAGAAAACAAAAAATGTGCAGAAAATACTATAAAATCACCCTATGAAATATGTTTAAAATTAGAGTTATTAGTAGGTAAGGTTAGGACTTAGAAGGATGTCCATTTGGCTCAATAGAGGTTGGAACTACAAGATGTTCACCTCAAAAGAGGCTGGGCTTAATAGATGGGAGGTTAGTTGCCTTGGTATAAGCTGTAGTTCTATACATGATGGTATGAGCATGATAACATTAAATTTCAATGAGGAAGAAGAGGAGAGTATCGAAAAGACGATTCTTTTATCACTAATATTCTGAATACAAAGAGATGATTCAATATATAACCTGTAAGGAGCCTTCTTGTTGTTGATATTAGAGGATGTAGGTTAGTCTTTTTAATCTACATGCCTCTATTGGCTAAGGCATTCCTCCTCATCAACTTTTTGCTTGATATATCTTCTAAGGTAAATATACTTAATGGGACACTTAGTAGCATATTTTAGCTTATGACATTCATCTGTATTATGTCTTCATTTCAATAGAAGTCATAATACTTGTCGAAGTTATACCTAGAAAGGTTAACCTTCATCTTACCTAGTTAAGGCAAGATTTCTTTATTCTTTCCAAGAGAATTTACCTTGTCCTAAAGGTTGGTTAAGCGGGGTATGGACTCAATAGGAGGAGATTATGCTTTTGCTTCATCCATCATCCCTATCATGAAACAAGCCCCTCTTATCTTTAGTAGCAAGTTGGTTATTGAACGAATTGCGATCATTATCTTTTTTACTAATTGACCTAGCTTTGTCAGACTTACGGTTGGCCTTGATTTTATCCTCCATTTTGATAAATGTGGAGGCCCTCTCTCTAAATTATTAAAAAATTTTCAATGCCTATGAAAAGTTAGATGATTTAATGCTATAGATTACGGTATGTAGAGAAATACCTATGTCAATGTTTGGTATCTTAAGCATGGTGGCGTTAAATCAAGCAAGATAATTTTTTATGGGCCCATATGATTATTGTTTGATGAGGTTGAGGGTAGTGAGCATTTTGTCTTTAAGTTGTTAAACTAGGTCTCAATAGCTTTCTTGAACATGCCTAAGAAGGCTTGGCAAGCAATTTAATCACTGTAATTGTACAAATTCATCATCGCCTTGAAATGGCTTAGATAATCACTAGGATCTCCTGTCCCATCATAAAACTTGAAATCAAGACCTTAATGTGCTGGGGTAACAGCTCATCTTGAATCTCCCTAGTAAAGGGAGATCAACCAAGAGAGAACTCACCGTAGGCCTCATTCATCTTGGAATACCTAAGATCGGTAAGCACTATGATGTATTGATTGATCTCATCTATGTTTTACTTATGTTGTAAATTGGCTTAGGACTAGCTAAGGTGATTACTTTGAGCTAATGTTGAAACATTGCAATAAGCAGCTATTGGTGCAATGAGTGAGATAACTTAAGGGTTGTTCTTAGCGATCGTTGCTATTGGTAGTAGGCATTATTGTCGAAGACATCTTAGTAGTAGAGGGATATCCTGTCGCCTTTTTATTAAGCTTCACTTTCGACTCTCAATTATCTACCTGTAACTTGAGGAAATTTCCTCTAGGTGTATGAAGCACTTTGGATCAATTGCACTAGTTGGTGGAACTTCTTATGGATGTTGGTTATGGGTGTTATTTGGCTGGTTAAGTGGTTGCTCAGACTATACTAACATGGTCTTGTTAGTTTGAGTGGGTGATGTGTTTGCTTCTTACTACTGTAATATTAGAATTTAAGAATAGACGGCACCAAATTTTGATGTGTAAATTTGGTAGGATGATTGAGGTTGAAAGCAACTTGGCAAAAGAAGCAAAATGTAAGTTATCAAAGGGATGCCAAGAATAGTTATGATAGGGCCACTTCAATACTTAAGTTAGTACTCGGCTTAGTACTCGTCTTGGTGAGTATCTAGAAAAATATTAACTGCGTAAGAGTGAAAGAGTGTGAATCCTTTACTTGTATTAATGACTAGATATTTATAAGTATGGCAGGTAAGGTAAATGAGGAAGGTAGACCATGATCCTAAGATACTCTCTTTAACTTTAGATCTTATGGAAAGAATCTCAAGCCAAGCTTGTGCTACCTTTAAACTTCCCTTATTTGCTTAGTTGTTCTTATCTAGTCTTCTTTTAAACTTGTAAGCTAGGTCCACATATTATGGCTTAAAGGCCTAAGCACTAAGAGGTCATACTAAGACAAGGGCTTAACAGATGTCTTCTGATAACCTTGACTAAGCTCTTAAGAGCTTGTCCAAGCTTTTAAGAGATCACTTGAACACTAGTAGCTTAGCTAAGAGCTTAGCCTATGCTCTAAAGATGTTTGTCTTAGCTTTATAGTTTCAGTCCATACTTTGAAGAGGTCAGTATAAGCTTTGAAGCCTATGTCTAAAATAGCCTATCAACTGGACTCAACCTCTATAGTAACTAATAGCAATCAACCCCTCAGACCGATCACGCGTAGCCGAGCTAGAGGACTATAAGGACTCGCTCGAAGGATACTAGCTTTAGGCCATAGCCGAGATGGGAATTTCTATTTTGAACTGATTTTCTTCCGACTTGACTATCAAATCTTTACATGTGATAGATCCGCCCCTGTTCAACAGCAATGTTTTATCTTAGGAGATAGCTTGAGAGTGGCTGAGGCAAGCTGTCGAGCGGATTACAAGCATTCGGCCCTGAATCAAGCTAACTTCTCTTCAGAAGAACTAGTTGGTCCTCGACCTAGTTCACATCATGTCAGCCCCTAACTACTGTAAGCCTTAAAGTTCAGCTAAGTAATCGTAGGATTGAACTTAGAACCCAAGGTTTAGGGCGATCGGCTAAAGGATCCGATCACACCCAAATTATAAACTATTGAGAGAAATATTAGTAAAAATGACCCCGTAAACTTAAATTTAAGAAAATAAATAGTAAAATAGGAGACTATAAAATTTTCAAATTTTAAGCATAATAGGTATTAATTATCGAAAATGCGAAAAGTGTAATGAAATAACTAATAAATTACTAGAGATAGATTATATGTATACTGACCAAAATAATATTTAGGAATGTTCACGTGTACCCCACATGTATTTACGTGTAGATAAAAATACGCGTAATTACCTAAATTAGCCTAAAACTAAGCAAATAATTAAAGAAAAATACAAAATAATTATAAAAAAAATCAGAAAAATCAGAAGAGGATAAGTTTCAACAAGATAAGGTCATGGTCAGCAAGAAAAAAAATAACCAATAAGAATTTGACAAACAAAAAGCCAAAAATCATGGAATTGGTGCAAAATCCCATCAAATTAATGCACATTAATTTCTAAAATTGTCTATAAATGGGGGAAAAAAATTCCAGAAGTCCTTTGGTTAGTTTATGATTTGAGAAAAATCAAAACACCGAAAAAATCAAGAGAAAATCCAAAAAAAAAAAAGAAAACTGTGTAGATAAGTATTTTAGAGGGAACCCACACCAGACGAGGAGCTGGGAGTGGACGGCCACTACCACCACACGGTGGTGGCAGCACCCAGGCCAGCCGACAAGGCCACGGCGGCCCGCGGTGGCCGGAGCCACCCAAAACGGTGAGTCTAAATTCCAGCCCGATTCTTGTGAAATTTTGTAAAAATAGTAAATATAATTAGAAAATTATGAATTTTGTTATTCTAGGATATTTTTGTATGTATTTTGTAGGAAAAATATTATTTAGATGAAAACATGTCCGGTAATATAGGGTCCTTAAGAAATCATGCAAAACCAAGCACATTTCGGTTTAGAAATAAATGACCTTAGGAGTGTAGTTTGGAGCTCAATTTTTTTCTATAGGATACTCATATGATATAGAACAGTGCTATGAAGCCATTTTTTTAAAATTAATTTTTGAAATTTTTAAGTTAATTTTTAGCCCTAAATTGATGGTAAAATTGGGTAATTTGGAGTTAATTAGGTGATTAGGATATTAATTATTGATTTAGATAGTAATTAGATGTTTAGGGATGTTAATCTCTGATGTGGAAACCTGATCCTAGTGTATGGAGTGTTAAGTATAAGTAATGAAGGTGTTATGTGGTAAATGTAGAAAATTAGGAATATGTAGAATTAAAAATTAATAAATATGAAAAAATTAGGTTTAATTAGATAATAAAATAATGAAAATCAGATCATAACAAATCTGAAACAAAATTCAATTTTAGGTAATTATATGAAAAATGTAAAAATTTCTCACAACATGAGTAAATTCGGTACACTAATACGGATTTAAGTGTACCCGATGGAATAAAATGCTGACTAGGGGTAGTAATCATATTGAGGAGATCGGGAAGTAATGTGATTAATTTCACATTATGGGTTGAAACGGATTTCTAGGGTTAGAATCTAAAACATTACTTAGAAATTGAACTAAAAACCTAATTTAGAAATCGATGCGAAAACCGAACCTGAACCTAACCCCAACCCTAAAATAATTATAAAAGACTTAATACCTAGATAATTAGGTACATTTAACCTTAAACAAAACCTAACAATAAGCGTTATCGGATAAAATGAACTTATAATATTATATGAAATACTGAAACCACGTTCGTGTTATAGGGATGATCGGCAATGGCCTGAGTAAATCGGACCTCGGGTAAGTGAGCGAGGAGTCGAGGTAAGCTGGGATTAATACGATGCTATATTTTGGAGGCTTAAGATTATGCTTGGTTGTGCTTGTTAGATAGAGAATGT
The DNA here is from genome assembly GCA_024138005.1 of Lumnitzera racemosa. Classification (NCBI taxonomy): domain Eukaryota; kingdom Viridiplantae; phylum Streptophyta; class Magnoliopsida; order Myrtales; family Combretaceae; genus Lumnitzera; species Lumnitzera racemosa. Next base: position 39,104,503 of record JAMXBC010000011.1, on the reverse strand, counting down.
GTGCATGTGCTTGATTATGGGTGATGCTATGATTGTGTTTGTTGCTCTGGCACATATTGTATGACTTGTATGAAAGGATTGATCACCCTAAACTGGACTTAATTAAATATCCGACCAGAAATCATAATCGGTTTATGCATGGCAACCCGTTAGGGGAACTTAGGACTCTTCGGCCAAATATCGACCCCTTCGGAAGGGATAGCGCAGGATTGCAAAATGGTCCCTTCTTCATCCTCAGTCGAACTAAGTGACAGGAGAGGAAGTCTCAGCGAAGGTGAAGACAGTGGTTCGAAGGTAGTCACGGGAGGAGCAAGGTCTCCATTACACAAGCCTGGGTTTGGTCGTGAGCTGTTGCATTAACGGCAACTCCTCAACCCGGATTAGAGCGGGCGTAATTTCTCTAATTTCACGACGGGCCGGACAACGTCATGCGATGGCATTTGCTTGCACATGCATTGCACCTAATAAGTGATTGAAAACCTTGTTGTGTGTATGGTATAGTTTTAAGTCCTCCGTCCTAACTTACTGAGCTGTGGTTGCTCACATCCCTATAGACGTCATGCAGGTGCTGGCTAAGAAGCGGCAACAACTACTCTGAAGCTAGCAACTGCTGGATCCTAGGGAGTAAGGAAAAATATTGATGAATAAACACATATTTTTAAGGTTTAAGTTTTTATTATTTTTCATTTCCGAATGATGTAATAATATAGAAAAATACTCTAGAAAAATATTGTAAACTTTAACTGCAATAATTGAATTATAACATATATATAATTCCTCACTTTTATAGGTAAATGATTTATTTAAATTACAAACTGTCTACTTTAAAGCGGGTTAGTTGTGGACGCCTTGTGTAGATTAGGTCTAAGATAACGGTTGTAAGGCCAACTTCTATCTTAAGATGGTTTACACGGCGGGGCTGTTACGACTCTGCTGCTTCGGGGCGTGACAACTACAAGCATTACTTTGTTTCCACCTACGTTGTACCATATTCCTCCTTATCCAGACGCTAAGTAACATGTGTCATCTGACATAGTATTCTAGAATGATTTTTTCTTTTTCACTCTGAATATTCTTTGCCTCTTTTACTATTTTTAGTATGTCTTATGTAACCTAGTTGTAAAATACTCTCTTGTCTTTTCATACATGTAAGGTAACCCTAGTAGGCGGTTATATAAACTTTCACTTTCTTGTATACGCACATTAGTCATCTCTTCAATAAAGAAATTATTCCTTTGAGCAATCTTAGTATTCTTATTATCATTCAACTCTTATCTATTTCCTTTAGTAAGGAGTAGTGGTGAGTGACCTTTCAATTCGGATTGGTGCGTCATATCCAACGGATTGTAAGCCGAGTAGGACAGAATGATTTGTCATATCCATTCGGTAGCTACCTAAATTTTGCTAGTTTTTTCTTTTATTTCTTTCCGGTTCGTTTTGTTGTAGTACCTCTTTGTGTATCCAATCCTGGAGACGCATCAATAATAATCTATTCTTACTCCATATGTCTAACCTTCATCCTTTTATCCTTTATTAACTAAGTTAAAAACCTAATGCTTCCCACTTGTAGTGGAAGGATTAAGAAAGCTATCCCTCATACCCTTAAAAAGACGACCACATATGGATCTACTTTATCTAACCAATTCAAATGAAGTTCTTATTCACTTGTTTTTATTTTTTTTAGTTCTACATTATAATCAAAGTAGTATTTTGACATCTTAATTTCAAGTTAGCCATGAGTTGTTTTGTATTTCTGATGAATGATGAAATGTCTATTTTATGTTCCTTCTATTTTGTATCATCAACTTAGGGTTAGCAATTTACTATCCTATGTTTATTTTGGCAATAACCAAAAAGGAAATATTATAAAATAATATTTACAAAAAATCTAAAAGATTGTGAAGATAAAATATTTTGACCAAATTCAAATATGTTGGAAATTAGATATATTGAATTGGTTGATTCATACTATTGGTTGAATAAATAAATACGGTTGATTAATATTGATGTTTTATCCAAAATAAATCGAATGTTAAATAACTTATATTAGAATTTTAATAATTTCAAAATATTTTTCCAACAAATGATTTGTTATTATCAAAAGGGGGAGAATTTTTATTCTCTAAGAAAAAATTTTAATGATAACAAATATTGTGTAAGTTTACTAATGTGTTTGTTAAGTGTGGCAAAAAACGTAGAAAGTTATGTACAATAGGCAAGTAAGGTTACTTAGAAGCTAATTGAAGTAAAATAAACAGGTTAGAAGGTAACATAAAAGATTCATAAAGGAATATGGACAATATAGAAGGTATCTAAGAAGGTAGTTAAAGAAATATTCAAAGAATATAAGTAGTATACAATGTGTATAAAAAAAGTTATAAGATTGAAATTATAAGAGTTGCTAATTCATCTAATAAAGAAGTTAGAAGGTTATGCTAAAACTTATTAGCTTCATTGAAGAATGATGAAGGAAAAGATATAATGTCAATTTGAAATTGCATGCAAGTGTTAGAATCATGTCAGAAGAAGTAAGGATAACATTTAAGTTATTGTTTGTAGGTTAAGGCATAACTCTACTAGTCAAGTGTATTGGGTGATGCAATTGATTACGTGCCATTATGAAATTTAAGTGCATTTTTCACATCGGGCGAATTTTAAAGAAGTCAAAATTTATGAGATTTGATTTTCAAGTAAATTTAGAAATAACTTTGAGAATATTATGTTGTTATTTGAAGAAGAATATTAAGAGAAAATTTCGAAGGTTATTTGGAAGACCTAAAGATAAGTTTTATTCAAATTCAAAAAGATGCAACATGGTTGCTCGAATAAATAAATTTGAAGATATTATTTTGAAATCAATTTTGGTCTAAGATTTTTGTAAGAGGATACCTCAAAGCATCAAGAATATTGGTTGAGAAAATCTTATCCAATACATAAACATATCAACTTATTTAAATCGTCAAGGTTCAAATTTCAGAGTAATGAAATTTTTGAAGCTGTAATAGTTAAGAGCAGATTTTTTTAAAGATACTTTAGAAAACTTAGAATTTCCCTTATTCTAACTTTTTTAAGGATATATTGTTGTTATTTCCTCATTGCATTCTTAAATCATTAGTTAGAGATTATCGAGAGTTAAGTAGTATCGTCTGCGAATATTAGTTGTAAGCTGTGAGATGTGAGACAAAGCAATATGATATGTAGCCAAGGAGGCTATACCTGTGTAATTTACTTTTCATTAATTGGATTAGTAAACAATACCAACATCGAAGGACCAACAAATTCCAACAGTAGAGTTAGAAGAATGGACTAATATACAAAGAAAAACTACTATAAATCTCTCGGTCTTATTCTTACTCTCTTATCTTTTGTTTATTTCTTATTATATTTATGTAGTTTTGAGATAAACTTTCACCATGTAGTCTTAAGCATTTTAAAGGGGAGGTTTTTGAAAAAGATTCAAATTTTAACTAAGTAATCAATTCATTACCTCTTAATTACTTTAACGGGCCTAATACTTTCCTTGTGGAACAATACTTTGGTTTTAAAATAAGACCACAATATTATTTATTACTTGTAATGACCAAGAGCACTTATTTAAGGTTGCTTGTCAAATGTAAGATAAAAATTCTATTGACCATTAATTATGTAAAAGTAACAAGATTAACATTAGTTGTATTTATAGACACCAATCGTTGTAAAGTTTTTATGACTTCGCCCAAATCTCGTTGAATGAGATTTGAACAAAGTAGCAGGTAAAAGTCATCTAATTATATAATTTTCATATTATGCATTGGTGAGAGGAAACTAGAGTTTAGAATATTAAGAGTAGATCTTAGGGGAAGGATTTTAGTGTTTCATATTACAGGTGTTTAGATTCAATTAAAGCTACATGCATGCAATGTGCATCTCACGTTATATGTGGCCTAAAAGGAGTGATGTGGAATGACATATAAGGGATGATTAGGAGAGAATGAAGCAGATAGGAGGAGCATGAAGTTTTAGGAATGCACATGAGATTGGTGGAGGAGATATTGAAGCATTAAACTCCATTACTTTTAATGAAAGACGTGTTCTTGATTTTGATCCTTATTTGATCCTTTGAGGAGGGAATTCAGTAGCTTGATGGTGTTTTTTTTAAGATCCTTTTCCCCCCTCAAATGAGACAAGGTAAAGTATCTATAGAGTTTGGCTACAAAAATCATCTGTTATGGTCAAGATCATCCCTCCTAATAATGGACCCCTATTATGGGCTCTTTTTGAATCCGACCTCAATTGAGAGTTTCTTTTTAGCACATGAGTCTTTTTGAGAAAAGTTGATAATAGAGCTAGGCCAATGTTCCGTATTTTATATCCACCATGTAAAATCTCTCTTGGTCACCTCCAATTTCATCGGTCTAACTACGTGAGCCTTATTGCCTTAGTGTAAAAAGTTAAATCCAATTCTTAGTGGACTTAAAACCTATGAATCAAATTTAGCCTCTACACACACATATATATATATATATATATATATATAATGGTCATCTTGTAAATTTGGGATTATTTGAGGGATTATTTGATGTTAGTATTTTTTTTTCCATGATTAAGTTATGATTTATGATGAGAAAAAAAAAAAAAACAGTTATGAATTGCGGTTCAACCTTTGGAGGGTGCCTACAATCTACATTGTAGTTGCCATAATAGATTATAGATGGATCGAAAAGCTCCGATATTCGTGTTTGACATATTTTGGGTGGTTGGGCGTGGAATAGCTGGGCATTTCTGGAAGGATTGTCCGTGGTTCCTTAAGTTAGATCGAAGATGGTCAAGGCATTATTTTGGTTTAATTTATTAAAATAAAAATGAGCAAAAAGGAAAAATGAAGAAAAGAAAAGAAAGGATGTTAAGCAATACGTTGAATCGATTGTGATTCTATAATATGTATATGCATTGGGCCATACGAGTAAGAGTGGTGGTTTTGAAAGCTTATGCTAGAATAGTTATTGTATTATTTTAATTGTTTCTCGTTTATCATTCTGTGTTTGTAGAGAATTAACTAACAGATATACGTCTGAAACATATTAATTATTATACTATCAAACGAGATATGCGTGTCACATATTATATAATGATGGTGGATAATCATTAAGAATTACTTGTAAAAAGGTGTTATAGTTGTTTCGCGCCTGATAACTTATATAAGGCTTTATTATTTTAATTTTTACTTGATGAGGTAGCCCATGAGGCATTATTTATTTAATGAGGCAGCTTGTAAGGCATTGTGAGAAAATTTTGGGTCGTCGTAGTTAGTAATATTGTTAAATCATTAGTGATAAGTTATTTTGGATGTGAACCTCGTTAGAGCATAGTCCAAACTAACCTATTGGAGCCTAAGCCAAATTTCTTAGAGCTCAAGCTATATTCTAAGCGTATCTCTGACCTTAATGATGCCCTTGCAAGACTCTGGACCGAGCTCTCCTAAGCTCAGCCGGCATCCTAAAAGTCTTATTCGTGCTCCAATCTCTGACCTTCTCCTCTAAGACACAAGGCTCAAAATCAGTCGGCCTAGTCCACAAGTTCAAAATAAGACCAAGTCTGCAACTGGATGCACTTGTCCTTGTAATCCTCTCCATTAAATCTATAGTCAAAGAGTGGACCTCGGGATCCTTATTTTCTTCTCACGTGACATTTTTATAAATAGTATATCAAGACTACTGGTAAATAAGTCCAACTTTCCTACTCTCGTATACTTTTTACATATTTATCATCCCTTTATTGATTTAAATATTAGGATGGTTATAACAAGATCATTTTAATGTCCCTTCTTAACCTGTATATGTTCATTTTAAAGGTTCCTCGTAACCTTAGTTATCCTACGAAAAACTAATTACAACAATTGTGAATTATGCCATTAGGCGGCCGATCGGAGCATGGACATTTTGTGGGAATTGTGTCAATGGGTAATCAAAAGAAAACTATGTGAAACAGTGAACTGTTGGTTTTGATTGCTAAGTTATTTTGAATGCAATTTGTGCATATGGAAAATTTATAAACCGATCGTTTCAGTTCACTTCTGTTCTTTTCATTGACATTATACGAGAAAAGAACAGTTTCTCTCACTTCCTTTCTAACGTCGCTTGCACTTTTATCTTCGCATTAATTGTAAAATAGAGTTATGAGTTTGTAAGAAATATAGTAAAGTCAGTTTCAACATGCACAGTAATGTTTTAAGGGGTCAGTCGAGTTTGAATTCTTCTCTTTTTTAAAGTTATAATATAATAGTAGTTAACTAAATTATCAAAAGTTTATGTGAAATTTATATTTTATTCTCTATGGAAGGTTTATATTTTATTTTTGTCTATCACAACAAATAGGACACCATCGAAATTGAATTTGGCCAAGTATTTGGATAAGCTCTTATAAATGTGAATTTCTGCAGTTTATAAATTTATTTGAATTTTCTCTTGAATTTCTTGATGTTAAAAACAGAAGGATTTTACTAATGGTGTCATCACTAGTTGCGACCCAATTTTGGCAAATGGGGTTCCAAAAAGATTTGAGTACATTCTTAACGGCCTTGTGCATATAAATAGAGAAGGTCATAAAAGAAATGTAACATCAATAAGGGATTTACCTTGGAAAGTTCAAGGGCGATAGTGAAGAAATATAAACAAGGAGGTTTAATTATACATAACTAAAATTATAGGCTTAACTAAGCGTGGAACGAATAAACTTAGGAATGATGTAACTATAATGCTATTTGAATTTCACATATCTCAATTTTATACATGAAATCTGCTAGATATCATACCTAATCAAATTTTTATTTGATCCCAATCATATTTTACATAGATGTGTAAATAATCGTCACTTAAAAATACAATAATATGTATTATAATAAATTTAATAAGTAAAAGTAATATCAACAAATTATTTGAAAGAAGACAATTTAAACAGTAATTTTGATAATTTTTCCAACTAACTTTACCGCATCTTTGTCGTTTTTCTGGAGTCCACTGGATAAGAGTTCTGTCACGGCGACGCATGTTTCTTTGATAAAATGATTAACATGCACAATAGTACTCGTATACACCATACTGCATCCACTAATAATAGTGGCATCTCACGTGGAGTCTCTCTCCGACGATGTCTAGGTGGTCGGTACAAGAAAAATTCAGTGAAATTAATATATTATGGGCTTTGATGAGTAATGAATAAAATAATTAATATTTAAAGACATAATATTGGTTAGTCGTCATTTGTTAAAACATGTGCCGTATCAAAACATAGACATGATTCATCACCTTTGAAACGTACCTAGAACATTGGTCTTATACCATGGGACAAGGTAACCCTATTATTATATAGATTCCAATCTCTATTTTTTTTATTAATCTTGTCGTGCAAACTATGACTCAGGTTGAAGAAAGCATCTCTCTTTGCAAAATAAAATAGATCTTTTCGTGTACTTGACTAAATTATTAATTCGCATATTAATAAAATCATCGTGGAGCTTCCTACAAACATATCAAACCTAAATTCTATATGCACCGCATGGATTATCTATATATATATAATATAAAAGATATCGACACACAGCATATAGGTTACTTAAGATTGATGTTCACGTCTCATACGTAGTCTCTTTTTCTTAAAAGGTCCTGCTAATATTTTAAGAAAAAACTTTTAAAAGTTACCCGTTGCGAATTCATATCTGTATTTTTAGTATTTCTTTTGTACTTATGTGTTCTCATGCAAAATATTTATTTTACCATATCTGTACACGGAAGTCACTCGACATTTTTCTTTTTCTTTTTTTTTTTTTCCAACCATTACGACTAATAAATGTAAGAGTCCATATTAGATTGGATAGCAAACTCAATATAAACTCTCATGATTGGAAATCCTGCGGATATCTCTAGTCATTTGGGGTCATCATTTAAACATTAATTTTATAAAACTTACGCATTAAAGGATATCTTATAAAATTTCGGAGATTTCTACGTACAATCCTTGTGATGTAACAATTTTATTATTTTGTAGTTTGAAGAGGTAGAAGAGGAAGATTAATTGGATATCACTACCATTTTTACACCTAAAATTGATAATGTCGAAGTAGACTTGTGAGATGATTGGTTTTAAATTCTAAACCAACATAAAATAAACCTGCTTAAACCAATCAAAAATCTATCGGTTCATGTAGATGTAGGTGATTCAAGCTCCCAATCCATTTTAACCAACGGGACTAAATCAGATTTTTTTTTTCTTTTTTGCAATTTATATATATCTATTTATTCACGTTATATATGTTATATTAACATATATATTTATATATGTTATTATGTACTCTATTTATTAACACATATGTTATGTATATAACACATATTGACATATGTTGTATAATATATACATATAATATACATATTATCTATGTATTTATCTATCTATATAAATATATATATATATATATATTGCAAACCGTAGAGAAAGAAAAATTAGAGATTCGATTTACCGACACAAAAACTAACCTATGAACCGGCACGGAATTGGCCATAAATGGGTCGGTCACAGTTCAATGAAATGTTGCATCGTCGGCCAACGGTTTGGGATTTGTTCTAGGTTGGTTTAGGTCCGGCCCTAGGTCTATGTTAAAGTAATCTAATATTGTTTAAAATAAAGTATTATTCCAATTTATTGACCACGTTTTGTCACTATGGGATTTTGTTTCCTTATTATTTAAACGGATAGGTTTGCTAATAAGTGAACTAATTTTTTTCTTTTCTTTTCTCCTTTTCCCTTTTTTTTTTCTTTTTTTCTTTTTTTTTTTTCTTTTGCCATTAACAAGGCAGTAGACAGTAAGCAGTCTTACTTGAATATATATCATAGTTACTAAGTATCATAAACTTATCATGGATATTTTACATGGTGCTTTTATAAATGTAATATAATATAATATAAGGGCTCTTTAAATATAAAGTACGCATACATTTGATGCGTGTTCTGGCCAAGTCCTGGGATGGGGAAGGGCATCGTTATCCTAATCATATACAAGCAAGTTCTCAAAATTTGAACCCAAACTTATTATATAACATTTAACACCCATTATAAAACCTATGCAGCCAATTAGGTTCTTATGAACAAGTTTAATGACACCTCGATTAATTAAATAGTTGGAAATGTAAAAATGATCATGAAAAATAATTACTATGAGGTCAATATAACTTTAATTATCATTGTTTGTCTCAAATGTACTATGAGTTCATTATGCAATGGGATTAGAGCTATAAGTTGAATAGAATAGTATTGGGCTCTAGCTCAAGTCCAATTTAATTTTAAATTTTAAGTTTAAACTTAACTTGAAAATACATAGAGTAAGTTCAAGCTCGACTCGATTATCTCGATTAAGTTCGAATTTTTTATAAATTTTTACTAATCAATATCATATTTACTTATATTTAAATAAATTTAAAATATATTAAAAATTATACTGAGCTTGATTAAGCTCGTAAGCCAATAAGTTTAGTATTTTAAAACTTAAACTTGGCTAGATTTATTACTTGAGTAACTCAATTAAGCTCGAGCTTGACTTAATTATTATCAAATTGAATTCGAATAAAACTCAAACTTAAGTTAAGTTCAAGTAGTTTGCAAATGGGCTTGGTTCATTTACACCCCTAAATGGGATACCTAAGTGAAAACCAAATGCAAAAGCTAAGTAAGATGTGAATAATTAGGACAACAACCATACACAATACGTTTATTCTTTTTTTCCTCCAATTAAATTGTAAAGAATTTAATTAGAAATATCAAGGTCCACAAACAATATCATTATATATCCCTTACATAACTTTGAAACATTTGTTCTTAATATCCCTATAGGCGAGGATTGATAAAAAGAAATAGCATCTTGTAGTCCTGCTCCTTTAGCTAATGTATCCACAATGAAATCATGGTATATGGTTATAGGTACATATCCATCCTCCTACACTTGTTCATTACATCCCTGCAATACAAAACATCATGTAGTAAAATCTCATTAGTAAATTGAATAATGCATAAAATATTATATACCTAATAACAATCTGTCATGAGAATAATTTGATTAGAGTATTTGCTTAACATAGTATTCAATCCCCATACAATTCCCCATAACTTAGCCTCAATAGGTGATGCAATTGCTACAAACTTTGCAAGTACTCTAAGTAGATGACCTTGAATGGTTGAAAAACAATCCCTAATACCCCCAACACCTTCCTTAATTTATAGCTAAGCATCGGTTACTACAAACACTATATTTTTAGTCACATAACTATATAAAAAGAAAGTCAATACTGGCCTTGTCTTTCGCTTCATCATGAAACTAGATTTATTGGCCCAATAATTAGCTTATAGTAGTTTTACCCACTTTATCTAGTTATAAGCTTGATTATCAGAGAGATTAAAAAGGATGTTATTTCTCTTCTTCCATATTGCCCCTAAGTAAAAGGGAAATCTTAGTCCCTAAGGTGCTACAACCCCTTTCTTATCCTTTTCTTTTATTGTACAAGTTTGTTTAATCCATTCATGGAATGGTTTTGCAATGATTCTTAGGAGGATGTAGAGTTATTTATAATCATCTAAAGTCTCTTAATTTCTAGGCAATCTCTTAAAATATGTTCAAGCGTTTCAATTGCACATTAACAAAATAAACATTAAAGCGAAACTATTATATCCCATTGCAATAGTGCAGACCTTGTAGGTAGAGCATTTGGAATGTATACTGAAGAAAGTACTAAACTTTTGAAAGTATTAATAGGGCCTTTTGAACATAAGCTTCTCATGCCTAACCCAATCCTGTCAAGCTCATCCCTTACCTCAGGCCACTCGCCTACCTAACTATGGTAAGTCTCCAATAGCTAAGAGACATTGGATAAGGCCTAGAGACTAAGTTAAGCAACCACCTCCTACAAATCTAGGGTACGCTAAGCATCATAAACCCACTCTGCAAATCTTATGGAAGTGGCTTTGCCCACTAACTATTCTCTAACTACCTGTGCCACTCCTCTATAAATATAAGATCATCACTCAATGGTACATTACTTAATACTTTGCACACTTAAGGCTACTTATTGCTCTTAAGTACTCATACTCTTTAAAATACCTTACTGACTTAAGCATCGAAATGGTCACGTCAGATAACACCTCGGCGACCCCTTACAATATTCTCTTTTGCAGGCTAACCGATTATGCGGAGTACAATCTCAGATTAACTTCTATCGGTAAGATGCTTGAGACGACATTTGGCACCATCTGTAGGAATTCTAATCCAACTTCTTACACAAAACCAACCAAAACACTAAATACCCTTTCCAAACACTACCTTCGATTACCATGTCTTGTGCCAAGAACCTTAAGAATTGTTAGTTAGCGAATAACCAACTTACTGAGAACCAGTCCTTCTTAAGCGAAACGTTAGAAGAGCACCTAGAGCGTATGGAGCGCCTAGGTTGCTCCATGCTTACCTCAAAGAAGCTAAGAGGCACAGCACACAAATTCAACCCTGCCCTTTGAAGCTTTTGATGCCTGTACTGGGTAGGACAACCACTAGTAACAGTCGTAGAATGGTAGGGATCAACAACTTGATCTCTCAATGCAACAACAGCTACCAAGGTCTACAGCCTTGTGACCAAGCTCTAATTGGTAATGAGCAAGTGGCCAACTCCCACAAAGTATTAGCATACTCAACAGCATGCTAAGCTCATCCAGTAGATGATACTGATCTTAATGAGCTCTACACGATCATAAGGAGGCTCTCTTAACAATAGGGAAGCAAGGCTGTTGGTGATGCCAAGCTGGATGCTAATAACAAAACCCTCTTCACTAAGGTTGTCTAGGATAAAGTGTTGCCCCCTAATAGCAAGCTTTTGAGGCTGGGTCAACATGACAGCACAGGTGACCCTGATGATCACCTTCTTTACTTCAACACCCTTATGAACCTCTATAGTCATAGGGATGCCATAATATGCATGGCTTTCCCAAGCACTCTAAGCAAAGCGGCTCGGACATGGTTCAACCACTTGCTCAAGAGCTCCATTAGCTCCTTTGACAAGTTGGTGCAGAAGTTCAGCCTCCACTTCAAGGCTAGTAAACCCCTGTCCAAGGACACATCATCCTTTTAATTGATAAGGTAGAGTAAGGGCAAATCTTTGCTCGATTATGTACCCTAGTTGAATAATACCGTGGTCAAGATCCCTTAGCTAAACAAGGGAGTAACAGTTCATGCTGCATAACTTTGAGTTCGACCTTTAAGAGACTTCTTCTGATCACTTGTGAAGAACAAGCCAAAGACCCTAACTGACTTCTAGAATAAAGCCCAAAAATACATCAATCAGGAGGACAATATTTGCGCCAGGTGCAATGCTGACTAAGAGAGGTCAAGCGGAAAGCGGGATAAGGAGAGATTGTTTGTGAAAAATCACCTCGGCAAAAGGGCACCGAGCAGATTAGAGGGGGAAGGTTCATGAAAGAGGAAACGTTAAGCCAAGTGAGACTAACTCCCTCCTCCTATCTATACACAACACACCCCTTTAAATAAACCCGTTGCCTAGGTCTACTCAAAGGTGAAGTATAGGAACTTGTTGCAAATACCCTGTAAGATGAATGGGAACCCCATTACTGGAACTCAAACAAGTACTATCAGTTCTATGGCAACCACGACCATACTACTAATGAATGCTTCCAGTTGAAGAATGCGATTGAATATGCCATTCGACAGACCTTCTTTAGTAAATAAGTAGCCCAGTAGAGGAACAACGATTGTTCCAAGGACGATAAGGATTAGACTCCTCAGAGGCAACTGACCGAGGGTGCTCAACTGAAGTAGAATGATGATCGCTACAACGACTACGCCCCCAATGGCATCATCAATATAATCGTTGGGGGACCGTACCCTGGGAGCCAACCGAGCACTAGTAGCTTAGTTAATGCACTGTTCGAGGCGTTGACAGTAAGGGAGAAGAGACAGAAGATGGATACCTTAATATCTTTCTCTGACGAAGATTTGGAGGGGGTAGATAACCCCCTTCCCCAATTAGGATGCCTTCGTTATAAGGGTAACGATCACGAATTTTAAGGTACTAAAGATAATAGCGGATACTAGCAATTCTACTGATGTTCTCTTCTTCCATACATATGAAAGGATGAGGACTAAGCTGTTAGTCAAGATGAAGCCATACTACCATAACCTTATTGGCTTCAATGGGAGCACCATCCAAACCAAAGGAATCATCACTTTAGATATGGAACTTGGAGATGATGACCATATTGTATGGTGACCAGTGGAGTTCGTCATGATCTATTATTTGTCCTCTTACGACACTCTCTTGGGAATACTAAGTTTGAATGCTTTTAAGGTTATCACATCCTCCCTTCACCTGAAGGTTAATTTTTTCACCTTAACTAAGGTAGGAATATGCAAAATAAGACCACAAGCTCACCCGAGAGCTTTATGTAAAGGCCACCAAAGCCGATGGCATCTTTATTTTGAAGACTAGCCTATAAGAGAAGTTGACTAAGAGAGGCGAGTCGGGCGAAAAGACTGAGAAAGTATAGATTGGCACCTCTCCCAACTAGATTACTATGGTCGGGATTAAGACTCTTGTTGAGGTGAAGGATGAGATAATTACCCTCTTGCAGGCTAACTTAGACAAATTTTCTTGGTTAGCATCAGATGTGCTTGGGATGTCCCTCAACCTAACGACAACCTCAACATTGATCCCACTGCACAACCTGTGAAACAGACACTTTGCCTCAGAGAGGTAAGCCATAATCGAGGAAGAAGTGCAAAAGCTACTGAAGGTCGACTTCATAAGGCAAAAGAAGTACCCCACTTGGTTAGCAAATGTAATGCTAGTCAAGAAGAAGTTTGGGAAGTGGTGTTTGTATGCCAACTATACTGACCTCAACAAAGCCTACTTGAAGGACTACTTCCCTTTCCCAAGATTAACCCATAAGTTGACTCTACTTCAAGGCATGCTCTACTAAGCTTCATGGATGCCTTCTTAGGTTATAACTGGATGAAAATGGACTTAAAGGATGAAGTACATACCTCCTTCGTCACTAACTTCAGGATGTATTGCTATACTATCAAGCCCTTCAGCCATAAAAATGCCGAGGCAACTTGCTAACATATGGTGATGAATCTATTCAAGCCCTAAGTTAGGCATAACATGGAGGTATATGTCAAATACATAATCATTAAGACCAAGGAGTTAGATGATCATGTCAGGGACTTCTAGAAAGCTTTTGACCAGATGAGAAAATATGACATAAAGCTGAACCCCCATAAGTGTGTCTTTAGGGTTGACTCAAGTAAATTTCTAGGCTTTCTGGTCATCCAAAGGGGTATCAAGGCTAACCTTGAAAAGATAGGTGCCATAAGCGATATAAAGCCCCCTACCTTGGTCTAAGACGTATAAAAGCTCACTAACATAGTAGCTATGCTGAGCAGGTTTGTTTTAAAGAGTGTAGATAGATGCATCAAGTTCTTCAAAATACTAAATATCTTAAGGGTTTTGAATGGACTCCAGAGTGTGCATAAGCCTTTTAGCAACTGTAGGACTTTCTTGCGTACCCTCTTATCCTCTCTAAGCCTATCCTTGGGGAAAACCTATTTTTGTACTTAGCCATAAGCAACTGGGCACTCTCTTCTGTACTAGTTAGAGCAGAGGGGAAAGAGCATAAGCTCATATACTATGTCAACTACATACTCCAAGGGATTGAGGTTAGGTACACTCAAGCAGAGAAATTTGCCCTGGCTGTCATCATCTCAGCACGTCGGCTAAGGCCTTATTTCCAAGTACACCAGATCATCATACTCACAAACCAGCCGTTGTATATGTATAGAATCTAATATTAGCCACAAATAGCCTACAAGGCATAAGTGTTAGTCGACTTTGTGGTTGAATATACAGGAGAGGAGGAAACATCATTGGGCAACGACAAGTCGATGTGGACTCTCTACATTGACGGATCATCCATCTTGAGGAGTGAAGGTGCAAGTCTTATTTTGACCGATTTGCACAAGATCATAATTTGCTACGCCCTCCTGTTCAGGTTCATTACTATAGATACCTAATTTTTACTACTCTTTATTTTAAGAGTTTTTTCTTTTTGAATTTTTTCGGCCAGGTTTAAACAATTATTGAAAAAATTAAACAAAAAATTATTTTTAGATGAATTGCATCTTTTTCATAAAAATTGCATTTTTAGATATACATACATATTTTTTCCGAGATTCATATATTTGATGAAGATGTATATCTAAAATCTCATGTCTTAGTAATTTGTATAAATCTTACATTTAGGACTTTAGAAAAATAAATTTTTTAGTACGTAGTGGTTTTTTTAAATAATAAAAATCTTAATTTAATTTTTTTTTTAAAGATTTAGTTAGTTAAGTTTTCGTTACTTAAGTTTTCTTAAAATAGATTTGTGAGATTAAACCTTTTAGTTTTTCTAAAAAATAATAAATTGTTAAATAATGTAAATCTAACTCAATTTTTGAATAAAAAATAATCAACTTACTAAATTTTTTCTAAAAAGACAATATTATGTTGGTTTAATCCCAACTAGTAGATATGTAGACACTTTTAGGGCAACCATAAAAAAAAAACATAGATATTTTTTTTTTGAAAATTCGTAATAAAAATCACTAAAAATTTATTTTAATTACATTTTTATATATCTTTACGTATTTTACTATTTTTATAAAAATTATAAAAAAAATAAAAGCTCATTAGTTTTTACATTTACATGATGACTTAATCTTAATAGGTTTGTCTCCGAGTTTAGGTTTTCTAGTTAAGTTTTCTAAAACAATTATTTTAAAAAAATGTTTGTAAATTAATGGATAAATTAGAGTTTTCCTACCTAAAAACTTTAATTTGATTTTTTTTTATTGGTTGGCAACAACAAATTACTTTTCAAAAATTTTTCAAATTTTTTTTAAGAAAAATATTTTTCCTTAATTTTATGTGAAACAACTTATATTAAACGAGTTGAGCTTAATATAAATTAAATTAAGAAAAACCAAAAATAGATCTCGATAGAATTGGCGACCCCATTGGGGAGCCTATATAGCTAGCCATGTAAAAAAAATTAATTAATTAATGAGCTTTATTTTTGTTCCTTTTTTTATGTATAATATAGTTATATTAACTAGGTTTTAGTAATGTAGGCCTATAGGAAAAGTTTGGCCCAATGAGCACCTTAATGGGGATGTGGGATGTTTGTTTTGTTTTGTTTTTTATATCATCGTTTATGTGCTTAGATGTGGTTGGATTTAGGCCATTTTAAGAATCTAAGATGGGCTGCCATTGTGTAATCATCGAGCTGTTAAGGTCATTACCCTCGCCTAGCGGTGATAGACGAGCCTATTCATGCTTCGATATAGCCCACTAGGTTTTTCCTTTGGAAATGCTTAATGCGATTAGTCATTTTTTTTAAGTTATAGGAATATTTTGATTATTATGATCCATGGTCATTTGGGCTTTCTTTTTCAAAAACAAAAAAAAAGGAAATTAAAAGAATCAATACCCTTGTATATAAATATCCATAAGCCTTATTTTTTAATTTTGTTTTATTCAATAATATATAAGCATATTCTTGACCATGAGTTAATAATAATTTTTATAATTTACTAATTACCAGCCCTTATTTGCATCACATGTGTGTATAACATACTACATTTAATTTTTACTTTAATTTACATTTGTTTTTTTTTTGTTAGAATTAACACTTGTTTCCATATGTCTATATTATATTTTTTTATTGTCTCATAATGACTAAATGGCTACGTAATTTAAAAGACTTGAAGGAGCTACAAAATTATTAATATCATATGTAGACTTATTGTAAATTTAATATTTTAATTTTTATTTTATAAATAATTGTATAATCTTATGTTTTGTGTAATATAGACATGGAAAGCCAAGGCAGTATCAATCTTGTGAAGCTCACCTTAGCCAGATCCATCGACTTTTATATATATAGGATTCAATTTTTTTTTTAAGAATATTAGTTAGGAGTTTTTTTAGTCTATTGTTTAGGCTTGATTCTATGATTATTATTAAATTTGTAGGTTTATTGAATAAAAGTCTTTATTAGTTGTGTAATCTTTTATTCATTTTTTTTTATTAATTACCTTTGATAGATGTTTTTAATTGAAAAAAAAAACAAAATAAAACAAAAAAAAAAAGAAACAAAAAATTCGATTACTAATGGTTCTAAACATAGGACTTTATAGGGTTTTGAAAATAACTCTCAAATGAGTAGGTTTTATTAAAAGCTTGATATTTACTCATTCTAAAGCAAGAATAGCAACCCCAGTAATAGAAACGTCAGTCAAACCAAGCCTGACCCGAGAGTCACAACTTTAGAAGATAACATGATTAAGATGGCCAAACTAATTCAAGTTCTCACTCAGGCTATCGAAATTCTTCATGATCACCAGGCATCTCAAGTCAACAAAAATTGGAATATAGATGCGACCCTTCCCCTTGAATTGGAAGACATGGAATCAGTGCCCAATGCTAAGACGCGAAAGAAGGAGATTAAGGAAAAAATAAGGAGATAGAAAAGAAGTTTATGCAGAAATTTACCGAGAAAATGAAAGCCTTAGAAATGGTTAATGAGCTTAGGTAGATGGGAATGATCAATTTGCTAGCATATGAAGACGATGATTTCTCGGAAAAGTTTAAAGTTCTGGAGTTCGAGAAATATGATAGGACCGACTACCTTAAGCTTCACACTAGGCTATACATTAGAAAGATGGGACAATATATGAAGTACAATAAAGTGATGGTCTAAACCTTCTAAGACAATTTGATCGGCCCAGCATTGACCCAGTATGCTTAACTAGACTTGAATGACATTGACACTTAGGATAAGTTAGCCTGGGCTTTTCACAACCAGTATAAATTTAATATTAAGGTAGCCCCATCCATGTAGGATTTAAACAATCTGTGTAAGAAAGTTAACGAGAGCTTTAAAGAGTATACTCAAAGATGGAGGGGTATGGCAGCTAGGGTGACTCCTCCCTTAATAGAAAAGGATTTAACATTTGCTTTTATTAACACTCTTGGGAGCCTATATTACCAACATTTGGTAAGTCATCCAACCTCTAACTTTGCAAAGATTGTGGCCTTAAGGTGTTGAATTGAGGAAGCTATCTCTACCGAAAGGCTTTTTAATCCTGAAGTAATTTAGAATGAGATACCTCTAGCAAGATTCTCGAATAAGGCCAAAGATGCAACAATGAGTGCTGTTAATACTGGTAACCTTATCAGACCTATAGCCTTGGTAACCATGTTGGGAGAATCAAATCCCCTACCAAATCTAAATCATAATAACTGCCCACAAAGGAGATAGTTTGACAGGATACCCATTCCTCTAAGCTAGGTTCTTGTATGACTAAGAAAAGAGAATCTGTTGAAATTTGAAATACCGAAGGAGGGTCAGGGATGAAAGGATAATAACTCAAAGCTCCATTGCGATTATCATTTAGGGCAAGTGAGATATTCTATAGACTAATGCTAGAGACTCAGATACAAGAACTAGGATCTTATTGATGTTAAGTTGGTGCAATTGGACTTCATTCAAACTCTTGCTCTTAATGTAGATAATAATCTTCTACTGGATCATGCATACTCAATCAATACGATCATTACTGAAGTCCCTAAACTAGAAGTTGATCTAAATAGTCTCCTTATCACTTTCAAAGAGGTAACCTAAAATCTAAGGTAAGACGGATTCTTGTAGAATATGAATCTCAAAGATAAAACTTGGATTAGACCAGTAATATATCAATTGTTAAATGATGGGAAGATAAAGAAGGTTGACATTATGGCTATGATGGTTTCGAAACCATGAAAGAAATGTACTCAAAAAGAGCTCAGAAAAAGATATGAAGCTAGAAATCTGACGGTCAATACCTTAGGAGAGCCATTAGGCAAATTTAAGCATTTATTTGATTATGTTAGTTCATCCATGATATATACTAACAAACTACCCACTGGATAGGGTTCTGAATTTAAGGAAGAAGACAAGCTTATTGTAAAAACTAAGAAGAGAACTAAAATGGTTGGGATGATTGAAGATGGGCTTAAACCTTTGGTTTTTTAGTACCACGGGAAAAATGAGAAGGTTGAAGAATTAGGTAAACCTAAGAAAACTGCTTCTAATGTCTCGATAGCCCTAAAAATTATAAGGCAGCCCCTCTGGATTACTAAACGGTGAATCAAATAACCAGGTCCTTGCAACCTATGGTTGGAGGGCTTACTCACTCAAGATGAGTCTATGACCAAAATGAGGAGGCCAAGAGAAAGATTACTGTAAAAAAGGCTTCTTGAAAAATCCTTGAGGATATGGATGAGAAAGATCAAAACATTGCCAAGAAGATAATTAAAGCTAATGAGTATAAGATTATGAATTACCTAGCTAAGGTACTAGCCTAGATTTCCCTAATAGGCTTACTATTGTCATCTGATACTCACTAGGAACCTTAATCAACATTCTCAAATATGTCAAAGTTCCTTAAGGCATTTCCACTAAAAGGTTTGGATTGGTAGTGAACTTTATGTTTGCAATGGATTAGATTTCATTCTTACTTGATGAGTTAGGCAAAGAAGGGGATTGATACACAAAACCCCTCTTTATAATGGTCAAGTGTATAGGAAGAATCATTACTCGGGTATTGATTGATAATGGTTCATCACTGAATGTGTATTCGCTAGCAACACTAAATTTGCTTGGAGTAGATTTGATTGAGATAAAGCCTAACTCAATTTTAGTAAGGGTTTTTGAGGAATCAAAGAAGGAGATACTTGGAGAAATTGGGCTGGCAGTTAAGATTGGTTTATAGATGTTCACTGTTCCGTTCTAGGTCCTGCATATGCCTCGATCTTTCAACCTTCTATTGAGAAGGTTGTGGATTCATTTAGTGGGAGCAATTCCACCCAATCTACATTATAAGGTGAAATTCATATCCAATGAGCAGCTGGTCACAATTCTTGGTGAGCAAGACTATGAGATTTACAAACAGACAGCCATTCCGTATATCGAGAGAAAGGAATTGGAAAAAACTAAGGTTGCAAATTTTTGACGAGGTTAACATGATTGAAGTATCAAGATAGGGGGCATAAGGTCGCTTAAAACAACCTAAGTAGCAGATTGAAACATTCAGGCTCAGATATGAGCCACTAAAGTAGAAGTCTAAGAAATGAAGGCTAAAACTAGAGGAAAGAAAGTAGATTAGTTGTACTATGCTCATATGGATTTTCCAAACATCCGCCATACATTTCTAGTACCAGCATACGTTCAAGAACTCGAAGTAGTTAGCTTAGCCAAGGCTTTGGATCAGCAATGCAGCATTAATTTAGAGGAGGAGAAAGATATTGATACCTTAGTTTCCTTATGTAATTGTTTTTCCATTCCTATTAATAGGTCTCTTTAGAACAGCAATATTATATCAATTGGGAGCATTCAATTTCATAAGTTTGATTAGTTAAGCCTTTTCTTTTAGACGATTTGAATTCATTCGATAAAGTTATTTTCTTTCTTTCAATTCTTCTTCTTTGTTATCTTTTGCCTTCCACTTTACTCTTCAAATCTGATAAAAATGATGAAAATAATGGATATCTCGTGTTTGTAAACAATGAACGTACCAATATCACCTTCGACCCTACTGGGTCAAACATCGGAGATGAAATTGAAACCCTAAACAAAATACGAGAGAGTTGGCATCGATTTGAATAAGGCAAAATGATAATTGATGAACTAATAGTTATGATTAATTTGGGGCCGGAAGAGAACTCGCAAAACTTGAACATTAGGGGTAATTTGGCAAATAATCAAAAGCAAGAGTTGTTACGATTATTATTGTGAGCTTCGTAATTTCATGTAACTACTCTAGCAAATAATTGAGGGCATTAGTGAAAGTAATTTGAATAACCTAAAAATTTATGAGTAGATTCAGGATATTAGATGAGGTCACCTTGTAGACTCAGATATTAGAAATATAATAAAATAAAAATAATATAGCTAAAATAGTGAAATTTAACTATATTATATATTATCTATCGAAATCACGTAAAATAAGTTCCGATAGCTAATAAATATTTAGAGATAAATTAAATATATAATAAAAATATTATGTGAAATAAAATAACATGTAGAGGAATTATGTATACCCCGTATATAATTATTATGTGTAATTATATACCCATAATATTCTAAAATACGCAATTTAACATAAACTAAGTTAATAATAAGCTATAAAAAATATAAGAAATTAACAAAAAAAATTAGGGCAGTTGGTATGTGTTTAGAACAACTGTAGAATGCTAAGGATAGGTGTAGGATCAAAGCATACTAAGTTGACACATAATTTAAGCTATGTATAAGAGGGATTTAGTGAGGAAGAGAGAGAAAAATTATTCTGACATCTCAAGTGATCTGTGAAAATTTAAGATTACTCTCTATAGGTTCTACATGCAAATAAGAATTCAAGAAAAATGAGCAAGGATTGAATAAATCCAAGAAGAAAATATGGAGAAATTATACAACAATAGGTGTAAATCTAGGGTATAACGTATATGAAGGAAAAAGTGGCAACTGGGAGTAAATTGACCACACCACTACAGAGAGTAGCCACTAATTAGGCTTGTCAACATGGTTAGAGCAACTATTGGTGGCCAAAGATGGTGATTATAGTAAGTGTCCTTAAATTTTCTGATCTTCAAATATTCATTAAAAATACTAAATTAATCCAAAAAATTCTATAAAATCTTATACTTAAGTATTTTTATAAATGGAATCTAGGAAAATATTATTTTATATAGATTTAGTGGTTATAATATACTTCCTTAAGAAATTGACGAAACCAAGCAACTTTCGATGTTAAAATAAATACATTTAATGACGTAGTTTTGCTCTTGAAATTTTTATATAGATTTCCCTTTATTTATACTAAAATGCTTTGAAGAGAATTTTAACAAAATTATTATCTAAAATTTTTATGAATTTTAACTCTAAATTATGATTAAAATGGTATTTTTGGAAAAAATAAATGTATTTCTATTACTGGCCTCACTTAGATTCTGAGCTACACTAGTTATTGGAGTATTTAGTAGTGATTGGGTACTATTGGTGGTGATTTTATTAAGGAAAAGTGATGAAATCAAGTATACGCCACTTATATGAATAGTGTGATAATATGAGAATTAGAGAAATTGGTGAAGGTGAAGTGTTACATAAGGAAATTTGATGTAATGATGCTGTGAAGTATGGGTTAGAGTGCTATTCTAGTTAGTTTTGATCTGAATTAGAAGTAAATAAGATTGATTATAAGGGAATTGGGTGAAAGCAGATGATAACTCAAAGGATTTTGGAAATGAGTTTTGAACTAGATTGATACTTAGAGGGTAAGTCAGAAGCTAAACCTATAAATAAAATGTGAAAACAAGGCATTCAGAAGCTTGGTATGAGGATAATTTCCTAAAAACTCTATAAGATAACAAAGTCAGAGGGTATCTTAGAGGAAGTACGGGTAAATGTTCTACTGGATATTGATTCAGAGGTTTAGTTAGAGGCAAAATTCAAAGAGAAATATAAACAAAGGAGGTTCAAAGGCTAAGTTATATGATGAACTCTTAATAAACTTGAAGTTGACTAGGCTTAGAGGATAGCTCATAGGATATGTTGCCAAAAGATCTCAAGTTGAGTAGACTACATGATCGATTCATAAGGTGCTTTAGAGGATACTTTAAGTAAAAATAGATAAGTATGAGTACTCAGAAGTTATATGATGAACTCTTAATAAACTTGAAGTTGACTAGGCTTAGAGGATAGCTCATAGGATATGTTGCCAAAAGATCTCAAGTTGAGTAGACTACATGATCAATTCATAAGGTGCTTTAGAGGATACTTTAAGTAAAAATAGATAAGTATGAGTACTCAGAAGTTGCTCTAGAAGGTAATTCATAAGAAATTTTGGGCGATTATTGGACTTAGAGGATAATTCTATTAAAACTTTTAACTCTGATATAGCTTAGAAAATAACTCATATGCTTTTCAATTTTGGAACTTTATGAGTGATTTAGCTTAGAAGGTGTTTATAGAAAATCTTAGGAATTTTCTAAACTCAAAAATTGAGGCCGAGGATGAATTTGTGGTGGACAATACCTGAGAAATATTTGAGAAGCTTTTTTAGTAAATATTTCAAGGACACCTTAACTCAGTGATGGCTTAAAAGGTGACATAAACTTATACTATTATTTTAAGTTTTTGATACTTAGGGCATAGGCTAATGAACCAATAACTAATCAACCTAATTCTATGATAAATTAGCAATGTTTCCTAAATTATATGTAGAGCAAAGTACTACATTAGGATAAACATCAAAGGATTACCTACAATGACTATTAAACAACTAAGTTACAGGTAAGTAGAATCAATACTTCACTATACTTTAAAGTATTATTAAGAGTACTTAGTGGCCTTAGTATGTATCTTGCTTATGAGTGTAAGCTAGAAGCCTATATGGATATATCCTTAAATATTGTATTGTTATTGTAGAGTGCAGGATCATATATATATTGTTGGTTTTATAATGTTGTTTGTATTGAATTATTTGGATTTTTTATCACTTTAAAAGCAATCTAACTCAAACTTAACTTAACTTAACTTTTAACTGGATATGCATCACAATCTATTAAGAAAAAACAACTAGGAAGTTCGGGCCAAACATGGAGCCTTCGATAAAGATAGCAAAAATGGTCCTTTTCCCACTGTAGACATCTAATTTTTTCCCTTCCATAGTTTTTATTTTTATTTTTTACAAAAAAATGGTCCTAATTCAAAGATGACAAAAAAAAAATTAATTAATAAAAAATAATAATGATAAAAATTAACAAATAATGAAAATACCAAAAAAATAAGAAAAGGAAAAATCATAAAGATTTCGTAGATTTTTAGGATGTAATTTATATTAGAAATAATTAGTTTTAGTGTTAGTTTTATTTTTAGTTTAGTTAAAAATTTTAGTGTAGGGAATTAGATAGTTTAAATATAATTTAATGGTAATGAATGTCAAAATACATGTCAATGGCTTAACGGATAAGTAACGGAGTATTTGGGTGAATTTAGTTTGAGGTCGTGGGTTTAAGTCTCAACAGGCATCTATATCTTTATTTTCTGTCTTTGCAGAAGTAAGATTTAAAATCAGATTCATATCTAATCAAATCATATGAATATTAGTTAAATCAGACATGCAGTCAGAAAAAAAAAAAAAAAAAAAAAAAAAGCAGAGAGAGAGAGAGAAACACAATACTAGCGAAACACTCACTGCACGTCGCCTATCCTTGTATAGCAACGTCACGTCTGTACGTCCCCTACAATAGCAGGCCTGAAGTCTACGTAATTAACCGATTGTACCCTAAATTGCTATTATCCATGGGTGCTTTACGACACCAAACAACAACAATCTCTCGCCGTCCATCAACACATGTATGTATACGATCTGTTGACCATCCTATACTGACTACTGACGATCAGCCGCACACTCCTCCTCCTCGACGAACTCAATCCACTGCCGCGTCCCAGTAGACTTAACCGTACACGAGTACTCCCATCGTCGCTTTACAAACGCGCGTGATCAGGTGAGTTCCATTGATGGTTATGTTTGCTTTGGTTTGATTATTATTATTCTATTTTTAAGACTTATACTAATTTTTTATTTTATTTTATTTTTATCACGTCTTTAATTGCTAGTAATTAGTTATAGCATTAATGTCTAGTGAACATATGTTAAGTTAAGTTTTAGTTTATTTATTTTTTATTATTTTTTTTTAGATTTCATGTTTTTTAAAATGATATTTTTATCAAATCTCATATTTTACAAAATCTTGTTTTTTGCATATTGTATTAATTTAGAAAAATTGCATTAGGTATGTTAGGTTTTTCTAAATAAAAAAATCATTTTGATGTTTATAAAATAAAAAAAAATCTTAAATTGACTTCTTTTCTATGGTTAGACATCTTTTCCATAGTTTAAGCTTGTTTTCCATAGTTTAGATGTCTTTTTCATAGTTTAGATGTCTTTTCCATAGTTTAAATATTTTTTTCATAGTTTAGGTTTCTTTTCTTTGATTTAGACATCTTTTTTATGATTTAGATTTTTCTTTTATGGTTTAAAATTCTTTTTCATAGTTTAGATATCCTTTTTATGATTAAGGCATCTTTTCTATGATTAGAAAATTTTTTTTCTTTTTTTTATGTTTTAAGCATCTTTTCTATATAAAAGCTTCATCATGTAGAATATTGCATGTTTCATAAAATCTTTAGGGTTTTTCTTCAAAATAAAAAAAAAATTATTACTTAACTATTTTTAAACAAAAATTTTAATTTGGCACTTTTTAAAAATTGGGTTTTTAGGTTTTTTTTATATATAATGTTAGGAATAAAAATTAGGCTTCTGGGGATTTTTCTTAATAAAAATAAAATGGTTAATAAAAACGTAAATTCAACCAATCATTTTTTATAAAAAGAACCAACACATTAAAGTTTTCGGAAAGAACTACGATCGTCTGATCCCGGCTAGTGAGTACATAGGCACCTTCAGGGCGACGATAAAATATATAGAAACTTAGGTTCTTTTTTCTCTCTTTTGATTTTATTTATTTATTTATTATAATTAGAAAAATAATCCTAATTTCGGTAAATAAATAGTGGTACCCGTTAAGGGTTTAATAGGTTAGCCCCCGAATTCGGAACTCTCTGGTTCTTTATTAAAACTGAAATCAAAGACCGGTAGCTAAATCGTAACCAATCCACCCAATTGGTTACGGTTTCTTTTCTTTTCTCGACTCCGATCGGGTGGCAACTCAAAAAATAATTTTCAATAAAAAACCGGAATTTCTCAATTTTTTTAGTCGAGGATTACTATTAAATGGGTTAAGGTTTAGTATTAATCAAAAAATGAGAAATCAATTTTAAATAAAAGAAATCGAAAAATCAGACTCGACACCCACCCATAGTTAGACTAAGTGACAGGAGATGAGGTCACAGTAAGGTTAGGGACTGTAATTTGAAGGAAGTCTCGAGTAGAGTGTATTTTATTTCTCTATTGTATAAGCTTCGATTTGGTGACCGATTTGCGAAGTACACTACGTAAAACTCCTTAAAACCCTAATTAAAGCGGGCGCAATTTCTTTGATCTTACGACGACCAGTCAACGTTGTGTGATAGCATTTGCTTGAACATATATAGCATGTAATTAACCCTACTTGAAAACCTTAGTTTTTTGATAAATGATATATGCTATTGTTTATTAAGCAAATTGTTGCTCATTTCCCAATAATTGTTTTATAGGTTCTATAATAGAATCACTAGAATTACACTAAGTTCTAGGGAGACCAAAGAATGGAGTCGGGGAGTAAGATCTAAGACTAATAAGCGGTGTTCTTAATACTGATCAAATTTACTAACTTACACAAAAACTAATAAGGTCTCTATTAGGGGCTCTCTGGTTTTCATTTATATGTACCGATATGATGTTTTATAAATTTGTAAGCTTTTATAAACCTTTATCATATCTTTTTCTAAAGTTATTTATACAATTTGATTTCTTCTTAAACTTTTATACCATAATGTTTCTTTTAAAAGTTATTTTAGAAAGCTATACCACAGGTTGATACCAAACAGATAATAAATTGTACGAATCAAAACTATAAAGTGGTAAAAGCCTAGTGTAAGTTATTCCTATGTTAGTAACTAAAGGAGCTATCTTCTAGCTTAGGTTGGTTTATAAAATAGGATTGTTATGACCCTTTAGTTTGAGGCGTAACAATTATTAGAATATTTAGATATATTCACCTAGTCTTATGAAAACATGCCTAGTTTAGATTTGTCATTCGTAATTCACAAGTTGCCTATAAGATATGGTGTTAAACCAAACAAGCAAAAGCTTATGAGGTTTAGGCCTAATATACTCCTTAAGATAAAAGAAGAAGTGAAAAAATTACTAAAAGTCGGGTTCATAGAAGTGTCAGACTATCCCAAAGGGGTAGCCAATGTGGTATTAATGCTAAAGAAAAATGGGAAAGTCAGAGTATGTATGGACTTTCGTGATTTAAACCAGGCGACGCCTAAAGATAATTTTCCTTTACCATACATTGATATCTTGGTGGACAACATAGCTTGAAATCATCTTTTCTTATTTATGGATGGTTTCTTGGGATATAATCAAATTAAGATGGTAGAGGGAGATAAAATCAAGACAACCTTCATTACCACTTGGGAAACGTTCTGCTATCGTATCATACCTTTCGGGTTAAAGAATGCTGAGGAAACTTATCAACGTAATATGGTTACACTATTTCATGAGATGATGTACCCGGAGATTGAAGTTTATATAGACGATATGATTACCAAATCCAAGGAGGATGAGGATCATGTCAATGTTCTGTGAAAATTGTTTAAGTGATTGAGAAAGTTCCAACTAAAGCTAAATCCAAAGAAATGTACCTTTGGAGTAACCTTGGGCAAATTGTTAGGTTTTGTAGTCAGTAGAAAAGAGATCGAAGTACACCTAGATAAATTTAAGGCAATCATAGGTATGCCTACATTGAAGAATATAAAAGAAGTCAGGGGATTGTTGGGGAGGTTGAATTACATTGCTTGATTTGTATCACAACTAACCAATAAGTGTAAGCCATTATTCAAACTGTTGAGAAAGAATGCAGCGATAGAATAGGACAAAGAATGTGATTAGGTGTTTTCCGTAATCATGGAATATCTCATGAATCCACCTATATTGGTCACTCCTATACTAGGATAGCCATTGATTCTCTACTTGACGATCTTCCCTGAGTCGATGGGATGTATGTTGGGGTCGGGAGATGAAATAGATAGAAAAGAGCACCCTATATATTACTTAAGAAAAAAGTTTACAAAAGGCAAATAGAAATACACAGGGGTGGAAAGAACATGTTGTGCCTTAGTATGGGTAATGCATAGGCTCAGATAGTATACTCTCTAATACTCAGTGGAGTTGTTGACAAAACATGACTCGATGAGGTATTTAGCAAAAAAGCCAATGTTGATTAAGAGATATCAAAGTGGCAAATGCTACTCTCTAAGTTTCACATCAAATGCATAAGTCAGAGCTCAGTCAAAAGGTGGGCAATAGTTAGGTAATTGCTAATCAATTGGCAAAATACCTATTAGAAGATGAGAACAATGGTTTGGAAGCCTAGTTTCCTAATGAAAATGTGATTGTGGTGAACGAATTGAGTGGTGAAAAATTAGAACGGAAAATACATTTTGATAGAGTAGCTAATGTGTTCGAATGTGGAATAAGGGTAGTATTGATATCACCCGAAGGTAACCATTGCCTTATGGTAGTCAAGTTAGTATTTCCATAGACAAACAATATAGTAGAATACGAGGTTTTCATTTTAGGGCTCAAAATGGCCTTAAACATAGGAATATGAAGGCTTGAAGTGTATAGAGATTCCTCTCTTATAATTCTCCAGATTCTAGGAGAATATAAGACGACAGATGGCAAGTTGATACCTTATAATGAGCATTTAGGAAAGTTGATTAGGAGATTCCAAGAAATTTCATTCACCTACATTTCAACAACTTACAATCAATTTGTCAATGTACTAGCCAGATTAGCATTGATGAGGTAGAGGAAAGACCGACCTTTTACCCGACCGTTGAAGGGAAAGAACAAAAGAAGCCTTAGTATTATGATATCAAAAGGTTACTTCAAACGGATGAGTTCTCTAATGAAGCTAACAGAAAAGATAGAAAAGCATTAAGGAGATTGGCTACTCATTTCTTGATGAGTGGAGCCATGCTATACAAAAGATCACTTAATACGACATTATTAAGATGTGTAGATGAAGAAGGGGCTAAGAAATTAACGAAAGAAGAGCATGAAGGGATTTATGGTCCTCATATGAACAGGTATATGTTGGCCAGGAAAATCATGAGGATGGGATATTTCTAGACGATAATGGAATCAGATTGTATCAAGCATGTAAGGCATTATCACCTATGTTAGGTGTATGCTAATAAAATAAATGCGCATCCTTAAGAATTACATGTATTGTCAATTCCTTTGCCTTTCTCGATGTGGAAAATAGCTATGATTGGTCTAATCTCGCCAACAGCTTCAAATGGGCATAGATTCATTCTAGTTACAATCAACTATTTTACCAAGTGAGTAGAAGTAACATCGTATGCTACAGTAACTAAGGGAGTAGTAGTCAAATAAGACATCATTGATAGATACAGTGCACTTGAGTTTGTTATTATGGACAACGGGTGAAATTTGAACAAGAAGTTAATGGTTGAAGCATATAACCAATTTAAAATCAATCATAGAAACTCGACTCCATACCTACCATAGATGAATAGGGTAATTGAAGCTGCTAACAAGAATATTAAGAGAATCATTGAGAAGATGTTAATTACTTATAGAGACTGGTATGAGATGCTCCCCTTCACTCTCATGGCTTACAGAACCTCTATAGGTAAACACCTTATTCATTGGTATATGGAACTGAGACGGTACTACCAGTGGAAGTAGAAATACCTTCATTCTGTGTATTGGTAGAAATTCAACTCAATGAAGCAAAGTGGGTAAGGAAGCGAATGTAGTAGTTGAACCTCTTGGATGAAAAGAGGCTTACAATAGTGTGTCATGATTAGTGTTACCAGCAGAGAATGGTTTGGGCCTTTGACAAGAAGGTGCACCTAAGATACTTTAAGAAAAGAGATTTGGTGTTGAAAAAAGTACCGTCAAATGTAAAGGACCCCAAGGAAAAATTTGCTCCAAATTATGAAGGCCTTATGTAGTAAAGAGGGTATTGTTAGGAGGTGCATTAATGTTAATGGATATGGATGGTCCAGGTTTAAGAGGTCCTATAAATTCAAATACTGTTGAATTATATTATCCATGAAATATTGAGTTCAATAAAGATTCCAATTTTTCTGGAGAATTGGTTTGTGGTTAATATTTCATTGTTTGTAAGCAAAGTTGATATCTGTGAATGTTCTTGGATTCAAATGGTCATTGACCAGCAAACACTTCACTAATAAATCCTTTTATACTATGCTTCTTAGCCTCATACACTTAAACACCAAGCACTCACCAATGAACTTAAATTACTAAATAAATTGAGGTCAAATGCTCCTTATGATTTAATCTTATCTTTCAAAAATAAATTTATTTTTCAGGAATCATAAAGATACAAATTAAAAACCAGCTACAGCAAAAGCAAAATGAAGACATAAGCATGGTATAGCTAAAACATTCACAAGCAAAAATTTCTATTACAATTTGTCTCAATGAATGAGAATCCAGATTGGAACCCATAAGTGAAGAAGACCCTATTCAAAGAAAAAGCACAATATTGATAATTGGTTGCTATCTAGGAAATTTTCCATTCTTAAGTAAAATAATTTAAAAGTCCTCAATAGAGATATTGAGGAAAATTGAGAAGTTTTTTAAAATCTCGAATAAATCTATCCTCTTTGAATCATTCATTAGTCTAAAACGAGTCAATTGGCTTGTTTAAGATATTTTGCCTTGTCTTTTCAAAATAGGCCTCCTAATATTTTACTAAGACAGGCCCCCAATCCTTTTACCCCGCCCTTTTAAGATAGGCCTTCAGTCCTTTTGCCTTATATTTTCAAGACAATCGTCGTATTCCTTTGCCCCATCCTTTCAAGACAGCCCTCTTCATCGCTTTTGCCCTGTCATTTCAAGACAGGTCCCTCTAATCTTTTGCCCTATCCTTTCAACATGGGCCTCTTTATCCCTTTTGCACTGTCCTTTCAAGATGGGCCCTTCATCCTTCGCATCAACCTTTTAAGTAGATATCCATTTACCTTATCCATTTAAGATGAGATACTTTTTAGCTGACCATTCAAGTCAATAATCATCACCTTGTCTGCCAAGATTTGGCAAAATAGGCACCTCTTTTGTTTTTGTAGTAAAGTTCTATTTGAACTTCACTACAAAAAAGATAGTAGCTGTTGATACGCAATTTTTACCACTTTTTAATTTACAAGTCTTTTCTTTTTGTTTTTTTCAACCAAGTTTAAAAAAAATTTGAAAAAATAAAAAAAAATGAAAATAAAAAGCTTTAAGTTGAGTTAGTCGGTCATTTAAGGTTGAATTAGACAAAAGTTGAAAATATGCGTGCGATTTAATAAATTCCAAGCCTTTAAATAATTGAGCTTCATTAGAAAAATATATTTTTTAAATAGTCCAGTGAAATATAGAGTGGATTTTTATCTAAATTGAAAAGTATTTGAACTAGACTAATTAAAATAGACTTGTGATTTATTAAATTTAAGAATAGTATTAGCATGTGTATTTTGGGTAGTAGATAATTTAAAATAAGATGGATTGAGTCGGGCTTAAGATGAAAAGCCCAAATATAATATGGGGCTTCTAGAACTTGAGAGTAGATAGAATCATAATTAAATGATTCGGAAAATTAATAAATCTAAAGTGAATATTGCCATATCTTATAGAGAATAGATTTGTTAAGATTGAATCTTCACAACAAAGGATCTAAAAGATTCAAATTAACGGTTTATAAATAATTTTATCTATAAAAATTTCTAAGTTTTCTACACCACATCTACGTCGATCCCTTACGCAATCCAATACATGAACACTTTGCTCGAAACCAAACCCAACATCCCCAACATGACTTTAGCAGATCTAAACTCTACACCCTACACATCCTACTGTATGATAGCACATCATATGAATAGCACTCTACGTAGCGGCATGAATGATAACAATCACACATGAACAGTATATAGCATACTCATCAATACGCACAACACACTCCACACTCATCCCTGATGTACACAATAACCACATGCAACAGCACTTCATCCTTGATGCATAGCACACTTGATGCACAATAATTCACACACAGTAGTAGTCCATGAACAATTAGCACAATCACAGCAGTCCACATCCCAACGAATAGTAGCAGCGGCAACATAGCAACTCCACTCCATACATAGGAACATGTCCTCATATAGTAGTACGTGCTACACGAATGGCAACCCACGATGCCCAAGCTCCATGAACATTAACCCATGACCCACCACAGTGTGCCCTTAACCGAGGTCAATGCCTAACTATTGACCACTAACGAAAATAGCCTAAATCATCACTTCAAGTTGTGGCACGTCCACCAAATAAAGTTTCACCAATAACTTTGTCATAGAACTTGAATCCCCCCACTCGAATTGATGCTCGAAACACCTTATAGGTTACTAAAATTGCTTGGCCTTAAAGAACCTAACTCGCACTATCGTGAAGCTCCTTGATCCAATCGAAGTCTGACCTCATTGTGATGATCCGACCTGCTTAGGTAGTTAGGTAAGTTGTTTTATTTGTTTATTTATTTTGTTTTTTATTAATAGCTTCATTTTACTAACTTGTTCTTTTGTCTTAGTGCAGATTGTTTAATAATTTTAACATAAATTATATGTCTTGAATTTAATTAAATAAATTTGCAATTTTTTCTATAAATTTCATTTTTAGACGAATTACATCTTTTTCATGAAAATTGCATTTTTAGATATATATATATATATACATACCTTTTTCGAGATTCATATCTTTGATAAAAATGTGTATCTAAAATCTTGTATCTTAGTAAATTTGTATAAATCTGGTATTTAGGGCTTTAGAAAAATTAATTTTTTGCATGTAGTGGTTTTTTTAAGTAATAAAAATCTTAATTTTAGTCTCTTCAAAAGATTTAATTAGTTTAGTTTTCTTAAAATAGATTCATGAGATTAGACCTTTTAGTTCTTTTTAAAAAAATAATAAATTATTAAATAATATAAATCTAGCTCAATTTTGAAATTAAAAATAATCAACTTACTATATCTTTTCTAAAAAACAGAACTACGTTAGTTTGATCTCAACTAGTAGGTATATAGGCACTTCTAAGGTAACCATAAAAAAATATATTTTTTTTTTTTTTGAAAATTCGTAATAAAAATCATTAAAAATTCATTTTAAATGCATTTTTGTATATATTTACATATTTTGTTATTTTTAGAAAATTTATAAAAAAAAATAAAAGCCTATTCATTTTTACTTTTACATGATGATTTAGTCTTAACAAGTTAGCCTTCGAGCCTAGACTTTTTTATTAAATTGTCTAAAACAAAATTTTTTTAGAATATCTATAGACTAGTGGTTAAATTAGGGTTTTCGCACCAGAAACCCTAATTTGATTTTTTTATCAGTTTTACTAGTTGATAACTCTAAATTATTTTTCAAAATTTTTTCAACATTTTTCTAAGAAAAATTATTTTCCTTAATTTTCTATCAATTAATTTATATTAAGCAACCTGTGCTTAACATAAATTAAATTAAGAAAAACTAAAATATAGCTCAACAAATACCAACAACAATGAATTTGAATACGAAGCCTTGATAGCCTTCCTCAAATTAGCCAAAGAGATTAGCGTTGAGCACTTACGAGTCTTCTTAGATTCTATGCTAGTTGTCTAATAAGGCCGAAGCAAATATGAGGTTAGGGATGACACAATGGCAAGGTACTTAGACAAGGTGAAGAACCTTCTAGCTAAGTTCCCTTCATAGACCATCATGAAAATCCTTCAACTTGAAAATTCAGAGGCAGATTGGCTATCTAAACTCGCCTCAATTGGGATACAGAAGCCCAACGCGAAGGATAGGAAGATCTTCATAGAATGCTTACTAGAGAAAAGCATAACTATAGTCTTAGTAGAACTCTTAGAATTGATAGTAGCAACATCAGAGCCAAACTGGATAGATCATATCCGAAGTTAATTAAAGTAAGGCACATTCTCGGAAGACAAGAGAGAGGCAAAGAAGCTGAGACATCATACTACCAACTACATGTTGGTCGATAGTGTATTATAGTGCAGGGGGATTAGCCTCCCCCTACTTAGATTCTTCCAAGAAAGTGAAGGTTTGTGCATCATGGATGAGCTATACGCTGGAGTGTACAGCAACCACGTTCGGTCCCAAGCTCTCTACATTCGAGCTCTACGGCTTGAATACTACTAGCTTACCATGAGGCAAGATGCTAAAGTCGTAGGCTAAAAGTGCCTTCAGTGCCACAAGCACACCTCTATTAGTCAGGAATAACATCCTTTCTCGACTTCAGGTCCTTTATACCCTCATCATGGATAACAGGTAATAGTTCGACAACCCTAAATTCAAGGAATTCTATGCCAAGCATCACATTACACTTCACTTCAGCCGCTGACCCCCAATCGAAATGCTAAGTAGAGGCTACCAACCAAGTCATCCTCAACAGTTTGAAGAAGTGTATGGACCAAACCTATGGAGCTTGAGTAGATGAACTATTGAACATTTTGTGGGGGTATTGGACTATCTACTACATTTCCACAAGCAAAACCCCCTTTCGCCTGTGTTCGGGTTGGAGGCAATCCTCCCCATCAAACTCGAGCACCCCAACATCCAAACTCAAAATTTCAACACCATCCTTAATGAGTCCTTATTGCAAGACAACATCGACACCATCAAAGAAATCAAAGACCTCACTATAGCCTGAGTAATTGCTTACCAACTCCGAGATACTCGATATTACAATTAGAAGGTCAGACACAAAGAATTCAAGGTCTGTAACCTGGTTTTGCAGGAAATTAGAAGCCACATGGCTACATGGCCCCTAATTGGGAAAACTCAGTTAGAGTTAGAGAAAATTTAGGCAATGGAGCATATAAATTAGAGAGACTAGACGACGAGCTCATCCTGCGTACATGGAATGTCGATAACTAACAGCCTTATTTTGATTAGTACATCATTATGTAAATCATTTCAAAATTAATGAAAGTTACATTTCCTAGGAATTGTCTACAATTACCTCTCTGTCCCACATCAAGTCCTAACCCCTAAAGGGTGAACAAACCTATAAACTGGGTAGGTCAAAATGCCACCAACTTGATACATTTAAGTAACCTCGGCAAGGGAAAACACTCTTTACATGGAGCAACTCCTACATATCGAACATGTCAGAATGCCACCAACCTAATCCCCTTGGGTAACTTCGGCAAGGGAAAATACTCCTTACATAGAGCAACTCCTACATACTGAGCATGTCAGAACGCCACCAACCCGAGCCCCTTGGGCAACCTCAATAAGGGGAAACACCCCTTATACGAAGGAACTCCTACCTACCGTATAGGATGAAACACCACCATCCTAACCCCCTGAGGTAACCTAGTCAAAGGGAAAAACCCCTTGCACCAAGGGACTCCCATATAACGAGTAGGACGGAACGCTACCAATCTAAACTCCTTGGACACCCCCAATAAGGGATAATGCCCCTGTATACCTAACTAAGCAAACAATGAAAAGCATTTAACAAAAATGAAAAGTCGAAGTGCATAACCTAGTACACGAACAAAAGCAAGTTTCATTCATCACATGAGGCTTACAAAATTAAGGCTGCCATCTAGACCTAGGGTACAAAAATAGGGGGAGGGGATAACTACCACCTAGGATTAGCTATCTTCAGTAACTTCGAAAAATCTAAAGTATCTATTTGCTCAAAATACTGATCCATCGCTGGCTCCTAAGAAGGCAGGCTATAAGCTGAGATAAGGGCTGAAGGTTACTAATTGGGGTCAGTAAGAGGATTACCCCGACCTTGATCACCTTAAGTAATACCTTTAGGGCTGACCTCCTACCAAGCTATCAGGACAGAAGTAGATATGGAAGCTACGTATCCGAACCTGACAATAAAAGGGGTACCTTAGACCTCGGTAGCTACTCCAATAGCCTTTCTTTCTTGTACTTTGGCTTCCCTCTTCTCCTTAAAAGTTGGGGCATCCAGATGACCAAAGAAGCTCAGGTCAAGATCAGGATAATGGGAGAGCACTTCTTTCCTTGTATAACGAGTACATTCCACCAAGATATCTTTTAGTTCCTCCAACTACTGTTCCAGGTCAACTAAAAGTTAGTGAAGGCTTTCTTAGTAGCTGCATCGTTGACGATCTCTCTAGTCTCCACTTTGGAAATGATCTCTTTCATCTCTAAAACTCTCCCCCAAAGCTCTTGAATTTGCCACTCCAACCCAACTTTCAAATCAGCTAACTCTAACAAGATAACTTTAGCACTGTCGTACTTAGATGCCTTCATCACCAACTCAATCTATAGCTTGGGGACCGACACCTTCAGCTTATCATTCTCTCTCTCAAGATGGACCTTAGCTTCCATCTCCTCATCCGGATTCTGGGAGAGACGAACCTTACTCCTCTGCTCGTCTTGGAGCCGAACCTTTAAGTCATTGGCCTTCTTCGTAGCGCCTTTGGTAGCCTCTCTATCCCATTTCGCATCCTTTAATCTCCTTTAGAGCCTAGCCACCTGTACATAAGAGTGACGCAAGCGTCGATTAGCCTTAGTGAACTTATTCAAATACTTATTAGTAGAAGACTCTACCTCCTACAGGTCCTTCTCAACTTTATCCAATACCTTTCGAAAGCACTTTACCTCTTTGCAAACGACATCATAATTGCTCAATTAAAGCAACACCTGGTCGTAATACTGCAAAGAAACAAATTGAGGTTAGTTCAATGACAAGAACAAATCACATCAATGTAAATGGGAGAAGGCTTACCTATCGGATGAGTACGCTCAAGTGACTCGCCATCTCTATTGGGTCACCCCCACTTACCCTCGACATCTCCTCGAGAATGGCCCAATCATTAGGGGTGTAAGACCTTAGTGAAGCTTAGTAGCTAAAAGTTCGGTGCTACAACATAAAGTCATTAACTCGGATCTCCCACTTCAACCTTAGGAGTTTCCCCTGACCCTCTTGGTCTTAACCTTGGAAATGTGATGGCAAAGCTCTTCATTTCACGAGATGTATGGTACTCCCTTAAATGAGTCTGGCTTCATCCTTAGGAACTTAAACTTATTGTGGACACAAAAAAATTCATCCCCAAGTTCAGCTACACATTTGTAAGGGTGAGCCATCAACCACTTGTACTGTCAGGACCCTATAGGGGGCCTAGTAGGATTATCTAAAATTTCCATAACATGTATGCACCCATAATATGAAAACCGCCTTACAAGTAAGAGATTACAAGACTTTAAATAATAAATCACTAAAATTACTAATTTTCATGTAATTAATTTATTGTAATGTAACGTAACATATAAATATAAATAACTATAGATGTCTGATATCCCACAGTTCCTCAGAACCATAGAGAATCGGTATTCCTTACCAAATAATAAGACAGGATATACCAACATTATAAAATTGCAGGAAAAATTAAATTACATTAAATTCTAACATATAAATATTTTCTACAAAGAATGTTTATATATCACCTATAAAGATCTCAACTAATTCTAACACTAATGTACATATCTTTATCTCGCACTTAGCATTCAATACTTATCTCAATCCCATTAGAAGTAAACATGCAAAAGAAAGACTATTGGGGAGCAAGCTACAAGAGCTTAGTGAGCTATCCCTCATACTATATTGGCAAATAAGTTGTCAAACAAATTGTTACAACCATATGAATGCATGTACATGAAATATGCCAAACAATATATGCAGTTGACATGTACTTCATATAATATCGGATTTTAACGTTCTCCAAAATAAGGGTTAGAGATTCATCAGCACCAATCATGACCAGGCTCTAGTACTTGGGTTTTTACCCATAACT
This sequence comes from Lumnitzera racemosa, assembly GCA_024138005.1. NCBI lineage: Eukaryota > Viridiplantae > Streptophyta > Magnoliopsida > Myrtales > Combretaceae > Lumnitzera > Lumnitzera racemosa. The sequence continues at coordinate 39,066,733 of JAMXBC010000011.1, read as the reverse complement.
TGAATTTTGTATTTCACAAAATACATTTCCATTTCTAAGAAATCTAATAGTCCATAAAATCTTAGATCTAGCGGTAAGGCAGCCCCCGTAGTCTACACTCATACCTTATGGTGGAGATCTCTAGACTAGACCCTCAGCCATACGATTAGTGTCTCCATTACCTGGTAAGCTCGTAGGTTCAAGTAAGGTTGTGTTGTACGAGTTCACTGTGCAGATTCACTTTAATATACATAAACAACCCCCGTAAGGCCTCGTTTTATCTCCGCATGAAGTGACAGTCGGAATAAGTAATGCAATGCATAGATAATACATGACCCTTTTAATTTAAGATAAGCCAAATATAATTAGGTCAAATTATGAGGCAATCAATCAATATCAGCAAACCATCCAAATCATATAAAAATCAATCATACAATCAAATCATCAATTATCATATTTAAAAATATTTCTCACAATAATCAATCAATATCGGATACATACATATCCCGAAACCCGATGCATCAAGTTAAAGAAATTCAATTTAAGTACACTAACTATAAGCACAAACAAATATAGAGAATAACGACCCGCTCTAGTCGTAATAATCAATCGAAAGATCCTTGCCCTCGTCGGGATCACCTGATCATTACAAGATAACAAGGATAATAAGTAATTGAATTAACTAATGATTCTAAATATCTATCTACCTAATTCTACTTAAATTACTATTAGTTTTATCCGATTAAACCTAATCGCTAATCGTATGTAACTTTTTCATTTTATTTTCTATATTTACGAATTTATAGTCGTTTTTCATCATTTTTAGTGCACGTTCACATGGTGGTGTCCGTTTTGGACGTTAAGACCTGTGTTTTATGATGTAGACTAACTTTATTGAAATTCCAACTATTGAAGCTTAATTATTCCTATTGGCTAGTTTTATGTTCCATTTTAGTAGTTAATGATTTAATTAGCCATTAATTCTTACACTTAAGGAATTTTACATTAGTATTACTAATTCATATATTTAATTAAGTTTAATTCAATTAGAAAGTGTATTAGGGTTTAAAAGATTTTCAGATCCTAAGTATATATACATACATATGTTATATTCTTACGTAATCTTATAAGCTATTATTTTAGAAGCTTATGTTTATATCATCGCTTATGTCATCAATCGCTTGTGTCATCACTTGTGTCATCGATTATGTCATCTTTTAATTGCATCATTGCTTACATCATTATTTGATTACATGAACCCTTACCTCATGCTTAAGTATCTTATGTACACTTATACATATGTTAAATATATACTTATACCTTTACTATACTTATATGTATACTAGTATACTCATATATATACTTATATATATATGTATATAATGGATTCTTATGTACAAAGGTCTTTATACATGTATTTATCTAGTATATTCTTATATACACATACTTAGATATATGTACACATACTCTTCTTTCATTTACTAAATCTATCCTACACTTCTAAGCATAAAGATTGAAACTTTATTCCTTTAGCAACATATATGTATATATTATACTAACTTTCTACACTAACCTAACTTACACAACTAACTACTACATAAAATAGAAAGTCGAATGATAACATACCTCTTTCTCCTTGATTTATGTTATTAGAAAGTGCGAAAGTAAGGTAACAAAATGTTTGGAATTTTGGAAACAAAAGGAATCACGGTTGAGAAGAAGAAGAAAGGGACTTGATTTTGTGTTTTGAAAATGAAAACAAGTGGGGTCTTAAGTGGAGAAAGTTGTGGACGGCAAAGAGGAAGAGAAAAGGAAGAAAAATCCAAAAGAAAAGAAAAGAAAAGAAAAGAAATCATTAGAAAGTGTCGAGTCTGATTTTTCGATTTCTTTTTTTAAAAAAAAATCGATTTCTCATTTCCTAATTAATACTAAACCCTAACCCATTGAATATTAATCCTCGACTAAAGGAATTGAGAAAATCCGGTTTTTTATTGAAAATATTTTTTTTGTGGAGTTGCCACCCGACCGAAGTCGGGGAAAAAAAAAAGAAACCACAACCAATTGGGCAGATTGATTACAATTTGGCTACTGGTCTTTGATTTTAATTTTAAATGAAGAACTAGAGGGTTCCAAGTTCAGGAGCTAACCTGTTAAACCCTTAACGGGTACCATTATCTATTTACCAAAATTAAGATTATTTTTTCTAATTATAATATTTAAAAAATAAATAAATAAAATCAAAAGAAAAAAGAACCTAAGTTTCTACATATTTTATCGTTACCCCGAAGGTGCCTACGTACCCGCTAACCTAGATTAGACGATTGTAGTTTTTTTAGAAAATCTTAGTGTATTGATTGATTTTAATTTTTGAAAACCGGTCAAGTTTACGTTTTAGTTGATTCGATTTAAAAAAAATCTAAACGGTCCTAACTCTTGAGTGTTTTTGTTTTTTTTTTAAAAAAAAATACTTTAACAATCCTATTTTAGAAAAAAAAGGGTCTTTTATTAATTTTTATTTAAAGAAAAACAACTTTCTACGTGATAAACCAAATCTTAAGATATGACCAATCCTAACAATCCCTAAACTAATATATACGATTATCTATTAAAATAAATTAATTCCATATGATACACTGGTATAAGAACTAATACTAAAACTCCTAAACTAACATATACATATATCATATATTATGTTAACTAATAAAGTATAATTAATATAATAACATATATATGTAATAAAAAAACAATCTTAATGGTTCCTAATCTAATGTTTATGTCCACTTATTAAATAAATATTCACTTAAATTAATATAATGTACTTAATATATATTACAAAGAAAACTAATACTAAAAAATACCTTAAACTAATATACATATATATATATATACCATATTAAACCATTAAAGTCTTAACAAAATAATAATATAATAAATAAAAAAAATTGGATAGAAACCGAACCTGATTGCACGGCTACTGTCTCCAACGTGCGTAGCTGCTACAAAGCACTATCGTGTAAATTTTGTTGGTGATTGACGATTCGTGCAGTTGCAATGATCAATGCGAATGATCAATACATAGACTACATCAGTGTGGGGAGTAACGTACGTGTTTGATGTGTGCTGCTATTGATGGATGGGGCTAGCTGCAATTGGAATGTGCACTGAAGTCGTTGTTCGTGGCGTTGGGACGATGCTGGATGTCGCCGATATCCTGTTCGCTGCTATCCACCTTGCTGCTTCCTGTTTGCTACTGTCTGCCGTACTGCTGTCCTATTCGCTGCTACTATCTAACGTGCTACTGTTCGCTTAGTGTTGCTGCTATTCGCCTAGTCGTACTGAAGAATTCTACAGCAGTAGTCCTTGGACGTACGCAGTCTTGAAGGGTATTATAACAGTGGGCTGTTTATGGGACTGTGTTTAGTCCCTGAATTATTGCTATATCAAAGTGATCTTTTTTTGCTATGTCTTCTCTCTTTTTTTTTTCTTTATGCACGTGTATATGTGTTTTTAAGGTCCAAATCAAATCATATCTAATTATATCTATTGTATATGATTTGATAATGATTAAACTAGATCCAAATTAATTCAAATCCGATTTAATAAAATCAAACTAGATACAAATGATTTTAATTAGATATGAATCCTATTTATTTCTCTCGATTTTGTAAAAAAAAAATAGAAAAATAGAAAATCTAGTGAGGCTTAAACCCACAACCTCAAATTAAATCTAATTCAATACTCCAATGCTTATCCATTACGCCGTTGGCCTGTGCCTTGGCATTCAGTACAATCAAATTGTACTTAAACCACGTAACTCTCTACAATGATTATTTTATTGAACTAAGCTAAGCTAAAACAAATGACTCTAAAATAATTTACTTTCCAAAAATTTACAAAATCTTTTTTATGTTTATTTTTATCTTTCATTTTTATTGTTTTTTATTTTTGAATTAGGACCCTTTTTGTAAAAAATAAAAATAATAATAATAAATTTAAAAAAATAAAAAAATTAAGATTACGAAGGGGCAAAAATTAGGTGTCTACAGAAAGGAAGAGATATTTCTAGAGTAAAAAGGACATTTTGTTGAGTTTTCTATATGTTGACTTACTCAACCTTTTGACCTTGGTCAACTTTCCAAAATTACATGCCATTTAGTGTACATAATGAAGTAATTAGGGAAAATTAAGAGAAAAATTAAGGAAATGAAAGAAAATAAGAAGTTTAGTGAACTGATTAGTAAAAATAGATAATAAAATCTTTCATTAAGTATTTATATCCTAAATACATCATTTGGTAAGCTACTTAGTATAATTATTACGAAAAGTGTTATTTAGCATATTAATGATTACTATATGCAACCTATGCATCAACTAAACCCTTAACATTATGTAATACTAACCTAATTATATACTTAGAAGATGAATATAATCTATGATACAATATCTTAGTTTCTAAAGGATTACTTTAGTATTATATGTATTCATGAATGATTGAAAGTTATCTTTAATCTTTTACCAATGATTTGGTATAATACTAAGGTTGTATTATCAATTAGGGTTTAAAGATAAATTATGGTGATTTAGTACTTTTCTATCCTTAAAATTATAATTTTAGGGTTTTTATCACTTTCGAATGAAATCTTTAGTATTTGCATACATTTAGGGTATAAAAGTTTTCTACGTAATTAAATTTTCGGTTATTATATTAGGGTTTTCATCTTAACTAGCCTTCTCAACTCTTAGAGTCTTCAAGTATATGAGGGTCTACTTTGGGTATTAGGTTGAAAATTTTAAGGGTTTACATGTACTAAGTTGTTTAGCTCAAGGGTACTCTCCCTAAAGGCTTTTGCTTATTGGGTTTAAGCACTACTTCCCTAGAAGTTTCAAAGCCTTCCTCTTCTACCTGGTCACTCCAAACAAGGAAGTCTCAACCATCTCCTCCTCCCCTCTACCAGGAGGGGTAAGCATCTCGATGTCCGGCTTGTTGATGCTAATGGACTCATCCCCTATGGTAATAGGTTTGAGAGTGAGGACAAAGGCAGGCGAAGGAAAAGCCATACTTATAGGCTCGGCAACAAATGGCTCTAAATAAGGGCCAAGAGGAATCCCTTGAGCTAAACCCGCTAACTCGACCTTACTAGTCCACCCAACACTTTACCTCAACCGTACGGTCATGCCCTTTAGGACGGAGGCCTTCGTAGTAGGCTATGACATGCTCGTTCAACACCACATCAGTTCATCCACTAAGGGACGGGAAATCCCTTTGGCCAAATTCTTTCCTTTAAAGAATTGAAACAAGTAGTAAGGAAAAAGAAAATAAAGCAAAAGAAAAATACAAATCACAACCATTCACCGACTCCACTATGATCGATACGGACAAGGAAGATCCTTCCGTCCATTTTATTAAAAGAGACATCGGATGAAGCATCTTTACACTAGCACAAGAGACTAAGGTGTTCGTGAAAAAAACGAACCCATACCTTCGACCCACATCTTCATTACAGCCTTTTTCATGTTAGGGAAGAGCTCAAAGATTGGACACTTGAAGTACCTCTCAACTATCTCCGCGGCATTAATTTTATTATCATATTTAAGGCCCATAAATTCCTTAATCTCCCTTGTGACTTTGACATCATCGGGCCCCTGTTTGGACCAGTTCGATCCACCTGGTCCAAAATTCGGCCTCCTCTAATACCTCCATTACCAGGTAATTGCCATGCCAGCCCTTTACAGAGTTTGTAAGGCTACAGAACAACTTCCTCCCTAGACAGTTTTAGAGGTATGATCGTCCACCTACACCCTTCAACATATAGAAGTGATTAAAAAGTTTGGGGGTGACCCTTATCACCAAGTAATTACATAGCCCCTAGAAGGTCTTTAACACCCTCCACCCATTGGAAGGGATCTAAGTTGGACTACACCCATGAAAGTTGAAGAGGTTCCTCTCAAAGCTACTTAGAGGAAGGCGCTGCTCATATAAGCATTTTTCAAACACGGCAAAGTGCCTCCTTGATAGCAGGACACCCTTTCTTCCTTCAATGACACACGTATTCTCTAGCCAGGAATCAGTTCCGGTACGGAATTGCCTAACACCTAATTGGGAGCAAGGGCCTTGCTCCCGCCGACTCGACCACTTGGACCCTCTCCTGTCACAGGTACCTCGAACAGGTCTCTAGCTTGTGGCAAAAGAGTATATACATAAGCATTCTTAGGAATCACATTGATGAGTTTCGTCCTATCCAGAGCCTCCGCCACCATCTTGGTGGCTTCGTCTAGCTATAATAGCGAAGTGACTTCATCTTCTCTGCATGAGGGAAGATCACTCCTCATGGCTTTAGAGTTAGTAAGGCCATTGTAAACACTCAATTTTTGCCTTTCTTTTCTTTTATTTTATTCTATTTTATTTTTTTCTATTGGGTAAAGTGTCTAAATTAGGAAAAATACAAAAAAAATTAAAGAAAATAAAAAAAAAAAAAAGCTAGTTAAGAAAAATACAAAAAATAGAAAAATAGGAAAAAGCATAAAAAAATAAGAAATCTAGAAAAAATTATCAAAAATTGGAAAATAGGAAAAAATACAAAAAAATAAGAAATATGGAAAATAAAAAAAAAAGAAAAAATTTATAAAATTAAAAATAATAAAAAATAGGAAAAATTAAAAATAGAAAATTTAAGGAATTTAAAAAAAATAATAATTTTTTGGAATATATTTTAATTTAAAAAAAGGCGGGTGGGGGTGGACCATTGGGCCTAGTTCAAGCTAGGCCTAGATTTAAATCTAACCTAAGCTGATATAGTCTACATATATAATTTAATTGCATATATAAATAAAGTACAGGCCAACAGTCTAATAGACAAGCATTTAAGCATAGCATTGGGTTTGAGCATGAGGTCAAGGATTCAAATCTTAGCAAAGGTATGAAAGCCTTTTATTTTTTCAGATAACACACTACACTCATTACACTGCCACGTGTCAAGATCTCATTATACTACATGTCTTGACACGTGGCAGCATTAAGTTAGACAGCACTGATGTAGTTCCACGTGGCAAGCTACATGGCATACTACATCTTTACCATGTGTCACGTGAGGACACGTAGTACGTAGCCATTAGACTGTAGAGCTGATGTAGCGTAACGTCAGCCCCTCTTTCCCTCCCTTTCCTTCCTTTTTCTCTCCCTTTCCCATGATTTCCTCCATTTTCCCCAGCCAAAATAGTCCACTCCCTTTACTTTGCCTTGATTTTTTTTGTAAATCTCACATACAGGCACATAATTTCTTACTTTAACTCATACTTTACGTGGCCTACTATGGATTGGTGTCAAAAATGCGACCAAATTTAGTTAAATATGCATTCAAATCGTACTCCAAAAGTTAGAAAAATAACTGAAATTTCAAAAATTTCATTCAATTCGAATTCGAGCTTTCCTTATATGCTAAGTTGAATTGGTGTATAAATAAGAGTCCTAGGCTTGTTTTAGAAGACATACAATCAAGGACAATCATTGAGAAACCACTCATAAGCTCTCTCTCCCTCTCTACTAAACCCTTTCTCTCTTTCCTCGACTTCCTCTCTCTAACTATCTTTGGAATGCACCACTACCTTAGCTATCTCCCCCACCATGCTAGCTTCCGAACCCGACTACCCTTATCCCTAACCGTAGCCCTTAGTCGCACCACCAACTTTCCACCATTTAAAACCTAACCACCAAGCACCCACCTTCGAAACCACCATCTCTAACCCTCTTCGACCCATACCAACCCCATGACTAAGCTCTTCGCCACCCTAAACCCCCAAACTAATACCCTACTTGTACCCAACAAAACCCAATGACAACACACAAACACCACTGCCGGCGACCACAACCGAACACTACCCAAACGGCCACCACAAGCCGTGACAACCTCGCTACCCTGACTATCCCCAATTCGAAACACACAAAATACTCCTCACTCGCTCGTCCTAGTGGGTAAATCAAGCCGAACTACTCTGTCTGAGCTGCTGTTGCCATTGAAGATTTTGAAGTCAACCCAAGTCCAAGCTCCAACCTGCAATCCGACCCTACCCTTCCCTGGTCCCAACCTATTTCCATTTTTATTTTTTTTATTTGTTTTACTTATTCAATTATTTCCAATCGTAAATGTAAAAAAAAAAAAGAAGAAGAAAAGAAAAAAAAAAGGGAAGAAAAGATGAAAAAAAAAACAGAGAAAAGAAAAAGCAGTCTATTTATTTATTTTAGTTTAATAAATAAAGTAGAATAAAAAAATAATAACTAAGATAATATAAAAAATAATAAAAATAAGCAAATAAGTTAATGAATAAAAAAATTTCTTAACACTTAGAAAAATCGGATTTTCCAAAATAAATAAAATATAATTAGACCTTTTTTTTTCAAATTAGGGCACTTTAGAAATTTTCAAATAAAAGTTCCAATTTATGACCTTTTTTTAGAAATTTTCTTAAATAAACCAAATTAAGTAAAAAAAAAATGTAAACTTAATCATTTTCGAGAATTAAAACTAACAACTCACTAAAGTTTTCATCAAAAAAATTACGTATGTCTGCTCCGAAATAACTGGTACGTTAGCACCTACGAAGTGACGATAAAAAATAATAATAATTTTCCTTTTTTTAAGTTTAGATTACTTAAGTTATCTAAATTAAAGTAATTAACAATTGAGTTTTTCTTTTATAGAATTGAAAGGTGATTTTTAAGGATAAGATTAAATTTGGAAAGTTAACAGTACTCGTAAGAGTTTAAAAAACCTAACCCTTAGATCTAAATCTTTGGTTTCTAAAACTGTTTTTTTTTTATAAAATTGGTTTTATTAGATAAATCGATAGCTAAATTATAATTAATTCACCCAATTGGTTATAACTTATCTCTTTTTTCCCGACTCCGATCAGATGGCGACTCCAAAAGCATTTTCAAAATAAAACTGGTTTTCTTTAAACCTTAATTGACGGTCAGTATTAAATGGGTAAGATTTGATATTGATAAGTTCAAAGAAGACTTATTTATAAAAACCAAGAGGTGAAAAACAAGCTCGACAGCTTGGCAACTCCATTGGGAACAACAAGAGGATTAGCCGTTCGATTTTCCAAAATTAAAATTGATCCTTAAAAAATCACCTTAATGCAATTTATTTACTTATTCTTTATTATTTGTATCATAATTATACTAACACTTCTGTGGGTTTAGATTTTTTTACTATTTTGAGTAGAATTTTCTTTATGTACCATGAATGCATGATAAATATGGTCAAACTCGAGTCGTCTTAGGACCTTAAGACGAGGAGACATTGTATAAGTTCCGGACATAGTAGGGCTACCACCGTTTGGGGCCGATTAGGCTATCCCACTTAAACTTTAATGTGACTAGAGAACCATATCTTTTAGAAATGCATGAGGCCACAAAGTTTAAGGACCTTTAGAACCCACCCTTCTTGTATACATTTTTCAAGGTTTGGCAAATAGCTAATAAGGTAACATTGTATTTTTTTCCTAGAATTTACCCTCAACTTCTGTTTATCTGTTATTAACTTCATGTGTATACTATTATCATATTTATTTCAAATACCACATGCATTAGGATATGGGGTGTCATTGTTGCATCAAAGGTACAAGATAGATACGATCAGACCCTGGCCGTCTTAGGACCCTAGGAGGGGCTATTATATAGGCTTCGATTGCTGTGGTGTAACCACCGCTTAAGATTGATTAGGCCACCTCACTTAAGTTCAATGTAACCATTGAAAGTGTTCTTTAACAAGTGAGGTCACAAAACTTAAGGACCTTTTTAGAATTGCACTCATGAACCCCTTTCCCAAAATCGGCAAATTGATACAATGTGGCAAAACTAAAAAAAAAAAAAACTGTGAAGTTTCTTGATCTTTTCCTTCTGTAAATATTGATGTAATCCTTATGTAAATAACATAGTTCTAATGTAATTTTATTTTCATCATTTTTGTAGAAAATGGTTAAGTCCTCTCTTATACAGGCCCATTTCAAAGAAGTCCATGTCCATGAGCCTTTAGAGCAAATACTTGAAAGATGGTTTCAATTTTTCGATCCAAACCAATAGAAATTTATTGAAGACAAGATTAAGCCCATCCTCTCTTTGCTCAAAGTCCAGACCAATATCACCATGGTATAGGCTTTGGTCTACTTCTAGGACCCTTAGAATCAGTCTTTTCACTTTAGCTTATGCCAACTAAGCCTAACCATTGAAGAATACTACTATCTATTAGGAGTTTACTCTGTTGGAAACGGAAAAAATGTCCTAGATATCATAATTAGCCCTACAAAGATTTTCAAAATGCTCCTGAGTTTCTGTAAATCTGAAATATGCAAAATGTGGGTAGATCCCCATAGGAGAATCATAAAATTGAATAATCTTTTTATTTGTTTCACGACCCCGTCTAGCTACAACTAAAAACTCTTCTTTAGCAACATTGAAGATTGCTAGCAATATAAGATCAACGCCTATATCTTGGTAGCATTTAGAATTATTTTGTTTCCTGATGGGATATTTCACATACATCATAGGATTGCAGAGCTTGTGACCCAATTTTTAGAGAGGAAATCCTATGTCCCAATACTACTAGCAACACAAGCTAGATTGCTTAGTTGGCTATAAGAAGAGAAGAATAGAGAGTTAAAGACTAACATGACCCTACTTATGGTTTGATTTATCAACCATACTCGGAGCCATAAACCTAATTTCCTTCATAGACAAAGTATCTAGAAGATGAATCCCATTGATGCGTTTGTTGCTATTATTAATCTCCCCAAAGGTATTGCTACCTATTACTAGGCCAAAGCTTTCCAAAAGTTCCACACTGAAGACATCTCCCAAGTTGCTAGATGGATCAAGGTTGCTGAGCTAAAGAAAAGAAATAAGTTTGAAGAGGAGCCAAGATATCATAAGAAAAAGAGGATCTAAACCTTAGGGATTATTTGTAATAATTTTTTTGAATAATGTAAGGGAAACTTCAAAGATGCAATAAAAATCTTTTTCTTGCCACATCATAGTCAGTTTGCCAACCCTCCTCTCTGCATCCGCACATCCTCATATTGCATATTTCCTGTAAATTTTCATTAGTTTGAATAACGTTATGAGAGTTGTATCCTTAAGTTTCTAAGTCCTTTTCTCTATACCTTTTACTCTAACCTTTTCCAATCTCTTCCCCTATACATCCTTAGGATCTTTTTGTTAGTTTGTAAAATATTTAAGCCCCAGATCCCTGAAGATTGTTTTTCTATTCCTTTCTCACAACTTGTAAATAAGTTTATTCTTATATTCCATTTTTTTTCTTTTCTCTTTCTTAAAAAGGAGAGATTTCTTCAAAGAACAAAAAAAATAAAATAAAAGTTGCTTACTAGTAAAGAATTCTTCCAATTAGGTTCACATGGCTAATGACAGATTCGCATCCTTAGAAAAGATGATGCATCAAATGGCCCAACAATGGCAAATCTTGTTCCCGATAATCACTACTCTCCAAGTGTCTCAAGATTCAAACCTGGAAAGGAGACTCCTAAATTTATAAGAAAAGGTAGTCATGCTACAAAAGAGCATTACAAATATAGAAAAGGCAATGAGCCCTATACTTAGAAGATTTCAACACCCGACGTTCAATACTAAGCAAATTTTAGTAAGCCCAAATAATGAAGAAGGCCCAAGAAGAAAAGAGTCAAGGAGGAGTGATGAAAAACAAGCCCTAAGGACTCAAAGGAGATAATTTACTCAACTAAAGATCTCAATTACCCAAATCTTTTATCATCTAAAAGCAACAAGGATTATAGCTTGTGAAGCCCCTAATCCGAATTACAAACAACACAACTTTGACGTAAAAGCACGATGCAACTATCATATGAGTCAAAAGGAGCACTCCATTGAAAAATGTTGGAGATTGAAGAACAAGATTCATGACTTGATTTATGCAAAAGTCATTTAGCCAGAGTTACAACAAGTCGATCCTTCTTCAAGTCACGGAGGTAGTTCAACTAAGTCACGGAGGTAGTTCAACTAAGTCACGGGGGTAGTTCAACTAAGTCACCTAATGCTCCATTTCTTCTGAGTATACCAATGCCTTATGATAAACTCACGGGTTATTTTAAGCAATTGGACACTTGTTAAGATAGGGGCAAAGAAAGTTGTTTTTCAATAAAGTCTGTAACAACTGAAATAATGTTATCTTATTGCCTTTTCAATTAAATGATTGCAATGTTATTAAGGCAAATAAATTCCTCCTTAAGGAATCAATAACTCACCTTTAAAATGTTTAGAATGAAAATGGGCAAACTATTTTCCACACATTAGCTTAAAATACTATGAGAGTTAAGCGACATAATGGTCTAGATACTTTATACTCGTTTCTTAAAGGAGGTCCATTTTGAATATGATATGCAGATTAAAATGAAGTTAGGCATTCATTTTTGAATCCTAAACACAATTATCTCTTATTCACCCCATTAGACCCATTTGGAGAATTTTCAAATTTAAACCCTATCTAAAACTACCCCACAATGGGGCAATTCGAAGGTTAGGGTCATTAATGAGGAGAGAAAGATAAAATTGGTTTATGTTTACTTCAGTAACATTAAATTCAAAAGCAACTTTTATTTTTGATAAGTTATTTTTCTTTTGAAATGAAGAACAGCTATATCCTTTTTAAACATACCTCAAGCTTATACCACCCGAGCTCATACAAAATCCATGGATTTAAAGCCCTGAATTGCTTAAACTTAGCAATGGAGATAAACATCCTTAAGGCCAAAAGAAAAGAAAGAATAGTAGGGCAAAGTAGTAATAACAAAAAAAAAAAAGAAGAAGAAGAAGAAGAAAAGTGGTTGGAAAATTAGGCTCAAGTATAAGACAAAAGCTCCAAGAGATATCCCAGCAGAGGTAGCCAATTCAAATAAAAAGGTTGGGAGTTAAAGTACAAATAACCCCAAAGACACAAGGTTTTTAATCACTGTTTGAGCTCAGAAGCCCAAAAGCTCTACATCCACTCTAAAGCCTTGCTTATGTTGAATTACACCAGGCCTTCCCACCTACAATACCATCCTTACATAATAAAAGTTCTTTCGATCTTAAAAAGTAATCTATCTTTAATAAAAGTTGTTTTTGAAACTAGGGTAAGCATGTTTCTGATTTTTCCTAAGGTTCTTGACTTATATACCCAGGATTTATAAAATATTTCTTTCAAAATAAGCTTTTTCATTAGTCCCTCTCGAAACCCTTAGACCAAAAGCCTAAATTCATAATCATAAACTGAAAAAGACGTAATGAATTGATCAAGGTGTAACACATGCAAAATAGACTATAATTTTAGGACTGTAGTCAAGAATGTAATCTGGGCCAAGAGTTTGCAAGGAAGTCTTCTTCAACTAAACTAGTCATGAGCTACCTTTTCCTTAAAAAATAAGGGTATTTGAAATCATAAGGCCTCACCAAGCGGCTCGACATCAAGGCTAGGGGGAACACGAGGGGACCCATGTGATTTTCAAGGAAGGGTTCTTTACCTATTAGCAAACTAAAAAAAAAAAAAAAAGAGAGAGAGAGAGAGAAGAGAGTAATAATATAAAAAAAAAAAAGAAAAAAGAAAAAGAAGGAGAAAGTATCTTTATTCTATGTCCATCTTGGTCTAAGTGGCTAAGTTTTCAATCCATCCCAAAAAAGTTTACTACAATGATCAGGGTTTTTCTCATTCTTCCCAAATGGTGTTCACCAAAGGATTTATTTGTAAATGTCTTCCTCAAATCAAGTAGTGCTCTATTAAGTTTAAACTTAGCTAACTCTTAAAAGGGCTATCCCGCCTTCCATCCATTCTAACTCCCTTTAAGGTCTTTAGCGAGCCTATAGGACATTTCTATTCACTAAGTTCGTTTAATGAGCCCATAGGGGGGCTTCTAATCCTCAAATTCCTTTAGTGAGCCCATAGGGGCTTCTGTTCCTCAAATTCTTTTAGTGAGCCCATAAGGTATTTCTATTCACCAAGTTCTCTCAGTGAGCCTGTAATTCACTTCTCTTCATTTGTTCCTTTTGGCAAGCCTATAGGGTACAACATTAAGTCCTTACTTAAAGTTACTAGTCCCCGAAAGGCATTTTCACCTAAGTTAGTGAGCCTAAAGAGGTACGACCAGGTTCTTTAGATCGATCCCAGCTTAGGGATGCTCTCACTTAGGTTAGTAAGCCTAGAGAGGTACGACCAAGTTCTTTAGATTGATCTTAACTTAAGGTTGCTAGTCCCTAAGAGATACTCCCGGCTAGGTTAGTGAGCCTACAGAGGTATGACCGGGTTTTTTAGATCGATCCTAGCTTAGGGTTGTTTATCCTTGAGAGACGCTCCCGCCTAGGTTAATGATCTTAAAGAGGCACAACTAAGTTCTTTATATCGATCCCAACTTAAAGTTGCTAATCCCCGAAAGACGCTCTCGCCTAAGTTATTGAGCCTAAAGAAACATGATCAAGTTTCATCTCTTTACCAAATCTTCAGTAGATTAAGTCTAGGATAGCTAGTTAGTCATTTTAAAGTCATCCCTAAGGCAAATATAGTATTTCTTTTATATTTGCGACAAAGTTTTATTTCAACTTCACCACAAAGAAAGGTAGCCATAGATACCCAATTTTTGCCCCTCTTTTCTTTTCTTTTATTCTATTTTATTTTCTCAATAGAATAAAGTGTCCTAAAGTAGGAAAAATAAATAAAAAATAAAAAATTAAAGTAAGTAAAAAAAAATAAGAAAATTTAAAAAAATAAAATGTCTAGAAAAATACAAAAATATATAGAAAAATAGGAAAAAGCATAAAAAATAAGAAATCTAAAAAAAAATCAAAAATAGGAAAAAAATACAAAAATAAGAGATTTGGAAAATAAGAAAAAACTTAGAAAATTGAAAAGTCACAAAAAATAGGAAAAATTAAAAAATAGAAGATTTAGGGAATTTTTTTTTAAAAAAAAATAATTTTTAGAATAGATTTTAATTTAAAAAAAAATAAGGAGAACCGTTAGGTTTGGGTTTAGATTTAAATCTAGCCTAGACTAGCCTAGTTCATATAAGGTATAGGTCGACGACCTAACAGATAAGCATATAAGCATGGCATTGGGTTTGAGCATGAGGTCAGGGGTTTAAATCTTAACAAAAACATGAAAGCCTTTTATTTTTTCAATAACACATTACACTCATTGCACTACCACATGTTAAGATCTCATTGCGTTACGTGTCTTAATATGTAACACCATCAAGTTAGACAGTACTGATGTGGCGCCACGAGGCAAGCCACATAGCATGCCATGTCACTGCCACATATTACATGAGGATACATAAAACACGGCCATTAGTCAGCATGGCTGATGTAATGCCATGTCAGCACTACATCAACCCCTCTTTCCTTCCCTTTCCTTCCGTTTTTCTCTCCTTTTCTCGCAATTTCCTCCATTTTCCCCAATCGAAACAGTCAACTCCCTTTACTTTGCCTTGATTTTTTCCATAAATCTTACATACAAGCACATAATTTCTTGCTTCAATCTCATACTTTACATGGTCTACTATGGATTACTGTAAAAAATGCACCCAAATTCGGTTAAATATGCATTCAAATCGAGCTCCGAAAGTTAGGAAAAAAAAATGAAATTTTAGAAATTTCATTCAATTAGAATTCGAGCTTTACTTGTTTTATAAGTTGAATTGGTGTATAAATAAGAGTTCTAGGCTTGTTTCAAAAGACACGCAATCATCGAGAAACTACTCATAAGCTCTCTCTTTCTCTCTCTCTCTTTGTTTACTCTCTCTCTATTGAACCCTCTCTTTCTCCTCAACTTCCTCTCTCTAGCCATCCTCGAAATGCACCACTACCTTAGCTAGCTCCCCTACCTTGAAAGCTTTCGAACCCGACTACCCTCGTCCCTAACCATAACCCTTAGTAGCACCACCAACTTGCTATCGTCGAAACCTTAACTACCGAGCACCCACCTTCGAAACCACCATCTCCGACCTAAACCAACCCCACAACTAAGCTCCTTACCACCCTAAACCCTTAACCCAACACCTCTCTTACACCTAGCATACCCCGATGACACCACCGCCGACCACCACATCCAAATACTACCCAAAGGACCACCCCAAGCTACGGTAACCCCTTTACCCCTACTATCCCCAATTCAAAACACACGAAACACTCCTCACTCACTCGTTTTGGTTATTGAACCAAGTTGAACCACTCCGTCCGAGTTGCTGTAGCTATTGAAGCCAACCCGAATCCAAGCTTTGACCTACAATCCGACCCGTTCCAACCTACACTCTGCCGTAGTCCGAATCAGTTTCCATTTTTATTTTATTTTATTTATTTATTTGTTTTACTTATTCAATTATTTCCAATTGTAAATGTAAAAAAAAAAAGGAAGAAAAGAAAAAGAAAAGGAAGAAAAGAGGGAAAAAAAGAGAAAAGAAAAAGTAGTCTATTTATTATTTTTAGTTTAATGGATAAAATAGAGTAAAAAATAATAAATAAGACAATATAAAAATAATGAAAATAAGCAAATAAGTTAATGAATAAAAATTTTTCTTAACACTTGGAAAAATCGGATTTTCTAAAATAAATAAAAAGTAATTGGATTTTTTTTTTCCAAATTAGGGCACTTTAGAATTTTTCAAATAAGAGTTCTACTTTAGGACCCTTTTTTTTAGAAATTTTCTTAAATAAACCACATTAAGTAAAAATAACATGAACTTGATCATTTTTAAGAATTAAAACTAATAACCCACTAAAGTTTTCATTAAAAAAATTACGTATGTCTGATCCCGAATAGTGAGTACGTAGTTACTTATGAGGCGATGATAGAAAATAAAAAAACCTAATTTTCCTTTTTCTTTAGTTTAGATTACTTAAGTTATCTAAATTAGAGTAATTAACAATTAAGTTTTTCATTTATAGAATTAAAAGGTGATTTTTAAGGATAAGGTTAAATTTGGAAAGCTAACAATACCCGTATGAGTTTAAAAAACGTAACCCCTGGATCTAAATCTCTGGTTTCTAAAACCCTTTTTTTGATAAAATTGGTTTTATTTAATAGACTAGTAGCTAAGCTATAACCCATCTACCAAATTGATTATAATTTAACTCTTTTTTCCCGACTCCAATCAGATGGCAACTCCAAAAGTATTTTCAAAGTAAAACCGGTTTTCTTTAAACCCTAATCGAGGGTTAGTATTAAATAGGTAAGGTTTAATATTGATTAGTTTAAAAAAGACTTATTCATAAAAACCAGGAGGTGAAAAAATAGGCTCAACAATCGTATTTAGACACATCTGAAGTCGTCTCACTCGTATTGGTTGACATAATTGATGGTACAGTGAAATCGAATGAATTCTAAAGGAAAATTTGAGAAAGCTTTGAAAGAACTTGAAGAAAGAGTGAAAGCGATGCAATTATGCAGTATCAAAAAGGTAATCCTTTAAGGCAACTATTGTTATTATAGATCGAATGTCTTAGAAAGCGTATTGACAGTTATAGGGATTTGTATAAGCACAAATCCCTTAACATACTATATGTAGACATATGGAGTTAGTTTTGATTAGACTGCTACATTCAAAAGACAAAAGGCATGCCATTACATATCAATTTACTTTGACATGACACTTGTCACATTACATTAAATGCACTAAAAATAGGTACAATAAAGTAAGGATTTGAAAATTTATTGTTACGCTTTGAAACGGCAAAGTAACAACAATCTAGCTGAGTAAACCAACCTATAATAGTAACTATCCTCATGGTCTCTGTCATAGATACGATTTACATAAGGCATCCATAACTCTTTGCTTTGAAATAAATAGTCATTCATAATTAAAGATATAATATATAACTAAAATCTTTAAGTCATATTTAGATAAAGATACTCATGCCGTCCTACATTCCTAAGAAACATCTACATGCTAAGGTAGTCTAATAAGTAACATATTACATATTTGGTCCACAAACTTCAAAGTTAGTAACAAAACTCTAGAAGACTCAGATTTAATTAACCAACTTGATCTTCACTCCCCCATAGCTTAGCACTTTAAAAGGATATTGACTTTAGGATAGTTATAGTGCGACATATCAGTCAATACGTACAAGAAAATCTATAAGGGTATGAGCAACCAACAACTTAGTAAGTTTGGATAAAGACTTAAGAATATATAATAAATACAAACAAGGTTTTCAAGTAATTAAAGTAATTAATTAAATGCAATGCAACATTCAAATGCCATCACACAACGTAGTCCAGTCCGTTGTAAAATTAGAGTAATTTCACACTCTCTAATCCAAGTTGAGGAGTTTTCATGTTTATGCAACAACGCACAACCAAACCCAGGTTTATGCAATGGAGATATTGTTTTCCTTATGACTATCCTTTAAACCATTGCCCTTATCCTTACCGCAATATTCTCTCTTGTCACTTAATTCGGCTAAGGATAAAGAAAATACCATTATGCTATCTAATATTATCTTTTTTTTTAAGTGTTGGTATTTGGTTAGAGAATCCTAAATATCTCCTAAAAGGTTGCAATGCATGTCTAATTGAGATATTTAGGTTGTTTATAATTAAGTTCAGTTTAGGGTAACCAAACAATCCCTCACCACTCAATTCACAACAAGCCATCCAACATAACATAAATTTTTAGCAAGTAATAAAAAATTCACAAGTACATGCACATATAACTACTTACGAACACAATCATATACAACCCTAAGCCTCTAAGTACTTTAATATAGTACTCCAAAATACAATTAAGTATTAAACGCAGCTTACTTAAAGTCTTCAGTTAGCTCACTCGACTTAGAACAAATCACATATCTCCATGTGTCATATAATATAAATACTCATTTAATATTTATATCTTTATAGTATATAAACTTTAGGTTATGATTTGACTCAATTTTCCATATATATATTATTTATTTCTGATCCATTTTAGGCTAGTTTCAGAATCGATTTTCGAATCTAGTTCTTATTTAAGTTCTATTTCAGTTTTAACTATGGGTGTTATATGTAAATCTTAAGTTCTCATTTCGAACCATAATATGAAATTAATCACATTATGCTCGACTATCTGAAATATCACTTTTAATCCCTAACCAATATACATCGTAATCCTAATTTAACTATTGAATTTACTTTCGATGTGAGAAAATTTTATATTTTCACATAGTTACCTAATTTTAAGTTTCCTACCAAATTTGTTATATATTACTATTATTGTTATATTACAAATTTTAACCTAATATTTTCTATTTATTACATTTTTAATTTTGCATATTATTAATTTACATATATTTACTATATAATACACATAATAATTATATCTAACACCCTAAATGTTACAAATATCATACTATATCAAATATTAACATCCTTAAACACTTAATTACACACTAAATTAGTAATTATCCATTTAATTACTAAATCAGCTTAAAATCATACATTTTATACACCATTTTAAGGCTAAAAATTATCTTAAAAATGTGAAAATTTATCTCTAAAGAATCTCTTTATAACACTGTTCTACATACTCTAAATAGCCTACACAAAAAAATTGAACTCAAAACTACACTTGTAAGGTTATTTATTTTTAAATCGAAATAAAAACGAGTTTACAGGATTTTTTAAGCACTATGCATTTCTAAATATTTTTAATATTTTTACAAAATTAAAAGAAAAAAATCAAGTTAGGAATTAGACTTACCTATCTAATGGACTTCTGGCCACCAGTGATGGTCTTAGGGTGTTGCCAAAGATAGGCAATGGGGATAAGGTATGGCGGTGGTGGCGGTTTAGTTCAGTTCCAAGTGACCATTAGTTGTAGGTTTGCTTCATAAGCCCCAATTGTATACAATTTTTCTAATTTTTTCTAAATATAATAAACTCTCCCTTTGTGATTTCTCTCTAATTTTCTTTGATTGATAATTGACCAAATGAGTTATAGTTGAAGGTTAGTGTTTTTATAGAGCTTAATGACATTTTTTGTTAATTTTTGAATTGACATTTGGTCCTTATCTCTTCTTTTTTGGCTTTTTAGTTACCTTAATTTGATTGATTAATTTTTGTTCTTCTAACCCCAACATGCTACAACCTAATTTTGGACAAATCCATAATTTTTCTTGATTTTCTTTAATTATTTAGTGTTATTTTAGCTTATTTCGGACATTTTAAGTAATTTCGGATATTTTTACCTACATGTAAATACATATAAAGTACAAGTACTCTTAAATATTATTTATGTTATTCTATGATTTTTAGTATACATAATTTATCTTTAACAATTCATTAGTTATTAGAACTCATTTTCACGCATTTTAATAAATAATGGGTGATATGCTTATTATTTAATATTATGATATTTAATTATTTTATTACTTATTTTCCTAGATTTAAACTTACCGTGTCACTTTTATTAATACTTCTAACTTCGTCATATAATTCAGGCTCAATTAGGCACTCTATCTGATCGTCCTAAATCTTACATATCAAATCCAACTTTTAGTTGCAAAGCTTACAATTACTTCCACAAGATGTCTCCTCGAGCCCCCCTTGACTTCCATAAGAGAACTTTCTCGACATGCTATTGGAACTATACTTTAGATTGGATATATCTCCTACCCAAACAATGATCAACCCAGTCTACTAAGCGTGTCTCCTCTACAACTCTACCTTGAGGAATACAAGCCACCATATTCTCACCTCGAATTGGATTACCCCAGAAGGCAGTCCCTTTGAATATACTTTACCTTGGCCTATCGCCACTTTGGGCCTCCTCGTTTAGTTTGGCAGATGTATGCCCTACTTGGACCTGATGAAATGCTAACTACTCAATCTAAAGAGGTCAAACCTCTAATATCCTACCTTAGAACTACCTCATTTTCCCCTACTCAAAGGGTATTCTAATCAGACACGTTGCACCTATTTAGCCACTATACCTATCAGCTCGAATTTCTCTACCTTGGCTTTACATCATATTGGACCTCTTTACCTCAAGCCCTATAATAACTCAAACCCCTCGCTTCAGACTTTTACTCGCCTAGATCAACTACACACTTGAGAAGCCCATTTTTCCTCTCCTTACCTCTACTACGACAACAAAACTACAGGGTGTGGGTGGGGGGGTAAGGTGTGCAAGTGTTAATAGCCTTTTGAACATAAGCCCCTCACGCTTAACCCGATCCTATCAAGCTCATCTCTTGCGCCGCTCTTAACTTGAGCTTAAGGTTCAGCCTACCTAGCTATGGCAAGTCTCTAACAGCTAGAAGACACTAGATAAGGCTAGGAGACCAAGTCAAGCAACCAACTCCTATAAATCTGGGATATGTTAGACATCACAAACCCACTCTCCAAATCTTATAGAAGTAGCTTTGCCTACTAACTATTCTCCAATTACTGGCACTACTCCTCTATAAATACAAGATCATCACCCAACAGTAGATTACTTAAGACTTTACGCACTTAATCTTACTTATCGCTCCTAAGCACTCATACTCTCTAAAATATCTTATTAACTTAAGCATTGGAGTAGCTATGCAAAACAATACCTTAGCGTACCTTTACAATATTCTCTTTTGTAGGCTTACTAATTGTATAAAGTCCAATCTCAAATTAACTTCTACCAGCAAGATCCTTGAGATGACATTCGTAGGTATTCGATCAAAACTAACTCCACGTGTTTACACTACATTATTCCAAGGGATTTGTACTTATACAAATCCCTATAATTGTCGATATGCTTTCCAACATGTGTAGTCTGTAAAAACAAGTTACTTTAAAGGATTACCTTTGTGTAATTGCATAACTGCATCACTTTCTCTCTTTCTTCAAGTTCTTTCAAAGCCTTCTTAAATTTTCCTTCAGAATTCATTTGATTTTACTGTACCATCAATCATGTCAACAAACACAAGTGAGATGGCTTCAGATGCATCCAAATAAGACATTATTGACTTCGAAGCCACGAGGAGTAATCTCTCTCCCCCCCCCCCCCCCCCCCTCCCCCCTCCCTTCCCCCTACATAGAGGATGAAGTCACTTCACTATCATAGCTACATGAAGCCACTAAAATGGTAGTAAAGGCTCTTGATAAGGTGAAACTCATTAGTGTGATCCCAAGGGATGCTTATGTATATACTCCTTTGCATAAGCCAAAGACCTGTTTAAGGTGCGTAGGACAAGTAAGGGTCGAAGCAGCCAAGTCATTGGGAGCAAGGCCTTTGCTCCCAATTGGGTATTGAGCAATTTCACAGTCAAGCCAATTCCTAGCTAGAGAATACGAGTGGTACTAAAGGAAGAAAGGGTACCCCTGTTATAAGGAAGGTGCTTTGCCGTATTCGAAAAATGCTTAGAGTACGGGTAGTGCCTCCTTCTAAGTAGCTTTAAGAAAGACCTCTTCAACTTCCACTAATGTAGTCCAGTACAAGTCCCTCCCAATGGATGGAGGGTATTAAAGGCCTTCTAGGGGCCTCCGAACTTTTCAACTACTTCTATATGTGGAAGAGTGTAGGTGGGTGGCCATATCTCCAACCTCATTTGAGGAGGAAGTTGTTCTATGGCCTTGCTGACTCCATCAAGGACTAATAAGATAATGACCTAGTAGTGGAGTTGCCAGAGGAGGCCGACTTTTGGACCAGGTGGATCAAATTGGTCTGAACAGGGCCCAAAAGGAGACATAGCCTAATGATGTCGAGGTTGCAAGGGAGATTCAAGCCTTCATGACCCTCAAGCACAATAATGAAATTATTGCTATGGTGACAGCTAAGAGGTACTTCAAGTATCTGATCTTTGAGTTCTTCCCTAGCATGAAGAAGGTTGTGGTGAAGAAGTGGGCCAAAGGTATAAGTTCGTTTTTTTCATGAACACCTTCGTCTCTTGTGCTAGTGCAAAGATGCTTCGTCCAACATCTCTTTTAATAAAATAGGGGGAAAGATCTTCCTTATCCGTATCGATCACGATGGAGTCAGTGAATGGTTGTGATTTGTATTTTGCTTTTGCTTCATTTTCTTTTTCCTTACTACTTATTTCGATTCTTTCTAAGTAAGAATCTAGTTGAGGGGATTTCTTGTCCCTTAGTGGATGAGCTTATGAAGGGTCAAACGGGCAGATCACAGTTGACCACGAAGGGCTCTATCCTAAAGGGTAAGGCTGTACAATCGAGTCAAGGGCTAGGGAGACTAATAGGGTTGAGTTAACGGCTTTAGCTTAGGGGATTCCTTTTGGCCCCTGGACGGAGTCATTGGTTATTGAGCTTATAAGTGTAGCTCTTCCTTCGCCTGCCTTCGTCCCAACTTTCAAACCCATTACTGTAGGGGATGAGTCTGCTGGCACCAATGAACCAAACATTAAGATGCTTGCCCCTCCTGGTAGAGGGGAGGAGGAGATGGCTGACACTTCCTTATCTGGAGATATCAGGCAAAAGAGGAAGGCTGCCAAAACTTCTAAGGAGGCAGTACCTAAAGATAAGAAGCAAACGCCTTTAGGGAGGGTGCCCCTAAGCCGGGTGACTTGGTACAAATGGCCAACGGCTTACCGTACAAATGTGTAGATGAACTTGGGGGAGAATTTTTTTATGTACTCAACAAGTTCAAGTTCCTAAGGATTAAGTTGAACTCATTCAAGGGAGTGCCATACATCACGTGGAATGAAGAGCTCTGCTATCATACTTTCGAAGCTAAGACTAAGAAGGTCAAGGAGAAACTCCTAAGTTTGAAGTAGGAGATCCAAGATAATGACCTTACATTATAGTACCAGAGTCTCAACTACTAAGCCTCATTAGGGTTTTACACCCATGGCATTGGGCCATTCTTGACGAGATATTGAGGTTAGTTAGTTAGGCTCACTTCTGTGAGGAAAGAGTTGTTCTCCTATTATCCTAATCTCGACCTAAGCTTCCTCGATCATCTAGATGCCTTAACTTTAAGGAGAAGAAGGAGGCCAAAGTGCGAGAAAGAGAAGACCTGTAGGAGCCAGAGTCTTCTACTAATAAGTATTTAAATAAGTTTGCTGAAGCTAACTGGTACCTACATCGCACTTATGTGCAAGTAGCTAGGCTCCAAAGGAGATTAAAGGATGTAGAGTGGGAGAGAAAGGCTACTGAAGGTGCTGTTAAGAAGGCCGAAAACCTAAAGGTTTAACCCAAAGATGAATAGAGGACTAAGGCCTGTCTCTCCTAAAAACTGGATAAGGAGAAGGAAGCTAAGGCCCACCTTGAGAGAGAGAATGCCAAGTTGAAGGAGTCAATCGTGAAGCTACAAACTGAGTTGGTGATGAAGGCATTCGAGTGCGATAGTGCCAAAGCTACCTTGCTGAAGTTAGCCAATTTGAAAGTTGGGCTGGAACAGCAAATTTAGGAGCTATAGGGGAGAGTTTTAGAGATGGAAGAGATCATTTCCAAAATGGAAACTGAAGAGGTCCTCAGCGGTACCGCCGCTCAGAGAGCCTTTGTGGATATTCAGTTGACAAAACAATAGTTGGAGGAGCTAAAAGACATTTCGATCGAATATTTTCGCTACACGAGGAAAGAGGTGCTCTCCCATTATCCTAATCTCGACTTAAGCTTCCTCGATAATCTAGACACCCCAACTTTAAGGAGTAGAGGGAGGCCGAAGTGCAGGAAAGAGAGGCTATCAAGCAACTACCGAGATCTAAGGTGGCCCTTTTACTATCGAGTTCGAACATGTAACTTCCACATCCACTTTTATCATGGTAGGTTAGTAAGAAGTCTCCTTTGAAGGTGCCACTCATGTTGATTAGGGTCAAGGTGATCCTCCTATAGACCCTAATTAACAGCCTTCGACCCCTGCTTCAATGTATAACTAACCTCCCTAAGAGCCAACAACAAATCAGTGTTCCTACTAGATAGAAGTTTTATATTTTTCAGAGTTATTAGAGTTAGTTGATCATGAGCAATAGTTATCCCCCTCCCCTCTTTTTGTCCCCTAGGTTGGGATGTTAACGTTAATTTTGTAAGCTTCGTGTGATGAATGAAACTTAATTATGTTCCTATACTTGGTCATGCACTTTGACTTTTTATTTTTTGTTAAATTTTTTTTATTGTTTGCTCAGTTAAGTGTATAGCGGTGTTATCCTTTATCGGGGTTACCTAAGGAGGTCAGATTAGTAGCGTTTCATCCTGCCCGCTCTATGGGAGTTCCTCGATGCAAGGGGTGTTTCCCCTTACCGAGGTTACCTAAAAGGGTCAAGTCTGTAGAGTTTTGACCTGCCTAGTAGTTAGGAATTCTTCTATGCAAGAGGTATTTCTCCTTATCAAGATTACCCGAAGGGGTTAGGTCAGTGACTTTTTGACTTGCCTGATATGTAAGAGTTCCTTTGTGCAAGGGGTGTTTCCCATTGCCAAGGTTATCGGAGGGGGTCAGGTCGGTGGCGTTCTGACATACCCAGTATATGAGAGTTCCTCCATATAAGGGGTGTTTCCTCTTACCGAGGTTACTTGAAGGTATCTAGTCGGTAGAGTTTCGACCTACTTAATTTATAGGTTCGTTCACCCTTTTGGGGTAGGGACTTGATGTAGGATAAAGAGGTAATTGTAGACAATTCATGGGAAATGTAACTTTCATTAATTTTGAGATGATTTACACAATGATGTACTAATCAAAATAAGGCCGAAGGTTATTGGCATTCCATGTGCACAAGATAAGCTAACTGTCTAGTCTCTCTAATCTATATGCTCTATTGCCGAAATTTTCTCTAACTTTAACCAGGTCTTCTTAATTGGGGGGCAACTTACCTTGTTCTTCTTGTGAACCTGTGGCCACTAACTTCAGGCAAACAAAGTTGCCAACCTTAAATTCTTTGTGTCTAACCTTATGATTATAATATCAGGTGGTTCGATGTTGGTAAGCAATTACCTAAGTCACAACGAAGTCTTTGATTTCTTCAATGGTATCGACGCTGGCTTATAATAGGGACTCGTTAAGGATGGCATTTAAACTTTAAGTCCATATGTTAGGGAATTCGAGTTCGATAGGGATGATTGCCTCTAACTCAAACGCTAAGCAAAAGGGGCTTTCACCTATGGAACTATGGTAAGTAGTCTTATACCCCCACAAAATGTTGGGCAATTTGTCTATCCAGGCGCCACGGGTTCAATCTACTCACTTCTTCAAATTGTCGAGGATGACCTGGTTGGCAGCCTCTGCTTAGCAGTTCAACTAGGGGTGAGTGACTGAGGTGAAGTATGACATAATGTGATGCTTGGCGTAAAATTCCTTGAATTTAGGGTTGTCGAATTGTTGCCTGTTGTCCATGATGAGGGCGTAAGGACCCTAAATCGGGAGATGATGTTGTTCCTAACAAAGGACTCAATACTCCTCTATGTGATTTTTGCCACAGCTTTAGCTTCGACCCACTTATTGAAGTAGTCGACGGCAACTATGATGAACTGCCGTCTTCCCAAAGCCTTAGGGAAAGCGCTAAGGATGTCCATGCCTTACTAGACGAACAGCTACAAACTGGTTAAGGGTTAGAGACTAGTGATGGGTGCATGATTGATAGGGGCATGCTTCTAACACTAGGGGCATTTTTGGCCTACGGCTTTGGCATCTTGTCTCATGGTGGACTAGTAGTATCTGAGCCATAAAGCTTAAATGTGGAAGGTTGGGACAAGATGTGGTTGCCACACACTCCGGTGTATAGCCCTTCCAAGACACGCAAGCCCTCACTTTCTCAAAGGCATTTAAGCAAGGGGAGGTTGACCACCCCCTCCACCCTACCCCCACCCGCCGTGATACATAACTCCATTGACCAATGTGCAGTTAGTAGTGTGATATCTCAGCTTCTTTACCTCTCTCTTATCTTCCAAGCCTTGCTCCAAGAAAGTGCAGATAGGATCTATCCAACTCGACTTTGATGTTACGACTATTAGTTCTAAGACTTTTACTGAGATTAGAGTTATGCTTTTTCCTAGCAGTTACTCTATAAAGATCTTCCTATCCCTAACCTTAAGCTTTTATATCTTAGTTGAGGCGAGTTTGGATAGCTAATCTATCGTTGAATTTTCATGTTGGGGGATCTTTATGATAGTTTAAGAAAGGAAATAAGCTCAAAATCTCTTCACCTTCTCTAAGTACCTCGCCATTATGTTATCTCTAGCCTCATATTCGCTTTGAATTTGCTAGATGACTAGCATGGAATCCCAGAAGACTTATAAGTGCTTAGTGCTAATTTCTTTAGCCAATTTAAGGCCGGCTATCAATGTCTCATATTCAAATTCGTTGATGCTAGTATTAAACCCAAACTTAAGGGCATAACAAACTGTGATCTTGTGCGAACCGGTCAGAACAAGACTTACACCCCCATCCCTTGAGGTAGATAATCAATTAAGTAGTTTACGAACCAACTTAGTTCATTTACACCCTAGATGGGACACCTAAGTGAAAATCGAATGCAAAAGCTAGGTAAGGTGTGAATAATTGGGACAACAACCATATACAATACTTTTATTCTTTTCTTTTCTTCTGACTAAACTATAAAGACTTTAATTAGAAATATCAAGGTCTACAAACAATATGATTATATATCCCTTACATAACTTTAAAACATTTATTCTTAAAATCCTTATAGTGGGGATTGATAAAAAAAAATAACATCTTGTAGTCTTGCTCCTGTAGCTAATGTATCTATAATAAAATCATGGTATTTGCTTATAGGTTACATATCTACCCTCTTACACTTGTTCATTATATCCCTATAATACAAAACAATATCAAGTAGTAAATTCTCATTAATAAATTGAATATTGCATAAAATATTATATGCCTAATAACAATCTATCATGAGAATAATTTGATTAGAGTATTTACTCAACATAAAATTCAATTCCCCACAACTTAGCCTCAATAGGTGATGCAATTGCTATAAACTTTGCAAATCCTCTAATTAAATGACCTTGAATGGTTGAAAAATAAGCCCCCAATACCTTCAACACCATCCTTAATCTACAGTGAAGCATCAATTACTACAAATACTATATTTTTAGTCACATAACTATATGAAAAAGAAAGTCAATATTGGCATTGTCTTCTTGATAGGGATCAAGAACCGATTATGCACTTTAGAGCCCGAAGGCTTTCTCAAATGGTTTGCCAAGTTGTCCAAGGTGAGTTAAGCACCAAGGAGCAGTGTATACCCTAGTCTGATCTACTAAGTTACTTTGTTCTCCATACCATCCAAGAGACTACCAAGGTAATAAGCCAATATGTCAAACCAACCCTTCTACAACACACCAGTCCAAATACCAAATCTAGATATAGCTATCTCCACAGTGCTAAGGTTGAGCTAACAATTGTCAAGAGCCAACCATCTAAGGCCAATCCTGAGTGTAAGTCATCTATGAACCAACCCCTGTCAAGTTTCAATAATCAAAGCCACCGACGCTGACCAAACTTAATCAAGGCCTACCCTTATACGACTCGCAGCATTATTGGGACCACTGAATAAGTAGAATTACACATGCATGTTGTCCTTTTCTGATATCCATATTGTCCTTTTTTACAGTGAATATTCTTTTTGCACGATTTCATGTTTATCCTGTAAATTATACTCCTTTTCTTAGCAAGTAGGGATCCATTTTTGTAATTTTCTATAATTTAGGACTTACCCTAACTGGGTACTATAAATACTTGCATATTGTAATAACCGTAACATCATACAAAGATTGCACCGAACTTTTTATTCCCTCTTGAGCTAAGTATTCTTAAGCTATACTTATCTAGCCTATTTAAGTGTAGACTAATGACAAGTGACCTCCGGCCATACTTGCACATCATATTAAGTATGGCCCAAGCTCATATGAGGCATTAGTGCTTCATATCCATCGTCCGTATATGGAAAGCCTTGCTCACCTTCGATTATCATTTACTCTTTGAGTAATGTCGCGGCCCAAACCCACCTTTTTGGTTACGTGTGATATCAGGCCCATGTATTCATCTACGGAATCCTTATTATCTTGGTATCAAAACTTAGTTACGGTTGAAGCTGGATTCTACTACTATGTTCTCTAAGTGGTTTGTTACTACCCTT
This sequence comes from Lumnitzera racemosa, assembly GCA_024138005.1. Lineage (NCBI taxonomy): Eukaryota > Viridiplantae > Streptophyta > Magnoliopsida > Myrtales > Combretaceae > Lumnitzera > Lumnitzera racemosa. The sequence continues at coordinate 39,037,689 of JAMXBC010000011.1, read as the reverse complement.
GTATCATAACGGTTCTACTATTAACCTTGGAGTTTAGTAGTTGAGAAGTATTTTGTGCTCTATTTTCCCTTATTTTTTATACATAAAACAAAGTGTAGTTAACTATTTGTTTGTTGTGTAATTGTCGTAGTGTTTGGAGTATCGGTTATTGATTTTCAAGTGGTATTATTAGATGTTAATTTTTGTGAAGTAACCATCAATGTCAGACTTAAGCATTCAAGGAACTTTGAGAAACCAAGGAAGTGATATTAAACATGGCTAATGGCAAGAAGGAAGCTTCACACCTCAGTCAGTGGGTAATCACTTGAATAGGCTTATCGACTCGGTAGCTAGTTTGGTGACTATTATCCAAGGAGATAGGCAATGAACTAGAAATAGCCCCACTAGAGAACATAAGCAACAAGAGCGAGGTAATGGTCAATTTGGCTGAGCTAATGCCCTAACTCAACCACCCTGAGCTGAAAGAGTTAGTAAGGATGCTAAACGAAGGCTAACGCTTGAATAAATTGAGGAAAAAGTGAGAGGACACGAAGAAGCAGAAGAGTAGTATGAGCTTGAAGAAAGAAATGTATAAGCCCCAAAAGTCAAAGGATTGAGAATGTGTATCTCGAGTTTTTCTAGAAGTGTTGATGTCGAGGACTGCCTATATTAGGTAAATAAGATTGAAAAGTAGTTTAAATGCCATAAGTGCTTGATAATGTAAAGGTTAGACTTGCTGTATTAGAGTTCACTGGTTATGCCGCCTTATAGGGGAAGAACTTACAAGCTACCAGGAGAAGGGAAGGAGAACGAGAGATTAAGAGTAGGGATGAAATGAAGAAGGTTATGCAAAGAAGATTTGTGCAGAGCTATTATCTATAGGAAGCCTTCAAAAGACTGCAAGAACTAAGACAAAGAGGATTGAGTGTAGACACTTATGTTAAGGAGTTCTAAATGTTAATAATCCGATGTGAAGTCATAGAGCCAGAGGACCAAACTATATTTCAATTCATCGGTAGATTGAAATATGAGATTAGGGATGTCTTGAAAGCCATGGATATTAGAATGCTTGATGACACAATTCAAGTTGCATAGAGGATAGAAAGGCGCCGAATAGGAAGATTCTGACCACCTATTGGCCGACTAAGTAGCATCCAAACTGTTCCTAGTAGACTAACCCAAACGAAACTAAGTAAGGTTATTGAGACCCGACCCGTTCCAACCACCTGAGTTAAGGAGAAGGAACCCTCGAGGAAGTTTGAGAAGGGCTAGAGTTTAAGAAGAAAGACGAGTGAGATCAAGTGTTTCAAATGCTAAGGATTTAAAAACATGGTCACTCAATATCCGAATAAGTGAACAATGGTGATCCTAAGCGAAGTGCCAACTGTTGAGATCGATAGCACTGATGAAGAAGTAAAAGAGTTGAAGGAGGATGGAAAGACAAAGTTGTCGGAAGAGGAAGTTATCTACAGTAAGGAAGGTAACTTTTTGCCAACCACTCTAGTGTTAAGGAGGACGATGAGCGTTAACCCTGTACCTAATGATGAACAAAGGGAAAATCTCTTTCATATTTAGTACAAGGTAAATGACTTGTTATGTGCCTTGATAGTTGATGATAAGAGCTGTACTAATGTAGCCTCATCATTTATGGTCCAGCAGTTGAAATTACTAACCATGTCCCACCCAAAACCGTATAAGCTTCATTGGCTCAGTAATAAGGGAGCCCTACGAGTGAACAAGCAAATGTCTATGCCAATCTGCATTGGCAAATATCAAGATGAAGTGTTCTATGATGTGTTGCCTATGAACGCATCCCACATTCTACTTGGATGAATATGGATGTTTGATCGAGCAATTATGTATGATGAAAGGAGGAATACATGTTTTATGGAGCATAAAGGCAAGAGGAAGAAATTAAGTCCTATGATTGCCAAGCAGGTATAGGTCACGCAGTCCCAACTTAGCTAAACTCTGAAGAAAGAGACTTTGGTATTTACTTGAGCCGAACTGAAGAGAGAGATGAAGCTCGAAGGACTGACCTATTTGCTGGTTCGAAGAATTCTAGGGTTAAGAGCCAAAGAGGAGGAACTACCTGCCGAAGTGAAAACCTCACTAAAGGAGTTTACTGACCTATTCCCAAATGAGCTACCAAATGGTTTGCCTCCCATCTGAGGTGTCGAGCATGCGATTAACCTGTAGCCAAGAGCCATACTGCCAAACAAGCCTGCTTACAAGATGAATCTTAAACAAGCCGTCAAACTACAGAAGCAAGTAGATGAGCTAATGAAGAAGGGGTATGTGTACGAATCCCTTAGCCCTTATATTGTGCCGGTCTTGTTAATACTGAAGAAAGATGGTTCTTGAAGGATGTGTGTGAATAGCTGAGTGATCAATTGAATCATCATCAAGTACAGGTTTCCTATACCCAAGCTTGATGACATGTTAGACAAATTAAGTGGAGCAAAAGTGTTCTCTAAGATCGACCTTAAATCTAGATACCATCAGATTCGCTTACACAAGGGTAATGAGTGGAAGATTGTATTTAAGACACGACATGGTTTAAATGAATGGCTTGTAATGCCATTTAGATTGTTTAACATGCCGAGTACATTTATGCGCCTGATGAATCATGTGCTTAAAGAATTCATAAGGAGGTTTGTCGTAGTCTATTTTGATGACATTCCGGTATATAACCCTGATCTAGAGATTTACAAGGTATATCTCTGAAGAGTCTTTGCAAAAATCTAAGCTAAACAACTCTACGCCAATATGAAGAAGTGCGATTTTTGCCAACCCAAGGTGATCTTTTTGGGGTTTGTTGTGAATGGAGGTAGCATCTAAGTCGATAATGAGAAGATATGAGCAATCATAAAATGGCCTAAGCTAACCTATTCTACCAATGTGAGAAATTTCCATGACCTGGCATCATTCTATTGTAAATTCATAAAGAATTTCAGTACAATTGTGGCCCTACTCACTGAACTCTCAAAGAAGAATGTTAAATTTAGATGGGGTGAGAAAGAGTAGAGGAGTTTTGAGGAAGTGAAGGAGAGGCTAACTATAGCCCCCATCTTAGCTCTATCAAGCTTTAATAAAGTGTTTAAAGTAGAGTGTGATGCATCTGGACAAGGCATAGGTGCTGTACTGATGCAAGAAGGCTGACATATTGCTTACTTCAATGAGAAACTTCGAAGAGCTACACTTAACTATTCTGTCTATAACAAGGAGTTTTACTCCTTAATCCAAGCCCTAACAATATGGCAACACTACCTACTACCCAAGAAGTTTGTGATCTACACCAATCATGAGTCTTTGAGGTATTTGGAGAGCCAACCCAAACTATCCTGGAGACAAGCTAAGTAGATAGAGTTCATGGAGGGTTTTTCTTATGTCATAAAATACAATAATGGAAGAATCAATGTAGTGGCTAATGACCTATCAAGATGACATAAGCTCCTAACCGAGATGTAAACAAGGCTACTTAGTTTCTCAACCATAAAGAATATTTATGCTGAGGATCCACATTTTGGTCCTATTTATGTCCGATATGAGGTAGGACGAATACTGGATGACTATCATAGGGAGGATAGATACTTATTCAAGAAGGGAAGGTTATGTATCTCGACCTATTCCACTAGAGAATTACTAGTGTGTGATGCGCATGGAGGAGGATTGATAGGACACTCTGGCTAGTGCCGAACCCACGAAATACAATCTTCTAGATTCTTTTACCCAAGGATGAAGAGAGATGTCCAATCCATAGCGACCTGCGAAAAAGCACACAACCTGCGGAAAAGTGCACAACCTGTGGAAAAGAAAAGAGCTGAGCTGCGTTGAGCAAGGACACTACCAACCCTTGTCGATCCCAACCAAACTATGGTTCGAACTAAGTATGGAATTCATGTTAATATTACCGGGGATGTCTCGAAAGAAGGACTCCATCATGGTAATTGTGGATGGATTTAGCAAGATGGTACATTTCATGCCCTATTCAAAAACTAACGATGCTTCGGATATCTCTTTTCTTTTCTCGTAGGAAGTAGTCAAGCTTTACGGAGTTCCTAGGACCATTGTTTCGAACCAAGACCTAAAGTTCATGAGCCACTTCTGGAGGACGCTGTAGAGGTAGATAGGAGCCAAGCTATTGTACAATGCATCCTACCATCCACAAACGGATAGACAAACCAAAATTGTCAATAGAACCATGGGAACTTTGCTAAGGGTTGCTATTGAGCAAACCACAGTCAACTAGGATCTGTACCTACCACTTATTGAGTTCACTTACAACAGGATTGCCCACAGTGTAACAAACATGTCTCCATTCGAGGTCACTTATAGGCTCAACCCCGAACTCCCGATGGACCAAGCATCCTTGCTAATGCCTAATGATGACCGATCATCCTTTAAAAGAGTTGAAGCCATTAGAGCTATGCACCAAAGGGTTACAGGAACAATTAAGTCGAACTAATACTAAGCTCAAGAAGCGAAGTGACGAACGGAGGAAGAAGGAATTTCAACCAAGTGATTTGGTTTGGATACAACTTAGCAAGGAACGATTCCTAAACTTGAAGAAAAGCAAGTTGTCTCCCAAACCCGACGGACCTTTCAAAGTGCATGAAAAGATCAATCTTAATGTCTATAGGATTGGACTACCTAAGGGGTATGGAGTCTCAGACTCCTTCTACGTTACTGATCTCCAACATTACACTCCCAAGGATGAGTAAGTTGGAGCTAAACCAAATTTAATCCTAAATCTCAAATAATCCGGAGAGAATGATAAGCCAACGTGCCAAGCCAACCCCTCTGCAACAGACTAGTCCAAACACCACCATCTCCACAATGCTGAGGTTGAGCCAACAACTATCAGGAGTCAACCATCCGAGGTGGATCTTGAGTATAAGTTAGCCATGAACCAACCCTTGTCTAGTCCCAACAATCAGAGCTATTGATGCTGACCAGACTTAATCAAGGCCTACCCCTATACGACTCACAGTGTTATTGGGACAATAGAATAAGAAGAATTATACATACGTTGTCCTTTTTAACATTTGTATTGTCCTTTCTAATAGTAAATATTATTTTTGCACAACTTCGTGTTTTCCTTGTGAATTATTCTCCTTTTCTTAGCAAGTAAAGATCCATTTTTGTAATTTTCTGTAATTTAGGACTTACCATAACTGGTTACTATAAATACTCGTATAATGTAATAACTGTAACATCATATAGAAAATAAAATAAACTTTTTACTCCTTCTTAAGCTAAGTGTTATAGAGCTACTCTTATCTTGCCCATTTGAGTGTAGACTAGTGATGAATGACCTCTGGCCATACTTGTATGTCATGTTAAGTGTAATCCGAGCTTGTATGAGACATTTGTGCATCATATCCATCATCAATGCACATGAAGCCCTACTCACCATCAACTATCCTTTACTCTTCAAGTCATCTTGTAACTCGGATCCACTTTTATTGTTACACGTGATATCGAGCCCGTATGTTCATCCATAGAATCCTTATCATTTCCACTTCCTCATGAAACTAGATTTATTGGCCCAATAATTAGCTGATAGTAGTTTTGCCCACTCTATCCAATTATAAGCTTCATTATCAAAGAGATTAAAAAGGATGTCATTTCTCTTCTTCCATATTCCCTATAAGTAAAAGGAAAATCTTAGTCCCTAAGGTGCTATTGTTATGGGCAGATTCCCTTACTCGAACTCGTGCAGCACTCAGCATTCTTGACCACACTAAGAAAGGCTAAGTCAACCAGTATCAACTCATAATGTATAGAGAGAGAAACTCTTATGTAAATAGTATTTACTTAAAATAACTTAATGATACAACTGAGGGGATCTCTCCTATGTATACAAGAGGCCTCTCAAGATGGAGGGCTAAGATCAATTCGATCTAATGGTTACAAATGAATCCCACCTACCTTTACATTAAATGCATCTATCTACCTTACCTACTACCTATTCTGAAACCTTCTAAATCTTCTAGAATATTCTGAATTATTTCCTCTTGGGTTTGAACGAACCTCATGATTTTGGGCCCTTCTAAATCAGCCGGTGACATTCTCCCCCACTCATTCCGGTGACGTCCTCGTCGTATTTTCTTCATGGAACTTTTAAATTTTATTTGGAAAACTGCCATAGAGCTTCAGTAGGTTCCCGACTAATCTCATTTTCCGGCTTTCCTTTCTAAATAACCATATACTTATGCCTAGGGGAGTGGCCTCATTTTCTCACATATCTATCCGTAATAATTTTTCCAACTTCTTTTTCGTATGATTCTCGAATTCCAACTGGAGCCTTCTGTAATATTGTGCTACTAAGGTCATCCTTGTCCCTATGATATGGCTTAAGCATACTAACATGAAATACTGGGTGGAATTTTAATCTTGGAGGTAACTCCAACTTATAAGATACTCGTCCCACTCGTCTTACGATGAGAAATGGCCCTTCATAACACCTCATTAGTCCTTTGTGCGATTGGCCCTTGGTCCACTGGATCAGGTGTAACTTCACAAGTACTTGATCCCCTACTTGATACTCCATTGGTCGATGCTTCTTACCTGCAACTTTCTTCATTCTCTGAATAGCCTTGTCTAAGTAATTTAGAGTTAAGTCTTGGCTTTCTTACCACTCTTTTGCAATTTTATATGCTGGGAAACTAAACCTCGTATATCCTATGGTTACCATATTGGGAGTTTGCGGCTGTCTCCCTAAGACAAACTCAAATGGACTATGCCCTGTTGATTTATTCTTCTGTAGCTTGAAAGAAAGCTGTATGACATCCAATAACTTAGACCATTCCCACTAACTTGTACTTACAGGGTACCTCCAAACTTGAGGGCAATGCGCTACAGCTATCATTTCCTTCTCATGTACTGGGTATCGCCTCTCCGTATCATTCAACGTTTTGCTCTCAAAGGCTATTGGATGGTTTTCCCGCATCAAAACCTCACCAATGGTATAATCACTAGCATCCATGCATACTTCAAATACTTTACCAAAATTAGAGAGTGCAAGAACTTGTTCTTTAATGACTGCTTCCTTTAGGGTATCAAATGCCTTTTGTCGATCTTCCCTCCATACCCATAGGATATCTTTCTCGAGTAAATTCGTTAAGGAGGCAGCCATTCGAGAGTATCCACGTCTAAAACTTCTATAATAATTTACTATGCCAAGAAATGACTTCAATTCGGTGGGCTTAGTAAGTTTTTTCCATTCTCAAATGGCCTGTATCTTCTCTTCGTCCATTTTGATCTTCCCCCTTCCTACTACATGCCCTAAGAAGGTCACTTCTTCCTTTGCAAGGGCACATTTCTTCAACTTTCCATACGACTCGTTTTCCCTTAAGGCTAAGCAAACTATATGAAGATGTTCTAGGTTCTCTTCCATAGACTTGCTATAAATCATGATGTCATCCAAGTAAACCACAACAAAATGATCTAAGAATGGTGCTAATACCCTATTCATAAGACTACAAAAAGTAGTTAGGGCGTTCGTGAGCCCAAATAGCATAACAAGAAACTCAAATGCACCATACCTTGTAACGCAAGTAGTTTTGAACTCATCTCCATCTGTTATCCGTACTTGATGATATCTCAATCGTAGATCCAATTTTGAAAAATATCTTGCCTCTCCCTATTGATCGAACAAGTCTGATACCAAAGGAATAGGGTACTTATTTTTTTCAGTAACCTTATTCAAGGCACTATAGTCAATACATACCTGGAGGGACCCATTGTGTTTCTTCTAGAAGAGAACTAGAGCTCCAAAAGGTGCCTTTGACGATTGGATGAATCTAACTTCCAACAATTCCTTCAATTGTCGCCTTAATTCTTCTAACTCTTTTGGGGACATGCGATAAGGAACTGTAGCAGGGGCCTTTGTACCTGGTTTTAGCTTAATCACATGATCCACTTCCCTTCTTGGTGTTAGCTTCTTTGGCAACTCTTTAAGCATGATATCTTTGAATTCTTCTAGTAACTCCTCCACTCGATGTGGAATTACCTCTTGACTCCCCATCTCTTCTTCTCCCTTCAATGTAGCTATGTATATAACTTCATTCTTCTTTAGGCCTTTCGCTAGTTGCATAGCGGAAAGGAATTTTATGACTTAACCAGCTTTCCTTATAACAGGCACCACACATTGAGAGTTGGTCTCGAGTATACATATACAACTTGTACGAGGAAAAGTTAGTGCGTCAATACAATCTAGGAATTCCATCCTAATCACAAATTCGAAATCATCCATAGGTACTACTTCGATTGTTTCTTTCCCTTTCCATCCTCTCATATGAAGCTCTATCTCCTTAGCGACTCCAATAGTAAGGACTTCCTTTGAGTTTACTGTCTTGAGCCATGTCTTGGTTTTCTCCACTTCCATTCCAATCTTACTTGCTGCTACATCGAAGATGAACAGATGAGATGCCCCTGTTCAATAAGGGCATTTAACTTCTTGCCAACAACTATCACCTCAATGTACATCAACCCCTTTCAATTCTCTTGCATCTTCATAGCACTAAGCAGTCGTACCGAACCTAGTTTGGCCTCATCCCCTTCATCGGAGCTTTCATCTGCCATAATTGTTGCCAATCGATCTTTCTTTGGGCATTCCCTAGCATAATGGGGCCCATTGCAAAAATAGCACTTCAATTCTCGAGGCTTCCATCGTTCCCCATCTTTTCCTTCACGAGTCCTTCTCCGATCATTATTTTTCTCTTCCATCTTAGGATTCCCTCTTAAGGAACTCCCATTTCTTTCCTTCTCAACTCCCCCCTTCCACCTTCCCATTGGGGTCTTATGTTCTATCTTCTTGAACTCCGTTAGGCCTTCAGCAACTGCTATGGCCTTAGAGATGTCTTCTATTTCTCTTCGATCTAGCTCTAACTTTGCCCAAGGTTCCAGACCATCTAAAAACATCATTAGAGCATCATCCTGGTTAAGGTCTGGGATCTCCAGCATTAGTTCTAAGAATTCCTTCACATATTGCTTGATGTTACCTTTATGAGTTAGGTGACGCAACTTCACCTTTGCTTCTTTAGCAGTATTTTAGGGAGAGAATTGCCTCTTGATTTCATGTACAAAGCTAGCCCAAGTATTGATTTCGTTTGCCTCCTACGCCACCATACCATAACAGAATCTTTCAAATACAAAGCAGCAGTGCGTACCTTTTCGAAGTCATCCAAGATTCTTACAGCATTGAAATATTATTCTATTCCCCAGAGGAAGTTGTCTACCTCCCGAGCGAATCGTATCCTATTAAAAGGTTTGGGCTTGGGCATATCGATCCTATGAGCAGACTGGATGGTCCCTCCATTTGCTACTACCGCTCGACATGTTGCTAGTTAGTTCTTAAGTTCTTCAATCTCCAGGCGCATGGCTACCATTACAGCATCCATCTTGGCTTCATAACCCTCCTCCTTAGTTTCTAAAGCAATAACTCGAGCTTGGAGTACTTCATTCTTCCCTTCAATCGCCTCATCACGCTGCTTCAGCTCCTCAATGGCTTGATTCAATGCTCCTTGCAACTCACCTCGAAGTTCTTCCTCCATCTCTTCAAACCTGCCTTGTGATTCATCGAATTGTTCCTTCGCTTCAGCAATGCTCAACTCCGTTCTATCCATCCTATTAAGGAAGGAGTTTAGCAAGTCTCGAGACCTAGCCCTCTGCTTGGTGACTCTGCGGTCTTCTTGATTACCTAACTTTTCGACCATCGAAGTGTTGTTGTCTCCTCCAGAGGACATCTTCTCCATACAAAGTCTCCTTACTTGGCTCTGATACCACTTGTCAGGGGCAGATTCCCTTACTCGAACCCGTGCAGCACTCAGCGTTCCTGACCACACTAAGGAAGGTTAAGTCAACCAGTATCAACTCATAATGTTTAGAGAGAGAAAGTATAGAGAAAGAAACTCTGATGTAAATAGTATTCACTTGAAATAACTTGATGATACAACTGAGAGGATCTCCCCTATATATACAAGAGGCCTCTCAAGATGGAGGGTTAAGATCAATTCGATCTAACGGTTACAAATGAATCCTACCTACCTTTACATTAAATGCATTTATCTACCTTACCTATCACCTATTCTGAAACCTTCTAGATCTTTTAGAATATTCTAGATTATTTCCTCTTAGGCTTGAATGAACCTTATGATTTTGGGCCCTTCTAAATCAGCCCGTGACACTATGACCCCTTTCTTATCCTTCTCTTTTATTGTACAAGTTTATCTAAACCATTCATGGAATGGTTTTTGCAATGATTCTTGGAAGGATGTAGAGTTATTTATAATCATCTAAAGTCTCTTAATTTCTGGGTAATCTCTTAAAATATGTTCAATGTTTCAACTGCACATTGATAAAATAAACATTAAAGCGAAGCTACTATACCCCATTACAATAGTGCAGATCTTGTAAGTACAGCATTTGGAATATATGCCAAAGAAAGTATTGAACTTTTGGAAGGATTAGCAATTTTCAAATCCATTCCTAGCTATCCATAACGTTAATCTCTTGCAAAACTCCTTACTCTCCTTTCGGCTTCCAATATGCACTCTTCATTGTAACACCCACCTTCTATCGTAGGTGCTACACATTAGGGAAAAAAAGTTGCACCAAGTAAAATTGAATAATTTGCATTTTGGACCACCTTTTATATATTATTGTTGCAATTTGAGGATGTTGTTAGACATAGGTGATTCATAAAGTTCCAAATCAAGTGTTTATCCTATAAGAAATGAATCCTCTAAGGTTATCTTAATCAAAGTTTCAAATCAATAATGAATCCTCTTGTACAAAGTCTTATGTTTGGGCGAATCGTCTATTGTCATGGTTTATTTATTTATTTGGTTTAATTGTGAATTCTACTTATTTTCATTTATAGGTGGTAGCTGAAAACAATAAATTTAAATAAACCTCGGGAGCGGAAATTCTTTTTCCTTCCAATCCATGATATCTACTTTATAGTGGAACGAGCGTTTTGCTATTTGTTGTCGGTGTGCTGTTAAGTACTTTTGTCTTTAAGTTAAAACCTTTTTGAATCTTTTATCTTCTACCAAAATATAATTAATTTCAGCTTTTAGTACTGTTTTGAGTAATTTATTTTTTAACAATCCTATTGGAGTCTCCCATCCTTGTTGCTATTCTATTTTAGTTGTTTGCCTTTTCAAATCTTATGATCCAGTCTTTTCAAAACAATTAATCAGAGGCCTTATATCATGAACGTTAACAATTCAGGGATTCACCACCTATAGAGAAAAAGTTCCCTTCCAGTCCATGACATCTACTTTATATTAAGATAGCAGTAGAGATAATTACACGATTAATTTTCTCTATTTTGGTTAAAAATGCAGCCGAGTCTCTTATATTTTAACTAAGCCATTTAATTTTTATATTGTATCAAAATTTAATTAAGTTCTCTATACTTTAAACAAGGATCCACGTGAGAAATGGCACAATTTAGCCTTTTAGTGGTACAAATAAGCGACAAAGGTATAGTAATTGGCGAAAAGAAATGACTTATATTTCTAATGATGCAAACTGGTGATGAACATTATATATGAAGTAGTCTATAAGTGTCGATATTAACCGCATCACTGATATACACCATTTCATCACATCACTGTTTTTGCACTTGAGTGATTAAATTCTTTTATGTTTGTGCCTTTGCTGTACTACCCTTTAAAATTGATCTAAATATAAGGGTGTTTTGGTAAATTAAGTTGTAAGGATAAACAAAGAAAGGAATACTTAGAAACAAAAGTAGATTTGGACTTTTTTCCTTTTCTTTATTATTATTTCTTTTTATTTATTTATTTTTTATTTTTTGCATTCTCTATATAATCTTAGCCAGTAATATGTAAAAAATGATCACTGTATTCATAGACACTAGAAGTATCTGCGTCTGAAATGTCTCCAGTGGCTTGGTTTAATATCTTCAACAGTTCTTTTCTTGATATTGAACTTCAAAAAATCTGGTATGACACTCTATGCTTGCCCAATCCCAGGGGACCAGTATTGTTTTCATACGTTGATGACATCATTTTTGTTAGAAATAACACTTTATAGCTCAAAATATGTTGGTGATCTTCATTTTGTCATCGGAATTTGTTATTAAAATTTCCGCGCAGCTCTGTCTCTCCACCATCCTCATTTTTGTTTGGGATCTATTTTACGGAGGCACAGACTTAGAATGATATAATTAAGTGACCGAACTTATTTTAATTAGGTCAATATCAAAATCATTGATAAGAAATAATTTGATTTTATTGTCCTAATTATATTGCATCATATATATGTTAAACAATCTTGTTAATAATTTAACCTCTAATAATTCCTAAAACTTAATATGACATAAAAATTCTTTTTAAAAATATTTAACATTAATTGATACATTTCATAAAAAGTTAAAAGAATTGACCTTTTTTATTATGCATATATCCTAAATAAATTTTAACTATTAATTTATAAGAAATTGCTTTAATATATAGAAACTTATATAAGTTTTATTTTTAGCAAAAATAGATAAGAGAAATATTTGAGTAAGAAATTATTAGTACAAAAAAAAACTGACATAGATGTAATTTTTATACTACCTTTTTTCATGATAATTTTGTTTAATTGTTTCATTAGCAATGCTAAAAAAATAGTATCATTTTGAATATAAGTTATTAACCAATTATTTATTCTATAATCTATATTCATTTTCCTAATATTAATTGTAAAAAAAAAGTAACTAAACCAAATTGTACATTTGATATTATTTATCAATAGCTTATATGATAAGATCGGAATATTTGTAATTTGAACAATGTAATCATTATTTATCGTGTATTATTAATAATTTTCTTTTTTATCAATTACTAATAAATTATTTTTTAAAAAGAAGTTTAATACATGTAAAAAGATAAATGTGTCTTTTAAGAAATAAATGCATATATAAAAATTAAAATGACAAATATGAGAATTGAACCTATCATCTTATATTTGTAAAACTAAATATTTAACCACTAAGCTCTATTTAATTTCATATTATATTTTGCTCTTTAAAACATTTTTTTTTCTTCTCTTAAAATATTAAAATTAATTTTTTTAAAGTTGCCAACCAAATCCATCCCTAGTCTTACACCAACTTCCATTGGTCATCACATTACACAAACTTATGGATCTTCCTATTTCTCACATATCTAAATGTTTGATTACACATGTGAATGCTAACTAGATTGATTATCCTACCTACTAAAGGTTACCCAGTTATAGGAACTAATCTCATACTTTACTGTAGTTATAATTAGATCTTGTCCATATAATATATGAATCTTGACAAGAAATTATCTACATAATATGATATGGATAACAAACACAAGGGTTATAGCTCAGTTGGTAGAGCACCTCGTTTACACGTGTACTAATGTTTTTTTAGAGGAATTCATCACATTATGTAATCAAAAGAATTTTTCTTATTGAAAAATCGATGTCTTGCTCCATAATGTTTAGGAAACAAAACAAAAGAACAATAGCCTGATCTAATAAGGGTTCTTAATCCGATTATGAATTTTATTAAATATGTTATCTTAATAAGTGCTCAATTATAGATTATGGTAGCGTTTAGTTATAAGAATTTAACTGGACAAAAAGAATTAAACATGACAAATATAAAGAGAATTGATAAAAAGAATTGAACATGATAAATATAAAGAGAATTGAATAGTATAAGTTTATTATATTATATTTGGTTTGCATAGTATTAGATATAAAATTTATATTAAAATATTAATTATTTATATTATAAAATAAATATTTTTTTTATAATATTGAATAAAAATAATATTAATTAACTTAATATTATAATATGAAGGTATATTTTTTAGAATACAAAATATTTTTTTTTTCTACTGAATTTTATTTTTATATTATAATATAAACAAAACAAAATATGAGCTTTTTATCTGATCCATTAACTCAATTTTTTATTCAATTATCAAGTAAAATTATAAATTAAACATAAGATAAAACTTTTTATATAATTTAATATTTCAAACATTATCTGAATCTTATTCACAAATTTAAGGAAGGTATAACTACCATCTCTCAAACGCCGTGGAGGCAACCAGTACGGGTTAAACAGATGCACGGAGAAGCGGAATATTATTTCATTCTTTGACTCTTTGATGACATACTAGGTTATATTATGACAGTAGAGCTACATATGAAGATTTATTCGTTGTTCTTCGTATCCTATTGAGTTTTATTAAGGAAACAATCGATTACTTAAGTCATATTGTATTTGTTTAAGGAGTCAGACCCACTTAACCGAGGAACAAAATGTACGCAATTGGCTATTGCCTACAACATTAGACCAGTTAAGAACTTTCTTAAGCTTTTCTAATGTTTGGTCAAAAGGCTTCGGGTTTTTTATTTTTTTGCTAGCCCTTTACTAGATATATGTAAAGGGACAATTTTCTTGGGACAGAGACGTGACTGCACTTAACAGGGTTCAAAGGAGTATATTACTGCACGTGCAATAGCTCTTCCAAATTCCAAGAAAATTTTATTATTTCTTTATTTTTTTTTTCTTAATTTACAAATTAATCCTTAAAATTATTTAGATTTTCAAAATGTCACCTGATATCATAATAATTCTTATAATTTTAACTGTTAATTATATATGACAAAATCTTAAAGGAATAAATTAAGAAAAATAAATTGAGATAATCTATAAAATAATGGTCAGGTAATAAAACTAATCATTTAAAATATTTTAGACAAAGTTACAAATTTAAAAATTATTTAGATATTCAAAATAATAATATTATCTTGTTTTTATTAATTTCAACCATTAATTACATATGATAATATATTTATGTCATATTTGATATACAGAAATGGACTAGAATGCAATCACCATTCTAGGTTTCATTTTCTATATTTGGAAGTATATTTTAAAATAGAATTGATGATTTTGAGTAAAAGGAGAATTGCAATTTTGCTTTATGAAAGGTAGAATTGTAATTTGATTTTTACTTCATCAATTATGATTAGTAAAAATTACTTTTCTAACCTCATAAAAAATTATAACATGCAATATTAAGAATATTTTAGAGAAATAATTTTATTTAAGTATTTAATGTCATTTCATTTCATTTCAATTCAATTCCATTTTATAAGCATCTCCAAACATAGGAAATAATTTTTCATTTTAATTCTTGTTCCATTCTAATCTATTACATTGCATTTCATTTCGAATTATTCTTTTATTCTAAACGTAACATAAGAAGACAATTCCAAAAAATATAATTTTAAAGGATCCAAATCTAAATAATCATATTAATAAAAGTAAAACCAAGGTTATATCATGGTTGAATAGGACGGAACATGATTTTTTTTTTTTTTTTTTTTGCATTGAAGCTGACCGATTAGCTAGATAAGAAGAAAAAATTTCTAACTTATGTGATAGATCCTTCATTCCACCTTTAATAGTTTAATTTTATTTTCACCTATTTATTCTATATCATTTTCCTCAAATTTAAACTAGTATAATCCTAAAAAGTCTACTCTTTGTGCTTCACGTTACATATCCTTCTAAATGAGCAAAAAGAGGAAAAAAGAAGAGGGTGCGCTGTTTATAGGAGGCAACGACAAATAAATTGAAAGGTCAAAATTCATAGAATACATCAAAATAGAACTACAAAAGATGATAGAAGGAAGACCAAATAAAAGAGAAATTTGATGTTGCTCCGACCAATTTTCGAGCAAATGAAATTCCTTCAGAAAGGGTCAATTTGGCAACTAAATCGCAAATCCAAAAGAGTAAATTTGCTCGCTCTTAGAGGCGTTTCTTGAGAGCTTAGAAAAAAAATTCTCGTATTTCTGTTTCTTCTTCCGTCTTTTTTTTTTTAATAAAATGTGTAATTAGTTTTGAAGGAAAATTTTTTTTATTTTTATTTCCTTGTTAGAACAAAGTATAAGTATATCTCTTCTAAGTTTTGTCCAATTAATCAATGATGCAGAGGGCAGAGTTTTTTCAAAATTTTATAAAAGTTTATGCCTGAAAAATAAAAAATATTGTATAAATTGGATTATGGAAACACAACACAAGCACTCTTGGAACAGCCGTGGCTATCAACTTTTTCCATATAGGAATATTTTATTTTAAAATTTGTAGAAGCTGAAAACCCTTAAAAATCTAATTCTTATGATTAGGAGGAAGAAAAAAAAAAAACGAAAATGGAAATACGCAACATACTTGTGCAAGGTGCCAAGTTGCTGAACCTCCCAGAAACAGGGCCAAAAGTGGGAGGTGTACCGAAGGAATAGATTTTTTAACTGATTTACTAGCTGGACTTGCGAGGTCAAATCCTATCGCGCAAGGCAGCCTTTATTTCTACTGCAACTTGATCAACTTCACCCAACTTGCCTAATTTTATCTCTGGAAACAGTTGGTCATCACCTAATATCACTGCTTCTTGGTTAATTCACACGGATTATGACAAGCCAAGTTGTCCAGTTGACAAATGGGATCTAGATCTACATTTGAACATGTACCAAAACCATGAACCAAAAACTGTCCTACTGGTCAAACAAATTAAAAAAAGAATAGTAAAAATTAACCCACCTCCCATTGGATCAAGTGATGGGCATACAAGAGAGAGTGTATATATAACGTATATTTTTTATATTGGATTAATAATTAATATAAGTGAAGACATTATTTAACGATGACTGGAGGGAGCATTGAACCCGTTGGACTTTGAAATTCATTAGACCTTTTTGTGGGATATATGCACTTGATGCCAAATGACCATTTCTATCTATCTATATATATATATATATATATATATATAAATAGAGATGTATCGGGTCATATCATCCCTTCTGTTTTTTATTTTATTTTAAGTATTTGGGTGGGACATGGACTTGATGCATTTGCGGTCGAGAATAACCATAAGA
This sequence comes from Lumnitzera racemosa, assembly GCA_024138005.1. NCBI lineage: Eukaryota > Viridiplantae > Streptophyta > Magnoliopsida > Myrtales > Combretaceae > Lumnitzera > Lumnitzera racemosa. Next base: position 39,020,757 of record JAMXBC010000011.1, on the reverse strand, counting down.
AAAGCAGTTGTTGGGATTGTGATGGGACAAGTGTAGAATCTAAACAAACTCATGTAAGCATGACAATTCTATATATACATACGAACATATACAAACACACACACGTGTATATATATATAAGTTTTTATAATTTTATCCATTATTTTGATAAGATTAATGCAATTTTACATCCTACCTTTAATTTATATCAATTAGATTTAAATCATTAAAAATATAATTAGCTTAACAGTTTAAATCTAATTGATATAAAATCAAAGGTAAAATTAAGGGTTAAACTAGTTTCATAAAAAAGTATGGATAAGATCCTAAAAAAATCTATATATATATAATATGTATGTATATTTATCTATGTATTAAAAGAGAAATTATTAAATATAGATAATACATATAACATAGAATATATATTAAGATATGAGAGAGAGAGACTGTTAATATGGCAATTTATTATATGTATAAGCTCTAATAAATAACTAAAGATAGTAGAAACATATGTTAATTTTGTATTTTTTGCACATGTAATGTGAATATATTGTTTGTTAGTAGTATATAATATATATTATAACTTGTAGATATACAAATATATTATAGTGTGTAATTTATAATAAAAAATTTATAATAGTGATAATAAAAAATAATATAGAAATTTATATTGTAATAGCGCTTGTGTAAATAAGCCTATAGTATACTTCACGTGAAGTAAATAATATAATATCTCACACAATGTAAACCCTACTTTTAGTGGGCCTAAGACTCGATTAAGAATACCTTCCGAACGTTCCTAAAAATCAACTAAACTAAAAACTTAAGTTTATATTTAGAAACGAATTAAATTTTTACAATTCAAAAGCCAATTATCGATAAAACTCGAGCTTGAAGAACTGCAAGCTCTAAAGTTACTTAAAACCCTAAACCTTAAAACCATTAAGGAAATTTTAACCCTAAGTAATTAATCAATAATTTAATTTGAATAATATCATTCAACTTTAGAAAATTTCACAATTTTATAAAAATCAAATCATAAATTACAAAACAATGTGAGATGAAAACCTAAAAACAATTTCCTATAAGGCTATACCCTTATCTTTATGTATAAGCCTTATACATAAATAAGTATACCAACCAAACACCTTAGATAACTTATCAATTGAGAGTTGGAGTCATTTATCAATTGATAACTTATCAAAATCTAGTGATAAGACAATTTCCTTATCACCTCTTCACTTATACTAGATATAGACAATTTTTCACAAGATTTCATAAGCTTAACTTTAATAAATGAGACAAGACCACTCCATGGCCTAAAAAGACTTTAAATGGCAAATCTAAAAAGGGGAGAAAGGGGGGCTATGCACTTGTCATTCACCCATCAATCACTTCTTCTTACACATCACTATTCACCTCTTAATGCTTACATCATCAATAGTTGCAATTGTTGACTTTTGTGTAAGCTACAAGACAACACTTTCAAGACATTTAAATACTCATTCTCTCTCCATTTCCAACCGGCCACTCTCTCCATCATTTCTCTCCCTTTCAATTTCAATTTCACTTTCACTTTATCTTTCTCTCCTTTGAAACAAACATAAAAAGGAGAAACAACCTTACCCCACAAAATCAATTTTTCTCCCATTTTTGAAGCTTCACTCACGGCATTTTTTTCTTTTGTTCTTATGTCATTTTCTTTTACCATCCAAGACCTTTTAAGACCCTTAGAATCTTCCATAAACCCCATACCAAAAGACCCAAAAAATTTGGGTTCCAAAAGGTAGCAAAAAGGAAGAGGCAAAGTTAAGAGCTTAAGTGGAATCTTAGTGCACAACCACCAAACTTTGCTTTAAGGATGAGTAAGTGTTTCTTGTGATGTGTGGATTAGTATTTATGTTAGGAGACCTAGATTTCTTGAAGATGTGAGTAAGGTTTAAGTTGTTATAATACCAAAAATCGTTTTAAGAAACAAACCATGAAACCCTTACATGAAATTGAAATATGAGCATGTAAAGTTAGTGTTTTGTAAAGACATTTGTTTAATGCTTTGAATGGAAAATTTTAAGCTAAAAAAATATTGAAATAAGAACTTTAATGGAGAATGATCATGCTGGACGTGAGGGTTCCATAGTCATTTAGATGTTGATTTTGTTTCCATTAAGTTAAACATGCTCAAATCTAAACTTAAATTAAGGAAAAATCCATCATATGAGGTTTTATAAAGAAACCAACTTTGTATAACATAAGCTATGATATGGAGGTTTTATTAAGTATAAGATCTTTTATTTCTTTATATGGAGCATGAGTTAAAGGATCATTTGATGGAAGAAAACTTAAGTTAAGATTTGGATACAAGTAGTCTAAGTGCATAATCTACCACTTAAACTTAAGGAAATGATGAAACAAGTTGAAAAACCAAATAAGGACCCTTTGGAACCATCATGAACAGATCTAAAACATGGGAGAAAGAAGCCTAAAAATATGATAGAAGCCTAAAAATATGATAGAAGTGAAAGAACAAAGTGAAAAGATTAATCAAAACAAATATGGTAAGCATATAAAGCCTAAAACTCAAAACCGAGCCTAAAACTCTCAAAACGAGCCTAGAAATCTAAGATGGACCTTCAATGAAATTCTGACCAGCACCTTAAAGTACCAAGAGAGGTTGTTTTGAAGCCCATAAGAAATCCACCTAAGGCCCCATAAGCCCACCAAAGTCACTAACTTTAGTTTAAACAAAAAACAAGCCCATTTGACAACTTAAGCCCACTAAAAGGCCCAAGAAGTGGTTGTTAGCCTTAGAAATATAAATCAAAGTTGTAAATCTGATCTCAAGGAGTATTTTAAGCTTAGGATAAAATCTTAAGACCAAGCCCAAAGAATTTCTTAAGTTATTAAAAAGTCCATTTACCAAACAAGGCCCAAAAGTACTCCAATACATGAGGAACGCTACTGTTCTAACCCATGGACAGAATTGTATACCTCATTTCAAAAATCTAACCTTACCACGTTAAAGTACACTTGAAAACGATGAAGATTGACTATAAGATCATAAAAATCGGATTTAAAACGATAAAGTTATACGCGATTAAACTTTAGGTAAAAACCGGGAAAAAATTACGAAAACTAGTTAAGAATATAACTTAAGGAAAATTTACTTAGTTTCTTAAGTTTGTTTCAATTCCTTATAAAAATTATTTCAATGACCAGGGAACACTATTTATGGAGACGACTTGCTTCCGGATTACTTTAATTGACTTACATAGCAGAGTGAGTAAATTCCCGATGACTCTTTACTTGATTGTACTTATAAAGTAGATGCACCTAAACTTATATATATAAATTTGGATGCTTGTGGGATATGGGAGATGCATGTGTATGAATTTGTGGATGAATGTGATGACTTGTTAAGTATATATAATAATGGGAATTATTTGTATTAATATATACATGTGAATTGTATGGAATGAAATTGTTTGATCACCCTAAAAATCAAGTTAATCACTTATATGATTAAAAACTCAAAATGAATCATGCATTCCCCATATTGTATACAGATAACACCGACTGCCACTTCACGCAGAAGATGGGAAGGGACTCACAGGAATACGAGTTTCCCGTAGGATTGGGCACTAGTTATGCCATCATATATATTGAGTCTCTATCTTAAGCTGATAGGCTTACTAGGCACTGGGAGACGCCAACCGTTGGCGAGGGGCCAAGTCTTGTGGCTTCTGCTTAGGGCATATGTTTGTGGACTGTAGGGGCCACCACACCGCTAGACTTGGGATTTTAAAAGATATGATTTGATTTGATTTTGGTAAAGGAAGTATACATATATATATATATATAGAGAGAGAGAGAGAGAGAGAGTTTTGTTTTGGCATGAGCACGATAGTGCAAATGAAATAAAACCCAAGGTCTAGAACCTAGATTTTGGTTTGGGTCGGTTAATTATCTCCAAACCCTGACTTCAGGGGGCGTAATTCTGAGTCGTATGTAGTTCATAGGTCACTGCATGCGTTGTTTGGCATACTGATTGTTCATGCATTCATATGAATTGTGCATCTAATAAATTTCTGTCATGTGGTACTGACGAGGGTATTTATCTCACTAAGTTTAAGCTTACACTCCTATAGATTTTTGTTGATGCAGGAAAACTTCTTCACTAATCCGGGCCGAGGCATGCCCGTGGTAAGTTTCGTATAGAGACGGGTTGGAGCGATCAGAGAATGAAGAGGATATTTTGTAATAGATTTATAGACATTTAAATACTTTTATATTTTTGCTCATAACACAGATTTAATGCAGTTCCGTTATGAATTGCATTTGTTTGTAATTTTTTTTTTGTTGTGGGTCCCACAAGCCCATACAATTAGCTAATCTATAACATAGAAGTAATTTTAGTTAAATTGCTCTATATTACTTGTCAATGGGCCTAGTGGTAATGTAGAGTGGAAGGAGTCTTATGTGTCGTATGAAAAGCCTATGATTAGTAAGGGAGTTGATAATAGACCTTTATACGGTACACGACGACCTACCATGATAACGATACTGTTAGGTCGTGATACACAATACATGCAACATACACTATTTTTAGAATATATATTATAATGTTATCATCTCCCTTACAATTTTAATCATTGATGCCATCTTAAGAGGGAGAATTGATGAAAATTGAAGAGAGACTAATTAAGAGGATGCGTTTCTTGTGCTAAAACATATGATACTTTATACATGCATATATGTGTATGTTTATAATATGCAGCGTATGATTGTCTAACTTACAATATAAAGTATATGTAATATTTAAACATATGTAATGTAATATCTAGTACGAAACACATATCGATACCATATAGAGGTTAATTTAAAAACAGTATATATATTTATGACTTTAAAAGCATAAATTTGAGAACTTATTTACACAAAGAGATATATTAATCGATACCTACAACAGTATGATATGTAATATATTATAAATCGTTCCAACAAGTTATGGATTTTGCAATTCATTAGATCCTTTTGTGGCTAAGCATTTGATGTCAAATAAATGACCATTTCCGGCTATCTTTATATAGATGATTCAAGTTTCATATATATATATATATATATATATTCATTAAGGATCTAAATGGAAATGGACTTGATTCATTTATAGTCAAGAATAACCATAAACAACGTAAATGGTTAGGACCATGACGAGTCTAATTGTAGAATCTAAACAAGCTCATGTAAGCTTCACAATTCCATATATATATAGTATGTATATGTGTGTACATATGTATGTATTTTTTGGGGTAAAAATGTATGTATGTATTTTAAGACATAAATTGATAAATACAGATAATACTGTATAAAATATACTCTATTAAGATATTGTAGTATATAATACATATTATAACTTATAGATACGAAAGTACATGTAGTGTATGATTTATATCATACAAAATTTATAATAGTGATAAAACAATAATCCACAAATATAAATATTACAACAGAACTAGTGCAAATAAACATATAGTATGCATCATATGAATACTGATGTAGTATCATACGCAATATAAAGCGTATGTAATATTTAAACATATGCATATATATAAATATGTATTTTAGCTTGTAATTTATCATATATACTTAATTTTTAAAAAAGTATATGTTTATGACTTTAAAAGCATAAATATAAGAACTTTTGTACATAAAGAGATGTATTATTACCTACAAAAGCATAATATTTTATATATTATAAATTATACCAAAATGTTATGGCATTTAATGCACCTTAAGTTATAATTAGGCAAATTTACTATCATATTATAAGTTCTAAATATCTAGTAAAGATTAAGAAAATCTTTTATTGTGACGAACCAAGCCATACCTAATTTTTGTAAGCCATATCAAATCTTTATTGTGTGATTTGGATTGAACATGGTGCGTAATAAGTTTAAGCCCGTATTAATCTTAATCACCCTAGACTCTTAAATAAAAACTATAACCTTATATATTCAATTAAATCTTTGATTTAGTACATTTGGTTAAATTTAACAACCGAACACCTCATTAAAGACATGTCTTGTACTATTCACCATTTAAGTATATTATATTTCTATGGTTGAACCCTAAAAAAAAAAGTCTTATGGATGAAGAAACCTTTATAAGAGCTAAATCAAGAATAGGAAAACTCAAGTGTTTGACAATTATATTTAATAGATGTTAGTATGAATCCAACTTTCTCATCCAAATCCAAATACATTGATATTAGATATCACTAGATTTGAGATATATAAGAAACAAAGTTTTTGAAGTTAGAGGAAACTTACACTAATGACAGCGGTTCTGACGTAATGACTAAATTTCTACTTAGGGAAAACCTCATTATTTGTTAACATATAGCTTATGTTGGGAAACTCTTCGTATGACTTAGAGGGTAAAATCTTGGGTTTTGAGTTTAACCCATATGGGCCCATGGTTAATAGTAGAAGCAAATAATAAATAGAAAATAAAGAAATTAAAAAAAAAGCTAATGATTTTGCAACATTTATAAATTCACAAGAGTTAAAGTCTAGAGTAACAATAGAGCATGTGATAAGGAAACAAAGATTACATTGAGAAGAATTAAAGATACTTTGTGTTAATTGGCATGGCATTGGAGAAGATTATGAAATGCATTAAGTAAATAAATTTTAAATTTATTTGCCTTCATATGAATTTAGAGAAGATTGATTCAATTAAGCATTTTTAAAACCTATGATTGAATGACTTATTGAATTTCGATCATGATAAAACTTCAATTGTTGGATTTGTAGTATCAAATATATAAGGTTATTACTTTCGTTCTTTGTTAATTCTTCTTAATTATTTGTATTTAATTTGTGTTTTCATGATACTAGTTATCCTAGTATTACATACGTTGTAATCTCATTATTCGTTAATAGTGGAATATATATACTGTGTTCTCGTAATTTTTACTTATTGAGTTTTTTTAATAGGCATTAAAGGTCCGACTTGATATTTTCCAGGCCTTAGGAATGGAAGAAGAAATGATAGGAATCCAAAAGTCATAGAGACATGTTTTAGAACATTGAAATGGAAATAATAATAATAATAAAAATAAGAAGGTAGAGAAGCATATGGCTAAACAACACACTTGTATACTTAAGCATGTTAAACAACATGCTTACTATCTAGCCAAACACGCCCATATAACTAAGAGGAATTGAAGGAATCGATATTTGAGAGATACATAGGGCAAACACACCCATGTACTTAGCCTGTGTACATCTATATAGCCACCCATTGTACATACACGCTTGTGTACATGACTCATCTCTTGTTTTAACAACTTATTCTATTTGTATTTTATAAAGGTTGTGTTAGTTATATTTTTTCCATTAGCTTAAGGTTTTGTTAGGTTTAGTATTTATAATCTCTTATTTTTCGTTGTTAAGGAGTTAGTTAATATCTTTGTTATAATCTTCTAACTCTCTCTTGGAAGAGACTCTTGCAATTGAATTGAGAGTTTTAATTCTTCTCTTAATTATAGATCCTATTAATTAGATTTTTTATTTGATTGTTGTGATTGTATTATGTTTGTTAGGCCTTCTTATGAGTAATATTGAGATTATGTGGTTAAACAATTAATTTCCATAAATTCGTAAATAACATTGGTTGCGGAATTTCAAGCCCCTGGTTCAAATTATTGACTAGAATTTTCATATTAAAATGTATTCATATCCTTTTCATTCTTTATTTGTACCTTAATTTATAGAAAATAAAAAATAAAAAACTTGTAAAAGTATTACATTTATTCATCATGAATCCTTAAAAATCACAAAAGAATGGTTCTTTATGACTACATATGTCTTGTTATCACTACGAATTCGGTCTAATGGTCCATCCTACATCATCTTTATATTGGAGCTATGGTTCCCATGCTTCAATTATATTCGCATTGAAGATTTAAGGTTTACAAGTTGGGTTTTTGTAGAGTAATTAAGGTATTGACATGATTAATTGGGTTGATTTAATTAACTGAATGTTGATCTCTGATAAAGAGGAATTTATTACCATGTTGGTTGAACAAATAAGCACTATTAGTAGGAGGAGGGGATCTAAGGATTACGGTAATAGTTCCGAGAAATTAACAACTCATTCGTTTTATAAAATAGAATGAGAGGGAATAAAATTGGAATTTCATAAGGAATAGAATAAGGGTATAATACATACTACTTTGTTTAGTTAGATTTATAAGCAATTTAAGAAAAGATATATAATATAACTTTAATAACTAAATTATTTTCAGTCTATTTTCTTTTTTAACTAATTCTAAAGCGACAACGGTGGTGGTAACGGCGATGGTAAGATAATAGTGGTAGCGGTGGCTACGGTGATTGTTGACGGTAGTAGTTACGGTGACGGTAGTGGTTGGTGGTGGCGACGGTGGTTAATGGTAATGGTGGGGGTAGTTATGGCAATCAATAGCGATGGTGGCAGTAGCGATGGCAGTGGTAGTAGTAGTAAGGAATCATGATTTCTTGATTGAATTAAGGAATCTCTATTATTTAATTTTAAGTAATAGGAATTTCTAACTAAATTGTGTTTCCATGACAAAAAATCAAGTGAACATCGTAATAAGGAATAAGGAGGGAATTGGATTTTAATTCTATGAAGTGAACGTACCATAATAATTAGTGTGAGAAGATGGGATACCTTAGAAGAACAATTGCATACGTTAGATTAATCTATGTAGTAGTTAGTGAGTAGTTCGTAAGAAAGAGAAAGGGGATCTAATGCTAAAGTAGAGGCTAGAAAAAACAATAGAAGAGGTATAAAACTACCAAAGAAGACCACTTCCTTAGAGAAATGGCAAGAGAAAGTGGTTGAGGTAAGTAAATAGATAATAAAGAAATTAGGGAAAACCATTGAGGTTAAGAATGAAGTTATAGAGAGTCTATACAAAATTGAAATTCTGTGCTAATGGTTTAGTTTGATGGTGAAGAAACTAAAGTTGTAGCGAATGAAGCATCGATTAAGGCTGTTGATATTGTTCTTGTGAAAAATGAGTTATCTAATGAAGATATACTATAAAAAAGAAGAAATCAGTTACTATTGTTAGTGAATGTACATTAGTAGCGCATAAAAATTTGTTAACTAATGGTCATAAAGTTTTGAAACAAATAGACAACTTGTTTTACTCTCAATGATTCATGAAAGAAAAAGTATGCTCTTTAGTAATAAATAGAGGTAATTGTGCCAATTTAACATTGGTGCTTTTATTCATCATTAAAGATTAACAAGTAAAAGAGAAATAAGTGAAATAAAAACAAATGAAAAATTATGAATGCACTTTTCACAAAACTTATTTTGTTTGCATAAAACCATACTTATGCTAGTGCTTACTAAAAAAATACATTCACTTTTAACATAAATTTTTTTTTTGAATTAATTTTTAGTTTTAAAGATTAAAACTTTATTTTTGTTACATTCTCTCGAGATATGTTTTGATGATGAAAGATATTGTTTAAATTTACTAATGAGTTTGTTAAGTGTGATGATGAATATAACAAGTTATTGAAAAAGATAAAAGAAAGTGTGAACAAATGAGTTGGAAGGTCACTTAAAAGCTAATTGAAGTAAAATAGTAAAATTAGAAAGCAACTTAAAAGTATTTGGAACAATATTCAAGAGATACATGAACATAAAAGGTATATCATCAAAGTTAAAAGGTTATAAGGGTTGAGAAAACATTTGAAGATATCTTAAGAAGATAGAAGATCAACTTAAAACTGCTTAAAAGTATCAAAATCACGTTGGAAGATATAATGACAACATCAAATTTATTTTTGCTAATCATGGCCTAGCTTCATCAATTGAGGTATATTTAGGTATTATGTTATAAGTTATATCATATGATTGGAGTACATTTTTAATTTTGGGTGAATTAAAGATTGAAGTTGAAATTTGTGTGATTTATTTTTCATGAAAGGTGATGAATATTTTTAGGATTATATTTTGTCACTTGAAGAAGAATACTAAGAGTAAATTACAAATGTTATTCAGAAGATATGAAGATAAGACTTAAAATTCAGGAAGTTACAATACATTTGTTTGAAATTATTTTTGAAAATGTAATTTTTAAATTTAAAAGTTTTGGTCCAAGTATTGTGGAATATTAATCTCAAAGGTTTTGAGACTCTTAGTTAAAAATTTTGTTCAAAATGGAGACATATTACTTATTTAAGTTGCATAATTCATATTTTGAATGAAGCTAGATTTTTTCGAGGACTCAATAGCTAAGAAGAGAAATTTTTTGAAGACCTTATCAACTTCACATTAACCATTGAATTGAAAAGCTCTAACATACATTTGACCATTGAAAATCATCATCAATTTATAAAAATCAAGGGAATAAAAGAGTAAGATGGAAAGAAAGGAAAGTTTAGAAGCTACAAGCTAAGCAAAGTAAAATTAAAAGTTAGATAACTATAGAAGATAGATAAAGCTCTAATTGTTTTGCAAATTCCATTTGCATAAACTTTAATCATAAATTGTATTTAAAAGATATTTTAAGAAACTTAGAAGTTCCTCTACTCTAAGTATATCAAGGATACTTAATTGTTATTTCTTTATTACCTTCTTGTATCCTTATTCAAAGATTGTGAGAATGTTTGCCACTATAGTCTGTGAGAATTAATGGTTAGATGTTTAATAAAATGTCTAAGAAAGTTGTGTTTATGTAACTCTCTTTTATTAATAGATAAGAAGCAAGAGTGGAAATTTAACCATGTAGTTATAGGGTTACTCATTTTTCTACAATTGTGGATGGTAATGGTGGTATAATAATAATGGTGAAGGAGTGGTTACATTGTCATGGTAACAATGCAACAGAGGTGGTGAGCTAATGATGGTAAACTATAAAAAACGAATAAGTTAAAGGATATTTATGCCAATTTCATGTTATTATGATATGTACTTTATGGAATAAATGTTGCATAAAATACATTTTGTTGTTTGCTATTGTGTAAAAAGGATAAGACACTACCTTTTGTTCTATGCTATATTGTATAGTATCGTACTTTGTTATTCCTTTAGGTATCATTTGGTTACACATATTTACTGATATTGGACTAGACAAAATTTTTTGCCTTTTATTTATTTTGCAAATTTAGATTGGTTACTAGATAGATTAAAGGATTAGACAAAATATTCAAATTTTGTGCTATAAAAAACATGATACAAAAGTCAAATTCATTAGACAAAACCATAAGTTTTTTAAAATCTCAAAAATACTCCTATAGGCACACACAATTACCATTCTCTCTCTCTCTATTGCAGCACTATAATTGTCCCCACTAAAGATTTGAATTCTAATGGTCTTTTGATTTGAATTCTAAGCCCAAAAGCTTAATAAATCATTTAAAAATGTAATTTCACACTACCACTTAATTACTTTTCTCCTTTAAAATTAATTTAACCTATAAGAAAAAAATGATTTATAAATTATCCTTATATAAATTGGGGAATATTTAAAAAAAAAATTTATAGCTTTTATTTAATATTATGTATAGTTTGTTCAATTACATGTATTCAAAATCTCTTCAAATTGTACATTTTAATATAAAAATATAATTAAATAAATATTAGGCAATATTAATGATATTAATATCAAAATACAATGGCGATACTTAAATATATTAAATAAAGAATATTAAAAAAACTTATATTTAGTTTTTGTAACCAAACATAATGAAATAAGATTGTATAATTTTATATTCCTTATACTTGTATTATTCCATTCTTTAAGCTCGGTCCATTCCTAACCATCAAATGTTACCATAAAGAAAACCAACGACCTATCGCGAAAATGAGGAGGAGATATCCTCCTGGTAGGAATTACGGTTAGGTTTTTCTGGTCTTTTCCTTTATTAATCCTTACAAGGCCTGGTGTTGGAAAAGCTAATGCGAACATACTTGGACCCACTGACGAGGAAACAGATCCAACAGGCCCAGAATGAAAGAGGCATTTGTTAGACCCGACTCGAGTATGTTTATTCCGAACCGGAGTTAGAGTCCGTCCGCCCGCAGCCAAACACCGCGTTATACCTCTTCTTGCAACATAGAAGTCACAGGAGGGAAAGTCAAGAATTGACCTTCAACTTCATCTTCATTTTTCAACTTCATAACAACAGATCTCTCTCTCTCTCTCTCTGACATCTTGTTGTGTAGTGCTACAAACAGGAGTGAAAGTGAAAGTAAAACGATCGTCTTGAAGCTTGAGTTGGATTGAATGGCAGAAGATAAGCAATCAGCATCGATTCCGTTGACGGAACATCATTCAGGTAAGACCAAGAACAACTGTTCCAGCAGCAATTCTTCTTCTTCCCTTCAAGACCCCGAAGACATCGAAAAGACTCCTCCCAGCTCTCCTAATTCCTCAACTCGCAAGGTCTTCTTTTTTTTCCAAACCCTACTTACATTCGACTTAATTTCCTTTTAGTTCTACTTGTGCACTTCCTCATTATTCAGTGTTACTGCTTCGAGTTTATGCACGAAGTGATCTTTACTAATGGAGCAGCGTGTCCTTGATGTTGCAATGTTGAGTTTACACGGCTGCTTTCTCTTTGTGTCGTTCTGTATCTGTTTGGATTGCTTCATTGTTATATTCATCGTGCCCGGATTGTTCTTCCCCTTTTTAATGACATTTTGTATTAGAATAGGACAAGTGCGGTAACATAATGGATCAGGAGTCAACGATTGGTCACATTAGGGTTTAAAGTAGTAGATAATAAAAAAAATACACTGGGATGTATATCAAATGGTCATCCTTCAACAGAGTCTCCTTCGATGATTTAGTATGTATAGCACCATCTTTGCAGATTCTCTTGTTCATTTCTATGATCTGAAAGATATAATTAACTTCCTTCACGCATTGATTCAACTGCAGCCTTGGATCTCCGCTAATTAGCTGAGGGATCAACATGATAACAGACTGCCTTCAGTAACTACAATTCCTTCTGTTAGGATAAATATGGAAGTGGAATGTGCCTCTGAACTGTCTAGGTTTTATAGTCTCTCAGGAAGTCACTGAGTTGGAATTTTTCTCACGTGAGCAATTGGATGGTGACATTAGCATCGAATCTACTTACTCAGAGTGGATTCAATGAAATATTTGGTATTGATATGTTCTGTTCTCCCTTTTGTAGGCCTGCTATGCTGTCCTTCAGAGTTGGGTGTCCAAAAAATTCATGACTGGATGGTAATGTGATTTGCAAGAAGTTCTTTATGGCATTTTCATGACTGCTATTGTGTATGCTGAAACATTTCATTCATTTTGTTGCAAATATGCAGTGTGGTTCTTTTTCCTGTTGCTGTCACGTTTTTCATCACATGGTGGTTTATTCAGTTTGTTGATGGATTCTTCAGCCCAATATACGAAAGACTAGGCATTGACATATTTGGTAAGATTTCGATCAACCTGGGGACTTGCTTCTCCGATTCTTTCATCTATGCCATAATTTCATGTGGTTCAGATTATGTCATGAATTCCGATCGTCTAGCTGAAAATTGCCGTTTGCCTGTCTGGAATCAGCATGCTGTCTAACATTTCATTCTTATTGTTAGTTTCTTCAAGCATCTGTACAGTATATTAGAAGTTTGAGTAATAGGGAGTGGTTGGTAGTCACTTTTTCTTACCACCTTGAGTTCTTACTTGCCATGAAAAAGGCATACCTAGTGCGGGTATGAGGAAGTATAGTGGCATGTCTCCTAGCCTTACTCTAGGCTCACATATTTTGAAGAGGTTGTTTCAGTCCCTCAAACCCATGATTGGTTGTGCCAAGCCACCATTCTGTTTTATTTACCATAAACAAAGTTTTGGTGCACCCTGTCCTCTGCTGATATGGATCATGCTGATGAAGCCTCTAATTTTTAAGTACCTTGAGTCCCTTGTTCACTGGAAGATTGGATGGGTAATCAGCTTTATTGAATTCTCAGTGCAACATACAGGTATATTCGTGATTACAGTCCAAACATCTGAAGGGGATAACTTATGCACTGCCCCCCCCCCCCCCCCCACAAAAAAAAAACCTGAAGGGGATATGGTCAATGATAAAGTCTATTTCCAATTTTGAAACATTTCCAAAGTCTAAGCTTCATTGGGGGAGTTTGTAATGGTAGCATGATTATAACTTAGAAAATCTGGGTTTGGAAAAGCTTTGTTGTCATGTGGTGGCTACAAGCTTAAGTTGCAAAGAGACAATTGTGTAGATGAAATATAGCTTTTGGCTCATTTGAGGATAGGATTGAAATGCTTTGAGTCTTTAGTTTCAAGATATTAAGGAAGAATATATTGGATGCTCCAAAATAGAGAAAATTAATAGCCTCTCTAAAAGCATGCGTTGATTTCTTGGTGCATTGGAAAGGTTATCTATGGTGAGAAATCAAGAGTATCTGATACAACAGAGGAGAAAGTTTTTCATGGAATTGCTGATTCTCATGGGATACAGTGATTTTGTAAGTTTGTTATAAATCATTATGTGGCTGCTTGATTTTAGGAAATCTTAAGGTTGTGACTTTTGAGAAATCAAGAGTATTTGATAAAAAAAGTAGAAGGTTTTCCATGGAATTGCTGATTCTTATGGAAGCAATTATGTTTTTAGGTTTTTATATAAATCATCATGTAGCTGCTTGCTTTTAGGAAACTTTATCTTAATTTTAGGAGTCTTAAGTAATTTGCTTGCTAATGTTAGTATTTTTCTTAATTGTAAGTTTAGTATATCCTTGTCCATCAAGTCAATATTCTACTAGAATATTATAAACAACATGATATCACGATGGATTTCTTAAGTTTTTATTATTATTTTCTGTTGTTAATATTCTTAGTAGAATATCATTTATTTTTAGGAGCTATTGAGTTGTAGGCTTGTATAAATATTTTGTTGAATAAAGGAAAAAAACAAACTAGTGATTGAAGGGTTCTCTCTAATGAGTCCTCAACTCCAATATACATATTTTGCATGTGGACTTAGGACCATTACAAATTGGTGTCAGAGCCATCATGGGTGATTAAGCAGTTTGTAAGAGAAATCCATGGCCTTCCACAAGTGAACAAAATAAGGCACTTATAAGTTTTGATAGTGGAGAAATTGGCCATGTTCAAGTATGAGGACAAGCTTGTTTTCTTGGTAGTGATGTTCTGAATTGTAATGTGGTAGCTTGGTTTTAGGAAATCATATATTATTTTACAAGTTTAACTTTTAAGTAATTTAGTTGCTAAAGTCAGTATTTTAAGTTAGTAATTTCCTTGTTTATCAAGTTTCTATTTTAGAAGAATATATTTATATTTGGATATCACGGGTGATTTCTAGAGACTTATCTTTTTATGTTATTGATATTATTAGTTGAATATCACTTATTTTCAGAAGTTGTCAGAGATGTTCCCATTTGAATATCTTCTAGTTTAGAAGATATTGAGTCCTAGGCTTGTATGAAATATCTCATTCAATGAAAGAACAACACTGGCCTTTATTGTTATTGATACAACCGTGGATTCATTCTTTTTATTATTATAATGAAATCTTGTAAAAAATTTATAAACAGGAGTAGAAGAATACTTGATTGAACTCTAATCACTTTAGAACAAGTGTGAAGTCCAACACTTCAACAATTAGAGTAGGTACATCAAGCCTACAATCTTTTAGACACTCTCTTTCACTCAACAGCTTTTAACAAAATGACTAACTAATTCCCTCTTACTCCATGTTATGAATTTATATATAACTAAAGTAAGCATTTACAATTCTGCCCTTATGTAAATGACACATGACACACTCTTCACATACC
Source organism: Lumnitzera racemosa (assembly GCA_024138005.1). Taxonomy (NCBI): domain Eukaryota; kingdom Viridiplantae; phylum Streptophyta; class Magnoliopsida; order Myrtales; family Combretaceae; genus Lumnitzera; species Lumnitzera racemosa. Next base: position 39,004,932 of record JAMXBC010000011.1, on the reverse strand, counting down.
CCTCACTCACAACACATTACACTAACACCATAAACAAAACAGAATACATACTCACTAACACATCATTCATATCAACTCTACTCTAAAATCGTATCAATTGCCTACCCCTCTAGAAGGTCTTTGCCCTCAAGGACCAAATAGAGAAACAATCACAGCTATCCTACTTCAACAGCATCAAACGCTACCACAGACAAAAGAGAGATAGTAATAGCATTTACAAGCACCCTCCAGAGCGAAACAACTTCTGGATCCACCACAACAAACAACAAATCAAACCAATTTGTAGTAGCTAGCTTTATTTCCACAATTTCCTTGATAAATGTCACAAGGAAATCATCCTTCAACAATAGAGAGAACTCATGGATAGGTAGCGACAGATGAAAAACATAAGAAGCCGACTGCTACTTCTCCATACAACAAAAGTTGTCTCCCAAATCTACCTTCAAAGGGCCTACATCCTTAACATCCCACAAGTCATCATTCACTGTTACTTGATTGGTCAAAACTGTACGTCTATCATCACCTTCAAGGGCAACAATAACAAGCTGCATTTGGATTGGTTGTGAAGTGGCATTTTTTACTGCAACAAAGCTGTCCTGTGGCAAGCATTGATGCCTAAGACCCTTACAAGTACGAGCACGAATAGCGAGCTCAAACACACTTGCACCATGACGAACATTAGCCTTCCAAATAACTAAAGGATCAGAAACAATGTCAATAGTTATAGAGACATTTGATCAAACACCATAGCTACAAAAGGAAAACACTCTACTTTTGAAAAAATTGAATACTTCCAGCCACTTCTTCTCAGATTGTGAAATCAGACTCTCTCTTCTTCGAGCAACATTTACTGTTTGCTGGTCTATGAAATCTACTCGCCGGCCTCCAATCAACTTACCCGACCAATCACCACCCAAACTCGACCAGCATAGAGTACTCACATTTGATCGATCCACCTTTTCCACTTGTCCTTGTCGATGGAAAAAATCCAATTGCTAGCAACCGTTGTCCCAAACTGATCTCCTCCTTTGATCCAAGCCTCCTGAGTGTAATCCCTAATCAAATCAACTTTCTCAAAAGTTGTCCCCCATTCGACAATAATGAACACAAGTTTGTCTCAATTGTCTCCTTGAATTCATGCACATCACTCGGTAGCAACTCGGCATGTGCCACTGCCCATCCTTGATCTTTATTTTCCAATTCCCGATCAGAAACTTCCAGTCGCTGGTCAATATCCGACTTCCATGGTTGATCTCCACTCCAAGAAGCACGCCATTGACCACTTTCCATGATTTGATCCGCCCACTCTAGTCGTTGGTCTCTACTAGTCATCAACATCTTAATCTCCGAATTCTGATTGCCACACTTTTCTACCGACAATCAAACATCATTCTCTAATTGCCATGACAGATCACCTACTTGTCTTCTACCATCAACCTCCGATTGATGAGATCTAACATGCAACAGCAACGACTCCTCATTTCGTCCACCCACAACCTATTTGACATTAGGGTTTAGTGAAACTTCTAACGTTTTAGTCTTTTCCAGCAAAATTTCCTCCTTTTTTTGAGCATTCATCATTTCTTGGAGCATCTTATGTATTTTATCTATGGAACTTTTCATATTTGCTAAACGTAAACTTAACTCTACCATCTCGTTCTTTTTCTCCATTTTCGTCTTCTCCGGTTGAACTTTTCCATGGACGCCGCCAATTGATACAACCTGTGGATTCACTCTTTTTTTTATTACAATGAAATCTAGTAAAAAATGTACAAATAATAGTAAAAAAAACTTGATTGAACCCTAATCACTCTAGAACAATTGTGAAGTCCAACACTTCAACAATTAGAGTAGGTATATCAAGCCTACAATCTTCTAGACACTCTCTTACACTCAACAACTTTCAACAAAATGACTAACTCCCTCCCTCTTACTCCATGCTATGTATTTATATATAATTAAAGTAAGCAATTATAATATTGCCCTTATATAAATGACACATGACACACTTTTCACATACTCCTCACTCACAACACAGCACACTAACACCACAAACAACACAGAACATACACTCACTAACACATCATTCATATCAACTCTACTCTGGAATCGTATTAGTTATGAAAGGCGAAGGTCTAATTTCCCTCAGAAAGTTATAGATGGGAGGGTTTTCATTGATTAGCCCATGTAACTAGAATTGGAGGGTTCTCTCTAATGAGCCCTTGAAACTCTAGATATGAGGATTCTCTATGATTAGCCTTTAACCCCTTCTTTATATATAACATCCCCTTGGACCTGGGACCATAATATACACAGGCAGTCATAGTGCATTTTCTATGATAAAACTAAGCTTTACATAATATTGGATGATGAGATTCATAAGGCTCTGAAAGTTCTTAAAGTAGAGAGATTCCTATTGGACTTGATTGTTGTGCTTTGTGTCATGTTTGTCAAAATTGTTTTATGTGAAGGCATTCTCAAGTTATTTTTTATTAGTTCTTCAAGTATAATATGTTCCAGAGAATCAATGTACTGACTGGGGCTGTTGGTATCTATCATTTCCAGGCATCAGTTTGGTTTAGCAGTTTCTAAGCTGATTGTGAAAGTTTTGGCAAACTATTCTGTAACAACAATACAATAGAGGAGATCCTCCTTTCAAAAGAATTTCACTGGCTGCTTATTTTGCACGCTCATAAACATCTTCTTGTCTTCTTATGAATGGAAACTGCTTATTGAGTCTTTTTTAATTTTGGTGATTCTCATTGTTCAATGCATGTTTATATGCTACTTATTGATTTGTTATTTAATGAGCAATGAAGAATTTTTGGGCAAATTGCAAATACATGTCCAAAACTATTGAACAGATATAGATAAGCTTCATAAACTACCAAAATATTTTTTAACCTCCTCATAACTTTTAAAAATATACACATAACCATCAAACTGTCACTTAACGCCAAAATTGTTACTATGTATTGTCCTTTTAGTTATGGTTTTGGGCTTTTTAAGAATGCTGCATATTTAAAAGGTTTGTGTAGACGAAGGAATTGATAGAGCTAGAAATTTCAGTAGAAAGAAACTGGAGAATTTTATTGATTTTCGTAGAAGAAAATGGCTTCAAATTCTAATGCCTTCTTTTTAGAATGCCCATGAGCGCCTACACGAGCAACATGCTCGCATGAGCACTCATTATTTGTTTTAGCCAAAATGATTGACTAACTCCCTCACAACTGCCCTACCTCTGTTGATAGAGTAAATCACTAACACTACTTATACTCTAATTACACTTTTACCCTCCCTGCTTTACACATACTATATGGCTGCTAAGATTTTGTCATGATACATTCTGAGGTATTGTATCAATACTGCCCCCTTGAACAGGGCCTTACCCTTAAAGACCGAGTAGAGAAACACCCACAACTATCCCACACCAACAGCATCGAACATAGTTACATATGTAAACAAGGCAGCATCTTGCTTAAACACCCGCGATAGTACAAAAGCTGCTGAATCAACACGAAGAAAGTGTTGCAAAGTCACTTGAAACAGTGCTATAAGAACTGGTGCTTTGAAACCCATCACCTTATGAAATGGAACAAGCAAGTCAGCAATTGACCGGAGGGAACTGCTTGCCAGCAAAAGTCCACGTTAGGCATGCTCCTTTGGATCGTAAGAATAGGAAACTAAAAGCAAGGATGGAGGCTGCATGAGAATCAAAGGAAGGATAAGGACCACTTCGACTGGGCAGTAACAAGCAAAGGAAGGATAAGGACCACCTTCCATATGTGGAGTTGTCTCCCACTTCTTCATACAAACAAGCCTGATAAAATCATCTACAATATCTGCCATCAACAGTTGGTACTTGATCAGTCTAGCACCTCTAGTCATTGAGCCGCTGCCATTGTCAACAGCAGCTTGTGGAGCACCAGGAATCAACACAGAATCTTCAAACATCTTAGAAGTCTTATCCTTGTCACACCCATTGACCTTCACCATATGATCTTGGTCAATAGGAGTATAGCTTCTGAATTGGAGTTATAAACTGCCTCAATTGAACTATAGGAGTCCTCAACTCCATATTCAACTGGAATAGAACTAGCAGAAGAATTGTGAATGCCATCAGGGTCTCTAATTGGACAAACATGGTGGCTAACATGCTGATCTATGGCTGCAGCATTGTGTCAAACACCTTGCATATGACCATTAGATCCATTACCAGAGCTATTGCTGTCATGAATATTGTCATGAAAATGCAAAGAAACTCCAGATTTCTTGCTGGAAAAGTTGCCAGAAAATTCGCCGAAGAGGTCGTTGGAAAGGTTGGTGGCGGAATTAATAGTATAGCAAACTGGAGTGTGACCAATTGTAATTCGTCCACCTGTTGGAATGTTAGAAGCACCAAAATGATAAACGGGAACAAAGATGCCATTACCTGAAGTTTCATCAGCAAGTACCAAAATGATGAACAGGAACAGAGATGCCATTACCTGATGTTTCATTAGCAAAAAGATTAGCATGAGCAGGTGCTAGACATTTAAGTCGATTGCTATGACCTTGCATAGACTCAAGTTCACTACTGTGATCATCAGATGGTTGAACATGATGATTCGAATGAAGAAAACTATCATTGAACAGTAGCTTCAACGTGTGCTTGATGTCATAACAAGTTTGTATAATTTTTGTAGTAGATGAAGAATATTGGCGAAATACTTCGAAAATATATTCATTGGTGTCATCTTCAGCGAAATACAAACACAGATAGCACTGATTGATAGAATTAGAAAATTTCAGTAGAAAGCAACTAGAGAATTTTATTGATTTTTGTAAAAGAAAATGGTTGAAAATTCTATTATCTTCTTCTGAGAAGGTCCATGAGCTAAAGCTCACTCATGAGCAATATGCTCACACCAGCACTCTTTACTTGTTTTAACCAAAATGAATGACTAACCTCACAACTGCCCTACCTCTATCTATAGAGTAAACCACTAACACTATTTATACACTAATTACACTTTTACCCTTCCTGCTTTAGACATACTATATGATTACTAAAACTCTATGAAATGACACATTCCAAGGTGTCGTATCATACTTGTTTTAACCAAAATGAATGACTAACCTCACAACTGCCCTACCTCTATCTATAGAGTAAACCACTAACACTACTTATACACTAATTACACTTTTACCCTTCCTGCTTTAGACATTCTATATAATTACTAAAACTCTATGACATGACACATTCCAGGGTGTTATATCATACTTTGGGAGTTTAGCAAGTCTATGCACACCTATCCAATAGTTATGGGAGTGTATTTGTAATTATTCTAAATTTCTTTTATATCTTTTTTTGAAGTGGCAGATTCTTTATAAATATTACTTATACCTCTTTCCCTTGGTCCTGCAATCATTACTTTGATCAAGGCCATGCAACCTTTATATATGACAATCTTTGTTTGCAAAGGATTTCTAGGAATTGGTATTGATATGAATGGGAAAGCAGATGCCTGAAAGAAATTCATGTTATGTGCATGAATTTGTGGAGAGTGGGTTATGCTGGCATATAATTTATGAAAAAAGAAAACCATATTTGGTTTTTGTGTAAAACTAAATAAAGCAATGGGAGAATAAATTTAATTTTAGATGGATATGTTAGGTATTTATGTACGTATTTCTATCTTTTTTGTATCTTACTTTGGCAAACACACTATCTGGAAATGGTGCTAACGCTATACCAAAAAGGCTGAAAAAGGTGAGCTAAAACTGCCCTTATTAGGAGAAGCTGCATTTGTCTTGTTCTTGAAATCCAAATTTATGCCAAGCATGTTGGAGAAGCTGTTAGGTTCAGAGGGTTTCTTGTGGAAATAGCAGTTGATTACAGGAGGTTTCATTTGTTCAATGGAAAGCCTACCTTCCTATGATTTTTAATCAATAAGATTGTTTGTTTAATCAGATCTCTTCCTCCCAACCACCCTCATCCAAAGTGAAAAATAGGGAAGAGAAAAATTCAAAGCTCATGTGAAATATAGGCATTGAAGGTAGGCAGTAAAAGACAACACTTTTGATCTGGCAATTTTTTCTAAACATTGAGCATGTTGGGGATTCGATGTGCATTGAGTCTGTTTGGCATATCTGGAAGCTCATTCAGAAAAGGAGGAAGTTGCAAAGCATCTCAGAAGCCCAATTCCATACTAAGCCTGCCATTTGTGAGATCTTCAGAAAGCTCTCGCTTGTTTACCAGTTGCATCTATATTTTTTCCTTCTTTATTCTCATAACTTCCCTTAACAAAAGGGCTTTTAAATGCTGCTTTCATATAGCCCAATTAGAAGGGAAAGGTTTATGTAACTTTGTGAATCCCGAATTCAAACCACTTGGATTATTAATATTCACTAACTGTTTTTTGTTCTGTATTCACATTTTGTGGATCTTATCATTGTAGATCATTAGTTAAAATTATATGCTTTGCTCCTTGAAAAGCATTATTAAATCCATTCAGAGAAGTGAAAAAGTATTTGATGCAGCTATATATCATTTTAAAGTTTGATTCTCTCTTTTAAGAGCCTGAGTGCAAACATGGATATAATATAATGGAGACTTCTTTTACACATCAACTTTCTTCCTAACTTCTTTGGAAGATGTATTTTTCAGCTGTTGGGCTCTATCGAGACCTGCTAGATTAAAGTTTTTGCTGACAAGGGTCTCTTGTTCATGCAGGTCTTGGATTTGTTACCTCACTTATTTTCATATTCTTTGTTGGCATATTTGCTTCTTCATGGATGGGTGCCACTGTTTTTTGGCTTGGAGAATGGTTTATTAAAAGAATGCCTTTTATGAAGCACATTTACTCAGCTTCTAAGCAGATTAGTGCCGCTATATCTCCAGGTAAAAACTGTTTGAGTTCTAAGGTGGTCTCAATTTGTTTCTTCCACATCAATCCTATCAAGTAGCTACCGTTGGTTTTTGGTTCAGGATTTTGGGTCTTTGTAATTCGTCTTCAATGACATAATGGATTCTGATTGTACTTCATAACTTTTGGTAATTGTGGTGATATTCATTTATATATATTTTATTGTTGTTTCTTCTTCTTAGATATTACTGTATCTGTGTTGTAAAAGGTTTGAGAGATGATGTGTTTAAGTATCTTGACTTCTTTGACCCTCAAATTGTATTTCCCTGGCTCACCTGAAAAGGGAAGAATTAAAAAATTTGGAGTCTGGTGCATGGATGTGATCATGTGATATTAATTTAAAATTTTCTGTGTTTGAGTTTTGGCTTACAAGAGACTTTTGGGCCATGAGCTTGTAGTCTCACTGGTTTTGGTTTGTTTTTATTAGAAAAATGGACAATATTTGTTCGACTCCTCCAGGGATTTGCTGGGTTTGGGCAATGGATTTTCCTGTTATTTGAACTTGACTAGCTTGGACTGTTCAAGTGCCATTTAACTATTGTGATGAATATAGAGACAAAATGGTGTCAAGAAAATTACAAAAATTAAAAGAAAAATATAAGAACAGATAGAGGGGGGCCTTACAGAAAGTAGGAGTGGAGAGAAAAGAGATGGGATAGAAGGAACGATCATCCGGATTATCCATATTAAATCTAGTTACATAAGTTAATAAAAGCATCTGGATAATAATGCTCTTGCTTCTTCCATTGTTAAATAATGGTTGAAGTATCTATTGATTGCTTCATAACAGGAGCTTGCTTCGGTATGCTTCACAAAGTCTTCCTTAAATGTAGATTTGGATGTGGAAATGGCCTTTTTGTTGCGCCTAAGTGAAATATGATTTTCTTGAAGATGTCTTCAATAGGAAGCTCAAGTGTAATGACATATGCAGTGAGCTCCCTAATAGGACTCCATGCAAATTTGTAAATTTATGATGATTTCTAATTTAAATATTCTTGTTGAAAAGGAATTTTATTGTTCTTTGAAGGAGCAATTGATCATGCCCTCAAAGCCATATGATTGAACTCATTAGAAGGTCAGAAGAGGTGGAAAGGAGCAAGCAAGTAGGATTTCTTCTGAACTGTGTCTTAGTAGAACTGAGTCAATGTGGAGGGACCATTTGAAAGTTATTCTTGGCAATATGGCTTGCTATTGAGGAATATGTTGGCTTCATGTGAGAGAATTGAAATTATATCTATAGAAATGTTCAAGAAGTGTTCTATTTATCTATTTCTAATTTCTCGTTGACTTCATGAGACAGTCATATCCTGTTAAAACAATTGAAGAGTTTAAAACTATCTAGGATATGCAAGTAGGAATATCTTGAATTTGCTATGCTTTATTGATGATTGATTCATTTCTTTTCATGTAGATCAAAATACCACTGCTTTCAAGGAGGTGGCAATCATCTGTCATCCACGTCATGGTGAATATGCCTTTGGGTTCATTACCTCATCGGTTGTTTTACAGGTACACTTTTTTCAAGAGTTTTTATCTTGCGAATTTCTTTGGATTTTTTAATAATGCTTTAATTTTTCTTGCATAAAGCGAAGCATATCAACTTTTTTCAGGGGAGTCATTTATACTTAATTTGTTTGCATTTTTTTGGCTCATTATTGACATTCTTCTTTTATGGAAGTCCCCTGACAAAGTTTTACGGAAGTTAATGTGAGATGGGTGGGGCATCGGACCATGGATAATGCTCATAATGTGAACCTGATTAAACAGAGAGCAAATGGTGATTTTGCAGCTCAATCATGGAACGTCCCATTTGTATGCATGTCAAACAGATGTAAAACTGGATGTAAAAGCTAATCTAGTAGATGTAAGTGTGGTTTCTTACTTATCACCAAAAAGAGAGAGAGAGAGAGAGAGAGAGAGAGAGAGAAAGTGTGGTTTCTTTTGTCTTTATGTCATGCAATTGATTAGAATAATTAATTGATGTGTCATACTGTTGAACCTAATGAAAGGGGAGGTAGAACCACCCAGATCATTATCTTTCCTGATCTATGATGCACAGAATGGACAACTCAATACTGACACAACATGATATTGATACATGGCAGGACAGTATATAGAAAAATAAAACACCAAATGGTTTCTCTATGGGAAAAAAGATGGAGAATATATATCCAGTTATCCATTATCTTAAGTTGTTCAGTATATGTATACATATATTGTTCATATGAGTACCTAAAACAAGTTGAAACGAATTTGAAACTTAAAAGGTATGCATGTATTTTCCTAGTTGCCATTCAACTTTACAAGGCAAAAACAGTGTGTACGCAGAAACTCCCCATTGGAAAAGTTGTTGCAGGAATTCCTCTAATGAGAGGAAATGAATACTATCCATAGGAAATTTTATTTGTATGTAAAATTATGAGTATATATGTTATAGAAAATTCTATTAATTTATAACATATCTTATGATATCATGCTGTGTGAAGAAATTCACTTTTATTCTTTCCCTTTTTTTTTTTTTGGGTAAAGTGATATATTTCATTCAAAATTTGTACATGAGGTGTGTACAAAAACCTCTAAAAAATTCCAAGAAATCGAGCCAAGTATCAAAACAACAAAAGGATACTTAGTTTGATTTCCTGGCCAATGCAAAAGCTAAGGAGAGTGCAAAAAATAAAAAATAATAAGAAACTGATCTAAAAAGTATTTCTAAAGGCGTATGTCTATTTTCTATTCTTCATTCGTTTTTTTTCTTTCCAGAGCCAGTAACACCCAGCAGCTAGAGCCCTCTTCTGAAGTGGTAGTAATAGCTTCAAAGCTCCTGGTATCAAGAACTCCCACAAGAGATCTTGCTTTCGATGACTTAGCTTGAGTCCATCCTATTGCATTTTCAATATGCTTCCAAAAAAGAGGTGTAATGACATCCAAAAAACAAATGATCATGTGTTTCCTCCTCACTATGACATAGAAAACAATAGTCTACTGCAACAACACCCCATTATACTAGCTTGTTGAGAGTAATCAGCTGTTTTTGCACCACCATCCATAGAATGATACCATGCCTTGGTACAACAGCTTTGTGCCAAACTAGGGAGTACCAAGCTAGCCTTGAGTCCACTTGTCTAGCCAAAAAATATGGTGTTCGAATGGATAACGTATGATTACCAACTGATCTCCACACCAACCTATCCGCCTCACATGCTGTTGGCCTCATGTCTCCAATACCTGCTTTAACAGCTGCCCATCTCTCTCCTCTAGACCACCTCCATTCATTTCCTTTGATAAAAGTGTTAAGTAGAGTATCCTTTGGGCAACCCAAGGATATACTTGCACTATTTCCCATCCATTCAATGAGAGGGCCTTGAGGATGCTAATCATCAAACCAAGAGGATATGAGCCTTTCGCTTCCATCTTTCCAGTTGAGAAGTTGCCTTGCCAAAATTCTCATCTGTAGGATCCTCCTCCAAGCCCAGGAAGTTGCTACCACTCTCCATGTGCTTCACTTCTCATGGGTTCCTTGTATATGCTTTCTATTGTGCATGGTAGCAAAGCAGCTCCTTGTGTAGAAATTTAACAACTTTTATTGCTATAAAAAGCAACTGAATTGAATGGAAGTAAAATTTTCTGTTATGAGTGTGCCTGTTAAACAAGAGCCAATCATGCTGGTTCCTATTGGTGAAGATCTATGATTTGATGTGTGGATTCTCGTTGATAAATGTTAAGGTAAATTACACGGATCATCCTCGAAAACTATAAAAATTGACGAACCCTTTGCTTTTTTCAAAAGTTGGCACATAACCCCTTGGAAAGCTGGCATGGCAACTTATGTTGAAGTTTTAGGTGACATGGACACACATGGCTGCTGATATGGCATTTACTTAAAAATATATTTAATTAAAAAAAATAAGAATACAAAAAATAAAAAGAAAATGTAGAGAATAATTATAAAAGCATGAAGTTATAAAAAAGGGGAAAGGGGTATTGTTGGCCACCCAAGGGTAAGGGGTGGCCAACTGTGGCCAGGTTTGTCTGCTGGGTCTAACCCACTAATGTAGGTGGGTCTTGCTACCACCCTTAGTGATGGGTGGCTGCCACCACCCTGAGCTCCCACCAAAGTGACAATGAGGACCAATTCTTTTTTGCCTCCTTTTAAATTTATGCCTCTTTTTTTTTCAAGAAAAAATTATATTCTACATTTGTCTTTTATTTTCTGTATTTTTATTTTTTATTTTTTTGGGTTAAATATATTTAAGTAAATGCCTAGTTACCATCAATGTGCCCACATTACTTGAAATTTCCACTTAAACCACATGTTAGTATTTTAGAGGGGTAAGCACTGACTTTTTAAAAAGCTGGGAGGTGTGCAATTTCTAAAGTTTTGAGCATGGTCCATGTAATTTATCCTAAATATTAATATAGGTGAGGTTTATGGTGGTGGTATATCCAAATAGGTGTTTAGTATATAATGATAGATAAAAAGATTCACTTGGATTGTTTGCAATAATGCACATGTTGAGTAGGTTTTGATACCAAAATTAATGTAGAATTTGAAAGAGAAAGAGAATGGAACAAGAGAATGTAAAATACGAGAAAATTTCTCTAGTTAGATTCTATTTATTACATTCAAGATAAGTTATTCTCACAGATGAGTACCAAAATCAAACCAGAGACTGGATGATTTATAGTAAGTTAGTGGATGAGGCATGGCAGAAATAACATCTGATCATGCTGGATATATTTACCCATAAAATTTTCTAATTTCTGAAAATTTGCACATGTATAGACATCCCTAGATTCACTTCTTATTTAAAATGCTGAATTGAGATTACTGCTGAATTCTTTACTAGAAGCTTTAAGATACTCTCTTATAGTAATTTTACATGCACTTTTATATCTATGAGAAGTTCAGTATATTCTGTGATATTATCAAATGTGGTAATTTACAATTGAATAGTTATACTTTCCCTCTCTTTAATGGTGATGTTTGATTGCAGAGAGATGATGGCGATGAGGAGCTATGCAGTGTTTATGTTCCAACAAATCATTTATACATTGGCGATATTTTTCTTGTCAATTCTAGTGAAATCATAAGACCAAACATGTCCATTCGTGAAGGAATAGGTTTGTGATTTTTCCAACCCTCTAATGCCCCTGCCATAATCTCATGTGTATATTAATTATATTATAAGGACTTGCAGTAAAAACATCTAGTATATATGAAGGCAAGGGTTCTGAAGTTTCAGATAGAAATATTAACTGTTAAAGGAGAAGGAAAAAAAAAAACGGAGGTTTAAATATCCTCTGAATTTATGTGTCTCTTTATTAATGTATTGCCGATCATTTTTTTTTCCTTCAAGTCATCATTATGCCTAATTTTTCAATAGTAGTTTCAAAAATGCTTCGTTGTGAATGCATTTTTTTCCCTGAACTATACAAGAAAGGATTTACATGGGATGCCAGCTGAAAGATTTTGGTTTGGGTGGATGATAAACTCAAGAATGAAAAATATTGCAAGATATTTCATTTCTTGTGTGAATGAAATCTTGAAGAGTATCAACTAAGGGGAACAATGACAGCGACTAAGCCTTGTCTTCAGGTGTTCCTGTTACCACAATTTTTGTTTTTATCTTATTCCTAATTTTGGTGGTCCTTGAGTTTAACATATCAGCTTGAGGTTGCATTTGGCCTCAACTTGATCCATTAGTAACTGTAGTTGTGAAAAGTTGGTGATTGTGCTTTAGGATGTTTTGGTGTCGTCTTTTCATGCTAACAATATTAGAATTGATTTTTCTGTTTGAGCATCATGAATGAAACAATATTGGAAGTTCATGTCTTTCAAATTTGTTGATACCTAATGGTTCCTTCCCCACCTGTGCAGAGATTATTGTCTCAGTTGGGATGACGATGCCACAAGTTATATCCCCAGTAGAAAGGTATACTCCTCAAAGCAGCAGGATCCCACTCAGTAGAATGATGTGAAGGCAGAAAGACCACTTTGAAGTTTGTTCTGTTCTGCTGGAACAGTGTTCTTGCCTGTTTGTATCTACAGAAAAGTTTTCTACTTGTAATTAATTATATATCAACTTTTCCCTCAGGTATACTCTATTATAAAATGAAAATATCTTCTAGAAAAGTATATACTGTAGAAAAGCAGCTGGATGTAAATACTGCAATGGGGCCTGCAGATTCTTGTTACACCACATCAAATTTTTCATTTGTGTCCTAACCCAATTTTTGCACTATAAGAAGTTATTACCGATGACACTCAGCCTGCATATGGAACGTGCGTGTGGATGTGATGGGCATGCATAGATTTTGTTCATCAAATGTTTAATACAGCATCGTGTCCAGAGGCTACGGAGCTGTTTGAATTCTTCAGCTGATTTGATTTCCTTAAATGAAACCTGTGTTTCAGTAGCCAGAGTGAGTTATCTCAATTTTAGGAGGCCACCTAATATACAGAAGATTGGTAAAGTGAGAATTTTCAAGTCATGCGATTTGATAAAAACATAATACTAATCAAGTACTTTCAGGTTGTACTGCAGTTCCAGAAATTGGCTTTGCTGCTGGGCTACAAATTGAAACCAGCATCTCACACGAGAATGACAGGTTTGTTTATTTTTCTTTTGCCTTTTTTTTTTAATAAATTGTAAATACATATCTAATATTTGCTTTAAAGGTACTTAATCACTTATCTTTAAAATCGCGCTTCCCCTAAACTTTTTTTTGCAATTAATCTTTTTTATTCTAATTTAAGGAAGGAAATGAAAAAAAACTTTTGTAGATAAATAAACAAATTAATTAATTCAAAGAAACAAAATCCTAAGTTTATTGTGAGATAATTAATGTTTGAGTATTAAGGGTTTAGAATCAAACTTAAGTGTATGGTTTTATGATATGATATCGCTTGTCTTTTTCTCAATTTTTATTAAAGTATAGTTGGTAAAAATATTTAAATCAAAATGTGAACAAAACCAATCTAGCCAAATTATGACCGTATACAAATAGGAGATTCTTTTTTATTTTTTATTGGAACATTTCACTTGGATTTTTTTACCCCTTCTGTCAATTTTAGTCACTTTCTTGAAAAATATGCATTGTGTAATATTGATTTCTAGTCTTAAATTGTTCAAATATTAATTATCTCACAATAATTCTTGGATTTTGCTTCTTTTTTCTAATTGATTTTTATTAATTAAGTTATTTTTTTATTTTTTTATTCATTGGCTTTTTTCTTTAGTTGCTGTCTTCCAACCTAAAATTAAAAAAAGAAAAATGTTAAATTGCTAATATATTCCTTTATGTTTACTTCATATGTATTTAACGCTCTTATCTTTAATATTGTATGCTTAAACCCAAAAATCTTCTAAGAATGTGTATTTCAACTACTTTTAAAGGTTTAAATGCACTTTTTTTAAAAAAAAAAATTAGGAGTTTAAATGCATGATTTTAAAGATATGAGAGACTAAATGCACATGAAGCAAAAATGAGGGGATGTATGTGCAATTCACCCTTTTTTCCTTTGGAAGAATATAAGTCATATATTAACATTAAAGGTTTGTTGGTTTACAAAATTTTGGCACTCAGCAAAGAGAGACTCATAGAACTTTACATTCCTTATGGTTCATAATTACAAGCATCATTTTGCATAAGATTCAACACAACTCTTGGAGGCACCAAAAAGACTAGGTACCTATCATACAATCTGCAGCAGCGTTCACTTTTCAGCCCTCTAGGTATTTGCTCCAGCTTGAAATCCTCCGCCATCTCTAGCCTTCCCTACAAGCTGACAAAATATTTTTAAACTTGCATTCAGTAATTCTATAATTAACATAGAATATTTCATTTAATCAAGTTTACAATTGTCCAATTATATTCAATTATTTATTAATTTTATACATATCATTCAAATATTCATAATACATCAAAAATCAACTTCAAGGAAATGCAGCCATTCGAGTCCTATTATCTCAGTTCACCATACGACGGATTGAGTTATTTAGGTTTCTACAATCACTTTTGACCTATAGCTTTGATTGTATCTAAACCGTTTGCCATGTGTTTTACTTGAGCAAAGTACATAAGGCTACCAAAACCTTCAAACCTAGAGTTAGTATCAAATTTTGATTTTAAATGACATTCATTAATTTGAATTTGTAGAAAACATCATTTTGAAAAGGTACAAAAATAATATAGAGTTCATATGTATCTAAAATCGTTAAAGTTTATAAAGCTCAACCTCAACTAAAACTGTAGATAAAGTCCAACAGCTTAGAATTAACGATGGGAGAACTAAACATGAAAGCTCTGTGCAAGCATCATCATGTGTCTCTAGCATAGGTATCGTGTTTGAAACTATAGCAATGATTCAACACTTAGATTTATAAGAGATGAGCTACAATGAACTTAATACTATAACAACTACATAGCACACAAGTCTCAAGCAACAAGCAGTGTTCATTCATGTATGAACTTTGTATGAATCAAGCAACATAGGGTTACTTATGACTTTGATAATAGAGGGGTAAATGGGGTTTGATCTCATTGTTGTAAGTAATCGAGGGTTGATCAGAATAGTTAAGACTCTATGTTCGAAAGAAAAGTTACAAGTAATCTCGTATAGAGTTTATTGCCAATATTTAAATGTCCTGAATCGTAGTCCACTCGCAACATATTATGATCGAGTCCTACTCCTTCATATAATGGCTAATATAGCTTTCATCCACTTTTGTCTACCGTCACTCCTAAGTAGTTCTCTCTTATCAATTACTCATTAAGCCACTAGCGGTGATTTAAGTGCTTAATTATTGTATCATCCCAGTGCTATCCTCATAGAGGCAGCTTCAGTCCAATGCTATCGCTCATTGGCTCAAGAGACAATCACGCAAGGGCACTCAATTAATTTACAGAAGTTTTAGTCTAGTTTCATTCTCTGAAAAGCATACACAACACCTAAGACTACTAGTTATTTATTAGCTCGTTCACTTTACTGAATAGAATGAGGGAGAAATATAATTGGAATTCTTAAGGAATGTAATAAGGATGTAATGCCTATTACTTTATTTAGTTGGATTAATAAATAACTTAAAAATAGATACGTAATAAAATTTTAATGATTAAATCACCCTTGATTCATTTTCTTTCTCAAGCAATTTTAAAGTAATAGTTAGTGGTGATGGTGGAAATTGACTACGGAGATGGAGGCGTGGTAATAGTCGATGGCGGAAGCGATGGTAGTAGCGATGGCGATGGCGATGGCGATGGTTAGGGTAGCAACTTGGAAGGGAAGGAGGGGTAAGGGTAGTTGTGGTGGTGGTGATGACAACAATGGTGGTGATGATAGCGGTTATTAGAGTTGGTGGTAGCAGTAGCAATAGCAATAGCAATAGTGACAATGGCGAATGGTAATGGCAATGGTGGCGATGACGACAACGGTGGTGATAGTGGTCGGTGGTGGTAGTCGATGGTGGCAATGGCAATAGCAATGACAATGGCAATGGTTATAATAGTAGTGGTCATCGTTAAATTGATATGAAATTATTTTTTGAAAAAATGTAAAATTTTATGAGGAATTGTGAATCTTTGTTTGAATCAAGAAATCCCTATTACTTGATTTCACGTAATAGAGATTTTTAAGGAATTATAATTCGAAAATAAAAAAATCAAATGAACTCTGTAATAAGGAATAAGGGAGGAATTGAATTCCAATTCCTGTCAAGTGAACAAGGCATATATGTTGTGACCATGTACTGAAAATTGGTTAGTTTAAGTCCTAACTTATAGACCAATTAATATGGAATTAAGAAATAAGAAGTTATTAACTTAATAAACAACAATATATTATATTTCATTAATTAACTCTAATTATTTAAATACTTGGATATAAGGTGGGTTCACATTGGCTAATAGGCATTACAGGGGAAAATGGGTCCAAGGGAAAAGTAGGCCTAATTTAGTATTAGAACTAAATCTTATTACTATTGTTAATTTATTTAATTACCCATTACTATTGTGAATTATTATTATTACTTGACTCAATTAATTTGAGTAAGCTGGTCCTAGGAGAATCAGTTTAGGTGGGATTGACTCGGTCCAATTAAATTGTAGATTTAGGCTAGTTCAGTCTACATGTCAACAAGATTAATTATTTATCAATCAATCAATTACTTCACTTGTTTAGTTATTATTATTATTAAATGATTTAGTTTCATTTTCATCAACCGTTTAAGGGAATTAGTTTGGGTCGAATGGGTTTGGTCTATGTGGGGGCGGAGATTCGACTGGTACGATTCAAGGATGGATTGATCCAAAAATAAAATATTTTGTTATTTTATTATTTAATCAATTATTTTTATTAACATTATTCTCTACCATCTCCTAGTCGGTATTATTTTATTCAGTAGCACATTTGTCACAAGTTCAACCCTGTATGGAAGATCAAACAAGACAAGTCCAAGTGTTTGATTTAAAAATTCTGATCAAATTGTGGAGTTTATGCATCTTAATGGGGATTTGTTAACCCCCTGTAGTTTTTTCATTCCGCTTGATATTGAGTTTGATTCTGTTTGTGTATATGGTAGCTTGGTCAAGGTGGTGGAGCATGGTAGATTATTGATGGATGTTCAGTGGTTGATAAGTGGTTTTTACCTAGGTGGCTTAACCGTAATGATGATGTATATTTTTGATAAACCATGCAAGCTCTTATAAGAAGTTCAAAGACGAGGGTAGAAATATTTTTAATAAATATGAAAAAAAAAACTACTTGCTTTCGCTGAACAAACCCAACAATGCAAGATGCGTGAAAAATTATAAAGAAAACTATTTATTAGGATTTATCAAAATAAAGTCAAAACGGAAAATATACGTAAAATAAAATTGTACTAATATATAAAAAAAAATTCCAAAAATAGAAGAAGTTGTGGACAAATATAAAATAATTAAAACAAAAAAATTTTAATAATTTTTTTTGATGATATCATAAATATGAAATGCAAGTTATTATAAGAATAGCATGCTAAATATAAAATTTATAAAAAAATCCACAAAATTGCCAAAATTTGTTAAAGAAACATTGACATAAACAAAATGAAGAATAAGGATGAAAAAAATATCTGAAAATAAAAAATTAAAAACTAAAAAGTATATATAATATTTAGAAAATAATAACAATAATTTCTAAAACATTCACATTATTGCAATAAAAGAAAAACATAAAAGTATGTACTCTTTGAAAATTTGGAATCATAGAAAAATATAAAATGGTATTAAATGGAAAAAGAAAATTTGAAAATAAATGAAATTAACTTAATCTATACATGCACATGTTACGGGTGGTTTTCCTAAATTCACTTTTTGCTTTTATACATGTTGGTCTATTGAATGTAGGGCTCATGACCAAGATCTAGTTTACTTTTAGGAATGTTTTATAAGTATTCGAATACATTAAACCTTAATAAGTGGGATAGTTAGATTAGGGTAGATAGGAATGTATATTAACCATTAGATCAGATATCCATGATGGAGGCCTCTTGTACGTAAGGAGGTGATCCTTTCATTTGTAAACCAACCAAAAATACAAGTTTTATTTTTACTTGAGAGACTTCCTCTCTCTCTAACTTCTTTGTCTGAGTGAATGAGATTTTATGTGTTCTAGATAAGAAAGCCAACTTACTTTCTCTTTAGAATGCCGAATAGTTTAAGTACCGCATGTAAGACCTAGTGAGAAATTCTTCATATGATATTTGGTGTTGGAGTAGAATCCTAGAGGAGATGATAGGAACAGGTGCATCTAATGTCCCTTTTGAGTATGCTGGAAGTCTCTTAACTTTAATGATGGATTAAGAACTTACCTTTGAAGGGAAATCCTAAGGAAGTAGAGCCTCGATAAAAGCAAGGGTAGCTAGAGTAGAGTTGGTTACGTTTGATATACTTGATTGAGTTTAAGGTTTTGAGGAAGGCTTGGAGAAGGAGCTCTTAATTTAAATGCCAACAATCTTGAATCGAGTTGTAGGTGACTTGCAAAGAAGGATGTGCCTTCGAAGAGATGAAGAATTCCTTGAGGAAGGAGTTGGAGGATTTAAGGGTCTAGGTCTAATAGCTCTTTAAGATTGAGTATGGACCGAACTATGTTGGGCTATGGAGTGAATGGTTGTTTCTAAGCCCAAAACCTCTAATGGTTCTGAAAATGCCAGGGAAATAGATAACTTTCTTTGGATTCTAGAACAATACTTTGGTGCAATTAGTATTCTAAATGATGCATTAAGACTAAGAGCAACTCCTATGTTTCTTGATGATGTGGCTAACTATGGTAGAGAAGATAGGTTGATGGAGCCAAGTAAGGAGCCAAGGTAATTAGAATGTGAGAGGAATTTAAGGTTGAGTTATGGATTCTGTTATATCCCAGTAATGTTGAGAGGGATGCTCGAGCTAAATTAAGGTGGTTAGAGCATAAGGTATCCATAAGAGATAATGTGTAGGAATCCTCAGAATTATTATTGGAGATTCTTGATATGAGTGATAGGGATGCTATGTTTGCTTTTTGTGATGGCTTATAGGGATGAAGCCAAATAGAGTTAGAAAGGCAAAGAATCTAGACCTTAGCTTAAGTTATGGCTACTGTTGAAAGCTTTGTAGAGTTCAGGTTAAGTGAATAACTACAGAGGGAAGCTGATGGATCGTCAACCTCTGGCCATCCCTGTTAACTATAGGAGAATAGTGGATGAATTCCTTAAGAGCTTAACTCAGCCATACCTTGCTCTGTTTGACTCTTAGTGCCGAGGTCGACCAGCCGAGTATCAAAGAAGACTTATCGAGTGTCGAGGCTGAGGACTTCAATGACATAGCATTGCCCTAATCACCAAGATCCCTTTGTGCTGAGGTCGACTTGCCAAATGCCAAGGTTAACCTATCAAGTGCCGAGACTCCTTCACATCGGCTCTTGCTTTTTTAGCCTATTACCACTACTACTACAAGGCAACACTCTTCATTCATCTCGATAATTTTTTCTTTTACCTACCACATCTATAACAATACAAGTCTAGTATGGCTACTTTCCCTAGAGACTTCCTAGTATGAAACTAATATTGACTTGCCACTTATCGTTCTTTCCCTGACACTATACTATTTTCCCCTTTTCATCATTTGTCCTATTTATCCTTTTTTTTTTCTGTATGTACTAAGAAACTCTTTTCCTATATGCCTTTTTATAATTTTCCTTAATTGTAATGTTGTCTTAGGGATTTAATATAAAGTCCTTTTCTTTGTAGCCGCATGATGATGACATACATTCTTTTCAGATATTAAATATACTTATTCTTATGGGGATATTCCTCTCTAAGTACATTTTCTTATACTTTTATCTAATCTCGTGTAATAGCTCAAGATTAGTGACGGGTAGACCTTGACGTTAGCTTATGCGTCATATTAAGTGAAGTGTCAAGTTGTGTTGTATTTGTTGGTGAGTCACATCCTCCAAACAGCTTTATGTATGCTATTGCATTCAGTTTGCCAACCTATCCATTCTATTTTCTTTGATATCTTGAAGGACTCATTTAACTCTTATCTTTTATAGTAAGTCTTAGTGATTACTGAGCTCTTAGGCATATCATATAATTTTGGTATTAGAACTTGAGGTTATGACTAAAACCTGTATAGAATTTGTTCCTACTAGTGTGTTGTTCTATCAAACTCTATTTTTCCTAAGTAGAATAGAGTAAGTTTGTAGTTTATTGTTTGCTCTGTATTTTCTCTATGTGTATGAAAATCTCTTAAGTAGGGGAGTGATCTCTGAAGTTTTGTACCGAGAATGTCGAATTCTAGTGTTCAATAAGAGATTAATGATGCCGAAAGTAATGCTCATGGTCGTGATCGTATTACTCAACAAACACCACGAACTACTAATAAGCAGATACAAGACTTTGCTACTATTATGGCCAATCTAATTATCTCAATATAAAGAGTCACAGAGACTAGGTTGCAAGAGAGAGTTATCGTTCAACAGGGCCAAGAAATCAAAGATAGTCCAAGAAGAAAGATGGATGAACAAATAGCCCTAGAGCCAATTCATATGAACCAATCTCCATCTCGACATGCCAATAGAGTTGCAAGAAGGAGACTTGAGTTGGATGAAGTCAAGGAGTATGATGAGGAAGAGCAATACGATGGTATTGAAGACCGTCACCTGAGAACTTCTAGAGGAGTCGAGCATCTCAAAGTACATATTCCTAGCTTTAATGGGTTTAGTAGTGCTAATGACAACTTAGACCGTGAGAAAAAGATAAAAAATATACTTGACTTCTATGACTATGAGGATACTGTTTGTATTAGAGTAACTACACTAGAGTTTTCTCGATATATAGCAATGTGGTGGAAAAAGTTATAGAATGTGTGCCAGAGAGTACAATGCAAGATTCGAACGTGGAATGAAATTAAGAGAGCTTTGGGAAACATATTTGTTCGAGAATACTATGAACAAAACACCTTGCGACGCCTCTAGGATTTGAGGTAAGGCAGTAAGTCAGTAGATGAGTATGTCCAGGAATTCTAATTGTTAATGATCCGATGTGATGTCCATGAACTCGAAACCCTAACCATAACTTTATTCATTTTTGGGCTCAGGACTGAAATTGATCTTATTGTGGAATTATAGACTTGGGACTTTAAATAAAGCTATCTAAGTGGCATAAAGGGTAGAAAGGCAAAAGCAGAGCTAGATTAGTTGACTCGGACTGCTAAGCAAAAGTGGCATGCCGAGCTGACTAGGGTACAATCGAGTACTAAATAGTTCCGAGGTGGACTGCCAAAAATAGGT
The DNA here is from genome assembly GCA_024138005.1 of Lumnitzera racemosa. Classification (NCBI taxonomy): domain Eukaryota; kingdom Viridiplantae; phylum Streptophyta; class Magnoliopsida; order Myrtales; family Combretaceae; genus Lumnitzera; species Lumnitzera racemosa. Next base: position 38,983,215 of record JAMXBC010000011.1, on the reverse strand, counting down.
GTCGAACTGACTTGAAGAAGGCCGAGGAGTTTGAGATTTGAAGAGACTAAGTATCGAGCCTGGTTTTTTTTCTTCTCAGTTTTTGTAAATTAAATTTCTCTAAATCGATTAGTATTAAACCTATCAATTTAATACTGATTCTTGATTAAAGAAAATTGATTTTTATTTTGAAAATGTATGGGAGTTACCACCTGATCAGAGTCAGGAAAAAAGAATTAAGTTAGAACCAATTAGGTGAATTAGTTATAACTTAGCTACTAATTTATCAATTAAACCAATTTTATAAAAATAGTTTTAGAAATCAGAGATCTGGATGTAGGGGTTAGGTATTTTAAACTCTTACGAGTACCATTAACTTTCTAATTTTAATCTTAATCATAAAATTCATCTTCTAATTCTATAAAATGGAACTCAGTTATTGCTTAATCGAATTGGACTACTTCAGTAATTTAAACTAAATAAAAAAGATAGTTTTTTTTTTTTTTTACCATTGGTTCGTAAGTGCTTACATAATCAGTATTCGAGATCATACGTACGTAATTCTTTTTGTAAGACTTTAGTAGGTTGGGTTTGTTTTAATTTAAAAATACGCCAAATTTTCGTTTTTAACTTAACTTGGTTTATTTAAGGAAATTTCTAAAAAAGGGTTATAAATTGGAATTTTTATCTTTTGAAAAATTCTAAAGTGCCCTAATTTTGACAAAAAGTCCAATTATTTTTATTTATTTTGAAAAACCCGATTTTTCTAAGTGTTAAAAATTATTTTTATTCATTAAATTATTTATTTTTATTTTTATTATATTATCTTATTCATTTATTACTTATTTTATTTTATCTATTCTATTCTTTTTTTTTTATATTTACATTCAAAAATGAAATAAATAACTAAAAAGATAAATAAATAAAAAATATATAAGAGTCTAACCAGTATTATGCATGCTGGTCATGGTGGATTTGGACTAGGGGCGTGAGTCGGATCTAAGCATGGGTTAAACAGGCTTTGGGCTGGATTCGAGTTGATTTAGACGGGTTGAGCTGCTATATTTGGATCAGATTCGAGTCTTTTCTTCAATAGCAGTATTGTGGTTGGTTTAGGGTAATTTAGGTGTCAAATTGAAGTGGTGAAAAGGTTTTTATATGTTTTGGAATGGGAGGGGGAGGGGGGTATGGGGTAGGCTAAGTGCCTTGGCCAATAGAGGCGGTTTAGGGTGGTTGTTGGAATGGATGGTGGTAGTAGTACAGTTGCTTGTTGTGTGGTAGCTACTGGGGTTAGTTGTAGGTTGGGTCTTAGGTTTTAGGGTGTGGTAAGGTGTGTAGAGGTGTTGGTTTGACTTAATGTAGAGGTCAACATGGTATTATGAGCTTAGGGTTGCAGTGGACTAGGGTTTGGTGGTGGCAGCTATGGAAATGATGCTAGGAGGCATGGAGGGGGTTGGTTGAAGTTGGGTTGGAGAGCTAGGAGGTTAAGGGAGCTTGATGAGTGGTCAGTTTCACTCGAGCTTAAGTAGAGAGAGAGAGCCGATGAGTGAGAGAAGTGATAAAAAATGAGAGAGTGTGTGTTTGTAAGTGAATCCGATGCTCGTGTGTGATTGTGTGTGTTATAAAACAAACCTAATACCCCTATTTATACACTAAATCAACTTAGAAAACAAGGAAAGCTAAAATCAGATTTGAATGAAAATTCTAGAATTTCAGTTTTTTTTTTTTCGACTTTCAACTACCGAATTGAATACGCATTTGATCGAATCTAAATAAGAATTTGGTCACCATTAAAACTAGGCCATGTCTATTTTGTTAATCTACCACTAAATGGCATGTTAAGTGTGGAAAATGTGCAAAAAAAAGAGTCCAAAGTGAGGGGTATGGGTTTGTTTTATTGGGGAAAGTGGAGGAAAATCAGGAAAAGAGAAAGGAAATGGTGAAAAAGTGGCTGATGTTGCACCATGTTAACTACGTCGTCCAGTCACGATGGGCTACGTGTCCTCATGCAACATGTGGCAGCTGATACGATAATGGGTAGCTGACATAGCATGCTACTAGCGCTACGTCAATGTCGTCTAATTTGAGGCTACTATGTATCATGACACATGGCATAGTGAAATCTTGACGCGTAACAGTGGTAGTGTGTTAGCTGAAAAAATAAAAAAGGCTTTCCCTACCTTTGCTAAGATTCGAATCCTTAATCTTCAAGTTATACTCAATGCCATGCTCATGTGCTTATCCGTTAAACTGTTGGCCTATGTCTTATCCATATGTGTAATGCACATATAGGCTAGGTCAATCTGAGCTAGATTTAAATCTACGCCTAGGTTCAATGGTCTTTTCCTTAAATTTATTTATATTGAGAAATCTATTTTATTAAACTTTTTTAAAAATTCTAAAATTCCATATTTTGTCAGTTTTTTCTATTTTTTGTGACATTTCAATTTTTTTTTGTTTTCTGCTTTTTTTTTGTTTTGTAAATTTCTTATTTTTTTTGCTTTTTCCTATTTTTCTACCTTTTGTATTTTTCTAAACTTATTATTTTTTTTTATAAATTTCTTATTTTTTGGATTTTCTATTTTATTTTTGTATTTTTCTTAACTTAGGACCCCTTATCCTAATAAAATAAAGGGAGCAAAAATTAGATATCTACACTAAGGACATAAGTCAGGGAGGAAGACCCGAGATATTAAATGTTTCAAATGTCTTGGTTATGGACACGTGGCTAGTTAGTGTCCGAATCGACGTGTCATGACGATTAAGGGAGATAAGCCCGATTCAAAGTGGAGAGTGTTAGTAAAGGAGAGGAAGAAGTGGGAGCTAGCCATCAGGAAGACTCCGATGCTTGAACACTACTTGAAATAGGAACCAAGTACTGTTTTGTTGTCCGTCGATCTCTTAGTATTTTTGTGGCCAATGAGAATGAACAAAGGGATAACCTCTTCCATACGAACTACCGAGTGAATAGTAGCCTATGTGCCTTAATTATCGATGGGGGAAGCTATACTAATGTCATAGTACAAAGGATAGTCAAGGTGATGAAGTTGTCGTCCCACCCGTACCCTGGATTGTATTAGATTCATTGGCTGAATGAGAAGAAAGGTTTATTCGTTGCTGAGTAGGTTGAAGTAAGTGTTATGTGATGTTCTTCCTATATGGGCTTCGCACATCTTACTTGGCCAACCCTGGTTATTTGATTTGAGGGTGTTGCACGATGGGTATAGGAATACCTGCATGTTTTAAAAGGACAGGAAGAAAGCTATATTGACCCCTATGAACCCTAAGGAAGTGGAAGAGTCACAAGACAAGATTGCCCGATCACTTTAGTAGAAGACCTTAGTGATTTCCCGTGCCCATTTTTCTTGAGAAGTCAAGGTAAAAAGGTGTGTGCTCCCATTAGTCAAGAAACTCTTAGAGTTGAGAGAAGCCGAAAACTTACCTACCGAAGTGTAGATACTACTATAAAAATAGGCTGACCTATTTCCTATTGAGATGTCAAGAGGATTACTACCCTTGAGAGGTATTGAACATTGCATTGATCTTTAGCCTGGAGTTATTCTACCAAATTAACCTACCTACAGGCTCAATCCTAAGTAGGCAGCTGAGCTGAAGCAACAAGTAGCCTAGTTAATGGATCACGGATATGTTTGAGAAAGCATGAGCCCCTGTGCCGTGCCAACTATATTAGTACCAAAGAAAGATAGATCGTAGAGAATGTGCATTGACAACCGAGTTATCAATAAAATTACTATTAAATACCGATATCTAATCCCACAACTTGATGATATGCTTGATGAGTTACATGGTGCTAGCATCTTTTCAAAAATTGATTTGAAAAGTGGCTATCATCAGATATGAATGAGGTCGGGAGATGAATGAAAAATAACATTCAAGATAAGAGATGGTCTATTTGAGTGGCTAGTGATGCTATTTGTTTGACAAACATATTAAGCACTTTTATGCAACTCATGAATCATATCTTAAGAACACTGATTGATAAATTTGTTATGGTGTATTTCAATGACATTCTGGTCTACAGTACCGATGTCATCTCTCATGTTAGGAATTTAAGATCTGTGTTTGATATTCTTCGAGCTGAGAGATTATTCAATAACTTGAAGAAATGTGTGTTTTGCTAAAGTGAGGTTGTTTTCCTTGGATATGTTGTTTCAGAGGGAGGAATCCGAGTCGATGACAAGAAGGTCAGAGCTATTCTTAAGTGGTTGATGTCGACTAATGCTACTGAAGTCAGAAGTTTTCATGGTTTAGCTTTGTTCTATCGAAGATTCATTCAGAACTTTAGTTCCATAACTATGCCATTAACCGAATTGACTAAGAAGAACTTTAGAAAACCTTTGAAGATATAAAGTCCAGGTTGACATTGGCCCCAGTACTCACCCTACTAGATTTCGAGAAGGTGCTTAAAGTAGAATATAATGTATCTGAAGTCGGCATTGGTGCTATCTTTATGTAGGAGCACTAACCAATTGCCTATTTTAGCAAGAAACTTAGAGGAGTTGCCCTAAATTATTCAACATATGACAGGGAATTCTATGCCCTTATCCGAACTCTATAAAACTAGAAATACTACTTGCTATCGAGATAATTCATCATCTACTTAGATCATGAATCTCTCAAACACTTCCAAGGGCAACAAAAACTTTCTCGACGTCATGCCAAATAGGTTGAGTTCTTAAAGTCATTTTGCTATGTCATCTAGTATAAGAAGGGCAGTACCAATACTGTAGCTAACACTCTTTCTCATCATCTTGCCCTCATTATGGCAATGCAAACCAAGGTACTTGGATTTGGTACCCTGATTGATTAATATGAGCATGATTCGTATTTTGGGCCATTAGTGGCCAAGTGTAACATTAGAGGAGCTGTAGCTGGGTTTTATTTAAGCCAAGGGTTTCTAATGAAGGGTAAACAAGTTTATGTGTTGAGTGGTTAGATTGGAGAACTACTTATCTAAGAAGCTCATGTTAGAGGCTTAGCTGACCATTTTAGAGAAAAGAGAACGACTAAAATGTTGATAGAACACTTCTTTTAGCCTAGGATGATGAAGAATATGCATTGAATTCTTGAGAGATGTGAGGTATGTAAACATGTAAAGGGGAGAAAAGAATCGTATGGAGAGTACACACCTCTACTCATACCTGAGTGGCCATCGACTAACATAAGCATGGATTTTATACTTGGCTTACCTCGAACTTCGAGAAGACATGACTCTATTATGGTGGTGGTCGATCGATTTAGCAAGATAAGCCACTTCATCCCTTGCTACTGAACCAATGATGTTTTATTTATTGCTAACTTCTTTTTGTAGGAGATCGTATGGTTGCATGGAGTACCAAGAGGTACTATATCTAATCGTGATTTAAAGTTCACTGGCTTCTTCTAGAGAACCTTATGGAAGAAGCTTGGCACTAAGTTCATGTTCAGTACTTCTTGCTACCCACGAATAGACGGCCAAACCGAAGTTGCAAACAAGACAGTTAATAACCTCCTACGAGCTGTTGTTGGGAAGAATTTATATGATTGGGATCTATGCTTACCTGTCATTAAGTTCGCTTACAAATGCTTAGCTCATAGCTCGATAAGAAGGTCACCATTTGAGATCATCTATGGACTTAACTTGAACTTATCCTTGGATCTAGTTATTAGCTCGATCACTCAAAGGGAAAGTCAATCTAGCCTGTAGCGTGCCAAGGAGTTCCAAAAGTTGCATCAAAAGGTTGCTAAATAATTGGTTCAGATTGTGGCCCAACAAAGAGAATAAAGATACCGAGGGAGGAGGCGAGTCGTTTACAGTCCCAAAGACCTTGTTTGGATGCATCTCAATAAGGAGTGTTTCCTTAGGAAAAGGATGTACAAGTATCTCTATGGTCAAAGGGACCTTTTAGGATCCTTAGGCATATCAATGACAATGTATATGAGCTTGAGTTACCTAAAGGATACAGTATATTTGCTACTTTCAATGTCGTTGACCCGATGCCTTATGTACTTAACAAAGAAGAGAACCAAGATTTGAGGGAAAATCTTAAACAACCTTGTGGAACTGATAGACTGTCGACCTCTAGCCTTCTTACTTGCATGTGCTTCCGAGGCCTTTAGTCACTAATTAGAAGAATTCTCTTTAGTCAACCTATCGAAGATGAGGCGTAATACATAGGAGAATGGTGGATGAATTCCTTAAGAGCTCAGCTCAGCTCCGCCATACCCTGCTCTATTCGACTCCCAATGTTAATGCCAACTAGTCGAGTGTTGAAGATGACTTACCAAGTGCAAAAGCCAACCTGTAGAGTGTCGAGGCTAAGGACTTCAATCATACAGTATTTCCCTAATCACTGGGACCCCCTTGTACTAAGGTCGACCTGCTAAGTATCGAGGCCCCTTTGTATCGGCTCTTACTCTTTCAGCCTATTACAACAACTACTACTACTACTACATGATGACACTCTTTATTCACCTTGACAATTTTTGATACTACCCACCACATCTGCAATAACACGAGTCTAGCATAATTACTTTCCCTATAGACTTCCTAGTACAGAACTAATATCGAGTTGCCACTTATCCTTTTTTCCTTAGTACTGTACTATTTTCCCCTTTTTGTCATTTATCTTATTTACCCTTTTTTTTTATGTACTAGGAAACTCTTTCCTTGTATGCCTTATTGTAATTTTCCTTAATTGTAATGTTGTCCTAGGGACTTATTATAAATAGTTCCTTTTCTTTCTGCCGTATGATGATGACATACATTCTTTTCAAATATTTAATATATTTGTTCTTGTGGGAATATTCCTCTGCAAGCACATTTTCTTACACTCATATCTAATCTTGCTGAGTAACTTAAGATTAGTAGCGGGTAGACTTTGATGTTAGTTTATGCGTCATATCAAGTGAAGTGTCAAGTTGTATTGTGTTCATTGGTAAGTCACATCTTCCGAACAGCTTCATGTAAGCTACAAATTCAGTTTGCCAACCTATCCATTTTAGTTTCTTCAATATCTCGATGGACCCATTTGACTCCTATCTCCTACAGTAAGTCTTAGCGATTACAAAGCTGCTAGTCACATCAGAAGCAATGGAGAGTAACCGTGGAAGAGATGGGGGAGTAAAGGAAGGAAAGAATATAAGCCTTAAAAGAAGAGATAGAAACTCAACCCAGAAGGATGAGCCTCTAATGGAAGAAAATGGATATCCTAAGAGGAAACCATCTTGTTTCATCTGTAGAGGGGCACATAAGTCAAGAGATTGTCCCATTTGAAAAAAATTGGTAGCCTTAATTACAGGAAAAGAAGAAAAAGAGGCCTAATTGAACCATAAGGTTGGAATATTGAAGTGGTTGGGTTCATGCAAAGTGAGCCCATTGAGGAATTTAGAATTTAAGGAATCTAGAAGCCTAATATATGCTAAGGCAATTGTTACGGGCCGACAAATGAATTATTTAGTGGAGATTAGGGTAATGGGTCTCCTCATCTCTAGAGAAGTAGTTGGCAAATTGGGCCTCGAGGTTAAAGGGAGCAAAGGAAGACTAAAGACTATCAATTCCAAGAAAGTCCCTACAAGTTGGGCCAATGGAAAGGAAAGCTAAAGCTAGAGATGATCCCCTTAGATGACTACAAACTGGTCATTAGCATGAACTTCTTTGACTAAGTATGCGTTCAAATTGCCCCATCAACAAACTGCATCATGACCATGAATGAGGGACAATAATGTATGGTTCCAGCAAGTCGTAACTCTATCGTGCCCAAAAGCTTTTATGTTCTATATAGGATACTGATGAACCAAGCGAAAAGAATGTCATAACTAAGAGATCAAAGAAAGTAGAACTAAAGTCATGTGAGGCACCCAAGATGAATTCTTAGCCTAAGGAGAGGCCCAAACCTTAACCACCTAGGGGAGAGGTAGGACTAAAGCAAAAAGAGCCTTTAAGGGTAAAGGAAAGTACTTTGGTCCAAGGAACAAGAGACCTAGGACTTGGGGAAATACTTGAGCTAATTAAGGAAGGTTTGGCTAAAGATCCTCAAGTCAAGATGGTGTTGGAGCAGGGAGGCTAGACTAAGAAATAATTTATGGAGGATAGGCTACTTTACGGAAAGGGAGGAAAGGTACATGTCCTACACCATTAGGACCTTTGGATGAAAACATTAGAGAGGCATCACAACCCAAATGATTAGAGTCACCTAGATGTCTATCAAACACTAGCTAAAGTAGATGATAAGTTCCATTGGTCGAAAATGTAAAAGGACATGGAAGCCTTTGTAGAGACTTGTGCATTAAGTAATATTGAGAGGTAAGAGACCCTAGTGGTAATAAGAAGGAAACTTACTAAGGTATAAGGCAAGAAGAAAAACAGAGAAGATCCAACAAAGGCATCTAATGCGAGAGCTAGGACAAGCATCTTATTTAGAGTGCTTAATGAAATGGAAGGGTTTACCCTTAAGTCAAGCAACATGGGAGAATACCATGGATCGTGCTCACTTTGGACATACAATAGAGGAGTTCTCTAGGAGAGAAAGGTGATGGGGACATTGATGGTTTAGGTGAGAGAGAATGTCACGTAATGTTTCTTTAAACCCATTTTTTGCTTTTATACATGTATGTAGAGGTTCATTATATGTAAGGCCCACAACTAAGGCTTAGTCCACTCTTGGTAATGTTCTAGAAATGTCCAAATACATTAAGTATTGGTAGGTAGGGGTAATTGGATTAGGGTAGGTAGGAATGTATAATAACCAATAGATTGAATAGATTTAGGCCATCTGTTAATGCAGACCTCTTGTACATGTGGGGATGACCCCTTCATTTATAAACCATCTACAAAGACAATTTCTATTCTTACTTGAGTAGCTTTCTCTCTCTAACTTCTCTCTTTAAGTGGGTGTGATCATGTATGTTTTAGATAGGAAGGCTGACTTAGCTTCCCTTTAGAGTATGGGAGAGTCTAAGTGTCGCATATGAAAGCCAATGACAAACTCTACATGTGACACACATACATATTTAAGTATATCAAATTTTAAGAGTAAATGTTAACAACACTGTCACCTTATTTGTTTCTAAAGGGTATAAAAAATATATTTCATTAGTTAGATTTTTTTTTTTTTTAAAACCAAATAAAGTAAAAGGTAAATAAGTTTAAATTTATAAAGTTTATTACTTATTTTATTTTATAAGAAGTTGATATATGTACTTATGTTATTTTTATCATTTTGGTATGTTATTTTAGTGAATATATAAAATCCTTAAAAAATAAAAAATAAAAAATAGGTTTAGCTGCCAATTTAGAGTTGCTAGTAGGGATGGAAGGTGGGGGTTGTGGTGGTGTGGAGCGGTACCAAAGGGGTTCTGGGTCCCCAATCCAATAATATTCTTTACATATTATTAACATGTAACATCTACAATGTCTACTGTATCTTAGTTTAGTTTATGAACATTAGGGGTGAGTAGATATAGGGTGAGTAGATATAGGGTGAATAAAGTATGGGATCTTACCGTATCTTACCCTGTAGGTATAGGTTCCAAAATTTTTGGAACTAGAACTTGCCTTGCATTATTTTGAAACTGTCCTGTACCCTGTAAAATCTACAAGGTATAGGATATCTTGTGAAACCTATAATTTTTTTAAATCTTCCTTATAAGTTTCAAACATAGGCACTTTTTTTAACTTTCTTATAAATTCCAAACTAGTTTACATAAAGTTACATAACGTAAGTTCATTTTCTCAAATATATAAACTAAGAATTGAGATATTTTATAGTTTTCACTAAACTAGGGACTTAGTAAAATAGGAAAATAAGAGATTGACTTAAGAGACATAAAGTATTAGCTTAAGGTTTTATTATGGGTTAGACATTTTTTGTTATTTTTTTAAGGGTAAAAAAATGCTAAAGTATTATATTTTTATTTATTAATATTGTTCAATTATTATTATAAGGTGGGTACATGGTGCAACATAGGGTATCTTGGAACCTGTACCTTGTAAACTTTAGAGTATTAAGTTCCTAGGTGGGTATAGAGTACCTTAACTTAGTGGTGGGCACTGGGCCGAACCGACCCTGAACTATCGGTTCACAGGTTGATAACATAGTGAACTGTAATTAGCTCGTGAGCCGACGATTCAAAGTCTGTTCAATGGGCCTGCTGGTTTAAGGGCCTATTCGAGGCGCTTGAACTGATTTTTTTCCCCTTTTCTCAAATTTTTTCCCTCCTTTGCATAATTTTTCTCTCTTTTTCCTTATCGATCCTTCAATCTTTTTTTTTTCTTTCATCCTTCCATGAAGTATATATTAAAAACGAACTAAAATTAAAATATAGAAAAGTTTCTTATAGTATGGATAACTAATCCGATCGAGTAGAGTGAAGTGGTCAAAGGGAAAATATTTTTTACTGTATTTTACAGTCACCTAAAAGGTACTTACATATCCGCTAATTGGAATTAGACCACCGTAGTTCAGTTTGGATTTTTAGAAAACCTTTAGTTTGTTGGTCAATTTTATATTCTGCAAAAAGAATCCAAGTGTATGTGATTATCTAATTTAATTTTTTTTAAGGAAAATAATTTTACTTGGTCATAATTTTGAAAACCTAATACTAAATCACCACTTTTGGGAAAACCATGCTATTTAATTTTTTTGAATAATTAGGAAAAAATATTTTTCTACATGATAAAACTTTTTTGGAAATGATGAAAACAAAACTTACTATGTCTCCTATTGAGGTAATTGTAAATGTTTGTGACCAATAGTAGAATCTATAGCTAAACTTGGGCTTCCATAAGAACGGTTCCAATTATTGAAGTAATCATCCTTCTCACTTGATGTCCCGTATAGTTCTTGTCATCTGCAAGTCATATTGTAACAATCTTTTGTGCAAGAATTTGCCTCAACATTAACAGTAGATAGGGATGATCAGTGTTTGTCGATGATCAAGCCTGTTGTACTAAACGCTCGCTCAATGGCGATGGTTGAAGCTGGAGCAACGAGTACTTCACAAGCGATGTGAGATAGAAGTGGGTAGCCCCTTTTGTGCCTTTGCTATCACTCTAAAATATCGAAGTTCTTGATGAAGATATTCTCAGAAAAGTTGAAATTCATATTGGTATAGTGCTGCATCTCAGACATTGGACTATTAAACCGTTGCCTTTTTAATTTTTACACTAGTAACTACTCACCCATAAATGAGTAATGCTACTCCTTAGTGGGTGGTGAAGGAGAAACTGATGACTAGCTATTGTATTGACTTTGGTAGTGGTTGAGCATCTCCCTTATGACGGCCGTTGCTACTGACACTTCTTACTGTACTTGTAAGCTATATATGTCTTAGGAATCTGTTAGATCTTAAATGTAACCATAATAAGTTTTTAAATACATTAGTAATAATTTCGCTTTACAACGAAGATCTAGAATAGTTGCTACAAGATAAATACGAGAAATGTCTTTATAATAAATTAACTACTTCAATGTCATATTGTATACACATAGGTGTAGGTTTGGGACCTTATGGGCCTGAAGTAGCATGCCAAGTATATTGGCGACTGACATAACAAACAAGTGAATACTGGGCCTATAAATTTATGAGAAAGTCTTAGTACTATTGTGGAAAATTTTCAAAACTTTTAGCAACTGGATACAAATATCTCAATTATTAGGGAAAATGTCAACTTCTTGTATGTTGTACATTGTGAAGTCACACAGCAGTTCGCTATAAGGAATTCTACTATGCAACAACTCGTAACTCGAGTTCCAACAGTGTTGCACATCCATCTTAAACTTTCGAGGCCTCTTCTCGCACTCTATGTAGAAGTCCCTCTACTTTTTGTGAAGAGACAGCCTCTCTGTTATTGTCTTAATGATGTTTTTTATTAGAGCTTTACTATTGTGCAAAGTTGTAATGTCATCCTTGACACACAAGTTAAGAATATGACATGTACAATGTTTGTGGAAAGCTCCCCTTAATGTTGGTTGATAGTAATTTTGCAAATTAGATATTGATGCAGTATTGGCACTTGCATTATCAAAACCAATAGAAAAATTTTTCCTCATTAAGCTATACTCATTTAGGATTTTTCTAATAATTTTATAAATATTTTACACCATGTGTCGTTAGTTAAATATCCTTAAAACTAATAGTCGTTTATTAAGTTGCCAATTATCATTTATCTAGTGAATAGTAACACCTATATAAGAATTATTACAAAAAGGATTTGTCCATATGTCTACATATATGGATACATGCATATTGAGGGAAGCGAACTTACCCGTGAGCTCCCTCTTACTTTTATGGTAGAGCTTGTACATGGCTTGGGTTAACATTCTACAACTAAGTTGTTGCAAGTTGGGGTTGAACGTCTCCCACTCATATCGACTCTGTCACTCTGATGCATCCGCATTGAATGACAGATGCATGTTCACCAGGTATTGTGCCAGGTTATACTTATGCCTCTTTTCACCATACCTCATTAGCAGTTGACCAAATGAACCACCGCTTCGGGTAATTTGTTACTGCATATTATCTATTCCCACCTCCCTAGGATGCTTCGATCTCAAGTACCTGTTAAGGGTACTATATCCTTCTCCTATTTTCCATGAGTAACTCGTATTGTAGTAATTGTAGAATGCCTTCGAGTTCCTCCTTTCGTCTATACTTTTACGAAAATGCGTCATAAAAATATTAGACTTTCTAAGTTTAGGAGGCTTACCTAAGTCGGATGGTCTTGAATTGCCGGGCCCATATTATCCCATATGTTGCTTTTCTGTTTTAGGAATAATTTCTATCTTGTCCCCTTCATTCTTTAACATGTTTGTAGGGCAACTCATCTATGGGGGTTTAAATCCTACGAGTCATGTAGGGATTCTTATATGAGGAGGTTTGAATTTAGTAAGATGTTTAGGGATACTTATACGTAGAGGTTCAAAATTGGGAGGTGGCGTACCCCAATAACTCATGCATTGATGTTTAACGTCAAAGACAGGAGGTGGTGTACTGCGATTACACATGCGATGAGGTTCTACATCGAAGCCTAGAGGTGGTGTAACTTGTTCTTCTACATTCTCTACCACATCATATGCCTTCTACTTATTTAGGTTGTACTCGTTATCAAGATATGCCTGAATGTTCTCGAATTGTTATGGCTCAGATGATGTATTGAAACTTTCAGTACCCTTACCTTTACTTTTCCTACTAGATGATGAGTCGTGTTTTTTACTAGAGAAAGTATGATGCAAAAATCTTTTCATGGATGCTAGTATTTTTCTCTCTTATTTATTACAATAAAGATTTATGAATGACAGACATAAATAATATGTGAGATAAAATAAAGCGGAAATTATATCGTAGATATGTATATATTAGTGTTATTTGCTAATACAAAAGGTTTAGTGCAATGGAATGGAGAATTATGTACAGATAGTAGTGGTTAGTAGAAGTAAATATCTCTGTGACAACATTTCGCAATTGAAAAAAATTGAAGTTAGAATGGTTGGAGTTGAAGAGATTTAATTAGTTTGTGGAGTAATAGGTGTTGTATATTGGAAGTTGCAATTTATAAGAACTAAGGAATGTGTCAATACTTCATTTGAATTTTGAAAATTCAAAACTTTAAACGTTTCAGCATTGAAAATTTAGAATTTTGCAATTCAAAATTTGAATTACATGCGTTGAAAGTAAAAAATGCAAGGTTAGGGGTAGGGGGTGGGTAGTATCGGTATAAAAGGACTGGACCCTTTTTTATTTTTTATTTTTAATGTTCGACGGTTTAAGGACTTGCCGAGTCAATTTCGAGCCAGTTTATAATTTGAAATTGGCCCTTGCTCGAGTCTAGCTTAAATTGATACTCATATCTTACTCTAGGAAAGCAAATTCTAAAAAATTGCTATTCGAAATCTATCTTTTGAACCTTAATACCTACTCGAAATCTACCCAGTTGAGTAGGATTCAGGTGAGTACTCTGTGTGACAGGGTTATCCACTCACCCCTGATGAACACTACTCAATAAATCAAAACACAACTCTAGAAGGCCCAAAACAAGAAAAACCAAAAGATGATTAAAAAAAGAAAGGCAAAATTCCTTAGCACGAGGAATAATTTCCTCCTTCCATTATGTACTTAATCCATATTGTATTTCTTGTCCAATATTTCTATAATGCTTGTTCAAAAGCTAATAATCTAAAGTATTTTGATATACTAGTCTTTTTCCTAAAACGCAAAAGGTATGCTAAGGGAAGAGAAAAAAAGAAAAATTATCATTCACCTTGTACTATATATATATATATATATATATTTTCAAATTGAATCCTTCGCATTTTGACTTTTATGTCCACCAATGATTGTTTTACCAAGCCACAAGGATCCATATCAGCTCGACAAATATTTTGTTTGCCGATAAAAAGGATTAACTTTCACATAATCCTTAATGGATATTGTGGGAAGGACTTCATTTAGTTGCTTTGAAATGGTAAATGACTCAAATTGACAAGTTAATGGATGAAGAATTAAAAATGGTGGAGAACTCAATCATAAAAATAAAAGTTAAAAGACAATAGACTGGAATAGAAAAGTATCTAAATGTAAAAAACCAGCTGTGTATTTTTAACCTTTATTATTTAGAACTGGCCAAGAAGAACCCTTATATTCTTTAGAGGTTATGTATTTTCTTGTTATATAAATTTAATAGCTCTTTAGAGGACATTGACTAAAGGTGACCAAATTCTTATAAGACGAAATAGTCCATATTATTAAATTGTCTTCAGAAAATTTCGACCAATTTTTTTACTAACCTATCGTAATTAAAATAATAAACCTTACGTTGGCAATAAAATACAGAAAAAACTATAGTCTAGTGCCTCGTACTATTGTTTGTACGGAAAGTCTACCGACCTTTCGAGATTTCCCAGATATTAGAGTTTATATGGGGGGAGAAGAAAAGATTGATAGATATTTCAAACAACGTATATACGCGTCATATAACTCTACCCACTCCCTTCCAAATATTACATTCCCGCGTCCATCCCCGGTTATCGGTCTACCGTATTCGTTCTATTGTTTCTACTGAAAGTCTACCAACCTTTTGAGATTTCCCGATGGAAATCAACATATTAGGAGTTTATATAGAGAGAGAAAAGATTGATAGATATAAGATGAAGTGTACTGTACGTTAAATCCATATAACGTAAACAATTTCATTTCTTATATCATATATTTATATCATCTTATGCATAAGTGACAAGTATTATAGTGCATCGGATCCATCCATATCACTACAAAAATATTGGATTTTTTTTAAGGAATTTATAATAGGAAGGAAGTAACTTTCAGAGCCAAACGAATATATTTATATTAATTTAGCTATTGCAGTTATATATCCCTGCAAAAAGTAACAATTAAAATATTTGCATTGCCCAGTTAATAAAAAAAAATTCCTATGACAACCATACATCCCTGTTATTATTGTACACATGAATATTTTGAGAGACAAATAAAGTGTATATATTTTTTTCGGCTAAATTTATATAAAAGTGCACGTATGAAAAATTTAAGGTAGACTTCAACTGTAAATTATTTTTAAATACATATAACAATTTCTTAATAATGTTTAATGAAATGGTGAATACTTAAAAGCCATGGATTAAAACTTTAGTTGATTTGAGTTTGAAATCCTAAATCAGTAGTAGTTTAGCAAAAGTATCTCCTATCTAAACTTTATTTATTGAATTGAGAATATCTAAACTTTATTTATTGAATTGAGAAACCACGAAGAGATAAGTTTTGATAAATATTGAAAAAAATATTATCTCCCCAATCCTGATTCGAGGTTATAATTGTAGCAATGTAAATATCGTTCTTGATCACGTACTTAAGTATCAAATAGATAACAATGGAATATTAACTTTATCTTTTGCTCAAAATTCAAATTTAGAACCATTAAATAATCCCTAATTTTTTACTTATATGACAACAAAGAAATGATTAGATATGTTATATACTTTGAAAAGTGTAAAGGAGAATTATATGGAAATTCATTAAATGTAATTGTTAAATAAATTTAAATCATGTTAAATTATGAAAAACTTTTGCTATATCTAAACTATATGTTGGGATTATAAATATATTCTTAATGAATTTAAATTGGATGTATGTTTCTATAAATAAAAAAAAGGGAAAAAAGAGAGAGAATATTCTATTTGTGAGATTGAATTTTTTTTTTGGTTATTGGTCATTGTTTAGTTATTTAATAATAAAATCTAATATATTATGAAAACTAATAATATATATAAAATATTATTGTTTATTTGAATTTTTTCATTATAAGTTAATTATGAAAAACTTTTGCTATATTTAAATTATATACCGAGATTATAAATATATTTACGACAAACCTAAATTAGGTGTACTTTTCTATGAATATAAAACAAAAGGGAAAAGAAAAAGAGAGAATATTTTATTTGTGAGATTGAAATTTTTCTTAGTTGTTGGTTATTATTTGGTTATTTAAAAAAAGAGATTATTTTTTGGGGTTTATTTGTGAGATTGAAATTCATTCCACCCGCCACCTTCACCTCCCCCCACCCCCCGCCTTCTCTCTTCTCTTACTAGAAAGTATTTTCGTGAGTTATTATTTCTTGGATTATGTGCAATCAATACATTCTGGGCAAAATTGACAATTTTGATTCTATCCTTCCTTTTCCGTGAATTTATCTCATTCTTATAGTTGTTTTTTTCAAGGTTTGTTTTTAGGTCAGCTTAATAATGAGCTTATAATAAGTCTACTATTTTTCTTTATTCTAATATTCTTCACCCTTTTTTTTAAACATCATGATCTTTTATTTTGTTCTTATGTTCTTTATATTTACTCCTACAACAGGATTTATTGTCACACTTCATTACATATATATTGTCTTCTTTCTACAGGTGGTGAAGGATTCTCAGAGGCAAGAATCTTAAGTAAAAGGACTTTGCCATTCACTTATGTAATCCTCCATTTTCTTTTTCGAATTATGAGCAAATCCAACTGCTAATATATATATATATATATATATATATAATTTTACAAACATATCCAATTTTTTGCGCATAATAATTGGTGATGCAAACTCAAATCTTTATCTTGATTTATTTTGTTACATTCATATGCATCATGGATGCACATCCATTGGTATTTAAAATGTGAATAAAGAAATAATTAAGAAGATGTAAAATAAAAGTTACCTCCAAAATTCGCTCAACTTGAACCAAAACAATGTCTCTCTTAAAGTTTACTTTTACTAGAGTAAGTAAGTATAAGATAGTTAGGATTATCGTCTAGGTTCCGATACTTTACTACCTATACCATACTCTACCTTATGGTATGTAAGAAATCACCTTATATCCAATACCTTGTAAATTGTATAGGGTACATGGTACCTTATAAAGTCTATAGATTTTTCCTTTTATAAATTTCAATATAGCTACTTTTTTCAAAACATAAAACAGACTTACCTCTTTTTCTTTTTCAAAAATAATTGCTCAATTTATTGAATCTTTTAAACTAAGATATTATTCTCCTCTAAGGTAGGTGCATTAGTAAAATCATATTTTGCTTTAGCAATAATATCAAATCTTTTTCTTCAAATATAAAATAAAGAAATTATTTCATTATGGAAAATAAATAATGGATGTATCTTGTAGCTTGTAGATAGCACTAGAGCTAGAAACTTAAAACTAAGATTCCCTTTTTTAAACTTTATTAGATATAAAGATGGAAAGGAAGGGACTTTTGACTAACAAGCATTTAGTTCAGGGTTTCCAATAAGATATGTTTTATTTTATTTTATTTTAATAAGATGATATTCTTTTTTATTTATTAATTTTATTTAATTACTATTAAAGGGTAGGTGTAGGGTATCTTAGAACTAATACTCTATATATTTCAAAGTATAAGGTTTTAAGGTGGGTATAGGGTACGTTAACTTTTATACCTAGACAATATCTTGTGAGAATATGTTCTAGGAAATTACTACTCAGAACCTATTTGTAACCTTAATTATCTACTCAGAATCTACCCGATCGAGCAAAACTTGGGTAGGTACCCTATATGATAAGGTTATCCCCTCAACCCTATTTTTACTCTTGTTAAAAAGTGTAGGAAATATAAAGTATCTAGAGTTACTTTAATATAATTTATGCACATTAAAGTAGAATTATTTTGAACTCTTTTTTTCTTTTTTTCCTTATGCAGGTAACATGTTATTCTGCCCTCTCAGTTAAGCTAGTAAAATTTTTAAACATGTAGCTCAATATATATGCTTTGAAAATGGAAAGAGCCTCTTGAGGTTTTGAAGGATTGTAGACTCTCCACTTAATAGAAGTGATGTATATATTAAAATCACATATCAAATTCAATTCGCATACATTTAGTTTATTCTAATATCTTTATATTGCCTTAACACAGTTGTATATACGTATGCTATCATGCATTTTTAAAATTACCTGTCCATTGTTGTTCTTTTTCTTAAATCATTGGTTGCGTATATAGTTTAATTTAATACTTGCATTATATTTTGAATTTTATCTGTATCTTTATATTTGATTTTTGAACATATAGCATGAGTTTTTGTTTACAATGAAAGTGCCGCATATGAAAAATATAAGGTGATCCTCGAGTGTCGATTACTTTGGAATATATTAACAATTTCTCAATAATATTTAGTGAATAGGTGAATTCTTAAAAGCTACAAACTAAAACCTTATCACAAATATAAGATCGTGCTTCGCTGATTTAATTTGAAATCCCACAAAATCAGTTAGTTCAACAATAGTATCTTCAATGCATATCTAAACTTTATCTATTAAATTTGAAAACCATGAAGAGATAAGTTTTGATAAATATTCTAACACTCATCCAAAGTTATCCCTTAAGCAATGTAAACATCATCCCTTATTTGTGCTTAAATATCAAACAAATAACAGGTAAAGATTGACTTTTTATTTTGCTTCAATTTTGAGTAAGATATAAGGGATTACTTAATGATTTTAAATTTGAATTTCAAGCAAAATGTAAAGTTAATCTTCAGTTGTTATTTGTTTGATATTTAAGCTTAAGATAAGGGATAATGTAATTGTTGCTTCAAGGATAACTTTGGATGAGGGTTGGGAAGATATATCTTTTTTGATATCAATCAAAACATATCTCTTTATGGTTTTCAAATTCAATAGATAAAGTTTAAACACGCTTCAGAAGTACTTCTACTAAACTAATTGATTTTGTGGGATTTCACATTCAAATCAACTAAGAGTGATCTTATATTTGTGATAAGGTTTTAGTTTGTATCTCATAAGAATTCACTCATTCATTAAATATTAATGAGAAATAGTTATATATATGTTGCAAAGTAATTTGCACTCAAGGTCCACCTTATATTTTTCATATGCACACTTTCATATAGACTAGTAAGTGACAATCTGTGATACATGTGCAAAAATTAAATTTAATGACATAGATAAAATTCAAAATATAATACAATTATTAAATCAAACTATATAACCAACAATTGATTTAAGAAAAAGAAGAACAATAATGAATAGGCAATTTTAAAAATGCATGAAAACATATGTATATACAACCGTGTTAAGGGATTATAAAGATATTAAAGTGCGCTAAATACATGCTAATTGAATTTAATTTATGATTTTAATATATACAACTCTTTTATGAAGCGGACGGTCTATAAGCCTTTAAAACCTAAAGAGGGTCTTTCCAGTTTCAAAGCATACACGTTCAAAAACTATACCAACTTGGATTTTAAACTAAGAGGATGGAATAATCTGATGTCTTCATAGAAAAAGAAAAAGAGTTCAAAATAATTCTACTTTAATGTGCATAAATTACTTTACTGAAATTGATGAAAACATTTATTAAAGTAACTCTATATACTTTATATTTCTTGCAATTTTTAACAGCAGTAAAAAGTAAATTGTAAGGAAGGCATTGTTTCGATTTAAGTTGAGTAAACTTTTAGAGTAACTTTTATTTTATATCATCTTAATTATTTCTTTATTCACATTTTAAATACCAATCGATGTTCACCCATGATGCATATTGTCGATACTTCATTTTTACCATTTTTTTTTATTTTTTTGCTAGTTGAGTCAGGTTAATAAACAAAATAAAAAAAAATAAAAAATAGAAAAAACAATCGAGTCAAGTTGAATCATATTGAGTTGAGTTATATCGAGTCAAGTCAAATAATATCAAATCGAGTCGAGTTGTATTATATCGAGTCAAGTCGTATTATATCGAGTCAAGTCGAGTCATATTGTATTGAGTTGTATTGTATCGAGACGAATCGTCTTATATTAAGTTGTATCATATCGAGTCAAATCGTATCGAATTCAATCGTGACATATTGAATTGAATTATATCAAGTTGAGTCAAGTTACATCGGATCGTTTAAAATCAAAATAGATAATAGTGTGTGTTTAATTTAATAAATTATTAAGACATTTGAGAATTGAGTTTTATTAAAATAATTTTGATCCAATCCAATATAAAATAGATTTTTTATTTAAATTATATTGAGCCAGATAAAATTTATAATTTATTAATTGAGTTACATTAAATTATTGGATTAGATTGGGTCCGGCAAATAGAAAGCCCAAGTGGGATTTCTAGAAGCCAGAATGATCTTCATTATATCTTTCGTTTGTTAAAGATCAAAGCCATAATTAAAAGATATGAAAAATTTAGTTGTTAGTTTATAAATAAGGATTTAAAGGTAGAGTTAAATTTAGTTTTTTTTTTTTTTATTCCTACAATTCACGAATTCCTGACGACTTCAATCTAAATTTCTGAAATTCCAATTCATGAAGCCACATCATCACAATTCTATCCGAAATCAATAATCCAAATTCGACTTCAAAAACCTGACATCCTCACAATTCAAAGTGTAATTCCAAAATCCTAACGCTTCATTGAGCCAAAGTCTCTGCACAAATTTCCATTGTCTAGCAACCCAATGCTATAAATCTAAAATTTGAAGCTAGCCATGCATCCAAATCCAAATCCAACGCGATGATTTCTACTGTCTAAAGCTTGACGAAGACGATCCAATTCCAATGTCCGAAGCTTGACGAAGACTAATTTCAACGAAAAATCCATGCTTACAACTGAAGACCAATTTCGACGAAAATTTCGAAGTCTACAATCAAAGACCAATGCAACCAAAATCCAAGCTACGACCATCCAATTTCAAGCCAACGAAACTTCACTCAATTTCACACATAGGCAACATCTAATTCCATAACCAAACGCTACAATACTTGCATGTCCTCGATTGCATGATCTACATTGCGATCACAAGTACAACGAACACTAAGATGGACACAGCAATGATAGGATTGCACGTGACTAGATGATGCATAGGTAAATTTTTATTTTTATTTATTTCTTTGTTTTATTAGTTAGTTTTATTGTTTTTTTAAGTAATCTATTTTTTTTAAGTGCAGGTCTATTATTATTTTCATATTGCATCTTTTTTTTTAAATAATCTTAATCTTTCATAAAATTTAGTTAATTGAAAAATTGCGTTTTTTTTTAATAATAAGATTGTGTTTTTTTTTAAAATATACGTATGTGGTTGAGATTTAGAAAAGATACATATCGAGATACATATCTAACCATATCTTATAGTTCGGATTTAGAAAAGATAATTTCGACAGGTGTGGTTTTAAAAATAAAAAAATCTTAATCGAGTTTTTAAAAAAAAATTAGTTAGTTAGGGTTTTTTTAAATTCGAAAAAATTAAATTTCTTAGGTTTTTTCAAAAAATAATAAATTGATAAATAAATGTAAACTTGACTCGATTTTCAAAATAAAAAGAATCCACTTACTAAATATTTTATAAAAAGAGAACTACAGCCGGTTTGATAAAATAAAAAACTCTTTTCCCTTTTTTCTTAGAAATTCGTAATAAAAAATTAATTAAAAAAAACCACTTTAGTCATCTTTGGTATATTTTTTAGAAAATTATAAAAAAAATAAAAACGCATCAATTTCTTTTTTTTTTTTTAATTTTTACATGGTGACTTAGTCTTAATAGGTTAGCCCTCGAACTTGGTTTTCTTTGGTTTAATTTTTCTAAAAATTAATTTTTAGAATATCTGTAGATTAGTGGCCAAATTAGGGATTTTCCATCCGAAAAACCTAATTTCATTTTTATCAGTAGAATTGGGTGACGACACTAATTTTTAAATTTTTTAAAGAAAAGTATTTCCTTAGTTTAATGTCGAGTAATTTATATTAAGTGGACTGGGCTTAATATAAGTTAAATTAAGGAAACTAAAATAGGATTCGATAGAATTGACAACTCCATTGAGGACGCCTAATAGATTATCCATATGAAAATTATAAAATTATTGATGGGTTTTTATGTTATTAATATTTTTTTTGTATTGTATTATAGTTGTTTTAATTGCTTTTTAGTGATGCAAACTCTAAGAAAAAAAAAAAAAAACTTGGCCGAATGAGCCTTATTAGGAAATTAGGGTTGGAGGGGTGGGTAGGTGGGTGGGGGTGTTGTGGCTCTTTTATTTTGTAATAATCATATGTATGTTTAGACGTGGTTAGATCTAGGCCACCATTGTGTAACCGTCAGGTCGTTGGGGTCTTTACCCCCACCTGACAGTAATAGGTGAGTCTACTTAGGTTTCGATGTAACCCATTATATTTTTTCTCCGGAAAACCTTAGAGCTATAGAGCTTAAGAATCGTAGACCTTACCCTCTTGCATAATTCTTTTTGAAAAATAGGCAATTATTTTTAAATTATAGGAAAAGTCCAATCAATCCATGGTTGGCTTGATCTTATTCTTTCTTCAAGAAAGGGAGAATGTAAAAAAAAAAAAAAAAAAAAACCAATAACCCTTATATATAAGTATTCGTAAACTTCATTTTTTTTAAATCTTATTTTGGACTTACTTATATATAAGGGTATTTTTTTACCGCGAATTTATAATAATTCCTATAGTTTATTAATGACCAACTCTATTACATTGCATATGTGTGTAACATATTGTATTATATTTATTTTGCATATATGTAATATATGTGGGTTTTATAGATTTTGTTTTATTTAATCAATAATAAGTTGTGTAACATAACATTTAACATAAAATGCTAAAAACCATTAGTATCTCCCCTATATCATAATGTGCTAATATTAAGGAAAAAAATAAAAAGAAAAAACTTTTGTATCAACTTGTAAATATTTTTTTTTTTTTGCATGTAATTACGGAAGTTAATTATGATAAAGATTATTATGAGACTGCCATTTTTTTTAAGAAGGCTTTCTAACATTTTTTTAAAAAAGAGGAAATTTCAAAAGATATGTTGTGGTAAAAATACCAATTTCATGATAATAATAATAATAATAATAATAATAATAATAATAATAATAATAATAATAATAATAATAATAATAATAATAATAATAATAATAATAATAATAATAATAATTTTATTATTATTATTATTATTATTATTATTATTATTATTATTATTATTATTATTTTGCTTAATAGATTTCTATTTGAATGCCCTACGTGTACTATACTGTTAGGAACTAACCAAATAAGAAGATTAAAAAGAAAAAAAAAATTTAACTATCAAATTCCTATTGTAAATTATTTCCATCTTAGAGTCATCAATCTTATAAACGTATAGGTTTTTGTTCTCCGTATTCATCCCCGTAAAGTTATCACACTCATGATAGAGCTTTCTCTATAAGTCGTTGCTCTTATGTTATCTTTTAATTTGTCTCTCATTGTAAAATAATTTCCACTTTCTATATTACCCTTATGTCATTTGTATCATCGGTTATAGTCTTATTGTTTCCAATTTTTTTTTTTTAGATTCATCAACAGTAATATTAGGCTATCTGTAATGTAAAATAAACATTGATTTTTAGTAAAAGTTTCCAAAAAAAAAAGGGTTTTCAAAATCAAAAACTTGATTTTTTTTTTTAAAAAGTGGGAATGCAATGTTGCTAACAAGAAGGGATTTTTATAGGCTTTGAAATATTACCTTTTAAGTGGTCTAGCCCAACCTAAAGCCCATAATCACTCATTTTTAAAAAATTTAAGATGCTTGAAGCTCTTGAACTAAGAATAGCCATAGTAGAAGGGGTTCTGAGCAAACACAGGAAACAAGCCGAAGTCATTGCTCATACCTAAGTCCAAGGGCTTATTGACACACCATCTCAGGTACATGAGTATGAAGATTTGTAGGTTCATAAGCCCACTATCAACAATATACAAGGTTTGGAAAGGTTGTTGAGAGTAGATTTGAATGGTCAAGCCTAAGGGGCATGTTACTATCAAGGTTTGGAAGAAAGGGTTGTAGCCTTAAAAAAAAGCTGGTGATATTAAAAAAAAAAGGCTCATTAACACAGAAATGGCGATGGTTTATGTACTCAAGTAGCTCGGAAACTTACATCCTAATATAAAGTTACAACCTAAGCTTGAAGAAGATTCAATGAAAGAGAATTCAGGAATGGATGTGCCAATTGAGAAAGCCCTGAATCAAGACAAACCTATTCGCAACAAGATGGGGTGATTTACGCAATTTAAGATTCCAATGGCCCAAGTGTTCAAACAATTAAGAGACGTGGGACTATTGATATTCGAAAACCCAACAAGAAAATGCAAGCTAAAGGATCGTGACCCCAACAAATGGTGTGACTATCGTGTGGACTTAGTGGAGCATATCATAGAAGACTATTGGAAACTGAGGCATAAGGTGTAAGATTTGATTAATGCCAAGATTATTCGACCAAAATTTATAGAGATTGATGGGTCAATTAATTGTGGTATTCCTTCCTCAGGCTATGAAGAAGCATCAAACAAACAACCTCCAACATTAAGTATTAAGGATTTGCTACTATCATCTAACCAGGTGGCTCATCATTTGAAGTAGTTGGGTATATCTTCGAAAGATCAATTCAATTGAATGGGGTATGAAGCGATAGAAATAGAGGCAAGAAGTAGAAAAGAATTTTAGTTCTTGCATTTTTTTTCGGAATAATCTTTCATTTTGGAACTTGTAACAGATACGAGTTATTGAATAAAGTAGTTTTCATGTGTATTTTCATCTTTGTATGCTATGAAGCTAGCTCAATTCAAATAAGGAAATTTCGAATGAGTGAATATGGATAAAGAAAATGTGAACTCGAAACTTAAAACTTTTCACTTAAGGGAATGATAACACATTATTTGAAAGGTTTAAGATGAAAAGAGGTAACCCATGTCCTAAACACTAACCTTAAACATACATGAGAGAAGAATGCCATCAATGTGAGTAATTAGGCTCATTCCTTAAAAGAGGCCTGTCTTGAACTTGGTATACATGTCAAAATAGATAACGGTGTGTATTTAATTTAATAAATCATTAAGTCATTTGAGAGTTAAGTTTTATTAAAATAATTTTGGTTCAGTCTGATATAAAATAGATTTTTTTGTCTAAATTATATTGGGTCAGATTAAATTTATAATTTATTAATTGGGCAAGATTAAATTATTGGATTGAATCGAGCCTGATAAATAGAAAGCCCAAATAGGATTTCTAGAAGCTAGGGTAAATTTTCATCGTATCTTTTGTTTGTTAAAAATTAAATCCATAATTAAAAGATATGAAAGATTTAGTTGTTGGTTTATAAATAAGGATTTAACGGTAGAATTAATTTTAGTTTTTTTTCTATTCCTATAATTCACTAAGTCTTAACGACTTCAATCTAAATTTCCGAATTTCTAATTCACGAAGCCACATCATCACAATTCTATCCAAAATCAACAATCCAAATTCAAAGTGCAATTCCAAAATCTTGATGCTCCATCGAGCCAAAGTCCCTGCATAAATTTCCACCGTCCAGCAACCCAATGCTAGAAATCCATATCTGAAGCCAGCTATGCATCCCAATCTATATCTAACGCAAAGTCAGATGATTTCCAATGTCCAAAGCTTGACGTAGACGATCCAATTCCAATGTTCGAAGCCTGACAAAGACCAATGTCAACAGAAAATCCATGCCCACAATCAAAGACCAATTTTGATGGAGATTCCAATGCCCCACAATCGAAGAATAATTTCGACGAAAATTTCGAAGTCCACAATCGAAGACTGACGCAACCAAAATCCAAGCCACAACCATCCAATTTCAAACCAACGAAGCTTCACTCAATTTCACACATAGCCAACATCCAATTCCACAACTCAACGCTACAATACTTGCACATCCTCAATTGTACAATTTACTTCGCGGTCACGAGCATGATGAACACCTTGACGGATACATCAATGATAGGTATGCACATGACTTGACATGTAGATAAATTTTTATTTTTATTTATTTCTTTTTTTTATTAGTTAGTTTTATTATTTTTTTAACTAATCTTTTTTTTAAGTGTAGGTCTATTATAATTTTCATATTGCGTCTTTTTTTTTAGATAATCTTAATCTTCTATAAAATTTAGTTAATTGAAAATTGCATTTTTTTTAATAATAAAATTGTGTTTTTTGAAAAAATATATATCTTGCGATTGAAATACGTATCTTTTGGTTGAAATATGTACCGTACGATTGAGATATGTATCTTATGGTCAAGATTTAGAAAAGATACGTACTGAGAAACGTATGTAGTAGTTAAGATTTGGAAAAGATACGTATCAAGATACATATTTAACCGTATCTTCAACGTATCTTGAATGTATCTTACAGTTAAGATTTAAAAAAGATATTTTTAACACATAATGTTTTTAAAAATAAAAAAATTTTAATTAGCTTTTTAATAAATTTAGTTAGTTAGGATTTTCTTTAAATTCAGAAAAATTAGATTTCTTAGGTTTTTTAAAAAAATAATAAATTGATAAATAAACGTAAACCCGGCTCAATTTTTGAAATAAAAAGAATCTATTCACTAAATATTTTATAAAAAGAGAATTATAAACGATTTGATCCAGACTAACGAGTACGTAGGCACTTTCAGGGCAATCGCATAAAAAAATAAAATAAAATAAAAAAATCTTCCCTTTCTTCTTAGAAATTTGTAAAAAAAAAATAATAATAATTAAAAAACCACTTTAGTAATCTTTGGTATATTTAGGTATATTTTTTAGGAAATTATAAAAAAAAAAATAAAAGCCAATCAATTTTTCTTTAATTTTTATATAATGACTTATTTTTAATAGGTTATCCTTCGAACTTAGTTTTCTTTTTGTTTAATTTTTATAAAAATCAATTTTTTAGAATATCTATAGACTAGTGGCAAAATTAGGGTTTTTCTACCTGAAAACCCTAATTTCATTTTTATCAATTGAACTGATTAGCGATTCCAATTTTTAAACTTTTTTAAGAAAAATATTTCCTTAGTTTAATGTTAAGTAATTTATATTAAGTGGGTTGGATTAATATATGTTAAATTAAAAAAACTAAAATAAGGCTTAACACATATGGGCATAATAAAATAATCCAAATAAATATTTAAGTTTGCATGACTAATTATCACTTTTTAAAAATTGAGAATATTTGTAAAATTATATATTTATGTGTACATATTAACAGTTGGATTTGCTTATAATTTAAAAAATAATATGGA
Source organism: Lumnitzera racemosa (assembly GCA_024138005.1). Classification (NCBI taxonomy): domain Eukaryota; kingdom Viridiplantae; phylum Streptophyta; class Magnoliopsida; order Myrtales; family Combretaceae; genus Lumnitzera; species Lumnitzera racemosa. The sequence continues at coordinate 38,955,609 of JAMXBC010000011.1, read as the reverse complement.
GGATTACATAAGTGAATGGTAAGGTTCATTTACTTGAGATTCTTGTCTCCAAGAGTCCTTTTCCCCTTGTAAAAGGAAGACAATATATTTAAAATGAAATGTGATGATAAATCCTACTATAGGAGTACATGTAATGAACATATGAACAAAATAAAAGATTGCAATGTTTATAGAAAAAGGGAAAAATATTATAATGAACAAAAATAGCAGATATATTATGTGTTATCCCATAAATTAGCATTCAATACATGAGCATCTAAGTATTAGGATAAACTATTGTCCTTGTACAATTAAGGTCAATAGTAAATCTAGGGCATTCGGAAAAATAAACCAATTAGATTAGAAACATACGAAAAATGTAATAACCCTAATTAAGGAATCACTATATGCTTGGAAGTCAATAATATAATAAGATATCAAGAATATAATCAAAATAGTGAGGATTTACTTTATATAAGCCACTAAAATTACATTTAGGACAACCGTACCTTGATTTAAGGCCTAAGAGAAAAACTTATTTGATCAAACCCAAACTTTATGATTAAGATGGAAAAGTTAGTCGAAGTAACTTAGTGAAGTTATATTTCAAAAATAATGACTCAAAATCCCAATTTTAGCTTCAGAAGCGAGATTACTTAATATAGTGAAAAAATAATGCAAACTCATAAAACCAAGCTTAGAGTATGATAAAGACTTAGAGATAAGTTAATTAGGTTATAAAAATAATAATAAAGCATAATATACTATATGAATATACACATATTTTTATGAGTATACTCGATATATATAATAAATATACTCGTAAATTAACCTAAAATTACATAATTATACATAATAAGCTATAAATTCACAAAATTAAATAAGAAAAATATCTTAAAAATAAAAGGTATGCTAGAAACATAATTATGTGCATATAATTACTCATTACACGTACAATATATATAGAATATATACCTATATGTTAACAAAATTATTAAATACTAATATAAAATACCGAAATACCATAAAATATCATCTAAAAATTATATAAAAAAAAGAAACGGCATGGAAAATGATTTGATTAAATATGGAGCAACTTAAAAAGGATAAACAATTGCATTAAAAGTAAATTTATGAGAATCGGACACCTCATGCTTGATTTTTACACTTGTAAATGAAAGAAAAATTACTTAACAATTAAGAAAAAATCATAACCCCCCTAAAACACTATAAATAGGATATTATGACTTAGATTTAACATTTTGGCAACCAAGAAAAATTAAAAAAATTTAGAAAAAAATTTAAAAAACCTGACAAAAAAAATACTAAAAACAGAACAAGGATTAAGCCTAACTAGTTTCTAAACCAAATTGTGATTTGCTGTGACACCCTTTCACCACCATGGAGCATCAATAACGCCCTTATTGGTTGACATACCCCTACCAGCAAACGATGGCTAAAGCATCAATAAATAGGTTGGTCAATTTTCTACCCTATTTTTCTTATAATTTAGAAAATTATTAAATTAATTTAGAAAATTATGAAAAAATTATATCTATGTTATTTAGATACAATTTCATCTTGTAATTTTATGTTTGTGAAAATATAATTATTTTATATACATGCTTAAGAAAGTTACTATTCATCTAAATTTTGACTTTCAAAATAAATACCTTAAACGATGTAGTTTCGAGCTCAAAATTTTTGTATAAAATGCATGTAACATATATTTAATTGCTATGTAGCCACATTTTTAATTTAGGTACTTTTGGTATTTAATGTAATTTTTGGATCTAAAAATAGCTAGAAACGAGATGAAATGATGAAATAAATAGGTTTTTATGAAATTAATTAATGGAAATGGTAAGTATCAACTTCTAGTGAATTGTAATGATGTTAGGATACATTTTAAATAATTTTGTATAAAATAATAATATTTGGTTAATTAAATGTAATTTAAAGATAAAATTGTAATTACGAGCAATTAGGCGATGAACCTAATGTTATGGAACTATATGCTAATTGAGTTTCCTACATTTTTAGAAATCTATAGAAATTTTTAAAGAATTATTTGGTGGCCTGAGCTATTTGTTATTAATTTACATAATAAAATAGGTTAAATTATGCACTAAGGTCTTTTTTAGTAGCAATAGGTTAAAATGTGATAAATATTGAAATAAAAACTATATATATACATGCTGATTTGATTTGGTAAAAATGAATTTTTAATATATTTCATGATAGTTTTTACTACTAGGGTAATTATATACATATTAGAATTAGATAATATTTATATTATTAAGTTATATTAGTAAATTAAATAAAAATATAGTCAATTACATAAAATAAGTATAATACGATAATACTTATTATGAGAACTTATAAATATATTAGAAACTCGAAATACCCTTTAAAAATCATTTCTCAAAATAGAATCCGTAGTACGTGTCCTTAGGTATGTATGAACTCAATGACACTACTTTTACTAGAATCGAACAATCTTAGAAAATATAATCTATTTCTCCATAATATTATATGAATTTATGAACTACGATAACTTGATCGTAATTGAAACATAAATTAACTAATTAATAATACATTTTGATATGAATAGAATGATATATTATATGTAATAATATAACTACGTATATTATTGATACTTAATGACTTAACTTATATAACAAAATTATAGCTCATTATATAAGGAAAATAATGACATACTTTAGATATATATATATATATACTTACTTATATATATAAATATTTAGCAAAATACAAATATATAGAACTCTAATATTTTTGTAACTTTTATGAAAACTAAACCTAAAATTTTTGTATATATAAGGTCTTCCAATGAACAAGGTGTTGACGATACGAGTCTTCCGTAATGAGCGTTATAATAAGTAAGTGGGATTAATGCTTTACAGTATTTTGAGATATTGTTTTAGAATATTTGGAAACTTTAGCATGTATTTACTTGTAATTGTAGTTAGCTGTATGTGGGCATGCAATGCTTATGTTTAAGAGTTGATTTATTATAGTAGGAGCTAAGCTTCATGTTATGATTGTTTTGTAAATATTATGCTTGAATTCTTTGAGCTTAATTAAAAACTTTGCTTATGATGTGCTGAATGCATACTTCTGTCTTCGCTCTACTTTTTGAGTAAGTTGTTACTCATTTTCCTATAGTTTGTTTTGTAGGTTCCAAATGGATTATAAGTGCCTACCCAAAACTAGAGCATTAGTAAATTGGGACAGGGAGTGAAATGCAACAAGAAATGACTGGTTATTGTCCTTAATATTAACTTTCTTATCTTTTAAGGAAAATTACATAGAACTTCTTAAGGAGATTAGTAGTTTTCAATATTCTGGTCTGTATATGAAATGATAGGTATTTATAGGATTTAATACCACTCTTTTGTAAGATCAAATTACAAATTCATTTTTTTTAATTATTTAAAAGGATTATTTCATAGGTTTATATCAAATAAGTATCGAATTGGATGCTTCAAAAAGGTAGAGTGGAATACGTCTGATGTGAACTAGGTCTAAGATAACAATTTTAAGAACAATTTTTAGCTTAGGATAGTTTACACTACAAAATTGTTATGATTTTATCTTTCTGGGCGTGACATGTTATAAACTTAATATTAAGTTGACTTAAAAACAAACCTTAAAGAAACAATGACAACAATGAGATAAATTCCAGAATGTATTAATTACGCATATTCTAAGAAATAATAATTCATGAAATTACTTTCTAGTGATAGAAGAGAGAAGAGGTGGGATGGGTATAATAGATGGGATTTGTTTTGGTGAGTATATACAATGGAGAGATCTAGATTTTATTAATGGAACTTTATGAAATGAAGTTCAATCTCACAAGTAACAATATATATATATATATATATATTCTCTCTCTCTCTCTCTCTCTTAATAGCTAAATAATAATCAATAACCCAAAAAAATTTAACCTCACAAATAGAATATTCTCTCTCTTTTTTCCCTTTTGTTTTATATTTATAGAAGCATACACCCAATTTAAGTTTGTTATGAATATATCTATAATCAAGGCATATAGTTTAGATATAGCAAAAGTTTTTCACAATTAACTAATAATGAAAAAAAAAATCAAATAACTAATAATATATTGCATCTATTTTTAGTTTTTCATAATAGATTAGATTTTATTATTCAATAACTAAATAATGATCAATAACTCAAAAAAATTCAATCTCACAAATAGAATATTCTCTCTCTTTTTTCCTTTTTTTTTTTTGAATTCATAGAAACATACACCCAATTTACATTCGTAACGAACATATTTATAACCCCAACATATAGTTTAAATACAACAAAAGTTTTTCATAATTTAACATGATTTAAATTTATTTAGCAGTTACATTTAAAGAATTGCCATATAATTCTCCTTTACATATTTCAAAGTAACCTATGAAACAATTATATAACCTTTTATAATAATAAAAAAAATTTATAATATTTTATCTTCACATTCTATTATGAAAAGTTAACTTATCATTATGTAATGAAATTATTATGTAAAGATTTCATATATTATTTAACCATTTACATAAAAATTTAATGATATTATAATTATTTTATCAACTGATAATGAAAAGTTAGTGGCTTAATAATAAAGAAGATATATAGTTGAAAAGAATATACACTTGTCTCAATATATGTGAATGTATATATCATCTCCATAATTATATCATATATTGTAATTTTACAAAAATATCAACATTATATTCATAAATATAAGAAACGACATGCTTCCCAAAATATATTAGAACATTTTTAAATTGTGGGAGTACACTGTTATTACCAAATAATTATGTCACTTTGTATTAAGTTATTTAAAGATTAATTGCAACACTTCTATAAGCACTTTTATTTGAATAGAGAATGAATATTTTATTCCATAATTAAAATATTATTATTCTTGTGAAACTGTAAATTTTAGTATTTAAAGGGCATGAGTAACATAATTAAAAAATTATAAATAACTAAAAGATGCCATCAATGAAAAGATACCTAAATGATATTAATTATGAAAGTACATAAATAACAAAAATTAAAAATATACATATATAATAAATGACTAAAGTGTGTTAATGTATACTTTCAATTTACATAGAAGGTTACTTTGTTTGTGAAAATCTATTGTCTCCCATAATGTTGTTTCATAATCAAATTTTAAAAACAATGATGGTTTTTTATAAAACAATAATTATAGAAAATCAACACAAAATTAATGTTATGAAAAAAAAAACCACCATCAAATAAGTAACAATAAAAATAAATTAATATTGAAAATGTAGAATTGTAAAAAGAAGTTTCTATTTAAAAAACATATCCTTTCGTGCAAATGATGAGATCCTTAACATAATTGCAACATTAGCCTAAATTGTTAGGAAAAAAAGTGTAACTCTTTACATTATAATATTTTGCTCATATATTCAAAAGTTCATAACTCTTTGAAAAAGTTTCAGATATACAAGATATCTAGTACCATTTCTTTATTAACATGTAAATAAAAACTTAGGAGTTACTCAATGGTTTTAAATTTGAATTTTGAGCAAAAGATAAATTGAATCTTTAATTGTTAATTGTTTGATATTGAAGCATAAGATCATGGATGATATTTACATTACTTCAATGATAACTTTGAATCAAGGTTGGGAAGATAAATCATTTTTCAATATTCATCAAGACTTATCTCTTCATGGTTTTTAAATTCAATAGATAGATAAGTATCGAAATACTTTTGCTAAACTACTATTGATTTGTAGGATTTTGAATTCAAATCAATTAAATCTTCGATTGGAGATAAGCTTTTAGTATATAGCTTTTAAGTATTTATCCTTTCATTAAAAATTATCGAGAAATGGTTATATTTATTCAAAAGTAATTTACACTGAAAGTCCTCCTTATATTTTATACATAGGCACCTCTATATAGATATAGCCGAAAAGAATATACACACTTTGTTTGTCTCTCAAAATATGTGTATATATATATATATATATTATTTTCATAGTTATATTATATTATATATTGTAATATATAACTACCAAAATTATTTTCATTATTATAAGCAATAATATGCTTCCTAGAATAAATTAGAACATTTCTAAATTGTGGAAGTATACTATTATTACCAAATAATTATGTTTTATTAGTGCACTCCCACAAATTTTTGCTTTATTCTATTTTGCTTATATATTTAAAAGTTTATAACTCTTTGAAAGAGTTTGCATAAGATATCTAATATCATTTCTTTGTCGCCATATAAGTAAAAAATTAAGAATTACTTAGTGGTTTTAAATTTGAATTTTAAGCAAAAGATAAAGTTAATATTCAATTGTTATTTATTTAATCTTTAAGCATATTATTAGAGTTATAACTTTAAATCAGAGATGGGAATATAAATCTTTTTTAATATTTATCAAAACTTTCATGATTTCCCAATTCAACAGATAAAGTTGAGATACTTTTGCTAAATTACTATTGATTTTGAACTCAAATCAACTCAGAATCATCTTACATTTGTGATAAGGTTTTAGTATATAACTTTTAAGTATTCACCATTTTATCAAACACTATTAAGAAATTGTTATATGTATTTAAAAGTAAATTACACCCAAAGAATATATTCATTTTATTTGTCTCTTAAAATATGCTTGTGTACAATAATAGAGATATGTCTCTATAATATGCTTTTTTTTTTTTTTTCCTTTTTTGATGTATCCATGCCATAGCTAAATTAATAAATATATATGTATATATATTATATTCATTTGGCTCTAAAAGATACTTCCTTACTATAAGCTCCCCACAAAACCCAAATCCACCACCACCACCCCCCTTGCGAAAATCCTCTAGGATACGACCTGGAATTGGTGAGGAAGGCTAAAGCTGGCGTGATGCAGCAACACATGCCTTCCCTGATTAATTTTATGGTGATCCAAGGAGGACCCCTACTCAATCTGGTGGGAGCATTCATGGTGTCCGAGGTTACACGAGCCGGGTTCCATGAGGTGGATTTTGGATGGGAAAAACCGGTTTACAGCGGACCTGCCAACGTTTCATGCGACTCTTTTAGCTTCTATATGCCTTTTAAGAACCTGCGTGATAGACGGGAAGGCATTAGAGTCATGAATTCCTTGCCTGCACCGGCAATGGAAAGATTTGTGCGTGTTCTGGATAGCATGTTGAAGGGACAGGATCAGGATGACAAGATCCGAAAAGGCTCCATTATTAAGCCCACTTTGTGATAACGCTTAATCATAAAATTAATCTCACGAACATATATTGGATTCACGTACACTAGTTGGAATTTCGCAGACTTACGAAGTTAAGGTATGGGGAATCTCATGTACCAGATACATGATGTTTATAGTGAAAGTCTACCAACCTTTTCAGATTTCCTAGCGGCAAATCAACGTATTGGAGTTTATATGGAGGGAAAATATAGATTGGTATTACATGTGACGTGTATATATCATTATATAACGTAAATAAAAATAGATTCTCTAAAATATTTTAAATGAAATTATAAAATTAGTGGTTAAAATAGTTTATATTTTTGAAATATTTTATGATGTTGTGATGAAATCATTTTTTTTCTTCTTATTTTAATCATTAATTATAAGTGACAGTGTAATTCAGAATCTATTTGAAAAATAATTCCATATCTTATATCACATATTCATATCCTCATATGTGTAAGCGACAAGTATATAATGCATCAAATCCATCCATATTCTCCTTTTCAATATTAGTTTAAACCTGGGAGTACTACACGTAAGTAGCCCAAGACAACTTAAAAATAAGTCTAAAAAACACATGTATTTTTTGGTAATATAACCAAAAAAATACAATATCCCAAAGAGTGCAAAAAGTTGGTAGGTAATATAAGCTGGTAAATATTCTTTGGGTGTAAAATATCCCAAGCATATTTTATGATTTTGCCCTTTTCTAGCAGCACTATATATAGCAAAATCATAAATTAACTCTTTAAGAAGGTTTAAATATATGTCACCGATGTTTAGAAACGTCCGTTTAAACTAGAGACCGATAAATTTTTTCCGATGAAGAAGTTGATTATAGGACATTATTAAAGAAAGCATTGACTTTATATATCTATATAGAAAGATATATATATATATATATATATTTATTGGTAATCCGGGAATATTACATTATAGTAGCAAACGTTTGTGGTTACAAAGTTTGAACACAGCAGTAGAAGACAAAATGCAACATGATGTTTCAACTACGATCTGATAGCTCCCTAATATGTACAAGAGGACTAATGTCTTGCTTTAGAAGTTACAACAGGTGCTACGGTGGCTGGAACGCAATCAACTCCATGTCAAGAATAAAGGGTCATTCTTTTGTACATATTGTAACATAAGGAGAGACTTTATTTTTGTGTAGTTAAGGCTTTACTATTATTAGAAACTTCCACTTTTAAAAAGTGGTACAATTTCACCAGTTTTAATATCTCTTCTTGCCAGGCTCAATAATGTTCGTAAAGCTCTTTACGGGAGTGTCAGTATTCTTCTAGATTGAAGCTCTTACTCACTACGTTGGTTGATCACAACCGACGGCACCTGTTACATACACTGTACCCCTGTGCACACACATTGAAGCCTTGTATTATTGTCGGAATTAATAAAAGTGTGCTATTTCTTTTTTCATTTATGATTGTGTCCCTTGTAATATGTTGGCTTTCTTCCTTTGGTTGTGTTGCTTACAGGTTTAGGCCTTATTGGCCAGCGTTGCGTGCGAATTAAGCTTGCTTACTACTGTAGAGGCAGGATGGTAAGCGCCGTACGGTCTGTTTCTGTGCTAAAGAAAGCCTCAGACCGTGACAGATGGTATTAAAGCCTAGGTTATTCTAGCGGGAACGACCATAACATGACAAGAGGAAGTGAGCAAGAGGCTAGAGCCTTGAGGAAATCCTCAAGGGAGTATCTAAGCGGATAGATAATCTGGTCGCATTGTCAGTAAGAGTGGCTAAAGTTGAAACCAATCATCAAGAGATGAATGCTAAGATGACTGAGATGGTTGAGAATTTTGGTGTTACAGTGCAAACCCTCAGAGAGGAAATGCACATAACGACTGATGAGGCAAGACAACACTCGGAAACTCAAGTAGAAGATGTGAGAAGAGAAGTTACTACTCGTGCCTCAATTGAGACTGTTGAAGAGCTATGGGTACAGTAGCTATTTTAACTCGGGCTATGGGAAATGCTCCTATCCCTGCCCCGTTCATGTTCCTGCTCATGTAAGACATCTAAAGATGCTTGAGCCTAAGGCATTCACTAGCGCGAAGGATGTCAAGTTGTTGGAGAACTTTCTATTTGATATGGAGTAGTACTTCATTGCTGTGGGGACAAATGATGAGAGATCAAAGGTCACCATAGCTACAATGAACTTAACTGGTGATGCCAAACTGTGGTGGCGCACTAAATATGAGGATATCCAGAATGGCAATGCTCATGTAGATACATGGGTTGAGTTGAAAGCTGAGTTGCGAACTCAATTTTTCCCTGAGAATGTTGAGTACAATGCCCGAAAGAAGTTGAAGGAACTTCGACAGGGTGATGACATTAGAAAATATGTACGTGAGTTCTCAACATTGATGTTGGACATCAAGAGTATGGCTAAAGATAACAAGTTATTCTATTTCCTAGAAGGATTGAAGCCTTATGTCAGGAATGAGTTGCAAAGGCAACGAGTTACTAACTTGGCTATAGCATAAGCAGCCGCTGAGCGCTTAACTGACTATACTCATGACAATAAAGGGAAGAATGTGTTGACAGGACACGGGGGTGGAAAGTCGGTCAAGTCGGGTAAACCCAAGAGTGGGGGAGCCCCAAGTTCAAGTAGCAGTACCAGTAATACTGGAGGGAGTCAATGGAAATCCTATAACTTTCACCAATCCGGAAAGAGTGGGGTAACCAATGGAGGTAAGAAACCCTCATTCTCATGTTTCTTGTGTAATGGCCCACACAAAGTAGCTAAGTGTCTACATAGGGCAGCACTCAATGCTATGGCACAAAAAGTAGAGAGTGTCTGCCAAGATGATAAGTCGATGAGTGATGGAGAGGATTAACCTCGAATGGGCGCATTGCACATGTTGTCGGCTGTTGGAAAGAGTTCCTTAGTGTGACATAAGCCCAAGAACAATAATGAGTTGATGTATGTCTAGTTGAACATCAATGGCAAGAGTGCCAGTGCAATGGAAGACTCCGGTGCTACACACAACTTCATTGATGTGCCTGAGGCGAAAAGGTTGGGGTTAGTGCTTGCTGAGGACATTAGCCAGATTAAAGCTGTTAACTCCAAGGCTCGCCCTGTCCGAGGAGTTGCAAGAGGAGTGAAGGTGAGGGTTGGAGATTGGAATGAAAATCTCAACTTCACAGCTGTTCTATTGGATGACTTCAGCATAGTCCTTGGAATAGATTTCTTGAGACAAGCCAGAGTTTCTCCCATGCTTGCAGCGGATTGCTTGTTATTCATGGGTGAAAAGCCTTGTTGTGTGACAGTTAAGAGGCATAGGGCAAACAATAATGGCAAGGAAGGGAAGAATATTGGGGCTATGATGTTATCAGCGCGCCAATTCAAGAGAGGCCTCAAACATCAAGAGCCAACTTTCTTGGCTTTCCTTACAAAGAAAGAGGAAGCAAAAAAGACGGAGATACCTAAGGAAATAGAAAGGGTCCTAAAGGAGTACGATTATGTGATGCCTAACAAGCTCCTAAAGGAATTACCTCTTAGAAGGTCAGTGGACCATGAGATTGAGTTGATTCCTAGTGCCAAACCACCCGCCAGAGCTCCTTACAGAATGTCACCTCCCGAACTTGTGGAATTGAAGAAGCAATTGGATGAGTTGTTAGAGGCAGGCTTCATTAGACCCTTAAAAGCACCATACGGGGCTCCTGTTCTATTTCAAAAGAAGTAGGATGGGAGTTTGAGATTATGTATTGACTATCGGGCTCTAAACAAGTTGACGGTGAAGAATCATTACTTAATTTCTCTAATTGCTGATCTGTTTGATTAACTGAGTGAGGCTAAGTATTTTACAAAACTGGATCTTCACTCAAGCTATCATCAGGTTCGCATTGCTGAGGGGGATGAGCCCAAAACGATGTGTGTAACCCGGTATGGTGCTTATGAGTTCTTGGTGATGCCTTTCAGTCTCACGAATGCTCCTGCAACATTTTGTATCTTAATGAATAATGTATTTCGTAAATATCTCGACAAATTTGTAGTCGTCTATCTAGACAATATTGTTGTGTATAGCAGGATATTACAGGACCATGTGAAGCACTTACAAATGATTTTCAAGAAGGTACAGGAGAATCATTTGTACGTGAAGCATGAGAAATGTGCCTTTGCCCAGAAGCGCATCAACTTCCTAGGTCATATTGTTGAAGAAGGGTGGATCCGAATGGATATGGCAAAGGTGGAAGCAATTAGGCAATTGCTAGTGCCTAAGAGCGTAACGGAGTTGCGGTCCTTCCTTGGACTCGCGAATTACTATAGAAGATTCGTTGAGGGATATTCCCGTCAAGTTGCACCCCTTACAGATCTATTGAAGAAGGACCAAGCTTGGTCATGGGATGGGATATGTCAGAGTGCCTTCGAAGAGTTGAAGCGTATAGTGACGGAAGAGCCAGTCCCCGTACTTCCTGACATTTCTAAGCCTTTTGAAGTCCATACGGATGCCTCAGACATTGCATTAGGTAGAGTGTTGTTACAAAAGGGTCATCCAGTAGCATATGAGAGTAAGAAGCTGAATTAAACAGAATGTACTCAGCCCAAGAGAAAGAGTTACTTGCAATTGTTTACTGTCTAAGGACCTGGAAATACTATTTACTAGGATCTAAGTTTCTAATGAAGACAGACAATTCTGTTGCCAGCCATATATTGACTCAACCGAAGTTTTCAACCAAACAAGCTAGATGGCAAGAGTTTCTTGCAGAGTTTGATATGAAGATTGAGTACCGCAGTGGACAGACTAATCAGGTAGCAGATGCTTTAAGTAGGCAAGCTGATTTAGCATCCTTAGTATAGATTGCACACCAGTCGGCGAGTCAAATCTCGACTTCAATTCAAGAGTAGATCAAGCAACACATAGGTCAAGACCTGTTGGCAAAAAATCTCAAGCAGTTGGTTGAAGAAGGGAAGATACGCAGATTTTGGGTAGAAGGTGACCTCATTTATACAAAGGGGCGCCAATTGTATGTCCCGAAGGCGGGCAACTTGAGAAGGGCACTCATGAGAGAGTGCCATGATACTTTGTGGGCTAGACATCCAGGTTGGTAGAGGACATGGAGCTTATTGAAGCAGAGTTATTATTGGCCGAATATGAAGGAGGATGTGATGATTTATACAAAGACTTGCTTAACCTGCTAGCAGGACAAAGTTTAGAGGCAGAAGGTGGCAGGCCTCTTGGAGCCACTTCCTGTGCCCTCTCACCCATGGGAGAGCGTCTCCATGGACTTTATCACTTCCCTACCAAAAGTGGGGGAGCACTCATCCGTTTTTGTTGTTGTTGACAGGTTCTCTAAGTATGCCACCTTCATTCTTACCACAAAGAGTTTAAGCACAAAAGAGACAACCCAGCTTTTCTTCAAACATGTGGTGAAATTCTAAGGTGTCCCCTAAAATATTGTAAGTGATAGGGAAGTCAAGTTTACAGGGAAGTTTTGGATAGAGTTGTTCAAACTCCTAGGCTCCGGGTTGAGCATGACCTCTAGTTACCATCCGCAGAGTGACCGACGGACAAAGAGATTCAATGGGTTGTTGGAGGAATACCTTTAGTACTTTGTCAGTGCCAACCAGAAGAATTGGGTTGACTTACTAGATATCGCCCAGTTCTGTTTCAACATCTAGCGGAGCTCTTCCTGCAACAAGAGCCCTATAGAGATCATTACGAGTCAGCAACCACTGTTACCCCACACAATGGCAGCACCATACACCGGGAGATGCCCAAGAGCTTATCAGTTCACCAGGGATTGGAAGCAGAGTTCAAAAGTAGCAAAAGTATACCTTGAAAAGGCTTCCAAGAGAATAAAGAAATGGGTAGATTAGAATCGCTGACCTAGAAAGTTCAATGTTGGAGATCAGGTCCTCATAAAGCTTCTTCCAAAATAGGTCAGATCATTGAGGAACAATGATAGAAAATTGATCCAAAGGTACATTAGTCCAGTTCCTATCATATCGAAGATTGGAAGAGTAGCCTTAAGGTCGAGCCTCCTACATGGTTAAAGGTCCATCCAGTTTTTCATGTCAGCGTCTTGAAGCTATATTATCCAGACATGGAAGACCCATCTCATAATGTGTCTAAGCGGTTACACATCAAGATCAAGTTCAACCGAAGTCAAGCCATGGAAAACATCCTTGCAGAGCAAAAAGTTAGAGATCCCTCCACTGGAGAAGAACAAAAAGAATATTTGGTCAAGTGGAGAGATCGAGGAAAAGAAGATACCAGCTGGGAGACTGAAGAAAATCTAAAGCCCTTATCCGAGAGAAAGTCAACCTTACCAGCCAGAAAACCTCCGTCATCAGATCTAAGTTCCAGTACATATTGCCAAGGACGTCGATAGAATTAAGTGGGGGAGGATGTCAAGGTTCCTTTTTGTAAGATACTTATACTAACAAGGGGCCATTCTTTTGTACATATTGTAACATAAAGGGAGACTTTATTTTTGTGTAGTTAGAGCCTTACTATTATTCGAAATTTCCACTTTCAGAAAGTGGTGCCATTTCACCAGTTTTAATATCTCCTCCTGCCAGGCCCAATAACATCCAAAATTTGGAAGGCCATCAGCAAGTTGATTTGTTTCCCTTGGTTGGTATTCAAGTCCTTACTCCCCTCAATTGGGTTGTTAAGTCCCTGCACACAGTCAACACATTAATCGCCATTGATAGTTAGCCATGAGGAGTGTTTAAGAAAATTTACAGCTAGTAAAGAATCTGATGTTAATTCATCATAATCCATCTGCATGCATCTGGCATGATGCGATGCATAATAAATGGCCCAAATTTCTGCCATCAAAACATCAGTACTCCCTGTTTTCCTTGCCAGTCCCAAAATACAATCGCCAATCTCATCTGTAAACGCTATTGCAATGGCAGCTCGCTCAAAAGAACCGTGTAAGGAGGCATCAGTATTAATTTTTACCTATCCATCTCTCGGTAATTCCCATTTGACTTGCTGTATGGAGAATTTTTTTAAATGTTGCACGCCTTCTATTTAAAGCCCAAAACTCAGATGCCTTAGTTCGTATCGCATGTACCAAGTTTTGATTTCTATTGGCCTAGTTTTTTCGAATTAAATTTCTTTCATACCACATCATCCACAAAGAAAAAGCAAACAAGACCGGTTGCGGAACTGCTATTTGATACCGCATCTTCCTTGTTTGCTTTGTCAGCTGCTGAATCCAATCATGAAATAACAATTGTTTGATGGAATCCATAGTAGGCTTGAGTTGCAATGCTTCCCATACATATAAGAGTTTAGGGCGGAGTCTTAGTGCATGTTCTGCTGTCTCTACCTGTCCACAGCCTCTAGGACACAGATCAAAACTACATTGGAAGATTGATTTCAACTTTGCTGCTGTTGGGATTCCATCATTTACCACTCCCCAAATGAATAATTTTACTTTTGGACTCAACATGATACTCCAAAGCCAGCGCCTGCCCACTATATTCGAGCTGTTTTCACACTTCATGAGCCCATATATTTCCTGAATGGTTAGTTTTACGTGCCCATCAGGTGCAACAATTAGCTTGTCCTCTTTTCCTAGCAAAAGCAGGGTAGTGCCTAAGTGTTTCTGAAAGATTTCTATTATATCAAACCCAATGGTCTCATCCTTCCATGTGGATTCTGATTGCCAAGCTTCTTGGACTGCAAGGGTTGCAGAATTTCTCTGCAAAGGACCCTCAATTAACAATCTTACTGCTGTGCGTCTACTCCAACAATCATGCCAAAAGCTAGTTGTGGCTCCATTCCCAAGCACAACCGCTCTGCGCTCCTTAATCCATTTGTAAGCTTCTAGTAGCTCTTTCCAGACTGGTGAAGTCACTTTTGTCATTTGCAAATTACCCTGCACTAAGTGTTTCTTATATTTTTTATGACACAAATTTGCCCAAAATACTAATGTAATCTGGAAATTACAAAATCTTTGAACCATACATGCTTTGTTTCTTGCATGTAGGTCATGCGCTCCTAATCTACCTAATTCTTTGGGCAGGGTCATTTGACTCCATCTAATCCAACTTTGGAACTTGACTTCAATTTGCCCTTTCCAAATAAAACTCCTTACTATCTTCTCAGTTTCATCTAAAATACTTCTTGGAAGTTTATTGCATATAATAATTAGGAATTGAATTTAAAACCGAATTTGCTAAAATTACCCTACCTGCCATGCTTAGTACATGACCCTTCCAGCCGTTGAGCTTCTCATTAAGCTTATTAATAAGAAATTCAAAATATGATCTTTTTGGCCTCGAACCATTACCAAATGGATACCCAAAGTATTTTCCTAGAGTAGTAACCTCTTTGTACTTGAGACATTCCTTGATTCTCAGCTTGAGGTGTCTTTCAACATTTGGCGAAAACAAAATCATCGACTTCCTAAAATTAACTCTGAGGCCTGACCGTTCCTCAAATTGCTGCAACACTTCTATGATTTTATTAGCCATGTCCACCAAAGCCTCAGCAAATAATATGATGTCATCCACATACAATAGGTGAGATAAAACAGTTTTTACAAGTGCGACCCGGAGATGCAAAGGAGGAATGTGGTGAAAGTGATAAAACAGGCGATTGCGCGCAGGTACTGGTGTTTAACTATCCATTTGCTGGTCGGCTTAGGGAGTGGCCAGGAAGAAAGCTGGTGGTGGACTGTAATGAGGAGGGTGTATCGTTCATAAAAGCTGATGCTGATGTTCCTCTTGAGCAGTTTCCTGATGCTCTTCAGCCTCCGATACCATGCATGGAGGAGCTGCTTTTTGATGTTCTAGGCTCGGGTGGGATACTGGATTGCCCTCTCCTGCTTATTCAGGTACTATATCTATATATATACATATATATGTGGAATTTTCAAGAGATAAATCCATCCTAGAAGTATTTTCCATGTATCAATATACACCCTCTATCCATAACTCTTGAAGACACCTTTAGCTTTACAACCATCCCAGTCTGCAAGTATGAGAACTTTGTCTACTAGCAAGAATTTTTTGAAAAAAGGATTGGAAAGGTTAAGTTGTATATCGACGGTACAATATTTGGACCATTCTTGTGCTATAAGCTCTTTCACTAAGCCCATTTTTCATTTTTCTCTTTCGTTGTGTAGTTCATATATAGTGTAAATCCTGAAATCAAGGGCTAAGTCTATTTCATGGGATCTTATAAAATGTCCAGATACAACGAAACTTGATTGATAGAAGTAGTCAGATAAGACAGGAACGAACAGGTCTTAGTCATTTTATATGATAGTTACGGATTGTTGGTTTCTTTGGCTTTTTTGTATATAAGGGCACCTTGCCCTCATTTCTAAATTTTTCACTACATTCATTTCTATGCTTATAGTACTTATCTCTATCTAAAAGTTTCTTTTACTCTAAAGTGGTTCATTCCACGTAACCTCTTTATCTCTATCTAAAAGTTTCTTTTACTCTAAAGAGTGATTCATTCCACATAACCCCTTTAGGGAGGTGATAGTTACCTTTTGCTACTATTTTGAATAAAAGATTTAATAGAAAACATGATCAATTATTGTGACTCCACTAGGTTTTCCATTTATTTTCTTAGGGAGAAATATGTATTTAAAACTCAATCTTTACTGTCTTTTCTATTTAAATCCTAAACATTTTTTTTTTCTATTTAAGTCTTCTACATTTGCAAGCAATGTTATTTGAGAAGTCCCATTAAATCTATTAGTTTTTCCATCTAAAACAATTGCCATGGTATTTTTTTATTTAAAATTTGTACCACATGGCACATAAGCAATATCCAATTCAGCGAACCACTTGAGCAATTTTTGACCTAACCGAAAAAACACTAGGTATTGCAATCTCTCCAACATAAACAACATCCGTAACCCACCTTTCCTCTCTCCGCCATGTATGCACCAGCTATCCATGCAGTAACCCCAATGACCTTGTCGTGCCCCCTAAATTGTAACCTATAACCAAACCCCACAGCATTGGCTACTTCAGGAAACACCACCCACCTTACGTCCTTGTTAAATACCAACCTTACCAACATCTTCCTCATGTCTTAAAACCATAAAATACAACTTCCTTACACATAGAATCAACCATCACCGTAACATCGAGATCCAGTGTCACCACCCATTACTCAAACACCACCAAACTACCATTATAGATCCAGGCATTGTGTCCAAACTTTCTATTGCCAATTAAAAGGTCATAGAAGTCAAACTTCCTACTTGGAATAGTACCTAAAATCACCCTTAAGATAAACATCTTGCCCATGGCTTTCTTCCCTTATGCGCTATGTGGCGTAAATTTTAAATAACAAATGTCACACTAATTATTTTGGACAGGAAAACTAACAGATTTAATAGAAGTCCTCAAATGATATTGCTTGCAAACATAGAAGACTTCAATAGAAAAAATGAAACTTTTTTTACTTAAATAGAAAAAGTAATAAAAGCTGAGTCCTAAATATGTACTTTTTCCATATTTAAATATAGGGTGGAGTGACCCCGGTGAGTGGCTATCTCTTATTAGTGATAGGTTAAGTGACCTATGTTGTATATTTTTTTCTATTTTTTTATTTTTACAAAAAAGAAAATTTGATTTTTTATCCATTTTTTTTTAATTCCTGCAATTTTTTCATGTTTTTAATTATTTCCTCAAATAATATATATAATCTTACTTTTATTTAGTTTTGTAGGTTCTTTTTTTTTTCTTCATTTTCTAATTTTTTTTATTTTATATTTTTACCAACTTATTTAAATAATATATAGCATTATCTTATTTAATTAAATTAATTATTTTAACAAATAAAATTATGTCATGTATCGCACATGGATGGAAAACTTAATGTCACTAATAAAAAGACTTGTTGGCAAATGATTTTAAACATTAAAGACTTAAATGCAGAAAATAAAAGGTTTAAGACTACAATAGAAAAATAATAAAATATTTAAGACTAAGTATACACTTTTTACTTAGCTCTTTAGATGTAGAGGAAATCTGTTGTATTTAAAAAGCAAGGCATCAATATGATTTATAAAATTCACATGGATGATCAATGTAATTTATTTTAAATTTTAGTAATTAATTTTGGACAAATTTCATATTTAATACCTAAACTTTACCCATTTTAGTAGTTAAATACCTAATGTTTGAAAATGTCAATTTGATACCTGAATTTTACCTATTTTTATAATTGGCTACTTGAAATTTTCTCATTCTTGCAATTCACAATCAACCACTAATTTAGGTACTATAAATGATTTCAAAAGTTTTTGGATAGTAAACTGATACTTATAAATTTTAGATAATTAATTGTAAAATGAATAAAATTTGGGTACCAAATACAACATTTACCTCTTTTTCATGAGCATATCCTTCACTACCCACCTTACCATCCTTAATTGTTATATTTTTAGAAATAGAGGAAAACATGTAAAGAAAAAAATAAAAATAAAGCATGCTATTGTGCCTTTTCATATGTTTTGTATTCCTTTACATCTATCAAAAAGCATTTTGAAAAGTCAATGCATTCGTACCTTTGATGAGAAGTGTTGTTTGTAACATTATTTTCTTTCATCTAATCTTAACGATTAAGCATATATGATTGCATTTAAGAAGAGTAATTTTGGGAAAATCTAAAAAATGTAACCTTAGAGGATCCAGATCTATTCATATGTTAACATTATGGAGTGAACAGTAACTAGGTGTTGATGATAAGCGTACAAATTTCAACTACTAAAATGTGAATATTTGATGTATTCCCCTTGACCATAACAACTTTATACATTTTAAATTTTTTCTCGTTTCACGTGTTAAAATTTTATTTGTAATCAACTAAAAGTATAGTGTATGACTTGGCTAATGAGATCATATGTACAAGTGACATGGCTCAAATGTGGTGGCTTCATCTTAGGCCTAAGGCTAAGCCATACCATGAGAAATGCAAAGGGTTTAGTCTAATTCATGAAACTAGTAAGAGAGATAAGCTAGGGAGTAGATACTCTTTCCATTCTTCCAGTGTGGCAAAGAGAACTATTGGAATCTAGGGTTCCAACCTAAGTCACATGCCATGAGTATGCTATAATCAAGACTATCTAAATAATAATGTTGGATCATGCGACATGGTCCCTTTTCAAGTTTACTCTTTCTTCTTTAACCATTCAAAGATGTCCTCTCTTCATACATTCCTTCCTTACTACTCGCGTATCTCATGAAATGATGCTTTAAATCCCTAGATGGATGCCCAATACAAGCTTAATGTGGTAAGATAGGATGGATGCAATCTAAGAAGGAGGTTCACCCAAATATTTTATGGATCTTATTGTCCAATGAAGGTTTTAGATAGAAGAATGTTCCAAACGATTCTATAAGCTTTGGATCCTTCTAACATAGAAGGTAAAGTAGGTAAGGTAGTAGGTAAGGATTGATCTTAGCCATTAGATTGAATAAATCTTAGCCATCCATGTTGGGGGCCCATTTGTATATATAGGGGGTCTCTTTTACTTATATTCATCTAGACATTGAGTGGAATTCATTTGATATTTAAAGTTTCTCTCTCTAAGAGTTGTGTATGTTTTCATAAGCTGAACTTAGCCTTCTTTAGTATAGTTAAGATCGCTAAGTACTACACGCAAATGTCTAGAGGAATACGCTCATGACAAATAGTATCAAAACAAGGAAAGCTACGAGAGGAAAAGATGTCGCCTGGAGTAGTGAACAATGTCTTAAAGTCGATGAGGTGGTTGATCAAGTTGATTGTTACACTACTAAGCAGAGGGCAAGGTCCAAGGATTTATTAAACTCTCTTCTTGCTAGGATGGATAAGGCGGAATTGAGTACAGCTTAAGCATGGAGAAACTAGATGATTATTAAGCACAAGTGAAGGGATAAGAAGAAGAACTTTAGGTGAGCTATAAGGGGCTTTGAATTAGGCCCTAAATGAACTCAAATAGTGTGATTGAGCTATTAAGGAAAAGGTCAGGATTCTTAATACTTTGGTCAATACACTTAAAGCCAAGGAAGAAGCTTTTGAAGCCAGAACTGACACGATTATTGAGGCTACGTGTCAAGAGATTAAAAACCTCGAGAGTCAGTTGGTGGCATACTGAACTGCAATTGCTAATGAAATCTATCTAACTAGTGTTAAGAATAGAGGTGTGAAATCGGAGTGCTCCAAAGGTACATGATCTGTAGGAGAGGTAGATAACTTTCTATAGGGAGTCAAGCAATACTTTGCAGTGATTAGGCTTGTTGATGATAGGTGTAAAGTGAGAATGGCAACCTTATATTTAAGGGATATGGTAATGATTTGGTGGAGAAGAAGGGGAAATGAAATTACCTCATGAGTAAACTTTGTAAGAGAGCTCCAAGACCAATTCTCTCCTAAAGATGCAAGGAGGGAAGCCAAGATCAAACTCAAGCAACTTAAGCAAAAGGTTAGTGTAAAACAATATGTCCAAGAATTCTCAAAACTTATGTTAAAGATATTAGACCTCAACTTGGAAGATGCTATCATCTTGTTCTTAGATGAGCTGAAACCATGGGCTAAGTTAAAAGTGAAGCAACGTAAGGTGGAGAATATCTTAAAAGCCATTACTATAGCAGAGGGTCTTATAGAATTACAAAAGGAAGGAGACTAATTTTCCATGAGTAATGAAGGGGAAGAAGAGGAAGAAATCAAAGGTAAGAGATCTGCAAGTTTCTCAAGAGGAAGGGAGAGGATGGTAGATAAGAGAAAAGTACGATAATTAAGTGTTGTTTTTGTGATTAGTTACATTATGCTCAGGATTGTCTAAAAAGAGAACAATTGGATGCTCTCCTTGTAAAGGACAAATCTGATGAAGACAATAAGAGTTAGCTAGGTACCATCTATCTTCTTTACGCCATGAAGTTCCAAGATACAAAGGAGAGAAGGGTTTGATGTACGTTGAAGTCAAAGTGGCTAGAAAGAAGGTAAATATGATTGTCGATATGGAAGCCTTATTTTATTCATTTCAAAGGATGCAAACACTATTATTGTACCTTCACCCAACTATATTTGATGGCTTAACTAAGGATCTCAGTGTATAGTTCCAATAAGTAGGAAGATTGGATGAGTAACAAAACTCATTACTTTAATGAAAATAACAATGGGGAATGAAACATGGAAGACAGCGTTGTTGAAAGGAGCTAGTTCAACTTTGGTGGGGGAGCTTGCAGAAAGAATAAATGGTAAAGTCCTACAGAGTTCAAAACCAATAAACTTTGTAAAGTAAGACAAAGTCTCAAAGGTTAAGTTTAAAAAGGGTAAAGTGTTACATTTGGCTAGAAGAAGAAGCAAGGCTATTGGATATCTTCATGATTTAGATGTATATAGAAAACCAAGGTACAGTTATTGAGTGGATTAGAACTCAAGAGAAAAGCTATAACGAAGATGTCACTAGATTAGGTTAGGGTGAATGTCACAAACAAATGCTTCAAAACCTTAGATGGATGCCCAGTACAGGCCCAACATTGTGAGGTAGGATAGTTGCCATCTAAGAAGGAGGTTTACCTAGACATTTTATGGATCCTATTATCCAGTAAAGGTTCTAGACCGAAGAATGCTTTAGAAGATTCTAGAAACTACAGATCCTTATAATATAGTAGGTAAGGTAAGTAAGGTAATAGGTAAAATTGATCTTAGCCATTAGATTGAATAAATATCAACCATTCATGGTAGGGGGCCATTTTATATATAGAGGGTCTTCCCTTATTTGTATTCATCTCAATATTGAGTAGAATTCATTTGATATTAAGAGTTTCTCTCTATAAGAGTTATGTATGTTTTCATAGGATGAACTTAACCTTCCTTAGTGTGGTTAAAATTACTAATTGTTATAGAGGAGCATTTAGAAGAATATACCTGTGACACATCGATGTTCTACTTTTAGGCTGCTTACGACCTACCTTTGGTACTACCAAACAATGGTGCTCCAATTGAACTTTGAGGAGGAGCTTCTCGTTGTTTTTACCATCAATGCATGCTAAAAGCTCCATCCCCCTCTACCTAAAGGTTACCATGGCAATGTCCTTTCTTTTCCAATCGCCCAAATAGCTGCTTGACTGTTTTGCAAAAATCCTCTAGGATACGTACTAGAATTGGTTAGTAAGAAGCTATTGTGACACAAGAATACATGCATTCCCTTGTTGATTTTATGGTGATCTAAGGAAGACCCCAACTCAATTTGGAGAGAACATTCGTGATGTTTGATGTCACATGAGTTAGGTTTCATGAGGTGGATTTTGAATGGGGAAAACCAATTTACAGTAGACCTATGAATGTTTTATTCAACTCTTCCCATTTCTATATGCCTTTTAAGAACTTGCATGATGAATGGGAAGGCATTATAGTCCTAAATCCTTAACCTGTACTGGCAATGGAAAGATTTGTGTATGTTCTAGATAGCATGCTAAGGGAAGGGATCGGGATGACAAGATTCAAAAAGGCTCTATCAGGACTTTATGATGATGCTTAACCATAAAATGAATCTCATGACATATTAGATTCACATATATTCGTTGGAACTTTGCAACACTTTAAAATAGGTAGAATCTCATATACCAGATACAAGATGGTGCTCGTAGCACATACTTGCTCCCATGTATACGTTTTCGTTGATGGTCATAACTCGTTAGTTTTTCTATGTGTGAAGGGAAAAAAAGAGACCCTTCAATGCAAAATAATTATAAAAAAACCAACAGTACTAATACGTCACGTGTATGGATAAATAGAATATATGTACCAATGATAGTATCTTGTTTTTAAAAAAACTACTGTTTACATTTTCACGTATTGAAATTTTATAGGTACTTACACGCTATTCATCCTAATAGAACACATGTATGACTCCCTTTTAGTGTTAGTATCTATTGGTATACAACATAAAACAAAAATATAAGATTTGGTAATATAGAAGAGGAGGATTTATTATTGGAATTCATACTACTTTTTTATTCAATGCATTATTGTTTATATAGAGCTAAATCATAACAAAAAGAACAAGATAATAACTTTTTTCAAACTATAACCATAAGATTCTTAATAGATAAGAAATTATTGCATAGAATAATTCCTAAAAAAATTGGTGAGATCTAATGCTTATTCAACATATTCATAATTATCTATAGATTTAGCAAACTAAGGTATATCTCCAACACTCCTCCTTACCACAGTATTGTTATAATCAATAAAGACTTTGAGCTTTACTTGTTCAATATTTTTTTGTCTCTATCTTAGTTACAACCTCTTCTTGAATTTCTTTATCAGGAGCAGTAGCCTCCTCCTTGACAAATGCAATGCCATTCACCTGGCATTAATCTAATTTTGATTTCTTCCTCTAATATAGAGGCCATTTTATCAATGCACTACTAGCTCATTCTGAAAACAAACCTTTTGTATTAGCAAGTATCTGCTATTTTATCTCCTCCTTCCATTAAGCTTCTTCTTGTTGCTTCTTCAATAGCTTCTCTTTGCATCTTCCTCGTTTTCTTCTTTTAGAGTTCTTTGCTTACCTCTTGAGCACTTCTTGCCTCTCTTTTCCTTCCTTCTAGCTAGAGCTCCTTACTTCTCCTTAACATGCTTTGAAACTTTCTTGCTAGTAACTTTACTCTTAACATTAGCCTTTTTGTATTTTGTATTTCAAGTTGATGCATTTTTCCCTTTTTATTCCCAATAATCACTATAATAGTTTTGTTTTGTTTTGTTTCTTCTTCATTAAATTTAGAGCAAAACTTTTTGCACTCATTTTCACTTTGAATATATCTTTGCCTTTTCCATCTTTAATCAAGCATTACAATTAGCTATTCAACACTAAGCAAATTTTTGTCAATGTTAGGCGCATATAGACCATTAGTAATATATTTCTATGTGGTGGGGTTCTCGTAGCTGGCCAATAACGTACAATAGGTGTACTAGTTGACCTAAGAGACGTCTTGAGTTGATGACTCATAGAGAGATGTCGTTAAGAAAAGGTGTGGGAGGAAGAGCAAACAAACTCGATATCTTGAATACGTGCGTGTAACAATGGATGAAATTCGATGTTCTTGATTAGATTACTTATTTGATATTTTCTGAAGTGATTTTAACAAAGCTTTAGTGTTTACCTCAACCTTATCACTGTCCTGAATCAGCTAAATAAGAGAAAAAGCCTCCTATTTATAGAGTGTATAGATTAATCCTGTCCATTGAATGGTTTTAAGATGGACGGCTAAGATTAAGTTCTTTTATTGAAGCTTCTCTTCTCTTTAGCCTTTATAGGCTTGGATATGGGTCCAAGAATGCTTAAGGATTTTGTCAACTGAAGAAAGCTCATTATCATTATTATTTGGCTTCAAAACTAATTGAGTCTCCTTAAGGCCCAATATGACCAAATGAAGCCCAAATAAAGCCTAAATAGACCCAAAAGAATTGTTTTCGGGTCTTCTTTTCAAGCATAAGATAATTGAGCAAGGCCAAGAGTGGAATATCTAGCCTGGTGATCTCTGTTCACAGTTTACCATGTTAGATTTCCCTAAAATATCTCTAATCGACTCAATTTCGTAGACTCTATCACTAGCCCAAAATTTTAGCCAATGGCATTAAATTAGATTAAAAGCTCAATTATCGAAATAACTCTTTATATTTTGTCCCTCTGACCAAAAGTCTCCTAGACATAGTCAAAGGAAATTTTAAGCATTTCTAAAAGTTATTTCTCCAATTGTTGTGGAGATGTATTGAATGCTAATTTTGCTTGCCTGATTACTTCTAGTATTGATGGAATTAATGTTTCTTTTGCATTAGTGACGAGTTGAGCACAATATGCTAGTATTCATTTTTTACTACTATGGAACATATACTTTGATATACTTTTGTACCACACTTTACAATGATTCATTGCTCTCATGATATTGATTTGCATCTATGGTATAGAGTTAATATGGTTGGCTACTCTCGGTACTTTTTATTTTATTTTATGAGCATTAGTAGAAAAAATAAGTCATTGGAGAGTCAAGATAGAGGAAGTCTAGATAGAGGGAATTAAGTCGTCCCTTACTCTAATCCTCTCGAATTAGCGGGAACATTTATAGAAATCTAAAGTTTCAAGAACATATATTATTTGTAGATGTCATATATATCTCATGCATAGTAGTAAATAAAGCAGTACTACCGTAAAGTGAAGCGAAATCCTAAAATGAAGCAGAGTGGACGATCATTCGAGTACAGAAAATTGACATGCTCAGGCCTTGTAAATATTCTAAGATAGGTCATACATAATATATAATTTTTTTAACCATCAATAGAGGTGCATGTTTTCATTTTGCCTTCATTTATTCTGGCATTTCGACTGATGGATGGTGGAATTAGAAGAGCATAATACCTTTGTTAATTATGCCCATTGCCCATTCAATAATTAATAACGTCCAGCCTGCCGCTGACTAGAAAAACGTGGATCAAAGCCACGCAATGTCCTGCGAACAAATCCTTAAATATTTTTCCGTATCAATCCAAATTTTCATCGATAAGTCTCACATGAAATAAATAATTGAGAATAAACCCTAATAATCATTGCCCACATTTATAATTGAGAATGACTTTTTTTTTTTTTTTGCACCAACTAAATAACTGAGAATGAAACCAACTCATATTTTCAAATCAATTTTCCATAGATTTGCTTTGTCTCGTATCCACAAAACATAATTCATATTCATCTTAAGTCAAATTCAAACTCCTCTATACTTATCTTCTTGATCTTGGTCACATTTGGTTATATATATAAATGTAGCTCGTTGGGTCTTTTTGCCATTCAAAGTTCGAATCACTTCCAATCGGAGAGAAAAGCATCTATGTATTTTTCATCAAATCCATCCTAGCCTTTACCTTTGTAACAAAGAATAAAGATGCTTCTTCAACTAACAAGAGCCAGGTTTTTTTTCCCCCTTTTTTCTTCTATTTACTTCTTGCTAGTTTCAATTCTCATGCGTCTTATTGTTTTTTTGTAGGTGGTAGAAACCTTCTCTGGATTCTTCATGGAGAAATAAAGTGTACGACCAAATTCCAGCACCAGTGGTTGCTATAACTCGCTTTCAATAAGCAATCCAGCAACAACAACATTAATCTGGTTTGTGTACAGGTGGTTGGCTTGCTTTTTCCTCTTCTTTACATACTTACGCCATTTTTTTTTTTTCTTCTTCAATCATAACTCGATGATAATAGCAGCAAAGAACTGGCAAATGAAGTTTCATGCATATCAGCAGTGGCTCGAATCAATAAATAGGAGAATAACTTATAATATGGTAATCTTTTGCTCGTCTTCCTTTTTCTGTTTTTTTTTTTTTTTTCTTTTTTAAAGAATAAGACTCCCACTCTTCTTTTTTACGTAATATCTAGTTGATCTTCATTGTAGAAATTCCTTGTCTCCAAGAATAAGGTAATGACTATTGAATAATGCTTTCATTCTACATGCATGTTAGCCAAGAAGAAACATGATCTTCTTTCTTTACTCTTCTTCTTTTTTTTTTATATAATTTTTTTCTTCAAACAATTAACTCCCATTCTTGCTTTTTTTTTTTTTTTTTTACACAACTCTTATTGTTGTTTCACTCTAAGACAAGGCTTCATTTTTCTAATGGACCTAAGGATAATTTTAGGCATTGGCCCACATTCTTAATACCTAAACATCATATAGGCCCACGATTATCCTTAGGTGTTATCACATATCCTTGATATATAACGAGCCCATGTTAGCTTTAAGTGTTAGTCTGGATTCCCTATATATAATCATTATTACAGGCTCTCGGTTAACTTTGGTATTACCACATATTCCTAATATTTAGACACTCAACGAGCTTGTGGTTAGTCTTGATGCTGTCATAGATTCCCGATGCCACTACCTTTGAGTCAAGTAATAAGCTATGCATCCAAGGGATCCATATCTAAACAAGTCACACATCATCTAGTTGTTAAGCATCACACTTCATAGTAGCGATTGGAACAACTATAGTGCTATTTCCATCTTTGAAAGTCAATTGTCAAGCTTAAAGGTGTATCATCCATGAAGCTAAGGAGAACTAGTTCTTAAGGTATATTATCCTTAAGTTATCAAGATTACAAGATTCCAAATGAAAGATAACTATCTAGACTTCCTTCGTATATAAGCACCCACTTTAGATTACCATGCTTCACTTGAATGTATCCATCCACAACAAGCTTAGGATTGTTGCTCTAGCTTCACATTTAGGAGCCTTATATAGAAGTTCTAGTGTTATGTGAATTGTCATCATGCTAAGATGTTTATCGTTTAAAATTGGCATGCCATGTTAAAGTATTGTTCTTCTCCCCCAGTTGATGGCACATCATAACATAACAAGGTAGCAACTCATGATTCATAGATATTGCCTCATTATATCATGTTAACCCCTTTACACTTGCTTGTATACTTTATGGATCACCAAATAGAGTATGTCACAAAGTTGCTTCAACCTTGTTAATGGTTATTGATTAAATGATTGGGCCAAGATTTCTTCAATGTCATCATTAGACTAAGCGGTGTTACAGTTGTTAAGCCAACTATGGGATCACTCCATTCTAGCATAGCTGAGGTTGCTTTAACCTTGAATGAAGTTGCATAAAAGCATTGTGTTCTCTGTGTAAATGCTTCTACAAAGCGAGAATGGCTATGATGAGGTGATTACTTCAATCATACATGGATGAGGTCTTTAAACCATGACATCTATGAAAAGGCATTATGGATGTTATATGATCCCTTCGATCCATCACAACAGAGATCGCTTTGAACTCATAAATGATGTCATAGAATGGACGTTGCACCTATCGTGTGCTCAAGAGCGTATGCTTCTATTAAGTAACTAGAGTTACCATGATTTGATTGCTTTAACCATTCATGGATGAGGTCACTTCGACCTTAACTTTACCAAAAGGCATTATGGCTGCTAAGCCTGTTGCAGGATCACTTTGACCCATTACAGCTAAGATACACTTAATGAGGCGGCAATGTTGGCTACATTAGTTTTGATTTTACAGAGATTATTAGTAAAAGGTAGCAGGTAACAATGTTAGCTACACTTGATCATATTCATGAATAGGGCACTATGGTAAAAATGATAGCTATACCATGGTGGTTAAAAGATGCTTATCAAGAGGATGCTTCAATCGCTTAACAACATAGGGTAGTCATATGGCGATGTTATCTACACCCTATCATCCCTTATAGGTATGAAAATTTCAAATTTAGAATATTGGTAGATAGTGTTGCTTGCATTTGCCTCGTGTACTTCTCCATATCCTCTTTTGTTACATATGATGAAGTAAGAGTTACAAGATTGGTTACCGCTTGATGTGTTGATAGAAGGTTACGAGGTGCAACCATGATAATCATTAGTAGCTATAGGTTGCATCTCAAAGAGGAGGACTCTCTAGGGTAGCCCCTTACTTCCTCAACAGTAGGTGTTTAGTAAGCTAGGATCAAGTGCTGTAATAGGTACGGTCCTATTATTGCCTTCCTTCGCCATTCGTAAGGTTAGACAGCTTATTCATGCTATTGAGTATCTTTCATGGTGACAGCAGGAGATATAGATCTTGAGATTTGCATGCTTGGTGTAGGCATAGCCATCCCAAATAATGCACTAACAAGTGAGATGGTAGCACTAAGTGCCTATAGGTTTACCCCAAGCAACGTAGTAGCATTTATTAGAGTGTTTGTTACCATAGCCGGTGTTAGTAGGATCATACTAGGTAATGCACCAACGTTCGTAGCAAAAATTGCATAAAAGTGGTATAAAGCTGGTTCATCATACGAGTGTTTTCCTGTATGGCACACAATATAGGTAAGCCATTAGTGGAGAGCAGTTGCACAATCTTAACCGCTTATACTTACCCATAGGCTTACATAGTGTTAGGTGCTTGCACGATTCCCGTTGCTTGAACAGCAACTAATATCTTGCGTTATTTGGGTTTACTCAACCCTCTCATATTAGTTCTTGTGTTTATAGATGTGCCTATCATTTCCAATCTTCTTTTGTCAAGGTAACATCCCATCAAGTCTCTCCTTCTTAGTAGAGTCACCAAATGATGTATCGTGGGGTTCTCATAGTTGGTCGATGACATGCAATAGGTGTGCCAGTTAACCTAAGAGACATCTTGAGTTGATGACACGTAAAAGAATGTAGTTAAGAAAAGGCATGTAAGGAAGAATGGACAAACTCAGTATCCTAAATGCATTCGTGTGATAGTACATAGAACTCGGTATTCTTGATCGTTCTTGATCAAATTACTTGTTTGATCTTTTCTAAAGTGATTTTAGCAGAGCTCTAGTGTTTATCTCAAGCTTATCACTATCCTAAATCAGTCGAATGAGACAAGAAACCTCCTATTTATAAAGTGTAGAGATTAATTTTGTTTGTCGAATGGTTTTAAGATGAACGACTAAGATGGAGTTCTTTTATTAAAGCTTATCCTTTCTTTAGCCTTTATAGGCTTGATATTGGTCCAAGTATGCTTAAGCATTTCATTAGTTGAAGAAGGCTCGTTATCATTATTATTTGGCTTAAAAAACCAATTGAGTCTCCTTAAGGCATAATATAACCAAATAATGCCCAAATAAAGCCTAAATAAGCTCGAAAGCACTGTTTCCGAGCCTTTTTTCGCATACAAGATAATCGAGCAAGACCAAGAGTGGAATATCTAATCCAGCAATCCTCATTTTGAGTTTACCAAAGCCAGATCTCCCTAAAACATCCCCAATTGGGTTGATTTTATAAACTCTATCACTAGCCCAAGATATTGGTCTATGGTATTAAATTGGGTTAAAAGCTTAATTACCAAAATAATCCTCTATAATTTCAAACCTTATAAGCCTTCGATATTCATAGTTCCTTTGCCTTTAATTGAAATGAATTCTCCATTTCCAATTTTTACTTTAGAAATGATGGTTTTATCAAGCTCTTCAGAAAGCTTTAGATCATCGAACATGTTATTTGTGTCACTAGAGTTGTTATTTTTTCGCAAAGCATGTTGCATCAAAAAGTTACTCCTCCTTAAGTTGCTTGGAGTAGCTCTTGCCTCTTCATGTTGTTATGACTAGCAAATCTACTCCATATACTCGATCTAACCACATTTCCTACATATGACATCAAACTTCCACTGACATTTACTTAGCAAATGATTTTTCTTTTTACAGTGTGGGTAAGGTGGATAGGTCTCATCTCTATTATTTCTTTTGTCTACCTTTAGAATTTTCTACCTTCAATTGTAAGGCACCTTCAATTAGTTTTTCTTCTTTGATAATTCTCCTTTTCTCTCGTGCTTGTAATGCATTCGCCAATTCTACTAAAGATATACTTAACAAATCCATAGATTATTTTAATGAAGAAATTTGGACTCATACCTTTCAGGTAAAGTGACAAGAATTTTTTGCATAATTCATTCATAAAAAAAATCCTTGCCAAGCAACTTTACCTTATTTAATGTACCCAATGACTTATTAGAGTAATCCTTGATGGTTTCTATTTTATTCATTTGCAGCATTTCAAATTCCTTGATTAAGCTAATTAGTTGTATTTTTTTGTTCTTTCATTGCCTTAGTACTTCTTTTTGAGATAAGCTCAAGTTCATGATCTTTGTAAATAGTACTTGAAAAGGTTGAGAAGAGGTATACTTGCTTTGAATCTTTTGGTCTTTGTCTCTTTGTGAGCCATAATTTGAGCCGTCATAGAATTCTCGAGCAATAGAAAAATGCCATAGTTTTCTTCTATGGCTTCTTAAAGGTTAAATGTGTTAAGATAAATGGTCATTTTAATGACCCATACCTGATAGTTCTCACCATTAAAAAAAAAAAAATTAGAGGTGCTATATGGAAGAAAGTTGTTTCATTTTCTATTAGTTGAGGTTGCTGTGTTTTTGGTTTCGGATTATTATGCTTTTGGTTTGTGTATGAATTCACTTAACTCATATATCCCTTAAGAAGATGGCTCTGATACCATTTGTTTATTGGCATACGAAATAAAACGTCGATATAAGGTTTGATAATATAGAAGAAGAATTTTTTCATTGGAATTCATACTACTTAGTGTTTATTCAATGCATTGCTCTTTATATAGAGCTAAATCATATTAAAAACAATATAATGACTAATCTCAAACTATATTTATAAGATTCTTAAGAAATAAGAAAATATTATATAGAATAATTCCTAAAAGATTTGGTGGGATCTGACGCTTATTTAATAGATTCATTATTATCTATAGATTTAGCAAACTAAGCCATATATCCAACTATATCCATGAAACTAGAATTGAACGCTATGTTTAGAGGAAGAAAATCCACAAAGTTACTAAGAAATTAGTGAAAATGGGAGGAAATAATGTTTTAGACTATTTCAATAAGAGATGAAGATAGGATGAATTCGGTGAAAATGTCTATTTCTATTTTGTATTCACTTTTATTTTATTTTATTTTATTTTTTTGAAAATTGAAGTAAATTCAAAGGAAATTAGTGGAAAGAATGATGAACTTACAAAAATGCTCTTGAAAAGAGCTATTGTGAAAACTCACTATATTGAAAAATAATTTAGATAATTATTATTTTATTTATCTTCTTTTAGTTTAGGCACTTTTGTTTTGGCAAAAAAAAATAATAAAATATAACATGAGAAAAGAAAACATTTCTACCCTCTCTGTTAGGGATGTTCATCAAATTAAACCGAATTGAATCGAACCAAATCATAAAATGCCGTTATTTTATATATCTATTTGGTTTGCTGTTTGGTATGAAAGGGCATCCAAACTATTCATGATTTAGATCGGGATGCAAATCAAACTAAATCTTTGAAACCTAAATTGAACAACTTCTTATTTTAAAAAAAAAAAAAGCGATATTTTTTAATTTTAATCCCTATTAACATTTCATTTTAGTCATATTTAGTTTTTCGTTTTTTTTTATCTTTCCTCTTATGCTCAACCTTTATTATCTACTCATTTTTTTTCACTGTCGTATTTCATCTCTTAAGCAAACTTACATGCTTTTATTATTACTTAAGATACAATATTATTGTGACGTAATACTATGTGGCTTTAACTGTTACGTAATTTTATTCATTTAAAACATCAATGTTTGATTAGAAGTTTAAATAGCTATATTAATATATGTCAAAAACAACAAAGTGTTTTAAAAGCAGTTCGAATTGAACCAAACCGCATGAATGTGGTTCATTAAGGGTACCAAACCTTTTTCAAATGCAATTTAGTTCAAATCATCCCCTAAACTAAATTGAAGTGAACTAAAAACACCCTTACATTTCATTACAGTCATTCCTTATCTTTGAGTAAAAGTAAAAATATTATTTCCTTAGTTTTCTTTCTTTTTTCTTTTTTCTTTTGCATCATATTTCTTTTCTTTTCCACTTACATTAAATTTAAGTTTTTCAAACAACGTAGAAACCTACTATGATGGGAATCAGCCTTTGACTATATTTAAGCCGAGGCAAACCTATCTGAAACCTAGGCTTATTAAAGTTTGCTGAGGTCGAGTAAAAGCCAAAAAGATGAGAGGAAGGAAGATAAACACTTAGCATCAAGCCTATCGTCGGTCGAGGAGCCGAGATACCACAAGGCCGAGCACTAGAGACTAAAGAACCACTTGGCATAGCATCGAAAGACTCATTCCGACTGATTCTAGAACTCGGCAATTATGACCCGACCTTTTTGGTGTTTCGGCCAAACACTGTAAGACTTCGGGGACTCCTTCTCAAACCTGCACATCCAACTACCAACCTCATTCAATTCGGATATTACTCCTTTTAAGACATGCCGAGTGACTGCATGCCAACTCCCCTTGTAAAACACACAATTCTGTATTTTTATACATGCTTTCCTTTATTTTATTTATAGGCTTAATTTTTTAGGGTTTAAGGTTTTGTACATTATTTACAGTTTTGTCATTAGGGTTTAGAACTTATTATAAATAGCAACATCTGTAAACATCAAAAAGAGAAATACATATATACATAGACATGAACATACAAAATCAGACAGAAAGTATATTCCTACGTTTTGGAATTTTTTCCTTTTTGAGCGAGGCTACTCTTGAGCTAGTATTGCCGAATGATCAAGCACAGATTAAACTCTTTAATCGTCCCCGTGTTCTTATCAATCTTATCCTCAAGATTGTGATGAACCCCTTCATTTGAATGAGTTAGTAAGTTATATCTAACTCTTATTTGAATCACGAACGATATTTAGCATTCGTGAGTCGTATCGAATCCTATTTTGAGCTCATACCCCTAATTGTGCTTATGTCTTGATAAGTTATATCTATTCACATTCACTATCAAAACCTTCCTATTCTTCGTACCCATTTCTGTTGGAATCCCAAATACCCATTATGGATTACCGACCTGCTGCTGTTTCTTTGATCCTTATCATATTATATAACCTCCTAACCAAGTAACCATAACCTCATAAAGCCCTAAATCCATATTTAGGTAGACTTACGAACTCCACATTATGATATACAACACATATTTCATTCTTTTTCCATTATCAACACGTTATGTTTATAGCAATTGTTGATATCTAAAAATCATAATATTCAAAGTACAAGATTTCGATAACCTAAGAACAAATAACAACTATAAGCATGATGAAGTTACGTAGAAAATAGAAAAGAAAATGCAGTAAAGACCTAAAAATCATAATGAATAGCTAAATGTAACCAATAAATTGTTTTAACGTACGTGAATTACTGAAATATCAATTAGATATGACCAAATAGATTGTTTTGGGAAGTAGTATGTCACTTTTTCTAAGGCTCTTCTTAACTAAATAACATAAAATTAATTCATTATACTTTTGTTATACTCTCTAATTTTATATACATTTTGAAACTGTAGAGGGTTAAAAATTGTTATATTAGTTATTGGAATAAGCCCATCATTTATTTAAGCTTGACTCCTTGAGTCAGTTGACAGGGGTTAAGAAGTCTAGTTCATATTGGGATGATTCAGGAAAAATTAGCTTGGTAAGTTTAGATCGGCCCGTTCGCCTCTAACCTTTTTCAGGCAAGCTCATGCACTTATAAGGAGGGCTACTGGTTTTAAGCCCATTAGCTAGTTCATTTTGGATAACCATGAATCGAGTAAGTTCTATCTCATCCGTTGATCACTTAGATGATCAACGGACACCACCATACTTAAGAGCCTATAAATACCCAGTATTTCCTCATCATTTGAAACTCTTAGAGAGAGATTGGAAAAATGGTGTTCTATAAATACTATCTAAAGGACGTACAATAGCTTTTTCTTAGCTTACTCGATTCCTAAACTACTATTCATTCTCTTCTCTCTCTTTACTTTATCTTTCAAACACTTACTTAAATATCAAAGTAATTACGCTGAAGTCACCATGGCACCCACTCCCCTTACTCTAACTCTTTCCTTTTGTGGGCCTCCACTTGCAATCACAAGCCTAAGCCTAGTTTACTAATTTTGACTATCAATACTTCGTCATATACTTTTGTCCATCTCTCCAAGTTATATCTACAAATAGTTAGGTGTAGAATCTTTTCTTTTTCCAGTCGTCAATAAGGTGTGCAAATTTTAGGGTTGAAATCGTAATTTGACAGTATTAACAAGCCTGTTCGATTGTTGCTTTTATAGATCTTAATGAAATTACTAGCAACATATTGTATATAATAATACCTTTGTGCAAAGGGGGCTATCATTTACATTATCATCTCAAATTACACTTATTGACACTTGAATGTCAGTCAATAAGACTCGAAGTCTCTTTAGGACCACCAACAAGAAGTGTCTTCAAACACAACAAAAGACGAAGCATAATTTTCCCAATCAATCAATGCATATCCTTAGGATTGAATGATTAGTACCATCCATACTACATGCAATCAATGCAATCAACGGTTTATGCAAGCGTATAATATTGAAGGCATGTATGCATGGCCCAGAAGTTCCAAACAACCTGCAATAAATCACTCCCTTATGTCTGTCAGTTGGCCAAGGATCCCAAATTTATTTACTTGGGTTATCAACCATACCGCATTCGAACAAATTGGCAATTCTCTATACGAAGTGTAGCAATTACTAACGATATCAACCTCTCTTTCTTTATTGTCCCAAACCCTTCTTCTTGTTACTAAGTATCCAGATGTATCGGCAACAGTCGTGCAAAGAATGAAAGCCTTCACATTGAGCATTTCCCCAACTTAGACTAAGAAAATATCAAAAAAAACGAATATGCATTTGCTGCCTGCGTCTTTGCCATGCTCAGAAAATCTTACATTTCTGAGCCTGCATAACCACGTCATGTGATATTAGCAGGGTAAATCAAAATATTTCTTTCATCGTCCTCCATTAAAATTATAAACCCCATGCAGAAGAAAATTGAAATGAATTATACACTGGAAAATGTCTCAATTCACCGAGTTATTGTGCCAACCCACTGATGTTTTTGCAATATAAGATGATGAGTGAAAAACAATTTTCCATGCAAGTCGGGGGTTCATTTTCCCGATACATTTTCCGCACTTGTATCATTACTCTTACACATTATGAATATGAAATCTTGAACCCTAACAAAATAAGGATAAAATGAATAAAAATATTTTTAAAATATTGCAATAACAAAAGAATCCTGACATCTGCTTGCTCTACTCCCTTCATCTGCTGTGCTCAATACGAGAAATTACTCCAACTATGACCTCTTCAGCATCTGACCTCGTAAGCCATTCCAAAATGCAGCAGCATCGACGACTTTCTTACCTGGAAGCTGAAGTTCCAATACCTGGTAGAATTGCAGAGAAAGAATCAGATAAGAAAGGACATCTGAGCTAATACTCTGTCCAAACTAATGAATCCGAAAATTGCCAGGAGAAAATATACCAATTTCATATCATAAATTTAAAATAAGTTTAGGCACTTATGACATCTAATTGAGGGGGTAAACAATGAATTGCTCCAATATGTAGGACAAAAAAGAGTCAAAAAGACTGCCAAAAGCAGTACTATTCTTCCTCACATGCCAGTAACATGCTTTCCAATACACAGAAACTGCTCAATTCAGACAGTGATTGACTAAGCCATGCAGAGTCAGCAGGAGATACCTCCAGCATTGTGAAACCTCCACAGGGAACTAACAAAGCACCCTTCATGAAAATGATCTTGCCTTCATCATTCCCCCGACTTTGAATCTCACAGGACACCCTTGTGGTGATAATTTTGAGCTCTAAAACACTTTGCTGACCATTGCTTTTGTCAATGACAACAAACTTGGCCCGAGTTCCTGGCCACCCTGCAAATGCACGAACCTGAATCAGTTGTATGTCAGGATCTCCTAGCCAAACTCAAGGTGGGAGGATCAATTACTTTATTATGTAGAACTGAAGCTTCCTCATCAAAGGACAACCATGACTCCTCAGGACATATCTGCAATGAACACAAGGATAATTAATTGCAAGTTTAAGCACATTACCAGACAAGCTAAAAGAGATGATGGCCTTAACATTCTTGCCACCTTAACCAAGTGAAAAAAATGAACTGAAACATGTGAGACTTTATTATTCATTTTTTGTGCCTTGATCATGTAGGATTGTTACAGTATAGTTGCATTTCAAATAAATCCAGCAAGTACTGCCAAAAGTTGGATATTATGCCTGAGAACTATAAGAGCTATTTAGTGCCAAAAAATAGAAGGTTGGTAAGGCCATCTATGGAAGGAGGAAACCCAGATAGTAAATATCTAAACTTTGTAGAAATGTGCACAAAGTTTTCATGTCCATGCACACAAATTTAACACTACATAATGCATATCCAACCAAATACTTGAAAGGAAATAGAAAACTCCCTGCACTTGCACTCGTGTTAGTCATTTAGAGCACTAAAGCCTCAAAATTGTCAGAGAAGGAAGAGCTGAAAGAATTGAAGAAAAGGGGAAATGCTCTTGTATATAGGTAAGTGATATCTGATGTTGGGCATGTGCATTTGATTTTAAGACTACCATCCCACTTTAGAATATGAAGCCTTTCTCAATTGCAAGGGTGAAGCGAGAGCAAATACCTTTGGAGCTAAGGTAGCTTTACTCTCATCTTGTGGCTGTGCTTTTAATTTGGCAGAGCCATCAAGTAAGGAAGGAAGTTCACGGATCAGAAGCTTAGACCCTGGATCAAACAAGAGTAAACAATTCATCAACAAACCAATGCATCTAACCACACAATAATTAATCCTAGTTCAAGCGCAAAGTCAAGTTAAAACCAAATGGCGATCTATATTATTTATGTATTCTACAAGGAAATAAAGGTGTTAAATTACAAGAATCCACAAAGCTAGGTTATCTATCCATCAAAAAATGATTAATTTTACTTTTACTCACTAAATATTGTCATAGTGAAAGCTCAAAAATAAATCATAAAATCTTTCTTTCGAGAAAATAATGTTGCATAAAGGTGAATCAATGAAATCAATAAACTAATACCATGCACAAGCATTCAAATTTCATTATATTCAGAACACCTGCCCCCAAAGTGGATAATAAAAGCACATTGGATGACACATACA
This sequence comes from Lumnitzera racemosa, assembly GCA_024138005.1. Taxonomy (NCBI): domain Eukaryota; kingdom Viridiplantae; phylum Streptophyta; class Magnoliopsida; order Myrtales; family Combretaceae; genus Lumnitzera; species Lumnitzera racemosa. The sequence continues at coordinate 38,917,777 of JAMXBC010000011.1, read as the reverse complement.
TTGTTTAATCAAAGGGCATAGAACATTGTTTGCCACACATATCAACCAGGCTCATTATCCAGATTATGAATCAGTCAAGTAACAAGGGGGAGGCATGCAAACCAGATTTGCGTGAAGTGAACATTTTTCATGCTTGTACATCTAAGTAAGTAGACAACCAAAGCTAAGCGGCAGACCTTGGGAAAACAAAAGGCCCAGTAACTCTGGTGCCTGCAAACAAGTACATCAAAGTATGAGAAAGTTTGACAACCAAACAGGAAGAATGTTGTTGATAACTTTAGACTGATACATATAACAGGACATTGAACACATAAATAAGCTACAATAAGAGTCTAAAATTGGGCATGGGCTCTACCATTTTTACACCATGTAAGGAAAGCATGTGATTACAAGGAGATATGGAGGGAGGATTACTAAACCAAAAGGTTAAATGTTGATTTATGTACATTGATTTTTTTTCCTAGAAGTTTAATAGTTACACTTTACACTTGATGTTGAAGTTTAGAAGAAAAGCTAAAATTAGTGGACAGTTAAGTGATGAATCCACTTTGTATATTTACATATTATTCAAATGATACGATCTGATTATAAGGATATATAGAGTATGGATAATTAAAACATGATTCCCTTTAACTATAGCCTATATAATGCTACCCTAGAACATTAATACCACCCCACCAATGCCCCCCACAAAAAAAAAAAAAAAAAAAAAACTACCAAAAAGCTCATGAAAATTTGTCAAATGTCAAGGACTCCATAATTTGATTGTTAAATCCATGTGCAGTTAACCCCTAAACTTCAAGAGAGTGGTTTTCCCTAAATTTCATGACACACAAATTGGAGACTATATTCAACATCCATATTGCAACATTTCTAATTGTTAGATCAAGCATTTAAACTGCTCACAATTTTCATCAACAGAATTTCCTGTGAGAGTCAACACCTTAATTTGATCATCAACTTCCACAGTTTCACTTGAAACGATAGGTCCAGAGTCCAAAGCACGCACAGTGAATGCTAATGATACTCCAGTTACCTTGACACCATCCTGATTCATAATTGGAAATTAAGTAATTTTGCATGATAAAAGTTATTTTACATACTTTAACGCATGTGAATCCAGATGAACAGTGACCTGCAATGCTCTCTGCACAGGAGCAGCACCACGGTATAGTGGCAACAGGCTTGGATGGATGTTGACAGTCCCTAGTATCATGTAAATGTATAAATCAAGACAATGTTATAAACTTAGAATCAAGTAAAATATGTCATGCATTTGAGATAGTGTAGAAGCCTTTAAGGACTAAAGATGCACTAACCTAATTGTGGAATGTTGAGAAACTTGTTAGGTAGAACGATTCCATAGGCAGCAGTTATGCATATTTCTGGCTGTACTGCTTTTAAATTGGACAAAAACATTTCCTGCACGAAATGGACAACATGGTTATTCATTCCGCCGATACCAAAAACTTATAAAGATATAAACATCCTACCAGAGAATAGATATTGTATAGCAAACAAACCAACTACAAGTCCAAGCAACAAATTAATTAAATTTTTTATATGCAGAAAGGGATGGGGATGCACAATTTGGTACTAAAAACTCAGCTTTGTATATTTTTCAATATGAAATATTTATACAACTACAAATACAATGAAAGAACAGCACAAAATTAAGAATACTCATCAGTAGGGAGAGACTGATGTGTAATAATGACAATTCTGTGTCAATTAAACAGAAATATACATGAGTTCAAGATTTTAATACAATGACAGCACTAGTTTAACACTTTACAATTCAGAGTCAAGAGAGAATGTGAGGCACATTACTCATACCAATGCATAAAATTTACTATAGTCCATGAAGGAAACACCAGTAAGTCAAAAAGCTAGAGTGCAAGCTACTAACGGTTTTGGCACACCTATGACAAGATGGTGGGCCTGGTTCTGACTGATGCAAAACCAAAGAAGTTCTTACAATAACAAGAGGAGTCACACACAAAAATTGATCGGAATAGAAGAGAATGGATATGGACAACCTATGATGACTTCTAAGATCACTCACAAACCAATCTTATGCACCACTCCTAAGACGGTCGATATCTGCCACAACTGCAAGAATTGATCAGAACAATAGAGCATAATCTCTTTTTGGCTATGAAAATAGGGAATAATCTCAATCAGCAGTAGGGTAAAAAGTGTGCCCTTGATTGCCTCACAACAATATAGTTACATTTTCAGAACTGTAGTTTGGAAACTGTATATAACAAGCTACATAGTGTGAAACAAGGAAATTTATAAAAGATCCAATGAGCCTACAAGCTGTCAGCATACCAAACTCAACTGGCAACTAAGGAAACATGGCCAGCCACTCAAGGCTCTGGCCTGTCTTGGGATTGACTTTGCATTGGGGTCAATCAGCCTCCAATGCTACTCTGAGATCATCTCCAGTCTTTGTAACATTAATAAAACAATTACTCATCATGTAATAACCCAAAAGCTCACTAGTCATTAACAACTTTTTGATAATTTGATAACTAAAAGAAAAAAAATAACTTTTTGATAATGTTTCATCCTTGACACCCAGCTAGCTAAGTTCTCAAGTCCTCTTGCTCGAGCTCAAGTAGCCCAGTCAAGTCACAGTCTAACTCCAATTACAATGGAATAAAGAGCAAATGCTAAACGATAAAGTACTAATTGACACCACACTCAAAAATCCATATATAAAAGATAGAGAAGATTAATCTTAATTACCTCTCCTGCCCGTTCTGGGGCAAAAATAAGTTCAGGTGAGAATCCTCTATCCATTGCATATTGTGCCACTGGAGATGGAAGAAGCTTTTTCCCTCTGTCTCTTCTGGATGGTGGTTGAGTAACAATTGCTGCAACCTAAAATTAGGCAAAGCAAACAGCTTCACAACAACCTCTTACCACTTATAAGAAAAATCATTATCCGCATTATATCCTGTTGTAATCTAATTTCCCCCCACCCCCCAAGAACAAGATACTTGTTCATATATTGGAAGATAATAATTATAAATTTGTATTGCTATATTATTGTTTTCTTTTGACAGAGTGAGTACTGCTCACAGCATTATCATAAAACAGACCGAAAAACATATATATATATATATATAAGGAAGAAGGAAAAACCCCTAAAAGGATACCGGATAAATTTTGCAAAATTAGTGTTTCAAAATAAACAAACAGAACAAGTAAATGTATTATGACCCAATTCTATATGTTTAGGCTTGTCTCTTTCACTGTCAACATTTTTCAAACGTTTGATATTCATTATGAAGCTTTAATTTTTTCAATTAATGTCGCATTAATCTCAACCATTTGCTGTTACTTAGTAGCTCTTAGTGGCAAGAAATAGTGAAAAGATATGTGATAGTATATGACAGTCCAATCGCCACCTCCACCCCCCACGACCCACCCCGGGCCCGGCCGAAGGACAGCCAATACAATTGTCTTTTACAGAAGCTATTATCATTTGCAACCTCTGCAGTAGTACGGTAATCATTGCAAAACTTTAAATTATAACTGGAAAAGGGTTTTCCATGAAACAAACACGACCCTAATATTGCATTTCTTTTGATTAAGCTGTTCGACAATAAGGATAATGAGTCACAGTAATGTCTAATCAACTTCAAACTTTTGAACCCAATTTTAAGAAGGAGAAGAACAAGAAGTATAATTTGAGTTACAATGATTTGAGAATTACCTCAAAAGAGGACTCCGGAGATGAAGAAGCAGAAAAGAGAGCGTCAAGAACAGTTGTGGAGACCTAAAATACATATAGATTATTAATTACATGCAAAATGAAATAGAGTCGATTAATCAAACAAGTGGATAGGATACAGAACCTGAGGAGAGCCCAAAAAGACGAGCCTTTTCTTTGGAGTGGCCGAAGGAGGATATATAGAAGAGAAGCAGGAGAAGCGCCGTAGCATTGTCGAACTGGGCGACCACACTTGAGCTCAACTCAAGTGGATGAATAACATACCCGTCATCTATTCCTAGCATGACTGAGAAGTAAAACTTCCATTTAGCCTTCCTTGGTTAATCTTTTCTCCATCTCGTAAGTGAGAAGTAAAACTTCTATTTGGGCTTCCTCGGTTAATCTTTTCTCCAACAAGACACAAAATGTTAAAAAAATATATCTCCCATTTAAAATTAAGTACTTAATAAATTCCAATAAAATTAAATTTATATACTTTCTATTTTGTTTATATTTATAAGAATATTAATTAAAATGATCATTTCAATATATAAAATATATATATATTTTAAAAGTACATTAATTCTCATTTTTCAATTCTATCATTCCAATCATTATCTTCATTATAATTATGAAATAGATAGTTTTCTAAATATCAAGTTTTAAACAGATATAAACTAAACACAAATCAAACACAAATAAGACATAGATTGAAAAATAAAAAAATCTAAATAGGAACTTAATGTGCATATATCTCGATACTCTTATTATAAGCATAGGTAGGTTGCTGGATCCACTACTAGATCCATAGCCCTCATAAATTAGACCATAATCGAGCTGATGTAAGGATGAGTATAATGATGGAAGTAGGTGGATTCAAGACCACTCTTAAAAACCCTGAACTTTCATCTAATGTCTTTAAGACCCTTTAAATACTTAATAAGTTTTTAACTCCTATTATTAATGTCTCTCTTAACCTTATAGGGGTATGTTTTTTATGACAATCAAACAACGTTATAGGTATAAATTTTTATAGAGTTTAGAGAAAATAGAGAAAAGATTAGAGTGAAAAGTAACTAAATAGAGCTTACATTTATTAATTTAGACAAAAATAAAATTTGAAAATTGAATGTATTGTATATTATAGAACTAGTATAGGAGGTGTATAGTGCATAGGTTTAGAATAAATATTTTTATTTATATATTATTTTTTGTCGAGTCAAGTCTACCATTTTTTATGTTTTTTTTTTTCTCAAAATCTAACCTTAGGGATTTGAATCACATCTCAAAACTATATAAAAGCCTTATATAATAATACCCTATAGGTTTTTATTGGATTAAGTGAATCAAGTACCATATAATGACCTATTCGATTACATCATGTCATCAATAGGAGTCAGTTGGTAGAGTGAATAGGGTTTAGGCTTTGTACTACAGTAACGAGCTTGCAAAAGAAATCATAGTGAGAGGGTCTAGGGTGTTATTTAACGTAATCACTTTAATGTTTAAGTCAGTAAAATTTATGTATAGAAAGTATAAGAATGCAAAAAGGCTGAAATGTAATATGAGTATGCAAAGAGTATAAGTAGATTACCATTTAGATGTTTGTTAGTATTTATAAGGGAAGATTGCTAAGAATTAAAGGAGCATAAGTAGCATCTTAGCACATCCTTATGACTTAGGTAATGGGAGTATAGAAGCCAACGTGTTCCGAATTTGTAAGATCGTAACAGTTCGACTGAGTCTTTAAGCCTTACCTTCCTTAGCTAATAGATGTTATGAAGCTTTAAGGATAGGCAAGTTGTTTAGAGGACAATAGTTGAGTTTGACTAGTCAGATGACTAGGCTAAGCTTTAGCAAATCATGTCAAACTATGGGCTTAATTAAGTCAGCCCAAGGTCTAGATAGGTCAGTGTGGCCCTAAAAGACCTATGTCCAAAAATATCTTATCAACACTTGCCATCTCGTCAACAATCTCATTATCGATGAGGTGATAAGGTGAGATAACAAGCAAATGGGTTTCTTAATTGTATGGCCGAACTAGATCCAAAGTGCTCGATGAGTTAGCTAACTAATCTAACATGTCTGTAAGATGTTCTGTTGTTTGAAGAGAAGAGGACAACGTGACATGGCTGGAGTCTAACTTAGGAGAGATACCTTATAGGGTAATCCGAACAAATCATGTCTTTAGTCAAGTTGAGAACTCAAAGGTCAAGTGTTAATGTGGAGAGTAAAAGGACCAACCTTCTTGAGTGATAGAAAGTGTCAAGTAGAAGAAGTGGTCTTAGGAATGCCATGCAGCCGCTTTTCTTAAGGTTGAGGTCATTCTTGTACTGGGTTACTTTGTTGATGAGATGTTATGATAGGTAAGGGAACTTAAGGGCCCTCAGTCAAACTTCTTAAGAAAGCTACCCTTTTCAAATCCTAGCCTTGGGGTGCATTCTTAAAGCATAATTAATGTGACATAACAGTTGTCGTATCTGTACAATCATACATACAACTACCCCTGTATTATAGCTTTGATCTCTATCGTTTAATCAAAACCATCAACATGAGTCCACATCTCAACATATTGAGAGGATTGCACCCATACAAATCCCTATAACTGACAGTGCACTTCCCTATACTTGAGGCCTATAAATACCCCTTAGGTCAGCAAAGTAAACACTTTACACGACTTGAATACTTTGTCTTCCTACTACAACTACGAACATCCTTCTTCTTTCTAACTAATTACTTATTTTCTCTATTTTCTTCTTCGACTATACTTTAAGATGGCAACCAACTCTAATGAGTCACATTCTAGGTCCTATTCATCAAAACACCACTTAACACCTTTCGATTATGAGGTGACTATGTGCATTACTCCCTCTACAACAATGAGCAATGAAGTTACATTCACGGCTACGCTCATTGATGAGGAATCATCAAGAGTGGTAGAGAAGTTAAATAAGGCCGAGCTCATTAATGCCATAGCATGCGATGTGTAACTAAGTGAAGAAGCATCAAAGGTTATTAATTTATTTAAGAGGCTTAGGAATGACAAAAGGCCAAGTGGTTAAGTAAGCAAGAGCAAGCCATTCATTGTAGGATATGTCTTAAGTAATTTTACGATGGGGACTTAGCTTGGTGTGGTAGTGCGATTGCTAAGGCTAAAGGAGAGGGTAGCCTTATTGTCGAGGAGGTACTTTGCAATTTATGAGAAATGTCTAGAGTTTTGAGATGGGCCTCCCTTTCACCAAGTTTATTTTTTCAATCATCACCGATGCTACTTCGCCTAAATTCCTCCTATTAGGTAGAGGATGCTGAAGGTGTTCTAGGCCCTTTGTAAATACTCAATGGTGTAGGCCACGCCCCAGTTATTTAATTATTTGTATTTATGGAAGAGTTTAGGTGGAGGGGCATAACTCCAAAATCACTAAGGGAAGAGGTTGTTTGAGGGCATAGACTTGTCTATGAAGCACCGATAAGACGAATTTCTCATGGTAGAGTTGCTTGAACAAGTGAATTTCTAGACTAAATTATTTTGGGCTGGTACCTTGGAGAAGCTTAGCCAAGCGACTTCAAGGCCATGCACAAGATTAATGCCCTCATAGCTTTGAGGCACAATCAACTAATTCATCCTAAGGAGACCGTGCAAAGGTACATCTCTAGGCTAATCTCTAAGCTCTTCTTAGGTATAGAGATACTATAAGAATTTATACGTTTATCAACGTTTGTAGATTTTACAAACATTATAAATTCTTATATGTTTTAGTAACATCTAAAAAAGGTTACACAAAACATATTTTTAGTGACATTTGCGATCCAAATTAAAAATATAAACTTAGGATTTAGTTTGTAACGTTTTCCTAAAATAAATGTTACACACAAAAAAAAACTTTAATTATCTTGTAGAAAATTAAAATTTTCATCAATATCTATAAAATAATTACATTTAGTAAGGTAAAACAAACTTTTTTTTTTTAAGTGAATGGTAAAATAACCTTCTATAAATTGTTGCCTTATATTTAATTAATTAAAAAATATGCAATGCTTATCAATCAATTACTAATCTAAATTTTATTGTTTATTTTCGTTATCATTTACTTTTAGTCTCTCTATCTAATGAAACATACAAAAACCTATGTTCAATCAAAGCTAAGGATATACCATCAAGGGGTGAATGATAGAGGGTTGTGTCAAATATTTATCTATAATATTAAAGTTAATAGTTTGTTTTTATGTTTTTAGTATTTTTATTTTTCTTAGATGTCTTACTTTATGAAAAAGAAAATATCCAATATAAAATGTGTAATGTTAAAAGAGGTTGTTTTATCAACATGTTTGTTAAGTTAAAACGACCAACTATTTTAGATAATCCATACGATATGCTGGATAACCATCTACTATTAATATTTTAATATATAATTTCATTATTTTTATGATTTTTTCCCTAAAACATTTTTAACCTTTCCTATCTTTGTTTTTTAGGAGAGACATATTTTCTTTAAAACAAAAATCGTTGGTGGAAAATTAAAATCGAGAATTTCCCATGAAGGCTTTCCCCTTGTAATTTAATAGTGAATTCTTCATGCTGGAAAAAGATACGAATGAACAGTAGATATTCCAAGAGAAGAGAATGGCTATATTTATAGCATTTACAAAGGGGAGAACATTCAATCTAAAAGTTTTCCTATTTTTCATTTTCTCCTAATGAATAATGTAAAAGCTACCTGAGCGCAATAAGTCATAAACTAGAAAAAGGAATATAGGAGGTTAAAGTGAAAATTGAAAAGCTCGAAAAAAAAAAAAAAACAATCCCAATTTTTTTCAACCCCGCCTACCCCCCAAAAATTTACCATTACGCAAACTTCAAATCTAAAAACGAAGGTTGGTTCAGCATAATAACTAATAACCTAGAGAAAAGAAAAAAGGAGCCCCCCAAAAATTACCGCTCGGAAATTCTTCAATCTTCGTATCTCCACTTCCACCACAATGTAAGCTTTCTCTCTCTCTCTCGCTCGTTTTTTCGCAGGTTCCGCTATCATATTTGATACTCATGTTAGTTTTGAAATTAGGGTTGTTGTTTAAATAGGTTTGGATTTCAAAGGTATTTTTTTTAACTTAGATTCAACAAAATCCACTATTGGTTTCCTGATTAGTTGTTGATAACCATAAACCAATTAACAAAATTTAATTATTTATGAGATTTGGTTCTATGTGCAATGTCTCAAATTTGGTGGAAAGTTCGTTCTCTTTTTACTTGGTTTTGAGTAATTGAACAACTTATCTCCTATATATTCAAAAGGTTCAAGTTATTTAATGTGAAATGATATTTTGTTCTCGTGGCCTAAGGTGTCAAGTAATTGAGGTTGTGGGGATTTGTATCTGTTATTCCTTTTCTTTTCTTTATATTTTTTTTTAGTAATTATCTACTATCCCTATTCATGAATGGTGTCTCTACAATTGTAACGAGACATATTTTTTCCTACACTTTGCTTAAGTGTTTGATTTGTGGGATAGTATTAATGCAATAAATTTGGTTAGCAAATATCCATTGTTTTTTTTTTGCTAATCAATAGCTAAAAAGCTATTGGTTCCTTCCAAATATTATGTGTACCCCACTAGGGAACAACACATTTTAATGAATATCAATGATTTAAGATTATAGTACTTGAAATTATTAATAACTCAATTGCTAGATAGAAAATGAGAGATACTTTTAAAACCCATAAAAGTTGGAAACATTAAGCTGAAGATAAATTATTGCCAAGATGATAATAATAAATTGATAAGACCAAGGAAATTATCTTCAAATGCTAAATTATAAATCTAACCTATACAAATAATATAAATCCCAATGTCCTTATATAAAAGAGAGAACAATTCTCGCCGTTTGCAATTGAAAATCGCCATTCCACAGGTTCGTTCCCCTTCATGTTCTTATTCCCACTCTCTCTCTATCACTCTCTATTTGTATGTCGCATAAAAGTCCTTATTGTCATTTCTATATTTGCCTTGAATACATTGATGGAATTATTTATTGGTTGGGAATGGCTAACATTTATTTAGATGATGGTGGGAGCTTGATAAAAAATAATTTTTGATAGGAAATTGGGCGGTCTTACTTGCAATAGCTATTACTCGTTAATTTATTCATCCACACTATGTCCAAGGGTATTTAGCATTTTTTTTAGTTATGGCTTATTACAAAGAAAACAACTTTTAATGAAACTATGCTATTGTCTTTAGGAAATTATACATAGTAGAGCTGCATGGCTTAATACTAAATACAAGTTAGCATAATTCTTACTAGTAGTTGTCAATACCAAAAGTCACTTTCCTTGAAAATCTCTAACAAAATCCTGAATGACTATTTGAGAATTTCTAAAATGAGCATATCATGTAATACTAACATAATGCATAAATTATATGCTTCAGTGAGTCTTCACAAAATATGAGGGAGATGGGCAATATTTAGGTGAACATCTTCCTTATTTCTATTCAAAATGATTCCATCTATTCCGCTATTTATGGTTCTTTTCTAAGCATTTTCTACATATTGGAATATTTGCATACCCGTACTTGATATTTTGTTAAATGAGTTAATAATTTAACATGTATCTTGAATATTTTGTAGCACGAGTTCATAATTTCAAATGATCATATTTGATATAGTCATATTAGGATACGGTGATGCTGTAATTACATGAACATATTCAGGTGGTATTTGAAGTATGTACGCATATAAATTTCTTTAAATTTTATTTAAAGTTTTTTTAACCCATTATTTTGATCATTGCAAATTGTGCAATAAATTTTAACTTGATTCGATAATTGAGAGCTTGATATGACAATCTTAAGTGATACTATTGATTTAATAATGAATATACAGTTAATTATCTATTAGATTATGTTTATTTCTACTAAGTGTAAATTGGTGATTTTCAATGAATGAGTCATGCAAATTTGTTTTACTTACCGGACATTTACTAAGATGAGAAATACATACACTACATTCACTTGAAGTTATATAAACCATATTTACTTTAAGTGATAATGGATTCTTTATATCAGCATTGAGGAGATGTCGATAACTTTTTTTTTTACCTTTTTCTTTTGACAATGGGAGAGCTTGTTGTTAAGCAATAGAATATGTTCTCAATATATAATGTGGTAAAATATTCCCGTGAAGGTACATTACCATGTTGCTGAATTTATGTAAAATTTAGTTATGCGGTTCTAGAAACAATTTTTCAATAACTAGGTATAGGATTTGGATGAATTGGACGGGATTATTGGGCTTTGTAACAACGAACTGAAAATTACTAAAAAATAATTTTATAGTGTATATCTGTACTACCTAGCTTACCTAAAAAAAACTATTTGTGCCTTTTATTTTTTGGGCTTTTTGTTGTATGAGCTCTTTCTTTCTAATGCAACAGGTCAATGGTCAGCAAAGTAGCATTTAGAACTATTCATAGTTATTCTTAATATTTTGGTATACATATGAAATTGTTGTTTGTTGTTATCTAATAGTGATGAGGATTGTAAGATTTTTTAATTATGTCAATATAGTTAACCTTTTAGTTCAATGATATCTATATAACACATGAATTATGTTATAATAGCAGAAAGATAGGAAAATATGCAATTAGATATGACAGATAAAATATATATGATTTAAGACAATATTATTGTTACGCTATTAAACTTAAACCAACACTTGCATTGAGTTAAATAAAGTGTTACAATATTTTCTTGTATCATGATCTTTTCTTGTATAGAGGTATAAAAAAACTATTCATTTATCTTTATGTTATGCCTATGCTTACATTGGTTTATTTATTTTATTTATTATAGATCAGAGCATGTTACTGATGAAACTAATTCTATGACCAATTTGACTTGAAATTTTGTGCTCCTCGAATGAGAAGCACTTCACTCACCATATCACTCTTTCTCTCAGGTTCATTAAAGTCCCTCTGGTCTATACTCGCTACACTAGTTGTATTTCACTCTAAATGATCGATCCTTCTTTCTACTTAACCATGCCTTCCTATCGTACCTATATGAATTTGGTGACATGCTAACAATTATTTGATTAGCTTTTTTCTTGTCTTGTTATTTTGAAAGGAACGGAGTATGTCTTGTTTAACTTCCACTATCGAAAGGTAAGTCAAGCAAGGGCAATCTTTCAAGCAAGATTAGTCGTACCCATTACTTGCTCGAATGCTTATTTTGCACTACTAGGGATGCTTAACGCCACTTTGCCAACTAGCATTACCTAATGATGGTGAGATGCCTATGAAACCAGTTACTTCATCCCTAGCTGCTATTGTCCTTGTCGGCCTCACCTGCAACTTACCCTTCTTTTAATTGTAGGATTGTAATGGTTGGAGGGCTAAAGGGTACATAAAGAAGGGGAGGCAAGACTTATCGGAACACTCAACTAGTGGTTAATACTCAATATGATTCTCAACATATCAAGTAAGAGCAATGTCTATCTCTATAAGTTGTCAAATAATCAAGGGTTTCCTCATAACAATTTTTACAAAATATATCAAATTCTTTGGCATGTAATTTTGTTGTAGTAGCTGCCCTCCTTGAGCATACTCATGTTGCAACTAATAATGTTATAAATGTGAATTTATCAAATAGTTCTCCACTTACTCCTATTATATCCTCAGGTAATCAATCTAAATTCAATTATTTATAGTATATGCTAAACAAAAGTTTGCAAATGTTACTAAATGATTTATCTCGATATTGTAGCTAATGTTGGCAAATCATTCTCTCGCAATAAGAGATATACATATTAAGAGTTGGAGCTAGAGAAGGAGAACAATACATGGAAGGAAAAAACATTAATAGAGTTTGGTGCTTCAGGTCATCTAGTTAAATCAGGTCAGTCATCAAAGTTAGTTTCTTAGATCAAAATGGCTGTCAAGGACTTGTTGCCACTTCATGTAAAGGGTGATTGGATAACATTTCCTGAATCAAAGAAGAAGCGGGCTTGAGCATGTATCTTTAAATGCTACAATTTGATATTGTATCTTCATTCGTTTATATGTTCTTCAAGTTAGATGGTGGATGAAAATTACACATATATGAAGAATGCTACTGTAGATAGTGGTTAATAAAGCATTGATGTAGTTAAGGGTAATTGTGCCTGTGGTTATGTTGTTTTATGGTTTGATTGATCATAATTGTTCAGCTAATCTTATGTATAAAATTATTAATATGTATTTGATATATTTTCTTCGCTACTATTTGGTGAAAATATGTTGTGTATACATTAGTTGCATTTAAGTAATGAAGAAATGTGATTGATGTTATTAGGAATATATCTTAGACATTCTTGTATACATAATTATTAATAATATTTAAGGTTAAATTAAAAATGGTTAATGATATATAGAAACAACAATTTACTGAAATTCATTATGCTTAGGCATGTGGTATTATAAAATCATCATTGGATAGGCCTTTCGTTGCTTTTTATGTTTATTGTTATTCCCTTCTTTTTTTTTTCCCTAATGCTTGAATAAATTTTATGTACTCTTTTTCGAAATTCTTATTCATTTCCAAAGAAGTTTTTGTAGTAATGTAGGGATTCATTTTTTACTTTTTGTATTAATTTAAAATGGATTGTCGTATGAGAATTTCTTTTCTAATCATAATAGACTGGGTTAGTTAGATTGGTAATTTAAAGAATGAATAATTAATGAAAAATTTTAACTTTTAGGATGTAATTTAAACCATCAATATTATCTAGATTTCTTATTTTAAAGGAAAATATGGCATTGTTATCTTTAGGTTATGGTTAATAACAATTGATTTGTTAACCATACAGACACAAGTATAAACACAATATGTTTTTGTTATTATCTCTATGAGTATTAGAGCCTTATGTTTGCTTGCTAAATATCTCTTTTTGGAAAATCAATAATATAAACTTGTTATTTATGTTAAATTTGTAATGCTTACAATTAAATGTGAATCTATTATTAATATAGAATTGATTGAATATAATGATATTAATTGATTGCATTATTTTCCTATGATTCAACTAAATACAAGTTATATTTACCATACTACACATAATATATTTAGTTTTTCATGCATATGTTTATGTAACAAATTTGTATTGATAGTATTTAGATATGTATTTGCCATCTAGTAAGTGTAATACTTATAAAGTTTGAAATTTTAGACTATACTTTAATTTGGATATTATCACTTTATCATTTACTGACCACCCTCTATTTTTAATAATCATGACATAAATATGGTTTTCTACAGAATTGACTCAATATTGATGACATTATGAATGATTCAAAAAAATATCATGCAACTGATAAGTGAATGGGATGCCTTTACAGAAGAAGTTAATGTGATATTCGCAAGAAATGGAATACGGAGGGTGATAAAGCTCAACCTAAGGTTTGTAACGATGAGGATTAAAAGCAAGTTACTGATATGTGGAATAAAGAATGTAAAGAAAAGATGGAAATTTTAGAATCCATAGATCTATTTAGGAATGTGAGTTGTTATTAAACTGTATTTCTTTAAGATTTGAAAAAATGATTAAAAAAGTTAGTCTTACTTTGAATAACATAAAACTAAGTCAATATTTGGAAGAGAAGCATGTAAGTGTGTTAAATATTTGCATAGGTTCAAGACAAAATCCTTTGAAAATAGAAGGATTGAATATGTATGTGTTTGATATTAAGTTTGGTTTAGCATTTATTTTTTATTGCACGTGTAATTAGATCGAGGAACACCATCAACTACCTAATGCTATTAAGTTTTTTAAGCAAACACAATTTTGTGATCCTAAATTGGATGGTACCGGTAGCGGTTAGGTCTCTCAACAAGCCGTTAATGATTATGTTAGTATGATGCATATTTGTTTATCATAAATTTGTTATAAATTATGGGATGTAGTGATCAAATTTTTTTTTCTTTATTATTAATGATACATGCGAAGATGGTGCAGTTATTTCAGTAATCATAATCTTAAGATATACCAAAATCTTCAACGAAGATCGTTGATGAATTTATAAAAGTAAACTCTAGGACCAATTACCACCATAGCAAAGGTCATGAAACCCCACCTATTGAAAAATCTAAGCGGAACTACATTTCTAAGAATAAGGAAATTGAAAGATTGCGACAAAAACTTGAAGATGAGATAGAGTTACGTAAAAGGAGAGATGTGAAGGTTGAGGAACTATGTCAGTTACAAAGAGCTTGGGATAATAAGCTACAACTTTAACTTGTTTAAATTTGAAGTTTTGAAGTGTATTTCTCTCTCCATTTTGAAGAATTCATTTGTTATTAAAATAGTGTTTGTGTTGTTGATCTATAGTTTTAATGTGTTTTTCTTGGTAAAAGTTGAATTTGATTTAGTTATATTAATCTTATGGACATTTTTTTTTTTGTTTCTTTTTGCAAAATAACGTTATTTATAGTAAGTGGTGTTCTTTCATTTTATATGATAAGCTAGATATCTCCTTCTCATGAATATTTATTTTAATGATTTGATTTTTGTGTTCTTGTAGCTAAATCAACTTTTTCAAGTATTACATAGATTTTGTCCAAACATATCATCTTATTCAAATAATTTATTAAACAACCTATTAAATAACTATATTCTGTTTATTACATATTTATGAGAATGAGAATTTTTATCATTTTATATATTTTGTGTTATAGGAGATCTAAATAATGGAGTTCTTGTTACTAGATTGATGCCACTTGGTCATGAAGATGATGATGAAAGTAGAAATAAGAGTGTCACGAGATTGGAGATTCATCCCCTCCTTATATGC
Source organism: Lumnitzera racemosa (assembly GCA_024138005.1). NCBI lineage: Eukaryota > Viridiplantae > Streptophyta > Magnoliopsida > Myrtales > Combretaceae > Lumnitzera > Lumnitzera racemosa. The sequence goes on along the minus strand of JAMXBC010000011.1, from coordinate 38,902,234 downwards.
CTACGCGATGCTCGACCTTCCTTTGCTTCATGTATTTTCTTTGATTATAGAGGGTAAGCTAGCTTTTCCCATTCCTGTCTTTTCAGAATTGTTTCAAAGCCCTCTAACCTTAAGATGTCATCAAACATTGTCACCCTCATCCATAAGATAAAGGACGTCTCACTTCCCAATTGGTTTCAGCTTGCCATGACAATCATAAAGAGAGTAGCATCAATTACTGACTAGTTTGCTCATAGGAGGTCAACTTCGCCTTAGGAGACTACCCTAACTCACGAACAAATCGCTTGTTGATGCTACTTACTTCATATTAAGCCTCAAGTTAAATACCTTTACTTCCCTTTAGAACATAGACCATAATATTCTCCCTTACCTAAATCTATGACACCTTCATTGTAGGGTCAACTCCTTACCACTAACCTTCCCCTTAAGATCACTAAACCTATTACTCAATTGCTTAACTACATGCTAAGATCATCTTCACCAAGACCTTAAGGCTTCCATAAGCATTCCTTCACCTTCGCCCCCACGTCCTTCGAGATTGCCTTGTATCGAGCCACCAAATGGTAAGGTTTGCCCTTTGAAGTTCACTTCCTCATTTTCTTAAGATTTGGGCACAATCTTATTACAATAATACTTATGGCACAGCTACCCTCTCTAGCAACGATGTTCTTTACCTGATGGTTGCTCCTCTTTTCAACCTTCATCCATATGAGCCTACCCTTTTTCATTAAGTATATTGGGTAATATTTAGACAGCTCTTTTAGGTCGAAACATTTGTGCTTTGATATCACTTATTATAGAACAGAAGGTTCATCCCCTCCTTATATGCCTATACAGCGCTCAACCCTTTTTTTCCTCATATATTTTATTTGATTACAAATGGTAGGTCAACCTTTTCCCTTCTTACTGTCCCATGATCGTTCCAAGACCCTCTAATCGTAGGAGTGTCTTCCAACATTATCACCATCCTCTATAAGATATGGGACGTATAACTTCTTAATTAGTTTCAACTTGCCATGGCAATCATTAGGAAAGTGGCATCAACTCTCTACTAGTTTGCTCACAAGAGACCAAACTCTTCTTGAGAGATTACCTCATCCCACGAACAAACCACTTGTTGATGTCACTCACTTTACATTAAGCCTTAAGTTGAATACCCTTACTTTCCTTTAGAACGCAAACTGTGATAGTTGTATGATGATTACTAATCAAAACTATCTATCATGTTTAACACCATTTTCATTTTCAATACTCGTGTCAAGAGATGGGAGGTTCATCCCCTCCCTATTTGCCCGTACAGTACTTGACTCTTTTTTGCCGCATGTATTTCCTTAATTATAGAGGATGAGCTAGCAATTTCCCCTTCTTATCTTCCTAAGACTATTTTAAGCCCTTCTAGCCTTAAGAGTACCATTGACATTATCATCATCCTCCATAAGAGAGGGGATATCTAATTTCCCAACTGGTTTTGGCCTACCATGGCCATTATTAGGAGAGTGGCATTAACTTCCAACTGGTTTGCTCATAAGAGGCTAGCCCTACCTTAAGAGACTATCTTAACCCATGAATACTACCTATTAACGTTATTCACTTCACATTAAGCCCTAAGTTGAACACCCTTACTTCCTGTTAGAACATAAACTGTAATATTCTCCCTTACCTAAATCCATGATGCCCTTGTCAAAGGGCTAAGTCTCTACCATTACCCTTCCCCTTAAGATCACCAACCATATTCCTCTATTGCTTAATTCTGTGCCAAGATCATCTTTATCAAGACCCTAAGGCTTTTATAAGCATTTCCCTGCCCTCGCCCTCGCCCTCGCCCTCGTCCTCGTCCTCGCCTTCTTTTCTTATCCTTTGAGATTACCTCTTGTTGAGTGGTCTAACGATAAGGTTTGCCTTTTGAAGTTCACTTCCTCATTTTCCTAAGATTCAAGTAGTCTTATTACAATGCTGCTCATGGCACAATTGCCCCCTCGACAATAATGCCTTCCACCTGGTGGCTGCTCCTCCTCTTAAGCTTCATCCATATGAGCCTAATTGTCAACAAAAACTATTCTTTTTCATTAAGCACAATGGGTAATATTTAAGTGACTCTTTTGAGTTGAAACTTTTGTGCTCTAATATTACTTATCAAAGGACAGGATTCATCCCCTCCTTATATACTTATGTAGCGCTCAACTTTCCTTTACTTCATGTATTTTCTTTTATTACAGAAGGCAAGTCAACCTTTTCCCTTCTTGTTTTCCCAAAACTGTTCTAAACCCCTCTAGCCTTAAGAGTGTCATCCGACATTGTCGGGTCCTCCATAAGATAAGTGATGTCTAACTTTCCAACTGGTTTTGGCCTGCCATGGCCATAATCAAGCGAGCGACATTAGCTTCCAATCAATTTGCTTATGAAAGACTAACCCTACCTTAAGAGATTACCTTAACCTTTAAACAAATCGCTTGCTGAAGCTATTCACTTCACATTAAGCCTCAAGTTAAATACTCCTACTTCCTTTCAGAATACAGATCATGACACAATGGAGACAAGTTATTGAGATTTTTATTTCATATTTGAGAATAAATTATTGAGATTGAATAACATGTAATTTAATTATTTCATTTGATATTCATTAATATCTTATGACGTTTAAGCATAACGAAAAGTATCTATTAGTAACATTTTAGCACATTAAATACGTTATATGATTATGGATTAATAATGTTTAAACGTTACTACCAATTACTTACAAGTGACATGTAAACATCACTAAATGTAAATCTTATGACATTACATAAAAATATATAAAAAATATTATTATAGTTTAGTAACGTGTAAACATAACTAATACTTTTTTATAAGTGGCGTTTAAACGTCACTATATATCATTATTTTGTAACAGTTACATGTTATTACATGTAATCTTTTTGTGTCATTTAAATGTACCTAAATATTATCATTTTGCAATGTTTTAGTGGTACTATCATATGTATAGTTATATATTAGTAGAGCTCTTAAGGTGGTGGGAGTCCAAAATAAAGCTTGAAAAGAAGGCCGCTAATTTGAAGGTAAAGGCCCTTAATTCAAAGTTAGGGGTAGGGAAACCAGTTGTAAGGAGCCATGATACCAATCAGAACCAAGAACTGACAAGGCCAGTTGTGGGGGTAGGTCTAATCTTGCCGAATGAATGAAATTAGAGTAGGCTTAGTGAGGGTTTTAGTGAATCTGTGAGCTACCTAACTAGATATGACGCATTAACTAGGTTCTACATAGCTTAAGACTCGTCGAATGTGACGCACTTGTCTGAGTGATAGAGTTGCTCGCTACAATCCTTACTAAAAGGATTAATAAGAGCTGGTAGGAGAGAGCTTTCTAAAAGAAAAGACCCAAAGGAGGGGGGGGGGGGGGGGGGCGTATTATTAATTTTTTATATCCATATTGTTACAAATGTTGTCATTTATAGTACGTCCTAAATCTTAGTGGCAAAACTGTAAATAATGTATAAGGTCTTAAACCTTAAAGAATTAGACCCACAAATAAAATAAAGAAAAATATGTTCAAAAATATAAAGCTAAGCATTTTTACAGGAGGAAGTAGGCATGTAGTCAGTAGACATGCCTTAGAAGTAGTCCCACATTACTTGGCCAAGATACTAGAGAGGTCGGTCTATAATTGTCGAGTTCTAAAGTTAGTCGGCATTAGTCTTTCCATATTTTATTGAGTGAATCTAGCTCTTGAAAATGTGATATCTCGGCATATCAGTAGATGTAAAGCCGAGTACATAATTGGTCAAACATGAGTGAAGGTTGGGCCTTCTGCTTCTCAGTACTTTTTTCTACGAGAAATAGTATCATATGGCTCGGCAGACAAAATGAGTCGGTAAGTAGATGAGCTCGATTTTAGCAATCGGGTTAGGTTGGTATCCCAAATCCTATTAAGCCATCACCTTTGCCCTAGAGGGTCTCAATCAACACCCTTTTTGTATAGTCTCTAAGGTCGAGAGCACGGTGGCTCCAGTGTTTGAGCCCGCTCTTATATTTGAGCCCCTCGCCACCAAAGGGGAGCAAGAGCTTGCTATTAACGAGCAAGAACTAGTGGTGTTCTCCCCTCCTTCTAAGGCTAAAGGGAAAAAGCTTAAGCTTAGCATGCAGGAAGAGCCAGTAGGCTAAAAGAGGAAGGCCCCTAAAGCAGGTGAGGTAAGTGAAGGGGCCTAAAAGAAGGCAAAGGAGGTCGTTAAAGCCTTATAGCTCTCCAAAATTGTAAAGGAGTTGCTTAACTGCACCATTATGCTTAAATTCCCTTCTAGTCATCCCTACCTCGCTTTCAACCAGATGGAGGAAGCCTACCAAGAGGAGTTGAATGAGTGTTGGAAAAGGGGGACGATCTTAGACTTGTCCAAAAGCACCTATATGCATTCGAGAACCCTAGCTTGTACCAGGGGGCTACCGAGTCTTCTACTAGGTAAGTTAAGGAGAAGCTTCTGTGGCCGTAGTAAAGTGTTATGGTCGACGACATGATGGTATGCTACTAGGAACTCAATTGCAGGCCTTGATGAGGTCTTATACCCTAGCTAACTGGGATGTCTTAGAGAAGATGATGGAGGATAAGGGTGAGTCACCCTTTGAGATGGGGGGTTACTTCACCACCTTGGCTTGCCAGGTAAATCATGATTCCCTTGAGTTTCTTTATTTCATAATGTTCTTTAAATTTTCTATCTTCTAACTACCCATTGTTTGTATGATTTTGCACAGTATAATGGTTTAGCAATGCTTTAGCACTAGTACTACGACTAAGTTTTAAAAGAGGTAAAACTTCTACAAAGTAAGCTGTCTAGCACACATCGAGATCGCAAAGAGGTGGAGTCCTCTTCCTAATCTTACTATATGAAATTGCATAAAGCAAACTGCCATCTTCATCATGCTTATGTAATAGAGAGTGAAGTTGGAGGCTAAGCTGGAGAAAGAGAAGCAGGGGCTTAAGGAGGTTGAGAGTAGGGCTATCACAAAGATTACCACTTTGAAGAAACAACTAGAGGAAGAGTAGAAGTCGAAAGCTGAGCTCGCTAAGAAGCTAAGGAATAAGCAAAAGCCAAGGTGGAACTTGATCTATGTAATTAGAAGTTGAATGCGACAGTCTCCATGATGAAGACTAAGCTTGTGATGAAGGAGGAGTAGTATTCTTCTGCTTAGAAATTTTCTCTAGAGCTAACCAACCAAAAAGGAAAGCTAAAGAGGAAGATCAAAGTTCTTCAAGATGAAGCTAGTGAGATGAAGAAGCTAATCACTAACCTCGAGAATGGAGATGTTATTCATTCATCCATCAAGGGGAAGATTATAGAGAAATTTTTGACAATTAAGTAGTAGGTTGATGAGTGCAAGGACATCTCTACTGAAACAGGACAATGGATAAAAAACATGATACTTTAACAACACCCAAGCTTAGACTTGAGCTTCCTGGACTTCCTGGATGATCTAATCCATAAGGAAGAAAGGGAGGCCGGGTCTGAGAAGGAGGTGGCTACTCCTGCTACCAAGGCCATCTTAGAATACACTCCAATACCTTCTCCAGCCTTGATAGCTCTACAAGGGGTCACTCTCACATATACTCAAGGAGGACCAAAACCAGGGTAACCATCCTATTAACCAAAATAAGGAGTCTCTTACTCCCCCCTTGCTTAGCCTAAGACCCTCCAACTTTGATAGATCAGTCCTTCGAGCAAACAGGTGCTCTAGATTTTTCTAAATTGCCTAAGTTAGCTGATCCGAAGTAATCGAGCCATTATTCTCTTTCCTCCCCTTTTTTCTATACTTGTTTTGCTTTTTCCATTTGAAAGAATTCTTGTATTGATTAAGCTAGTACGCTGGCCTTCAGCCTTTTAAATGCAATAAAATCCCATAATGAGAAGTTTAATCTTATAACTACTTTATTCTATGTTTCTTTATTATGCTTGATTGGAGAGTTGTTACTCTCTCCATTAGCCATTTAGCTGTTAGTGGCTAAGGTCGCTTTGTTTAGGGAAGAGTTGGGGTTGCTTTTCTAAGGGGACCATTAAGCTATTAATAGCTTAGGTCACTTTGCTTTATGAAGAGCTGGGGTTACTCTTCTAAGGGGATTGTTGAGTTGTTAGTAGCTTAAGTCACTTTACCAGGGGAAGAGCTAGAGTTGCTCTTCCATGGGGGATCGCTCAGCTATTAGTAGTTTAGGTCAATCTAAGGGTCGACCTAATGGTGTTCTAACAAGCATTGTGGGAGTCCCTCGATTGTATAAGAGCTGTTCCCTACTTCCGAAGCTATCCAATAAGGGTCAAGTTGGTGGTGTTCTAACCTGCCTATGCCTAAAAGGGCATGTAAGTTAAGGGTCCTATTGTGGACTTTAATAGTTTATAGGCCTGTTCACCTAACATGGGCTAAGACAAATTGAAGATAAAAATGAAAGGAAATACATAACAACTTTAGAGGAATGAAATTTCATTAATAATTTGAAGAAAATAAAATCGTGTTTACAACATCCTAATGAAAATATAAGCATAGACTGTCACGTTCCATGTGAGAGGATGAGCTCTCCATCTAATCCTTCTAACTTATATGCACATTCCTCAGATTTTCTCTAACTCTAATTGAATCTTCCTAATTGGGGACTCGCTTCCCCTACTATTCTTGCAAGCAGGTAGCTTGAAGTCTTTAACAGGCTAAATTTTCCACCTTAAACTCCTTATGTCAGACCTTTTTGTCAAAATATTGGGCTACCTTGTACTAATAGGCAGCTATTCGCGCTGCAATAACGTCTCAGATCTATTATATAGTGTCCACATTAACCTGCAAGAGGGATTCATTCATGAGGGCATTGAACAAATGTATCTTGATATTGGGAAGTTCTAACTTAATGGGGAGGAATACTTCCAAGCCGAAAGCCAAATGAAATAGAGTTTCACTTGTAGATGTGTAGTGAGTAGTCTTGTATCCTTATAAGATGTTTAGTAGCTCGTTTACCCTAAGCTGGATCAACCTTCTTCTTAATGCTATCAAGGATGATCCTATTGGTTGCCTCAACTTGGCCATTAGACTCAATGTATGCGACCAAGGTAAAGTAAGATGTGATATGGTGCTTTGAGCGAAATTCCTTGAACTTGAGGTTAACAAAATGCTACCCTTTATCCATTATGAGGGTGTATGGAACCTTGAACTTGGAGAAGATGTTGTCATGGATGAAAGACTTCATGCTCCTCTAAGTGATCTTGGTGATAGCCTTAACCACAACTCACTTAGTGAAGTAGTCGACGACTATTATGATAAATTGCCTCCCTCCAAATGCCTTTAAGAAAGCACCTACGATATCAATGCCCCATTAGGTGAAAGGCCATAGATTGGTCAGAGGTTAGTGGTTGGAGTTAGGGGCATGGGTAACTAAGGAGTGCTTTTGGCATTATAGACACTTTTGGGTGACTGCCTTCATACCCTGCCTCATGGTTAGCCAGTAGTATCCGAGCTAAAGAGCTCAGATGTAGAAGGCTTGTGATTGAATGTGGTTGCTACAAACTCAAGCATGCAACTCTTCTATGACATACAACCCCTCTTTAGGTTAAAGACATGTTAGCAAGGGGAGGCTGACCCATCTTGGGTACCAAACGCCTCAATCACTGTGTAGTTGACTACATGGTATCTTAACTTCTTGGCCTCCTTTCACGCTACTCCAAGTAATCCCTAATTGTATCCATCCAGCTCACCTTTACTGGTGTTATATTAAGCTTAAGGACCTCAACTCTATCCCAATCGATACTCTTCTTTGGCAAGTGCTCTATAAATATTTTCCTATCTTTCACCTCGAGTCTCTAAGTTCCCATAAAGATGAGCTTAAACAACCAATCAACTACTAAGTTCCCAGTTCGAGGAATCTTTGTGATATTCCATAAAAGGAACTTAGCCAAGAAGGTCTTTACCTTCTCTAAGTACTTTACCATAGCGTCGTCCCCAATTTTGTGTTTATTTCGGACTTACTGGACAATAAGTATAGAGTTCAAGAAAACATCCAGGTGTTCGGTGCCGATGTCCTTAGCAAGCTTAAGGCAAGTGATCAATACCTCGTATTTGGATTCGTTGTTGCTTATATCAAACTTAAACTTGAACATATAGTAGATTGTGATCTTGTGTGGTCCAATGAGTAATAAACTAGCACCTTTACCTCCGAAGGTGGATAAACTGTCAATATAGAGAGTCTATGCCGGTTTGTCATATCCTATCAATGCTTCTCCTCTCTAAGATATTCTATGATGAAGTCAACCAACACCTGCGCTTTGTAGGTTATTTGTGGTTGATATTGAAATTCATACTTGCTTAGCTCAAGTGTATACTTGACCATTTGATTAGATGCATCAAGCTTCTATAAAAGTGTGCAAAGCGATTGATCTATTAGTATGATGATATGATGTACTTGAAAATACGATCGGAGCCGATATGTAGAAATCACTATTATTTAGGCAAAATTCTCCATCTTAGAATACTTAACCTTAAGCCTTTAGAGGATGTGACTGACGTAGTATACAGGCTTGTGTTCTCTTCCTTCTACCTTAACTAACATAAACAAAAGTGCTTTGTTGTTAATTGCAGTATATGTAGAGATCTTCTCCTGGAATAGGCTTTGACAAGATAAGCAAGTGCTCCAAGAAGTCTTAGAACTCCTTCAAGGCTGATTAGCATTGGGAAGTCCACTCAAAACCCTTAGGGTTCTTCAAGATTTTAAAGAACTCTAAGCACCAATTTATGCTTCTAGAGACAAATCTGCTCAATGTGGTCATCGTATCAGTAAGCTTTTGGACTTCCTTGACCATGAATGGGGCCTTCATGTCCCTAAGGGTAGTGATCTTCTTAAGGTTGGCCTCAATCCCATGCTGCGTGACTATGAAGCCTAAGAATTTGTCAAATGCCACCCTAAATATACACTTTTGGGAGTTCAGCTTTATATTATATTTTCTTGTCCTATTGAAGGCCTATTATAGATCCTTGATATGGCTCTCAGGTCACTTGCTCTTAACAATCATATTGTTCATGTATACCTCTATGCTATGCCCGAGCTGGGGTTTAAATAATGCGGTTACTATTCGCTGATAGATAGCCTTAGCATTCTTGAGGTTGAAAGGCATGACAATGTAGCAGTAAGTCAAAGTTTATGATAAAAGGATGTGTAGACTTTGTCTTTTAGGTCTATTTTGATCTAGTTGTAACCCAAAAAGGTATTCACGAAACTCAGCAAAGCATGTCCTAATGTGGAGTCGATCAACTCTCTATCCTCATTAAGGGGAAGTAATCCTTTGGGAGGCTTTTTGAGGTCAGTATAGTTAACATACATTCCACTCTTCCCATTTTTCTCATTAACTAGCACAACGTTAGCTAGCTAAGCTAGATACTTCTCTTCCTTAACAAAGTCTACCTTAAGCAGCTTCTACACTTCTTCTATTGTGGGCTACCATTCTTGAGTGAAGTGCCTTTTTTTCTGCTTGACAGATGTTGGCATCTATTTTGAAGTTGTGGGTTACTAAGTCAATAGAGATACTAAGCATATCTAATGGCGATCAGGAAAACTGATTTACATTGGCTTGTAGGAGCTGAACTATAGCCTCCTTCAGCTCAAGAGATGTCTTGATAAGTGCTTTATTATATAAATTTATAAATAGATTTTTATTAGTGTTTTTGATATTTTTGTGGATATTTGGTACTTAATTAGAAAATGTTTTGATTTTAGGCTTTAATAGAATAATTGAGAAGAAAAAAAAAAAGAATGAATCATGTTTCACTTAATTTAGGGTTGAATTGAAAAAGTTATGAGCTTTTAAAGATCGACACACTTGCTAACAATCAAGCCCATTGTCCAATGATTAAATTCTAAGAATTGTCTAAGTTATGCCATTTAATTTTAGCCTACATGATGAAAGCCATGGACTAATAGAAAATGTTCCATCCTTTGAGATTTCTTTCAAGCCATCAATTTAAATCCACTTTCCATGTGATATAAGTACACAATCCAGAGGAAGCTACACATGTCAGGCCTTCATGCATTCCATAGTCGACAATAGTAAGGTCTAATTAGCAAACACGAGTCTACGTTCCAAATCTTACATGCATATGCCAGGATTAGGGAATCTAACATGAAATCAAATATAAAAGAGAAGATGAAGACTTTCGAAAGGCACTCCAGCTACGGACAAAGATGAAAACAAGAAAGGAACATTACTAGCTACGACTTGTATAGTAGAGTAAATCAAGAGCTCTATTTCCTTAGTTTTAGCTTGTAAATTAATCGGGATTGACATCAATTACAAACAGAAGAGTTAATTCATGTAAAGATCAAGGACTAAGGATTTCCAATTTCTATGATAAAGAATAAGTCTTCTCTATCATTTTCTTAATTTTTATTTATAGATTTCTTAATTCCCTTTGTGATTTGTATGCTTTATTTAAACATGAATTAGCTTTCTTTATTGAGATATTAGATTGATAAATCTATAATATTTCTATATTAAATATTTGAATATTGGTGTTCTTCATATTTTTGTCATTGAGCATACAATTTATTATTTATGGAATATATGTTAAATTGGGTTAAAATTTGAGAAGACTAAAATTGATTCAATTGATTCAATCAATTCCATAGCAAACTAGCATCAAATTACAAGTAAGATGTAAGAGATTATGCATTGTAATTGGGTTAGGGTTTAGAGCATAAAATGTATAATTAACTAAAAATCTTTTCTAAAAGTAGGAATACTTAGTTAGTTAATTAGGGTAATTCACACTTCGAGAGAATGTGAGTCTATACTTTATTACTTTGATAACTCAAGAGAGAAATCAAAAGAAATAGTCTAAATCGGTCAAGGATCCAATAGTCAAATGTTGTACATGTTAATATTATGATCATTCATATCAATCCAAGATTCCAATTTGCTGGTTTATTAATTTAATCTTCTAAGTATTGATTTCCTATATTCTTTTTACTAACTAGAAGTAGATGTAATATTTTATATTAATTAGGAGTGGATTTATAGTCTTTTATTTTAGTATATTTTGGTTTGCCTAGACTTAGGTAGGATTAATATAGTTGAGAGCTAGTCTTGATCTTTACGGAATAACCTGGTTGTCATTAGTATTATGTTGCATATGTAACCCAGTGCACTTGCTACTATTATATACGCTTTGAATTTAAAAGTAGCTGTTAGCGTATCACGTCTTAACCTCAACTTTGTTAGTCTAGTCAAGATTGGTGTTGATCTGTACTTATGTCTTCTCATCCAGCTCACCTCTTAATACAAAGCAAGAGCACCTATCAAATATAGTAAGTGGATATAAGTCTAAATGTCAATTTCTTAGAGACTATGATTACTAGTACTTGTTAAATCTTTATTATCTAACTAGTAAATTGGAATTCAAGAAATTTAAGGAGTCTAAACTAAATTGTAGTAGCTAATAAGTTATCAACTAATTAAGATTCAATTAGGAAACCAAACAAGAAAACGATCAATTTATAAATTAATTCAAGATTTGGAAATGTACTTAGATCTTTGCTTCCCCTAGACGTAAACATATAATTTTTATTAAAGATAATTTAATTCTATCTTCTTCTTTTTTCTTGATCAGGATAATTTTCTATTAAAGTTAATAACTTTCTCAAGTCTATTAACCATAATCTTGAAATTACCTATTAGAATCTCTTCTCAATAGTATGATTTAAGATTGTATTAGCATAAAATGAATTCTTCAACAACTTTGGTCAAGAATCCGAAAAAACTTTGCAAATTATTTATAATCTTGCAAGAATCTTTATTAACTATGTCTAGATCTAATCATATAAGAAATCTCTCGATTCACTTGTATGATATCAAATTTTAAATCACTACCTATGAAAATGACGATCTAAGTAGTAAACACAAATAGTTAAATCAAGAAAAAGTAATGAATACATTAGATTTAATAAAATCAAGGTCATGTGCATAGATTTAGGTCCCACAAGACCTAGATACAAGGGATCTACTCTCTATGTATGATAAAAGAATAATCTTGCATGAAATCTAAAAGAAAGGTAGAAGAGTGGATCATGAATTAAAGTAAAAGTCTTAAATCTTAATGTCTTGAAGTTCCTTGCTCTCTTAGGTGTTTGGGCCTTGAAAGTCTCTCAAAAATTCATGCTAATATTGTGTCACAAAACCCTAATAGAGCTTTAAATAATATAGTCGAAATAAAGAAATCACAGTAAGTGACATGACAAGGGCATGACCATGTCCTTTGGTTGTGTTGTTTTCTTATCACTAAATTAAATCTTTTCAAATCTTATTATGTATCTCTTGTGCACTTGGGAACGAGACAACCAAGGACATGGTTGTGTCTTCTGGTTGTGTCGTTTTCTGACCTACTTATATTACTGCTTCAAAATTATCTTAGAAACAACACAGTTATGTCGTTTGGTCACGTTGATCTTCAAAACTTTATAACTTTCTCGTTTTAGCTCCGAACTGAGTGAAATTTATTTCTATTTTCTTGTTTCCTTTCAACCATCATTCCAAAACCTAGAATTCTTATCACAATTCCTCTTAACACTCTCATACAGCACTTAATACTCCTAATCACACTAAAGAAGGCTAAGTTCAACCTGAAAACCGCTTACACAAAGTTTAGAGAGAAAGACTCTGATTATCAACTCAGTTCCACTCAATGTTTGGATGATTACAAATAAGGGGAGACCGCCTATATATAAAAATGGCGATTTATAATGGATGGCTAAGTTTTATTCAATCTACCGGTTAAAATTAAATCTTATCTACCTATCTTACCTACCGTACCTACTATTATACAATGAATCTAGACATATCTGGAACCTTCTTAAAAACCTTTCAACTTCTAGAATTTTCCCTAAGTTAGGGCTTGAAGCTTGAGGCTTGAGCTTTTCTCTTTTGATAGGCCATATGAAACTCTTACGTATGTCTTCTTTGTCTTGTCTCCCATACTTAAGATCATGTTGGGTGTATTTTAGGGGCCTTGGAAAATTACTCTATAACATTTTCCCCTACTCAATTCAATGACGTCCTCGCCGTGGCTTTTTTCTTGAATTCTAATCCACTTGATACCTTGACCTTGATTCTCTGTGTGTCCATATCATGGGAATGCTTGACAACCCTCCTTCTTGAAGCCCAATGTAAATCTTTGCCATTTTTAGTCTTAACCATAGTTACTAAGGCTTTATCTTGCTTTTCATCATCTACTAGGTTTAAAATTTGTAGGATCTTATCAACTATTCTTTCCTCCATCTCCCCCACTAAAGTCGAACTATCTCTTTTTATCAGTGTCGACTCTTCCCCTATGATTCGCATTGATGTAATAAGCTTTGTTGCTTGTCCTATCTTCGTTGCTTGTCCTATCTTCCTACTTATTGGGACTATGCATTGAGAACCCTAATTAAGCCAGCAAATGCAATTAAATTGAGGAAAAATGATGGCATCATTCCTATTTAAGAAGTCTATGCTAATAACAAACTCAAAATCATTTATGGGGATGACTTCAATATTCTCCCTTCCTCGCTAATCTCTGATGTTGAATTCCACATTCTTAGCAACCTCATGAGTTAGAAGTTCCTTAGAGTTAACCGTCTTAAGTCAAGATTTACTTCGTTCAACTTTTAGCCTAAGCCTATAGGCAGCATCCTTAGAAATGAATAAATGTGAGACCCTCGTATCTACCATAGCATTTATCTTCCTTCTTGCTACTTTAGCCTCCAAATACATTAAACCCTTTTTCTCCTTCGTATCTTAAGACTTCATGGTGTAGAGAAGATGGATGGTACCAAGCTTACCCTTATCGTCTTCATTGGTTTCGTCTATTGCAAGAAGAGTGTCCAATCGTTCACTTTTTGGATAATCTTGAGCATAATGTGGTCCATCATAAAAATGGCACTTAAGTTGTCATATCCTTCTCTTATCTACCATCCTCCTCCTTCTTCTTGGAGGACTTGAAGATCTCTTACCTTCTATATCTTCCTCTTCTTCTCCTTCATTACTTATGGAATGCCAATTTTCTTCCTTTTGAAGTTCTATTAGGCCCTCTATTATAGCAATTGCTTTTGAGATGTTCTCCACCCCACGATGCTCCAATTTAACTTAGCCTAAGGTTTCAAGCCATCCAAGAACATAACAAAAGCATCATTTGGGTTGAGGTCCGATATCTTCAACATTAACTTTAAGAATTCTGGAATATATTGCTTTACATTGGCCTTTTGTCGTAGATGCTTAAGTTCGACCTTAACTCCTCTCCTTGCATTTTGGGGAGAGAATTGATCTCGAAAACTTCGTCACAAAGCGTGGCAACAAAGTAATCTTATTGACCTTCCTTCTCCACCATATCAATGCTGTATTTCAAGTATAAGTCTATTGTCTTAATTTTACTTCCATCATCGACAAGCCCTAACACCCTAAAGTACTATTCAACTCTCCAAAGGAAATTATCTACTTCCCTTATAGATCGTATCCCCTTAAAGCACTTAGGCTTGGATACTTCTACCCTTGTAACTGGCTGGATAGTTACTCCATTAGTAATAGCAACCTGATATGTTGTTAGTTGATTCTTAAGGTCTTCAATCTCCTGTTGCATAGCGATGATGTTAGCATTAACTTTTACTTTATATACTTCTTCCTTAGCTTCAAGTGCACCCATCCAGGCCTTAAGGATACCCTTCGTTTCTTCAAGCTCTCAATTGCGCTTCCTCAGTTCCTCTAAGGCTTGGTTTAAAGCTCCCTATAGCTCACCTCGAAGTTCTTCCTTTAACCTATCTATGGTAGCTTTGTAGTCATCCAATTGCTCCTTGACTTTAGTGACGCTTAGCTCAACCTTGTCCACCAAAGTGGAAAGGGAAGCTAACAAATCCTTAGACTTAGCCCTTTGCTTAATCATTCGGCTTTCTCTTTAGTTATTTACCTTATTGACCGTGAAGTTGTTGTTCTCATTTCCAAATGACAACATTCTCTCTTTGAAAACTTACTCTAATATTACTTGTCACGAGGAAAATTCCTCTCAAAGCTCCTGTGTAGCACTTAACATTCCTAATCACATTAAGGAAGGCTAAGTTTAGCCTAAAAACCACACATACAAAGTTTAAAGAGAGAAAGTAAAGAGAGAGACTCTAATTATCAACTCAATATTTAGATGATTACAAATGAAGGAAGACTACCTATATATACAAATGACTCCTTACAATAGATAATTGAGATTTATTCAATTTAACGGTTGCAATTGAATTTTATTTACCTACCTACCTATCCTACCTACTATTATATATTAAATCTGGATATCTCTGGAAGTTTCTTAAAAACCTTCTAACTTTTAAAATCTTCCCCAAGTCCAGGCTTAAGCCTTTCCCTTCTGATAAAGGCCATGAGAACCTCTTACGTATGTCTTCTTTATCTTGTCTCCCATACTTAAGATTATGTTAAGCGTATCTTAGGGGCCTTAGAAAATTAATCTATGACATGATTATGGTTGGCCGTAGGTTGCACCTATTGTTCTTGAACTAGGGGGTTCAGCTGTAATGCCTTATTGTTCTGTTGTTGCTGAGGTTGGTTGTTTTAGGAATAATGGGCATTCGAGGCTTCAAGCAGTCTATTATGCTCTTTGAGTCTGGCTTGGAGCTCCCTATTATGAACTGCAAATTCTTTAAGCATCTTTTCTAGTTGTTCTAATTAGCGTTACTCAAGGATGGGTCAATTGGGGGCTAGTTGTTCGGGTCTACATTGCGAGACATGATGGTAAAGTCAAGAGAGAAGTGTGTTTGTAGTGTTTCAAATATTGAGTAAACTAGTTTGCAACCAATAGAGCCAAATGTCATTAGTAGGAATTGATTGGTAGAGTAAATAAGATTTAGGCTTTACGCTAAAGTGATGAGCCTCCAAAAGAAATTATGGTGAAGGATATCTAGGTGTTATCCGATGTGATCACTCCAATTTCTAAGTCAATAAAGTTGTGTATAGATAGTGCAAAAACGCAAGAAGGCTCAAATATGGTATGAGTGTACAAAAAGTATAAGTGGATTATTGTTTGAATGCTTGTTGGCATTTATAGAAGAGAGCTGCCAAGAATTAAGGGAGCACAAGCAACATCTTAGACTTGTTGGTTCACAATACCCTAAATGAGGAACTATGACTAGTCTGATTAGCCTGGTATTCCAGTCGAGTTTAAGACCTAATAGGACATGGTTTTAGGTCTTAGGTGTTGTAAACAATCCACCAAAAAAAAAAAAAAAGAATCTTAAGCTAAAAAACTATGTAATTTTTGGCCCATTTTCTAAATAAGTTGAAGAGGATTTGCATTTATTTACACATAATGATAGAGTTATAATATTAGTAATAAAGGCAAAAAAATAAAAATAAAAGTCTAGAAAAGAAGTTTTAAAGATAAAAAGTTACTCCTAAGTCTCAATTTTTTTAAGGATAAGAACTTCCTTTCGGCAAAAGCTTGTAAATGCCAACTAGACGTATTTTTAAAGTGTATTTATTTCTAATCTTGTCAATAGTAACATGTTAAATACTATGAATAGAATTTTTTTTTTTTTTTTTATTTCATGCAAAAACAGTTTAAATTTTCAATATTATTTGGGTAAATATACTTCCTATTTCTTTTTTATTTTCTTCTTCTTTTTTTTTTTTTAAATTGCCATGAATAACCTGGGTTAGACCTGCCAAATTAACAAGTCAAGATATTTGAACCGCCCCGTAGACCCAATCATCACCGAGTCCAGAACTAACTCAATGGAGCTAGTGCTAGTTATGACTTCCAAATCTACATGAAGCTTCAGTTGGCGGGTTTATTTAGGTAGTGGTAAAGCTACGGTAATCGGACAAAGATGGGATGCATGTGACTAGGTAGGTTAAGTAACTGGTCGAAAGCAAATTCAAAGCACAAGATTTGTATCCGGTGAAGTGATCTAACACTACAGTAAAGCTCGAAATGATCTCAAGCATCGAGAAGGCATTGCCAAAGAGGATACTAACTAATTACAGTTTTCCTTAAAGGAAGTGGGATTTTTGTGTATGATGTAGAATTTGAAGAGGTTTAAAGCAATTTTTAAGCTCTTGCTCGAGGTAATGAGATAATATGCATTTGGTAGGGTTTCAATTTGGGGATTTAAGGTTTTGTTTTCGCGGTGGTGGCTTAGATTCTTATAGCACTATTCAGATTGGAGACTTTCATATATGTCCTTCTCGGTGCTCTTCACGAGTTGCGACTGTAGGTTTCCTCTTTCTAGCAATTTACATTAGCATGGATTTATTTGCGTTATCAACCAAATGAAAGTACTTACTGGAGGTAACCGATCACCTCTAATTTTAGGATGGCCGATCAACGTAACAAGCATTTGATTTTTTTTTTTTTTATTACTACATTTTCTTTCTTTTTTATTGTTTATTATGTTATTTAACTAAATATATTTTATATTATTACTTAATTAAATTAATTATTTTGGAACAAGCCAAAGTTGAAGCATATCGAGAATAGATAAAAAAATAAAATAAAATAAAATTAATTTAATGAAGTTAATGAAAATAGTATTTTTTAAAAGTTAGAAAACGCGAGGGACTTAAATAGGAAAAAGAAAATAAAAGAATCAATTTAAAAAAGAAATAAACCTTGAGCATTAAATATCCACTTTTCTCTAAAAACAAGTAATGTGCATACACTATATAGAAAATAGACAATGAATACTATATAGGTGCAGGCTTGCAGCTGTACTAAGGATACATGCATCGATGGGAAGTTCGATTTACTTCAAGAAATCCTGAAAAGCATAGACCCAAAAACAGACATATTTTGTTTTCCTATCTTATAATATACTTCCAGAACATTCTTAAAGCATCTAGAGTTTTCTAAAATTATATGCTTAAGATTTTTATACGTCAACATGATATTTTCAATTTCAATTATTTGATTTTGTAATTTTATAAGGGATCCATTTCCAACTACGTCACCTGAGCACATCTATTAATTCGACCCATATGTCTTGTGAATCATAACTTCCTTCTCATTATAAACAAAAGATACAATCGTCCTCTAATTTGTTATACACAACCGGGATATGGCAAGACTTGTCACTGCAAATGTGTATGGTTAGTTAAATATCGATCGAGCAAAAGGAAGCCGACCTACTTAGATCTTCTGCTATTGCGTGACCCACCACTCCGCTGGGCTGTTGGAGGCAGCTTTTCAGATGGACCACTGGGAAGCTTTTGTCCAGTCTCCTTCTCAATCCTATTTTTAAGCTCTCTAAGTATGCGAATTTGGCCGAGTTTCTCAGGAGAGAGTTTATCCCAGTAAATTCCTACAAATTAAAAGACATTTGAACATCAGTATCAACCACAATCACTTGCATCGTGCAAGCAAGAATGCTTGCTTGAAAGATGGAAAAATTACGTGTTTCCACATGCCAACAGGAAGCAACTTGAAAGATGGGAAAATAGTAAAATCAGCCCACCTTGAGGCTTCGGAATCGATGTGTTAGTGAAAATGACTTGCGTGGGAGTGCAGATGATATCCACAGGAACATCGTGGATCAGCAATTTCTCCACAGGAATATCATCATCCACCAATTGACAATCATGCACTGCTAGAGCAATCACATAAGAATGATTAGGAGAACAAGAGGTTGCTGCAAACAATCGATATTTCTGGAAAATTTAAGTATATAGAGACTGCAAATTTGATCTGAGACGGATCTGCTTTTCCCATTTACAAAGGTGGTAAATACTTTTGTGATCTCTCTTATTATGAAATGTACTTGCACACACAAAATAATGATGCCAAATTTCAAGATAAACATCCCATTCATTTGTTCTTCCTGACCATATTGGTTTAGATTCCTATTGTATTATGAGGTGAAGGTCATAAGGAGCAAATTTTAAACCAACATTCAGATGAGAATGTCATCTCAGCTACAAAAATTACATTAACATGTACATGTAATTTTTGCTATGGAAAAGCATGGTCGTGATTGAATCAACCACCTTTGGATGCATGAACCCCTGCACTATAAGACAAAATTTCTTCTTTGGTTTCACCCACAATGCATCAAGTTCTTTTCCTAACAGAAAAGTAGCTTTGCAAACCTACTTTACTGTGTGCACGAGCCCAGGATCTAGTCAAGGGGTGATTTACCGAGAGCAAAAAACTTTTTGTGTTTTATTTGAAAGTCATCCATTTTTTATTGGAACCTGTAGAGATTAGGATTCTGAGGGTCCATAAAAGAGAGAAACAAATCTCTTTTATAGTAAAAAGTGAAGGTGCAAATCATGCCTTGTTTATTATTTCTGGTAAAACGTATTCACACAAGCCTCATTATTCTAGCTCATCAAATGAAAGACTTCCTATTACAGAAATATAAGCCCAAGAATATTAAATAGAGGCAACATAGCCATAAATAACACTTATTTTTTCCCGTGGTAATATTTCCCTATATTTCATTTCATTATAAAATATATATGGATCTGTAAATAAAGGATCCGGAAGCATTGCTGTATGAGTCAAAACAGCAAGTTCCTCCTGCTAGGTGACCAAGCCGATGTAATCATTAGAGGAAGAAAAGGAGGGAAAAAAGCTAGCAGATCAAGACCAAGCAGGATTTTTGCAGAAGAAAATTACTCCAGAGAGGAAAGTCTTCAGCATTTTCCAAAGACAGAAAAGGAAAAACACAGAGAGGCTACAGACGATTTCACATTTAAATGAGCACTGTTACGGCAGTCTCCCTACACTTACCAGCCAAGAGCCCAACGAAACTGACCTCCAATCATCTCAAAAGATCACCTTTTTTCAAAATATAACAACCAACAAACAAAACTAGTCTAATGGCATGTTTCGCAATTTTTTCTATATAACTGTACACCAACGCAGTCATTGCAGTACCAAAGCTAGTCTTGATACCCATTTCCATGTCTTTAGAGGGTTTTAAATATGATGCCATTGAACTATTGAGTAGTTATAGACATGCAGAATATTGAATACGTAAAAATAATAATGAATTCAATATATTTCTCACTTCCAAGGCAACCTCAAGCAGCACAACAACTGCCATGTCATTCAGATTTTTACATTCACAATTAATTTTGGGTTCAAGAAACGTTTTCCTTGGACTATTCCCACACATCCAACCATCTTTTGACTGTTGACTTACCTTTCCTTAAAACTTGTACTTCCAGTGTATTTAGCCTTAATATAATCTTAACCACTAATTAAATCCAGTGCAAACTGAAGCAGCTCTAACATATCTAACTTTTTTATTTGCAGGAGTTTTCATCAGGCAACTTGCATTTTTGTCCAATTCAAATAGCTTAGAAATCACTAGTCACAGCCACTTGGCATTATCCTTCTTCCCAACCAATATTTATTAATGATGAGATACTGATTCAAGCAACAATACACACATTTACTGGCAAAAAACCATTCCTATGATCAAATAATAGAGATTAAAACAAATTTCAACAATGCTGATCCACTGATTTGCATATACCAAACAGATTTCTCCTTTATTCTTGTTGGGGAAGAAGCAAGTAAAACAAAATGATTAAGGAAGACCCTCACCAGATGTAATGACTGGAGTTGAATCATCAATAGCCCCCATAAAACGCAACATCCCATACTCAAGCTCTGCAAATCCCTGCATCAATATTGCGTGAAGGTACTCACTAAAGAAAACATCCGCACGAAGAGACTACAGCAGGTTGGAATCACCAATGACTTCACCATTCTTGACCAGAAAAAGGAAAAACAGTTCAGGGATCACAATGTTAACCACAGCTAGGCTGATGGAAATTCCTTTCTATATAGCTTTCAAAAGCTTTCATTAGATGGAAAACTAGAGACTTGAATTAAAACTCGGAGCATCTGAAGGTAGAACAAGAAAAAGAAGCAAACCACAGAAAGCAATAAAATTCAGAGAAACATGTCATTAGTTTTTGGAGGAACATCCTTAAAATTTGAAGAAATGAAAGAAACATGTTGGAAATTGAGATTGTCCAAATTGTAAGGTAATTCTGAGAATATGTACTGAGTAGCACTTCATTGATACCTCACCCTTGCCCAACCTAGCACCTGTCTTAGGGTCAACAGCAACAGATCCAATAACAATAAGATCAACCTTGATTTTTTCATCCAATCCAATTGGTCTTCCATACTTAGCAACTCCTACAGATGTACAAGCTTCATTAATTGTACTAGGTGTTAGCATAGAGGCTTCAAATACAGAGAAAAACCCTGTCCTTAGACGGGGTTGAGGAGTCAACAACCTCTTCCCACCTGCAAGAAAGATGACAGAAATATAATAAGTACAGGGAGGAAGGCTAATTTATGAAAGGAGTGAACCTACTATGGCTAAACAACATAAGAACCAACAAATAGATGAACGAAACTTTCAAATTGAGGTCAGGGTTGTGAAAGAGGTGGGGTAGTACTTTTTGTGGATGCTAACAGATCAAATACAAACTACTCAAGCATGGTAGCAACATCTGTATTTTATCACATGCACAGGGCATTCTGATTAGTATGAACATCAAAACTTATAATTTGTTAGGAATACTTCTAAGTTAACAACACATGAGTGGTCCAAATTTAAGTATGTCTATACTCGAAAAAATAAGATGCAAATCATTGAGATAAATGGCTACCACTTGTGTAGAAGAGAGGAAGAGAATCATGACCTCATCTTTTCTAGCATGCTCTTTTGCGAAAGACTTTCTGAGAAGCATAGAGGATGCAGTTTGCGAAAGACTTATGGAGAAGCATAGAGAATGCAGTTGGGTGGAATCAGTCTAAACCATCAGACATTGACACTCTAGATGATTTTGTGAACTTGACAAACATCAGATTCTTGAAGGCCTTGCAAAGGAAGACTTTTGCTGCCGGCTGTTATTACTTGTGGAAGGAAAGTGCAATGCCTCAAAACCTAAGGTGCTACAACCCGCCTCATGCCATTATAATAACATGCTAAGGCATCTATAACCCATATACATGTCTAAATCCATTTCAACTCAAAATAATTACTAAACTTTCGTATCATAAATCTACAAATAATAATTTGAATAAAGTTGTCATTTTACTCCATAAATGCTAAAGAACATAATAACCTTAACATTAATAATAAAACTGGAGTCTAACACCCCTTCAAAGAATAAATCTTGATTACTAACTAAAAATTCATTTCCTAACATAAAATTGAAAGCTAACAACTAACTAGTCACATAGATATCTCTACTAATTATCATAATAGTAAAGGTAGTCGACACCCTACCCATTCTGATTAAAGTTTACATACGGCTTCTCATAAACCATAGAATCCTCAATACTTGCAATTGAAAAAAAAAAAAAATATATCCCCAAGAGGTGAGCTAATGCCCAACATGTGTATACAACAATCACATGCGCATGTCAAACCATTTATATTCACACACATGAAATACAAATAGATAAAACAAGTAATCGTTTATTATCTTTTCATTTAAGTCCAAAAAATAACATAATCTTGGTGTCTTAAGTTTTGGGATAACTCATGACCTCGACATATAATATATAATACATAGTACGATATTAGGAATTATCACTACCGGCCCCAATACCCATGAGTCCCTAAATCTATTTGTATCATGTTGATAAGCAACTTCATTTAGGACAATGCTACATATCGATCAATGGAGTGCCCCTTAAGGATTCGCCACTACGATCCTCTAAACCAAGTCAAGCACAAACATCAAAACCAAACATTTATGAGCTAGATGGTTCTTAAATCCATTTCTTCTTCTTCTTCTTTTCTACCCTAACATGCACAACTAACAAATAAGTATACACGTACTTGTCGCAGTAGGGTCAACCTAGTAATCTAAGTAGTCTAAACTAACATCTACTCAACATAATATATTCTAACTTCATATTTCATTAACTAATTAACTTATAACTTATTTAATTTAATTGACTTATAAATATATATCTAAGGTAACAAAAATAGAATATAGACAAGTTATCATTTAATTATAAGTACAGCTCATTCAATTTACTTAACTTTGTACATATGTATATCATATATATATTATACTTCTAGTAACTATAATGTATAATATAAGTTATCATAACATGTTAATTAATTATTAAAATAAATAAAATAGATGTAAGTACTATTATGAATATAGATACATATGATAGAATATAAATTAGTTACCACAAATAGAAATATAAGTTAGTTCATACAATATATTACATAAGGTAAGCATACATATATATAATGACTAAGAAAATATGAATTGGTTAAACTATATAAATAATCATGCAACCAGAAATAAACTTCATCACAGACTTCATCATTGTTGATCGATAACAGCAAATCAACTTTCCAATTGGTTCACACATACATGCACCACACTTTCCAATCAGCAAGTCAACTTTCCAATTGTCATCAATCATAATCTTCTTGTTTTCTTTTTTTTTTTTCCTTCTAATAATAGTCTACATTATCCCTAATTAGGTTCACAACCCTCCAACCACGAACCACACATTGTTGCCGTCACCGTCCATAAGCTTACACATACCAGTTCTCCACCTTCACTTGTACACAATCACAATAGTACCAAACCATGGACAAAACAAAAACCACACACATCCAAAACCTAAGACTAAATACTACATATGCACCACTCCACCCTAAATTTATGAAAGTTTTGAAATAAAGAAAACGAATAAGGGCCAAATTATAATAAGAGTATAACTTACGTGAATAATAGCGGACTCCACACCACACAAGCGCAAGAACTCAAAAGCTGATCGAGAAACATATTAAAAGATTTGTTTTCTTAGAATCTCGTTATAAAGAAACAAGTTTTAAAAGTCTTGATCCATAAACTTATCAAGAAACTAAGCTAGGAATTGTTCTTGCTCTGTTTTGATAGATTTCATCACGGAAAAGGAAAAGCGTTGTTTCATAAGTTGCTTTGATCTAGTAATAAAGTTTCTGTGTGGAGGAGATAATGATATAATGAGATGGCTAGAAATAGTAGAGGCAGAAAAGATATAATAAGAGAGAACAATAGATACGTTTTGTTACCATGAGAAGGAAAAAGATATTTTGATATCTTTAATCTACTATTATTATTATTATTAAGCTTTATCCATATGTTACAAAAAGATACAAGAGGCTAATGAGAGAGTTGGCAAGTCCGCTAGGAGTAATACTTAGAACAATTTTATCTTGTATTCTATAATTTTCTCTTTAGATCACTTTAGTGATTGTAAGGCCATTTAATCAAACTAGGCACCCTTTTACAATTTGATACTCAGTTAGATTTTTTAGGTTTTTTGTGTGCTCTAGCTTGTACATCTCCATGTATGATTTCAAAAAGTAATATATTTCTCACATTACCAACAAAAAAAAAAAAAAAGAAGGTTTGTTTTGTGTTAGGTATTTGTTGCGTCCTTGTTTTGTATGTATATTTTGAATTTATGTATGTTTTGAAGTGTTTGAGCAGCTTTTTATGTAATGAGGATCAGAGCCATAGACACATGAAGTAGGTATTGGTTGTGAGTGATCTGGCGTGCAGGCTGGAGAGGAACTTATGTAAGGGGATGGTTATAAAAGGGTAGTCACTGGGTATGTTATGTGTCATAAACAAAAGTTAGGTAACAAGTGTGAAACTTCCATACTTCTATCTGAACATTTATTAATTAGCAGTGAGTGAAAAACACCAGTCCTAATTTTCTCAAAATAATTTCTTTAAGATCATTGGGTTCTCTTTTAATGAGCCCAAAAAACTTCGTTGTGTTCAAGATAGGTAAAAGCATGAAAAGAATTTCTAAGAATGGGGGAAACAAAAGTGGCATGTCCTAGGTAATGTCTGAAGCCAAATCTGAATTACGAGGATATGGACAAGCTTGTGAAGCTTTGGATTATTTCCTAGCTTATTCAACCAAGTGAAGAAATTTCCCAAGAATCTTAAGTCTTCCAACTCAACTAGGTACAGAAAATTTTGAAAATCCACCATAGTCGGACTGCAGCGCATATTCATTAACAACCTAATACCTCCCCCACACACCCCCCCCCCCCCCCCCCCCCCCCAACCCCCCACACACAACACTCCTCTCATATTCTTCTCCTTAACTCCTTTCATAACATTTAAATCCCTAGGACTACCCAAGGCTTGTCTATCAATGAGGGAGCTAGAGAGGCTAACGACTATCTGAGAATTCTGTTGCATTCAAAATAGGTAAAAGCAGGAGAAAAACTTCTACGAACAAGCTAGAACCAGATTTTGTTGTAAATCGACCTAAACCACGCTATCATACATGATCCTATAGCATAACCTCTTCTCTTGAATACTCAAACCAATCTTAAAACTGACCTTTCCAATTAAATAAAAGACACCTATTTGATGATTTTTCACATAAATCTACAGACTCCTTGTCTTGAATGTTACCATGTGTGTGCATTTGTCCCCTCTTTTGTATATGTCTCCTCCTTTTTCGAAAACCCGTGAGTTTCCTTATCAACACAAAAAAAAAAAAAGTTTAATTGCCTCAATTTTCTTCTTAATGTTATACAGAAGAAAGCTAAATGCATCAGTTAAGTAGCTGTTGTTACAGCCATTATTTCAGTTGTCATGAGCTATCATCATTGTAAATTAGATCAGACCAAAATAGTGTCAAATGTCAATCAGTGTTAGAGTTGACCAGAACATCAACATAGTCACACAGAAAGCCCCAGTGATCTATTTAATGCATCTGTACTTTCATACATATTTAGGTAATAATGACAGTGTTATAACTATAACATGTGATGATGAAGGGACAACAATAGCAGCAGCAGCAGCAGAAGAGAATTAAAACATCATTCCCATTGGAGGACTAGGTTATTCATGACTTGCTTGGGCATAATTACACTGAAGGTTTGTATTTGAAATTCACCTCTAAAGAAGGCTATTGGTGTCTCATGTGTTAGTCAAGCATCAGAAATCAAGATGCCACCTAATCTCCCACAAATGTATGATATAAAATTATAAGATCTAGCTTTGTAGTTGAGTACTTTTTGTTCACTCAAACCAACATGTTGCATGTCCTACACTCTCTTAAAACAGTTCTAGTCTAGTACATATGGATGTCTCATCTTTCCAAGTTATGGGAAATTTTATAAAAGAAAATCGATGCCAGTTTTTACCAATTCTGCAAAAGAAAATTGATGCAGGTAAGCAATGTAGCACTATATCCTCCAGCAAATGAAGCCTGGTAATTTCTTATCATGAGATACAGATGTCACCCTTAAATCTTTGATTTTTAATCGACTATACCAATTTTAGCCCCCAAAGTTGTCTAGTCTACAAAGACAGTTCTAATAAAACAATTAGTACACATTTGCTGAAAACAACTAACCGGATAGTGTTAGGAACCTGACTTGCTTCTGAGGCGAGTCTGGGTTAACCTTGACACACTTCGCCACCCGAAAAACATCCAAATCCCCCAACTGCCATAATCCAAAAAATTCAATTTATATCCTCGCCTCGCATCCATTAGGCATTGAGATGACAATGGAACAAGTATAAATAAAGAGAAACGTGAGACAAGCGCGATTACGTGACCACGTCTCATCCTTTGAAGTAGCCATGAAGGCCAGGGACATAACAATTTATAGATTTTTGTTCCAACAAACAGCATATCTTTCCTCGGCTACCGCCGTCTGGTCCATCATCTCTGACCGATAATACAACAGGGATTTCAACGGTCACATAATGGACTTGATGATGTCGGGATAAAGGAACTGACCTTTTTAGCGGCAGAAGAAGCGCCGACGAAATTGGGGATTCGGTGGTGAACGGGTCGGGGATTCTGGGCAAAATTGCGGGCCTCCATGAGGTCCCAAATTCTCTTACGGATGACCCATTTCCATGCTTTGGGGTCATCTTGTTCTAGTGTTTCCATCTCCCGTCGAGACTTCTCAGCCATAGAATCACGTGCCTTGGCGTCGAGGCTGAGGCGTTGGGCTTCAAAAGCGGCTTCGTCGAAAAGAGCGTCGTTTCTGGCCTTACATGAACTGAAAGTAGACATGTGAGTAGTGGCCAGCTTGAGATAAAAGGTGCAGGATCTCGTCGCGATGCTGAAGAAGGTGTGACGGAGATTATTATAGGTATGGTTATAGATACGTGTGTTGGGTGGCACGGAGAAGGATAATCGGATTACGTTAGCATCCATGCGGGCGACCACTAACAACGCTTGAAGGAAGTCATGCTGTTCCGGGCTTTTTTGGCGTCATAATATTCATCTCTCTTTTTGTAAGGGAAATAAAATGATCAAATAACATTATCAGCCCCCAGGCCTATATGATCTTGGCCTTAATTTAGGATGGAAAATAGGAATTCTTCTTTTTCCTTTTTTTTTTTTAAAAAAAAAACCCTTAAAACTTAAATGAAAAATAAAGAATGTGGCACAGACACCGTAGCGGGACCGTAATTTTCTAAGTTCTATTTCCTATATGTACTTTCAAAATGCAGAATCACAATTGCCAACTTTAAAAAGCATTATGAAATTCCCGTTCCACTTGATTAATTACCATTAATTAAAAAATACTCACTTAACGAATTAATGGTTTGGATGGAAACATCTCCTTTGAAAAGCAAATACATTCCATATTGAAGTATTAATCGTTTTTCCTTGAAGAATAAAATCCTTCCAACTAAAAACACTTGATAAAAACCGCTCAACAAATCATCAATATTAAGGCACCACACGAATAGAAATGGGATATTATTGTGGTGGGAGGTGTACAAATACAACTATTGTATCATTCTACAATAGGAATATTTCAAAATCACAAATAAGATATGGACAAAACAAACTGCAAATCGGTCCATGTGTCTCAATCTAGTTGATGAGGATTCTTCCCAGTCAAATTAGTCTGACGCTTTCTCATTCTGATTTCCAAGTACCGTTTTATTTAACTTTACCCGTTAATTCCTTCTGTAGCATGCGATACAAACACGGTGACACAAGGGAGATGCGATAGTGACTTGCTAAGCAGAGATTAAAGTTGATGAAGGTGTAGCTCACGCCAACAGACAAAAGAAACCATCAAAAGACCCTTGGCATGAAGGGATACCATTAAGTACTCAGCAGTCAAGAACTGCCAAAAGTGTGAGAAACAATCAAAAATGTCATACCAAGTGAATGCTCCAATAACCATATCGACAACACCACCCGAAGGGGCAGAGAGAGAGAGAGAGGAGTAGGAGGAGAGTGGAGGTGAGGAGAGAAGCAGAAGAATGTAGGAGGATGAGAGGAGCAGAACGAAGGAGAAGGGGAGAAAATATATGAATACCTTTCAGGTGTAGCAGGGCAATGAGTTGAGCAGAAGAGAGGCCAAAAGAGCCTGGATACATCAGAATTAACAAAAGCATTTACAACAACCGAACAGCAATTCCTCAACAGAAAGCTATTAAATTCCCTCCCTCCCATCCTTCTTCGCAAAACTGTAAGCCTAGGCCAAAATATAAAAACAAAATGCAACTAACCTAACATTTAAAGCCTAATAAATCTTTGAATATTAAAAATGGGAGAAGACGTAAATAAGCAGCATCCTCCATTATGAGAACAAGTAAATATACATCAAAGTGTGACAAGGCAGAAGAGGGCCACCAACATAATAATCCTTTCCAAACAATGGGTCCTTATTCCCATTATGCAAGCCAAAAAGTTCATGCTGTTACACCTTTTACCAGAGAGCTTCCTATATTTCCTGTAATTGGGAAAAGGAAATCCGGATTATGGACCCAGCAACAGAGGTGGCATGTTTGCAGACAAGAGCTTCAGTTGCCTGCTCCTCCGTTTCGAACATCGCTAAGGCCTGTTTTTTTCCATTCATCTCAAATAGCTTCGTGTTAACGATTATACCATGTTCCTCCAAATATGCCACAATCTCCTCTTCAGTAACATCCTGAGGAAGGGTCGAGAGGTGGATCATCTTTGTTGGGGAACAACAATACCGGTAATTCTTTGCAGCATTGCGGTTGAACCGATTGAGATTTGAATTCACATATTCATGCGTATCAGCACCTTGAGTAATGTTAGGATGTTTTGAGAAATTGACCTCCAATCGCTTGCCAAAAAGCATGGCTCCCTTCATTAAGAAAGAGAAAGATTCTGTTAATCAGACTCTGAGAATAAGATGATTAGTCTGTGTCCAAACAGCATAGAAAATCCTGCAAGCAAGCATGTGCCAACAATAATGACCAAATTTTGCCACATAATAGTACTCCTTGTAAAGATGCCAGCTATTTACACAATCGTAGTGCCACAATTTTGAAAAAGAGATCTCATGACAGCCAATGGGAAAACTAAAACAGAAATAAAGGGGCTATTTTGCATATTCCAAAACATAATACTTTCATTGGCAAAATGATTATGTACCATAGATTACCTTCTAATGCTGCGATTTTTTAATTAATTAGGTTCAATTAACATTAACCATTCCTCAATAGAGAAAGAGAGAGATCATTGTCTTAACAGCCTTCCCTTCAAGGTTTTCTACCAAAAAGAAAAAAATCCTTCCCTATAAGTTCCCTTCACAGAACAATTACTGCACAATCCATATCACAACAACAAAAATGCATCAAAAAGACAATTCAGACCTTCAAAAAGTGCACGGCCAATTCTGCTTGGAAACCATCACCCATCTGAACAAGTGCATGATCTGGTTTATTGCGTAGGAGCTTGATTCTAACAATGTTACCATAAAGAGAAAACAAGTTGAAAAGCTTATCCTCATCTATTCTCTGAAAGGAAGAGAAAATGTCAGAACAGAGGGCAAAAGTAAAACATTTATTTATGAATGGCATTTGGGGGGGTTGGGGGAAGCAAAAATTAAGCACTTACATCAGGATTTAGATTAGACACAAGGATTGTACACCTATCATTGGTTCCACTTATTCCAGGAGGCAAACCTCCTCCAAAGGCTGCTGCTATTGCAGCTGCATTAGACATCTATGGGGAAAAACAGTGAAGAAAATCAATTAATAATGAACGTTATTCTACCATCAAGAAGAGAAAAAACATATATATTGAGAAATCACGTAATTGATAAGAAAGAAAGATATTCATCACTGGCAGCTCACACACAATGGACAACATCATTGAAGACTATACTACAGTTGAAAACCTCAAGCATTTGATAATTTAACATGATGCAGACACAACAATTGTCCATCAACAATCTCAAATCCTGATCCGGATTTGTTCCAGTTAA
The DNA here is from genome assembly GCA_024138005.1 of Lumnitzera racemosa. Taxonomy (NCBI): domain Eukaryota; kingdom Viridiplantae; phylum Streptophyta; class Magnoliopsida; order Myrtales; family Combretaceae; genus Lumnitzera; species Lumnitzera racemosa. Next base: position 38,871,973 of record JAMXBC010000011.1, on the reverse strand, counting down.
CCATGATCAAAATTCTAACAGAGAAACGATGTTCCTTTTATTCTTTTTGGCCATCAAACTGATGTTCCTTCATATACAAAATTCTCCTTTCCTACAGTTTGCTCCACACAGAAAGGAGTGGTTAACACAGAAGGTCCAAAGAAACATGATTTCATGGTCATACTCCAGTTCTCAAGAATTAGCAGCAAAAAGCATATGCCTTTTCTCTTGATAAACAACAGCTTCCCAACTGCTATGGGCCCAGGTGTGCAATCTCTTCAATGGGGCAATATACTTGGTAATCTAAAATTAGGGTTTTGTTATTATTAGGATTCCTCCCTCTTGGTTGGAATCAATGTTGACTATGGCATTTGTGGAACAAGGGTTTTGGGTGCTCATTATGAGAGAACCGTTCAATCTTTTATATTACTCCTAAACTACTTCAGACTAATTTTTGAACAGTTCTTGCTCATTTATTGATGTTGTGAAACAACTTAATGATATAAACTTTGCAACCCACACCTTCATTAAATAAAAGACAAGTATCACTAAATAAACCATAACAAAAAATTAGCAATCCCTTGAATGCATAAATTCCCAGCCTCACTCAATGTCTCAAAGGAGGTTTAAGCCTTTAAGGTCAAGTACTAGCCATAATACTTGAAAGTTTGCCCAAAGACTTCTAGTAATCAACCAAAGACCATAGACTATGTTAAACAACAATGTTAAACTAATACCACAATCAGTTGATTTAAAAGTTTAAACTTATAAATCTAGTGTGTGTTATAATATCTATTACCTAACATTCCTCCTCACTTATGGGCTGAAATTATTTGACCCACCAAGTGAAATACCAAATTCAATGGAAGTAATGACAAAACACAGCAGAAAATGACAGTACAGAAATTCGAATCCAAGACCTCTCTCTCTAATACCATCTTGAAACCGATACCATAACTAACTTGTAGATCTGGTGTGTGATATAATATTTATTACCTAACAAATAGGAAGAGGACTTTTCATTCATATAGACAACATTAACCCAATGCAAAACAGTGATTAGGGTACCAACAAAAGGAGAAAGAAAAGAAAAAACTTCCCTGGCTAATTCAATCACCAAGATAAAGCAGTCCTGACTCACCTGTGTATATGCAACTGGAACACCTGAAACAGTAAGCACAATGCAAGGTAATAAATCTTAGAAAAAAGGTATCCCAGTCAAGCACAGGAAGTGGTTCGAATCAACCTCGATAGACAAGGAAACCACATAACATCACCAAAATACAGAAGAAGAAGCAAGAAACCCACTTTTCAGAATATAATACAAAAACATGATACATAGCTAAAAGTACCTGTCCGAGCTCCCCCTGCTTGTAGACCATACATGCCTGCTGGATCTCCATAGCCAGGCTGCCCATATCAAAAAAACTTTTGATACTGGCCAATATATAAAAAAATAAAAAATAAAAATAAAAAAAGGCACAAACATATCCATCCAATTTAAAAAAGCAGATTACGACTTAACAGTGACATACTTGTGATGATCTGCCTTTTTGTTCTGAAGGTAAATTTGGGTTGGTAAAATCCCTGCCAAACGTATATACCATTAATAAGAGTCCACACATGAAGTATTTTTCTTTTATTAAATTTAACACTAGAAACTCACCTTGATCTTTCATTGTTGTAGTTCACTTGCAATTCATCAAGACTGTCATTTAAAAATTCAAAGTTTAGAAAGAAAATTGCAAATAAAATTCACAAGAAAATGAACAGACACATTCATGACCCTGTGTACAATGTAAGGCTGGTAGGAGTTTGTAGACATACTTGGAGAACTGGATATCCAGCTGACAACAACCATCATATATATTGCGTCCCTGTGATGCGAGAACACCATGTTTAGGGGTGAACATGAAAGGAATCCAGGAATAATTACCAGACACAAAAAGCTTACTTAATATATAATTAAACAAAAAAAGGTACCTGAAGAGAAGTTCTAGCTGTAATAGCACTCTGTTGTGATTCATATTGGATAAGAGCTTGAAAACCTGATTACATGGGTGATTGCATGAGAGCACTTGCAGAACACCAAAATATCAGAGGAAGAGGGGCATGACCATGATCAACATTTTTGCAACCCTATGTTCATCGCCAATAATGACTACTCTGTGTTGATAACCTCTGCAATGTCATGACATGAATATATGGAGCAAACCTTGCATATTGCCCCAGCCAGCACACCACAAAAGTTCTAAAATATAGACCAAAATAAAGCCCAGCCAATGTTGAGAGGGAAAAATATAAATGAAAAAAGCCTAATAGAGGTGTTAACTTCTTCTGCAGGTATATTTTCTCCAAGTTGGAAGCACTTGAACTGGGAAGCCACATTTTGTGTTTTGATAGAGTTCCAAAACAAGTACCAAATTCATTTATAAAAGGTCTGGACCAAAATCAGCCAATGGTTATGCATATGTGGGACCATCTAAGTATGTGTTTATTTCTGTGTGTTTGTAAGAGAGAGAGAGAGAGAGAGAGAGAGATGAAATTGACCGGCTGACTTTTGAAAGGTCACAATCTTCTCGACAAATCCATAGGGAGAAAAGACTTGATGCAACACCTCCACAGTGATAGGATACAACATATGATGAATGGTAACCAGCAATATCCGATTTGGCTGCACAGTGAAGCAACACCTAATCAATATACAATTGAATATAGATAGAGGAAAAGAAGAGGCCAAAAACCTTCCACATTTAGTAAGTTGCGCAGCAAGTACAGAAACAAAATAATACATCAAGGAAAAGCATTTAATGCTGGATGTAAACCTGTTTTTGCCTAACTTTATTGTATCACCTCTTTTATGGTGGTATTTTGCTTTCAGTAAATAACTAAATTTGCACGTAGCACTAGCAGGCCCAAGTTTACCCAAGTATAATGGCCTTGAGACTGCAATCCCTGTATCAAGTGTTCACTGCCAATTTCTACATCAATTTCAACTCATGGTTGATTAAATGACTTTCAGTTCAGGCAAATTGACTCAAGCTTTCCTTAAGTCAGTAACTGTCATAAGCTTGAGCTTCAACTAGATTTCAAGGTAGAATACTGGAGTTAAAAATCAAAGCTGAACCAATCAATTTAGACTTGCTTGAGGTCAAGATAAAAAATATTTAACAGAAGAGATAAACCCTTTTGGCACCTAAAATTCAAACTTTAACTTTACTACAATTAAACTCAACTTTCAATTTGAACACTATAGTGTGCTCAAGCACTTGGAGCAGAACTAAGCAGCTTATGTGTAACATGGCTCATTTTCATGATAATCTGGGAGTGTATAAGTAGATGAACTTCTCTTCCTAATTAAATGGATATAACATAATTTTCTCCCTAGGAACAAGGACCTAAGAATATTCCTTTCAGTAATCAGTATTAATGTTTCAGCTACAACAGAACTAGATTACCCCTAAGCTGAGAAAATAGTAAAATGAGAGGTTCAATTGGCAAGTGTTCAATTTAAAAGCAGATCATAATAATTCTTTTGATAGGAAAAAATAGCACTTTTTACGTCTATCTATTTGCATAAGGATGCACATAAGAAATACAAATTAAAAGGACCCCAAATTTGATAAGTACACAAAAGTTTCTCAAGTTAGATCTAGATGGAGATCAAGGATAAAGAACTGCTATTACTTGCAAATAGTTACACAGAATACTGATGAAAATACCCCAAGGATGCCTTATAGATCTAGATGTTTCCAATGGAAGTCTAGCAGGGCAAATATCCAAGGGGTTTTTTTGGAAAGCTTCCTAAGAGACCACAGATTCAAGCTTTAAGTATTCACAAGCCAATGGTACGGTCAGTAACCAAGCGTATAAAAGATTAAGGCTTAACAACCATTTTGTAAAATAAAAGATGAGAAATGAAAATCCATCCGTCCGAATTTTCTCAAAGATGCCTAATTGTTGAAACCAATATGCAAAACATAATGATCTACTGATCATATGTTAAATGCAAAAATCAAAGTGCTAGGTCAAAAACAGAATGCGCTGTGCGTTAAGATGGACTATGTGATCACTTTGATCAAGATTGCAGTTATTGTAAAAGTAATAGCCATTTTCATTCTTCAAGTTGCATGAAATTTCAAGGACCTAGAAGCATTTCCCATAAACATCACCAATCCAACAGTAGATAAGAATTAGATATAAACAATCTACCTCGTCTCCTCTTGCTTGAGAACTTTGATCCATGGTGGTTAATTCTTGATGTGATGAGAATTGGACATAAACATTCCTACCCCTAATGGAGAAAGAAACCAAATCAGTCATGGAACAAGAACATAAGGCGCCTAGTCAAAATTTCTCATCAAGTGTTATCAGATATCAAAGCTAGGATCGTTTCTCCACATGATGTTGGTAGAGATATAGTACCCATGGAACTCAGTGATTTTCTAACCTAATGCTTGGCTGAACATTTGCATAAAACTGTAAAGCATTAACGGCGGAAGAAATATCCTGCATTTGGAGAAGAGCCTGCAAAAAAGAAGGTGCTTGAGAAAGAAAGTCACATTTAGTAAAAAGTATCTTCCCCATAAAGAAATTCTGAAGTCAACACATACCTGATTCTTGGCACGGAGCATGACAAGCTTGGTAATGACACCAAAAGGCTGAAAAAGCTGAAGCAGATCATTCTGGCAAAAGTGTTCAGTGAATGCAAAAGGATTAACATGCTTCAGTCAAAATGCAGAAGGATCATAAGGTGCTTGGATAGAGAACCATTTAAGAAGTCTTAAGAAGAGGAAACAAATTACTAATTAAATAGAAAGGGACATGCTGTAAGAGACATCCTTAAGGCTCAAGAAAAAGGGGGTGAATAACCAAGCTCTCCGTTGTCCAGGCATGTCAATGTTCATGATATTAACAAGACACACAGGATAGTACAAAGTTGCTTAATAACACTTTATTTTGTTGCTGAAAAGAGATTCCACACTGTACCACTTGAAAAATTCTTTGAGAAAGACATATTGCATGAGGGAAACAAAAGACAAAAAAGAGACCACTGTCAAGGGAACTAGTCCTGTATACTATCTTCAATTTGTATTCTAGTTTCTTGATGGTTCAGGCACATTAGAAGCCACTTCCATAACTGGTCCAAGATGATAAGTTATATCATCCAAAAAATGAAACAACTGTAGAATATCACTAACTACAGAAGCCATTTATTCAGAACACATAGGTTACAACTGCAACCATGCTAAAGAGACTACAAGCAATAGTGCACCTCAGAAATTTCAGGGCCGACGTTACGAACATGAATGACTTTTGAAGGTTCCGACATTTTCCAGGAAAAAAAGAACCTGTACCCATCACATGAAGAACAAGATTCATCAAACTCCATGTATCGATCACCACACACTTTCTTATCCAAATAATGGCCGAACTTGATAACACTTCCATGTTGAAATGCATTGAACTGAAAAACACCAAAAGTAAAAAAAGAAAAAGAGAAAAAATCTTTTTTCCAAATTACAAAACTTTGCAATGACATTGACAAGCAAATGAACCGGACCATGCGCTAACCATGAATTCGAAACGGCAACTCACACTAATCAATGCAATGAGAAAGATCAAAGAGAAGAAATTTCTGTACAAAATCGAAAATTCATTAGAAGCAAACCCTAACATACTGTAAGCAGAGAGAAATTAATAAAAAGAAAAACTTGCAATTGCCAATTTAATTTAGATCATGAAATCCCAAGTATTTGCCTAATATCAAATCCTCACGACCTTGCTCATTCAAAAGGAACTGAACACTCTTTAAACGACTCAACAATGTCAAAACGTGAGTTCCTGAAAGAGAAAAAGAAAACGTAAAATTAATAAACAGAACTTACCTTAGAGAGAATGTGTGTGTGTGTGTTAGAGAGAGAGAGAGAGAGAGAGTATGATATGGTTTGCTTTGGATCAAGTGGGTCGCATGTTGATGGTTGATTGAAAGCAAAGTACAGTTCGCAATCGGAAGTTATGTTGTTGAAAAGCAAAAAGGAAAGAAAAACTCGTGCGTTTGTACAGTGAGTCCACCAGTCACCCCTAAGCACCACACGGCCACACCTCCCGGTCTCAGCTTTTTAGGTCTCGCCTTGCACTAATTGGTAATTCCCTCTTTACATGACGTGTATCTGTGAAAACTGAATCTATGATTCCAGGGTTTTTTTTTTATTATTTTATTATAATAGTGAGAGATGCTACCTAATTCATCGATGCATAGTTTTAATTGTATTAATATTTTATGTAAATTAATAAATAAAATATTAATAATAATAAAATTTTAATTAAAATTTTATTTTTTAAAATATAACAATTAAGTTTTTTTCTATTTAAATTTTATTAATATTTATTATCATTCGTATGATTTAGAGTTTTTCTTTCCGTTTTCACACCAATCCACTTAAACATTTCTTTATTGAATTATTATTGCTCAAGATTAACAATATTACTAACAAAAACATATATCCAAAGTCCACGTATTTAATATTCAATGTTAATATAGTTTGAAAATAAAACTACTAACATTATCTAAAAATAAAAATTTAACATATCGTGGTCATTCATATTGTTATGGTGTTGGAATAATGAAAGAATTGAGACTTCATAAAAAGTTAATTTTATAAAATAAAAAAATAAAAAAAGAATCAAAGTATTGCAAACACAAAATAATCGGTTATGCCTTAATATAGTTAATATTATAGATATATAGATATTAAAGAATAAAATAAACTATAAAATTTTAGAATCGTTCCTTCAATAGTTGCTGTACAACTATGACATCCTAGAAGAAATTAACCCAAGTAAATTAGCTTAAAATTAGAAAAGAAAAACAAATATATTCCAGTAATTTCAACTATGAAGCAAAATAAGTAAATGCAGAAACTTATTAGTAGTCTCTCTTCCTCAAATATGATATCATACCACATATGAAGCTTATATCTCCTCATAACTAATATGTTCTTTCTCCTAATTGTCCAATCTCTCTCCACATTCTAATTTAATTCTCTATCAAAAAGCAATTGATTTCATCAAAGATAATCAAGAGCAAATTTCAAAATAAAATCCGTGCACTTAAGATAGATATAAGTAAGAATATATTCTCGAGTTACTTGCTATAAATTTGAAGGAGTATAATTTACAATGTTGATTTCAATTTGAGGAAATTCAATACAGGAGATCAAAGAATAAGAAATTGATTTGAAATTTGAATGGTGTTAATGTACTCATGATCTACTAAGTTTAGAATCACATAAAGTTTGATGAGTCTAACATTATCATCTAAGGTGATTTTTCATCCTTTCCTTACTGATTCAACTTATTCTATTTATCAATTAATGAAATCGATAAATCTAATGCTAGTTCCTTCTCTTTCATTACAAGAAGTTTGAATCTTAATGGATACATGAAATAAATGGACAATTACACTAAATGGTAAGAGTTTCATTATCCTTAAGTGATTCTTAAATATTGATAAAATGTTGATTAGAGAATTATGATAAATTTAAGGATAATTTTTTTCCATTTTGCATTAAGGTAAGTGCTTTCAACAAATTTCATATTAAGATAATCTTAGTAAAGACCCTTTAAGCTTGAATTATAATCTAGAGAACATAAAATCTTTATAAAATGAATTCCATTAAAAAAAATTATCAAAGTGATACATTGATTCATAATTAGGCTGGTAATAATTGTTATACGGTTAAGAGATGTAATATGTATTAGAGATTTACAAAGTATTAATTTAGCAAAGGAAATTGATTAGAACATGAGTTCAAAAGGAAAAGAAAGATATATAAGATGAACTTAGAATCAGTTAAAGGTTTAAGATAACAAATTTTGGAGAAACGACATGAAAAATACAAATTAAGACATAGCTCAATTGACCACCAACTGTAGACATAAGTTGGTTAATCAAACTACTAAGGTGGCTTATAAGAAATTGAGTTACTAGGCCAATAGACCACATGATAAGTGTGTATTATCTTAACCAGTTTTCAATAATATATGTTTATTTTATCTTGAATATTATTAATTTGTGCTTTATAATGATAAAATTAACATACTTTAAATTAATGCAAAAAATGATGAATTTTTTATTTAATTATATGTTTATATAGTTTTTAGACATGTTTTACAAGTTTTTAAGGACTAACATTTAGATGCCAATCTACCATTATTAAGACGACTATGAAAACATAACAAGAGAAAATAAAGTTTTCACAATCATCCAAATGCTAGTCAATCACCATCTAAACTAAGCCTTGTAGCAAGTTGTACTCGATTACCATTCATATGATTCCAATGAGGGTTGTACAAAAATGATCAGTCTCTCTCCTACCATTTAAAGGTTAGTCTTTTCAATATTTGATGGTAGCTTAAGATTCTTATCTATGGTGGACCACCATGTCATCACCATCTTACTTTTAAGAATCTTATTAAATAATTGGGTTTAATAACCTAATGCTTTAAAACATGATGTTTTGGTGCCACTCAGACAATTGACTTATACGCTTAACAACATTACTCCGTTATAAATAATGTTTTAGGTTCTTGAATGCCATAAACTTTATTTTGTACATCTATTCCATTTTCTCTCTTTTCATTTATTTAGAAACATAAATATAGGGTTTTTCATAGTTGATAGGATAATTTTAGGTGGTTTTAAACTAAACTACGGCTTTCTTTAAGGATTAAAAGCTTGTTTTGGTGGACTTAAGACTATGGAGTTGTGGGTTTTTATACCTATCATTCTTTAAACCTAATTTTGTATATCTCGTTTACCTCCAATATGATTAATGCTTATTATTATTGAAACAACCCAACCAGAACTCTTTCCATCGAAGTATTGTCTGCTTTAGCATGAAATATCATACAGTTTTGCCCCTTGGTACAGTGACTTCTTAAGAAGTCACCCATCTTAGGATTACTCCAACCCAAGTACGGCTAACTTCGGAGTTTCGACATACTCCTAATTACTTTACCAAAAGGCATATTGATGATTTAGAATTCCATCACCTAGCATATAAATGGTATTACAATCTACCCTTCCTTAGAACTGACATCCTTATCAGTTTTGTTACATAGATCCAAGACCACTACTAAGCAAGACTTGCTCTTCCGATTGATAGAGTGCTCTCATACCACCTATAATGACTTGACCAGAACTTCTCTTACTAAGTTATTATTTGCTATGACGTAAAACACCATATGGTTTTGTCCCCTAGTACAACAGCTTCCCAAGAGGTCACATATCATAGGATTGCTCTAGCCTGAACAAGCTTAGTTTCGGAGTTTTGACGTACTTCGAGCCGCCATAGCAAAAGGTATCTTAATGATTTAGAATTATGTCACCTAACATATAAGGGGTATACAATTATGCTTTATTCTTTTTTTTTTTTAAATTTATCTTGCCATTATGATGTGCCAGATTATTTAAAGTGGGATTATGTTAGAATGATAAGTTTAGTATTCTAATTGATTTGTTCATATATTGTATATATATGTTGTTTTTAATTAGTTCTATAGAACAATTAATATAACTTATGTGTAGGACATTTCATTAGCAGTCTTACCATGACTTACTCATGTGGACGATTTAACCAACAAATCTGCCTTGTATCAATAGTTACACAACAAGGGTTCGGATATCTTAACCAAATTTGAAAACCTCAATTAGAAAATAGTGTTTCTTTATTAACAAATAACTATTGGAGGTGATGAACAAAATATTAGAACCTACTTTAAGCATTATGTGGTTGAAGTTATGGTTTGACTTACCCTTAAACCAAAAATTCTACTAAAATAGTTCAAAATTGTGAGAGAGCTCAACTATTAAACCATAAAATGTAGATGAACTATCCTAACCAAGATGTTCACACAATAAGACAAATGAGTACCTTAAAAAACGAGTGAAAATCCATATTAATAGCCCTCAACACATTTACAAAGTGTAATGATGGAGGCTCATAAGATAACAATATACAACCTTATGCATTTGGTATAGAGTGTATCATCTAGTAACTTGATTGTGTTGAGAACAACTAATTAATCTTAGTGATAACTAAGAAGTTGTTGTTGATTAAATTTCCCTCTATAACTTGATTTAGTTTTCTTAAATTATAGTCGAATTAATATAATTGAAGATTTAGTTTCTCACATTTTATGTGGAAAACAATATGATCTTGTTAAATACTCTTCACTATTTTACGTTTGATATGCTTATCAAATCATCGTAAATTATACTATATATTTGTATTAAAATCGAGTCATGTAATTGTACATTTTCTACAATTATTCTTAAACTTATGAAAATGGCTACATGAACTAAGTTTTCAACACCATTGCTGGGAAAGCATGAGGCAACAAAACTAATATTAGATTTTTTATCGTTTTGAGACATATTGTATAGTATTAATTGTTGGTTTTAATTATTATTTGCTTATGAAAATTATGGTATATGTCCATAGAAGTTTATAGACTTTAAAAGATTGATATTTCACTAAGATAGCTGTAAACTTTTGTGAAAATTCTACTTGTTGGAAATTTGGTTAAAATTGATTTGTTTTAAGAATTATTGCTTGTTAAGATAGTTGTCGTCGGAAAAACTAAAACTTTGTGAAAGATTAGGGAGGAAAATTGCAATTATTGATTTCTATGGGAAAGATTTTATTGAAATTGCTATAAAGATTTCATCTTTACAATTTATACGATATTCACTAATCACCCCTTACATTATCATGCCTCTTAGCTTTTAGGTATCACTTTGCCTTAATAGATAATACACCTGTAACAATTGAATCTATCTTACTAAAACCATTATAGTTGAGTTGTATGAACATTGGTCTCCCAATGATGAACCAAGTTTTAATGTTCTCTCTATTGAGCTATAATATATAATATAGTTGGTTAAAAAAAAATAAAAACCTTTATTCAAGCTTTTTCTAAAAACCTTTATTCAAGCTTAACATTATTATTAACAAAACATATACCTACGGTTCATGTGCTAATAAAATTAATATTATTCAATATTAAATAATTAAAATATTTTATTTACTTATAATGTTACATATTGAGATAATAGATTGATGTGACACATTATAAATAGTTAATTTTGTAAAACCAAAAAAAAAAAAACCCCGTAGCATTCAAAATATAAAATCATAGCATAGCCTTTGATATTATAGTTACTATAAAATAGAGCAATATGAAACCTATAAAAGTTGGAATTATTCCTCTAAAAATTAAAGTGATAACACTTAAAGGAAAATTTAACTTATTTAAATTTTGGAAAAAAAGAAAAACGAATATATTCTTGTAATTTCAATTGTAAATCAGGGATTCTAAGGTAACGTTAACATAACACTAATAAATTTAAACCATGCATTTACTAAAAGTAAATCCAAACTATTAATTATATTAAAACACTTGTAATATGCATGATAGGTTAAAGTGTTTTATAAATAAATGATAAGCTCTTAATTAACTATGTTTAATATAGTGATTTTTCCTTAAAATTTTGGTTTATTTTAATAAAATGATACTTAATTGAGTAAAATATTGATTTTTAGATTTTGGAATGTAATTTAGAAGAAAACAAGAAAATAGAAACAAGTTCCAATCATTTATGAGTTAAATAAAAGAATTTTTTAAAATAACAAGAGTAAATGACATGACTATGTTAATTGCAGTGAAGAATTTTGAACAGAGAAGAGTAGTGCACAGAAAGTGACACGACTAAGGGGACATAACCATGTCACTAGGTTATGTCGTTTGTAGCAATGTTTAAAAATTACATCCTATAAGAGGCATCCTTACGAGATTTTTGACAAACTTCTCATACAAATTTTAGAGAGACTCAAATAGTATAACGCCCAAGAAAGAAACACATTCTGTAATTCAAGATTCAAGACATTTTACTTGTTTTCATGGCTTTTTCTTACATGTTTTTACAAGATTTCATCCGAGATTATGCTTTTGCTATTATTAGCATATAGATTTATTGTATCTAGGTTTTGTAGAATTTAGAATTACTATATGATGCTGAGTTTTATTAGATCTAATAAAGATCTTTATTTTACTTGATTCAATTATGCATGTTGGATTATTTTAAATTACTATTTCCTAGGGTATTGATCTAAAATATGACATCATGCAAGAGAATCGATAGATGCTCAGATGATATGATGTAGAAATAATTGATAAAGATTATTACAAGTTTAGAGATCAATTGTAAGGTTTTTCTAGATATTTATTGATATTATTACGAGAATGTTCTTTAATGTGATATTTAATTATACCATTGACAAGATATACTAATAAGTGATTTAAAAATTAAGGTTAGTAGATTTGAGAAAGTTATTAACTCTATTAGAGAGCTCTATTGGTTAGAGAATTTAGAGATTGAGTTAAATTATCTTTAGTAAAAATCACATGCGTAAATCTAGGGGAAATAAGATCTAGGAACATCATTGAACCTTTAATTAATTTCCAATTTAATCGCTTCCTTATTAGTTTTTTTAATTGAGTATTAGTTAATTGTTAAATTACTTATTAGCAGTAATTTAAATTAATTTCTTTTAGTTTTTTTAATTTAAATTTCATCTATTAGATAATAAAGACATAGTTAGTATCATTACTCACAATCTTTGTTGAAACGACATCCGTTCAATTGAACTATACTACTAAATTAATAGGTGCGCTTACCTTATACTAATGATAAAAGTATAAAAACTAATAAACAAATAATATTAAATAAGAAAAAACATTTAATTTAAAAATAAAAGACAATTGTAAAATATAATATATACCACTTTCATTCTTTACCCTCTTTCAAAGTAAGAACAAAACTCTTCAATTGTAAAACCGATTCCATTAAAGTATACTTGCTTTTTTGCATTCTTCACCAACATAATTGCTCAACACTTCATTTAGGTATGTTTTTTCATAATTTTTTCATAAATTCAGTATTATTGCATGTGTTCTAAGGTTTTAGCAATATTGATTCATTTGTCCATAGTAGCTACTATGGTTTTTTGCGTGATGTTGATCTGTTCAATTAATTGAGGTTACATTAGGTTTGTTTTTCCACTTATGTGTGTAGGAAATTAGGGTTAAGGTTATTTTGGATCAAGGGTGGTGCTGTTGAGTATAATTGTTAGTAAGTCCATAGAACTATTGACAATTTAGTAAGAGGGAAATTTGGCAATTTGATTACCTATCGACAGTGAGATCCATCTGTTTATAGGAACAATTGGTGGGGCTTCAGTCTATTGCAGACCTATTGATAGTTGGTGTTATTAGTCGATAATTGTGTCTATTCTACTAAAACAGAACCTCTTTTCTATCGATAAAAGAATCGTTTGCATTAAGAGATTTATGCTATAGAAGAAAAGAGTCTAATACAATGGTTTCTATGGTTCCTTTAATACTTATTTTTACTAATTGTACTATTACATATTATAGATTTATGATTTTTTAAGGTAAGACGAAGCATCCTTTGACATCATACATGTGTTACCTATGTAATCTAAAAGGTTGTTTTGTTGTTTTCAATTATTTTGTCTATGTTTCAATAGTAATTGGAACTTAATGCTTTTATTGTCTTAGGTTTTCCTTACATGGCAAGAAGTCAAATTTGGATATAGATAAAGTACAACTTAAGATTGTTTTTATGTTAATTTATATATGATGATATTTGTTTTTTTTGTAGACGCTTGCATGAAGAGTTGAAAAGTGATGTACTCTTCCTCCAAAAGTAAAAAAAGGATAACCAAGAAAGGCAAAAACATAATTCTATATAGAGCATAAGAGTCAAAAATAAAATTTGGGGGTAGTATGATGTTGGTAAGATTGGATAGGTCTTGAAAATGACTAATTTGAAATTTTGTATCTTTGAATGTTTAATTTGGATTGTTTATTATTGCAGTACAAGACAAGATATTGACCTAAACATGTAATAGATGTAATATCGAGTTTTAGTGATGTGAAAAGGTAAGCTATAAGTGAGATAGAGTTTGGTAACATTTTTTACTTGAGCAATGGTAAAATGGATAGAGACTTTGCTTATAGCTGCTCAAGAATTTTGAACCCGACAACTGTCTTTGGACATAAATGGAACGGATTTTTTTATTACGCCTTAAGATATGGAACATGTTTTTGGCTTTAGTAGTATTGGAGAAGATGTTCCTATAAAAGCTATAGATGGGACCTTAGGTCCTGTGAGGAGTAGCATCGGGTTGAAGGAACATATTAAACTCAATACAATTGAGCGGGATTTAAAAAAAGTAGAAATCATAGACAATAAATTCACATAGTTGCTTGTTGTATGGATCCTTAATAAATTACTTACTCCTTAATCTAGCCTAATCATTGTAAGGGAATATCTAGCAGTAGTATTGGATTTGAGTAAGCTACCACAATTTAATTAGGCAAATAATGTTCTTCATAAAACGCAAAACAGTATCTAGAAGCATAAAATGAGTGGTAGGAGTTATATGTTAAGTTGTGTTCTACTCCTCATGATATAGATTTGTCCTAAAATCTCTTATTCACATTTAGTAGTACATGATTCATTACTAATATTATTACTCAATTTATCATGTCACCCACTTTATGGTTCTCATTATATTCTTCCATGCCTTATTCTCTTTTAGCTATAGTTTATAAACAATTGTTTGATGGGCTATGTAGTAGTAGATAGCTTTATATAAGGATTACCTCAATTGAAGATAAGGACCAAAGATAGAGTAAAGAAAGTTGTATAGAAGTTTAATTAGCTCTTGAGAGGAAAGGTAAGATATTCCTGTATTATGATTATGTTCCATAGTGGATGCTTTCAAAGTCATATGCACCATGTTAATTTTTCTTTTATTGATAAGTTGCTATGTAGAGTTGATGGGCTACCGACCTTTAGACCCCTCACTAGTACCTATCTTTGAGGCCTCCAATCTCTCATCAAAAGGATTCTCTCTTGTCAGCTTGCCAAGGACAAGCTCTTATATAAGAAAGAACTATGGGTAAACTCATCCCAACTTGAACACATTCTGCTTTGCTCAAACCTTTGCTCAATCACTAACTTACCTAGTGCCAAGGCTAACTTGCCAAGCACCAAGTTCAAATTTACTAAATATCAGGCCTTCCTCTTCTTACATATAGAGTCGCCGAGTGCCAAGGTCAACATGTTGAGTGTTGATGCTAACCTATCGAGTACTAAGGCTTAAGTAACTATACGTTGAGCTTTACTCTTTTAGCCTATCGAACTGTAACATCCTTCAATTGCCTTGGCAACTCTTAGCATAACTCCCTAATAGTGACTACAACACCGATTTAGAGCATCCACTATATCCCAAGATTTCCCCAATACAATTAATAGGCTACTACCTGTCATTACTTTTCTAACAATTCTACTATATTCCTTTTTGTTTTTTTTATCTTATTTACTCTTTTCAAGTATATTAGGAATCTCTTTCTTACATCATCTTTTATGTAATTTTCCTTATTTATACTATTGCCTAAAGAACTTACTATAAATAGTCCTTTCACTGTAGTTGCAAGCATCGTCATATATCATACACTTAATGAATATTCTTATTCTTGTGAGATATCCCTCTCCGAGTACACTTTCTCTTATACTCTTATCTAACCTTATCGAGTAGCTTGAGATTGGTGGTGAGTATACCTTAACATTAGCTTATATATTAAGCAAAGTGTTGAGTTTTATTATTTTCGTTTTCGTTAGTGTATCATATCCTCTGAGCAGCCTCATGGAAGCTATAATGTCGATGACCTTTCCATTTCCTTTTCTTCAATGTTTCAAAGGACTCACTTGGTTACTACTTTCTATAGTAAGTTCTAGTAATTACTAAGCTCTTAGGCACATCAAGAGTACTCCAAAAGTAGTCTATGAAGAAAGAATGTCTACTGAAGGGAAATCGAAGCTTGAGGTCATACTTTACTCTTCATATTGTAGCTCTCAACTTGGTTATATATTTAATCAAATGATATATCATTCTAATGTGACTTTTTCAGGTGTTGTAAGAGAAACAAGATCTTATTATGAAGCATTAATAAGAGCTGAAAGAAGAAGTTGAAAATATTACAAGAGGAGACACCACATTTTTGGCATCGATACAAAAGCAATCGACAGAGTTAATAAGTATAGTTGTTTTATCCAAAAAGGCATGCAAAGTGATAAGCAATGTAGAAGAAAAGAATGAAGACTTAGACAAAAATTGCCCGCTTAGTTAGGACCCAAACTTCAATGATGATGGATGTTTTAATGTGGAACCTTTGCAAAGGATGCTAACTCACTGTAATAAGAATGATCCGAAACAATCAGAAATGATAATTCATATATCTTTTCATGTTTTTATGGCTTCAATTATGCAATACTATTTTCTCTTAAGTTTTTTTTTTCTTGTATTGCAATTTATTATATATTTTTTCCTTTTAAGATGAAGGTGAATATAATGTGGTGCAATGCTAACAGAAAGACATCATCATCGTATCATTTAAAACTTTGAGCTGACCCCACTTTTTTGTATAGCTTAAAGAATTCAACGAAGAAAGGATGCCATCCTTATACCAAGTGTCTCTTTACCTAAACACATTGATGATTGACAAGAAGAAAAGAATCATATCGTACCAAGCACCAATTAGTACTTAATACGTGGTTTTTGTTTCTTTTTTTTTCCTTCTCTATATATGCCTAATGTAAGACATTTTGAAATTTATTTCTTGATTTTCATAGACTTTAGTTCATTAAGAAGAACATAAAAAAGAGTAAAGAAAGTTGTTAGATTATGATGTCCCCTGATGATACGTGTATACTTAATTTTGTTTTCGATAGCAATGGGGCAATAGAATAAGTACAATGACCATGGTTGATACAATTTTAAACTTCTTGTAAGATTGATAAGCTTTAACATATTGTCAAGCTTGATTTTTTCTTGGTTTTATAAGTTTTCCTTAAATTGATTAATATTAAATCCTACTCATTTAATACCGATCCTCGACTAAGGCTTAAAGAAAACTAGTTTTTTTTTTTTAAGTATTTTGAAAATTCTTTGGAGTTGTCATCTAATCGAAGTTAGGAAAAACAGTATTAAGTTAAATCAATTGAGTAAACCGATTTAACTTAGCCACTAGTCCACTTGAAAAAACCAATTTATAAAAACGTTGTTTTTAAAACTAAAAGATTAAGCTCAGGGGTTAACTTTTTTAAACCTTTATGGGTACAACTATTAACTTTTCGAATTTAAATTTCCTTTTTAAAATTACCCTTTTTGAACTGAAATTTAATCATTAGTCAGTGAATTTGATCCTATTCTATTAAATTGGATAAATTAAACTAAATTGGAAAAATTTAAGTTTTTTTTTTTGTTTTTTTTTACTAAATTGAGTAACTAAAAGTGGAAGAACTAGTTTTTTCATTTTTTACGTTGCTCCGGAGGTACCTACATGCTTACTATTTAAGATCAAACATATATAGTTTTTTTTTTTTTTTTGTAAAATTTTAGTGTGTTGGTTAATTTTATTTTAAGAAAACGGTCGGGTTTACATTTTTTATTTGATTCAGTTTATTTAAGGAAACTTTAAAGAAAAAAGTATCATAAACTTTGTTTATTAGATTTTCGAAAATTTTAAAGGTCCTAATTTTGAAAAAAGGGGTTGACTTATTTTTATTTATCTGGAAAACAAATTTTTTCTAAGTTATAAAACTAAATTTTTATTTTTTTTTTATTTTAACTAATTTTTGTTCTCTTTATTATTATTACTTTTTATTTAACTGATAAAGTAAATAAATAAAAACTACCTTACTTTTTCTTTTTCTTTTCCTTCTTTTGTTTGTTTTCTTTTTTTTTTCTTTTTTTATGATTTACAATTACATCCAATAAATAAATAAATTACAAACAAGAAATCAAAACAACACGAATGCTAGATCATACTGATGTTGGATGTGTAGGTTAAATTGGGCTTCGGTTAGGTTAGAATGTGGATCCAGATCGGGTCGTCGGGTTGAACTTAGGTCTGGAGTGGGTTAAGAGAGAGAAGATAATTGTGACTCATGGGTGGTGGTTCAAGGCGATTTCGGTACCAAATCAAGTTGGAAAATTTTTTTATGTGAATTTCATATTGGATTTAGAGGTATAGGCTTAGTATCACAGCCAATGGGGTTTGTTTGGTAGCTCATCAGAAGGAGGTAATGGTGGTGGTGGTGGTGTTAGGTCAGTGTTAATAGGAGTTGCTAGGTATGCAGTGGTGGTTGGGTTTAGAAGCTGGTGACCAGGTGAATTCATCTATGATGGTAGGGCATCTCAAAAGTGGCTAGGGAGAGAGAATCGTAAAGAGAGAGATGGCAGTCGAGGGAGAGAGAGCGATCAGGAGGACGTGAGAGAGAGAGCTACGGTGGAGAGAGAGAGAGAGAGAGTTTGATAGTTAAGGTCGATTGCTTGTGTGATTTTAAAGTTTTTTAATCCTTTCCCAAGCTTCTTAAGTCCCTTTTATACTATTTTGTACCTAAGATGTATAAGGAAAATAGAGAATTAGCATTAAATTGTAAATTAAAGCTTAATGGGTCATAAAATTTTCGATCTGAAATTACTTGTAAATCTACTTAATTTCAATTGAAATAAGTACTCAAACATAGTCTATGATCAATCCTTTTTGCTTAAAATATCCTTTAGAGGCTTTGAATTTCATTAATTAGCTTCAATCAAGAAAGTTTAAGGGGAAGGAAAATCCGAATGCTTATGCTTTTTTTCAATTTTTAATTGCCAATTTAACCCCCTTAATGATTGTATAAGGTTGCGTTTTTGGATTCAACATGCAGTATTCTATGTCTAAAACAAGAATAATCTATTAATTGGTATGTTTAAGCATGGAAATTGTGCGAAAAATAAGGCTAAAGTGAAGGGGATGCAGTTGTTTTGCTAGGGAAAAGGAGGGAAAGGGAAGGAAAGAGAGAGAAAGAGGTGTTGATATGGCGCTACATCAGCTGTGGGGTTGAATGGTAATGTGCCATGTATCTTGAATACCATGTGGTTGATGACATGGATGGTAATGGTGACATGTGGTGCTACATGTCATGCCACGTGGATTATACATCAGATTAAGGTCCAGTCAACGATGCTACATGTTATGATGTAGCCTGATAACGACGTGCTATGTGGCATAGTAATTGCTTGGCACGTGGCAGTGTTTGTTGTTGTCAAAAATAAATAAATAAATAAAAGGCATTTTAGCCTTTAGCAAGATCCTAACCTAAACCTCTAAGCCATATGCAATCTTAACTCCATGTATAGTATTGGTTTGTGTTTTGTCCATATGTGTAGTCAAATTGTTCATATGACCTAGGTAAACCTAGGTTAGATTTAAATTTAAGCTCAAAGCCTAACATCACTCCTATCTTATTATCATTAAGGCCTAAAAAAAAAGGAATAAAACTAAATTAAAAATTCTATTTTATTAAACTATCTAAAAATAAATTATTTATTTGTTATTATTATTTTAATTTTCTAAATTTTCCTTAAATTTTCTATTTTTTTTGTATTATTTCTAATTTTCTATTTTTTTATACTTATGTTAAAATTTTCTATCTTTTCTATTTTTTTTTGTATTTTTCATAAATTTTCTATTTTTTTATACTTTTTCCTAAATTAAGACTCCTTACCCTATTTTAAAAACAAAATTACAAAAGAGTAAAAATGGGTGTTTATGCATATGCATCTATCATGTATAAAAAATATTAGTTCAATTCAAATGTAAAAAACTACTATCATGTGAAGACCTCAATTCCTTTTAAGGTGCCATGAACAAATGCAATGTTGTACCTAATGATGGATTGCCAACCTTTAGACCCCTCACTCGTGCCCATCTCTAAGGCCTTTAATCTCTCATTGGGAGGATTCTCTCTTGTTAGACTGTCAAGGATGAGCTCTTGTATGTGGAAGAGCTGTAAGTGAACTCTCTTAAGTCTTAACTTAAGAACACTCTGCTTTGCTCAAACCCTTACCTAATTGCTGACTTTCCCTGTGTCGAAGTCGACCTATTAAGTGCTGAGTCCGAGGTTACCACATACCAATCCGTTTTCTTTTATCATATAGAGCTAATAAGGATCAAGAATTGATCACTTGCTCCTAAACTCAAGAGCTTTCTTACATAGTCTACTGAGTTGTCCAAAGGGAGTTGAGCATTGAGGGGCAATGTTTTCCCTAGTTCAATCTGCAAAGCTACTTCACTCTCAACACCATCTAAGTACCAAATTAGGTACTTAGACTGGGCTATTGAAGTGATTAGCTTACACATGGGGCTGACCCCTCCCTATACCCCAGTCTAAGTACCAAATTAGGAAATCAACCATCTCTAGAGTGCTAAGGTCGAGTTGACAATTGTGAAGGGTCGACTAATCGAGGCCAACCCAAGTGTGGGTTGTCCCTAATTAAACCCCTGTCCAGCCCTAGCCGTTAAGGCTCCAAACTATTGACGCCAAACAGACCAGATCAAAGGACTACACCTACTCAACTCATAATATTGTTAGAATCACAAATTGAGTAAAACGTGCGTGTGTTGTCTTTTATAACACCTGTACTGTCCTTTTTAATAGAGGACATTCTTTTGCACAATTTCATTTCCTTGTAAATTATTTTCCTTTTGTTTAGCAAATAAGGATCCATTCTTTGTAATTTATGTAGCTTAAGACTTACCCTAATAAGGTACTATTAATACTTGCATAATGTAATAGTCGCATAATCAATACACAGAAGAATACATCGAACTTTTTTACTCTCTCTTGAGCTAAGTATCCCTTTTGCTTACTCTTAAACTGCTTACTCTTAAGCTACTTTTATCTAGCTCATTTGAATATGGACTAGTGACGAGTGACCTCTGGCCATACTTGTGTGTCATATTAAGTGTGATCTGAGCTTGTGTGAGGCATTGGTGTGTTACATCCATTGTCGATGCATGAGAATCCCTGCTCATCTCTCGATTATCATTTACTTTTTAAGCCATCTCACGACTTGAACCCACCTGCTTTAGTTAAGCGTGATATTGGGTCTATATGTTAATTTAGAAATCGGTATCATCTTAGTATAAGATCCTAGCTACGTTCGAAGCTAGATTCTACTACTATGTTTTTTTAAGGAGTTTTTTACTGCTACCCTAAGATAACAGTTCTATTGTTAGCTTTAAAGTTTAGTAGTTGAGAAGTGTTCTATACTTTATTTTCCCTTGTTTTCAATATGCCAAAATAGAGTATGGTTGATTGTTTGTTTGTTGTGAAATTGTCATTGTGAAGGAACCATCAATGTCATATTCAAGTGTTTAAGGAACTTTAAGAAACCAAGAAAGTGGTACTCGACATAGCCAAGGACAGGAAGGAAGCTTCTCATCTCAATTAGTAGGTGATCACTTGGATAAACTTATCAACTAGGTAGCTAGTTTGGTAACTATTATCCAAGAAGACAAGTAGTGAACTAGAGATAGACCCACTAGGGAATGCAAGTAGCAAGGATAAGGAAATGGTCAGTTGGGTTGAGTTAATACCCTAACTCGACCACCCTGAGTTGAACGGGTTAGTAGGGATACTGGACGAAGGTTAGCACTTAAAGAGATTAAGGAGGAAGTAGAAGGAGATGATAAGGTAGAGGAGTACTACGAGCCTGAGGAAAAAAATATACGAGCCCCTAGAGTTAAGGAATTGATGATGTATATTTTAGGTTTCTCTAGAAGTAGTAATGCCGATGACTACTTAGATTGGGTAGATCAGATTGAAAAGTAGTTTGAATGCCATGAAGTGCTCGATAATGCAAAGGTTAGACGTACTGTATTGGAGTTCATTGGTTATGCCGCCTTATGGTGGAAAAACTTATAAGCCATTAGAAGTAGAGAAGGAGAACGAGAAATTCTGAGTTGGGATGAAATGAAGAGGGTTATGCGGAGAAGATCTATGTCGAGCTATTATTTATAGGATACCTTCAAAAGACTATAAGAATTGAGGCAAGGAGGATCAAGTGTAGATGCTTACATTAAGGAATTCCAAATGTTAATGATTCGATGTGAAGTTTTAAAGCAAGAAGACTAAATTGTATCTCAATTCATCGGTGGCTTGAAGCATGAGATTAGGGATGTCTTAAAAACCCTGGACGTTAGTACACTTAATGATGCGATTCGAGCTACCCATAGGATAAAAAGGCGCCGAACAGGAAGATTCCAACTACTCGTCAATCATCCTGGTAGTAGTCGCCCTGTTTCGAGTAAACTTATACGAATGGAACCAAGCAAGGCCACTGAGACCCAACTTACTCAGACTACCTAAGTAGGGGGGAAGGAACCCCCGAGGAAGTTTGAGAAAGGCCAAAGTTCATGGAGGAAGACAAGTAAAATCAAGTATTTCAAATGCTAAGGATTTGGACACACGGCCGCTCAATGTCCGAACAAGCAAACAATGGTAATCAAAGGCGAGGTGATGACCATTGAGGTTAATAGTACTGATGAAGAAGTAGAGGAGTTAAAGGAAGATAGATAGATTGAGTTGTTCGAATAGGAAGTTATTTATAGTGAAGAAGGTAACTTTATGCCAATCGCTTTAGTGTTAAAGAGGACAATGAGTATCAGTCCTATGCCCGAAGATAAATAGAGAGAAAATCTCTTCCATATTGGATGCAAGGTGAATGACTCACCATACGCATTGATTGTTAATAATGGGAGTTACACCAATGTAACCTTTACATTTATGGTCCTGCAATTGAAATTGCTGATCATACGCCACTCGAAACCTTACAACCTTCATTGGCTTAGTAATACGGGAGCCCTATAAGTGAACAAACAGGTGTCTATGCCGATCTACATTAGTAAGTATCGAGATGAAGTGATAATTGATGTGTTACCCATGAGTGCATCCTATATTTTACTTGGATGACCATGGATGTTTGATTAAGTAGTTATGTATAATGGAAGGAGGAATATATGCTCTATAGAGCATGAAGGAAGAAGGATGAAATTGAGCCCTATGACCGCTAAGCAGGTAAAGGTTATGCAGTCCCAACTGAGTTGAGCCCTAAAGAAGGAGGCCTCGGTATTGACCCAAGTTGAACTGAAGAGAGAGATGGAGTTCAAAAGACCGACTTATCTACTGGCCCGAAGAATTCTAGAGTTGAAGTCTGAAGAGGAGTGGCTTACTAAGGTAAAAACCCTACTAGAGGAATTTGCAAACCTATTTCCGAAGGAGCTACAAGTGTCGGGCATTTAATTGACTTGTAGCCAGGAGCTACATTGCCAAACAAGCCTGCCTATAGGCTAAACCCTAAACAGGCTGTTGAGTTGTAGAGGCAAGTAGACAACTTTATGAAGAAAGGGTATGTGTGTAAGTCCCATAGCCCATGTGTCACTCCAACCTTGTTAGTGCTGAAGAAGGATGGTTCTTGGACAATGTTTGTCAATAATCAAGTAATCAATTGAATCACCATCAAGTATAGGTATCCCATACCTAGGCTCAATGACATGTTGGGTGAGTTAAGTGGAGCAAGAGCGTTCTCTAAGATCAACCTCAAATCCGGATACCATCATATTATAATGTATGAAGGTGATGAGTAGAATATTGCATTCAAGATACGGCATGGTTTATATGAATGGCTTGTAATGCTAATTAGGCTGTCCAATGCACTAATCACATTTATGTGCTTGATGAATCATGTGCTCTAAGAATTATTGGGAAGATTTGTAGTAGTTTACTTTGATGACATTTGGTATATAGCTCTAACCTAGAGACTCACCAGGAGCATCTTCAAAGAGTCCTCACGAAACTTCAAGCTGAGCAACTATATGCCAATCTGAAGAAGTACAACTTTTTCCAATTTGAAGTGATCTTCTTAAGTTTTGTTGTGAGTGAAGGTGGCATCTGAGTCAATGATGAGAAAATAAGAGCAATCATAAAATGACCCAAGCCGACTTATTCTACTGATATGAGGAGTTTTCAAATCCTGGCATCATTTTATCGTAGGTTCATAAAAAACTTCAGTACAATTGTAGCCCCACTCACTGAACTCTTTAAGAAGAATGTTAAATTCAGATAGGGAGATAAGGAGCATAAGAGTTTTGAGGAAGTGAAAGAGAGGATAACCATAGCTCCTATCTTAGCTCTGTTGAGCTTTGATAAGGTGTTTGAAGTTGAGTATGATGTATCCGGACTAGCCATAGGTGCTATGCTGATGCAAGAAGGTTGACCTATTGCTTACTTCAGTGAAAAACTTTAAGGAGCTACACTCAATTACTCTGTCTATGATAAGGATTTCTACTCATTAATTCAAGCCTTGATAGTATGGCAATATTATTTATTGCCCAAGGAATTTGTGATCTATATTGATCATGAATCCTTAAGATACCTTAAGAGTCAGCCAAAGTTGTCCTGGAGACAAACCAAATGTGTTAAGTTCATGGAGAGTTTTTCTTATGTTATAAAATATAACAATGGAAGGAACAACGTAGTAGTAGACACCCTATCGAGATGGCATACCCTCCTGATCGAGTTACAAAAAAGGCTACTTGGTTTTTCCACCATAAAGGAATTATATGCTGAGGGCCCCCCCACTTTGGTTTTATCTATGCTCAATGTGATGAAGGACGGACATTGGACGACTATCACAGGGAAGACGGATACTTATTCAGAAAGAGGAAGCTTTATATCCTGACCTGTTCCATAAAAGAATTGCTAGAGCGTGAAGTGCATAGAGGAGGATTAATAGGACACTTTAGCCATCATCAAACCCTTGAAGTATTATCTGTAAGATTCTTTTGGTTGAGAATAGCGAGAGATGTACAGTCCGTGTTCGAAAGGTGTGCGACTTGCTAGAAGGCAAAGAACTAAGCCGAGTAAGGACATTATCTATCCTTGCTTATCCTAACCAAACCATAGTCCGAGCCAAATATGGACTTCATGTTAGGATTACCAAGGATGTCTCGAGGGAAGGACTCCATCATGGTGGTTATGGATTGGTTTAGTAAGATAGCATAATTAGTGCCTTACTCCAAAGCTAACGATGCTTTGGCTATCTCTTTTCTTTTCTTACAAGAGGTGGTTAAGCTTTATGGTGTGCCCAGAGCCATTGTTTAGATCAAGACCCCAAGTTCATAAGCTACTTTTGGAGGATACTTTGGAGGCAAGTAGAAACTAAGCTATTGTTCAGCACGTCTTACCATCTATAGACTAATGGATAGGCCGAAGTTGTCAATTGAATTGTGGAAACTTTTCTATGGGTTGCTGTCGGACGAAACATGGATGATTGGGATATGTGTCTGCCAATCATTGAATTCACCTACAATCGGACCACCCACAACATAACAAACATGTCTCCATTTAAGGTCACCTATGGGTTTAACCCTGAGCTCTCGTTAGACTAAACACCTTAGTCGAAGACAAATGATGATGATCGGCTAGCTACATAAAGAGTCAAGGCCATTAGAGTTATGCAGTAGAAGGTTATAGAGCAATTGAGCCAGGTTAAAACTAACCTCAAGAAGCGAAGCTAAGGATGGAGAAAGAGAGAATTTTAGCTTAGTGATTTAGTTTGGATATATCTCAACAAGGATCAGTCCCCAAACTTGAGGAATAGCAAGTTATCTCCTAAGGCCAACGGACCTTTCAAAGTACTTGAAAAGATCAATCCTAATGCCTATAAGATTAAATTACTTGAAGGATATAGAGTTTTGGACTCCTTAAATATTGCTAATCTCCAACCTTATACTCCTGAGGATGAGCAACCTAAAGCTGAACCAGATTTGATCCTAAATCTTAAACAATTCGGAGGGAATGATAAGGATAAAGGACTGATCACTCGCTTTAAAGCCCAAGGGCTTTCTTACATGGTTTACTGAGTTATTTGAGGAGAGTTAAGCACCGATGAGAAGTGTTTTTGTAAACCCCATAACTAGCTACTCGAGGTTCTAATCGGTTGAAAGATCCGATCAAGCTTAAATTATAAAGTAAAGCTAAAAATATTAGTAAAAATGATTTTGTAAGTTCGAATTTAAGAAAATAAACAATAAAATAAAAGAATATAAAATTTCTAAATTTTAAGTATATAACTTGTTATTTATCGAAAATACATAAAATGCATTCCGATAATTAACGAATTACTAAAGATAAATTATATGCATACTAAAAATCATAAAATAACCTAAATAATATTTAGGAATATTTATTTGTACTATATATGAATTTACATGTAAGTAGAAATACGCGTAATTACTTAAAATATGTAAAATGTGCTAAAATAATATTAAATAATTAAAGAAAACTCATAATTAATTAAGGAAAAATAAAGATAAATCAGAAAAAATAAGGAATGATCCAGATTTGGGTTGAAGCAGTTGGGGAAAATAAGAAAAAAATTAGCTAATTAAATTAGAACAACACAAAAGGCAAATCAGAAGAAGATAAGGTAGTTGTCAAATCAATTTAATACATAATAATTTCCCTAATACTCTATAAATAGCAAGAAAATTTCAGAAGCTCATTTAATCAGTTTGGAGAGTGAGAAAAATAGAGAGAGGTAAAATTGAGAGTAAATTAGGGTTTTAAAAAAATCACAAAAAATCTATGTAGTTAGGACTTCTAAGGAGAACCTAGACCCAACGAGTAGTTGGAAGTGGATGGCTACCACCACCACACGGTGGTAGTAGCACCTAAGTGGGCTGACACACCCATGGCCGCTGACGGTGGTTGGATTCACCTAAATCGGTGAGTTCGATTTCCAGTCCAATTTTGTGTAATTTTGTAAAAATAGTTAGGACTTCTAAGGAGAACCTAGACCCAACGAGTAGTTGGAAGTGGATGGCTACCACCACCACACGGTGGTAGTAGCACCTAAGTGGGCTGACACACCCATGGCCGCTGACGGTGGTTGGATTCACCTAAATTGGTGAGTTCGATTTCCAGCCCAATTTTGTGTAATTTTGTAAAAATAGTAAATATTCTTAGAAAATTATAAATTTTGTTATTTTAGAATATTTTAGTATGTAGTTTTTAGAAAAAAATATTATTTTAATAAAATATGTCCCGTGATATATGGCCCTTAAGAAATTATACAAAATGGAGTATGTCTCGATTTAGAAATAAATGACCTTAGGAGTGTAGTTTTGAGGCCAAAATTTTTGTGTAGACTACTTAGATAATATAGAACAATGATGTGAAGCCCGTTTTCAAAAATTAATTTTCTAAATTTTTAGATAATTTTTAGGCCTTAAAATGAGGTATAAAATGGGTAATTTAGAGTTAATTAAGTAATTAAATGATTCATTATTGATTTAGTGAATAATTATATGTTTTATAATGTTGAAATCTGATGAAGTATGATACTTGTAGCATTTAAGGTGTTAGATGTAATTATTAGACTAATTATGTAGTAAATAAGAAGTAATAGGGAAAAATAGTAAATTTTAAGTTAATTTTGTAAATTAGGGTAATTAGGTGTAAAATCTGATTTAGGATGAATTTAGACATTTTGAAAGGATAATTAATGTTGGGAAATGATAATTAAAGTGATAGAAATATTAGTTGTGTATTATGTACAAAATAAGTGATAGTACATAATATGTAAATATTGAAAATATAATAAATAAAAGATATTAGAATAAAAACTGATATTATATAAATAATAGGGATATATAATAAATTCGATAGAAATCTTAAATTTATGTAATTATATGAAAAATATAAAAATTTCTCACATTAGAAATAAATTCGGTATATTAATAAGGATTTAAGTGTACTAGATAGAATAAAATATTGACTACGAGTAATTATGGTATTTAGGATATCTGAAAGTAATGGGATTAATTTCACATTGTGAGTTAAAACGAGTTTCTAGGGTTCGGGTATAAAACAATACTTAGAAATTGAAATAGAACCAAATTTAGACATCAATGTGGAAATTGAACTCGAACTTGGCCCCAAACTTAGAATAATTATAAAAGATTTGAGAACGTAGATAATTGGACATATTAAATCTTAAGCTAAAGATAACAATAAGTGTTATAGGATAAAAACTAATCTATAATAGTTATATGAAAACTGAGATAACATTGGTGTCATAGGGATGATCAGTGATGGCCTAAGCGAGTTAGATCTCGAATGAGTGTGCGGGAGTTGAGGTAAGTTGGGATTAATACGTTGCTGTATTTTGGAGACTTGAGATTATACTTGGTTGTGCTTGTTAGATAGTTGGTTATGTGCATGTGCTTGATTATGAGTGATGTTATGATTCTATTTGTTGTTCTGGCTTGTATTGTATGAAGTGATCGATCACCTTAAATTGAACTTAACAAAGATATGACTTGTAAACATAAATCGAACATGCATAGCAACCATTAAGGGAAACCTAGGATTCTCCGGTTAAATATTGACCCCTTCGAAAGGGATAGTACTGGATAGCATAATGGGTCCCTTCTTTATCCTTAGTCGAACTAAGTGACAGGTGAGGAGGTCACGGTAAGAGTGAAGTTAATGTTTTGAAGGTAGTCGCGGAAGAAGCGGTATCTCTATTGTACAAGCTTGGGTTTGGTCGTAAGCTGTTGCATTAATGGCAACTCCTCAACCTAGATTAAAGTGGGCGTAATTTCTCTAATCTCACGACGGGTCTGTAAACGTCGTGCAATGGCATTTGCTTGAACATGCATTGCACCAAATAATTTGGTTGATAACCTTGTTTGTGTTTATGGTATAGTTTTAAGTCCTACATCCTAACTTGTTGAGCTATGGTTGCTTACATCCCTATAAACGTTGTGTAGGTGCTGGTTAAGAAGCAGTTTATAACTATTCTGAAGCTAGTAATTGTTGGATCCTAGGGAGTAAGGAAAAACATTTGAAGAAAAAACATATATTTTTAAGGTCTAAGCTTTTATTTTATAATTTTTTTATTTCCGAATAATGTAACAACTAAGAAATATATTACGATGAAACGTTGTAAACGTTAATTGTAATAACTGAATTATAGTGTATATATATATTTTCTCACTTTTTTAGGTAAATGATTTATTTAAATTATAAGTTGTTTACTTCAAAGTGGATTAGTCATGGATATTTTATGTAGATCAGGTCTAGGATCGCGGTTGTAAGGTCAACTTCTATTTTATAATGGTTTACACGGCGGGCTTGTTACGATTTTACCGCTTTCAGGTGTGACTGTTTTCCTCAGTTTGATCTACTAAGCTACTTTACTCTTTATACCATCTAAGAAGTTACCGAGGTGATTAGCCCACACATGGAGCCGACCCCTCCCTGCACCCTAGTTGAAGCACTAAATCAGGAAAACAACCATCTTTAGAGTACCATAGTCGAATTGATAATTGTGAAGGGCTGACCAGTCAAGGCTGAGTCAAATGTAAGTTGTCCTTGATCCAATACCTATCCAGCCCCAACTGTCAAGGCGCCAAACTGCCGACACCGAATAGACCTGATCAAAGGACTACTCCTGTTAGGTTCATAATATTGTCAGAATCACAGATTGAGTAAAACGCGCATGCGTTGTCCTTTCTAACACTTGTACTGTCCTTTTTGACAAAGGACGTTATTTTACACGATTTCATTTCCTTATAAATTATTTTCCTTTTGTTCAGCAAATAAGAATCCATTCTTTGTAATTTCCGTAACATGAGACTTACCCTAATAAGGTACTATTAATACTCGCATAATTTAATAGCCGCATAATCAATACACAGAAGAATACACTTAACTTTTTTACTCTCTTTTGAGCTAAGTGTCATTTTTGCTTATGCTTGAGCTACTATTATCTAGCCTATTCAAGTGTGGACTAGTGGTGAGGGACCTCTAGCCATACTTGTACGTCATATCAAGTGTAACTTGAGCTCATGTGAGATGTTGGTACATCATATCCATCGTCGGTGTATGAGAACCCGTATTCATCCCTTCATTATCATTTATTTTTAAGCCATCTCGTGGCTTGGACCTACTCCCTTTAGTTATGCATGATATTAGGTCCGTATGTTCATCCACAAATTCGTATCAAGAGTTGCCTAGTATAGAGGCTGACTAGTCAAGTGCCAAAGCCGAGGATACTACATGCTGAGCTTTGCCCTCTCAATGTACAAAACTATAGCATCCTTTGATCACCTCGATAGCTTCAAACATATATTAGCCTTAACAACATTTTAGCTTAACTACAATGCCCCAAGACCCTTAACTACGAACCTAGTGATAGGCCACTACTTGTCCCCTACTTTTTTAACATTTGGACTATATTCCTTTTTCATATTTACCCCTTTTTGTATATAATAGGAATCTCTTTTTTACTTTGTCCTTTTTGTAATTTTCCATTATTGTATTATTGCCCTAAAAGACTTACTATAAATAATCCTCTTCACTATAGCAATAATCATCTTACATACCTTACATTTAATGAATATTCTTGTTCTTGTAAGATATCCCTCTCGGAGTACCTTTTTTTTTTTACACTCTTATCTAATTTTACCGAGTAGCTCGAGATTAGTAGCAAGTAGACCTAAGTATTAGCTTGTATGTCATATTAAGTGAAGTATTAAGTCATGTTGTGTTTGTTGGTACATCATATCCTCCGAATAGCTTCACGTAAGTTACTATGTTTGTTAACCTATTCATCTTCATTTTCTTTAATACCTCGAAGGACCCATTTGGTTACCGCCCTTATGGTAAGTCCTAATGATCAACATAGCTCCTAGGCATGTATCATATAATCTTAGTATCAAAACTTAAGATTGCAACCAAAAGCTTAGTGTTGAAGTATTTCTTATTAGTGTGTATGTTCTGTTATACTTTGTTTCTCAAGTGGAAAACAGAGTAAGTTCTTACATTATTATGTGAAATCATTTTTCAAAGTTTGTGTGAAATCTTCTATTGAGTAATGGACTTCTTGAAGTTTCGTATTGGATTGTCGAATCCTAGCGTTCAAGGAGAAATTAATGATATTGAGAGTGATGCCCATGATTGCGGTCATGTTATCCAATAGACCCTATGAACTACTATTGAACAATTGCAAGACTTTACTGTTATTATAGTTAACTTAGCTATATTTGTACAAAGGGTGGTGGAAACTAAACTACAAGAGAGAGTTGTTGAATGGGGCCTAAAAGCGAGGGATAAGCTAAGAAGACAAGTAGCTGAGCGAAGAGCACCAGAAGCTGTAAATGTGAACCTAGCTTTACCCCAACGTGTTGAGAGATTTGTAAGGAGGAAACTTGAGTTAGATGGTGTTAAAGAGTACGTGGAGGAAGAGGAACAATATGAAGGATTCGAAGAGCACGAGCTTCGTACCCTTAGAGGAGCTGAGCATCTTAAAGTGTAGATTTTGAGTTTTAATGAGTGTAGTAGTGCTAATGACTATTTGGACTGGGAAGAGAAGATTGAAAAAATATTTGACTTCTATGACTATGAAGATTCAGTACGTATTTGAGTAGCAACTTTAGAATGTGGAAGAAATTGCAGAATGCACACTAGTGAGCTCAATGTGAAATTTGAACGTGGAATGAGATGAAGAGAGTTCTAAAGAGTAGATTTTTCCAGAACACTATTGTAGACTCTGTAAATTTAACCTTCTAAACATGGTGTCAAACTCGAGTATTGTAGACATTTCCTTAAGTCGACAAAACCACATAAAATAAAAACCGACTAAAATTTTGAACTCAGAACTTAAAACAAACTTGAAAGACACTATTATACAATTTAGAAACCCTAATCATACAAAAAAACCCCAATCCCTACATATGCGTACTTTTAAAAATGTAAACCTAAACTTAACAGGAACCGTAAATATCAAATCATAAAAATTTTTAAAACTCTATAAAATTATCTTAATGCTTGAAAAGCCATAAATCAATAAAATTATCAATAATTTTGTGAAATTATATAAAACTGATAATGAACAAATTAGGGATTATTTCAAGTGATAATAAACAACAAAACTAAACTAATTAAATGAATAAATTAATAAATTTACAAAAATTACTTTACTTGTGTACAAGAGTAGCCCACAATATGTATATATATATATATATATATAAATATGTTATGAAGCAATTTCCTTTTCTTTTCTTAATCTATCATATAATATATATATATGTTGCATAGTAAAACGGTATTCCTAAATAATTAAGCCAATTGATCCTTAAGCTCCTAAGTATGAGTCAATTATTCTTGAGTAGGTGAAAAACTTTAAAACATACATAATCTCACTCGAACTCTAAAACATATATAAACTCACTCGAACCTTAAAACCTAGGGTGATTAAGGACTGACGATCCTAAATTTTACTCAACTCTATAAAATTCTAAAATTTCTTAAGAAGCAAATTATAACCTATAAATTAATTTGAGAATCAAGCCATAAAAGAATTTTATATAAGATAATTCCCTTATTTTCACTTATAAGCCATATTACATATGGATAAATTGTAGACCCTACTTTCAACGGACTTGTGATTTAACTAAGAACACTTCCTAAATGTTCCCAAGGATAAACTAAGCTAAAAATTCAAGTTTACATTTAAAAACGAATTTAATTTTCCAATTCAAAAGTCTATTATCGATAAAAACTCGACTACGAGAACCACGGACTCTAAGTCACTTAAAACCTTAAACCCTAAAACAATTAAGGACTTATAACTCTAAGCGGCTAATTGATAATTTAATTTGAATAGTTTTATTCAACTCTAGAAATTTTCATAATTTTATAAGAATTAAATCATAATTTACAAATCAATTTAAGAAACAAACTCCAAAAGAATTTCATATAGGACAATCTTCTTATCTTCATGTATAAGACTTGTGCACATGAATAAGTAAACCAACCAATCATCCTAAATAACTTATCAATTGATAAATATAAACCCTACTTTTAGTGGGCCCATGATTTAATTAAAAGTACTATTTGAACGTTCCTAAGGATCAACGAAATTGAGAACTTAACTTTACATTTAGAAACAAATTAAATTTTTCCAATTCAAAAACCAATTATTGAGAAAACCTAAGCTTGGAGAACTACGAGCTCTAAACTTACTTAAGATACTAAACCTTAAAACAATTAGGGAATTTTGACCCTAAGTGACTAATCGATAATTTAATTTGAATAATTTCATTCAACTTTAGAAAATTTCACAATTTTATAGGAATCGAATCATAAAGTATAAAACAATGCAAAATGAAAATCCTAAAACAAATTCCTATAAGACCATGCCCTCATCTTCATGTCTAAGCCTTACATATAAATAAGTAGATAGACTAATCATCTTAGATGACTAATCAATTGAAAGTTTGAATCATTTATCAATTGATAACTTATCAAAATCAAGTGATAAGACACTTTCCTTATTACCCGTTCACTTATATTACATATGGGCAATTTTTCACAAGATTTCACATGATTAACTTTATTAAATGAGACAAGACAATTCTATGCCCCCAAAGAACACTCCATGGCCGGTTTGATAAGAAGAAGAGGGGGCAATGTTCTTATCTTTCAACCATTAATCACTTTCTCTTACACACTACTATTCACTCCTTAATGCTTACATCATCAATAGTTGTAATTATTGACTTTTGTGTAAGCTACAAGACAATTAATTAAAGCTTCTTGCACACACTTTTTCTCCCATTCAAAAATTTGCTACTCTCTCCCTCTTTCACTCTCATTTTCACTTCCTTTTCTCTCACTTTAAATACAAATAAAAAGAAGGAATTCAACCCCATCAAAATCCCAACATTGTTGCCACTATTTTTGCTTCCATACTCATAGCACCAAGCTTTACTTTGTGCCTTCTATTTCTCAACTTCAAAAAACCACTTTTAGAAACTTTAAAATATCCTCAAAGCCTCACTTTAAAGATCAAGACTCTAGTTTCCAAAGGAGCTTGCAAGAAGAAGGAGGAAAAACAAGGAACATAAGAGGGTACTTAGTTGCACAACCACCATTTCTACACTTTTAGGATGAGTAAGTTATTTCTTTCTGTTAGTGGTTTAGTGTTACGTGTTAGTGGTTTAGTGTTATATGTTAGGAGACCATGTTTTTATGAAGATATTAGCATGATCATAAGATAATAAAATAGCTAGACCACCTTAAGAAGTAAGCTTGTGAACCCCTTTACATGAAAGTTGAAATATAAGCATGTTAAGTTAGTATTATGTAAAGATATATGTGTAATACTTAGAATATAAGATTTTAAGTTAAGAAAATCATGAAATGTGTACATGAATGAGGAGACATCATGTTGGACGTAGAGTACATGTGAGCCATTTAGATGTTATTTCTATTTCTATTAAGTTAAAGATGCTTAAACCTAGCTTTAGGTAAAGGAAAATCCATTACATAAAGCTTTTATGAAGAAACCAACCTTGTGAGATATGAACTATAATATGGAAGTTGTGATAAGTATAAGAACTACTATTTTCATATAAAGTATAAGTTATGTAATCATCTCATGGAAGAGAAGTTAAGTTAAGACTTGAATATAAGTAACTTAGGTTTATGATCTAACCCTTAAACTTAAGGAAATGATGAAACAAGTTCAAAAACCAAGTGAGAACCCTTTGGAATCATCATGACCAGATGTGGAACATAAGTAAAATCCACTTAAAAATATGATAAAACCAAGTGAACAAAGTGAAAAGATCAACTAAAGCAAGTATAATAAGTATGCAAAACCTAAAACTCAAAACCGAGCTTAAAACTCTCAAAACAAGCTCAGAACTCTAAGTTGGGCCTTCGTTAAAATTCTAACCAGCACTTTAAAATATTAAGAAAGGTTTTCTTAAAGCCCACAAGAAGTCCACCTAAGACTTCATAAGCCTAACAAAGTCGTTAACTTTAGTTTAAACAAAAAACAAGCCCATTTGATAACTTAAGCCCACATAAAAGCCCAAGGAGTTATTGTTGGCACTAAGAGTGTAAACAAAAGTTGGAAATCTGACCTTAAGGAGTATTTTAAGTTTGGAATAAAGTCCTAAGCCCAAGCTTAAAGAATTTCCTAAGTTACCAGAAAGCCCATTAACCAAACAAAGCCTAAAAGCACTCCAAATCATGAGGATCGCTACTGTTCTGACCTATGGGTAGTTTTTCATGCCTCATCACGAAAATATAACCTTACCACGTTAAAGTACACTAAAAAACAATGAAGATTGACTATAAGATCATAAAAATTGGATTTAAAACAAGAAAGTTATACACGATTGAAGTTTTAAGTAAAACCGGGAAAAATATTATGAAACCAAGTCAAAAGTATAACTTAAAAGGTTTTAGCTTAGTTTTCTAGGTTTTATTTCAATCCCTTATAGTGTTATATTTACGATGTTTAGGGGACCCGACTTTTGGGAGATGACCTACCTCGGATTATTTAGATTGATCCGCATGGCTGAGTGTGTAAATTCCCGATGACTCTTTACATGATTTTGCTTGTAGAATAGATGCACCTAAACATATATATATATTATATATATATATTTGGATGCTTATGGATATGGGAAATGCATGTATATGAATTCGAGGATGAATGCAATGGCTTGTTAATTATATATATAATAATGGGAATTGTTTGTACTAATTTATACATGCAAATTGTATGGAATGAAATTGTTTTATCACCGTGAAAATCAAGTTAATCACTTATACAATTAAGAAATTAAAATGAATCACGCACTCCCCATATTGCATACAGATAACACCAATTGCCACTTCACGTAGAAGATTGGAAGGGACTTACAAGAGGATGTGCCTCCTACAGGATTGGGCACTAGCTATGTCATCATATATATTAAGTTTCTGTTAAAGCTGATGGGTTTACTAGGCGCTAGGAGATACCAACCGTCGGTGAGGGGCTGAGTCTTGTAGCTTTTGCTTAGGGCGTATGTTTATGGATTGTGGAGGCCACCACACCACTAGACTTAGGATTTTAAAAATATGATTTGTTATTCGGTAAAGAAAGTACACATACACACACACACACACACACACACACACACACACATACATAAACAGTTTTGTTTTGGCTTAAGCACAATAGTGCAAATGAAATAAAATCCAAGGTCTAGAACCCGGATTTTGGTTTAGGTCAGTTAATTATCTCCAAACCTCGACTACAGGGGGTGTAATTTTGAGTCGTATGTAGTTCCAAGGCTACTGCATGTGTTGTTTAGTATACTGATTGTTCATGCATTCATATGATTGTTCATGCATTCATATGATTGTACATCTAATAAATTTATATCATGCGGTATTAATGAGGGTAAATTTCTCACTAAGCGTAAGCTTATACCCCAATAGTTCTTTTCCTTGCAGGTTGATCGATAGTTGGGACAGGGATAAGAATTGAGTACAAAGTACTACCATTGAATCAGTATGATGAAGAGCTTATGTAGTTACTTTAAAATGCTCCAAAAAACGACTAATATTTCAATTAACTTTAGTATCTGTAGTAAGTTTAGAATTTTCTGGAATTGTCTATTGTATTTCATTATTTTGGAAGGGGATACCGACTCTTTGCGGTTCTGAGGAATTGTGGAAAAACGGATACCCATAATTATTTATATTATATAAAGAGTTAATGAACTAAAATTAAAGACTCTAACGAATAGCTATTTAGAGTCTTGAAATCTCTAACTTGCAAGGCGATTTTCTTATCATGGGTGTATACGTGATATGGAAATTCTAAGCAATGCTACTAAGCCTTTCCTAGGGTCGTTATAACCACGAGCAAGACACTTTCTAATGTCTCCTAAAACTTAAACAAGGTAGTTGAATAATGGGCGAGTTTGTTTGAGAGTTCCAGTTACTAATGATTCGATGTGATGTTGACAAGCTTGAGGCATGAACAATAGCATAGTTCATTTTTTGTTTAAGTTTGAAATCGGTAATATAATAGAAGTGTAGAGGCTTGGAAATTTAAATGAGACCTTCCAAGCAATACAAAGGGTTGAAAGGCAAAAGTGAAATTAGATCAGCTAAGTAACAAGTAGCCAACCTGGCTTACTGAGTAGAACTGGTATTTTGAGTTGACCTGAATATGACTATGCTCATTATAGAGTGGACTGTTGAAGACGAATGCTAAGCAAACTAGACAATGGTTAAGGTAAGACTAAGGCTGAGGAACTTGAGGTCCGAAAGGATTATGTTCAAAGGTCTGGAAGGAAGACCTAAGAGATTAAGTATTTCAAATGCTTAGGTTTTGGACATGTGGCTAGTTAGTGTCCGAACCAATGTATCATGACCATTAAGGGAGATAAACATTAGTTCAATGTAGAAAGTGCTAGTGAAGGATAAAAAGAAGATGGATGTTAACCACCTGTTAGATGACTTTTAGGAAGATTCTATTGCCTATATTTAACCCGAAATGGGAGAATATTGTATGGTTGTATAGAGATCTCTTAGTTCCTTTACCTTTAGTGAGAATGAATAGAGAGAGAACTTCTTCCATATAAACTACCGAGTGAATGGCAACTATGTCCTTAGATCATCAATGGAAGGAATTGTAGTAATGTTATAGCACAAGCAGTAGTAAAAGCTTTGAAGTTGCTAACTTACCCTTACCCTAAGCCCTATAAGATTCATTGGCTAAATGAGAAGGGAGGTCTACCTATTGTAAAGCAAGTCAAAGTGTTGATTACTATTGGTCATAGATATAGTGAAGTGGTGTTGTGCGATGTCCTACCTATGTATAATTCACACATACTACTAGGCCGACCATGGCTCTTTGATCATAAGGTACTCCATGATGGGTATAGGAACACTTATATGTTCTGCAAGGAAGGGAAGAAGGTTGTATTGACCCCAATGAGCTCTAGAGAAGTTTAAGAGTCATAAGAGAAGATTATTAGATTGCTATAGAGGGAGTCCTTATTGATTTCCTAAACCCAATTCTCTAAAGATGTTAAGATGGAAGGGTGTATACTTTTATTAGTTAGAAGACTACTAGAATTGAAGGAAGTTGGAGCCCTACCTACTGAGGTGTAGGCTATAACCCTGCAATTAGAAGTTCGGAATTAATACGTAAAGTTTATAGCAATTGGGTAAGTTATCTGATTAAGCCTAAATTATACAACGAAATTAGGAATATTAGTAAAGTGACCTCATAAGTTTGAATTTAGGAAAATAAGTAATAAAATAATTAAATATCATAATATTGAATTATAGGCATATTAATCGTTATTTATTAGAAATACATAAAACAAGTTTCTATACCAACGAATCGATAGAAATAAATCATATACACACTAAAAATCATAAAATAATAAAAATAATATTTAAGAGTATTTACTTGTACTATATGTATATTTACATGTAGGTAAAATATCTTAAATTACTTAAAATACCTAAAATATACTAAAATAATACTAAATAATTAAGGAAATTATAAAAAAAGGAAAAATAGGAAAAAAAGGTAAGGAATTGTCCATATTCAAGTCCTGGTAAGTTAGGATTAATAATAACACAATTA
Source organism: Lumnitzera racemosa (assembly GCA_024138005.1). Classification (NCBI taxonomy): domain Eukaryota; kingdom Viridiplantae; phylum Streptophyta; class Magnoliopsida; order Myrtales; family Combretaceae; genus Lumnitzera; species Lumnitzera racemosa. Next base: position 38,833,487 of record JAMXBC010000011.1, on the reverse strand, counting down.
ACCAATTAAAATTACCTAACTAGAAAGCTAAAAAAAGAAGGGGATAAGGGACATCTGGTCTTCTAAAAACCAAAAGCAAGCCCTAAACCCCTCTATAAAATCAAAAACTACTTACCGCAATTCATTTTGGTTAGATTGTCATCTAAAAAAAATAGAGAGAAACTAAAAAGTGAAAGTTAAGAGTAGTTAAAAAAATTAGCAAAATTAGTATGCAATTAGGGTAGAGGGAGAGATCCTACGACCAACAGCTACTTGGAAACCAACAGCTACCACCACCATACCCTACCACCATTGCCTCCCTCTGTTGACACTCATAGAGCCACTGTTGGTGGTCGAAAGTTGATTGGATAGGTAAGTCCAATCTCTAACCTGATTTTGTTTAATTTAGTAAAATTATTAAATGCATTTAGAAATTATGGAATTTGGTATTTAAGGTTTTTATATATGAGATTTTTAAGTAAAAAATATTAGTTTGATGAGTTTAAATCTATAAATATATGGTTCTTAAGAAATGCCGAAACTTGAGCCTATTTTTTATTTAGAAATAAATAGCTTTAACAGTGTAGTTTTAAGCTCAAAATTTTTGTATAGGCTATTTAGAGTATGTAAAATAGTGCTATGAAGAGATTTTTTAAAAATTAATTTTTGAATTTTTATTTAATTTTTAGGAATTTAAATCATATATATATATATAAATAGTGATTTTGGGCTAAATTAGTTAGTAAATGTATAATTACTAACTTAGTATGTAATTAGGTATTTTAAGATGTTAATATCTGATGTAGTATGATATTTGGAATATTTAGAGTATTAGATGTGACTATTATGTGTATTATGTAGTGAATATATGTAACTTAATAATATGTGAAACTGGAAATGTAATAAGTAAAAAATATTAGGTTAAAATTGATAATATAATAATTAATTGTAAAATACAATAAATCTAATATGGAACTTAAATATAGGTACTTATATGAAAAATGTAAATTTTTCTCACATCGAAAGTAAATTCTATAGTTAAATTAGGATTAAAATGTATCGTACGGACTAGAATACTAGTTAGGAGTTAAATATGATATTTAGGATACCTAAAAATAAGGTGATTAATTTCACATTATGATTCGGAATGAGTTCTTATGGTTTACATATAATATTGTAATTGAAAACTGAATTAGAACCTAAATTGGAAATGGATTTAGAAACTAATTTAAAAACTAGCCTAGAATAGATTGGTAATAAGTAATACATATATATTTGGAAAATTGAGTTAAATCATAATTACAAGCTTATATATTTGATAAGGATATAAATACTAAAAGAATATTTATATTATAGGACACGTGGAGATTAATTGACCTACAGTGAGTCGAGTGAGTGAACTAAGGATTTCAGGTAAGTTGGGTTCAATATATCGCTGTATTTTGAAGTACTATATTAAAGTACTCAAGGGTTTAAAATTGCACATAATTGTGCTTATAGGTAGTTTTATGTACATATGCTTGTGTATCTCTGATTATTTGCTGAAAACTGATGTTATGTTTTGGTGGTTTGTTATGAATTGAGTGAAGTAAGATTGTTTGGACACCTTATATCGAACGTAATTTCAATTGACCTCAATACCTTAATTGGACATGCAATGCAACCTTTTATGGGACAATTAAGATTATCTAACCAAATATCGATATCTTTGAAAAAGATAGTGTTAGATAGCCTAATGGTCTTTTCTTCATTCTTAATTAAACTAAGTGACAGGAGAGGAGGTAGTAATAAGGATGAGGGCAATGGTTCAAAGAATAGTCATGGGGCGAGAGGGGTCTCCATCACATAAACTTGGGTTGTAAATATTGAAACTCCTTAACCTGGATTAGAGCGAGTGAAATTACTCTAATTTCACAACTGACCAGACCATGTTGTGTGATTTCATATACATGTTGCATTGCATATAATTAATTGTTTGAAAAAACTGTTTGTGTTTATGATGTATTCTTATGTCTCCATCTTGACTTATTAAGTTGTTGGTTGCTCATACTCTTATAGATTTTCTTATAGGTGCTAACTAAGATGTCGCATTATAACTATCTTATGGTTAGTCTTTTTTTAAAGTGTTTTAGGAAAGTGAGAATCAATTGGCTGAAGAATTGGGTCCTTTAGTGTTTTATTATTAATTCTTAGGTTATGTACTTATTTTGTAATACTTTACTTATCAAACTACTATGGTTTGTAAATATTTCCTGGTATTATAAGACAATAAAAGTATCTTTGTGTAAATATGACTTAAAGTTTTTAGTTATATTTGTAAATTTTGTCTATAATTATGAATGGGCTGTTTACTTTAAAATAAAGAGTTGTAAACACTATGTGTAAATTGTATCTATGATAAGGACTATGAGGTTAGTTATTATCATATGTTGGTTTACACGGTGGGACTGTAGCAACTCTGCTGTTTGAAGATGTAACAGTTCTCAGTTGGTATCAGAGCATAGTTCTAGTGAATTCGCTTTGAAGTATCATAATTCAAAAGAAGTAGACATCATAGGAATGAAGTGAGAGTGGATACTGTTAAGTGGGTGATAAAAGATTGCATTAAGCATACTAAAGTAGAAGTAAGTATAATATTTAGTATATTAAATGTTAATTGATCTTATGTTTAATTACAGGGTTGAAAGGGAGAGTTGATACTTAGTTGGGTACATTTTGTTTGGAATGGTGAAAAGTCCCTCATTGATTATAGGGTTAAGATGCAATGGTTGTTAATAGAGCTAGCTGACTGGAATATGTTTAAAACCGTTGATGAGATCATTGATAAATTTTATGATGAAATGTGTTATAGTTGGCAACATCAATGGGCGTCCATGGAGATGGATTTAGTGCCTCAATGTAATAGATATATTGCTGTAACATCCTTCGAGCAGAAGTGGTTGGAGAGAGAAGGGATTATATCTTTGATTATGCCTTTGAGATACTTTCCAAATAGGTTAGAAGAAGGGAGACCTTACCTAGCTAGCATTACCCATATTTCTGCTAGAGTCCTACATATTCCTGGATATTATCCACTAGGGGTTATTGATTGGTTTCCCTATTTTCCAAAACTAATTGAAGTAGAAATAGAGATATCTTTTGAACCAAATAAACCTAACTCAAAGCCCGTGATGCCAGGACCATTGCAAGAAAATCCACCACTCATAGAACCACAAGAAGTAACCCATTTAGATACATAAAGTAGCCATCTAGAGAATGAGGCTAATATTGGTGAAGGATCGAGATGAAGAGGATCCTAAAGAGGAAGAACCTAAACAAGAAGAACAAGAGATGGATAGTGAGAATGAATTTGGTGTAGATATGTATGCTATAGTCATGCAAGCTATAGTTAATGTTGAGATAGCAAGGACAGGAAATGGACCAAGAGGATAGGTAGAGGTAGGAACTGCATAAAATGAGGAGGTAGGACATGAGGGAATAGTAAATGGTTGTACAATTGAGCTTAAGGATGATGAGGTGCATAAAAAGATTATGATTCTTAATAACCTGGAAGTAATATCAATAAGTTATGAATTTGTAAGTTATGAAGAAAGTAACATAGTGCGTGGACACATGGAGTAGGTTCCCTTTGATCAAGCAGCTGCCATAGATAGCTTTGACGAAGATTAGATATAGTTGGCTAACTTGTTTAGTTAGATTCTTAGGTGTGATCTAGTAGCAATTTTGGATAAAATTGATATATCTTTGATCTTTTGATGTATATTTAAATTTTTGATGTATTTTGTAGCTTTTAGATCAAGTTTAGATGTTGAAATCGAGTTTGATGTAATTAAGTTTGATGTAATCAAATCTAATGTAACCTTTAGTGTAGTTGTAAATATCAAGTCTACATTAGCTAATGTAAATAGTGATGTAATTGAGTTGTAAATCCTATGTATGTACTTAAAGGTCTATTGAGTTGTACCTTTTTGTTTCTAAAGTTGTAATCAACTATAATGATGTAAAGCAAGAATCAAGTTAATAGTTAAAGTTATATCTATTATGTACATTAATTGAAATGATATTGTTACTACTATGTTACGTAAGTACGAATTATAGGAATTTATTAATTTCTGAAATATTTCTAAAACTAAGGAATTAGATAACTTATAAATAGATATGTATGCAGGTTTATAAGTTATAAATACTAAGCAAGTATAGCTAAAGCTGGAAATGAGAGTTGTAATGGAAGGAACGAGGGAAATCAAAACCTTCCACCGCGAATACCATCATCCCCAAGGGAACAAATAAGATATACCCCTATTACTACCATAAGAGAGTATACTAAGTGGGTAATTACTTGCCACTATGGATACAATGATGAGGCAGCAAGGAATGTTGACTCAGCATCTTATGACTGGCGGTAGATAGGGAAATAGAAAGCTACAAGTGCTTGAACAAAGCATGGAATAACCACAAGAGGTAAATAAAATTCCTAAAAGCAAATTGTTATTTTGAGGGAGAAATGGGTAAGCTAGCATTGGTTGATGATTGGTTAGCCTAGATTGAATGAAGTTTTGAGACCTTTAGAATCCTTGAGTCCCAAAAGTCAGCATATGGCACCTTTATGTTGAAGTTAGTTGCTTAAGTTTGGTGGGACTCAAAAGCAAGACAAATGGAGAATAATATTACTTGGTAGAGGTTTAAAGAGGAATTTAAGAAAGAATACTTTCTCATAGTATCCAAAACAAGATGGTGCGAGGTTTGTTTGAATTAAAGAAGGGGTGTATGAGTGTGACTTACTACAAAACTGAATTTAATAGCTTGTTGCAATATGCACCTAATTCATATCGAGATAATATTGAATTAAAGAAAGATTTGTTCCTTACTAGGTTCGACCCTATAATATGTTGTAACCTGGAAGACTATAGTTTCACTACTTATACTGAAGTAGTGGATAAGGCAAGATAATTGGAGAATAATCGTATAAGGATGCAAGCAATGTGGAGTCAAAAGATTAACAAGGGTTATTGACCTAATTTGTCATTTAAAAGATCGTATCTTGGAGCAACTAATAGCTTTGGACAAAAGAGAAAGAAACTAGTAACTTTAGCTAGTAGCTAAGTGCAATCAGTGCCTGGTTTGAGTTTTTATGATAAAGATGGTAATGTTAAGTGTTGGAAATGCGGTGTAAATCATTTTCCAAGAAATTATACTTAGCTTAAAGGAAAATGTTTTATATGTGGAAATCAAAACCATATGCTGTAAGCGTACCCTAAAATGAAATTCGTGAAGTGTAACAAATGTGGTAGAAATGGGCATTTCTCTAGATATTGTCCACAGTTTAGATAAGCAGTTAAGAGGATTGGAGGTTTAGATAACATGATCGCATGTGCTTGTATCTTTGCTATGGAGGATGTGGGAAATGAGGAGGACAAAGATTTTGCGGATTAGATGGAGGAGTACTATCATAACAATGCTGAGGAGATTATGGGAGTTGAAGAAGAAAACGATGAAGGACTTATGATAGGTACAAGCTCAAATTACTTATTTTGAAGATAATTTAAGTGTACGTTAAATTGAAGTATTGAAATTTTGAGATTCATGAATGCAAGTTTAGTTGGTAATCATAGTGTTAGTATATTCTAAGGGATATGCTTATAAATGGACAATTTGCTTTTGCATTTTTTGATATTGGTGCATCTCATTCTTTTGCAAGTCAGAAATTTATTAACGAGAAGGAGATTAGTGTGGCTAAGATTAATACAACTTATAGAGTTAGAACTCTTAGTAAGGAGAAGGTAACAACTTAAGAAGTGGTGGACAATGATAGAATTAAGATTTAAGAGAAGGAGTACCCTATAAGTCTTGCAATATTACCTTTATAGGGCTATGATATAATAGTGGGAATGGATTGGTTATCTAAGCATAAAGTGACTGTAAAGTGTAAAAGTGAAACTATTACTCTAAATGATGGAGAAATGGTATTTCAAGGGCAAGCCGGTGGAAGCAAATTGAATTTAGCTATGGTGGAGATATGTGATGAATTGTATAAAATAAAAGTAGAAAATAATGACTGGAAATTTTGTTAGGTATTTGCTACCGAAGTAAAGAAGGAGACACCCAAAGTAATGGATATACCGGTAATGTAGGAATTTTTGGATATATTTCCAGAAGATTTATTAGGTTTAGCTTCGTATCAAGAGTTGGACTTCACTATTAAGTTAGTTTTTAGAATTGAACCTATTTCTAAAGCTCCATATTAGATGTCCTCCATGGAACTTCAAGAGTTGTTAAACAAAAGATTTATTCGTCTAAGTGTTTCACCATAGAGAGCATCGGTATTATTTGTAAAGAAGAAAGATGGTATCATGAGATTATGCATAGACTACTGGGAAATAATTAAGGTTACCATTAAGAATAGGTATTGTTTACCCTATATTGATGATTTGTTTAATCAGCTATAAGGTGCAACTATGTTTCTAGAATTGACTTGAAATCAAGATATCATCAATTACGAGTTTAGCTTGAGGATGTGCCTAAAATTGCATTTAGAACACAATATGATCATTATAAATTTTTGGTGATACCTTTCAGATTGACAAATTCCCTGGCTATGTTCATAGACTTAATTAATCGCATATATAGACTATATTTAGATAAATTTGCCATGGTGTTTATTGATAATATTTTGATCCATTCGAAATTCAAAGAGAAGCATGTAGAGCATTTACAGTTAGCATTGCAGAAGTTAGGGGAAAATAAGTCGTATGCTAAGTTAAGTAAATATGATTTCTGGTTGGATAAAATTTCTTTTATGGGTCATATTATATCTAGTGAAAGGAATCTCTATAGACCTTGATAAGGTGAAAGCAATAATGGAATGGAAGCAGCTAATTACTATTACCGAAGTGAGAATTTTTCTTAGTATGGTTGGATACTACCGATGATTTATTAAGGATTTCTCTAAAATTACTAGACCATTGACTCGATTGATCTAGAAAGATGTAAAATTTGAATTGGGTAAGGAATGTAAGCTAAGTTTTCAAGAGTTGAAGAAACGACTAGTTACAGCACTAGTATTAACATTGCTTTATCATGATAAACCTTATAGTGTGTATAGTGATGCTTCTCAGAATGGATTAGATTATATATTGATGCAAGATAGAAAAGTTGTTGCATACACATCAAGACAATTGAGGCCACTTGAAAGGAATTCTCCAACCTATGACTTGGAATTAACAGCTGTAGTGTTTGCTTTAAAAAATTAGAGACATTATCTATATGGACAACGATGTGAAGTATACATTGATCATAAGAGTCTGAAGTACTTTTTTTTACTCAGAAGGAGTTGAACTTAAGATAGAGGTGGTGGTTGAAGTTAGTTAAGGATTATGATTTGAATATTAATAATCACTTTAGAAAAGCTAATCTGGTAGTAGATGCTTTGAGTCAGAAGAGTTACGAATAAGTTGCATTATTGTTAACTTCCCATTATAAGTTGATGTGTGAATTTGACAAGTTGAAAATTAGGTTTAATTGGTATGAGCCTAATAGTCAGATAATAAATTTGGAACTGCAACCTACTTTATTAGAAATAATTAAATAAAAGTAAGAGGAAGACAAAGATCTGATGGAAATAAAGAGAATTTGAGCAAAGGAAATGATTCTAATTTTAAAGTGGATGGAAGAGGCATACTAAAATTTAGAAGAAGGATGTGTATGCCATAAGATCTTGACATAAAGAAGGAAATTTTAGATGAAGCACACATTGCGAGTTATGTAGTGCACCTGAGAGGAAATAAGATGTGCCAAGATTTAAAATTGATGTTTTGGTGGAATGAATGGAAAGAAATGTAGTACAATACGTAGCAGAATGCATTACATGTCAACAAGTTAAAGTAGAACATCAAAGATGGGGTAGACCATTACAACCTTTGGAGGTACCAAGATAGAAGTGTGATCATATATCGTAATGGATTTTGTGGTAACATTACTTAGGACTTAAGCTGGTTATGACTCAATTTAGGTAGTCGTAGACAGATTAACAAAGAGTATACACTTCTTGTCCTATTGGATAAGCGATTCAATGGAAAAGATGGCTAGGCTGTATATCTAAGAGATAGTGAGATTACATGGCATGCTAGAAAGTATTGTTTTTTATTGAGATACAATTTGTATCCAAATTTTGGGAAAGTTTACACGGAGCTTTAGGTATAAAGTTACAATTTGGTATAACCTATAATTCACAAACAGACAAGTAATTTAAGTAAACAATTTAGACCCTAGAAGATTTGTTGTACACTTTTGTTTTAGATTTTAGAGAGGATAGGGATAGATATTTTCCATTAATAGAGTTTACTTACAATAATAGTTACCACGCGACTATACAAATGGTACCTTATGAAGCATTATATAGAAGAAAATGTAGATTACCACTATATTGGGATCATGAGGAATATGTAATGATTGAACCTAACATGATTACCTAAACAAATGAGAAGGTTAAGATTATACAACAACAAATGAAGGAAGCTTAGGACCGTTATAAGAGTTAGGTAGATTTGAAGAGAAGGCTATTGGAATTTGAAATTGGAAATCAGAAATCATGTTTATGTTAAGATAAGTCCATTCAAAGGACTTAGACAGTTTGGTACAAAAGGAAAGTTAAGCCTACGATATATTGGTTCATTTGAAGTACTAGAGAAGGTTAGTAGTATATCCTATAAAATAGCCTTACCTCCAAGTTCGTCAGTTTACCATGATGTATTCTATGTTTCCATGTTAAGAAAGTTCGTTAAGAACCCAAATGCAACCATATAGATAAAGCTAATAGAATTAAAGAGGAAGTTTCAAGTGATGAAGTAGCGCATAAAAATATTTGATAATCAGGTTCAAAAGTTAAGGAATCGAGATTTAGAATATGTGAAAGTACAATGGAACGAAGATTCAGATTTAGAGATTACTTAGAAGCCAAAAGTAGCAGTAATGAAGAAGTACCCATGGCTTTTCTAACTTCTAAGTTAGTAAAAGTATGTCGATTATTATTTTTGGTTATTTAAGTAAAATATAGATATACGAAAGTTTTAAGGATAAAAATTTTTCAAAGGGGGGTGGAATTGTAAGCGTTACAATCAGAAATTTAGAGTCAATATGTAAAGTTTAAGGTAATTGGGTAAATTGTCTGACTGAGCCTAAATTATATGATGAAGTTAGGAATATTAATAAAAGTAACTTCATAAGTTTGAATTTAGGAAAATAAGTAATAAAATAATTAAATATCATAATATTGAATTATAGGCATATCACTTATTATTTACTAAAAATGCGTAAAACGAGTTTTGATAATTAACAAATCAATAGAAATAAATCATATGTATACTAAAAATCACAAAATAATGTAAATAATATTTAGAAGTATTTACTTACACTGTATATGTATTTACATATGGGTAAAAATATTTAAAATTACTTAAAATACCTGAAATATACTAAAATAATACTAAATAACTAAAGAAAATTAGAAAAAAAAAGGAAAAAGTGAAGAATTGTCTAGATTTAGGTCGTAGCAAGCTAAGATTAATAATAACACAATTAACTAATCAAAATTACCTAACTGGAAAACCAAGAAAGAAGAGGATAAGGGACATGTAGCCCTCTAAAAACCAAAAGCAAGCTCTAAACCCCTCTATAAAATTAGAAACTACTCACCACAATTCATTTTAGTTAGATTGTCATTCTAGAAAAATAGAGAGAAACCAAAAAGTGAGAGTTAAGAGTAGTTAGAAAAATTAGCAAAATTAGTATGCAATCAAAGCTTAGGGAGAGAACCTATGATCAGCGGTCACTTGGAAATGAATGGTTGCTACGACCAAACCCTACCACCACCGCCTTCTCTATTGACGCACATAGAGCCACCAGCAGCAGCTAGAAGTTGATTGGATAGGTGAGTTTGATCTCTAACTCAATGTATTTAGAAAATTATGAAATTTGGTATTCTAAGGTTTTTATGTTTGTAGATTTAGGGAAAAATATCAGTTTAATGAATTTAGAATTGTAGATATATGGTTTTTAAGAAATCTCAAAACCCAAGCTTATTTTCAATTTAGAAATATATAGCCTTAATAGTGTAGTTTTGAGTTCAAAATTTTGTTACAAGTTATTTAGGGTATGTAAAACAATGTTATGAAGAGATTTTTTAGAAATTAATTTTCAAATTCTTTTTGTTAGTTTTTAGGCTTTTAAACCATATATATATATAAGTAATGATTTTAGGCTAAATTAGTTATTAAATGTATAATTACTGACTTAGTATGTAATTAAGTGTTTTAAGATATTAATATTTAATATAGTATGATAGTTGTAGTATTTAGAGTATTAGATGTGATTATTTTGTATATTATGTAGTGAATATATGTAAATTACTAACATGTGAAATTGGAAAAGTAATAAGTAGAAAATATTAGGTTAAAATTGATAATATAATAATAATAGTAAAATAGAATAAATCTAATATGGAACTTAAATTTAGGTAATCATATGAAAAATATAAAATTTTCTCATATCGAAAGTAAATTCGGTAGTTAAATTAGGATTATGATGCACTGTATGGACTAAAATATTAGTTAAGGGTTAAATATGATATTTAGGATACCAAAAAATAATATGATTAATTTCACATTATGGTTTGGGACGAGTTCTTAGGGTTTATGTATAACACCATAATAAAAAACTGAATTAAAACCTAAATCGAAAACAGATTTAGAAATCAATTCAGAAACTAACCTAGAGTAGATCGGTAATAAGTAATGCATATATATTTGGAAAATTGAGTGAAATTATATTTTAAAGCTTGTATATGTCATAAGGATATAAATATTAAAAGAATATTTATTTTACAGGACATGTGGAGATTGATTTACCTGCAGTGAGTTAAGTGAGTGAACCAACGATTTCAAGTAAGTTAAGTTCAATATATTGCTGTATTTATTTTGGAGTACTATATTAAAATACTTAGAGGCTTTGAATTGCATGTGATTATACTTATAGGTAGTTATATGTGCATGTGCTTGTGTATCTCTGTTATTTGTTGAAAACTGATGTTGTGTTTTGGTGGTTTGTTGTGAATTGAGTAAAGTGAGATTATTTGGTCACCTTAAACCGAACTTAATTTCAATCGATTATAATACCTTAATTGGACATGCATTGCAACCTTTTAAGAGACAATTAGGATTCTCTAACCAAATATTGATACCTTTGAAAAAGATAGTGTTGGATAGGATAATAGTCTTTTTTTCATTCTTAGTCTGACTAAGTGATAAGAGAGAAGATCATTATAAGGATGAGGGCAATAGTTCTAAGGAGAGTCGTAGGGGTAGCAATGTCTCAATTGCATATAATTAATGGTTTGAAAACCCTATTTATGTTTGTTATATATTCTTAAGTCTCCATCTTGATTTACTAAGCCGTTAATTGCTCATACTTTTATAGATTTTCTTGCAGGTATTGATTGAGATGCCACCTTAAAACTATCCTAAGGTTAGTCTCTTTTTGAAGCGTTTTGGGGAAGCAACAAAGTCTTTTAGTGCTTTATTATTAACTCTTAGGTTATGTATTAGTTTTATAATACTTTACTTGTCAAACTACTGTGGTATATAAATATTTCTTGGGATTGTAAGACAGTAAAAGTGTCTTTATGTAAATATGACTTATAGTTTTTAGTTATATTTATAAATTTTGTCTGTAATTACGAATGAGTTGTTTACTTCAAAGCGAGGAGTTGTAGACGCTTTGTGTAAATCATATCTATGATAGGGACTGTGAGGTTAATACTATCACAAGTTAGTTTACACGGTAGGATTGTTGCAACTTCACTACTTTGGGGCATAACATAAACATTGCTTCAAGAATATGCTAACTTGTTCCTTGATGAGTTACCAAGAGGTTTACCCCTTGTAAGAGGTATAAAACATTGCACTGAACTTCAGCCTGGAGCTGCTCTACCTAACCGACCTGCCAATAGGCTCATTTTTTAGTAGATAGCTGAGCTCAAGAAGCAGGTTGATAAGTTGATTGAATAAGGCTAAGTCCAAGAGAGCATGAGCCCTAATGTCGTGCCAGCTGTTCTAATGCCAAAAAAGGATGGCTCATGGAGAATGTATATTGACAGCTAAGTAACCAATAAGATCATTGTCAAGTATCGATATCCGATCCTCCAATTTGATGATATGCTCCATGAGTTACATGGTATATGAGTATTTTCTAAGGTTGATATGAAGAGTAGCTACCACTAGATTCAAATGAGACCTGAAGATGAGTGGAAAACTGCTATCAAAATAAAAGAGGGTCTATTTAAGTGGATGGTAATGCCATTTGGGCTTACAAACGCACCAAGCACCTTCATATGACTTATGAATTATATTCTGAGATCCCTGATTAGTAAATGTGTTGTAGTTTACTTTGATGATATTCTAGTCTATAGTACTAACCTCATTTCTCATGTTGAGCACTTGAGATCGCTGTTTGATATCCTATGTGTTGAGCAATTATTTGACAATTTAAAAAAATGTGTATTCTATTAGAGGGAGATAGTATTCTTTAAGTATGTTATCTCTAGAAGAGGAATTAGAGTCAATGATGAAAAGACTTGGGCTAGTCTCAAATGATCGACGCCGACTAGTGCTGTCGAAGTAAGGAGTTTCTAAGGTTTAACTTCGTTTTATCAAAGATTTACTTAGAACTTTAGTTCCATAGCTACCCTACTAATCAAGTTGAACAGGAAGAACTATAAATTCAATTGGTTTGAGAAAGCTCAAAAGAGTTTTGACTAGATTAAATCCAAGTTGATTTCTATCCTAGTGTTAGTATTGCTTAAAATGCCATGCATCTAGAGTTGGCATTAGAGTTATTCTTATGTAGGACTACTGTCCAGTTAAATATTTTAGTGAGAAACTTAGAGATGCTACACTAAATTACTCGACATATGACAAGGAGTTCAAAATTAGCAAAACTACCTACTACTAAGAGAGTTCATTATCTACACAGACTATGAATCTCTCAAGCATCTCAGAGTGCAGCAAAAACTTTCCCATGCTATGCTAAGTGGGTTGAATACTTAGAAACCTTCCATTATGTCATTAGATACAAGAAGGGAAGTACTAACATTGCGGCCAATGCACTTTCTCGTCAACATGTTCTTATTATCACCTTACAAGCTAAGATACTTAGGGTTGGTACCTTGCTTGATCAGTATGAGCACAATCTACACTTTGGGCCCTTTGTGGTCAAATGCAACATTGGAGGAGTTGTGGATGGGTTCTATTTGAGCTAAGGATTTTTTATGAAGGGAAGGTAAGTTCATGTCCCGAGTGGTTATACTAAGGACTTACTTATCTAAGAAGCCTATGTTGGTGGCTTAGCTAGCCATTTTGGTGAGAAGAGGATTGTCGAGTTGCTGAAAAAATACTTCTATTAGCTTAGGATGATGAAGGATGTACTCAAAATTCTTAAAAGGTGCGAGGTGTACAAGTGAGCTAAAGGATGGAAGGAGCTATATGGTGAATAGACACCTCTATCCATACTTAAGTAGTCGTAGATCAATTTAAGCATGGATTTTATGCTTGACTACTGTCACGACCCGAGGGGGTTAGTTGTGGCAGTCACTGTATACCATACAAAGGATTGCAAATTGAATTCCCTGCAAATTGAATTCCCTTACAATTGATGACCCCTTTATACGATACATAAGGCTACAGCTACTACTAACTACCAAGAGTGCGCAAGCTTAAGCAATATCATTTCATGATAAATAATAAAATTATAAAAACATAATACATTGTCTATTTGTATAAAAGTTTACAAGTACGAAGTCCGAAACATGTCTTCGGTTCAACTATTATAACAATTATATATTCACATCTATACATTATCAGAAGTACTCTTCGATCTCATCCAGCTCTCACACTGACCCTGTATAGAAACTAACCTCAAGCATGAGACGACCCGACTTCACAAAAAGATTGGCCTGCGAGAAAAGACTACAAGGGTATAAGCTAACTAGCTTAGTGAGATAATTTCCCTCAACCACACAGCAATTAAGTCATACAATAGTTAGGTTCAATCAAATGAATGCATGGCAAATAGTATACTAAACAAATACATACAGGTGACCAGGTAGTATATGTAACTCGGATTTAACACCCTCCGAAGTCAAGGTTGGAGATTCATTGGTACAGTCAGATCTGGGTATCATATTAGAACTTAGTTCATAACGAAACTCTGTGTTTCATATTTAAAATGTAATGGTACATCAATTACTAGCTTTATCAAAATGAGTTCTACATATGATTGTGAGTAGATTTACGTAGCCTCACTCACTCCCAAATAAAGGCCTCTGGACTCAACCCATAGCCAGGCGGTTGGTGCCTCCCACTCTTAGTCGTCCCGCGGGCCAGGGTAAGGTCATATCGCATGTGTGCATCGTATAAAATCTATCACAATCAATAATCAACCCACATATGGCCTCTCGCTACCTTCATGTAATGTGACTGCCAGAATTAGTTATGTAGTGCATGATTTATGCATGCTTCGAGTTAACTTTTTCTAGTCAAATAAAATTAAGTCTTATTTATTCAATGATCATTCTAAGTCACAAACAATCAATTCTTAGTGAATCTACTATGCAATAATCATTACATTATTGAAGTTTAAAGTAAATTCACCATCGACAACAATTATTATGCACAAGCATAACCTAACCCCATATACATTCATTTATTAATCATAGCTTATATTCACTAACTACAAACATAAACAAGTATGGAATCATTAGGAAAAACTCACTTAGCCATGGTTAGCTCAAGGGTCATAGTAGTCTGGTGGCAGCTCAAGGTTAATATCGGAATCACTTGAGAATAATGAAAATTTTGTAAGTTTGGGAATTTAAAACTAACTAGTGTCATAATTTATAAGGTTTATTTCACTTAATTATGTGTAATTATCGATTTGAGCTTTTTATCGAATCACGTGTAACTTTTTCGTTTTAGCTCGGATCGTTAAGAACTTATAGTCCATTTTGATCGTTTTCGAGCGTATCTTCTCGTAATGAGGTCTGTTTTGGATATTGTGACTCTTAGTGTAATTTGTGATAAAAAAAATATTACAAAATTTACTTTTTAAGTTTAAAAATTATAAAATATTAATTTTTGCTTATTCTTAATATATTTATGATGTAATAATTATTTAAGTCATATATTTGATATTTTTATTATTTTGAGTATATTTTCCTATTTTTGAGATTTTAGCCTTATTATTATTATTATTATTATTATTGCCACTATTATTTTTATTATTTCTTATTTTCTTATGATTTATGTATTTCACGATTTATACATATACATATATATATACTTATAATATATTTTATAAATTTATAATTTTACCTTATTGAAAAACTCTTAATTTACGGTATTATATACATACATATATATATATATCTACACCTTACATATTCATGAATTTAGTAAATATTAGGTATCATATATGCCAATACATATTCGGTATATTATATATATGTACTATATGGTATACATATATATATTTATATAGTATTTGTTGTAAACTATGTATATTAAATATTACATATGTATTATATGGTATATGTCGTATACCACAAGGCATATACTCTATATTATATATATATATGTCTTATATACACACTTACAAAAATACACCACTACATATATACTATACGACTATACATATATATATATATATAAATTATTATACATGTATACACATATATATATAGTTTACGATACAAATATGTATATATATACTATAGTTATTTAAT
This sequence comes from Lumnitzera racemosa, assembly GCA_024138005.1. Taxonomy (NCBI): domain Eukaryota; kingdom Viridiplantae; phylum Streptophyta; class Magnoliopsida; order Myrtales; family Combretaceae; genus Lumnitzera; species Lumnitzera racemosa. Next base: position 38,817,679 of record JAMXBC010000011.1, on the reverse strand, counting down.
GAAAATACTTAATACTAATTATATGTATTCCTAAAAAAAAAACATAATACATACTCTTTCGTATAATATACTTATATACATACATGTATACATACATAGCCTTATACATACATATTTAATTAAATCTAAGTATTTATGCATATAGACATGTATTAGTAATGTTATATGTATAAAAATACTATACAAATACTTTATTTATACATGTATGTACTATATAATATACATCCATACTAAAAAACTAAAATACTTACCTTTTTATTTTAATTCTTTCTTCTTCTTTTCCTTCTTCTTTTCCTTCTTCTTTCCTTCTTCTTTTCTTTCTTCTTTTCCTTCTTTCTTTTTCTTTCTTTCCCTCACGGTTTTACTTCCCAGATTTTCGGTTTGTGCAGAATTTTTTCTTTTTTTCCATATTTTTGTTTTCTTCTCTTATTCACGTGAGTAGTATGCTTAGAATTTAAGCTAAGATATTTCCTAATCTTCTACATTAATGAGGATATGACAAACTTAATCATTTCTATTTTTCTTTTATTTTACACTTAACACATGGCATTTTATTTTCTTCACGAAGGCTACTAGTTTGGGTCTTCATTTCCAGAATGTGATAATTGAAGAAAAAGAAGGAAAGGAAGAAAAGAGATAAATAGAAAAAGAATGAGAAGGAAAATAAAAATTAATAGTAACTATATGTAATTTTTCGAAACATCGAAATTATAACAATTCTCATCATAAATTAATTTTTAAATTTTTGTGAAATTTTATCAATTTAATTGGTACTCGGTATAATTAAAATTTTTAGGAGTTATTATAGCGATTTTGTTGTAATTTCATGCGAATAGGCGATTTAGTTGAAAATTTGTAATCAAGTATGATTGTATCTCTATCGAGTAATATTTAAATATTTTATGGGCTTATATTTATAATTTTAGGGTTTCGAACAAATTCGGGTTCAATTTTAATTAATGGTGCGTAAGTCAGTTTTAGGGTTTTAGTATGCGATTTAGGGTTTCGATCAATTCCTAAAGTTTTGTTATCGGTGTTATATTTAATTTATTAAATTTTGTAATATTTTATTGTTACTAGCCTTATCGACTTATTGTACAGTTTAGAACACTTGGACTTGAATTAGGATTCAACTACTAATTTCCTAGGGTTTACAACTACACCTCGAAAACATGACTCTATCATGGTGGTGGTTGATCGGTCCAACAAAATGGATCACTTCATCCCTTGCCATAAATCCAATGATGCATTATTTGTTGCTAACCTCTTTTTGGAGGAGATTGTGTGGTTGCATGGGATTCTAAGGAGTATTGTATCTAATTGTGATTCGAAGTTTACGAGCTTCTTCTTTCAAACATTATGGAAGAAGCTCAGTACTAAGCTCACATTCAGTACTTCTTGCCATCCACAGACAAATGGCCAGATATAAGTTGTGAATAAAACAGTAAGCAACCTCCTTCAAGCTATTGTTGGAAAGAATCTATATGATTGGGACCTCTGTCTGCTCATCATTGAGTTCAGTTACAACTGCTTTACTTATAACTCAACTGGAAGGATGCCTTTCAAGGTTTTTTATGGACTTAACTCGAACTTACTATTGGATATGGTTACTGACTCAACTTCCCAAGGAGAAATTCAGATTAGCCTACAGCGAACCGAAGAGTTTCAGACATTACATAAGAAAGTTGCTAAACAATTAGCTAAGAGAGTAGCCTTATAGAGAGAGCAAAGAAGCTGAGGTAAGAGGTAGGTTGTGTATAACCTAGGCAACCTTGTTTAGATCCATTTCAATAAAGAATGGTTCCTAGGGAAGAGGACAAACAAGTTATCACCACGGTCAAATGACCTTTTCAAGTTCCTTCAACGCATTAATGAGTCAACGACAATGCCTATGAGCTAAAACTATCCAATGGATATGAGGTGTCTTCTACCTTTAATGTCACCGAGCTGATGCCCTATGTGCTAAGAAAGGAAGAAGACGACTGACATTTGAGGGTAAATCTTCAATAATACTTAGACGCTAATGGATTGCCAACCTCCAGATCCTTTACTCGCTCTCGTCTCCAAAGCCTTCAATCTCTTACTAGGAGGATTCTCTCTTGTTAGCCTATCAAGCACAAACTGATGTATACGGAAGAGTTGTAGGCAAACTCTCTTAAGTCCCAGCTCAAAAAAACTCTACTTTACTTAGACCCTTGCCCAGTTGTTGACTTACCTTGTACTGAGGCTGACCTACCGAGTGCCGAGTTTGAGGTTACCATACATCAAGCCCTTCTCTTCTAGCTTACAAAGCTGCCTTCTGCTGAGGTCGAGGACATTATACATTGAGCTTTACTCTCTTAATATATGAAACTGCAGCATCCTTCAATCAATTTGGTAACCTTAAACATAGATTAACCTCAGCAGTGCTAATAACATTTCAGCCCCACTATAACACCCCAAGACCCCTAACTATGAACCTAATGATAGGCCACCACCTATCCCTTACTTTTGTGACATTTGCACCATATTTCTTTTTGTCCTTTGTCATATTTACTCCTTTTCATACATACTAGGAATCTCTTTCTTGCATTGTCTTTCTTGTAATTTTCCATTATTGTATTGTTGCCCTAAAGGACTTGCTATAAATAGTCTACTTTACTGTAGCCATAATCATCTTACACACTTTACGTTTTATGAATATTCTTATTTTTATGAGATACCTCTCTCCGAGTACATTTTCTTTTATACCTTTATCTAATCTTACTTGGTAGCTTGGGATTAGTAGCAAGTAGACCTTAGTATTAATTTCTGTATCATATCAAGTGAAGTACTAAGTCGTGTTGTGTTCGTTAGTATGTCATATCCTCCAAGCAGCTTCACGTAAGCTGCTATTTTTGCTAACCTATCTATCTTTATTTTGTTCAATATTTGAAAGGACCCATCCGGTTATCACTCATACGGTAAGTCCTAGTGATTAACTTAACTCCTAGGTGCACATCACTTGAGAACAAACAGCAATAATGGTTGCCCGCATTTGCCTATCTCATCAATAATAATTTACATAGGACTTTTACCCTTCATTGCATGTATAAACACCTTAAGTAACCAAGTATGTACCTCTGTCATCTCATCGTCTAACAATGCACTGCTAAAGATGCTAGTCTAATGGTAATGGTCAACATAGACTAAGATGACCAATGGCATTAAGTATTAGTTGGATCGATATGTAGAGTCAAAAGCAATGAAATCTCTAAAATATGCATAGTTGAGCTGACTGTAGAGTCTAAACAAAACATTTGACTAAGTTAGGCTTCTTCATTTACATTATACTCATAAATTAACCTAAGATCAGCTTCCTTTTGGCCGACCAACAAAGCTAGGGCCACCTTAGTATCCCCTTTAGAAGTATCTAGTTGTTTGTAGTTATTGATGTAGTTATATAGGTCTTTCTTGATAAATGTAACTTTTTCATGACTACCTGCTTAATGAACTAGATATTCCATCATATCATGTAGCCAGATAACAAAATTTAACATGCTCTTGATTTGAGCTTAATTAGTGCCTAACATAGACTTGTTAGAATTTAAGAAGCAATTTTATGATGGTAGCATGAGGTCCTAATTGTGCTTAGTCTTTACTTTTGAGACCTCCCACAGTCCATCTTGCTCCATATGTTTAACATTAAACATAACTAAATAAACCAATTTTAGTTAATGCCCTTTCCTTTTTGACTTGATCATTCCTATCAAGGTGTTGCTGACCCCTAAAACCTTCCCTATAATACGCTTATGCATACATTTTCACTTGATTTTGCTCTTTTTTGTTTTTTTTTTTGTTTTTTAACATCATGCAAATGATTGTCAAGTCTATTTATAGTAACATACCTATTATAGAAATCCCCTACGACTGAAAAAGATATGAACTTTTTACCAACTAGACTTTTAATTGAATGCAGACCCATATAGGATGACAAATTATTAATGGCAATCACATTCCTACACCAAATAGAATCATCGCTTCTACCATCACCTGAGATAGGAATTTCATGTACTTCATCATATTCAATGTCATCTTCATGGTTATGAATGTCATATCCATCTTCATTAGCATCACCTAAATTAAATGCATGTTTACTAAAATCCATATTCATTTTACCAGATTTGTTATGTTTATTTTTTCTTAGTCTTAAATGTTCACATAGGGTTTTGGAATTGTGAATTTTGTGTTTTCTATTGAAGGGAGAGGACCTTAACTGGGAAAAAATCAATTTACAAAATTAGTGCTCTATCCTACTTTTAACAAACTATCGATAGTTAAGTATTAATGTTGATAATTCAGTAACAATGCAAAAAACTATCAACAATAATTTTGAACTATTAGCAATAGTATCCTCCATTTCAATAAACTCTTCTATACAATTAAACACGACCTACCACAATAGCTTCATCGATTGATGGTAAGTTAATGCATTTATCTGTCAACAAAAATAGGAAAGTTTTCATAGATTGACTTTGTACATCAAGAAATTGCACCTAAAAGAATTGAATACTAAGCCAACAATGGTTAAATGGTAAGAATTATAGTAAAAAACAAACAATAGATACATATAAATATGTAATCATAATTTGTATATATGTCACTAAAAAATTTATACTTATATAATATAAATATTTAACACTACATATTACTATTACAATATAGTAATATTATAGCATACTATTTGTGAGACCCTAAAAAATTTACAATTAAGATCTTACACTCAGATGTAGCATGATTATGAGAGTTACAGAGTTAAGTGATTTGTAAGCTTTGTTCTTTAGTTACTAGTTCCTAAGCATTTAGTTTTAAAACAATCGGGAAGTAGTCTGGTTAAGCTAATATTCTATGACTTAGTTAATATATATATATATATATATATAATGTAATGCTCCATAATCTAGACCTACTAGCTTTTGTGTAGCTATACTCTTTGTAAAAAAAAAATGGTATTATATACTATTTTAATAGATATATACGAAAATTTTGATGTACTTTACTAAACACTTAATAATAAAAAATTTCGAATATCTTAACATATCTAAACAATATCCTATAAAAGATTCTTATATGGAAAATTTCCAAGATGTGATTGTAGTATCAAAATCCTTAAAAATCTAATCATACCAATTCAAATATTACTCAAATCACTAAATATGTAAGGTCTCCAAAAATTGCCAATTATAAATGCAATATTAAGTCTATAAACTCAACTTATTTAGTAATATTATATTATTTAAGTTTGTCATTCTTAGGATATAACAAAATAAAGTAAAGTAACTTACAGATTATGATATTATAAGTGTGTCATATATTAAGAAAAGTGTATATAAGGTCTTATCTTGGAATCTAAGACAATTCAAAAATTAATTTCGAATAAGATCAAATGATAATATGAATCTCCTTAAAGTTAAAAGGAATAATCTAGTAAAGTCGAATTTAAAAAAGAAGTTGAAATGCAACAAATAGAAATTATAACATAAAGTTTATTGGGTTAAATCTTAATTAGTCTAGAAATAAAAATTTTAAATTAGATGTATAATATAATGTTTTGCTATTTTTTAAGTATATAATAGAACATTATAAATGATAAATTATGTTAAATTACACTTGAAAAGTCATGTAAAATTGGATCAACTTAAAAAAATAATTGAACTGCCATTAATTAAGTTGGTGAAATTCTCGCCTATAAATAAATGGCTATGAAGCCACTTATGGAATAGCACTAGACAATTAGAAAGAGGGAGAATGAGAAAGAGAGAGAGAAAGAGGGGGGGGGTGGAAGAGAGATAATAAAAGGAAAAAAGAAGAAGAAGAAATAATATATATATATATATATATAAGAGGGTAGCATATAGAAAAGATGAGTTAAAAGATTTAATTTTCTGATATGATATTTTTAGGTAATCTCATTTTCATAATTTTAAGTATTATCGTTTAATTGATATATAATAGTTTTAGAGAAGATATATTCGTAACTCACTACTTTTCTAAATGAAGTATTTCTTCTATACAATTTCATAAATGTTTTCATTTCGAGTTTTTAACTTAGAATATTGATAGCTATATTTCTATTGCTCCATCTAATAATCTGTAAAGGAACTAAGTGAATATATATTGGTGTGAATGATCTTTTCCATGTATATGGTTGAAGGTGTAACAATGTGAATTAAAATGTAAGTAGCAAGCGTAAAAGTTTATTAATGACCCTATTATAGTAAGTACCTGTGTTACATATAGATAGCTAGATGAATCTTATAAAAAAAAATAATAATAATAAAGAGAATGAAAAGAATATTAAAAATTAAATCATGCATTCAGAATGGTGTCTATAATTCCATCGTTAATACGTATGATACATATGATGATTTTAGGCACAATCTAAACTATATAATATACTATATTTAAAAGACAATAAGTATTTTTTGAAAAATATACACATACATTATAAACATATATTGCTAATTGAAATGATATTTTCACTAATTTGACATAACAAGCACTCTTGATTATACAATAAATACATATGATCATTATGTTGCATTAAATTACACTATATTTATAACAGAGGTTATACAGTAAGTAAAATACTAGGATTGTTACGCCCTGAACAGGAGAAGTTGTAACAGTCTCGCCAGGTAAACTAATTTAAGATAGAAATTGATCTCATAGCTGTTATTATAGGTATAGTTTATGCAAGGTGTACACAACTTAACAAGCTTGAAGCATCTAATTTGACACTTATCAATAATCAAACCTGTTGTATAGTTTTTTAAATTATTTATTCAAGACAACCTATTGTCTAAGCATTTCATATATAGAGTTATAATTTACACTAAGAGTTTACAAAAGTTATAGGTTTTAGAGTCTATTTATAATAAGGTAGGAAACTAGTGGGCTACCTAAGGAATTCCTTGTTAATATGCTCAAAACTAGAAAGAAAAGTCAAAAGCCTAGATTCAATGGATTCTCCTTTCTTCACTTTCTTCGTTAACTGTACACTAACCTGAGGGTGGTGATATCTATACATCTTGAACCCACTTATCACCTGCAAAAGAGTCTATAGAGATGTAAGCTCAGTTAGCTCAATAAGTGGGATGGAGACAGAAGAGTACCATGTAGTCACAAACAAGGTTATCAATTATAATGAAATGCAATGCAACTAATCACTTGAAACATTGCACAATATTATTCAATCCATTGTGAGGTCAAAGAAATTATATTCACTTTAACCTAGATTGAAAAGTTTACCATGATTCAAAATCAAACCAAACCTGGGCTTTTGCAATGGAAAACATCCTCTTTCCGTAACCATTTTCAAACTATGGTCCCTACCTTTATTACGACCTCCTTACCTGTCACTTAGTTCGACTAAGAATGAGGAAAGGACTATTTCAGCAATCCTCATAGAAGGGGGTTGGTATTTAGTTTGACACCCCTAATCACTCTCCTAACGGTTGCTATGCATATCTAGTTACGTTAGTGGTTAGAATGCTATCAGTTCTATTTAAGGGTAGCTAGACAAGTTTACAATATATAGAACTATGAAAACATGTAAAACAGCACACCAACGAGTTCAACTCCTATCACAAATAAATTCCAATCACATACATGGTATGCATACATATAGTTAATTTACAACCACAAGCAGAAGTACTCTTAAACCTCCAAATACAAAGCTATGATCCTAACTTACTTGTTCTGGCACTCATTATAGAAGGCTTGTATTGTCGGCATTGTACTCATTGAGAGACCCTATATATACAAAATCTAAACTTAGTTTTCATAAAAGTTAAAAAAATGTTAAGGTGATATCTATTCTTTGCATTAAATTATATGTAAAGATATATTTATATATATATATATATATTGGAGATAAATTAGTATTCTTATAGGATCAAGTATAGTTTTATTATATACATTGTATTAATTTAGTAAGTATTAATAATATACGTAGTTATATTATTACTTATAATATATTGTTTTAATCGTATTGAAATATATTTTTAATCAGTTAAGTTATGGTTTAATTATGATAGGATTATTGTAGTACGTAAATTTTTGTAAATTATAGAAATATGCATTATATTACCTAAGATTATCCAATTTTAGTAATAGTGATATCATCGAGTTTATACGAACTTGAAGATATGAATTACGAGTCCTATCTCAAGAGATGGCTTCTAAAGGATATTTTTATTTTCTATTATACTTATATGCTCCTATAACAAGCTTTATCATATTACATTCATATTATCTAAATAAGCTACATTTTATATAATTTCCTAAAATAGCTTAGTTATATATATAATATCTAACCCTAATACACATATACCGAAGTCCATGTTGTATAATATCCCAAAATATGATAAAAACCCATCCTAACTAGATTTGAGTAGCATATATGGGTATAGGTTCTAGTAAAATATTTCTCATAATCTAGCCTACAATTGTTAAATAGCATACACCAGTTAGTAAATTAAGTCATTTTACTAAGTAAATTCATAATAAATAGCTCAGATCACTGATTAGTTCTACAAACATTTCTATAAACTCTAAAAAATATAAGAAATTCAATTAGCAAGCAGTTTCATGCTATCAAGCTTATTACCTATATATGCATAATTACATTTTTACACTTAAATTGCGTTTAATTAAACAAATATTATCATTTTTATACAAAATTATTTCTAACATGTCTTGACATTATTACAAATCTCTAGAAGTCAGTGGATATCAATTTCATCAATTAATTTTGCAAAAATCAATTAATCTCATAAATTGCCTTATCTCTAATTATTTTTAGGGTTAAAAATTACAATAAATACTAAACATACTTGAATTAAAAACTAGCCTACACATCAATTAAGTAAGTATAACATGTATTCTACAAGGAAAATTTCACTTCAAAACGACATCATTTAACATATTTATTTTGAGTTTGAAGTTTCGAATGAATAATTACTTTATTAAGCATGTATATAAAATATTCACGATTTTGTAAAAATAAAATTAAATCATCTAATTAAAATCCAAAATAACCTAAAAATAATTTTTTTTTCATAATTTTTTGGATTAATTTAATATTTTTTTGAATTTAATGAAAAACGAAGTAGAATTTTAACTTGATGTTCATCAACAATAGGGTGGCTGATTGTAAACCCCTAAAATTTTTAATCTAGCTTTTGAAATAAACTCGACTATGTTAGATAATTTAGGAGTTAATAAGGCTAATGAAAGTGAAAACCCTTAAAAAACTAATTAATCGCGTAAGAAACTTTTTTACCCTAGATGTATGTAAGTATTAAAGATTTCATTCAAAAACGATAAAAACTCTAAAATGATTACCTTAAAGACATATGTGCACTAATTCATCATAATATACCCTAAAACCTTAATTGATAATATAACCTTCATACTTTGCCAAATCATTAGCGAAAGATTAGAGATTACTTTCAATCATGCATATATATTTAGAATCCTTAAGTAATCCTTTAGAAACTAAGATAATGAATCATAGATTATATTTATCTCTTAAGCATATGATGAAGATGGTATTATATAGAGTTAGGGGTATAGTTGAAGCTTAGGCTAAATGTAGTGAACTTTAACATCTTAATTAATATTTTTCATACTAGTTATACTAAATAACTTATCAAATGATGTATATAGGCTGTAAATAGCTAAAGTAAGACCTCATCATCTATTTTTACTAATCAATTCACCAAATGCCTCATTTCCTTAATTTTTCCCTTAATTACTATATTATGTGTACAAAATGGCATATGCTTAAGGAAAGTTGACCCGGTTAACACATGTTGACTAAAGTTAACAATTAGAAAATCCAACAAAAGACACTAATGCATAAGAAAATATCTAACCATCTCATGATTTCTTTTTTTTTTTTAGTTTTTCTTTTCCCTCCTCCTCCTTAATTGCTGTCCACTCATTTCCTTCTAAACCCCACCATCTTCTTCATTCCATAATCAAAACAAAATAAAAAGAAACAAAGCAAACCCCACCTCTATTGCTGTAACACTTCCTCTCCCCTTTCACTTTCAAAACTTTCTTTTTCTTCTCCATAATTTAAACACAAATTAAGGTATGTGATCATGTTACTTTATGTTGCTTTATATTACTCATTAGTTAGGTAATTAGGTAGATTAGATAAGTAGATATATGTTATGTGTGATCTTGTAGAATAGGATATAAAGTTTTCACCTTTAAGTGTAGAAGGATAGGAATCATGATGAAGAGGAAAGGAATACATGTGTATATGCCCTTAAGTATATGTACATAAGGATATACTAGAAGAATACAAGTATGGAGATCTTTGTACATAAGTATTTACTTTGTACATAAGTATTTACTATGTACATAACCTAAACTAAGACAAATCCTAACTATACATACTTATACCATACTAAATACACAGTTAAAAACATAAAAGAATGAAATTAAGAAGGCTTTCTTAAGAGGAAAATTAGGCATACGAAATTTATACAAAAATACGTATATGATGTAAGCCCCACAACTAACCATTAATCGGTTTCAATCGGTTGAAAGACCTGATCAAGCCTAAATTATAAAGTTTGCTAGAAATATTGGTAAAATGATCCCGTAAGTTTGAATTTAAGAAAATAAGTTAAGAAAATAAGCAATAAAATAAAAGAATATAAAAATTCTAAATTTTAAGTATATAACTCGTTATTTATCGAAAATGCGTAAAATGCATTCCGATAATTAATGAATTACTAGAATTAAATTATATGTATACTAAAAATCATAAAATGACCTAAATAATATTGAGGAATATTTATTTGTACTATATATGAATTGACATGTAGGTGTAAATACGCGTAATTACTTAAAATATGCGAAATATGCTAAAATAATACTAAATACTTAAAGAAAATTCATAATTAATTAAGGAAAAATCAAGAAAAATTAAGAATGATCTAGAATTGGGTTGTGGCAGTTGGGAAAAATAAGAAAAAATCGGCTAATTAAATTAAGACAACACAAAAACCAAAAATTAAGGGATAAGGCAATTGTCTTGTCCAATTTAATGCACAATAATTACACTAAAGCCCTATAAATGGCAAGAAAAATTCAGAAGCTCATTTAGACAGTTAGAAATCAAAGAAAATTAAGGAGAGGCAAAAATTGAGAGAAAAACCAAAAAAAAAGAAAAGAAAAGTAAAACTATACAGTTAGGGCCACAAAGGAGCACTCAGATCCAACAGGTAGCTGGGAGTGAACGGCCACTACCACCACACGGTGGTGGCAATGCCCAGGTGTGCCGATACACCCATGGCCACCGATGGTGGCCGAAGCTACCCAAATTGGTGAGTTTGATTTCCAGCCCGATTTTGTGTAATTTTGTAAAAATAGTAAATATTATTAGAAAGTTATGAATTTTGTTATTATAAAATATTTTTGTACGTAGTTTTTAGGAAAAATATTATTTTGATGAAAATATGTCTTGTTATATAGGGTCCTTAAGAAATCGTGCAAAATCTAGTATGTTTCGGTTTAGAAATAACTGACCTTAGGAGTGTAGTTTTGAACCCAAAATTTTTGTGTAGACCACTTAGATGATATAGAACAGTGCTATGAAGCCCGTTTTCAAAAATTAATTTTCAAAAATTTTAGATCATTTTTAGGCCTTAAAATGTGGCATAAATTGGATAATTTTGGGTTAATTCGGTAATTAAGATACTAATTACTGATTTAGTTAGTAATTAGATATTTAGAGATGTTAATCTCTAATGTAGAACCCTAATCCTAGCCTTTGGAGTATTAAGTATAGTTAATTTGAGAAATTGGGTAGTTATTGTAAGAAATTAGTAATATGTGGAATTGAAAATTAATAAATCTAAAAAATTAGGGTTATTTAAATAATATTAGAATAAAAATAGAATAATACTAAATCTGAATTAAGATTTAATTTTAGGTAATTGTATAAAAATGTAAGATTTTCTCACATCGGGGATAAATCCGATACCCCAATTAAAAATAACGTGTACCGAATAGTTTAGAATATTAAATTAAGACCCAATAGGATATTTAAATACTCGAGCTTAATGTGATTAATTTCACATTAGGATTCGAGCATATTTAGGACTTAGAAATCGAACTAGAACCTAATTTAGAAATTGATGCGGAAACCGAACCCAAATCTAACCCCAAACCTAGAATAATTGTAAAAGACTTAAGACCTAGATAATTAGGCATATTAAACCCTCAACAAAACATAACAATAAGCGTTATAGGATAAGACCAACCTATAATGGTTATATGAAAAACTAAAACTACGTTTGTGTTATAGGGATGATCGGCGATGGCCTGAGCAAGTCGGACCTCGAGTGAGTGAGCGAGGAGTCGAAGTAAGTTGGGATTAATACAATGCTGTATTTTGGAGGCTTGAGATTATGCATGGTTATGCTTGTTAGATAGTTGGATGTGTGCATGTGTTTAATTATGGGTGATGCTATGATTCTGTTTGTTGCTCTGGCATGTATTGTATGATTTGTATAAAACGATTTATCACCCTAAATTGGACTTAATCAAATATACGACCAGTATTCATAATCGGACATGCGTGGCAACCCGTTAGGGGAACTTAGGACTCTCCGGCTAAATACTGACCCCTTCGAAAGGGATAGCGCAGGATTGTAATTGGTCCCTTCTTCATCCTTAGCTAAACTAAGTGACATGAGAAGAGATCACAGCGAGGGTGAAGTCAGTGGTTCGAAGGTAGTCATGGGAGAAGCGAGGTCTCCATTGCACAAGCCTAGGTTTGGTCGTGAGCTGTTGCATTAATGACAACTCCTCAACCCGGATTAAAGCGGGTGCAATTTCTCTAATCTCACGACGGGCTGGATAACGTCGTGCGATGGCATTTGCTTGCACATGATTGCACCTAATAAGTTGATTGAAAACCTTGTTATGTTTGTGGTATAGTTTTAAGTCCTCCATCCTAACATACTGAGCTATAATTGCTCACATCCCTATAGACATCGTGCAGGTGCTGGCTAAGAAGTGGCAAACAACTACTCTGAAGCTAGCAACTGCTGGATCCTGGGGAGTGAGGAAAAACATTGAAGAATCAACTCATATTTTATTACTTTTCATTTCTCAATAATGTATAACTAGGAAATATGTTATGGAGAATTATTGTAAACTTTAATTGTAATAATTGAATTGTAGTGTATATATATATTTCCTAACTTTCTTAAGTAAATGATTTATTTAAATTACAAACTGTTTACTTCAAAGCGGGTTAGTTGTGGACGCCTTGTGTAGATCAGGTCTAAGATAGCGGTTGTAAGGCTAACTTCTATCTTAGGATGGTTTACACGGCGGGACTGTTACGACTCTACCGCTTCGGGGCGTAACATATGACCGTATAGGTATATGAGTATGTATATAAGTATAAATACGGTATAAGTATAAGTATATGTATAAGTATACTAGTATACATATAAGTATAGTAAGGGTATATGTACATAGTAGTTTAAGTGAAATATACATAAGACATTTAGACATTACATAATCATGAGGTAAGGCATATGTAAGTAAATGATGAAGTAAGTAATGATGTTAATTGGATTACACTTAATTAAGTACATGAATTAGTAATAGCAAAATAAAATTCTCTAAGTATAAGAATTTAAGGGTTAAGTAAATCATTAAGTATAAACAAAGGATATAAATATAAGTAATAAGATTAATTAAGTTTCCATAGTTAAAATTTCTATAAATTTAATCCATATCGTAAAACACGGATCTTAACGTCCAAAACGGACATCATCGTGTGAACGTATGTTCGAAAACGATAAAAAATGACTATAAATTCATAAATATTAGAAATAGAACAAAGAAGTTACATATGATTAATAATAAAGTCTAACCGGATAAAAGTTGATAGTAATTTAAGTAAAATTAGGTAAATAGATATTTAGAGTTACTAGTTAATTCAATTACTTACTAGCATTATCATATCGTAATAATCAGGTGATCTCGAGGTGAGCAAGGATCTCCTGATCGATTACTACGATTAGAGTGAGTCACCATGGCCGAGTGAGTATTTATCCCTTGATTCCATGCTTGTATGTGATTATAGATAGTGGACTTGAATATTATTATTAATTGATTATTGTATGGGGTTCGGGAAACGCTTATGTATGTTATTGTGTGTTGAGTTGTAAACTTACCTTAAGTACAAATAATGCTTTATTTATTGCATGGTAGTATAGAAAATGATTGTGTGTATTATTGGATGGTTACAGCATAATTTGAACTTAATTATACTCGGCTTATAAAAAGAAACTGGAACATGCATTAACATGTATTGTATAGACACAATTCCGGTCGTCACATCACACGGAGGTAAAGAGAGGCCATTCGATGGTTGTTATTATTAATTTATTGGTTTTGTACGATGCACTCGTACAAAACGACCTTACCCTGGCCCGCAGGAACACTAGGCGTTGGAGGCGCCAATCGCCTGGCTAAGGGTTGAGTCTAGAGCCTCCATTTAGGGGTGAGTGTGGACTACGGGGGCCTACTCATGATTATACTAAAACTTGGTTTTTATGAAAATAAAAGAATTATTTAATCTGAGTATAGAATATGGAGTTCCGTAGTAAAGTAAGTTTTAGTATAATACTCGGATCTGATTGGTGCCGTGTATACTCCAACCCTAACTTTGGAGGGCGTTAAATCTGAGTTACGTATATGAACTAGTTAATTATACGTATTATTTGACATTCTGCTTAATCATTCATTCATATGCATGAATATAATGTATTTATAACTTGCTTGTGGTGTGGTTGAAGGTTTTGCTCACTAAGCTTAGGCTTACACCCTTCTAGACTTTTGCTGCAGGATAGCTTGTTCGTAGAAGCTGGCCGAGGGATGCCACAGGTTAGCTTAGGGACTTGAGTAAGAGTGAGCTACCCTGTGTATTGAGAGAGAATAGTTTATGTAGACTCTTACTTATGTACTTATGTTTTATTAGTATTATAGATTTAGATATACTAAATTATTGTATATTGTAAGCTTTGTAGTTCAAGTTTTATATAAATATATTTGTGTGATGATATTATGTGAATCTATATATTCTTGGGAAATTAGTAGTTGTAGAGCCTTGTATACTATATGAAGAGTTTATAATTAGGAAGGTAACCAATCAGGAGTTCTTCGTACAGTATACAGTGTCTGCCATGATTAAGCCATCCTCAGTTCGTGACACTGATGGTTAGAGAGGGATTATTGATGATGCTAGATGGTAGTGGCTTTTCTTAAGTCTGGCAGGGTTCAACAACAGGTGGTGTTTTAGTCCACGAACTAATCCAACACAATCCTTTGCTCCGTTTTTCTATAAATTTTCATATTTTCTAAATTTTCCTCATGAATTTTTCTTTGAATGTTCTAGCTTCTAAAATGTCTTATATGAGATGCTGAATCCTGTTTATACTGTTTTGGGCCAGTTAGATTTCATTCTTTAATTTTTACAAATTTTTCTTGCTTTTTCTTTCCCAATTTCCTTAGGTGGAGGTATTTAAACCCCCTTGTTTTGCTTTTTGATTCATCAAGGATCCACTTATAGAATTGCTACGCTTGTTTCCTAAATTTTCCCAGGCAATTGGATATGTTTTGTTGAAGTTTTGGATAAAATGTGATTATTTATATATATATATATTATATGATGTTTAGTAATTTTATTAATATACGAGTATATATCTTATATA
The DNA here is from genome assembly GCA_024138005.1 of Lumnitzera racemosa. NCBI lineage: Eukaryota > Viridiplantae > Streptophyta > Magnoliopsida > Myrtales > Combretaceae > Lumnitzera > Lumnitzera racemosa. Next base: position 38,801,903 of record JAMXBC010000011.1, on the reverse strand, counting down.
TACATTACATGTAATAAGTAATTATGTATGTATAATTATGTTCCTAGCATATTGTTTATTTTTAAGATATATTTCCTACTTATTTTTATAAGTTTATCACTTATTATATATATATTTATATAATTTTGTATTAATTTACGGGTATAATTATTATATATACCGAGTATACTCATAAAAATAAATGTATATTTATATAGTATATTATGATATATTATTTTCTTTTATAACTTAATTAACTTATCTCCAAGTTCTTGTTACATTTCGAGCACAGTTTTAAGAGTTCCAACGAGTTTTATGCTATATTATATAATTACACTTCTAAGGCTGAAATTGGGATTTTTGTCATTATTTTTACAATTTAACTTCATTGGGTCACTTCTACTAACTTTTCTATTCTAGTCATACAATTTAGGTTCAATCGGATAAGTTTTTTTCTAAAGGCCCTAAATCCGATACAGTTGTCCTAAATGTCATTTAAGGGCTCAAAGGATTGTACGTTTATGTATGCATATATATATATATAATAAAATGATATATATTTTTAATAGTGTTTTGTATTAACTAAAGGGCTAGTTAATTAACTTTATAACCATAAGGTAAAAAAAAAAAAGGATAATCACCTAAAGAAATATTTTCACCTACCTAACTTAAATCTTACATATACATAATAAGCCTAATCACTAATTTAAGATATATAATTGGAAGGATAAGTGTATTAGGTTTGCTTCACTCCAATATCGTACATATCTTAATTTACACTCTATCTTATCTAGGATTAACAAGCCAGACCTAAAAACCAATAAGAGACTTTTGGGCATAATTGGTTAGGAAGCCAAGTAAGTTAGGATTATGACTTTATCGCTTATTGAGATACTATATTAAAGCATTTAGGGGCTTAAGAGTGCTTTTGTTTGTGGTTGTAAATTAGTTATTTATGTGCATGCTATGAGTGTGATTAGCATTCTATTTTGTGATAGGAGTAAAACTTCTTAGCATGCTATTCTACATGATTTCCTATTATTGTATTGTATGATCTTGTTTGGCTACCTCTAAGTGAAATTAATAGTAATTTGACCACTAATGTAACTGGACATTCGTGGCAACTCATTAGGAGAACGATTAGGTGTATTAGGTAGGAAATTACAACTCTCTTAAGTTGTCGCTAATTCCTCTATAGTTTGTTTTACAGGTACAAAATGAAAACACAAGTACCATACTCAAAACCAGAACTCTAGCAAATAGGTTTGTAGAGTGAGGATCAAGAAGGATTTGGCTGGATTCTTATTCTTATTGACTTCCTAACTTTAAAGAAAACTTCTTGAGTCTTCTCAAGGCGCTTGCTAGTTTCAATCTTTTGGTTTGTATAACAAATAACATATACCTATTGGTTTGTACTCTTCTAAAAAGTCAAATTACAAGTTTTCTTTATCAGTTATTTCCAAAAATTATTCCATAGGTTTATATTAAATAGGTATCGAACTGAATGCTTAAAAGCGATTGGGTCAAGTATACTTAGTGTAAACTAGGTATATGATAGGATCCATGAGGTCAGTTTCTATCTTAGGATTAATTTACACGGCGGAACTATTGCGACTCTACATTTTTGGGGTATGATAATTTTGAGTTGGTATCTGAGCATTGTTCTTAAGAGCTCGCTCAAAGCGTAATTCTTAAAAATCTACTTTGAAGCATCATAAATAAGATTTAATAGATATCATAGGTGAATACTTAGAGTAGGTAGTAAAAGATTTAGACTATAGGTTTATATCTAATGTAAATATATATAAGAGAAATGTAAGAAGTGTAACTAATGATATTGAACTATGACAGATGATCAATTATTAAAAAAAAAATATATTTATAGAATCTTAGAGAAATACTCTTAATATGTCACTTAAATCTCAAATAATCGGGGAAGGAATGGCTTACAAAAGCTGTAATATAATTTCTAAGGTCGTTATTAGAGGTGATTGATAAAATAGTATTTTGTATGATAAGGAAATGTTTGGTGGATCTTACTTAGTAACGCATAGATTTTATTCTCATGAGTATTCCATATTTCTAGATGGTAGCGATTAATTTTAGACAATTAATTATCATGTTCTTATTTATGACAAATGTAAAGATTGGCAAATTATTAAGATCAATAGAGTTGAGCTTGATAGTAAATTATTTGTTGTACTAACTTATCACCTGTATAATTGTAATGAGTTATAACTTAAGAAGGTTAGACGACTTTGGTAGTAATTGATAAGAAGGATGTTAAGAAAGATCACGATGAAGATGGAGTTCTACTGAAAAAAGGAGTGTGATTGTAGCTAAATTGTGGAGTGTAGATTTCATTAAGCTCAAGGTAGCAAGTGGAGCATCACTTGACTCAAAGGATACTGCAGAACCTGATTTAGAAAATTAAGTAGAGGATTATAAGGTAGACTTGAAGATTAAATAGTTGAGAATACAAGGTTAACCTTGAAGTGATGATCTTGAATAAGGTAGTGAGTTAGGGATAAAGTATGTAAGGTGCTAACTTTCACAAATTGAATTAAATGTAAAGGATGGTAATCTGGTAACATAACTTTCAATTGATAGGAGGACCTTGTCTATACCCTACATATACTTAAAGTCATAATGTTACCAATTTAATTTAGGATTTCTCAAATAAAATAAAAATAAAAATAAAAAGGACGTAGTTGTTACTAAGATTAACATGTTAAATCTTATTATGGTGTTTGAACTACATGATGCCTTTTAATTGAAGATAAACTCATGGTGTACTTATATAGCTTCATGAACTCCAAAGTTTAATTGAAGGGATAGAAATTGGTATTAATTTGGTTATTGGCTAAGTTAATGATATGTATGTATTCCTTACTTAAGAAAATAAAATAAATTAAAAATGAATAATATTAAATAAAATACTTATGTTGTTATATGAGTATGTATGAGATTTTGCAAATTCACAAAAAAAAAAGAGACTGTAAAGGGCATAGTGAATGAGAACCTTAAAATATTAGCTGTATAACATTAGTAATTTGCTCTTGATGTCTATTCTCATCTTTATTGAATTATTTAGAGCCATGAAGGAGAATCTTATAACCAATTAAGTAAGCATGGTGTGATCAATATATATTTGTACTTGGGAAATCTTATAAACTTAAATTCATAAGTGAGTCATATGTGTGAAATAAGAACTAAATTCGAATAGCATGCATGGTATCTATTCAGGATATACGAATGCTATTCTTTATTTGCGTAATTATCTATTATTAAGAAATTAGGACAAGCTATCTTTGATGTGGTAAACTAAAAACTCAAAATAATCTTTATAAATGTAATATTACAATCCTATATCTATTCTTTTCAAATCTCTTATATTTAACTAGGTATGTTTGCAAAAATTGAATTTTATATGTGCAATTAGCTGAGGTTGTGGGTATCATAGGTACTTTTCATATATTGTGTTGGGAAGGGGATATGTATCACTTATTATAATATACTAAATGCTGTCTATAGCAATCTGTATGCCCTATAAGTATGGCACATTTGCTTATGGTAGACAATTATTCTAACTAAATGTGATAGTAGCAAATAAGATATTTATAAAATGAACACTGGATATAATAGGAGATAAGTTGAAACTCGATTACAGGATATCACCCTTACCTCTTTTAGAGCTAATGTAAACTATCGTTTGAAAGCAAAGGGGTGGAACTAATATAATCATATGATCCTCTAATAAGAATGTTGGTGATCAACGATTTCGAACTGCATGAGAGATTATGTCTGAAAACACCAAACCTATAACTATCTTGATATAAATAATTGGTACAATTATGTTAACAAGAAATAATAGAGGGGCATTGATTATACCTACAATATTTAAAAAAAAAGAAAAAAAAAAAGAAAACCAACTAAGAAAGAGAAAATTGATTTAAAAAAAAAGGTTATTAAGAACAACAGGTGTAATATGTAAACTATCGTCTTGATGGTGATAAATCCTAGTGAAGAACATATTGTAATGTTAGTGTTAACAATAGTAGTAATAAAGCAACATGCATCAAGATAATAGAACTAATTATAGAAGGGTTTATAGAAGATAAGTTAGGGACCTTAGTAATTAACATAGAAGGTTAAGCAGGTACCAAATAATAAGATATAATCTTTTGAATATGTAAAATTCGCTAAACTTCATGCACGCTAGCTATGTTATATAGGATAAGACACTTACATGTCAAGTATGATGGTTAAAAATTATGCAACATCAAACTTCGGGTAAGTTTAAGTGGCTTATGACTCCAATAAGGATTAACATTCATGAAGTACTATGAAACCTAAAAAAACGGAGGGAATGATTCAGAACTAGTAGAGATTGTAGTGAATACTAAGAATAAATAAGAAAATTGGCACCTTAGTGATAATGAATATTAATGAAGAACATCATGTGACATAAGCATCAGAAATGGCAAAATTGAAGTAGGAGATAGAAGTTGATAGTAATAAACATAAGGGGATTTGCTAGTTGTCATTTAGAGGCTTTATTAATTAGTGCATATGGTTATATAGAGAATAACTTAGAGAATTCAAAAGACTATTAAGGAAGACATAAGTAGGGGAGATGAGAGAATAAAAAAAAAAACAAGAAGATAATGCATAACAAAATATCATTCCTGGTATGTTCAAACAATAAGATAGAAATCCTTCAACTGTAATCAAATCAATGACTAATGAAGAAGTATACTTTATATGGAAACTTTAGATGTGATAGTTTCGAGGACAAAACTATTGTAAGGGAGGTAGAGTGTGAGACCCTAAAAAATTTACAACTAAGATTTTGCACGTAAATATAACATGATTATGAGAGTTACTAAGTTAAGTGAAATGTTCTAAGATAATTAAGTAGTTTGATTAAGTTAATATTCTACGACTTAGCTAATACACATACACACATATAATGCTCGCAATCCAAACTTGCTTGCTTTCTTACAATTATATTCCTTGTAAAAAAATATAGTATTGTAAACTATTTTAATAGGTCTATATAAAAATTTTGACGTACTTTCTTCATTAAGCACCTAATAATAAAATTTTTCAAATATCTTAATATATCCAAATAATAGCTTATAAAAGATTCCTACACTGAAAAATTCCCAAATGTGATTGTAAGATTAAAATCCTTAAAAATCTAATCATACAAATTTAAATATTATTTGAAGCACAAAATATGTAAGGTCTCTAAAATTTCCCAATTATAAATGCAATATTAAATCTATAAACTCTACTTCTTTAGTAATACCGTATTATTTAAGTTAGTAATTCTTAGGACATGACAAAGTAGAGTGAAGTAATTTATACATTATGATATAACAAATGTGTCATATATTAAGAAAAATGTATATAGGGTTTTATCTTGAAATTTAAGACCACCAAAAAATTAGTTTCGAATAAGATTAAATGGTAATATAAGTCTCTCAAAAGTTAAAAGGAATAATTTCATAAAGCCAGATTTTAAAAATAAGTTGAAATGCAACCAATATAAATTATAACATAAAGTTTGTTATGTTAAATCTTAACTAGTCTAGAAATAGAGATTTTAGATTAGATGTATAAAATGTTTCACTATTTTTGAAGTATATTATAGAACATTATAAATGATTAATTATGATAAAATTATACTTGAAAAGTCACGTAAAATTAGACCAACACAAATAAAAAAATAATTGAATTACCTTGAGTTAAGGTGGTGAAATTCTCACTTATAAATAAATGGCTATTAAGCCATTTATAGAGATAATTAGAAAGGAGGAGAGAGAGCGCCGGGGGGTGGTGAAAAGAGAAGAAGAGAGAGAATAAAAAGGAAAAAAAAAAGAAGAAGAAAAGAAAAAGAGAAGAAGGAAAAAAATAATATATATATATATATAAGAGGATAGCATATGGAAAAGACAAATTAGAAGATTTAATTTTACAATTCGACATTTTCAAGTAATCTCATTTTCATAATTTTAAGTGTTGTTTTTTAATTGATATATAATAGTTTTAGAGAAAATACATAATATATATAATTGTTTCCATAAATGTTTTCGTTTCGAGTTTTGAACTTAGAATATTGATAGCTATATTTCTATTGTTCCATCTAATAATCTATAAAGGAACTAATTGAACATATATCGATGTAAATGATCTTTTCCATTTACATGGTTAAAGGTATAACAATATGAATTAAAATGTGAGTGGCAAGCGTAAAAATTTATTAATGACCACATTATAGTAAATAACTATATTACATATAGATAGCTAGATGAAGCTTATAAAAAAAATAAAAAGAATACTAAAAATTAAACCATGCATTCAAAACAGTATCTAATTAATTCTATCCTTAATACATGTGATACATACCATGATTTTAGGCACAAGACAAACTATATAATATACTATAATTTAAAAGTAGTGAGTATTATTTGAAAAATATACAAATACATTTTAAACATATATTGCTTATAGGAATGATATTTTCACTAATTTGACATAACAAGCACTCCCTATTATATGGTAAATATGTATGATCATTATGTTGCCTTATATTATAGTATATTTATAACAAAAGTTACATGATAGGTAATATACTAGGACTGTAGGTATATGCTTGCATATATATGTGATAGAATGATATATATATTTTATAGTGTTTTATATTAACTAAAGGGCTAGTTAATTAACTTAATAACCATAAGGTAAGAAAAAAAAAAGATAATCACCTAAAGAACTATTTTAACTTATCTAACTCAAATCTTATGTATACATAATAAGCCTAATCACCGATTTAAGATATATAACTAAAAGGATAAGTATATTAGGTTTGCTTCATTCCAATATTGTATATATCTTAATTTCTACTCTATCTTATCTAAGATTAATAAGCCAGACCTAAAAACCAATAAGAGACTTTTGGGGTTAATTTGCTAGGAAGCTAGGTAAGTAAGGATCGTGACTTTACCACTTGTTGAGATACAATATCAAAGCATCTTGAGGCTTAAGAGTACTTTTGTTTGTAGTTGTAAATTAGTTGTTATGTGCATTCTATGTGTGTGATTGTTATTCTATTTTGCAACATGAGTCGAACTCATTGGTAATTCTATTAGACATGATTTCTTATTATTGAATCGTATGATCTTATTTGGCCACTTCTAAATAAAACTAATAATGATCTGACCGCTAATTTAATTGGACATGTGTAGCAACTTATTAGGGGAACAATTAGGTATATTAGACCAAAGATCAACTTCCATCCAAAAGGATAGCTGAAATGGTTTTTTTTTTCCTATCTTTAGTCAAATTAAGTAATAGGTAAGAAGGTTGCGGTAATGATGGGGGCTATAATTCAAAGGTAGTCACAGGAGAAGAGTGTTTTCTATTGCATAAGCTTAGGTTTGGTTTGATTGAGTCCTAGTAAACTCCTCAATCCAAGTTAGAGAGGATGTAATTTCTTTAATCTCATAATAGACCAGATAACTTTAAGTAATATTGCAAATGATTGATTGCATTGCATTTCATTATAATTAATAACGTTGTTTGTGTTTATATAGAACTCTTCTATCTTTATCCTACCTATTAAGTAAGTTGTTGCTCATTCTCCTTTAATCTATTTTGTAGGTTCAAAATGAAACTATAAGTACCGTACCAAAAACCAAAACTTTAAGAAATGAGGTTACAGAGTGAAGATCAAGAAGAATTTGACTGGATTCTTATTCTTGTTATTAACTTCTTAACTTTTAAGAAAACTACTTAAGTCTTCTCAAAAGGCTCGCGAGTTTTTAATCTTTTGGTATGTATACTGAATAATGTCCTTGTGAGTTTTACAAGTACTTTTCTTAAAAGTCAAGCTACGAGTTTGCTTTATCAGTTATTTCCAAAAATTATTCTACAAGTTTATATCAAGCAGATATCGAAGTAAATGCTTTTAAGCAATAGAATCGAGTACGATTGGTGTGAATTGGATTTATGATAATAGTTGCAATGTCAATTTCAATTTTAGGATGGTTCATATGGTGTGACTGTAATGGCTTTACCTTCTCGGAGCATGACATTATTTTCAAAGACAAAATAATATATAGTGTATTAACGTGATTTACACAGCACTATAATATGATCTTAGTGTTATAATATACTATTTGGAACATTTTATTTATTTAATATAAAAGAATTATATCTATTTAATATAAGTTTATAAATTTATGGAAATAAAAAATTGTACTTATATTGTATTACATAGTGATTATATAGAATAATTATATGGCACTATTATTATAGAATAAAATTTGGAGCATTATATTATATAATATAATAAAATGATTTGTTAAAAACATATATGATGTGTGTTCTTACTAAACGATATCAAATTGTAGCTGTATTATAGGATTACGTAATATTAGTACTATTGAATTTTATTTCTACCATCTTATCAAATACTATTACAATAAATAGAAAAATATGTTTAAAATATTAAATTATTTAGAGCAATATGAATGCACATTGGAAAATCATTATATGCTAACGATAATTGAAAATATTTAAAGATTATATGTATGCAATGTATAATATCGTATAATATATCACTACAAAAAAGTTGGGGTTTTTGTAGGGAGATTATAGTAAGGCTATATTTTCTATAGCAAAGTAAATAATTTTTCTTTTATTTTAGTAATCGTAAGGATATTTCCTTGTGAAAAGTAATAATAAAATAATTACATTGGTCATTCTTACCATCTAGTCAATAGAAAGGGAAAGGGAAAAAGAAAAGAAAAAGGCTACTACAAAGACATATGTCTCTACTATGCAGTAAAAAAATCTAGACTAATAAATAATATTTAATACAAAAAAAATTTAAATAAAGCTAATGGTAATATTTTAAAGACTGGTTCATACATTGGATGAATGATGAAAAAAAAATAAAAACTTCATTTAAACTTTTATGATTATTTATAGAAGAAAACTTTATAGTATTTTAACCCATGATTTCTTCGCATATTGATAAGCAATAGTACTAATCATACGTTAATTGCTTTCTAATAGGAAATGGATTTTGAAAGTTGGAATTATGGTTGGAAATTGTTACTTTGGTGGAGGATATTTTGGTTAGTTGAATTTAACTTTGGAAAGATGACATTTTCATATATATAATTATTTACCATAATAACCTTAACCTATTGAAGAATTATTAAAACTATTAAGCATTTTAGGGCTTTTTAGTAAAATTAAAAATCAAATAACTAATGTTTTTCTAGCAATTTAGTTATATTAAAAAAGACACCAAAAGATACTTTTGCTTTAATAATATAAATAGATATATACGTATAGATAATATTTAATATGACTGGTTGATTAAAGAATAAATAACACTATGGAATATATGTAGATAGAAATTAATATAAACATTAGACCTTTGTTTTCTTTGGTTAACTATTTTTTAAATTTTCTTTTTAGTAATTTTAAAGATTAGTAACTTAAATTAGGATTATACGCCCAATTGGTCCTAATTTCTCCATTTTCCAACTTTAGTTGGTGGTAACTCTAATTTTCAAAGGAATTTTCTAAAATTTAGGTTTTCCCTTAATTTTATTATTGAGTAACTTATATTAAGTGGATCAAATTTAGTATACATTAACTTATATTAGTATTTGTCATAAGGTAGCACAATAAAAATCCAATATTTTTCTATGGTATTTCAATTGATGTCATACAATCAAAATACTTTGCAAATTGATTAGTGTACCTATTCAAGTGTTAATGGTTTGACAATAACTACGATAAAGTAATATGACTGTTTTCAAAATAGGAACTAGTTTCTAGCTACGTTAGAGGGGTAAAGTATACGGATCCCTTCTTGAGTATTCTAATAAATCTTTAAAAAAAAATTAGTTTGTTCTTTTTTTCCTCAATTTCTAATTAATAGACTTGTATATAGTTTTCATGTGTAAACCCTACTCACGATGCCTTTTATTAGGACTTTATTTTTAGACGTTGTTTGTGATCATTTTTTTTTTGGGGTTACATATTTGAATTCTTTCGAGCTTAGTTTATGTACTTAGAATTTCTTTGGACTCTACGTTTTGACTCATATTCTAAATTTATACACTATTACAAAGGTTTTGGAATGTTTTAAATACCATCAATTTATGATGATTTAAATAAATTTTTTAAATGTTTGCACTGTTAATTAAACTTATGTGGTTTACCTCATTCAAAATGAAATTATTATTTCCTTATTTTTGTAACTATAGAATTCTTTTCTTTAAAATAACCATATATTACAATAAAACTAAATAAATATAAGTTGATATGTAATCTTCTTATTTATATAAATTTTTATATTAATTTTTTTTATTATTATTACAGTCACATTTATATTTTTCTATTGAAAGATAAGTATTGGCAATAACATCACAAAAGCGTAACGAATATATACTAAATTTTTTTTAAAACATTATGCACATTCTATAATATATGTTATTTATATCATCTTATAGAATAACAATACTAAATAAAATTAAATTTGAAAAAAATGTTAAATACCAACAAAAATTACTTAATTTAACTCATTACTATGATAGTAAAATTTGCTATATCTTAATTCATAGGAAAAGTTATAACTTTGCAGCTCATAGGTCATAACAATGATATTAGAAAAAAGTAAAAATCCCTAACATTCTCTTATATAAAAATTTTCATTTTCCTTCCTCCACTTTTCCCCTTATTTAAAATTTTCCCTCTATCCCTTTTTCCACTAATTATTTTCCTCTCCATCCCATTTACTCTCCCACTCTCATACATTTGTCTCTTTCCCCCCCTCTCTCTCTCTCTCTCTCTCTTATACATACATACACACTTTGACATTGTTATAATGTCTACATCTCCTACTACTTCCTCTCATTTCATGGGCACCTCTCTCTCTCAAATGTACTTTTAAAGTTTTTTTTTTTTTTGGCTAAACTACAATTTAAAGTTATGTTTTTATGAGGAAAATAATAAATTTTGATTCATGTGTTTGTTCAATTTTTAGGATTTAACAAACAAAGTTGCTTATGGAATGATATTTAGGTTGTATTATTTTTCATGCGTATAGTCTTCAATAATGTCCAAGATGGAAATTGAACCAAAAAACTTTATCTTTATGCATGATCTTCTTGGACCCTTCAAATCCAATTCAACTAGAAGTAAGATTGACAATTATACCCACACTTTAATTCTATCTTTATAATTTCTGTTCTATTTAATAATTTTTTGTTGTTTTGATTAAACGGATACAACAAGGAGGACTAGAAAAAAAATAATTGCACAAGAATAGAGGTATTTGTCATTTGGAGAAATTAATTGTTGCTACTAAGAATTTAAATCTAGTTCATAAGTTTAATGAAGGTGGTTTTATACCGATGTATTAGTGTGACGTTTTTTTTATATTAAATTATACTTGTATAATTAAATATAAAATCTTCTACTAGATTTCATGGGATTTTTTTTTTCATTCCAGATGTGAATGTAGAAAAGGGGCCGTGAGATTGTATTTGTCTTTGCAATTTTTTTATTTAAAGATATAGACAAAGAGATCTAAGGTTCATAATATATATAAGAAGAAAATTTTTGTGGAATTGGCTTATGAAATGATGAAATCTTATTTAAGTTTAATGGAAATCATTCTTTCTTTTCTTTGAATGGAATATTTTAATTTTTTTCTCACTAATAACAATATTGCAATCGATCATATGTTCTACAACTTTGGAAATTCTCTATAGAATACTTTTTATAGGTGGCTACAAGATGAGAAACCCTATTTTGATCAACTTTTTCTAACAACAAGGACCTCTAAGATATATGAAGAGAAGGTAAAGAAGTTTGGGTCATTTTTCTTTTATTTTCTATTTTCTATTCTCTACTTATGCTTAGAGTTTAGTTTATTTTAAGGATTTGAGTTATCCGTATTTAAATATCTATGAATTTTTGCTTTCAGGAGAATAAATTCTTCAAGTTCTTGAAGTTTATGTAGAATCGTTTTTCATGGAGTTATACATAGGAATTTGTGGTGTAAATATAGTAATATAATCTTAGGAAGATTTTGTGGAATTGGTTATGATTTTTTATTTTTTTATTTTTTTGCTCGTGTAATTGGTTATGACTTTGTAAATTAAAAGATATACATATATTTCCTTTTAGCTTACCCAAATCTTGAAAAGATCTTGATTAAATTTCTTTTAGTTTTTCTATAAGAAAATGAAATTATGTGTTTGTATATGTAAGTTCTTTAAAAACAAACATAATCTTCCATTATTTTTTTTAATTTTAGGGTTTTTGTAGGGAGATTTCCTTACTGAAAGTATTTTTCTATTTCTAAATAAATATAGGTTTTTATAGAGATACGTTCCTACAAAAGTAATGTATGAGTATGATTTCCTTATTGGTTTCTTATGTGGAGATTTCCCTATTATGAGTTTTAAATTAGGACATTCTTATAGTCAAATGTTGCAGTGTAGTTTTCCCTAAAATACCTTGTTGTAAGGAATTTCTATCTTTTCATAGGAATTTTTATTTTCTACTAAAACTCCAATTTTTTGTAATGTGTGGACATTGATAGATCTAGATTATATGTATAATAATTATGTACATGGTTTATATATGAATTATAAACATACGCTAACTATAACTATATATGCATTATGTAGAATAGTTTTGGTAATCTATATGAATTAGGAATTAGTAATATACGTAGTATATTATTTTGACAATAATATATAGATTACATTTATATGAATTTTATGTATAGATTATAGAGTATAACTTTTGTAATCTGTATGAATTAGTAATAAAAAACATACATAGTACATTTTTTAGACAATAATATACTATATATGAAGTACATCTTTATATTACAAATACATTTGAACTACATAAAATGTATGTCTTAATTTCAATGAATCACAAATCTAATTATATGAATAAAAGTATATATTATATAGTATATACGGATTACATCCATATGAGTTATATGTGCCAATCACAAATATATATGAATCGTGTATATATTTAGTATTTTTTATTAATCATAAAAGTAATATACATAATAGTGCAAACTAATAATGAATAATGATAGATTCTAGATAATGTGCAAATTATTCTAACCTTATAGTAATTGCATGAAATATTTATTTCTAATTTATATGAATTCTATAATAATAATATAAATTATAAATGATTAAAAATTATATAAATAATGCTTTAATATAAAATAAACAAGAACATATGATAAGAGAATATATATAAAAAGGGAGAGATGATATATAATAAGGGAATATATTGTAAAAAGGGAGAGAGACACTAATAGTCTAATAATTAATTAAATGGGAGAGATAAATGATAAATAATAAAGGGAGAGAGAAGATAACTTACGAACTTTCTATAGCAAGTTACAAGAGTTAACGTTATGGTAACGTTATTTTGTTAATGTTATTGTAGAAAATCCAAAATAATGAAATACAAGAATTTATTAATAGAATTTCTTCCTCTATTATGATATCATACTATCTATAAATATTACATGTCTTTATAAATAATCTATGCTCTCTCATCTTTCTTAAGTCTCTCTTTACATTCGAATTTAATTCTTTATCAAGATATAATTCATTTCATCGAATAGAATTATGAGCAAATTCTAGAAAAGAAATCGTATACATCAATACATACAGTTAAGAATATCTATTTAATTTAATTGCTATAGATTTCATGAAGTCTGATCCATGGTGTTCATTTTGATTTATGGAAATTGAATAAAGGAGATTAAATAATAAGAGATTGATTTGTTACTTGAGTCGTGTTAATGTACTCATGATCTGCTAAGTTTAGAAATATATTAAATTTGACAAATCAATTCAATTCAATGAAGTACCGTTAGGATGCATGGTTGATTGTTCTTGAAGAAAGTAAATTGGTTGTAATAAAGTAATGATTTATGATTTAAATACAAGCCATAGTTATATTCAAGTAATTTAATCTAAATTCAATCTTCAGAGAAAGAAGATTGTTAACTATGGAGTTAATCTTTGAAAAGTGTTGCTTTGGTCAAGTGATATTAATGTTTAGTTGAGTAAACAAAGGCAAGAGGTCCAACATCTCAATTAGAATGAGTATTTTTAAATTTAAGTATCATTTGGTCACCTATAACATAGATTAGGTAACTAAAATGGAGTTCATTGACCAAAGCAATCAATCAATCAAGCTCGAATCTTTTTAAGGTAAGTATAAGCTAAATTAAGCCTTTTCATGCTAAGTTAAGTATTTTTATGAGCTTAAATATAAACTAAGCTTGTTTATATGGAATTAAGACCTTAAACATATTTTGAGATTAATGTATTGAAGGTTATAGGTTAGTGACCAAAAATACCCTTTGCTTGATAGTTAATAGTGTTGTAACTCATTAGGTAATATTTAAAATACTTAAATAATTCAATTTAAACCAAGAGCAATACAAACTTTTAGCTCATTGTTTCCTTCTTATAAGTAAGTACTTAATCCTTTCCTTGCTTACACAAACTGAAGGGACGAATCTTAGTCTCTTTACTCTTTTCTCTCTTCTTACCTGTCGAAATCTAGCCCTATCTCCTCTATACAAGGCTCTTTTGTCCTCCTAAGTTTGTAAATGCACAACCTACTATATAAAGTTATCTTACATCCTTTCCTTATCGATTTGACTTATTCTACTTATCAATTGAGGAAATTAATGAGTGTAAAAGGCTGAAATAGCTATATTAATTATTAGGCTACGCCCATTATTTATTTAGGCTTGACTCTTTGGGTTAAGTGACAAGGCTTAAGGAGTCTAGTCCATATTAGGATGATTTAGGGAGATTTGTCTTGGTGGACTCGGAATAAGGATCGTTAGATCTGTCTATCCACTTTTAACCTTTTTTAAGTTAACTTATGCACTTATAAGGAAGGTTATTAGCCTTAGACCCATTGGCTAGCTTATTTTGGATAACTATGAATTAAGTAAGCTTCATCTCATCTTTTGATCACTAAGATGATTTGACAGATGCAATCTTGCCCAAGATTCTATAAATACCTAACATTTCCTCCTTATTTAGAATACTTAGAGAGATCGAAGAAACAGTGTTTCACTGTGAAAACTCTATTCTCTAATATCAAATAGTATTCAAGCAAAGAATTGATCTCATTCGCTCAAGTTATAAGGTGAACGCCTGAGGTCTCTTAAGGCTATCTTGTTTGTCACTTGTACATTTGAGACATTGAGATTATCTGTTTTTCCTCCTTGCCTTATTCTCACCTAATCATCTCTTTAGGTGACAGTCTCACTTCACTTCTTTGAAACCACATGTAATGCACTACTCACACAGTACGCACGTGACCACTCCAATTGAACCTTCACATCAATATTTTGGCGACTCCACTAAGGAAGAGTGATTGTAGAGACATGGCACCTCTTACGAAAAGAACAACTGGTACATCTGATGCCACTTCCTAAGAGCTTGACATTAATGTTGAGCTTATCGAGTAAAATCCAACTTCATCGCCTAAGAATACTAGCTAGGACCATTCGGTGCTTAAGGCTCCTCTAGATCCCATGCAGATAATGTGGGCAATGCAGAAAGCCACAAGGGCTTTAAATCAGTTCATGGCTATGTTTCTACCCATCCTTATCGGGATGACTACCACTATTGTTGTATAATAAGGTATGGCTTTCCTAAATCCTATGGTTGCTGCATAACCAGGTGTTATTACATCAGCTTAACCAATTAATCCTCCAACCATTGAAGAGGATCTCCATCAAGGAGGAGGTAATGAAACCCTCCTGTCAGAGCTTGCATGACTACTAATTCTTGTATTAGAGAATGTAAGAGTCCATTTAGGCATCTCTTCATCTTCATGAGTGCTTACTCCCTTATCCAATCCTACTAACCCAATCTTAGGAAGATCTACTTCTCATCTCAATCTTGCCCCTGCTTTGCTACCTACGACCACAACTTTTGTTCCAAAGATTTCCTTTATAACAAAGGAAGCCTTAGACGTTTATATAAGAGAAATACAAGCTAGGTTGTCCATAAGAGTACCAAAGTTAAAACTCTCATATCACCAATGCATTATAGTAAAGCCATATCTTAAGGACTATGTAAGTCCTAAATTCATGTTGTTCAATGGCAAAAAAGGAAGTGCGAAGGAACACCTCTTGAAATTTATTGAAGCCTTACAGGCTTGATGATGACCTAAAACTTAGATAATTCTCTAAATCACTGACGAAGAAGGCATACACCTAGTATGTCAACCTCCCTTCGAGATCAGTTGATTCATGGGAAACTATGTGCAAGCTCTTCCTAAAGAAATTTTTCTCCACTTCGGAATTGGTCATGATTACAAATATGGGAAGAATGCAACAAAACCTGAAGGAAGATTTGATGAATTATATAGAGTGCTTCAAAGAACACACCCTCGACATCGAAGATGTGTATGATGAAAAGGAATTAGTGAAGATTTGCATTTAGTAGATGTTCACTGAGTACACCATCCACTTAGAAAACCTTAATTTATGTTCTTTCTCCGTACTTGTCAAGTCTGCGAGAAGGACTAACAATTCCATTATGCAATAACAAATAGAAGGTGGAAGATTCGGGAAATGAGCAACATCTATTAGCTTCGCTCGAGGAGAAAGTTCTAGAGACAACAAGAAGCTAAGGAATGATAGTTCATGAGACTCTATATCATTTCCGTACTCGATGGGCAAGGTACATGTTGTACTTGACTAGTGGTTACAGGATGGGAATATAAAGCTCCTAAGGTTATAGCGTTTGTTGATTGCAAATGAGAAGAATGAACTTAAGTTTAGTAGATATCACAGGACTGTAAGTTATCTAACTAAAGAGTACTGGACATTGAAAAAGATATTTAATAACAGGGTCCATAATAGGGAACTTATCATAGAAAATAATGATGTATGTAGTAATCTACTCTCGACAAACAACACCTAATGTGGCACTACGAATGTTGTTAGTCATGACTCAAGACAAGAGGAAGGAGATGTGCCACAGGTTGAGATACATGAAGAGAAGGAAGCAGTGATAGAAACCAACCAAGGTGCACACCTATCAGTAGCCACTGCCTTAATAAAGAACTCTAACTTCAAGAAGTTCTTTGATTTATTGGGATTCAATGAAGATGCATGACTTGTAGCAACGAATACACTTACCCAGATTTCTGAAAGACAATATGGGGAGTGTGGTATAACATAGCCGGTACGAAGGATAACCAATGCACATGAGAATGAGGTACTCTTTACTAATGTAGACATAAGTGCAAAGAACCCTAATCACAATCATCATCTTTATGTGGATAGTACACTCAACGGGCATCCTATTAAGAGGAAATTCATAGACAATAGCTCTTCGATAAACATAATGCCAATATATACATTCAAAGCCGTAGGGATAGACAACCAATGCTTGGTGAAGCAATCTATTGCAGTAAATAGCTTTCTTGAAACAATTATAGACATAATAAGGTATGTTAACATAGACCTTAAAGGTGGACCCATATAAGGATCCACATGATTGACGAGCCCATATCCTACTATCTTCTAGTTAGGAGGAATTGGATGCACGATCACAACCTCATACCCTCAACATGATACCAGTACATTAAGGGTTATTGGAAGGGTAGAGATGTCTTCATTTTGGCTACGAAGAACTTGTTTGAACATAACAAGTCTTATCTAGCCAACACTAGCTTGTTCGATGAGTATGTTGAAGATGGAGAGACTGCCATTGCAAACCCTTTAGTACACCATTGCCTACATGGGAATAGACCCAAGATAAACAAAAGAAGAAGAGGAGAATGCAAAGCTCCTATCTGGGCAAGAAGAAGCAAAGAAAAGATGAAGCCATAGAAAGTTTTATCAGGGAAGATGGATGAAGGGTGTATTGCTTATGATGGTTTTCGAGATCCGAGGAGGCTTTTTTATCTTCCTCAAATCCCATACCGATGCAAGAAACCTAATCCAACCCGCCCTGCCCTTCCTCAAATGCAAGACCAAATGAAACCCTAAGCTAAAGAGATTGAGGAATTGGACCTTACAAGATCAAGGGAGTTTTTGCGACCTATCTTCATTAGCAAGAATCTATTGTAGGAAATTAAGATCCACTTAGTAGAGTTGTTAAAGGAATATAATGACACATTTACTTAGAGTTATAATGAAATGCTAGGGTTAGACCTTAGTTTAGTGGTGCATAGATTGAACATCATGCTTGGGGTTAAGCCAGTAAAGCACAGACAACAAATTTTTCATCTTGAAGTTGAAGTACAAATAAAAGAAGAGATTGAAAAGTTACTCTAAGCTGCCTTCATTAAGCCAATCGAATACTTAACTTGGCTAGCTAACATCGTGACAGTAAAAAAGAAAAATCGATAGATACGTGTTTGCATAGACTTCCACAACCTTAACAAGGCTTGCCCAAAGGATGATTTCTCACTACCAAACATTGACACATTAGTGGATGCCATAGCTGGACATAAATTATTCACACTGGTGGATGCTATAGCTAGGCATGAATTATTCTCATTTATAGATAGCTTCAGTAGCTACAACCAAATAAAGATGGCTCCCAGAGATGCTGAATGCACTATTTTCAAAACACCAGTGGGAAACTTCCATTATACAGTCATGCCATTTGGACTTAAGAATGCAGGAGCTACCTACTGAAGGGTAATAACTGCTACATTTCATGACATGATACATGACTTCATGGAAGACTATGTTGATGACATGGTTGTTAAGTAAAGACGAGTGCTTAATCATTTGACTCATCTATGAAAGGTCTTTGAAATATGTTATCTATATAAATTGTGTATGAATCCCTCGAAGTGTGTCTTCGGGGTAGCTTCTGGTAAATTCCTTGAAATCATTGTTCATAGAAAAGGAACTGACGTAGATCTAACAAAGGTGTAGGCTATACGTTCTATGCTCTCACTTACTAGTCCAAGGGAATTAAAGACCTTTATGGGGAAAGTCTCCTATATTAGACGATTCATCCCATACTGGCAAAAATTTCTTATCCATTACAACAACTCATGAAAAAGGGAACCCCATTTTAATGGGGGCAACCTCACAAAGAAGCCATGCAAAAGATCAAGGAGATACTTACCTTGCCAGCAAAAATGATAATGCTGGTTAAAGGGTTGCCAATGATTCTTTATTTAACAGCTACTGATAAGTCTATTGAGGCTTTACTAGCTTAAGAATTAGATGGTGGTGAATAATCGATCTACTACTTGAGTAGGTCACTTCAAGGAAGCAAGGTGAAATACTCAGCTTACGAAAAGAAATGCCTCACGCTGGTATTTGCTATGTAAAAGTTGCGTTACTCTTTCATAAGGTTAATCTTATCACTCATTCAGATTCATTAAAATACTTGTTGTCATAACTGCCTCTTTCAGGAAAGATTGCAAAATGGTTGCTTCTCCTATCAGAATTTGACATCATGATCGTACCACCTAAGGCTATTAAGTCTCAAGCTCTAGCAAACCCTTTGGCTTAGTTTCTTGCGACATAAGTGGCTCCTATCGTAGATACCATCCTTACAAAATTCTATGAAGACTTTATGAGAGCAAAACTACATAGAGAGTGGCAAGTACAATTTGATGGCTCCTCTAGTAGTACTAGATAAGGAGCCAAGGTGATCTTAACATCTCCAAAAGGCTAAGATATACCTTCATCTTTCAAGCTGGACATCCTATAGACCAATAATGAGGTTGAGTATAAAGCTCTCTTACTTGGTTTCATTTTTGCCCAAAATGTCAGAGCATCTAACTTATGCATTTATGATGACTAGAACCTAATCATCAAGCAGGTAAATGGTGAATTTTCTCTCAAAGAACAAACATTAGCACCTTATAGGGCTATGGTACAGTCTTCAGTTAGCAAGTGCAAATTAATGAGGCAAGAGCATGCCAAACGATCTACCTAAATGCCTTAGCAACATTAGTTTCTAAAGTTCTCATTCAAACTGCATAGAATAATTTGAATGTCCAAGTTATTAAGAAATCCATCTGATGCATGGCTCTATAATTAGTGGACAAGGATGAAGAAGCACAAGATGATTAACATAGTCCCATCAAGGCACAATTAGCACATCTCGATGCAGCTTCTATGATAACTTTGAAAAACTTCACTTATATTAATGGCATCTTGTATTTTAAGGGACCAGAAGGTATCTTGTCTCTATGTATTTGTGTAAAGCAAGCTTATTTGAAGTTAGAGAAATACTACAAGATTTGGTGAGGAGAAGAAGGGCCACCCTTATATCGCCGCATTCAGCACGCAGGGTATTACTGGCCAACAATGTCTAAAGATGTATCCTAACTACAAATGAGTTACCCAAAGTGTACTGAACTCCTTAACTAAGGAGAATGAAACTTTTTAGAAAGTGCAAGCGATTGGAAGTGCCCTTACATCGATTACTTGCAAAATAATGTTTTTCCTACAAACAACACAGATGTCCGATTAGTGAAGCATAAAGGAAGAAAGTATCTTATACATGAAGGCAAGTTGTATAGGGTATCATTCATGGGAAGCTTCTCTGATGTATAACGCATCTTAAAATAGAAACTATATTATCCGAAGTACACTCCAGATATGGTGGAGAACATCAAGGGGGAAGGAAGTTATATCACCACTTGCTTGATATGGGATATTATTGGCCTACCATGGAAAATGATGCATTTAATTTTTCCAAGAAGTATATTGCATGCTAACAACATGGTGATGCGATCTATGCTCCTACGGTTACGTTGCATAGCCTGATTACTCCATGGCCATTTCATACTTGGGCATTTGACTTAATTGGTCCAATAAACCCACCATCCAAAGGGTGCATATGGATCCTTGTAGGGATTAAATGTTTCACTTAGTAGGTTGAGGCGATCCCTCTCAAGAATGCAACAGGACCTACCATAGCAAATTTCATGAAGGAGTATATTATTTATTGTTTTGGGATCCTAAAGTGTATCCTTTTAGATAATGGCACCTCCTTCATCAACTCACATATACGATAACTGTTGGCTTCTTACAATATTGCTCATGTAAAATCCGTACCATATTATCCAAAGGGAAATGGCTAAGTAGAAGCGACAAACATGACTCTCCTAAAGGTGCTCAGTCGAATGGTTCATGAAAATCACAAAAGTAGAATGAAAAATTGCCATTGGTATTATGGGCTTACAGAACTTCCAAACGAGGTCTTACTCAAGTGAAACCTTTCTATTTGGTATATGGGTCTAAGGTAGTGATGCCTATTGAAATCTTAGTTCCTTCTACATGCTTAGCTCTCAACATGGAATTAGAACCAAACAACTTACGTATGTTGGATCTTGAAGCCTTAGAAGAAAGGCGAGAATAAGCGTAACCTTGCTAATTACCAAAGATAACTTAGTATTGCCTATGATCGCCTAGTTAAGAAAAGATCTTTTCAATAAGGGAACGTTATACTTCATGTAGTAGAGCATGTGCAGTGAAGTATTCCAGCGTCAAAATTTACACCGAAGTAGGAAGGTCCTTTTATAATTCATGAGGTCCATTACAGTGGCTACCATAAGCTCCTTAATTCAAAAATCGATGTAGTAACCCCTCCTATTAACTTTTAATACGTTAAAAAGTTTCATTTGTAAATCTAACAATATATTTGCAATCCACATGAATGAAATATTCAATTTCCATTACTCTATTTATTTGTGTTCTTTTACTTTCTTTTGCCTTCTTGTTGCTACAAAGTTAGAGATCTATCTCCCTAGCGTACAGTTTTAATTGTGTATTATATTCTTATCTCCTTATTGTTGCAAAGTTAGAGATACGTCTCCTTCGCGCATAAGGCTAATACATGAATAAGTAAAGAGAAAGCGATGTAAGGTTGAGTATTAGGAAATACCCTCTTGACCACTAATAATATGCTTGGCACATGCTACTATCAATCCTTAAGTGTGATTGACTATTTTATCTTATGTACTCAACTTATTGTTGTTAGCAAGTGAGAGCTTCCCTCCAATGTGCAACAATATGCTTTAGGCTTCACTAGCTATAAGGAGCAAATCTTACTATCATAGCATTTCTTTTACAATGTTTCCGCTAAGTGAGGCACTACCTCTTAAAGCGTACAATGACCCTCATAGGTTTCAGTGGCATAGGCTACCTCTAAGTTAAAAAGCCTTGTTATTTGATACAACTAAACAATTGAAATAAATAAAGAATAGAAGGATAGGAGAAAAGCAATGAAACTTCATTCAATTAGCAAGTTTTATTTGAAAGTGTTGAAAAAAATAACTCGAATATTGAAAAAAAAAAAGTGAGTGACAAGAATGAACATCAACAAAACAAATGAATATAGCTAAACTTCGCTAAGGGTAGCAATCTAAACCTACTATGGACTCAAGGTCTATATCGCTTAATAAATCTTTTGCTCTATGATCTATCTCTACAATAGTGCCTTGCGAGGCTTGAATCCTTACTACTAGCTCACCTTAGCTTCTCATGGCGGTACGATAACTCAACAATCTCTTAGCTTTGGTAGCAATGGGCTCTAAGCTACCAACCTTGAATTTTAAAAGATGAGCCCCTTCAACACAACTAATTAGTTGTTGTAGCTTATCATTTGATAGAAAACTCTAAAATTTCTTAAGCAGTGATGCAACTTCCCTTAACATTTTCACCATAGTATTGGCCAACTCAATCCCCAACGTAGGAAACTCACTTTAAAAATCTTGGTCTATTGTGTAAAGTCTCTCAAATGGTTCTAGTATATGAGAAGGAATGTCAAATCCATGAAAGGATATTATCTTCCCTAGGATGGCTTCTAGAGTTGCTACCGTGTCTTTACGAGACAAGTTAACAACTAGGGGTAGAGAGATATCAATAGATGTTGTATATACTTCACTACCATGAGTCTTTAAGTGTAGTAACGTGTCTGCATAAGTATCGCCATCACTTGCCTTGTTGATCGACAAAGTAATGACTTGTGCTTCAGGGAAATCATTCAACTTTTTTGTTCCATTATCATCATCAGCAGCCCTGTATTGGACTAAAGATTCACCATAATCTACTAAGTCCTCATCATCATTATGTAAAGCTATTGCTAGTGTAGCAAGATCATCCAAATGATCCTTGGAGCTCAAGTTAGTAGCATTGTCCTTCTTGTGAACTGCAATAGGAAAGCTCGTCTCAACTTGAAGAGCAAAGAAATAAAGTCAAAAAATTAAAAATTACGCATATAAAATAAAATGATGCATTTAACAAAGTTACCTCTTGAATAAATGTTCACTTGGTTTGTCTCGAATCCATTAGTATAGGTAAGGGGTGGTTGTTCTTAGACTTTAAAGAAGGGTTCACCCATGTTGTCCTACTAGGACATTCCAATTGTTTAGCAATAGCCCTTCGTGCATCTCTACTGCCTTTAGACTTAGGCCTTAAGAGTTTAAAAAAGAATTTGTAACGATATACAGTAAGTGCATGAAGTATATCACTTACTGACGCAAAAGCATAAGCTTGAAACACATCCAAGCAATTTATCAAATATGTCAGCCATCTAGGGGAAGCAACCCCAAAGCAACCAGTAGAAGGGAAGAATAGTTGTCGCTTTCTAAGGTGAATCTTCCTACAATCATTTGGATATAGTGACTAGCAATAAGATTCAAAACTCTCAGTTGTAGTAATCAAGCGAGGCACTTCTTGATTAAAACTAAGTTGATGCGTAACCCAATGGGGAGAGTATACCAAACTCTTTGCTTTAAAAAGCAACCATCCGAGTCTTTATTATCAAGAAGTGAAGGCAAGCACCCTAAAATACACCATAAGAGGAACTTGGCTTGAGAATCAATGATATTTTCTCTACTCTTCACCAAGGTAACCTCACCATCTGAGCTAGGAGGATAAATTCCATTACTATCTTCATATCTTGCAATTTGCTTAATATAAGGGGGGAATGTGAATTCAACCTCAATGTCAATAAGCTGCAAGAGTGATTGATCAATCAACCCCTTAACCCAAGCCCACACTCTAAGAAGAGAGAGGTCGGGTTGGTCTTATACACGAGGAGGAGAAAAACGTCTTCGAAATTGCTCGCAAAAGAAAATTTGAAGAAATACCAAGTCAACATGTGAAATGATCACATATCGACCTTTTGAACGTATGAAAGCATGGTAATACAGGTCCAAGCGTCAGTAAAGTGAACTTAAGTAGAAGAGACCTAAAGCTAATTGCTCACCTTGGGCACAGCATATGGCCAAAAAGAAGAGTTGTGGACTAATACCTTCCTTGAGCCCTTCAGGGAATACGAATATGGAAAGCTAGAACATAATGAAAGAGAAAAGTTCATACTTGCAAAGATGGGATAGAGAACGTATGAGATGAAGAGATAACTACAATACTTGAATTAAAAAGAGAGAGGAGAGAGAGAGAGAGAGAGAGAGAGAGAGAGAGAGAGAGAGAGAGAGAGAGAGAGAGAGAGAGAGAGAGAGAGAGAGAGAGAGAGGATATGAAGGTACTGACTCTTTCTCGTAACTTGGGCTTGGAACCTTAGGCCTGTCCTTCCTTCTCTCCTTAAAGAAGTATGTAGGCCAAGAAGCAAAACATTGCTTCTTCTTCTTAGCGCGGGTAACTTGTAAAGTACCTATTAAGGATGACTAAAAGCTATGTTCTTCATGAGAGGTTGTCATGGCAGTAAGGTCGGCTCGTCCAAAGCTGTGAAGATTCAATAGTACAGCTATGTCTTTTAATGTTAAAGTTATCCCCCCTACATGAAGTGATAAATGTGCGGGTTTGAACACTCCAACATAAGATGATTGCCCACCATACTTCTATTCCACTAGTTTGAGAGAACTGCAACCTATTAGAAGTAGAAATAGCATGGAGGACTTTAGCCTTTTTTAGTAAAGTCATGTAATTTGGCTTCTCTATAATGTATGCTACCTAATCATCCCATTTAGAGGGTAACTCTTTCAGGAATGAGAATTGGGTATTGGAGAGAGGTAGCTCTCTCTTCTCATTTCTTAAGCGCAACATTGAATCTCTCTTGATGGTGTCTCTAGAATAAGCATGAGGCTCATGCTCAATGAACTGGAGACCACCATCAATGTGAGGTGTTGCATAGGCTTCTCAACGCTTGGCTCTATCCCAAAACTTGTCTTCAGAAATAGTCTCATCTAACCACTTATCCTAAGGATACAAGATGGGTGGTGGACATTTATCTTGATGCAAAAAAAAAAGTCCATCTTTGCTACTTTCATGCTTTGACTTGGATTGGTCTTCATCTCTTTTCTTATGAAAGCACAAAACAAATATTATAAATGAGAAGAAAAGCGATAGGTCATCAATTCCAAGTGTTAGCAAGGTCACCTAGTATAATGAAGAACTAAGCATTTCATGAAGTCTATGGCTGAGATCAAACCATAATGGGGTTCAACTACTTATACATGTAATGGTAGCATACATGGTTAGATGCATAACCAAATATGTGTAATAGGATCTAACGAATAAGATCAAGAAGTAGAGGATGACTACTATTATTACGGCTTGAGTTCTTAAAGAATCTCCACCACCAATTAAAAAAAAATTAAAAAGGGGTTCTTATATATATATATATATATATAGTCATGTGAGCTATCAAATTAGAAAAAATAAAAAATGGAGCTAAATTTTTCTTTCACAATATTAAGCCTTCATTTTGGAACAAATATAACGCAGAGTAATGATGCCATGAGTTACATTTGTGAAGAACAAGAATAGAGGAGCCAACATTTGAGACCAAAACAACCTAAAGTAGAGATACAATGAGATTATCTCCATTTCATAATAAACTATGTGTGAAGAGTAGGTGTTTTGGGCAAGACTTATGTTGGAGTCAAAGATAAGAAGATGATTTGAGAATATGTTTTCAATTGCCACAAGGATGAATGTCTTATGGTTTTATTATAAGTCAGTGCTAAAATTAAGAAAAAAAAAAAAAACAAACAAAAGGAGAAATTGAAGAGGAAATCTGGGTGTCCACTCGTAGGGCGCATACAATGAAATAGTAGAATGGTTGGTTTTGTAAAATCATCTACTTGTTTGTTTGCATCTTCCGTGTTGTAGTATTAAAATCTAGTATTACAGATTCAAAAGCAAAATAGTAAGATGTGTATATATACACACTCAAAGCCATATAAAGGAAATCATGGTGAAAGAGGGCCTATGAATCATTCAACACTGTGTAAAGCAAATTGTAACAAAAATGGAAAAGAACTCATCGACTTTCACTTTTTCTATGGCTCGATTACCAATTCCATTAAGGATTCAAATACTTGTTGAATTAAGCTTTAGTTATCGTCTGTAAGAAAATGAGCAAAACATGAAGGTTGTGGTAAGAGAATAGCCAAATGAAAGAAAAAAGAAAAAAAAAACACGTGAGATAAGGAAAGAAGTATAAAAGCAAAAGGAAGAACTCAGAATATTGAATTTGGCACATCTACTTGAAATTTTGATTTTTTCTCCTTTCAGTGTCTATTGTGAGGGATTTAGAGTTGGATATAGCAATACTCTTCCAAGATTTGACATGATACAATCTATATCCATCTTCCATGATTTGAAGTCAACAATTTGTACGGGATAGATTGCAGTCCAAAAGTTTAGTGTCTTATAAAGTAAGAAGGAGATCTATGTTGAAAAGAATAAGATGACATACATCACTCTGTTTTTATCATCACCATAGTAATATAAGGATGTTACTATTTTCTATGCTAGGGTCTCCTATGAGTAAACATAGACAATGATGTTTGCATATCTATATTATTTATCAATGAATAGCGAGACGAAGAATGCTCACTTATTAGCAGCAGCAAAGGAAAGGACTTGCTACCGAAGTTTGTGTTATAACGTGCGATGAAGTAAATGAAGACGTGTGTATATATATATATATATATAGCCAATGGGTAGAGATAAGAACATAGCTATGAATTTAAAATTTGAGTTAAGGTCTTAAAAGATTTGATGGGTGATGCTAGGGATCAACAATATGATAGGATAAAGCTTTGGAAAAGATTTAGAGAAGATTTCAAAAAGATATTGAATTGATTCTATTTGGTACAAGTTGTGATATGAAGTTGAGGGGGTCTACATTACTACAACTACGTTTTCTATGGTGTACGATTGCCGATTGGCACTCAATTTGTGACTTTTAGTCACATTTATTTAGGAAAAAGTAAAGTGGTACTTATTAAAAAAAAAATCAAAGAAAAAGGGGGCGAGAGAAGACTTGGTATCGTTGTCGCTACTACAAGCCCTGACAAAGTTGACAATATGAAGGTATATATATATATATATATATATATATATATATATATATAGTCAAAACAGTAGAGGTGAGAAGATATGTGCGGCAAGATTTAAATTTAGAGTGGAGATTTGATGGATCGGGATGATTTTTTTTTTTTTTGTTTTTTTGGAATATACTTGAGTTCAAAAGGAAATATTATTGGTGGGATATCTACTGATTTGAAAAAAAAAAAAAAAAAGAAGAAGAAGAAGAAAAAGAGAGATTTGGTATGGTCCTTCAAAATTGGTACTGGATATTACGAGAAAGAAGTATATCAACGGCTTGCGTAGTATTGACTCGTGCCATCTTAAGCTTGGGTTAGAAGAGAGTAAGATTAGTTTTTTGTTATTTTTTTTTTTTTAAAAAAAAGAAGGCAACAATAGATAAAATAGCACAAAAAGAGAGTATTTAGATGATTCCAAATCTTCATCAGGCTTGTGAAGTCAAGTACCAACAAACGGTGGGATAGTCCAATATCATAAAGAATGCTTTTCAAACATGAGGCTGGGAATCTTGTATATCGGAACCAATTGCAATTTGGGTCGATCCATGTTAATTCAAAACAGTTAGTAATTATACATGTGAAGATTTTACAAGGAAATTTCTCCCACATATGAAGCAAGATCAAAGAAAATCAAGGTAATACTAGTATATGAGAGTCAACTTAATGAGAGAAATGATACACATATCGAAGCAAAGCCAACTTACGTAAAGAAAGCTTGTGTAGTATGGAAAACTTACTTATTCAATATATTGCAATCAAGGCAATACCTCTCCAATATGCTAGAAGCGATGCACGTAATTGAACAGTGTCGCAAGTTGCACAAAATAATTCATAGCGTACACACATCGAGTAGCGATTTAGCTATTTAACTATTCAAAATTAGTCATTGTTGCCCACAATACTTAGAATCTATTCAAGAATTTTGGTGAGGGGGTAAAATGTACAGGATTAAAAATTGTTATATTAATTATTGGGCTAAGCCCGTTATTTATTTAGACTTGACTCATTAGGTCTGGTGAGAAATCCTAAGGAGTCCAGTCCATATTGAGATGATTCAGGAAAATTTAGCTTGGTGAGCTCGGAACTGGGATCATTGGACCAATTCATCCGCCTTTAACCTTTTTCAGGCAAACTTATGTACTTATAAGGAAGGCTACTAGCCTTAGGCCTATTAACTAGTTTATTCTGGATAACTATGAACTAAGTAGGCTCCATCTCATTTGTTGATCACCAAGATGATTTGACGGATACAATCTTACCTAAGAGCCTATAAATACCTAACATTTCGTCCTCATTTAGAACACTTAGAGAGATCGGAAAAATGGTGTTTCATTGTGCAAACTCTACTCTCTGAGATCAAATAGCGTTCAGGCAAAGAATTAATCTTATTTGCTTAAGGTAAATGCCTAATGTCTCCTAAGACTACCTTATTTATTACTTGTGCATTTGAGACACTAAGACTGTCTATTCCTCCTTCCTACCTTATTTTCACTTAATCATCCCTTTAGGTGATAGTTTCACTTCACTTTTTTGAAGTCATGTGTAGCGTACCACTCACACAGCACGCACATGACCACTCTAATCAAACCCTTACATCAATAATGAGTTTAATGCTAATTTCCTTTCTTTTGTTACAAGGAATTGATATCATGCATGTACGAGACAAATGCATAATTGCACTAAACAATTAGTTTCAAGATACCAAAGTGATCCTTGGATGAAGTAATTTCTAACAACTTTAATTCGGATTGAATGGCAACTTAAAGTCAAGATCTTAGTAACAACGTTATGCGAATTCAAGGATGGTTTTTTGTTTCACTTTAAAGTAAGATTTTTTAATAAATTTCTTATTAAACATTTACGTAGTTATGTTATCCATGTATATATTAAGATTAAAAATTTGTAAGTTATTAATCATCTCTCCTAAGTTTTTATCTTTAAGATTGATATTTAGTTTAATGAACTCTTCTTATTTTAATTTCCTTAAATTCCTTTTTATTATTTTCTAAATTTACCCATTGATTTGAGTTGTTTCATTCTCCCACTTTTTAAAGAAATTTCATCCTCAAAATTTCCACCTAAAAGTCTAAACAACACTTACTTTTGCTCATGTTAACTTCCGTTCCTATTATCATTTATAAGTCATCAATCCCTTTGAGATTTTCTTATTCACCGTGACTTTTTCTCTACCATTCCAATCATACCTTAACTGTAGAGATTGGATGCACTTATTGATAACTAGATTCCAAACAAATCGATATTTATACTATTTAAATTCTCTAAACTCTTCAGCCAACAACAATCTAAATCTCCAATAGCTTTGAGTTGATTCCACTCTTCATTATTTTTCTTACATATCTACGACTCTTTTCTCTATTGTTCTTGATCATTCGCTTTTCAACATTTAACAATTTTTTTGATCTTATGGAATTATGAATCTTTTAACCTAAAATATCATACTTCTTTAGTCCTTAATGACTTATCTATTATCTTTAAAGTTCCTCAATTCCTTTTCAATTGTGATTATCATCTTTTGAATCACCTATATTTTCATTCTATTCAATTTGTATCTACAAGCCAAGGCCATTGTAGCTTAATGTGTAAATCCTATAATATTAGGTGACATCCTAAGTAGTTGAGAGTACTATCTAATTATTCCTAAAGATCGACCAAATTAAGAATCAAGCTTAATATAAAAGTCATATCCAGAACAATTGACTTCATAACTATAATTCAATATGAGAATTCTAAAGTCAACATTAATCCTAAAAATCACCCCAAACCTTAAGATGAGCTAGAAACACTCAAGATTATTGGAACTCTAAACAAATGATCAAAAACTTGAATATAACCAAGTTTGATTCAACCCTAAATTACAATGACCTATAATGAGAAGCAAGTTTTTTTTTTTTTAAGAGGGGAAATATTCAAAGAAATAAACCTTAAATGAACCACTTGAATAAGATAATCGAGTAGCATACGCAAGAGTAGAATTTAAGAACCACATATGTGAGGGCTAGTACCAACCACTTCCATCCAACTTCCCTCCCAATCTGAATTTAATTAAACCAAAGTCAATATTGTAGACTTAGTTGACTTTTAACTTGGTAATTTCCATAAGTTTAGATAAGACAATCTTCATTTCTCTATATAAGTTGTACTACTTATAGATAAGTGATTTAATTAATCTATTTTATTAATTCAAAAATCAAGTTTGATAGGACAAGCCATCATTTGGGGGGTATGAGGTAGGGCTTGCCATTCTTCCATCTTTTCAATCCCTTTTCATGCTTAATATATTGCATTTAGGGGTAACTTAACAAGGCATGTATGACTATCACATCCTTTGATTTAAGGACTTAAGTATGGACAAGAAAACCCAGCAAACCAACCATAAAGAATTCCCCTACACCCTCATTTGCTCCTCATTTTCTTAAGATGATCAAACTCTAAAGACAATGAGAAAAAGCTCTCCAAACACTTCACCGTAACTACCCAACACACATACAAACCACATGCCACTCATCACCTTTTTCACCTTATTTCAGTCACTAAAAGAATTTCCATAAGTTCACTCTACATGTCATGAGGAGACACTTAGACATTAAAAGGCAACCACAATCATAGGATTTAAAGGGGCTAAGGATCACTAAGGGAAAGGGGGCGAAAAGCAAGGAACCAAAGGAAGCTTAAGAAAACTCAAACATCTAGTAAAGTATACCTTACTTTAGATGTCTTTAGAACACTATGTCTAGAGTTTTATTTCATGTTTATATAAATACATCATGTACTTTAGAAAATTTTTTACTTAGGTCAAATGATAGTTTCTTAAAGTTTCTTCACAAGTAGTAGAATATAAGTGACATAGGCTTATTTTCCTTTTAGTATATTTGTATATTACTTGTAGTATAGCCTTGTATTTGAGAAAACTATGGGAAATAAGCTCTTGTAAGTCTCCTAAGGTGCTGAACGTGGGATGTATAAAGCTTACCTAAGTATTAGTTTTACTTATATTAAGTTTCATATGCCTTAAATTAATCTTAGGTAAAGGAAAAACCATCATATGAAGTTTTAGTAAAGAAATCATCACCTAGGGACCTACACCAAAGCGTAGGGCCTAGGAGATATATATGTTCTATGATTTCTACTAAGTATTATGATAAAATAATCTACTTACAAAGAATAAAATGAGCAAGGGTCAAAGTACAAGTAGTGCAAGGCCTTAATTTAATGCTTAAGCATAAGAAAACAAAGAGGTAAGTTGAAAAATGAAGCTAGGAGCTATTAATCCAATCAAACTAGATCTATAACATGTAAATAATCTACTTAAAAACACTAGAAAATGGAGTAAATAAAGTGAAAAGACTAACCAAGACTAGTAAGATAAGAGTTAGAAACCTAAAACTTAAAACCGAGCCCTATAAAAAAATTTTGGCCAACAAGATGAGTTTAAGAAAAAGATGTCTCAAAGCCCATAGAAAGCTCACACTAAATTCCCCAAGCCTAAAATGAAACAAGCTCATTTTTTTTACCATATAAGCTACTTAGAAGTAAAAATCTGACCTTAAGAAAGTATTTAAGCCTAAAATGAAGTCCTAACCCTAAGCCTTAATAATTTCACAAAGTAGTGAAAAACCCAATAATAAGTTTAAGCCCGAATGAAGACCTAAACCCTAAGGATGCTACTATTCTGATTAGTGACCAGAATTACAAGCCCCATCTCCTAAATCTAATTATACCATGTGAAAGTACACTCGAAAATGATGGAAACGACTATAAGATTGTAAAAATCGAATTTAAAACAAGAAAGTTACATGCAATTGAAAACTTAGCATAACCGGGAAAGATTTAAGACTAAATGAAGAATATAACTTTGATAGAACTTTAGGTTGACATTATGATATACTAAATTCTTATGTTATCATATTTATGTTGCTCAGGAGACTTTACTCTCAAAGACGATCTACCTCCAGATCATTATGACTAATAGCAATAACAGAGTGAGTAACTTACGATGACTTCATGCTTACTTTTGTTTGTAAGCTAGTTGCACTAAAATATTATTATGATTAAATTAGTTGTATAATGGATATAGAGAAATGCATGTGTATGGTCTTATGATTGATTTCATGACATAGTAATAATTTATCAGCTGAAATTGCTTGTATGATTAGATTATATACTGTTGTTATGATATGAAATTGCTAAACCACCTAAATAACTCAACATAAGTATCTATCTGATTATAAATTTAAAATGAGTTATGCATAGTGCGTCTTTGCATTATAACCAATATCGATTGTCACCTCATGTAGAAGGTGTGAAGGGACTCACAAGAGCAAGAGCAGGAGCTTTTGCAGGGATTAGTTAGGCACTGATATGACATGTTATTGGGTTCCTATCCTAACCTATGGGTTTACTAGGCACCGAGGCATGCTAACCGTTTGGCTAAGGCCCATATCTTGTGACTTCTGCTTAGGGAGTGTGATGTGGACTACAGGGGACCACCATATCACTAGAATGGGAATTTTGGTTTATGAAATGATCATATTTCTCCTTGAAGTAAAGTATATTATGTATATACAAAATATTGAAATAAGTTGATTTGAGCACATAGGTGTAAATTTATATAAAAAATCAGGTGATATGATGCATACCGCTACCAAGAATAGACAAGGCCGATTGCAAGATTGGGTTCAAGCTTACCAAAAGCTTGAAAAGGGTGATGGAAAAACGCACAAGATAACAAAAATAAATAAAATGAAGTAAATTCATATACAAATCCAAAGGATATGATGCACCGTTGGAACTTCTGAGGACTCAAGGTATAGCTTAATATGACACATGAGTTAGTCCGCTGAGGTTACTTGCTACCTACGCTTGCTTAAGGGTTAGGATGAAAGTAAAGTGAAAGTAAATAAACAATGTTTACGAAGGGAAAATATCCAGTGTATTAATGATAATTCGGCCCTGCGGTTACATGTACAAGGGGTATTGATATTCGAAAATTTAGGGTAACCTACCTAAAAAGGAAAAGACAAAAAAGGGTATTGTCTTAAAGGAGTAATGTACAAAGTATACAAAGGGTAAAAATGAATATTCACAGAAAAACAATGATTAGAGTGGCAAATTTTATAAGTGGTCCTAGATTTCTAGCAAAGATGCATTGGAGATGTTGTTGGAGGATGCAAATAAAAGAGTACGAACTGACTGAGTGTCTGAGCGGGGGTAGCTGAGGATTAGTTCAAGGCAGATCTCTCAGCCTCTTAGTAAGAGTGTTGTCGAGCAAGTATTCGGCTTGGACATGGTTGAGCAGGGAAGCGAGGCTTGGTTGTTGTCTAAACATTCTTCAGGTCGGCACACAACTTTCGAGAGATGGGTAGTTATTCAACATGGATAGTCAATCGGCAATAAGGAGTAACTTGGATTTGGTAGGAGTCATTTAGAGTAGAAGGATTCGCCTCGTCAATCCCTTTAGTCCTTGGGCTTAGCTACAGGTTAAAGACCTAATAACCTAATTCCTATCATCCCCTCCGGGTTGATTTGGATTTGAGATCAAATTCGACTAATCTTCATTTAGTTCACTGTCAGGGTGATATGGGCTAAAGCTAATAATGTTAAAAGTATCCAAACCCCATAATCTTTGGGTAGCTCCAACATGTTGGTGTTTTTGTTGATTTTCTAAAGGATTTTGAAGGGCCATTAGCTTATGTAGACAACTTGTTCCTCCTCTTGCTCAGAAACCTTTCTTTACTTAAGTGCAGCCATATAAAGTCTCCAAGCTAAAACTGTTTCATTGTCCTATCCTTAGCCTTCCCTTGCATTCTTTTAGTAACTTTATCATAGATTTGCTGTAGGGACTATACTTAGGCTCTCATATTAAGGTCTTCTTGCTTGGATACAAGCATAGGGGTATGATCGAGGGGCAATCGGGATTAAAACCATAGATAACTTCAAAGGAGGCTTGCTTAGTGGTGTCATGCACCATTTGGTTGTAAGTGATTCAATTACAGG
The DNA here is from genome assembly GCA_024138005.1 of Lumnitzera racemosa. Taxonomy (NCBI): domain Eukaryota; kingdom Viridiplantae; phylum Streptophyta; class Magnoliopsida; order Myrtales; family Combretaceae; genus Lumnitzera; species Lumnitzera racemosa. The sequence continues at coordinate 38,767,508 of JAMXBC010000011.1, read as the reverse complement.
CAAATAGATGTCCCAATCCGCTACGTTCTTGCCAACTATAGCTCGAAGTAGTGATCCCAAAGTGTGATTAACTACCTCTGTTTGACCATTAGTTTGGGGGTAATAGGAGGTACTAAAAAGTAGTTTAGTCCCCATCTGATGCTACAAGGTCCTCCAAAAATGGCTTAACAATTTGGAATCTCTGTCGCAAACTACACTTTTCGGTATGCAGTGTAACCAAACAATAGAATAATCTCCTGCAAGAAAAGAGAAGCAATAGCCAACGTATCATTAGTCTTAGAATAGGGCACAAAGTGTCCCATCTTACTAAATCTATCCACGACGACCATTACAAAATCTTTGCCTCGGGCTGTTCTTAGTAATCCGATAACAAAGTCCATGCTCAACTCAGTCCATGGTCTCATCGGGATAGGCAAAGGCATTGCTTTCCTTTGTTTAGCTTGGCTCTTGGCTTTCTTACATATGGCATAACACTCAACAATTTGGTGCACATCTAGCCTCAATCTTGGCCAAAAGAAATGACCACTTAGCAGTTCATACATCATTCTCTCCCTAAAATGTCCAAATAGTTCACAATTGTAGGCTTCCCTAATTAGTAACTTCTTTAGTGAACTAGTTGGCACGCATAATTTCTCTCCTCGGAATAAGTATCCATCTTCTATATAATACTCGTCCACTATCTTTCCATCAATGCAATGCCTTAGTATGGGTCCAAAGTATGGGTCTTGAGAATATTGTTCTTTAATACTGGCAAACCCAAACGATTTGGTCTACAGTTCTGTTAGGAGCGCATGTCTCCTTAAAAGAGCATCTACAACTACATTATTCTTTCCCTACTTGTACTTAATGACAAAATTGAATTCCTTGAGGAATTTAACCCACCTCAATTATCGCTCCAACAACTTGGTCTGACTTCGGAGGTACCTGAAAGATTCATAATCAGTATAGATGGCAAATTCTCTTTATGTTAGATAATACTGCCATACCTAGAGTACTCGGATGAGTGCTAAAAGTTCTTTCTCATACATGGAGTAGTTCGGTTGAGGTCCCCTAAGCTTTTCACTATGGTAGGCAATTGTTCGGCCTTCTTGCATCAAGATAGCCCCCATTCTAATGCCTGATGCATTACATTCCAACTCAAATATTTTCTCGAAGTTAGGTAAAGATAGTACGGGTACGAAAGTCAATCCCTCCTTCACCTTGGCAAAGCTTCTCTCCTCCCTTTCTCCCTATCTAAAGTCGATGTTCATCCTCATCAGCTTAGTAAAGGGTGAGGTAAGGTGCTGAAATTCCTAATAAATCATCTATAAAAGAAAGCCAATCCTTAGAAAGTTCTCACCTAAGCACAAGTAGTAAGAGTTAACCACTTGATGATTGCTAGAATCTTCTCGTCGTCCACTTATAAACCTCCTCCACTTATTACATGACCTAAGAATACCACTTCCTCCTAGCAAAAGCAACATTTCTTAAGATTGCGGAATAATTTCTCAATACGGAGGATAACCAACATGGCATGGAGATGTTCACAATGACTTGGCATGTTGGTACTGTATACTAGGATGTTGTCAAAGTACATTACGATACATTTCTCTATAAGATTTCTTAGCACTTGATTCATCAATCACATGAAAGTGCTTAGGGCATTCAATAAGCCAAATGGCATAACCATCCACTCACAGAGTTCATGCTAAGTTTTGAATGCAGTCTTCTACTAATCTCTCGGCCTCATGTAAATTTAATGGTAGCTAAACTTTAGATCAATCTTGCTAAAGATCTTAGCTCTATTCAATTCATCCAACATATCTTCTAACCTAGGAATTGGATACCTGTATTTGATCGTTATCTTGTTCATGGCTCAACTGTCAACACACATCCACCAGGTACCATCCTTTTTCAATACTAGGAGCACTGGAGCAGCATAAGGACTAAGACTCTCCCTAACATATCCACTTCTAGTAGCTCATTGACTTATCATTGGAGCTTAGAAGCCTATTCGAGACTCATTTGATAAATTGGCTTATTTGGCAGTGCAGCGTTGAGTACCATGTCAATGTAATGTTCTATGCCTCTGAACGATGGCAATCCTTCCGGTAACTGCTCTGGAAAATTGGTCGGCATATTCATACAACAACTCCCTTACTTCTAAGGGTTGTTTACCCTACTCTCTCAACTCTAATAGTAGCCTAACCAACATGAAGGTCAATGCATCAGCTTGAATAGCCTCTCAGAGCTTAGCTCTACACATCATCAAAGTCTTCTTCGATCCTTGAGCAAGTTTGGCCTACAATTTGTTAACTTGACTCAATGGCATTAGGTTTAGTGTAATCTTTCTGCCATCCTTCTCAAACATGTAGGTATTCTTATATCTGTCATGGATAACTCTTCTATTAAATAGCCATGGTTGGCCAAGTAACACATGTGAAGCACACATGGACAACATGTCATAGAGAATCTCATCGGAGTAATTTCTTATTGTAATCAATAGTAGTACTTGCCAAGTGACATGTAGTACTCCCTTATCACTCAGCCGATACAACTTGTATGGCCTTGGATATGCGATAGTCGGCAACTTCAACTTTATAACTAGATCGACTGAGGCTACATTGGTGTAACTACCACTATCTACAATTAGTATATATACTCGATCATTCATCTTAGAGGTGATATGAAACAAGCTCTCCCTCTGCTCTCCCTGATGTAAGGTTCCAAGTGCATTGTGCATCGAACTACTAGGTTAAACTAATATAGATCCTTGGCAAACACATCCTCTTTCATTTGTTCATTCTCTTGAGTAATTTCTTTCTTGGCAATGATTTCTTCCTCTAGGTCATTGTCAGTATTTTCTACTTCCAACTTCAGGATGTCTCCCTTAATGATCATAGTCCTTCAATTTGGGTACTGAGCAACCATATGTTCAAATCTTTAGCACTTGAAACACTTGATCTATCTTGTTTTCCTCCTAAAGCCTTCTCTTTTCTCATATGTTCAGGTTAACACATCATTTTCAGGTCATCCCTTTTGCTCGACTCGGAAATCCACCTTCCTAGTTAGCTTGGTACTTGATTAGGTTCGGTAACTTCCTTATCCTGGTCAGCTTGACTGAACAAGTTAGTTAGTCAACGTTCTTATTGGCATTTGGCTCTTTCTTTGCCTTTTGACTCATTAAGCTATTCATATTACCTCATCCATGGTGATAAATTGTTGGAATTCCATAATGTCTTGGATATCACTCCTCAAACTAGTAAGGACTCTCGAGACTATCCGCACTAAGGGCTCCCCCACTTCACAGCAAACCATAAGCATTTAGAACTCTTAGACATACTCGTCAATAGATTGGCCTCCTTGCCTCAACTCCTGAAGCTGAGTAAAAGTGTTTTACAAATAAGTTCCTTGCATAAATTTATTTTTGAGTATTCTCTTCATCACAGGCTAAGTATTAATCTCTTGGTAACCTTCTTACCTTCTCATGGTCTAAAAATTCTTTCTTTACATGATGGCAAACCTAGAGAACTCAATAACAGTGGTTCTTACTTTCTCGTAATCTTCATGTTGGTAATAGTAAAAAACACACTCCACTTTCTCCTCCCAATCTAAGTAATCTTCCATACTTATAAACCTATTGAAGCTCGGAATCTGAAGCTTCACATGGTTAAACACTTGGGGTGTCATGATCCTAAAGGGGGCCTAGTAGGATTACCTCAAATTTTCATATCATGTGTGCACCCATGATTTGAAAATCATCTTGTAAGTCAGAGGTTGCAAGATTCTAAATAATTAGTCATTAAAGCTTTTATTTAATTAACTTACAACCACATATATGTGATTATGGATATCTGATAAGCCACAGTCTAACAGAACCGCAGAGAATCGGTATCCCCTACCAAATAATAAAATTAGGTAATAAAGTTCTAAAACTCAAACTTACTAAAGTCACAAAATTTAAATATAGTATTCAAGAATTCCAATGAACCATATAGTCTATTCTCAGAGTCTAACTTCTATGCATCTCATGTCGACGTTAAAACTCAACCCTCAGTTCTTAACCCATGCCCGATCTTTTAGCAACCTATAAGAGAAAACTGTTGGGACGTAAACTACAAGAGCTTAGTGACTTAATTTCCCTCAACCACACAGCAATTAAGTCATACAATAGTTAGGTTCAACCAAATGAATGCATGGCAAACAGTATGTCAAATAAATACATGCAGATGACCAGGTACTGCGTGTAACTCAGATTTAACACCCTCCGAAGTTAGGGTTGGAGATTCATCGGTATAGTCAGATCTGGGTATCATATTAGAACTTATTTCATAATGAAACTCCGCGTTTCATATTTAAAATGTAATGGTACATCCATTACCAGCTTTATCAAAACGAGTTCTACATATGATTGTGAGTAGGTTCACGCAGCCCTCACTCACCCCTAAACGAAGGCCTCTGTACTCGACCCATAGCCAGGCGGTTGGAGCCTCCAACGCCTAGTCATCTCACGGGCAAGCATAAGGTCATATTGCACGTGTGCATCGTATGAAATCAATAACACTTAATAATCAATCCACGTATGGCCTCTCTTTACCTTCGTGTAATGTGACTGCCCGGAATTAATTATGCAGTGCATGATTTATGCACGATCCAAGTTAACTTTTCTAGTCGAATAAAATTTAGTCTTATTTATTCAGTAATCATTCTAAGCCACAAACAATCAATCTAGTGAATCTACTATGCAACAGACATTATATTATAACAATTTAAGGTAAATTCACCATCAATAACAATTATCATACATAAGAATATCCCAACCCCATACACATTCATTTATAATTCATAATTTATGTTCACTAACTACAAGAACATATAAGTATGGAATCATTAGGAAACACTCACTCGGCCATAGCTAGCTCAGAGGCCGTAGTAGTCTGGCGGCAGCTCAGGGTTGATATCGAAATCACCTGAGAATAATGAAAATTTTGTAAGGTATGGAATTTAAAGCTAACAAATGCTAGAATTTGTAAGGTCTACTTCACTTAATTACGTGAAATTGCTGATTCGAGCTTTTTATCAAATCGTGTGTAATATTTTCGTTTTAGCTCGGATTGTTATGAACTTATAGTCCATTTTTATTGTTTTCGAGCATATTTTCTAGTAACGAGATCCGTTTTGGACATTATGACTCGTAACGTAAATTGTGATATAAAAATATCACAAAAATTATTATTTTAAGTTAAAAAATTATAAAATATTGATTTTCGCTTTTTCGTAACATATTTATGATTTAATAATTAATTAAATCATATACTTGATATTTTTATTATTTTGGGTATATTTTCCTCTTTTTGAGATTTTTAACTTTATTATGATTATTATTATTTTTATTATTTTCACTATTCTCATTTTCTTACTTATTATTTTTCTTATCTACCTCACGATTATACATATATATATATTCATATACTTATAATATATAATTTATAATTTATGTTATTGAAAATTCTTAAATTACAGTATCATATATATATAGATATATATACATCTTACATATGTACTTAGTTAGTAAATATGTTCTATATACTATTACATATTCGGTAAACTACATATATATATATTATATGTATTATGTATGTATATGTATTTATTTAAAACATACTCTTATACATATATTTATATATATATTGTATTTATTTATATATGTCTTACATATATACATACCTATAAATACATACATATATATTCGGCATATATATATACTTATATAGGATTTATCATAAACTATGTATACCATACATTACATATATAATATGCCGTATATTATAATACTTCTACTCTATATTATATATATTTATATATCTCATATTACTACTTATGGAAGTATGTTAATATATATATATATATTTTCAGTACACACATATACATAGATATACTATGCTCTCCAAATTTTATGTTTGTGTAGAATTTTGTTTTTTCTTTTTCCATAGTTATATTTTTCTCTTGCTCACGTGATTGATAGCTTAATATTTAAGCTAAGTTAGATTTTGCATTAATGTAGATAAAACAAAAATAATCATTTGTAATCTTTTCTTTTTATTTAACATCAACACATGGCAATTTGTTTTGCTCACGTGGCTGCTAATTTTTTTTTCTTTTCTTCTAATTGTTGTTTCTACGTTTTGTGCAGGATGTGAGCTTTGAAGTAGAAATGAAAAGAAGAAAAAGAGATAAACTGGAAATAGAACAGAAGGAAAATGAAAATTATTAAGAAATATATGTAATTTTTTGAATCATATAAATTATAGCGATTCTCCTCGTAAATTAATTTTCAAATTTTTATGAAATTTTATCAATTTAATTGGTACCCGTTATAATTACAATTTTTATAAGTTATTATGGCAATTTCGTTACAATTTCGTGCGAATAGGCGATTTAGTTGAAAATTATATTCAACTATAATTTTATCGCTATTGTGTAATATTTAACTATTTTATAGGTTTATGTTTATATTTTTAGGGTTTCGAACACTTTCGGGTTCAATTTTGGTTAATGGTGCTTAAAGCAATTTTAGGGTTTTAGCATATGATTTAGGGTTTCAATCAATTCTTAAAGTTTTGTTATCGGTGTTATATTTGATTTCTTAAACTTCATATTCTTTTGTTATTACTAGCCTTATCGACTTATTGTACAGTTTAGAACACTCGGACTTATGTTAAGGTTTAACTATTGTTTTTCCTAGGGTTTATATGGGTACTCTAGCACATTCTTCTTCCTCATCCTCTTCATCCAAATCTCTCGATTTAATCCTCCTTCTCACTTGTCTACTTACTCCTCTACCTCGAACTTGTCAAGCTAGGTTCTGGTTTCTAACGAGTTAGGCAGCTTATGGGGTATTATGTACGGTTTCAACAGGTTGATAAGCTAATGCATGAACTATTAGAGTTAAGTCTACAAGGAGGTTAGCTACCTTATCAAGTCTCTAATATGTGCTTCTTAGAGTACCTTGAGATTGTTGGCCATGGTAAACAAAACTACTGTTATCATCCTTAGCACCAGCATTAATGCTTGGGTTTGTCTTTTTTCTCTAAAAACAAAGTATGAACAAGGTACTTCGAGAACAAACTACCACAATCTAAACGAAACCTTTACTCTGATATTAAGATGATGCGTACTGCTACTAAGAATAGATAAGGCTGGTCGTAGGGATGGGCCTAAGCTTACCAAAAGCTTGAAAAGGGTGACAAAAAAACATGCGAGATAATGAAAATAAATGAAAGTAAGCAAGCCTACGAACAGCTTTAAAGGATATGATGCACTAGTGAAACTTCTGAGAACTCATGGTACAGCTCGATATGATACATGAGTTGGTCCGGTGAGGTTACTCGCTACCTAATCTTGCTTAAGATTTAGGATAAGAGTGAAGTGAGAGTAAACAAACAATGTTTACGAAGGGAAAATATCTAGTGTATTAATGATAATCTAGTTCTGTAGCTACATGTACAATGGGTATTTATACCTGAGAATTTAAGGCAACCTACCTAAAAAGGAAAAGACAAAAGGGTATTATTTTAAAGAAGTAATGTCAAAGTATATAAAGGGTAATAATGAATATTTACTGAAAAACAATGATTAGAGTGATAGATTCTATAAGTGGTCCTGGATATGTGGTAAAGATACATTGGTGATGCTATTGGAGGATGTAGACAAAAAAGTATGAGTTTATCGAGTGTCCAAGTAGGGGTAGCTAAGGATTAGTTCTGGGTAAATCTCTTGGCCTCTCAGCAAAAGTGTTGCCGAGTAAGTATTCGGCTCAGACACGGCTGAACAGGAGTGTGGAGCTTGGTTACTGTTTGGACATTCTTCAGGTCAACACATAACTTCCAAGAGATGGGTAGTTATTTGGTACAGCATTGAGAGTCGATTGATAGCAAGGAGTAACTCAGCCTTGGTAAGAGTTGGTTGGAGCAGGAGGATTCACCTCGTTAGTCCCTCTAATCTCCGGGCTTAGTTGCGAGTTAAAGGCCCAATAACTTTATTCCTATCATGCTAAAACTCAATTGTTGGTTTGTATCAGTCAATAATCTCCAACCTTGATTGTAGGGCGTAGGGGGGCGAAATTTTTGAGTTGCATACAGTTGTTAGGCTACTACATGTATTGTTTGTCATGTTGTTTGTTACATGTATTTATATGGTTGTTAATATATATATATATATATATATATTGTTTGTTTATGAGGCATGTTGAAGGGATTAACTTATTAAGCGTAAGCTTATACCCTCTTAGAGTCCTTATGTGCTAGGCTACTTATTCGCCAAGCCAGGCCATAAGATGTCCGAGGTTAGTCTTGACTTAGGATGAGGCTGTAAGTCATTAGAGCGAAGGAGGGAACTACTTAGTTTTTGACTAAGTCTTATGAATCTCTTTCTTTTGTAGTGTTGTTAAACCTTTAGTAGCTACTTGGACCACCACTACTACTATTCTTTTGGGAATGTAATGTTCCATTAATATTATTATTTGATAATGCATCTAATATTTCGTTTATCTGATAATTGTCTACTATGATACTGTATATCTATGTGACCATAGTAGTTAAGAGTGGAAGTAGTCTAATACATTGTATAGAAGAGAGGTAATTGACAAGAGGGTCAATTGTCAATCTTCATACTGTGCATGGCGGTCTACCATGATGTAGGTATTGTCCAGATCGTGATATAACTATTAGTCTTCCATCGGCATACATCAAGGTTCAAATCCCTTTTACCTATAGTTGGTAAAAAAATAAAATAAAATTGTATCTACAAAATTTTTCCTAAAGTTATCTTAAATTTCTCCTTAAACTAATGCACCTAAAGAAATATCGTAATTCTACTGATCCACTATCCATCTCCTAATCTAAATCCATTAGGTAACTCCAAATGGCTTCAAGATTTTACCTCGTTAAGTTTCAATATCATTGTAAGCTTTGGATGTGTAACTTATGCCCAGCCTTTTTGCCATGTCACTCTTAAAACAAACTATTATTAAAAGTTATTACCAACATTATTAATTATTTAATATCCATTATTTTTCATGGAAGGATAAATAAAATAACTATAATGTGAATAATTATAAAGGAGATGGCAATTAGGTAATTGAATTAAAGGGGTAGGGGTATTTCTATCAACCGCTACCCAAAAGGTGTCTGTAATTGGTTTAAATAAGAGTAACTTATTATTTTATCTCCCTCCTTCACTTTTTTTGAAATGTTTTCTCCCATCCTCAACAAATAAGATACCCCTAACGTGCCAAACACCGAAATTGGAAGGTAAGAACTAAACTTTGCAGGTTTTTCCTTCAATCTTGTAGTCTTTGATACATTGATGCGAGTTTAGATTTGAAATAGAAAATTTTGTGTTCCTTGAAGAATACAAATGGTAATGAGTGGAAGAATTATATTCCTGTGAGTAAGTTTCAAACTTGATGCTACAAACATATTTGCAACATAGCAATATTGATGAATAAAGTTGTCTCTTTAGGATCATATTGAGGAACAAATGGAATATTTGCTCTTGCAACAAGTGTGGAATCAAGTAATTTCTTTAACTTTAGTCTTAATGCATGTTTAATCTCATTAAATAGAGTCAAAATGAATTAGCATGTTGGAGTAAATTGTTGCGACAATTAATGAAAAAATTGAAAGTTAGGAATAGAGTTTTGTGTTTTGGAATGCAAAGTTAGAGGGAATTCGATGCATTTGTTGAACCTAAAAGAGGATCATGGTTGGAGGTTACGACTGAATACCTTCAGTGTTTGTTGAACCCATAGAGGATTAAGGCCATGAACCTCTAGGTGATAATGATTTTCGATCTTAGAGAGAATTACAGTTAAGGATCATGGTCGTGAATTGCTCCCATGAACTGTAGAAACTATTACAAGACGATCACCACCAAGGATCACTGTCATGAACCATCTCGTAGACTTTAATAAACCCTTCTTACACCAAAATATGTATAGATTCCACTTCTATTGATCTAAATTCATTCTTTAATCAAGTTTAGTTGAGAATACATGATTATATGATAATATTATTAGATAGCTAGCCAAAAGATGATCACGAGAGAAAAGGAAACTAAGCTAATTATAAGAAATGCAGTTCAATGTGGGAAGAGCTACAAGTGAACAATAACCATGCTATCTTTGTTCAAATTCTAGTAGAAATCGAAAATCATCAGAGTTTCCTATCCTAGGTATGAGGTTACCTACTTAATGTATGTACTTGTGTAGTGATGACATGAGATGAATGTAAACCATATTTGACTATAAGGTTAAATGTGTTGAGTTTACGTGGCTAAGCCTAAGAGATCAGAAGTGTTGGTCATCTTAGGGTGGCAATCGGTGATTGATATGTGGCACTGTTTTAAGTGGAATTGCATATCAACATGACTCAAATAGGTATTAGGCTTAAGAATCGACTTTAGGGTATTAGGGAGTACCTAACGCCACATATTTACTGTAATATATATACATATATATATGTTTGTGTTTAAGGTCATGAGATACCTCAAGCTTTGGGATGATAAAATTGTGATGCTTTTTAGACTAGAATCAAGACATTAACCAGTTAATTTGATTATATGTTTTGCATTCGTATGTGATATGAGTATGCTTGCTCATGCATATGTGTTTATACAACTCTTGTAAACCTCTATTTTTAGATGTAAGTACTGTAGGAAATTAGGACCTTTATGATGACTTAGGATTCAACTTGGTATACGATTTGGATGGTGATGATAACTATAACTATTACAAGTAGTAATAAGAGGGTTCCGTTAGATATGTGTTTATTATGTAGGCTATGGTTATATAGGAGATATGAACTTCTATGTCTAATAGTTATGACTTAGTATTTTGTAGATGCAAATGTATAGGGAGCATGAAAGACTCCATTAGGTTTGATATATCTATGTTTAGATTATTAAAGCATGATTGACTCCTCTTATTGTTAACTTATTGAATTTTGGTCAAAAACCCATTAAGTTGCTCCCTTGAATTTAATCCACTTCTTTGACCTTTCCATCTTGAATTGAAGCTAGGAACATATAAATGGGGATTAAGAGAATTCGTCTAGACATCGAAAAATGAATCCTCGAAACCCTGGACTCCCAGAATCTTTATCTTTCTAACTCTCAAGCTCTCTTTCTCTAAGTCTCTCTTTCTTTTGTTGTTTTTGAAATAAACCACCACTAGAGTAGTGTTCCCCTTGTTTTGAGCCATCAAACCACGTCTTCCCTAGCTCTGTTGTAGACTCTACCACCTTCAACCACCAAACCCTAAGCCACCCTTACTCCATCACCATTTGAAACCGTAGCCTCACCATCCAACATCTAAATCTAACCTTACCACGAGCTTCAACACCATCGAAAATCTAAGTCCTAACCTCCTACCAAACTCCAATAACCACTACAAATGCTACCCACAACCACCACCGTCGCCTAAACTTCGATGATTACCTAAATTGCATCCATTCACCGAGGCATCGTGCCTATCCCCCTTCTCTAATATAACAATCATGAAACTATCTTCACTACTATGAAAAGGCTATTAGATTGAGCTGGGAAAACCTTTGCACCGCTACCTTTCTTCTTCAACTAGGACTCGAGTGTGCTTGACGGATCTGACCCATTGGAGCTCCAGACCCGACCCATCTGACTTGCATCCCCTTGACTTAGTCCAACCTTGATTCTATTTGGCTTGTTTCACATTTTTTTTTTAAATTTTATTTTTTATTTGTTCTTATAAATTGTAATAAATAAAAAGAAAAAACAATAAAGAAAAAAGAAAAGAACAAAAGGAAGAAAAAAAAGGAAAGAAAAGAAAACAAAGAAAAAAAAGAAAGAACAAAATGAAAAGTTTAGTTTACTTTTTTTTTTCAGTTAATACATAAATAGAAATAAAATAAGATAAAAGAAAATAAAGAAAAACAACGAAGATTAGGAAAATTGTTTTACGACTTAGAAAAATCCATATTTTTAAATAACATAAATTAACCCTTTTTTTTTCAAAATTATAACCTTTTCTTAGTTTTTTTTTTAAATTAATAAATTAAGTTTAAGACCTTTTTAGAAAATTTTCCTTAAATAACTCGAACTAGATCAAAACGTAAATCTGACCTTTTTCAGAAATTAAAATCAACCGACCCACCTACATAAAGTTTTCACCAAGGAACTACGAATGTCTAATCCCAACTAGTAGGTATTTAGACACCTCTAAGGCAACGTAAAACTAGTAAAAATTTAATTTTTTTTCCTTTTTTTTTTTGAAATTGTAACCTGAATTTTGTATTTTTATAAAAAAACTCCAATCTAATTATCATTGATTAAATTTTGTTTTAAAAAGGTGATTTCAAAACTTGAACCTAAATTCTGAAAGTTAGTGATACTTATAAGGGTTTAAAAACTAGCCCCCAGACTCAATCTCTAATTTTCAAAAAACCCTTTTTTATATAAAAAAACAAAAAATGGGTTTTCTCATGTAACCTAGTGTTTAGATTAAAACCAATCGACCCATTTGGTATTAATCAAAACCACTTCCTAACCCTAGTTAGGTGGCGACTCTAAGTGTTTTCAAAACATGTTTGAAACTCTGATTTTCTTTAATTCTTAGTCAATGGTTAATATTAAATGTGTAGGGCTTAATATTGATCAAATGAAGGAAAATTAATAAAAAAAAAAATCAAGCCCAACAGCTTAACAACTCTACTAAAGACCTCAAGAAGGCTAATCACCTAACCTTATGAATTTAGAATTTATTTTTGAAGTATACTTGCTAAGTGTAATTTATTTATTTATTCATTATTGTTTTTCATGTTTATCTATAGTTGTAATGACTTTTGTTCATACATGGTTAGCTTTCTTTAAATTTTTAAATTTTGGGGAGGGAATTTATTTTATGTATCATGAATGCATTGTAGAAACGATTAAAGCCCTATTGTATTAGGACCTTAGGATAAAGGGGCCATTATGTAGGCTCTAGGTGTTATGTTATAACCACCACGAGGTTGATTAAGCCACCCCCACTTAAGCTATAATATCACCAATGAAAGTGTTTCCTAAAAAATGAGTGAGGTTATAAGACTTAAGAACCTTTAGAACTTACCCTTTATGCATATACTACATTTAGAATCGACAAATAATCAAGTAAGATGAGGAAAGAAAAAAAAAAGAGATGACATCTCAGAGTTTCTTTTCCTTTGTAATTTTATTAGTTTTAAATATAAATCTAATGTAAATAGGTTTCAGTTTTGTTTTCCTTTACAACTTTATTGTAAATAGAATTTTTTAATCTTGTAATAAAGTTTCTTTATAAATTATTCCAGAAATGGCTTGGTCATCCAACTCTGTACATTTTAGAGAAAAGTTCGTTAACAAGCCCATTAATCCCAAGCTCACTCTAGACTAGTAGTTTCAGCACTTTAATCCAAGGGAGCAAGAGATTATCACCAACTAGATAAGGCACATTTTAACGCTTCCTAAGGTGAAAATCGTGATAAACTTAATTAAGGCCTTGACCAATTTCTAGGAACCTAAAGAAGTAACTTTTTGAGTTGAACCTCACCTAATCAATCCATCACTTGAAAAGTATACTCAACTACTTCAAGCCCCTCCCTTGGAAAGCATATATTCTCCAAACTTAGAAGTCGACCTAGTAAACACTTTTTCAAGATTCTTAGAGAACATGAAGACTAAAGTAAACAAGGCCCTAAAAAGTTGCAACGAGAATTATGTTAAGTTAGAAATTTAAAAGCCTGGTTCACAATTGAGTCCCATTCTTACAAATAGGCCATCTTTTGTGGCGATCCTAAAGACTAAAGATAGAATAGACTTAAGGCTTTTATCTTGGCTACATTTGGGACTATCCTATTCCCAAATGGAAAGTTTCTCATCTACTTTAGGGTTGTAGAATTAGCAAGCTAGTTTCTTGAAGGCAAGTCTTACATCTTAGTCCTTTTCGTAGAAAAAATTAGAAGCCTGAACATCTTGGAAAGGAAGAACAATGATGCATTAAAGACTAGCATAGCACTATTAATGGTCTGGTTTGTAAGTTACATGAAATGTTTCAAGCTTAACCTAATTCAAGGAGAATTCACCCACGAGATTGACTTAATTGATTCATTTGTTAACAAAGTCCATCCACCATAAGAGAAGTCTACTTACTATTAGGTTGAAGTCCTATGAAATTTCCAAGTTGCCGATATCTTATAGACAGCTAGGTAGAGCAACTTCAAAAGGGTAATATTAGTTTATAAAGGTTATCAAGTAGTCCCCCTAATTAGGATGAAGTGATGCACATTATATTACTTAAACAACATGATAAGGCAGTTTGGGTAGATTCAAGATATGGTCTATAGGCCCTCATTGGATATCACTATCCTTGATTATGAAGATCTTTGTCTATTAATGCTACAGAAGATATCCAAACCCTGAGCAATCAAGCAACTATGGGAAACAAGGACTGTCGGCCTTAATATTGATTTGGGAGAATGGATGGGAGAAGTAGACAAGCATAGGGTTACCAAGGAATATCTGTACGATCAACTCCATAAGCCAGAAGTGATCCAATATCAAGTGCTAGAGGTCATACAACCTATATTGGTAGAACTAAACTCTAAAATTAGAACCTACATGGATCAAGTACAAGCTCATTTAGAAGTTATCTATGAAGAGCGTGACATGTAGGAAGACCTCTTTTGGGAGTCTAAACAACATTCCTGTACCTTAGAACACCAATTAAAGATGACCTAAATAAGGCGCAAAGAATTCAAAGAAACAGTTGAGCTTAGCCTTAAAAAGAGAAAGGAAGCACAAGTAGGACCCAACAATCATCAAATAAAAGTATAGCCAAGCGCTAAAAGGATGATAGGAGGGTTTAAGGATAATGTGTTTTTCTTTTTAAATAATGTAAAAGAAACCCCAAAGGTTGCGAAATAATAAATAAAGTTACCATCTTGCTAATTAATTGTTGGTTTACTCTTTTGCATCTATATACCATACATTTTTGCATTGTACTTGTACATTTATTTATTTATTCATCTCGTTTCTTTGTCTTAACAAAATTTTGCATATGCTAACTTGTTAAGAAGTGATCTTAAACCATGTTGCAAAGATAGCTCCCAAGTGTTAAACCTTTCAGAGAAGTCCTATCCAAACCTGCTCTCAAACCAGGATGACTAACCAAGGAAATGACAACATTGACACTAAAAATAACAAAAATGGTGTCAACCCCGAATTCATTGATCTTACTAAGCTAAAATTCCGCTCCTTGGAATGAATAGTGGGAAAAATTGCTAATTAATTAAGCTTCTTCGTTGACAGCATCGCTTTATTCAGATCTACAATACCACCAAACGAAGAAAGCTCCAAGGCTTGATATGGGAAGAATGTCTCCACCCATTGAAGTAGGAGAGAGCTACCCTAAAGTCAATCGACCTTTAAAACTTTCTAATCGAAAGGGGTTTATCTAAAGGTTAAAATAAACAAGTGAGGGGCAAAAGAGGTGACAGACTGTGTCATACCTCGATAACCTTTCCACCACTAACCAACTTAGAATTTGCCAAAGAGGATACCCCTAGCAAAGATGAATTAGTGGGCTCATCTCGCAAGTTCCAGCACCTAAATAACTGGTTCTTTGTCCCTATGAATGGTGATAAGTCTTCTCTAGGGTAAAGGATGAATTATAGCTTAGTATTTCCTTGAGTTTTGTAATAATTGTCTTTGTTCTAAAATAATGTACTTGAGAGAACTTTCAATTCTAATAAAATATCAGTTTCCATTCTCTTCGTTATACGTCACTTCTTCTTTACTTAAATTCTTTCCTCTATACACTTTTTGCCTAGATCCAATGCTTTGCATGAAATTTAGGGATACCTCGCATAGCTAGATGATGAAAATATTAATATCACTTTCGGCCCTACTGGGTTAGTCGTCGGGGGTGATGTCAATAACCACAACGATATATAAGAGAGCTGGCGAAGATATGGGATGGATAGAATTTCTATTGATGAGTTGACCGAGACAATTAATATTGAGGCTAATAATAACTTGAAGAATTTGAAGATTGGAGGGCATTTGAAATAAGAACAGATGATAGAGATAACCATGCCATTATCTGAGTATCAAGATGTGTTTTCATAGTCTTATGAAGATATGCCTAGGTTAGATCCATCAATCGTGGTCTACTACTTACTTACATAAGAAGATGTCAAACCTAAGAAGCAAAAACTAAGGAGATTCTAACTAGATATCTTGTTGAAGATTAAAGAGGAAGTAAAAAAGTTACTTGAGGTCGGTTTCATTGAAGTGTCTAATTATCCTGAGTGGGTAGCCAATATTGTACCGGTGATGAAGAAGAATAGAAAGGTTAGAGTATGCGTGGATTTTCGACACCACAATTGGGGAACACCTAAAGATAACTTTCCCTTACCCCATATTGAAGTCTTGGTAGATAATACGACCAAGAATCATCTCTTCTCCTTTATGGATGGATTCTCTAGGTATAACTAGATTCTAATGTCAAAAGAAGATAAGGCTAAGTCAACTTTCATTATAACTTGGGGTAGTTTTGCTACAAAGTAATGCCTTTCAAACTCAAAAACGTGAGGGCAACTTACTAGAGAGCAATGGTCACAATCTTTTACAACATGATGCACAAAGAAGTAGCGGTATATGTTGATGATATGATTGCAAAGTCTAAAGAGGAGGAAATTACGTGGATAATCTAAAGAAGTTGTTTGATAGGTTGAGAAAGTTTCAATTGAGGCTAAACCTAGAGAAGTGCACCTTCGAGGTAACATCAGGGAAATTGTTGGGTTTCATAATTAGCCAAAGGAGTATCAAGGTAGATCCTGATAAAGTCAAAGAAATAATTGACTTGCCCTCCCCACGCATGCTTAAAGAGGTTAGAGACTTATTAGGTAGTTTAAACTAAATAGTCCGGTTCATATCTCAACTTACAGATAAATGTTGTCCCTTGTTTAAATTGCTGAAGAAGAACACCAAGATAAATTAGGAGGAAGAATGTGAGGAAGCCTTCACAACAATCAAGGAATACCTTCTCCTAAACTTAAGAGGTTGTTGTTTTTGTACCTAACCATATTATCAGAGTCCATGATGTCATGACCCTAAAGGGGGCCTAGTAGGATTATCTCAAATTTTCATATCATGTGTGCACCCACAAATTGAAAATCATCTTGCAAGTCAAAGATTGCAAGATTCTAAACAATTAGTCACTAAAGTTTTTATTTAATTAACTTACGACCACATATATGTGACTATGAATATTCGATAAGCCATAGTCCAACAAAACCGCAGAGAATCGGTATCCCCAACCAAATAATAAAATTAGGTAGTAAAGTTCTAAAAATCAAACTTACTAAAGTCATAAAATTTAAATGTAGTATATAATAATTCAAATGAACCATATAATCTGTCCTCAGAGTCTAACTTCTATGCATATCAACGTTGGCACTCAACCTTCAGTTCTTAACCCATGCTCGATCTTTTAGCAACCTGCAAGAGAAAACTAATGGGGAGTAAGCTACAAGACCTTAGTGAGTTAACCCTCGTACTATACCAGCAATTAAGTTATCAAATAGTTTATTACCAAACATATGAATGCATGAACAAGCAGTATGCCAAACAGTATATATGCAGTTGACCGGTACTGCATATAACATCAGATTTAACGCCCTTCGAAGTAAGGGTTGGAGATACATCGACACCAATCATAACTGGGCTCTAGTACCTGGGTTTTTACTCTTATATCATTATATATATATATATATATATTCCCTATTTCACTAAACAGGCTTCTACTTCCATCAGTCAATAGTATACAAATATCCAAGTCTAGCGGTAAGCTGGCTCACGCAACCCACGCTCACACCCTACAGCGGTGGTTTCTAGATACGACTCCCAGCCACCCACGGTTAGCGTCTCCGGTGCCAATAGAACCGGCGAGCTAAGGATAGGGTCTTGTTATACCAATGCTCCTACATTGTACTAATCAAATTATATGGGAATCCATCCCTCCAAGGCTCTTCATTACTAACCGTGTGAGGTGACGGCCAGAACATTATATGCAATGTTCATGCTTTATGCATAAATTGTTTAATTTTAGGTGAGTTGAATATGGTTAAGTCAATTTATGAGGTCGTCAAACATTATCAACAAATCATTCAAATAATGCAACAATCAATTATATCACATTTAATAGTATTTTACACAGTCATCAATCAATATCAGTCACAAGCATAACCTAAAACCTCATGCATCAAGTTGTTAATATTTAATTCATGTACAATAACTAAAAGCACAAAACAAGTATAGAGTCATTGAGAGTACTTACTTGGTCATAAATGATGTTAAGGATTGTAATAATCCAAAATTAAGTCGGTCTAGATTTTAGGATCACTTAACATTAGGGGAATATGGAAAATAATAAGTTTAAGAATTAAATAACTAAACTAGCATGCTAAATCATATTGTTTACTTAAATTAATTATTGATTTATGTGAAATCATCGATTTATGTGAAATCATCGATTCGAGCTTTTTATCAAATCGCATATAACTTTTTCGTTTTAGCTCGGATCGTTATAACTTATAGTCCATTTTGATCGTTTTCATGCGTAATTTCTTCTGACAAGGTCTGTTTTAGACGTTGTGACTCGTAGTTTAATTTGTGATATAAAAATATCACAAAGATTATTATTTAAGTTTAAGAATTATAAAATATTAATTTTCGCTTTTTCTTAACATATGTATGATTTAATAATTATTTAAATCATATATTTGATATTTTTATTATTTTCAGTATATTTTCCTATTTTTGAGATTTCTACTTTAGTATGATTATTATTATTATTATTATTATGACCTTTATTATTTTTATTATTTCTCATTTTCTTATTATTTATATACTTTATGATTTGTACTTACATATATATATTTTCGATATACTACATATAGATAATTTATGTTATACGCTATATGTATGTATATACTCATTTTATGAAAATAAACATACTTCTTATGTTCATATATATATATATATATTCATATATTTGTATTTATACATAATAATATACTTATATAATTTCCAAATACTTAGATATATATAAATAATCTACATATACCTATTCTTATATTATATATTCGGTATATATATATTTCCATAATATTTGTTATAAAATATATATACTATATATTATATATGTAATATATAGTATATGCCATATACCACCATATATATACTCTATATTATTCCTATATATATGTCCTATATACATATATTAATACTATACGATTATATATATATATACAAAAATAATTATACATGGGTACATATATTTATAAATAGTTTACGGTACATACATATACATGTATATACTATAGTTATTTAATACTTAATACTAATCATATGTATACTAAAAAAAAATACATAATACATACTCTTTCGTATAATATACCTATGTACATACATGTATACATACATAGCCTAATACATGCATATATAATTTAATTTATATATTTGTGCACATATATACATGTAATAGTAGTGTTTTATTAAAAATATACTATACAAATACTATATTTATACATGTATATACTATATACATACATCTATACTAAATAATTTACTTACCTAGTAATTTAATTTCTTTTCTTCTTCTTTTTCTACCTTCTTTCTCTCTTTTTTGTCCTCATGGTTTTTGCTTTCAAGATTTTTCTCTTTTTCCTTTTTCCGTTTTATTTCTACGGTCTTGTTTTCTCTTTTTCTTTTTTCTTTTTTCTTTTTCCTTTTATTCATGTGGGTAGTTAGCTTAAAATTTAAGTTAAATAATTATCCAATTTTTATTTTTTATTTTTCTTTTATTTTCCACTCAACACATGGTAATTTTTTTTCTTCGCGTGGGCGGCTAATTGCTTCCATTTCCAGGACGTTGTAAATGGGAGAAAAGAAAGAAAAGAGAGAAAAGAGAGAAAAAGAGAGAAATTGAAAAAGAATGAGAAGGAACACAAAAATTAATAATAAATATATGTAATTTTTCAAAACATATAAATTATAACAAATCTCATCATAAATTAATTTTTAAATTTTTGTGAAATTTTATCAATTTAATTGGTACCCTGTATAACTAGAATTTTTACAAGTTATTATCGCAATTTTGTTATAATTTCACGCGAATGAACGATTTAGTCGAAAATTGCAATCGACTATAATTTTATCACTATTGAATAATATTTAACTATTTTATAGGTTTATATTTATAATTTTACGATTTCAAACAAATTCGGATTCAATTTTGATTAATGGTATATAAGTCAGTTTTAGGGTTTTAATATGCGATTTAGGATTTCGATAAATTCCTAAGGTTTTTACTCCTTATAATATATTTAGATTTATGATTTATTAAATTTTCATCTTGTACGGCTTTAATGACTATTCAAGTCATCTATAGTATTAGGGTTCAATCTTACCTTAAATAGCTAAATTTGCAGAGTTTACACATGAGTTGTATACTTGGTATAAAAGAAAAGGAAGGAAAGGAGTAGGTTGTATGCTACTTATGTAAGAAGTTTATAGAAGGGGAACAAAAATATTCTGAAATTGAAAGAACATGTTATGTTTTGGTTTGGGTTATGCATCGGCTCAAATTATGTACGTTCTACTATCGAATTGAATTGTTGACTCAACATAATCCCTTGAAGTACTTAGTAAAAGAGCTAACTCTTATCGATAGAATCTTAAAGTAGCAAATGTTACTGTCAAAGTTTGACATCACATACGTAAACTAAAATTCAATTAAGGGGCAAGCTCTCGCAAATCGGCTAGTAGAGAATCCCCTTAAAGATCCCCCCTAAGAGGTATAAGTCAAATTCCTCGGTGAAGACATCTTAGTAGTTGAAAGGATGAAAAGCTCTCGAAATGGAAGATGGTTTTTACTAGAGTTGCCAATGTGTCTGGGTGTGGAATTAGGGTAATCATGATATCCCTTAAAGGGATGCAATTCCCTATAGCCGTAAGTCTCATTTTCTCATATACCAATAATATTGTCGAGCACGAGGCATGCATTATGGGACTTAACATGGCCTTAGATAAAGATATTCAATAGTTAGAAGTATATGGGGATTCTTCAATTATTATTAGCCAAGCACGAGGAGAATATAAAACGAAGGATCCTAAAGTAGTACCTTATCACTGACACTTAACTAAATTAATGGAGGAATTTGAAGAAATCATGTTTACTTACATACTAAAAACTCAGAACCAATTTGTCGATGCATTAACCACTTTGGTATCCATGATCTAAATATCTAGCAGAGTTGAAATTCAGCCGCCCACAATTGAAGTCGAAGAAAAACCTTCTTTCTATCTAGCAATTGAAGGTATACATGACGAAAAGCCATGGTACCATGACGTCAAAATGTTCATACAACAAGGCACAT
Organism: Lumnitzera racemosa; assembly: GCA_024138005.1. NCBI lineage: Eukaryota > Viridiplantae > Streptophyta > Magnoliopsida > Myrtales > Combretaceae > Lumnitzera > Lumnitzera racemosa. The sequence goes on along the minus strand of JAMXBC010000011.1, from coordinate 38,746,038 downwards.
ACCCCGATGAAGCTAAAAAAAAAAAGGATAGAAAGATGATCGGGAGATTGGCTACCTAATTCTTAATAAGTAAGTCTACCGTGTACTGATGATCATTTGATGGTACAGTTGTAAGATGTATAGACGATGAAGAGGATAAGGTTTTAATGAAGGAAGTATATAAGGGAGTATGTAGGCCCCGCATGAACGGCTACATGCTTGCTAAGAAGATTATGAGGCTGGGATACTATTGGTCAACCATGGAGGGCAATTGCATTAAGCGTGTTAGGCATTGTCACTTATGTAAAGTTTATACAAACAAGATAAATGCTCCACTCAAGAATTAGACACACTCTTTACGCCATAGCCATTTTCAATGTGGGGTATAGACATCATTAGCCCAATTACTCCAAAGGCATCCAATGGTCATTACTTTATACCAGTTGCCATTGATTATTTTAGTAAGTGGGTTGAGACCTCATCTTATTCAAGTGGTACTAAAGGGGTAGTGGTCAAGTTCATCAAGGGAGATATCTTGGCTTAATATGGGGCTCCAGAAATGATCATCACTGATAATGGTATGAATCTCAACAATAAGCTTATGTTAGAGTTGTGCCGACAGTTCAAGATCTTACACAGGAACTTTATGCCTTATTGACCCTAAATAAATGGGGCCATTGAAGCAACCAACAAAAATTTTAAAACAATAATTGAAAAGATGGCGGTTACATACAAGGATTGGCATGAGATGTTGCCATTCACAATCATGGCCTATTAAACTTCTATCAAAACATTAATAGGCGCAACACCTTACTCCTTAGTATATGGCACTAAAGCGATATTACTTGTAGAAGTTGAAATCCCGTTTCTCAAAGTACTATTAGGAACTCAATTGGATGAGGCTAATTGGGTAAAGATGTGCATCGAGCCGTTGAATATGATTGATGAAAAAATATTGACAACCTTGTGTCACAATTAGTGCTATAAATAAAGAATGGCTCGAGCTTTTAACAAAAGGTTATGGCCCCGGAATTTTAAAGAGGGTGATATAGTGTTGAGAAAAACTTTCCCTAATGCACAAAACTCTAGAGGAAAATTTGCTCCCAATTATAGAAGTCCTTATATCATGAAGCAAGTGCTACGAGGAAGGGCTTTAATTTTACTACAGATGGATGGTATAGAGTTAAGAGACTCTGTAAATGTTGATGTAGTAAAATTATACTACCTATGAAAATCAATGGAAATTCTTACTCAGGACAAAAAAATGCCAGTGATCTTAAATGTTATTATGGTTTAATTTTTATCGTCTACAAGTAAATTTGGTATCCCTAGTAGTTGTTGTCATCAAAATAACCTCTATCACTTTTCCTACTTAACCAAAAAGGTTTCCATTCTTTTATTTCGTTTAAGTAAGATCGATACAATGAAAACATCAGAAAAAATGAAAGTGAAATATAGAACATTGATAATTAACAAAACTCTTTTAAATATTTTATTACAGATTGATCCTCTTTAATGAGGAGATTTATTATCTATTTTTTAAGGCAAGGAAAAATCCAAATGATCAAATACCTCACAGTAGATATTTACTGATCAGGGATAAAACAATTTGTCTTAAGGAATTTAACAAACAATTTGTTGATGAGTAGAAATACCCATAATTCATGGTGGAGAGACCACCCTAATCTTTCATGGGGAGGTCAAAATCAAGGTCAAGGCCAACAGTGGCAAGTAAGAAATTAACCACAACAAAGATCAAATTTTCCTCCATCAAGATTTCAACAACCGATAACAACCCTACCCGCTCTAGAGAAGAAGTTAGAAAGCCACTTGGAAAAATACATTCAATCTAACGAGGCTTGAATGCAAGAAACAGAGGCCTTTTTAAGGAATTAAGAAGCTTCCATCCACAACTTAGAGAATCAAATTAGCCAGATTGTTAGGATGCTAAATGAAAGACAACAAGGGTCAAAACTTGGGAACACTGAAACGAACCCTGAGGAACATGTCAATGTAGTGATCTTAAGAAGTGGTAAAGAGCTACACATTGATAAAGAGGATAAGGAAGCAGTTGACAAAGAAGTGAAGGTCAAGGGGTAAAGAAAGCTCAGAACCACTTAGATTAAAAGAGAGTGCGGAATCACTAAAACTAAAGGAGTATAAGCCACCCATCTCGTATCCATAGCACCTTAACCAAGACTGCCCTGATCTAACCATACAATTTGAAAAATTCCTTAATCTTTTGAAACAACTTCATGTGAACTTACCTCTTATTGATGTTTTATTGCAGATACCAAAGTACATAAAGTTCCTCAAGGATCTTCCGTCAAACAAGAGGAAGTTAGAGGATGTTTCAATTGTCACACTGAATGAAGAATGCTTTACACCAAGGAGTTTTACTCTTCCTTATGTGCTTGGAAAATTATCTATAGATAATGCTTTGACAGATCTAGGAGCCAATATAAACTTGATGCCATTTAAGTTGTTTAAAAAGCTAAGGTTTAAAGAACCTAAACCAATACCATGTGCATTCAATTAGCTGATAGGTCCAGTGTGAGTTGAGAAATTTCTTCGACATAGATGAGGATCTCGAGATACCATTGATTATAGGTTGTGTTTGATGTTAGTGAACGTAAGCTCATTTTAAGGGTTGAACGTGAGGAAATTGTTTTTTAGGATCCAAGTTCAATGTACAACTCTCTTAACTTAGAGGGTACAAGCTATGATAGTGATACTTCTAATGTTATTAGTGAATGTGTACAAAAAACATTTGTCAAAGAACTTATGAACAATTGCTTGGAGGCGAGAGATGGAGAAAAGGTGAAAACCCTTAATCACACAGAAGTTGTAGCTCAATTGGGAGCCAATGAACCCAATGTGGTGAAGATAGGGATTGAACCATTTTGTAGACCAAACGAAGTAGAGCCTCCCAAGGAAAAACCACTAGTCTCAGAGCGGAAACACTTAGAAGATTGCTTAGAACATGCTTTTGTAGTGAAGAGCTCAAAGTTACTGACAACCACTCCATTTAAGTGAAAAGTGGATAGAAGAGACTCAAGCAACACGAGTTTAATAAATGGCATGATAAGAAGAAACTTAGTAGAAGTTATACAATTAAACAAGAGAATTTGCTATACTAATGGAAAAAGGGTAAGTCAAGCCTTATTTGGAGGCTTCAAAAGGGAGGTAAGGATAAAGATCCATCTCCATTCGGATGAAGGTAAGTAACCCATGCATTACGTCAATCTATTGATGTAAAATATAACGCTCTTAAGAGGCAACCCAAGTTTTTTATTTTTTTTAACTTTTTAGCTAATAGGTTATTTAAGTAGTTTTTATTGTTTATCTTAGCGCTTTAATACTTTTATTTTTCATTTTAGGGTCAAGTTTGCTTTTATGTTGCGTTACGCATATGGCAATCTCTCTAGCCAGTTAATGGGTAAGGTCAAGGGAGTAATGTTTCTTGCGAGGTTTCTGAGGCAGCGACTTGGAAGCTAAACGAAATTTCAAAATTGATAAGTGCAACATAATAAGTTTTACTTTTAGTTTATTTATTTATTTATTTATTTGTATTAGATTTCTTTGATTCATTTTTTTAGTTTAGTACTTTTGTTTCTTTAAGTTTATTTTATTTTTGAATTCATACATTTAGGCTGGGCATACATAAATTAAAATAAAAATAATAAAATTTAAAAGCAAAACAAAAACAGCAAAACAATATACTACACAATCTAAAGACATGGTCGTGTCTTAGACCGTGTTTGTTGCAAGCATGGTTTACGACTACACCACAATAGGTTATATGATCTAGAGACACAATCGTGTCTCTAGATCGTATTAGTTATAGGCCAAATTTTGTCCACACCATTGAAAGACATATAACCGAGAGACATGGTTATATCATCCGCAGTATATATTTGTGCGCAAACCATTTGTTCTATGTCTTTCTCTCATTGCTCTTCACATAAACACACATACGATCTTCTCTTTCTCTCTACTCTTTCACTCACAACAAACACATAAATGAATACACTCACAACCTTCTTTGATTCACAACTCATCACTTACACCGATTCAATCTTTCCTCAAGTGCACTTCACTTCAAGTACTCTAGTAAGTTCTTGATATCTCTTGTTTTTCTTGAATTTTTCATGAAAGAACTCATTTGGATTTCACTTTTTCTTGGGGCTTTAGCATGATTCTGTTTAGTAAGTGTGGGTTATGATGGATGTTGTTTGTTTTAGTATTTTGGTAGTGATGTGCATGATGAACATGACCATGTTCTTAAATTTGGTACTAATATTTAGGTATGAAAGACACAAAGTTGTGACACAACCATATCATTTACAGTACATTACTATAGGTGTGCGATTCTTGATTATTTGGGTTGAAGTGCTAAACATCATTGCTTTTTATGCCTTTTTCTTCAATTTAGCACTTAAGGCTTTAGTGTTTAGTTAACATACAAGTGTTACTAATTCATGTCATTGAAGAATTAGGAGTTTAAGCATGCTTAGATTTTCTTTTGTAACAATAATTGTTAGGATTGCATGAAGGATTTCTTAAGAACACAATTACATTTTGCATGCATACCAAGTGTTTGATGGAATTTCTCAATGAGTTATAGTGTTTATTTTCCATACTTAGTTATGATTTTTGGTCTATTTCCTCATTCTAAGTGTGAGGAAGCTTTGGTATATTAGAAATTTGACTTAAATCTTATTTCTTATTTCCTTTTATAGAGAAACATGGTACCTTAGGCTAAATTATAAGTTAAGACAATGGAGCAAAGATGAAGAGAATGACAAGGAAGAAGAGGAAGATGAAGAATACAAAGAGGATGAAGATGATTTCATGAATGATGCCTGATTAAGATGATTGTGGAGTCAATTGAGTCTTGTTATGAGGTTAAGGCCTTGGAAATTTGAAGCTCATGTTGGAGATTGCGTTTGATTTGGACTACTTCAAACTTCATAACTTATGGCTTTCGGGCATTCGTGTCACTCAAATTTTCAGGGGAGTATCAATTTTTCTTTTCCATTTTCATGTCATCTTACCCATAATTATTTTAATTGATATATCTTCCATTATGTGACTTAATTTGTACATTGAGGACAATGTACAGTTTTAAGTGTAGAGAAGGGGATATAGACATTTTTAGAAACTTTTGCTACTTAGGAGACTAATTTTTTTGCATTTAACCCAATTTTTATTATTTTATTAACTTACAATTATTTGAAAATTGATAACTTCCAATGAGTTGAATGTAATTTGAATACTTAATTTTTAATATTTGATTTACATGATGCCAGAGTTGATAGGTAAATTCTTTGTTACAAATCAAATCACAAAGATATTATAAGCACTTCTTATACATGGACTTTATAATACTCTGCTCTGCCTATTTAGCCTCTCAACAAGTTAGGCTGATGTAGATCTATAGAGTACAAACTGACTTTAAACAATTAATAAGATTTACAAATTATAAGTAAAAACACAATTATAAAACTCAAGCAATTTCGCTCTAAAGAGAAAACAACGAATGTTGTAATGTTTTTTTTTTTTTTTTGTGAAACTTTTTGAAGAAGTATCTAAAGGACCTTTTGTGACTTTTTTAGAAGGTATAATTTGATCACGATTTTTTATGCAACAAAAATGTTTCTATAGAGTTGTATATGATGTTTTGAATCCTTTCTCTTTTATATTAAGATCTTTTAATGGCTAAAAAATCTAAAAATTATCTTCACTTCCATATTTATCCAACCGTTAATTATTTAAGATAAATCCTTAGATATTTTGAGAAGATCTTAGTAATTTGAAATTAAAAAAAAAAAAACTCTCCTTATCTTATTTAGATCAGATATACTTCAATCCGTAACTACCAAATAACCTTCTATTTTGAATTTGAAAAGATATGCTCTTGTTAGTAACTTTCAGATAAGCCTCATGTTTAAAATTTGAAATTCCACAAAATCCAAATCAACCTTATCCTTATCCATTCTTGTGTATATCTTGATTTATTCAAATATATTTTCACTTAAAAATAATCCCTAAAGATCACGATTTTATCTTAAGTGAAACAAGATTGAGTATATTTTCCTAATACACCCAATCTAGTGGAGCTAGACCTTGATTAATTCGAATATGATTTAAAGCTATTTTCAACGTCATATTTCCAGACTTACTTTCTAAACAACCTTCTAAAGAATAGCAGCCTTTTGTTTCTAAATAAGCTTTTGAAGTATTGTACCAATTCTTCTTATAAAAGCTTTTGAAGATTTACAGACTAATTTCTTTTTCAGTCAATTCAAACCTTTTGAATAAGTTTCTAAATGCACCTTAATTTGCAATTTTAAACTTTCTAAATACCTGCACAATTGTTAATTCATTAGTGTTCTTCTCTCTTTTTGTTATAATCAAAATCCATAACCATAAGAGATTGCTAACATTGTCATTTAAGAAACTCCAGAAAAGTTAAAATAGTTAGAGGTGGAAATTGACAAAAATGAAAAATGAAAAAAGAAGAAGGCAAAATTGCTAAGAATTTTCCTTAGTCCCTCAGAAGAATGAGGTTAAATTCCATTGCTAATGCTAAAATAAAATTAAAGAATAAGTTGACATAGATCGGCATTGGTCTCTCAAAAGAGCAAGATTTTTTCCCGTTACTAATATGAAGGTTAAGTTGGTATGGATTGGTCTTGGTTGGTCAGAAGAGCGAGATCCTTTCCTGTTGCTAACACAATCGTCCTTAATTAAAGTGTTTAATTCAGTGAATTTGAAGCCTTCTAACCAAAGCATGAGCTAAGGGGAGGATTAAAGGATGAGTGGATGTAATATGTGTTTACTTTGAATTATAGTACTTAGCGAGATTGAAGAATAGTTATATACAATATAGCTAAGTAGGTTTAAAATTTTTATGACTATTTCTTGATTGACGATATGTTAAATCTAATCTTGAGTATAGGAATCCTTGATTAAATAATTAAGTTAAACTTTAATTTACATAGATTAGCTTGTGAACTCTAGTTATTTAAAGAAAATTGATTAGATTTGCAAGTTGAATCTTTTTAGGTCAAGTGTAATTTTTGGTCGGTTTCCTAAGCAGTGATAGTTTTTAATTTAAGAATTCTTGTTATGATTTTTCTTGGATTTATTTGTTGGAAGATAAGCAAATTCTTAAGTGTAGGAAAGTTTGATAAGTTCCTAATTGCACATATTTTATTTAGTAATTTTTTATGATTTTCCTTAATATTTGAGTTTATTTTTAGATAATAATACTTAATTGAGTAAACTTTTGTTTCTTAGGTTTTGAAACTGTTTATGCGAGAAAAAGAGAAGATAGAAACAAATTTTACTCAAATTGGAGCTAAAATGAGCAAGTTATAAATGTTTAAAGATTAATACAACCAATAATATGTCTATGTTATTTTCAGGCAAAATTGGAGTTATTTTTCAATTGTTACAACCTAAAATATGACCAAAAGACACGATCATGTCATCAGTTGTGTTATTTCCAGTTTTTTTTTTTTTAAAAAAAAGACAAACGTGAAGCACTGTCTAGGACACAACAAAAAGATATTGCTATGTCCCTAATCATGTCTTTTCCAACTGACCTATTTTTTTTTTTTTAATTCTTCATATATAAAGCCTTATTAGGGTTTATTTGGGATAACTTTTTGGCACGACTATGAGAGAATCTGATTAGTATTGATTAATTTAATTCGTTAGTATTTTATTGATTTAATTATGTTTGCTTCATGATTTAAGTTATTATTTTCATAAGTAGTAATCTAGAATTTGATATCTTATAAGAGAATCGAGAAATTTCTTATAAGATTAGATCTACGTATAGTTGATGAGAATTATTGCAAGATTTGACATAATTTACAAGATTCTTCTAGATTTCAATTTAAAGCTTAGGGATTTCATTGTTCAATAATGCAATCTTAGATCATATTATTGAGAAGAGATTCTAATAGGTGATTTTAAGGTTAGGGTTAATTGACTTGAGAAAGTGATTAACTTTAGTAGAGAGTCCTTTCAATCAAGAGAGATTAAAGAATTAATTAGATTATCTTTAAAAAAATCACATATTAGATCTAGAGAAAGTAAGATCTATGTACAACGTTAAATCTTGAAATAATTAAATTGCTTTCATGTTAATTCTTGAATTGTGTCTTAGTTAACGTTTAAATTAGTTTTAGCAGTAATCTAGATTTATTTCTTAAGATTCTTGAAATTTAATTTGCCAGTTAGATAATAAAGATCTAATGAGTATTAGTAACCATACTAGTCTTTGTAGGATTGATATTCGGACTTATATTCGTTATATTATAAATTGATAGGTATACTTATCAACATCACTTAGGTTAATTAGCTTAATAAGGTACTACCAAGTTTCAATTTCTCTTTAGGGTCTTAGCTAGCTCGAAGAGCACTTCGCCCATTCACATAGGTTAGTCAGCTTAGTAGGGCATTACCAGGTTTCAATTTCTCTTTAGGGTCCTAATTAGCTCCAGAAGCACTTCGCTCGTTTACCTAAGTTAGTCAACTTAGTAGGGTACTATTGGGTTTTAATTTCTCTCTAGGGTTTTAGTTAGCTCAAGGAACGCTTCACTCGTTTACCTAGGTTAGTCAGCTCAATGGGGCATTACCAAGTTTCAATTTCTCTTTAAGATTTTAGCTAGCTCGAGTAACACTTTTCCCATTCATTTAGGTTCTCAATGGGGCACTACCAAGTTTCAATTTCTTTTTAGGGTATTAGTTAGCTCAAGAAGCACTTCGCCTGTTCACTTAAGTTAGTTAACCTAGTGGGGTACTAGAGGTTTAAATTTCTCTCTAAGGTCTTAGCTAGTTCAAAGAGTGCTTCACCCATCACCTAGGTTTGTCAACTCAGTGGACCACAACCAGGTTCTCTCTAGGGTTTTAGTTAACTCAAGGAGTACTTTGACTGTTCACCTAAGTTAGTTAGCTTAGTAAAGTACTACTAGGTTTCAATTTCTTTTTAGAGTCTTAGCTAGCTCAAAGAGCGCTTTGCTTGTTCACCTAAGTTAGTATAGTAAGCTTAATGGAGTACGACCAAGTTTTTTCTAGGGCCTTAGCTAGCTCAAGGAGCGTTTTACCCATTCACCTAGGTTTAGCTCAGTAGGGCACTATCAGGTTTCAATTTCTCATCTAGGATTTTAGCTAACTCAAGGAGCGCTTCACCTATTCACCTAGGTTAACTAGCTCAATGGGACACTACTAGGTTTCAATTTCTCTCTAGGGTCTTAACTAGCTCAAGGAGCGCTTCGTTCATTCACCTAGATTAGTCAACTCAAAGGAGTATGATTAGGTTCTCTCTAGAGTCTTAGTTAGCTCAAAGAGTGCTTTGCCTATTTACCTAAGTTAGTCAACTCATAAGGGCACAACCAAGTTTTTAAATTCTTTTTATGGTTCTTGCCAACCTACAGGGGCACTACGCTCGTCTAGTATCTTTTATGTCTTAGCTAGCTGTTAGAGCGCCTTCTTTTTCTTTCACCACTCATCATTCACCAAATTCTGAATGGATCATACCTGGGACAACTAGTTAATTGTAGCACTTCTTAGGGAAATTTCATCCTTAGGACAAAAATGGTGTCTCTTTCTATCTTTATAGTAAAGTTTTACTCGAACTTTACCATAAAAAAGAGCAGTTGTAGATACCTCATTTTTTCCCGCCATATAATTTAAAAGATTTTTAAAGGGGTCTTAATTTGGAAAAAAGCACAAAAAAAATAGAAAATTTTAGAAAATATAAAAAAATAAAAAAATTCAGAAAAATTATTTTTTAAAAAACAAAATAGAAAATTTTGATAGCTTTACTACTTTTTTGGCTCTTAAATAATAAAAATAATAAAGGAGATTTTAGGCCTAGCCTTAAATTTAAATGCAACCCAAGCCGACCTAGTTTATATATGCAATTTGATTGTGTATATGGATAAAATACAGGCTAATGACCTATTGGTACTATACTCTAACTTACACTATGAAATACTTAAGTATCTAGGGTTCAAATCTCGCTATAGACATAAAGTGCCTTTTAATTTTCTCTACAAAACACATTTGCTACGTGTTAGAGTACGACGGGGCCATATATCTATTCATGATACGCAACACTTTGTGGTTAGGCCTTGAGTTGACGTAATGCTACGTCAATTACATGATACATGTATCGTGCCACATGTCTTGACACATGGCACGATGACACGTCGGTTGCTCTGCCATGTGTCATGGCATCGTTGGATCGCACAGCTGATGTGATATCATGTCAATACTACGTTAGCATCCTTTTTCTTCGCTTTCTTTCTCTTTTTATTCTTTTCCTACGTTTTCCCATCCGAAAGCTGCTTGATATGACCACTTTAAGGCCTTTTTTGATTTGATTTCCTCTATGATTTCACCAAATTAATGGTGAAATCACGAAGTAGACATGGAACACTTCGAATTGATATTAAGAACGCATCGGATACATCTTTTAAGAGGTTAAAAGAGGCATTCAAAGTTTAACAAAATCTTAAATAACTACATTTAGCTCCAGGCATTTTTTGCTTAATTCTAGCTTTCTTAATGGCATTTGAAGCTTCAAAAGAGTGTTTAGAGAAAGAGTAAAGGATCAAGAACAATTTTTTATCATTATTAAATTAAGATTCGAGCATTAAAATCAAATTTTGATTAAAAACCCATTAAGTTGCTCCTTAAAATTTAATCCACTTCTTTGACCTTTCCATCTTGAGTTGAAGTTAGGAATCTATAAATGGGGATTGGGAGAACTTGTCTAGACATCGAAAAATGAATCCCTGAACTCCCAAACTCCTCTCTCTCTCTTTCTTTTGTCGTTTTTGAAACAAACTACTACTAGAGTGGTGTTCCTCTTGTTTTGAGCCATCAAACCTCACCTTCCCAAGATCTACCATAGACTTTACCACCCTCAAACACCAAACCTTAAGCTACCCTTGTGCCACTATCCTTGTGCCACTACCTTTTAAAACCTTAGCCCTACTGTCCAACATCCAAATTTAACCTCACTACAAGCTTCAGCACCACCAAAAACCTAAGTCCTAACCTCTCACCAAACTCCATCAATCACCACATGTGTTACCTATAACCACCGCCACCAGCCAAACTCTAACAACCGCCTAAATTGCATCCATTCACTGAGGCATCAAGCTTACCTCCCTACCTTGTCTAATAAAGTAATCATGAAACCATCTTCACTACTACGAAAATGCCATCGAATCGAGCTAGAACAATCCTTTGCGCTGTGGCATTTCTTCTTTAACTACGATACGAGTGTGCCCGACAGATTTAACCCATTAGAGCTCTAGACCTAACCCATCCAACTCGCATCCCCATAACTTGGTCTGGCCTAATTTTGTTTAGCTTGTTTTGCATTTTTTTAATTTAATTTTTAATTTATTCTTGTAAATTGTAATGAATAAAAAAATAAAATAAAAAACTAAAAAAGAAAGAAGAAAAAAAAATGAAAGAAAAGAAAACAAAGAAAAAAAGAAAGAACAAAATGGAAAGTTTAGTTTACTTTTTTTTTTTGGTTAATACATAAATAAAAAAAAAAATAATAATAAAGATTAGAAAAATTGTTTTATAACTTAAAAAATCCGTTTTTTTTTTTAAATAACGTAAATTAACCCTTTTATTTTTCAAAATTAGAACTTTTCTTTAGAATTTTTTTTAAATTAATAAATCAAGTTTAAAACTCTTTTAAAAAATTTTCCTTAAATAACTCGAATCGAGTCAAAACGTAAACTCAACCTTTTTTAGAAATTAAAATTAACTTACCTACCTAAATTTTCACCAATGAACTACGAATATCTGATCTTGACTAGTAAGTACATAAACACTTCTAAAGTGATATAAAACTTGTAAAAATTTTAGTTGTTTTTTCCTTTTTTTTTAAATATTAACCTAAATTTTCTATTTTTATAAAACAACTCCATTCTAATTATCACTAATTAAATTTTGTTCTAAAAAGGTGATTTCAAAAGTAAAACCTAAATTTAGAAAGTTAGTGGTGCATGTAAAAGTTTAAAAATTAGTTTTTAGACTTAATCTCTAGTTTTTAAAAAACCCTTTTTTAAAAAAAAAGAAAAGGGTTTTTCTCGCATAACCCAATGTTTAGATTAAAACTAATCCATCCATTTGGTTTTACTTTAAATCATTTTCTGACCCTAGTCAAATAGCAACTCTAACTGTTAAACATGTTTAAAACTCTGATTTTCCTTAATTCTTAGTTGATAATTAATATTAAATGAGTATGCTTTAATATTGATCGAATTAAAGAAAATTAATAAAAATTAGGAAAAAAATCAGGCTCAACAAACATAAAGGAGATATTATGTGCATTTATTATTATTTTGTCATTTTTATTAGTTATTTGTTAGTGTAATATGTCAAATTTTATCAAATAATCATTTTATGCTGTTTTTAATCAAGATATATGAATGAGAACCAAGTAAACTTAAGGCCAATTAAAATTTCCAAACTCGAGATAATATATATATATATATGTATATGTATATATACTTATTTGAGATAATAAATCTTAGTCACTATATACATATATATATATATATATATATATATATATACTTACTATATGTATAGAGAACATATGTACTTTTTAAATGCTATTTTATCATATTATCAACTCTAGGTAACTTATTTTTAATACCTCAATCATATCTCATGACTCGAATTTCGACTTTCCAGTAAATTATAAATTAGAACAAGTAACTTATACTTTATCAAAACAAAGTTTTCGACTAAGCTATATTTCGAGAAATAAACTTTACAAATCGTATTTTTTCACCCCTATGATCAGTCATAAACTTGAAACTAAAATGGAATACATTCAATTGGAAATCCTAAATCAAGTAGCTCTAAAAATTACAGGTTATCACAATTTTGACTCTATATTTATAAAAATATAGTTTCTAATGGTCTAATATATAAGTATTACTATAAATGATTCGCTTGCCTCAATGACCTTGTTTGATAAGTTTAGTTTAAACACATAACACATTTTATCAAATGGATTATATTATAAATTTAGATTATCAAATATAATTAATAAATTGGTTTGAGGATTTTGGATACATACCTTCTACTCCCATATATGAAATGGGAGTTACTAAAAAGAATCATTGAGTGTAATTGTAGATCAAATAGATGACTGCATAGTAAAATATGTCAAATTATAAAGATGGTAGTATGATTAGTATTTTTGCCATGTGACATTCAATGGCATTAAATATTTAAAAGAAAAAAGCAAGGAAATTGTTGGATATAAGGTATTAATAATTGTATTTATTTTTAGGATTTTTTCATTATTTCGTTATTAATTTTTAAGGGAATAGGTCCAACCTTTTATTCTATTTTTTATTTTTAATCTTTTAAATTTACAACGGTTAATTAATTATTTAAATTCAAAGAAATAAAAATTAAAAAGAAAAAGAAAAATTAAATCAGTCCTATCATAACGAGGACGGGATTGTAAACCCAAGACAAAGGGGAGCATCCAACCTTACATTTCAAAAATCATTTGCATCCCATCCCAAACGGCCTGGGCCGGGCCGTAAGTGTGGCCTCATTGTTACCTTTATAAGGAATAACTAGGGCAACAAATGCGCGGCAGGTAACGTTAAGTTTCCTATCCGCTCCACAACAAGAGCGGCCACTTGTGTTTACCGTCTCCTGTTAATCTGTGAATACCTTTTTTTTGCTTTTTTTGGGCTTAAAATCATGACATTCTGATTGGTATAGGTGAGAAATTTGAGGGGGGGGGGGGGGAGGAGGAGGGGGATGATGAGAAATCTGGTGCAAACGCAGCATAAAATACATGCGATGAGCGGCACATTTCCACACGAGATTTCTGACCCTTCTTCGTATTGATATTTATTTGAATGCCTTTTGTTGGCTGCATTAATTTCTTAAAGTTTGGATGTTTTCCTTTTCTTCTTCTTCTTTTTTTTTTTTTTTTTTTTTCTTCTCTAAAACCGAAAGAAGTACAAACGCAGTTTTTGATTGAGTTGGCTTGGTGTTCCAATTTTTTAGTATGAAGTAGATGAATCGGATACGGTGTTGGTGGAATTCATCATGGGTATTGCCATACGGAGTCATATTTTAGAAAATGGCCTGCCACTGCCTGGTCCTTTTTTTTAAGTATTGCTTCGAATATGACATGTGTTGACGCGAATAGGGCTGTCTGTCTGAATTTTCTGAACAGCTTAAAAGAACAAGGTGTTGCAAAACGTAATTTATAATGGCTCACAATCAGTTGTGAAGGCAGTACGTATGGTGCGGCTCCGTCTGGAGAATGAGTGAACTCCGGAAGAACTTTTAATTTCTTGATTGATGCCTGGTGATAGCGGACAAAATAAACAGCTTGGATTGCTGTAAATCATAACAGGAAGCGTATGAAAAAACTATAGAACTGATGCTTTGAGGTGGGAACTTCCGCAGTTCCAAAGAACTCTTTTTAGTTCATCGTCTAATGGTTGAAATGGATGGCTATAAAATAGAGATCTCAAATGTTAGATGAGAGATGGTACGGTTTTGAAGTGTTCTTTTTTATTGGCATCCCATGGATTTATGGTTTGCTTTTCAAATGCTCTTATTTTATTTTATTTTATTGTATTTGTCTCTTTAACCAAAGATGCCAACCCTAATCATCCGGTTATATGATAGATAGGGAAAAGGAATTCACGTGATGTAAAGAGGAAATAAAAAATATCATCGTACTAAAATGATTAAAATATTTCTTGTATGGAAGTTATTACAAATAAACACTGCCAAACCAATTTTTTAAATAAATAAGGGAGTAGGAATATCGAGGGAAGTGTTTCCATATGTTCTTAATTACTTCTAAGTAAAAGGATAGTATTTTGGAGATAAATAAAATTTTTAGTGTTAACTGACTTGAACAATTATCAAAACCTTGTCAGGAATCATGCCAAAGTTTACTTAAAGGACTCACTTATTTTACTATGTAATTGCTTTCATTAGACTCCCGAAACAACATCTTCTTCTATTCCTCTTCATAAACTAATCCCCCTAAAATTCTGAAGATTCATACAGAATCAAGTTATGGGCTTTTGGGTTTATATAGTAGTTTTAAGGATAATTCTATTATTTCATTCATATTTTTGACGAGATTAGTTTGATCATTTTTTATCTACTGATTAATATAATATTTATTAAATCTAAATCATTGTAGTCTAAAAACTAATAAATATTATATTATAAAAAGGTAGAACGGTACCGTAACATATACTTAGAAAAATCTTAGTTTTAAGAATTAAAGTTAGTGCTGCTATGGGTAATTGGTCGGTTAAAATTATGATTATATCCCTTATACTTAATAATTATGTTGAGAAATATGACAATATTATACGTGCGACACCAAAAGTCTCCATTGACATTAAGAACATGGATAATTTGGGGCTTAAAGCCATCGCATGTAGTTAAGATCTTGGCATTCCAGAAGTTCCTTATTGGTATATCGGAGGATGCTTTTCATCAGTGCCCTCTTGTTATACAATGATTGCAACAATAAGAAAGCGCGAACAATTAATAACGTCAGCCTCTTTGAATTCAGCTAATTAGTCAAATGACCTCGAAACATAAATAAAGCTTTGTAAATGAAGGTTAAAAGCATGTAATTTACACAATGTTAGTTAAAATTATCTTGATAAAAAGTTAGAATATGCAAAAATATAAATGGTGTCATTATATCTCACAAAACACGATGCTCTCTAGACGATTCTATATAAATTTTTATAGATATAGATTGAAAATAAATTATTATTATTTATATAATGTTAGTTAAAATCATGTCACATCATAAACAGTCTAAAACAATACTAATTTTGTTACGTTTTAAAGATTTCTTTTACTAAAAGAGTGATGTTGAGAAGATTGCTTAAAAGCAATACTTTTAATAATCATCAGGCATTTGGTATGGCAACAAATATATTACTAATAATATATGATATATTATTTTCACATAAGTAAGTTCTGATACATGGGCCAAAAGTTTTTCAACCGAAATGCATTGCCAAAAATTTTAAACCAATTAATTTGCATTGTCTTCTTCAACAAATTGATGTCACAACATAATATTGAATGGAGACAAACAATTCGGCTCAAGCATTCTCAATCATTTTTCGGTGGTTTTATCGTTTCCCTTTTCATATATCATATATATATGAATATAATCTCTTCCTACAAAAACCAGCACAACCAAAGTCATCTTCTTTAATATATCAAGAGTACTTCAAATTCTTAATCTAACTAACTTTGTATATGGATAACTCTATAGATACTCTCCGACTTAAAATTAATCTAATTTTGGAGCAATCAATATGTTTATATAATTAAAAGTTCATTATAAAGGGATTAATTTTACGGACCTACACATATTTGAAGAATTCTAAAATAATCTATAACTTGGAACATATATTATACAAAGAATAGATTTCGAATAATTTTTAAGGTATATAATAGATTATATTTGTACTTTACTATTTTTTAAGATATCATTATGAAACCTATCTACTGATAAAGAATATACATGTTTCATGATTAAATAACAGTGGCTCATCACTATTCCTTTATATAATGATTGTATCTTATTTAAAAGAAAATGTTATCATCAACCAATTAGTAATAATTGTCTTTACAAATTCGTCTAATCGATATAAAACTCACTCTATGCTAACCCTTCATGTTCCGAGAATTATAACATTCTCAATGACAAACGTTCCTTCCATGCCTATATAAATCCACAATCACCATCACATCCACAGCACGACTCATTTCCTCACTTCTTCTAACACAGGAAACTAAAATGGCTTCGAGTTCAACACTTGCCAATAACATTTACATCAGCACCGTCCTGATGCTGTTAATGGCTGATCTTCTCCTGTCACCAATGGCAGACTCAGCACGCCCCGTTCCGAAGAGCACGAATTTGCCAAGCCTTGCCGTGCGGCTTAAGCTGGAGAACAAGGAGACGGGCTCACCGGACTGCTGGGAATCGATGTTTCAACTCCAAGCCTGCACTGGAGAGGTGATCACCTTCTTTCTGAATGGGGAGACGTACCTTGGTCCGAGTTGCTGCCATGCTATAAGGGTCATACAGCACGAATGTTGGCCCAACTTGCTCGAAACACTTGGCTTCACCACCCATGAAGGGGACATACTCGAAGGTTACTGTGATGCTGAAGCAGTAGAGAATGGTTCTCCTCCACCTCCATTATCCATCACTGAACCCAGCAACTAGAAAACAGCCATAATCCGTGGCTTGTTTTGTTCTGTTCTGTTCTGTTTATATGCTAATAATAAGAAATGTTTTTGGTGATCCATAGAGTTCGTTGCATATGAATTTCCAGTTTTTATAACAATCTGGTACTTCGCATAATTTCCTATTCGTAACATGTTTTGTCAAGTCTTTAATCTACAACAGATGTTCCAGCGAAGTGAAGATACCACGGCGTGATATATCCAAAAAGAAAAAATAAAAGAAAATTTTCAGATTTTGAGAGAATTGGGAGGGTTGTCATACAATCCATTAACTTTCGAAAATGTAAATCTGAGATTATCGAGTGGACAAGATATCTGGCCGAATGTATATAATTTGATTGATGGAATATGGTTGCGTGATGCGCACGAACACACAACAAACGCTCGGGCTCACTGAGATATAGATGTCGTTGCAAGAGACGACAGACTAATAGACACACAAATTTCAAGCTACTGTATATCCAACAAGATGTCTCTTTCCATGGGCCTCTTTCGTCTTCTTTCTTCAAGTTCATCATCTTGTCATGACGTTCGTCTATCTACCTGCTCCAAATGCAGTAGCAGCTGCCACTTCTTCCCCTATGCCTGCTCTGGATCCTTTTATGCCTTTTGCTTCTCTGTAAGTCCTACATCGGATAAAATGATTCAAAAGTGTCCTCGCTGATTCACAGGAGTAAATTGATGAATTTGTAGGGCACCTTTTATATTTTACTTTTATAAACTTGGTCAATATCTTTGATGGCTATGCAACACAGATTTGCAAGTAGCCTTCCTTTTTTTTTTATTATTATTATTATTTTTTTTGAGATAAGGAATTGTGTCACTTAGTTTGTTTTATCCTTAAAATAATTCTTCTAATCTTCGTGATCTTGTTCTTATTATTGCAAGTCATTATGTTGATACTGTATCATGTTGGGAAATGTATTAGTTTCATAGAAAAACAATAAGCAAATATGTCGTCGAGCAATTTCTTTGTATTTGTTACATCCTTCGTGACCTTTGAGTGCCTACTTTCTCTTCCTATTCATTTATGTTGTGACAATAAATTTGCTTGGTTCATTGTAGCAAATCCTTCCATGCAAGGCAGAATATGGATATCGGCACGTACAAAGGCTTTTTAAAAGACAATGCATTTTCCTCTTTCCCTTCAACCAGCAGACTTGTTCATAAAGGCAAAATCAGCAGTTCCAACGCCAGTTCATTTATTTCACGTTGGGTGTTCAAGAAGATATGTAAAACTAGAGGGGGATGCGAAGATGTGTAAATAGCTTTTATTTATTTGATACGTGTATTTTTTCTGATTTTGTGTGCGGTAACTTATCTCTATTAGATCATTAGTCTTTTATAAATAGTAGAGCTCTACTGTTATATCGAACCCCATGTTTTGCTCTGCAATATTGCTGCATTTTCTCCTCATTGCTGCTACGATTTCTTGATTAAAGCTCAAGGCTCGGATCAGACCTTCATATGGTGAATTGTTGTTCAAGATTTCAAGATAATAAACATATCGAATCCCTCGTCCTAAATATAACACCAAATGAAAGCTCCCATTTAGTCATGCAACATGGGATTGTGTACTTTAAAATGAGAATTCCTGTCATAACATAGCATATTGGTGAAAGAGATCTTCCATCTTCCACGGGAGAACTCAACTAGCAAAAAAGCATTTCTTGCAGTTTGGCTCAAGGCCCAGATCTGTCTTATAGGCAAATCTGTTTTATCATCTTAGAAACAAAAGGTCATCAATTGGATGCAATTGCTGGCCGTAACATATGCTCAGCAGGTACCGTCCATACAGTAAACAATGGAGTCCGAGCTGATAGATATGGAACCCTTCACCATCAAAACTTCCATGTAAGTCATGTGCAGAAGTGTTTCCCCCCGTTCCACAGTGAGAATCCATAAAAGCATCACACTCACTAGGCCCTTTTATGGTCCTAAGCCAGCCAAAATGGATAGGATCTGGGATGGTTTGCAAGTATCGACAGCCATAAGCAAGAAACCCCCAAAGTTTTCCTATAAGATCCATGACACAACTGAGAAAGGTTGCAGATGCAGATGCAAAATCTACTTTTGAAACAGCAAGGGAGGAAGAATTTGCTTCGATTTTATCAAATAATGAGCAGCCACAGAAGTTAGCCTTTGCTCCAGATATGTCAGTAGCAATTGGAGAGCTCAAATTCCAAAATTTATTCCACGTTGATCTTCTACAAAGAGCTAATAAAGATTCTCCTGCTCCAACCCAATATGTAGCAACTGGTGCAATTAGAGAGGATTCGTGCTGAAAAAGATGGTGTGCTGCCCCTGCAAGAAGTAATGAATATGCTGCACTGATTCGGATCATACAAAAAGCTTGGAGCATATCTCCATCTCTTTGTGGATATTGATCAAGCAATTGAAAAGAACGGACTTTATAAGCAGAAGCAAGCACTGTATACATGTTCAAAGATAAATGGTGCAAGGGATGCAAACAAAACATCTGCTTTGAGTGCCCTTCCTTTGATCCTATTCCCTCATCAAGGACACCATTTAGAAGTAATTTCTCAAGCTTCTCACAGCACAAACCAGGGTCGGATTCTGACATATAATCGGCTATGGTGTCATTAACAATATTTGTCAAATCTCTAAGTGCCTTGTCCTTCTTGACATTCTTCGAGAAGAAATCACCATATGGAGCATTGAAATCCTGAAAGAGCAAATCAATATTACTCACACATTCTCTATTGAAAGCAGAATAAAAGTCCATTTAATATATCTATAGGTATGTCACAGAAAATAAGGATGTCATTCTATTGGCATGAGAAAAAAGAAGAGGATACTTTAGGAAGAACAAACTCTCTAATTAAAAGTGCAAAATTAAGCTTGTAGAAGTTAAAGAATAATCAGGATAACTCCATCCATGTTTGTGTTCTGACAATATGGGGGCATGTCTCTTATATTAACACACCAAATCTCAGATAGAAATCACAGAACTACCAGATTTCAAGCCACTTAAAGGTTATGTTTTTATTGTTAACAGAATGCTTATTAGCTACTTATAACCTATTATAACATCAAAAAGACTAGTACATATTGACTTGTCGAAGTGAAAATTGGTAACCCATTACTTATCTAACCTTACTCAAAGTAATTAGAAAGAGTTCCAATGTTCTATGTAAGGTAATAAAAGAAATAAAGAAATCAAGGGTGCAGAACCGGGATAAACCATGTTGTTGTGACAGCATGATCCCAAACATTCATCTCAAGGATGATTTCTTTATAAAATATGAACATAGTTTTTGGTCCCTAGTTCACTACCTGCAGAGTACGATCCACGTAAGTTGGTGGATCTTCACTGCATCTTTTACAGTGACATGTAAACTGGTACTTTGACCGCAACTCTGATTGCCTTACCTCCTGTGAAGTAAATCAATTAAACACATGCAAAAGACAAACTGCACAAAGTTAACCCTATGCAAGGTAAAGAAGACTGCACAAAATGGGCTTCATATCGAGTTTCATAAACTGAAAATTGTGTTAGGTTTTATAATATTTACTCTTCAAGTCAAAGCAAGAGAGCAAGGAACTGGAGATAAAAGTTATGACGGTTCAAGTATGACACTTGATATTGTCATACCAAGAACATTCAGAATGTCCTGTATCATGATTACATTTGCTTCCTAGTAAGTGAAACTAAACTAACGTTGTGTCCTGTGAGACACATTAGATGAATAATTGACAATCTAAGAATGCTACAGAACCAAAACCTGATCCTGACCTTTGGCTGCAACAAGTCAGTATATGCAACAGTCACCTCTTCCCCTTTCTTAATTGCCTTTATACTCCGAACCACGATTCTTGGGCCATAATTTTCCCTATCTTCATCAATGACAGATGTTAAGATATTTTCATAAAAAAAAATGATCTAATCTTAAAGTTTGAGACCAAATTCCCAACTTGATTACCATTCCAAACTCCAATCTTGCTCAAATTATCACTATTTGTCTGCATAAGAAACCACTTAAACATTTCAGTAACATACAAACATAGAAAATTGCATTCGGATAATCACAATGCACTTGAATCATTACTTGAATTTGATCACCGTAAGGCATAATTCGCAATTTCATATCTTTTCGAAGCCCATGATCAATATCGGTCTCCCAAACAAATTCAAAGCGGTAACAAGCATTAGGAGAACAGCTATGGTTGATCCAAGAGAAGTTTGTATCGTAAATCGCAATCCCTAGGGCACGTCCCTCTCTGTCAACCACGTCCACCGCGTTCGTAACCACTGCACACAGCGCCGCCTCCGCCGACTCCACGTCCCCGCCTACGAACACGTCATTGCTTCTCTCTCCCATCCTCCTCGCTACCTCCACGGCCTTAGCTCCACTTCGGAGGTCATCAGAGATGTCGGAGGACATCAACTTCTGACGATTGGTTAAAAGGCCGAAAACGCGGGCACCAGGAGGATGGGGAAGGAGGTGGAGGGCTACACGGAGGTCGGAGGCGTCGTGTGTGGAGGGGAGAGAATAGAGGAGATGGAGGTCGGCGGTGGAGAGGTGGTGGTGCTGGTTGTTGTGTGTGGAGAGGGAAGAGAAGCAGAGGGAGCAGTGAGAGTGGAGGAAGGAGTGGTGGAGGGCGTTGGAAATTGGGGGAATTGGTGGGGTAAGGTCTTCCCCCATTGGAATGTCTTCAACCGCTACCATCTTCATCTCCATTGTTCTACATATGGTTCTTGTTAGCTTTCCTCACTGTCACCATTTTCCTTGCTAACCAATTGCAAATAGGTGTAGTATCATTGCTTAAGTACTCCCCCAAATTTTTTATGACAAACCAATCGGTCGCACAATCATTTTACACATCTGGCTGTTGTTTCAACTAATTCAGAACGCTGGAATCTGATTTCATGGATTCTGATTTCTAGGTTTTTTTTTTTTTTTGCCCAAAATCCAATTTCTAGTTTTATGCGCACTTCCTAGTGACATGGGATAAACCCGGATAGGTATCTCATTGTTTTGAAATTTCATTTTAATTCCTAGACTCGTCTTTTTTTTTTTTTTTTATTTCCATTTTAGTAGCTGATTTGTTTGAAACGAGTCATACTACAATTTGCTAAGGGACATAAAAATTTCCTATTGTGGAATAAGTGTG
Organism: Lumnitzera racemosa; assembly: GCA_024138005.1. Taxonomy (NCBI): domain Eukaryota; kingdom Viridiplantae; phylum Streptophyta; class Magnoliopsida; order Myrtales; family Combretaceae; genus Lumnitzera; species Lumnitzera racemosa. The sequence goes on along the minus strand of JAMXBC010000011.1, from coordinate 38,723,583 downwards.
ATATAAATCAAACAAAAATAATAGATGATGTAGATAGTTCTTGTAAAAATCACATTTACAGCAAAGACTCCTGTCATGTCCAACATTTAAGTTCTCACCAAATCTGACGCTTTTCATTCATGGCCATTTATCATAGCAAGAAGAAGATCGATAACTTCTCGCACCCACTAAATCCTTTGTAATTCACTTGCTTTCAACCCCTGCATTCACTGCTTGTTTGTCGGGGTTTTTGAGTGTGGCTGAGAAAATCCAAGGAAAGAAAGATTCGCCCGCAAAGGAATGAAAAGCAAAGTCTATAAAAGCGTAAAAGATGTCCAAAGGCGCATATAGTATGTAAAGTTAGTCATCCATTAAAATAAGGGCTTTTTACTTTTGTTTTTAAGAGAAGGAATGTTGACTCTGCACTATTCTTAAAGTTTATTGATATACCTTGTTCATGGTAGGTGGTGTGTTGTTAATAAAAGTGATAATGGAGCATTTTTTTAAATTTTTCTTGTTTCTTAGATGGAGGGTTTTTGGTAATGTTATTTAATTTTATAAAGATATATAAGAGAAAATTTAAGATTATTAGGAAAAATCAAAGAGTTGTTGAAATTAATTAACAAAGCCATACTATGTCTTGTTGAGATTAGCAGTATTTGAGTGATACAAATTTATTTTGCAACTTTACAACAATTGAATATTTGTGTTGTTTTCGATTTTCGACACCTCATCATACTTCATGTGAAAAATTTTTAATAGATTGCATAAATTACATTCAACTAATATGCTAAATTTGTTTTACTCCATGTTGCAGGTTTGCAAATAGGTGAAAGGTCTCTCACCATGTTTTTTAATGGAGCCTTCAAGAAGGGGGAACGTGATATCTCTTATGAGGGTAGCAACAATATCCTCTTTGTTGTTCGATTGGGTGAGTTGTTTATACAGTACATTGTTGTCAAGGTTATAGTATTGCAACATAGAAGTCATTCGATATAGGATACCTAAGATGACAATGGTAGATGGCCTTAGGGTAATCTTTGATGAATTTGATGTTATGAGCCTAGTTGATCATTGCACTAATAGTGATGTTGAGCTTGATTTTTTGGTTTCTTTGATCTAATTTGATTCAATTTCCTACTTTTCAATTAATACTAAATTCTAAACCATTTAATATTAATCCCTAACTAAAGAAATTGTAAAATTTGGGTTTTTTATTTACAAAAATAGCTTTTGGAGTCGCCATCTGATTGGAGTCGGTAAAAAGAAAAATCGTAATTAATTGGATGGATCAATTACGATTTGTCTACTGGTATTTGATTTCAATTTTGAACGAAAAATTAAAAAGTTCTGAATTCGGGAGCTAATCCATTAAACCCTAACAAGTACTTTTATCTATTTACCAAAATTAAAATTACTCTTTTAATTGTCCTTTTCTTTATATTTTTTAAGAAAATAAAATAAAAACCGAAAATAAAAAAATAAATAAAAACCTAAGTTTTTACAGATTTTATTATCGCCTTGAAAGTGTTTACGTACTCGTTAATTAGAATCAGATGACCGAAATTCTTTCCGAAAACTTTAATGTGTTAATTTATTTTAATTTTGAAAACTGATCGAATTTAAGTATTTATCAATTTAATTTATTCAAGTGAAAAACTAAAGGGTCTTAATTCTCGAACTCCTTTATTTTTAGGAAAAATCCTCTAAAAATCCTATTAGTTTTTTAAAAGGGTTTTTTTATTAATTTTTATTAAAAAAATAACTTTTTATGTGATGAATCCTAAAAAATTCCTACACCAATATATACATATGTATATCTATGTTACCATTGTTAAACAGCTACCTATATAAATAAATAAAACATAATATACTTAATATATATATATATATAAACTAATACTAAAAGAATTCACCAAGTGAATATATACATAGCTACTTATATCATGTTATTAACATAAATAATTAAGGATCTAATAAGATAATAATAATTTAAAAAAGAAACCGAACCTAAACTTGTAGTGCGACGTGCTATTCGTCGAGTGTTGGCTGTCGCGGGTGTTCGGTCATGGTGCGTTAGCGCTGATAGTTGAAGTAGCAAGAGAGATAGCGGACTACTATTGGCATTGGCTGTATTGAATGGTTAGTAGAGTTAGCGTCCGAGTGGCGAAGATTATTGTTCATAGATGGTAGACCATGTTGTTGATTTGGAATTGCAACCGCTGTTGTTGGGATATGGTGTTGGCATTGCAGTAGTCAGAGCGTACTGTGGTGAAGATAGCAGTAGGGCATACAACCGTTGAGTGTATGAACTTACTGTGTCTAGAATTGTTGTTCTACGCTGCTGATCAAGGACTTACGACGTTGGAGATGACGTGTGGATCAGTGACAGAGTATATCAATGTGGCAATCGTACGTGGAATGTTATGATTGATCATGTGCAAAGTGGTGGCATGTTCAATGAGATTCATGTGTAGTAGCATGGATGATGTATGGAATGTTGCTGCTGTAGGCATGTGTGGTAGCAGACGTATCGTCGTTTGTTGGAGTTGCTCTCGTGTCTGTGCTATGTTGGATGCTGTTGACCACGGCGTATGAGGGAGATGAAGATTGACTATGAAGTCTGCTGCATTGTCGTGGTTGCTGCTTAGACTTGGTCATAAATTGGTTGCTTACTACCGACTGTTGTGTGGGTATATGTTCATGATTGGATCGCATTGTTCACTACTGTTCATTGGTTGTAGGGTTCCAAATTTTAATTGGTGCGGTGATGGATTTCCTATAGGCTAATCTGTGTTTGTTGTTAATGTAGGAGAGGTGATGGTGATTAATGGCAAGAGTGATCGTGTTTGTGAAGACTTTGGTTTCTTTCAATGTGTGTGTGTAAATTTTTTTTTTTTTCCACTTTATCCTGCACAATTCGTATTTATGAACTCTACGATAAATCAAATCATATTGTATCGAATCAAAGCTTTCATATTGATTCAAATCTAATTTAATAAAAATTAAATTAAATCCAAATTATTTATATCAATTTAGATTCAATTTAATAAAAATCAAACTAGATTTAAATCTTCTATAAGGATTCAAACCCAATCAAATTAGATTAAAAAATTGTGATTAGATATGGATCTCGTACACTCAACCTACTTTTTGTAAAAAATGAAAAAGATAGAAAAATAAAAACTCATGACTTTAAGCTAATCCAATGCCTATACTCTAATAAAAAGATAGAAAAATAAAAAACACATAAGTACTTAACAAGATTCAAACCCATGACTTTAAGCTAATCCAATGTCTATGCTCTAATAATTACTCATTAGGTTGTTGGTCTGTATCTTAACATTTAGTACAATTAAATTGTATTTAAACCACGCAATTTTTTAGATAATAATTTGAACCAAATCTAAAACTAAACTAATGGACACTAAAATAATTTATTTTCTAAAAATCTAAAAATTTCTTTATGATTTTTTCTTTTCTCATTTTTTTGGTATTTTCACTATTTATTGATTTTTATTATTTTTTTTCCTTATTTTTAAGTTTAGACCCTAAAACTAAAACTATACCTTCTAAGGAGCAAAAATCGAGTGTCTACAAGTGATAATATTGAATTACATGTGCAACATTCATCTAGTGAAAGCTTTAAAGAGTCTTCCTGGCAGAATAGTAATTTGGAGGGAGAAAAATCAAGTAAGGAGGAAGAGGAAGATTATGCAGAGGGTCTTAGTAGTGAGGAAGTGATGGAAATCAAGCTATAGGACCTCTGACCTGCAGCCGAGTCTGAAGACTAGAGGGACTAGCATGACGAGTCCTTATGTTCCAAACAACCCCTACCGAAGTTGAGTACTTACTTATCAAGTCACCCTTAATGCTGTATCGAATAACCACCCTTTATTTTATGTTATGTCGAGTTGACAACTACTCTAATGTTAAGTTGACCAATCATTCGACATTATGTTTGCTGAGAAACCGAGAGATAGAGAATATGGATTAACTAGGCCATTCCTACTCAGACAAGCCCACCCATCTGTACTTTTTGTTCGCATACCTTAACAACCTTATCAACACGGTATCGCTACGTGTACGGTATCATATGAAGAATCTATAGCTCCAATGATTGATTTCCTTATATATTCATTTTACCTTCTTGCATCATGTACATTACTTCTTTAGAAAATGTCCTTATTATCTTTTCCCTTTTAGGCAGGTTGCTCTAATTCATAAGTATAAATACCCTTGTACTTATAGTTTTAAGACATCAGATTACCTTTAATATACTTTGAATACTTTCTTCCTTACGTAAACACTGTTTATTTACTCTCGGTATCACTCTTATCTTTTCCTTCAAGCAAGGTTAGGTAGCGAGTAATCTCACTAAACCAATTCGTGCGTCATATCAAATTGTGCAGTGAGTCTTCGGAAGTTCCTTTGGTATGTCATATCCTCTAGAATTGTTCATAGGTTTTTGCTTAATTTTCAATTCATCTTTGTCACTCTTTTTATGCCTTTCCCTGTTAACCCTTTTTCGAGCTTTCTGCAAGCTTGAACCCATCCAACGACCAGCCTTGTCTGTTCTTAGTCACGGTTCGCACCATGTTGGTACAAAAGCGGAGGTTTTGTGTGAACTATAGTTAGTTCTTTTAGAAGTTTTGTTGTGCTTTGTTTTATGTGTATGGAACAGAGTCAGTTACTGTGTTCATTTGATTGCTATGTTATTGGTTATTAACTTTCTGAAATGCTTGTTTGAATTTGATTCTATGAAGAAAAATGATAGACCCGAGTATAAATGTTACTACTAGTGATGACAATAAAGTTGTCTACCATGAACGACAATCTTAGAGAACTCCCAAAAGCGTTGATGAGAAATTTGATGAGATAGCTAACCTCTTGGTAGATCTGACTCAAACTGTTCATGCTCTGTCTTGCCGACCTACTAAGGCCACGTAAAACACTTCATAAGTTGCTCAACCTATTAGAGGTCAGAACCCAACTCAACTAGTTTAAGGTAGAGGAGTTAGCGAACGAGTAAGGTAAAGAATAGACTTGAGAGAGTTTGATGAAGAGGAAGAAGAGATTTTGAAGAGGAGCATGTACGAGTCCCTAGAGCATCTAACCATGTGAAGCTTTGAATTCCGAGTTTCAATGGATCTAGGAATGCTAACGAGTATCTAAACTGGGAAGAGAGGTGGACTGTATATTTAATTACTATCAACATGAGGATTATAAAAAGTTAGAACTGCTGCTGTTAAATTCTTCAGATATGCCGCTATGTAGTGGAAGAATTTTCAGGCCATGAGAAGAAGAGAGAGGTATTGTGAGATTAACACTTGGTCGAAGATAAAGAGAGTGCTTAGAAACAAATTCATACCAGAAACGTATCTCCAAGATACTTTCACTCAGCTTCAGGAGCTAAGACAAAGAGGCCGAACTATTGATGAGTATGTTTAAGAATTCTAAATGCTTACAATAAGATGCGAAGTGGAGGAACCACCAGATTAAACAATCTCAAGGTTTATTGCTGGATTGAGAGGAGACATCTGAGATATTATGGAGCTCTAACGATTTGACACTATGAATGAAACTGTTAGAATTGCCCAACGAGCGAAGAGGCAAAGAAGGAGCCAAGTAACGAATAGAATGCCGACTAACCGACTAACCAACCAAGACAGGCAAGTCACCAAGCTCAGTTTAATATCGAACCAAGTAGAAGAGTTGAGCATTAAGCCAAGCAAAAATGGCAACCTAAAGATGTAGTATCGAGCCAAATGTATGAGAAGGGGTAAAGGTCTAGCAGGAAGACTAGCCAAATTATATACTTCAAGTGTTAAAGGTTTGGACATATGACTGCTTTGTACCTGAACTAAAAGACAATGGTCATTAAAGGAGACATTCTGAAAGTAAAAGTAGAGAGTACTGATGAGGAACCTGAGGAGTAGGAGGTTCCTGCTAAGAAAGAATTGATTAAGGAGGACTTGTTTCTTGAGGAATTAGACCAGTTACTCATAATTATCCAGTGCACTATGAACGTAGAACCCTTATGACAGGTGGAGTAGAGAGAGAACTTGTTTCATACCACCTATAAGGTAAATGATCGAATGTGTGCTCTTATTGTGGATAGTAGAAGTTGCACTAATGTAACATCGGCTGATCTTGTTTCAAAACTGAAGCTATCGACTATTACACATCCTAGGCCGTACAAGTTGTACTAGTTAAGTGAGAAAGGAGCATTACATATTACTCAGCAAATACTACTGCCAATCATTATAGGGAATTACTTTGACCAAATCTTTTTCAACATGTTGCCTATGTACGCTTCTCACGTGTTGGTGGGTAGGCCGTGGTTATTTGATAAGAGAGTTATATATGACGGCTATAGGAACACATAGATGCTAGAAAAGACTGACCGGATGATCACGCTAAATCCAATGCCGCTACGAGAAGTTCACAAGCTACAGATGAAACTAGCTCACCGATCGAAAAAAGCTCTGGTGATGAGTAGAGTCGAGTTCTGAGAAGCCATTAATGTTGACGAATCAACTCTATTATTAGACAGGCGACTATTGGAAATGAAGAAGCAGGGTTGTTTTGGATTTGGCATCAAATCCGAATGATGTTCACTCAATTCTCCGTCAAGGCGATATGGACTAAGGTTGACAATATTGAAAACGTCAGAAACCCCATAGTCTTAAGGTAGTTCCAACTTGTAGGTGTTCTCACTGATTTTTTGGAGGATTCTAAAAGGCCCTTCCGTTCTTATAGATAATTTGTTCTTCTTCTTATTTGGGAACCATTCCTTACTGAGGTATAGCCATACCAAATCTCCCGACTGAAATTGTTTAGCTAACCTACCCTTGGTCCTTTCTCGTATTCTTTTGGCAACTTAGTAGATAAGCCGGGCGACCTTATTATAAATGTGCTGAAGAGATTGTGTTTTGGTCGAGGCATCAGGGTCCTCTTGTGCGGGTGTTGGTACAAGAGCGTAGTTGAAGGGCAACTCCAGATTGAATCTATAGACCTCCTCAAACGGAGTCTGCATAGTGGTATCATGGACGGTTTGGTTATAAGTGAATTTGACCACTGGCAGGTAAACATCCCAACCGGCTAAGTTCTTGCCTACTGCAGCTCGGAGAAGGGATCCCAAAGTACAATTAACAATCTTTGTTTGGTCGTCAATTTGGGGGTGACATGAGGTACTGAAGAGTAATTTGGTTCTTAGTCAACGCCATAGGGTCCTCCAAAAATGGCTTAAGAACTTCACTGTTGGAGACTATACTTCTCGACACGCCATGTATCCATACAGTCTCCTATAAGAAAAGAGAAGCAATAGCCAACGCGTTGTTAGTTTTAGAGTAAGGCACGAAGTGTGCCATCTTATTGAATCAATCTATGATGACTATTATAGAATCTTTGCCTCGAGTAGTTTGCGGCAGTCTGAGAACAAAGTCCATACTCAATTCAATCTACGGCCTCATCATAATAAGTAGAGACATTGCTTTCCCTTGTTCGGCTTGGCACTGGGCCTTTTTGCACACTGCACAACTTCCATAATTCGATGTACATCTCTTCACATTTTCGACCAAAAGAATCTGCCATTTAATAGTTCATAGGTCCTCTTCTCTCCAAAGTATCCAGTGAACCCTTCACTATAGGTTTCACTGATTAATAATTCTTGTAGGGAACAAGTCGGCATGCACAGTTTCCCCCTTAGTAATAGATAGCCATCCTCCACATAATACTCGTCCACTGTCCTTCCATCAACGCATTACGAAATTATTGATCCAAAGTGTGGATCTCTAAAGTACTGTTTTTTTATGCTCGCAAAACCAAATAGCTTGGTCTAAAGTTTTGATAAAAATGCATGCCTCCTCGAAAGAGTATTTGCAACTATGTTGCTCTTTCCTTACTTGTACCTTATCACAAAATTGAACCCCTCAAGGAATTTAACTCATCTCGCATGTTGCTTCGATAGCTTGATCCGACTTCTGAGGTACCTCAGTGATTTACGGTCAATATATATGACAAATTCTCTCAGTAGTAAGTAATGTTGCTACATTTGCATTGCTCAGATTAGTGTTAAAAGTTTCTTATCATATACGAAGTAGTTCAGCTATGGTCTTCGGAGCTTCTTACTATGGAAGGCAATTGGTCAGTTTTCCTGCATCAGGACAACGCTTATTCCAACACCCATTCTTTGCATTCAAAAATTTTATCGAAGTCAGCTAGTACTAACACTAGGGCGGAGATCAATCTTTCTTTTATGTCGATAAAGCTCTTCTCCTCTCTTTCTCCCGAAAGTCGGTGTTCTTCTTTATTAGCTCAGTAAGTGGTGCGGTGATGGTGCTAAAGTTCCTAATAAACCTTTTGTAAAACAAAGCCAGTCCATGGAAACTTCTTATGTTAGTATAATTAGTAGGAGTTGGCTACTCGGCGATTACTTTGATCTTCTTATCATCGACTCGCAAGCCTCTTCTACTGACTACACACCCCAAGAATATCATTTCTTCTTACCAAAAGCAACATTTCTTTAAGTTATCAAATAGTCTCTCGACACAAAGGATATCCAAGATTACCTTGAGATGTTCAATGTGACCAAGATGTCGTCAAAGTACACTACGATACACTTCCCACTGAGATGTCTCGGCACATGGTTCATAAGTCTCATTTTTTCTTTTGAATGTTCATAGGGATTTTGATGCCAATAGGATTATGTTTAACAAGTTCTATGTGTGTTTCTATGCTTGTAAGAAAGGTTTTTTAGATGGTTATATGCAAGTTATCGAAGTTAATGGCTACTTCTCAAAGGTATCTACAAGGGAGAAATATTGTCTGCAATTGGTTAAGATGTAGATAATCATATGTTTCCCATATCTTGGGCTATTATTAAGATAAAAACTAAGCACATATGGAGTTGGTTTATGTAGAGATTGATGGGGGACATAGAAATCTACATAGATGATGGAAGCAAGGTATGAGTATGTTTACTTCAACTTCCTTTCTATTAAGAATATCCTAAAATACTAGCCATATTTTTAATGTGTTGAGAACTTTCTCATAGCTATCCTTTTTCAATCTATGTATTTGTTAAAAAATTTCAAATATGCACATTGTATTTTTAAAGGAGTGGTCTTGTGCAGGGACTACGAAATGTCATAAACACTTTGATGCCATGGTTGAACATAGGATATGCACCAGGCACATTATGCAAATTAAGGGGGCAAATACAAGGGACCACTTTTTAAGAAGCTTTTTTAGGCGATTGCCAAGAGTGCAAAGAAGTTTGATTTTGAGGCTACCTCTCAACACCTGTTTAATGCAAATAAGGATGGGTGGACTAACTTGATGAAAATTGACCCGAAGCATTGGTGTAAGTCCTTCTTTGCTACTAATATTAAGTGTGACATAGTTGATAATAACCTTTGTAAAGCATTAATGGATGGTTGGAAGAAGCAAGGTTAAAGTCAATTATTAGCATGCTTGAAGATATCAGGTTGATGGTCATGGAATGAATGTACACACAATGAGAGTAAGCCAACAAACGTTTGGTGAGTTTAGCCTTAAGATCGTCAAAAGGCTAAAGGAAAATAAGATGGAAGCAAATTAATGTATGGCAAGATGGAATTAGGGGAAGGGGGTGAATATGAGGTCTAACATAACTTCGACGTATATAAAGTTGATGTTAGTAAGTGTACTTGTGCTTATCGGTCTTAAGATTTAACAAGCATACCATGTTGCCATGCTATTTTTGCTATAGTCTTAATAGGGGGACTACTTGAGGGTTTCATTGATCAATATTATCGTAAGGAAATGTTTTTGAACTCTTATGCGTATTTAATTAAAACCATACTAAGGCAAAAGTTTTAGAGGAAAATTGAACTTCAAGGTTTAAAGCTACTACCACCTAAAACAAAACATGGTAGGATGCCAAAGACAAGGAGAAAGACTCCAATTAAGCTTGTTAGAGGCGATAAAATGACAAGATATGGTAAAAAGATGACTTGTACAAATTGCAAATGAAAAGGTCATAATCACAAAACATGTCACTCTTCAACTAAAGGAGTGGAGCAAACATCTACTCAATAGCAAGTTACTTCCATATAACATGCAATTGTGATCTTCTCTCCTTGTTATTTTTTGTGTGTAATTGGAATAATTGTTACATGAGAAAGTAATAATGTTGTTAACCAAAAGAGATAGTAATAATGTAAACAATACCCTTAAGGAAATGTCGTTATTTGGTGAAAAGGTGTTCTTTAGGAAATTTTAGGTTATAATTTGGTTTTTGCATTTATGTCAAGAAATATGCTAACAATTTGTTCAAATGTTGTAGAAAATGTTTAATACTAGATAGAATCCAGCTTTTAAAGACCAGCCACTAAGCTATCTACCTTGTCATAACCGACCCTAAACTTATTTAGCCATTTCTAAGCAAGTGGAGTTCGTTGATCAACTATATTGGAGTAGCAATCCCTTACAAACAAGTTAGTGCAGCTATCCTTAGGATGAACAACAAGCATATGCCCCGATTCATCATACTAATCAGGTTTTCCATTCTCCACAACCAACCACACAATCTCTTGGGTTGACAATTGAGTTGGAGCATAGTGAAACCGAAGTGGAAGGATAAGCAGAGCTTAACTATATAGCAGAAGCACCTAAGGCTACCTAAGCATCTGATGTAGAAAACATGAATCCCAAACCAAAAATGTAAAAGAGGACTATTACGGATAAAGTTGTTTCCTTCTTCGCTAGACGAAGTATGCATTTAATGACATCGCTAAGAAGGAACTACTCTGAGTCATCTAGGGGGAAGTCGAAGTATGGTGACAAAGGTGGTATGATTGATTTGGATTAGAGGTTGAGGGTTTAGAGAAGACCATTAGGGATGCAAGGATCTTCTGCTTTTTGCATAATATCAATATAACGCAATGGTAGAATTAATTGTAATAGCAGTATACTGCAGTGGTAGAATTAGTTGTAATAATGGTATAATGCACTTGTAGTATTAGCTATAATAGTGGTTTTTTGTCATAATTGCTGGACATACCAGTGAACATAGCAGCTTCATATGTCGCATGTACCTTATGCTAGCTGAACATAGGAGTTTTTTGTATAAGTAGCTAGACATAGGAGCTTCATATAATGCATTGTCATAAAACAATTATACTAGAGATGTTGCACTCCAGATTTTATTGCTTAAGCGATGTTCTCTAAAATTTTTTTGAGAGTGACTTGTGTTATAAGTGTCAAAATATCTTTTCCTATCAGGCTATGTATTGTGCAAAACAATCTATTCATTATCGTGAATCTTTTCGTTCTTTTACTACTGCTATGTTTTTTACATTTGACTGCTCATTCCAAATAAACAACTATATATAGATTAGCAACAACAATGCTTAAGTTTTACTCTCACCAAGTGGGATCTACTACATGCATCCTAATTCAATGTTGTACTCTTTCTACAAAGTGTTGTATATATCGTAATCCCATTTATCTCTTTATCAACAAAACAAAAGCACTTCTTTGTGTCTTTTCACCAGTCATACCTTGTAGTTATAAGAGGCATTAGACTGAGGTTCATTTGGAGAAAGAATTTTACTTGGAACCAGAGCATAGCTCTTTTTCTTAAATTTCTTAACAATGTAGAGAATTTATTCAAGATCATCTGATGTGAAGACTCTAGTTTACAATGCGAGATTCTATGTGAACTTCATTTTCAAGTATCACATTTATTTTCATTTAACGTTTTCACTTAATAGATTCGCTTGATTTTGCTCTTATCTTTTCTCATGGAATGTCTTGTCTAAGAGTCATGCTCTGATATCTCTTATTTCTCACCATACCTATTTTTCTAAATAGTAATATTCATTAAAGGGATAAATATTAAGATTTAGTGTTTGAACATTTCGATAGGTAAAATTATTACTTGAGATGATATAAGAATGTAGAGTACTTGAGGGTTTAGATATATATAAATATCTATTCAAACGCATGATTAGTTCTAGTTATAGTATTAAAGGTAAGAAATATACTTGGATTTATTATGTTTCGATTGTATGTGGCTTAGAGGAAAATTGCTAGCATTAGGTACTATCTTATTAATTACATGTTACTGAACTCTTTTCATAGGGCTTCAATTTATTGAAGTATGTTTTCTCTTAATATAATCACTTCCTAGAGCATAGAACACTTATCACTAAAGTACTTTAATCTTTTGTTTTTTTTTTTTGTCATTGTATCCGCATTTCTCTTATCTTGCAAGCTAAAATAGGATTTTTTTTTTTAACAAAAAGTTGCTATATGATTTTTTAAAACCAATATCATTACGCTCCAACATTCCAACATATACAAATAATATAACATGCGGTTGAGAAATTTATAATCCCTACATCCTATTATGCTTGCAAAAGGAGTTGGGAAAAGAGACACATGAAGGGAAAAATAATAAGATTTAAAGCATAAGCACAACTTTTCAATAGAGTGCATAGAAGCTACCTAAAATAACAATACAATAGAAGCTTACTATCCACTTGACCATACCTTAGCATAATACATATCCACTAATAGAAATTATGCTACTCTAAAACCTATTTCGGAGCTACTCCCTCTTCTTAGTAGCCTAAATTATCAAACAAATAAACAATATAAGAATAACCTAAGTAATCAACACCCACTTAACATTTTTCCCTATCCCACCATTATTTTTCTTATTGGTGAGTGCCTTCATTTCTTGCCTCATCATGGAGACTTCTTGTTGCAAAGCATCTAACTTTTGTTGTCAACTCATATAATCCAACTCTCTAATGTCAAAATCGCCAACGTTGCGTTCCCTTCTTGTTAACGCAACCTAACCATCTATTGTGTCAACCTACCTAAAGAAACCACAATTGCTATTCTCATAGTACAAAGGATAACCATAAAATCTTCTTCCGTAATTTTCCTTGGTTTTGGTTGCACTTCAGCCTATAAAAACATTGTACATCCCTATCCTATTAATGGAGTGACGAATAGGAGTAGATGACAACAATGATGTCGCTTGCATTGTGTTTCTCCTTGCTATTGCTATGTGCCATTTTCAAGTGGATTTTGATTTACGAGAGGACCGGATTTGCACTACTGGGATTTTGATTCCAGATTATGTTGGGGGCTTGTGTTTTCTGTTACTTATATGGGCTATTTATGGCACCAAAGAGTACTGTTGGATTTCCCTTGCAATCCAAAATGTCTGTTATATAAAGAAAATTTTCACTTATGGCTAGCTAGGATAGAAGGAGACCACATCAATAGCTTTAATGTTTGTTACTTGAGAAACTAACGAAAGTTGTAGTATGATGCGTTTTAAATAGGTCAGGTACTAAAATGAAAAAAAGACAAGTCTAGGTACTAAACTAAAAATTTTAAAAAGTTAAGGTACCTATATGGGCTTTATCCCTAATGGACATGTCTATATCCTCATTCATAGGCTATGAACTGTATAAGCTATGTTTGGAAAGATATGGAAATGGATGGAAAGACTTCTGCTTGAGAGCCCAAAATTGGGAGTGAAATATCTAAAAATAGATGAAAATATTAGATCATGTATAATGGTACGAAACCCGTTTCGTATCCTTAAATACCATAAAGAAACTCACAACTTTATTAGTTAGTTTCTTTACAAAAATTTCTAAACATTTGTAGAAAAAGTTTTGTGTGTCACAAAATATATTTAATTAATAAAAATTTGAAAAAGAAAAAAAAAAAACCTATGGAGGAACGTCCCTATGTAGAGGGATGTGTTCATGCTAAGAAACCTTATAAAATGGTGAAAGAATGGGACAAAGTTTCTTGGTGTCTTGATTGATGTGCTAAGGGGAATTATTGTATATGGTTTTATGAACTTACAAAGATGCCATAAAAATAAAAAACACATTGCTCATTTTCTTCTTTGTTTAGGAGTGTTGCCTCTCCTCTCCTCTCTTCTCTTCTTTTTATGGTTGGAATTTGTTGGTGCTCTCTCTTTTCTCTTTCTCTCCCCCCTTCCTTTCCTCTTTGTGATCAACATTTGCTCAGCATCAACTCTCTCTCTCTCTCTCTCTCTCTCTCTCTCTCTCTCTCTCTCTCTCTCTTTCTCTCTCTCTACTCTTGTATTTACTCACAATTGTCTCTCTCCCTTCTAACTCTTCTATATAAAGAGTAATTTAGTCAACTTAAAGAAATATTTTTACAATTTTCATTTCATTTCCACATTTTATACCTAAACAATAATAAAATTTATACTTTATTTCATTTCTTTTCCTTTTTCATAGTTTTTCTTCAATCTTCACTATTCATGAAATTGCCGAACACAATGTTAAACTTAGGCTTATATTTTCTTAAAGGATGCAACAAGTAAATGCATGAATTGATGCTACTCAATTATTTATGCCTAATATGCCATAATTATATTACTCATAAAATTCTATTATCTATATCTATGTTGATATTTTTAAATTTACATATCCATTGCATTATTAAGGCATTCACAAAGATTCTCGATCTCTTTTTCCATCTCTCCAAATTGTGTTTTATGAAATTAATATTTTATGTTATTTACCATGTGTAACTATATATTATTGTTGTTTCATTAGGGCTTATAAGTGTCGGGTAACTACTTTTATATACAATATTATTTGAATTGTCATTATTATTACTATGCTTATGGTGTTGTTATTAATTTTTCATCAAATTAGAATATCATCTATCTTATCTCTCTCTCTCTCTCTCTCTCTATATATATATATATATATTATTAAAGTTCTACTTTCATTCTTTTGTGTCCCACATGCATTTAAAAAATTTATTGATCAAATTAATAAAGTGCCTCCTATTTCCTCAATAACTTGCAGTTGTCACATGTATTAAATCCATATAAGGCATTTATGTATACAAAACCACTATATCTTTTATGAATGATGCCATAACCCAACTTTTACTTCTATCCATTCACTTTTTGAGAGTAATTACTTATATTAAAGAGCTAATTCTTTTTTATTTATTGTACATGTGCTTCTCTCTCCATAAGCAATTATTGGAAATACGATTTTTTCTTATACTTCAATTACATCAAATAATTATCATATTACAAGTGTATCGTCTACTAGTATTATTTAAGTGAGTATATCCCTTTGGTGTCTTTACTACAACATATTTATTTTTACCTCTCGTCATTTGGAATAGACCTAGGCATAGGTTAATTTGGAACTATGATCAAACCAAAACTGGTTCAGCAATTCCTAAACTGAGCCATGATCTATGAAGGTAGTTCTAACTTGGCTTAAGGACTCGCCAATTTGGCAGGTCCTGTATGAGTCGTTGTTTCCGACCTTGGCTAATGTGAGAAAGAGAAATTAAAAAAAAAAAAACTTTGTCATTAATTTAAAGTGATAAGACATATCACACAAAGGACAAAGACAAAGCTATACATATACATATAAGACACTAGTGACTACTCTCACATGTTAATCTACTTGCACAAAACAATAAGTTTGTACATAAAAGATAAAACAACGGCAAAACAGCTTATTTCTGTACCTACACATAACAACAACTCTCCAATTCATGTGTATGAATAATTGAGGAGAGTGAGAGAAAGAGAGATATATAAATAGCAAAAGTTGATGTAGAGTCAAATGATGAAGTTAGAAGACAATGAAGAGTAGATGATTGAAAATTGAAGATAGGAATGCTCAAAAGTCATAAGAAATTGTGGTGATAAATTGTTAAATTAAGGAGTGTGACTTCAAAATTTGAATTGTAGAATTAAAGCATTTGAAATGGCTAAAAACTAAAAAATCTAATTACTAAAAAAAAAAATGAACGTTAATAATTGAACGAAGGCAGGTGAAAGTTGAAGTCCAACAATTGTAGATGTTAAGAAGGAAGAGATTTTTAGAAGAATGTTCATAGAATTACACATACTTTATAAATTGGAGAATTGCACTAATCAAACTTATAACTTTGCTATCTATATCATACAATACACTCATATTTTTCTTCCGATTTGCTAAACTCTTCTACTAATGCATTCAATTTCTTTTTCCAATATTTGCTTTCATATCTCCAGCTCATATTAATTTCTAACACACAAAATCACGTAAAAAAAAAAATTCCTTAAGTAACTTATGTTTCTATAATATGGCAAGTTTTTTTTTTTTTTTTTTTTTTTGCAGTATTGCTAGCAAAAGGTCTATCGTTAGCAATTGTAAGGCAACAGCATTAACCAATGTACCTAAACCCATGTAAAGGTCGGTTCCAAACCATGAACCACCCTATACTAGGACGCCCTAAACTAACCTTTGAATTTTCAGGCTTTAAGGGCCCAGACAATTCAACTAGCTCAACCTACTGAACCTTCACACACACAAAAAAAAAAAAAAAAAAAGAAGAAGAAGAAGAAGAAAAAGAAAACCAAAAGCACAAAACTCTTACATACACCATTATCTCTTTCTCTTTGCCCTATTCCACTATCTCTATCTCCTTTCCACTTTTTCCTTTTCTTTTTCAAGATACTTATACAAACAGCACAATTCACACATGACACAACACTATAATCATCACTTATACATTCACATTTCACACTTTCTCTTTCTTCATTTCTCATTTTCCTTTTTAGAAGCACTTATACACACAACAGCATATACTATCATGTAATTAACAATTATTAACATACATAACACCACACACAATTGACAATGCATAAGTGAGCTTTTTAGAATGGAAAAATTTTTAGAGGAAACGAGGCTTGTGTATGGTATATGACAACATGTTGTAGATGCTTAGCTACAACTATGCTGAAAAAATTTTAGAAATTTAGTTACATCACATAATGACGCCATTTTCAAACATTCAAAATTTCAAGGATACACATATGTGCATAACATTTCATATAAATTGGCATCAAGGCTCACAAAGCTCCTTCACAAAATTATACAAGCTCTCTATCTACATTCAAATTTCAATATTTCCTATCCACACTTTACTCTAGTTTTGAAGCTACATTTTTGTTTGTTTCAATCTTCTCATTTCCAACATCATTATTCACCTAAGTAGCTATAATTCCATTTTTTAAAAAATAATTCTTGTTTTCAGCATAGCCAACTTACATAGTATCCGCAATCTTTATATTTAGCGTTAATTTTTTTATTTGCCTTTGATAAGAATTTTTTCTATGTAAATCTTTTTTCTACTTAGTAACAAAAATTAAAATATCTCCATAGATCATTTATTCCAACATTCATTTCTAGAAAGAAGTATGCTCGTAGTTGTCAAAAACGCAATTTTATCCATGCAATTCTATGATTTTACGATTTTAAGTAGCTCTTTTGAGTTAACTCGAGTGTAGAATCTTTTTTTTTTGTATAGAAACTTACTTATTTAACCGAGTTTACATATTAACTTGGAAGAAACTTACGTTTTTTTATTGAATTTACCGATTTTATATATCTAAGTTGAATTGACTAAACAATTAAAGGAAAAAAAAAAATACAACTAGCCTTTTACAAGCCATCAACTATTAAGGCATTATAACATCTATCATATCCTATTCTAATTTTTTACCTCTCTTTTTCTCTCCCAATCTCTTATTTTATGTTCATAATTTTGATCTAAGTTTTAACTCCAATAACAAAGTTTACAAAAAAAAAAAGATATATATATATATACTTTATTTTATACTATCAATAACTTAAATGAGTTAAAATGTTTGGTTCTTTTTAATTTACAGCTTTAAAAAAATAGGCAAAAGTTTAGTTTCAACTCTATTTATCTTCTTTTTTTTTTGTACATGTTAGATTACATATTAAGAATTTTTATGGAAAAAATAAAAGCTTAATTTCTTCATTTTTTTTTTTAATTTCCATCATATATTTCAAGTTTTCAATAACTACTATAAGTATATAAATAATTTTTTAAAGCTATTTTACGTAAGTTTATAAGTTGTAAAAACTTACGTTTCTACATTTTGATTTTATGTTTTGATTTTATAAACCTTTTAACAATTTTAGGTAGAATAGAGAGTTTCATAACCTTGCACGCTTTCTTATCAAGTGGGAAAGGCAAGGGGAAAGCCATGGGACAAGGAATGTTGGCTACACCGCAACGATTCAAGAATGTACCAGCGTACTTAGAGTATGACTATACCTAGGAGAGAGCATATGATGTCATGATAAACATTGACCACAAACCTATACCACTACTTGGATTTGAACCTCTACTTATCAGCTACCTTGTGACCATCTTTGAGGATGAGGAGGACAACATCAAGATAATTCTCGAGATAGAGGAGCAACAGATAAATCAATCGTCTAATGGATTGAGACCTTCAAGTTCAAGTAAGTCCCCTAGACCTGGTAAATTCTATATGTTCACTAAACATTTCCCAAAAGGTATAGATGAATAAGGGAACTCGTAGGCCTATTACAACCTAAACTACACTCAGTAAATCAGTGAGGGTTATAATACTCTCAACAAACACCTCAGATCAAAGCATCCTAGAGAGGCCAGAATAAATCAGACACAACAATAAATCACATGAAGCGGTGGTTTGTCTAAATAAATGTTAACGTGGTATGATCAAGAGAAGTACGAGTACAATCTTGCATAGTAACTTGCAAACATACAACTATCCTTCAATGCGTGGTAAAGTAAATACGAGCAAAAGACATTCAACCCTAATATATGCCAAGTAAGTTACAGCATGTTAAGCAAAGCTACTTAAAAGCTCTACCACAAAGGTAAGTAAGAGTTGATAGGTAAGTTTGCTTCACCAGATACATTAGTATCCATATGTGCTTATATATGGAATGATCCTTTTGTAACAATTCATATATCGGCATAACTTGTCACTACATCGAGGATAATTGACAACTAAATAAAAAATTGCTGACATAAGGGGTATTCGATGACCAGCACATAGCGTAAAACACATATGAAGTCATTAGTGTAATTCTAAATGAGTATGGATTAGCTAAGAATTTTTTTTCAATTGGATTTGATAATACAAGTGTGAATACCACCTCCATAGCAAATCTACAAAACCTTTGTCAACCAGTGCTAATGGGGATTTTTTTTTTATATACATTGTGCATGTCATATTCTTAGCTTGTGTGTTAATGATGGTATTGCAATTTTGCAGGATAAGATATCCTCGATAAAAGACATGGTGAAACTAATAGTGGAGAGGCTATCCATAGACAAGAAGTGGAGAAACTACTACATAGAATATGGGAAGAGACCCTAAAAATTTAAGATAGATGTGTAGCATCGTTGGAACTGGACATATGATTTGTTGCATTGTTCCTTATAACAAACTGTTATGTGTCTTTACAATATACCACATACAGGAGGTTAAAATTTACCTTAGCAACTAAGATATATGTATCTAGTTGTTAAAGGTTCTTAAGGTTTTTCATGAGGCAACTAAAATTCTTTCTCAAGTATACAGGCATAATGTCCATCTATTCATAATGTCAACTATTAGCATTCTTAGCGTATTACTTCAAGCACATGAGAACTTAAACTTACACAACTGCGTGCTTGATATGGCGTATAAGTGGTTATCGTATTAAAGGGAAATTCTTCATATTTCTCTTATAACTACTATTTTAGACCCTTACTGTAAAGCCAAAATATTGCAAATTTCTTTGAAAACTTACTAGGATTATATTGATTCTCTAATAGATTCCCAAGACATGTACAACTTAGAAGTACACTAAGAGATTTCTACACCTACAACTGACCTAGAAGAGCATTTCATGTGCCACCAATATCAATATGGTGGTCAAACATTAGTCTCTCTATTACTATCCCCAACTAAACAACATTAGACATTTGCAGGTAAGCAATTGATGGCAACAAAAGTGAAGCCACAACGGTCTATGGAGCTGCTAACCAAGTTGCAACACTATACGAGTATAAACTTCGAGTTCTCTAAAAGTATTACTATCAAGGATTTTGACATCTTAGAGTGGTGGTAGAAGCATATGAGAGGCTACCCCATTTTATCTCGCATTGCCTGTTAAGTGCTTTCCACTCCTGTGTTAATGGTCATCGTTGAGTAAGCGTTCAGTACTGCAAGCCACATTATCTACGATCGGTGAGCCTTCCTTTCTGTTGTCAACATCGAGGTAAGCTCTTGCATCGGAAATTGATACAAGGCGGTATGTAGAGAAGAATGTCATACCCCACAATCTAAGCTTGCTACCTTTCAAGTAGTTTATATCCTTTACAAAAAAAAAAAACACGTATTTATAAGTTAAGTCAATAGATATAAAATGATTTATACTAGCTTTACTAGTGAAAACGAAAAAATGGATCTTGACAATAGAATAATGAATATAATAATATTACTAGTGACATGAGATAATATGTAATAGTAATTTATTTTCATTTACCATAATAAAATACATAACTATAAATTAATAAGAAATCAATTAAAAAATTATTGCTTGAGACGTACCCTAGAAATTATGATTTATAACAACTTTTTTAGAATTAAGTTGAATCTTCATGATTAGGCAATAAAAATTAAAAAACATAACTGTATAGTTTTAATATCTTAAATTAAGCTCATTTTAATACAATTTTGTTAGAATTAATAAGTTTATCGAGTTTCATTGTTATAACATAGACTTTCGTAATTTTATATGTAACTTATGATAAATGTTTTAGAACCAACTACATGATTTTAATAATTGATATTAGTAACTTAAATTTCATATAAGATATATATGAATAAATCCTAAATAATTAATGTAACTTAACTATATAATACATGTTACTAATATTTTTATTAATAATTACATTAAAACTTATCCAAAATAACAATATATGGGAGAAGAAAATTGCAACTAAAAATTATTCCTTACTAATAATGTTGGCGGTGAAAAGAAAGAATGTTATTTGAATATTCTAAAAATTAGGATAACTATTAAATAAAATATAATAAATTTACTAAAATATCATAACGGAAAAAAAATTTGAAAAAAAAATTTATACCACCTTGAATTTAGAATTTCCACCTATATATATGGCTTTATAGGCATTATGATTTGAAATTAGAAAGAGAGGAGAGGTAGAGAAAGAAAGAGAGAAAGAGAGGGAGAGAGGGAGAGAGGGAGAGGATGAGAGAAAGTGATGGAAAAAAAAAGGAAAAAGAAAAGGAAGAAGAAGAGGAGGAATGAAAGGAAACAAAGAAGAAGAAGAAAAAAAGAAAAAGGGCATTAGAAAATCAAAATTTTCGGTATTCAATATTTTTAAGTAATCTCATTTTTAGTTTCTATCATACTTTGTGATATTATATGACATAGGCTATGATATATCCGTATTAGGACTAAATAATACATGTTTTACTAAGTTATACTAGGAATTATATAGAATATATTATTTTTAGACAATATGGAAATAATATGATAATATTTGTTATATGGTCTTCCATGTAGGACAGAATTAAAAATATCATTTAGAAAATTTCTTTTAAAATAAAGCATGTATTACATATGATCAAGTTCATATAAACCCAACGATACTAATTTTACTAAAAATTAGATAATTCTAGGTAATAAAATAAGTATTTCTATAATATTATTATTTTAATACTGCAATGAATTTTCCATAATTGAAATATAATTTAATCAATTAAAAATAATACAGTCAAAACGACACATTATAAGTAAAAGGATAATGATGCATATCATTCATATTAAATAACTTATATAATAAAACTATAATAATTAAGCAATTATATAAACATGACTATATATGAATAATATACTCCATATATATATTTATGTATATAATTTTATTAAAATAACTACCTAAATAATATTTCAACCAAGTTGTATTATAATACAAAGAACCTGATAAAATCATAACGTTTTCATAAATCTTACGAAAAATAAATTTGAGATTTAGTGCACATAAGATTTCTAAGTGAACAGAACATTGATAGTACAAACCTATCGAAGAAACGTAGTATAGGTAAGTTATGATCTATGCTTTATTGCATATTGGAGTATTGTATTATAGTACTTGGAGACTTAAGAGTACTTTTGATTATGTTTGTAACTTAAGTGAATGTGCACATGCTTTGTGTGTAATTGTTACCTAAATTGTAGACTTAGAGTGTTGTTTTGTATGTTAATATTTGATTTGTCTTGCTTTGTGAAATGGTTGATCACCACCTAACTAGATGTGACTAATGATTGACCTTTTTACTAACTAGACATGCATAGTAACCACTAAAGGAAAACAACTAGGATTTTTGAGCCAAACATGGACCCCCTTTAAGAAGGATAGCTGAAATGGTCACTCCTTTACCCTTAATTGAACTAAGTGATAGGAGAGAAGATCGCAACA
The DNA here is from genome assembly GCA_024138005.1 of Lumnitzera racemosa. Classification (NCBI taxonomy): domain Eukaryota; kingdom Viridiplantae; phylum Streptophyta; class Magnoliopsida; order Myrtales; family Combretaceae; genus Lumnitzera; species Lumnitzera racemosa. The sequence continues at coordinate 38,701,233 of JAMXBC010000011.1, read as the reverse complement.
AGGTTTGAGGCCATGATTCGGGTGTTCTCTATTACACAAACCTCGATTTGGTTTTGATTCGCAAGTGTAGGGTGTTAAGCTCCTCAACCTGGATTAGAGTGAGATACAATTTTTCTAATCTCATGAGAGACTAGATAATGTCGTGCGATGACATTTGCTTATTTGCATTGCATTTCATTAAAATAAATTAATTGAAAACCATATTTGTGCTTAATGCGATCTTTTTTCTCCATCCCACTTACTAAGCTAGTTGTACTCACATCTGTACAGACCTTAATATAAGTTAACTAAGGATTAAGGATGCTACACCATAACTACCCTCATGATAGTACACTTCAACTAGAAAGTGAGGAAAATTGATGACCTACAAGATCGGGACTTTTACTTGACCATCTTTAGTCTTTTATAGAAACTAACTAACATATGATACTCTGGAAATGCTTACTGGTTTCCTGGTCTTTTGTAAACATTTTAAGAACACTAGAAACTTTTGATGTATAACTATTTATTTGAAATACAACTATTTTATTAATATGTGAACTACTAATGTTCTTGAGCAGGTATCTTGAAAAGCTCTAACATAGGTTTCACTAATAATAGGTATAAAATTGGATGCTTCAAAGTGGTTGATTCGAGTATATCTAGTGTGAATTAGGCATACAGTAACAACTATAAAGTCAGCTTCTACCTTATAATAGTTCATATGACGGGGTTGTTACGACTCCATCTCTTCAGGGTATGATAAATAAGAGTGATGCCATACATCAACCGAAGAGGACGAGTATTTGAATGGTAAGAATAGATCAGATGGAAGCCCAAACTCAGCCGTGGTTTCTACTCCTAAGTATACACCAATGCAAGGTAAGACCTAGTAAGTACAATTATCAAAAAAAAAAAGAAAAAGAAAAAAGAAAACCGAAATGGTATGGTTTTTTTGAAAATTAATGATTCACTCTTAAGCTTTTCAAATTAACATCGATGAAAATTACTTTTCTTGGAAAAAATATAAATGGATAATCACGTTCATTTGGTCTTTTTTACCTAATTTAAAATTGACCCAGACATTAAAAAATTTCTAAAAAAATATACTGAACTACAGTGGTCTAAATTTGACCAGCGGATATGTAGGCATCTTCAAAGCAACTTTAGAATTAACAAAAATATTCTTTCCCCCATTTCCCTTAATTTTTCTAAGTGTAAATTGTGAAATGGCTTTTCTGTACAATTATGGATTGCACTGTAATTTACATTTCCATTCAGCAATTGTACTTCGATTTGAGAAATAATATTTTATAAAGTACCACCACAAATTACAACTTATAGTTACATTGTAAATTATTTTTTCCATATTGATAATGTATTTTGAGATTCAAATAAGAAAATTTTTTTTCATTGCAATTTCTATCTCTTTAACCAATCTTACTAAACATTGTAATATAACATCACGCTCACGTGGTTCAAATAACGTATTTCATAATCAAAAAATATTTGAACTGAAAATAAAAGTAAATCATTCACATGTTAGTACATATACACAAAGATTTATAATTATTTTAAAAAAATAGAAATACATGAGTGAGTGACAAATTATTTATAGTAATTTCTGAAAATGTAGAAATTAAATTAAAAAAAAATGAACATACGGTTTAAGGGCTGTCGAATTGCCCTTTAAACTATTTGTTCAGTTGAATCAGGCCAGACTTGTAGCCTTAAGGGCTAGGCTTGATTCACCCAGTCATTGGCTTGTGAACCAATGGTATAAGGTTAACTCGACCCAATGTACACCTTTAAGTATCCTCATAGAGAACATAAAGCAGGAAGATGATGTCCATGATTTCATGCGGGATCAAGAAATTAATGTAATGCTAAATCATCCCCCAAGGTTTAAGCAAATGATACCTATATATAACTTGGATGCAAAAGAAGAGGTTGAACTTACGGAGGAGGAGCAACCAAAGGGAGAGATGGAAGGTCATTCGGGAAGTGGTAGGGAACCTAAGGGTAAGTTACCAAGGCCACTAAAATCAGATATATTTATTAAACATTTTCATAAAGTTGTAGGTGAAGATAGAAACATTCGTACATTTTGCAACTATTGTAGCAAAAGCTACTCATGGATATCTAGTGACATTGAGAAAGCATATGTAGAGGAAACACCTGACGGAGCATGGAATAGACAACAAATGACAATAAATAGCAAGGCCATTCACCTCACGAAGGTTAATGTTATTCTATTTTTCTAAGGAAAAGAAAAAGGAAGATCTATGTAAAATGATAGCCAATATGTATCTTTCTTTTAAGTCAGGTAATAATCCATTTCTCGTGCAATACGAGCAAGAATGTTTAAATCCCAACGCTTAATCATTTCCTTCATAAACATTGCATAGAACAAATATTTATTTTTACTATAGTGGCAAGTAATAACTCATAGCTATGTTAAGCGTACTTAACATGCAAGTTTCCATCTGTGCGAACATATGGAGGATAGATAAAATCAAAACGCATACATTAGAGTTACTTACATTGGTTGCATAAAAAGTAGCAGCTATAGAAAATTTTGATTGTATTAAGAAATTTTAATGAACACTATACGGCACATAATATTTATGCCACTCTACACGCTATTATAAAAAAATGAGTTAAGTGGAATATTATTCTTTATTGGGTTTGACAATGCTATAGCTAACACAACATCAACACTTGACTTGCAAAAACTTTGCCAACCCACACTTAAGGATACGTTCTTCCGCATTTGTTATGTATATCACATATTGAACCCATGTGTTAAGGATGACTTCTCTTGTTTGGATTTCAAAATATGGCCCATCAAGCACATAGTTGATTAAATTTTATAAAAATCAACAATTCCTAAGAAGTGGATAAAATTTTGCAAAATTCAGGGAAAAGAAAATGCACATTAATTGTGTGCCACCTATAAACCTTGCAAATCTAACCTTTTGTGTATAGAATCTAACTTACATATTGTAGATAATTTCCTAAAGCTAATAGAGCCAATAAATTTAAAACTGATTAAAATTTTAATTCTAAAAACTTAAAACAAATATAAAAAACCCTAGCTTATTAATTGAAACTATAATTACATAAAAAAAACTTTAAACTTTGAATATGTGTAACTGTAAGAGGTTAAACCTGAATCTAATAAAAACCTTAATTGCGTATAAAAACCCTAAATCCTATATGTATATAAATATGAAAAATCAAACCCGACCATGATAAAAATCTCAAAACTTAAACTTTAAGCTTATAAATGTACTAATTTGCTATAAGAGTGATAAAACCTTAATTGAGCCTAATAATTAAACGAAATGTCAAATCATGTGAAATTCCTAACGAACGATTAAAAATAACTTCTAAATACTTATAAACATAAAAATATTAGATTATATAGATAAGTTAGTATTATGTCAATTTAGACATTTATTTGTTATTCAGACAATATGTAGTAAATATTAATAACATGATTTATAATCTACCTTATAATTGTATTATTTATTATTCTAAATATTATTTATAGGGTTAGAAATATGTAAGTTCTAATATATCTTTTATTAATTTATTACATTTAATTTTCTATTTTTCCTCTCACTTCATTTTTCTTTCTCTATTTCCTTTTTATTTTCAAATCAATTATACATAATACATATAATATATTGAGAGTTGACCAAGGCAACACATGTCCTTTTCATTTCGTTTAATGATTTTTATCTTTCCTTTTCTTTTTCTTTTTCTTCCATTTTCTTCTAATGTGGCCGAAACACCTAGAGGATCTAGAAGCACCCTTAAATTTCTTGCAATTTCCTTAATTAATGCATGCACATCTCATTTATTCTTCCCCCTTCCCAATCGATAATTGATCCCCATTTTTTTACATACTCTTCACTCACTTTCATTCCATTTTTTTTACATACTCTCACCTAATTTTCTACTTACAAACTTACCTACCATTCCATCTAATTTTAACATCAAAAGAAAGAGGAAAAAAAAATTTCTTCAAAAATACATTAAGCAAGGTAAATATGTTTCCTTTGTGTATTTAATAATAATTCTTTATGTAAACTATAGTATATGTATTTCTTTGTATTATGCATATATGACACTTGGTGTATTCATGGATATCATGTATTGAGTATTTATTTTATAATAGTGTATTAGAAACTTTATGTTTAAGTATTAGATTTTTAGAGTGAACAATTTATTTCTTATAAAAACTATGTTTAAACATGTATGTATATACTTATACATAGGGTCTTAATATAAATTTAGTAAGTTATATGTACATATACACAAATATATTAATGGTTTAAGTACATATACATATGAATATCTAATATATATATATATATATATAGGAGTAAATAAGAAAACAAGATAAGGAATATACATACATACATATACATTATATATATATGTATAAATATACATATATATTATAGGATGTACATTTGCTTACATATAGGCTATAATAAGTAAATATATATTATATAAAATGAAAATATACTTATGTATGTATGTACATAATATATTGAGAATTCTTGAAAATACACTAAGAAAATATAAAAATACATACATATATATATATACGTATATAAAGGTACGTATGGAATTGAGTATAAATACGTGTACATGTATACGTATATATACATAAAATATGTATAATTAGTATATATTATAAGTATAAATATATGTGCATACGTATATATATGTATAGACATACGTATATAAGCATGGATATAAGCATAGGTATATATACTAATATATTGAGTATAAGTATATCTAATAATACATTAAGTATAATAATTTAGATAAGAGCCTTTATGTATATATGTATATGTATGAATATATATAATAAAATATTAAATATAAGTACATATAATAAAACATCAAATACAATAAAATAATTAAGAATATATTTATGTACATAAACACATAAATACATAAGTATAATTACACATATACAAAATAAAATTATTTAATATAATATACTAAAATATGCATACATATATAATGGGACAAAACTATGATACATAATTAAGGCCCATAATTTATTAATTAAATATAGTAATATATAAATATATCTAATACTAATATAAATTTTAAGAAATATAAAAATTAATAAAATTTAATGAAGTATCACATGGACTACTAAAATAATGCCACATCATCAAATTACATAAAATAATTAATTAAACCAAAAAATTCAAAATAATTAGAAAATAATAATTAATTAGGAAAATTTTTAATAAATATAAAATTAATATAATTCGTAATTAAGTTTAAATACGAAGAAATAATGAAATATATGTAAATTGAACTTAAAAAAAAAAGAAAAAAATATAATAAAATAGTATGAAAATACGAAATTTAGAAATTAATTAAATTATAAAATAAGACAAAAAAGCTCAAATTTGATAAGTAAAATTTTTCAAGTTTAAATAACTAATTTTACAATAATTTAAACTCATATTAAAAAATGCAGGTTTTAATGTCCAAAACAAACTTTGTTACATGAATATACGTCCGAAAACGATAAAAATAAACTATAAATTTATAAATATCAAAGTTAGAATGAAAAAGCTATACGCGATTTAGGATTTAGAGAAAACATAAAGATACAAGTAAATTGATTACATTATTTAAGTAATATGACTTTACAAATAAATAACTAGGATAAAACTCTGACTAAATAAAGAAATAACTAAATGCAATTATTTATAAGCATACATATATATATATAATTTCCTATAATGGGAAATCAACAAATACATATCATAAAGCACGAATAAGACATAATTATAAGAGATAAAGTTCTTTAAAAGATCAAAGTGTTATACATATACACGTGTATTTAAAAAGTTAAAGCACTTCGAAAAAGAAATGCTTATATATATATATAAAATAATGATATATGAGAATATAAAACGGTAATGATAATAGCACCTAATAATAATAATAATAAGATAAAATAATACACTTATAGCAAATAAATTGAATACATATATATATACACACACAAACGATATAAACTTAGAATAATACTATAGTAAGATGGAGCTAAAGTATTTAGTTATCTAAATAGTCGATTTCAAAATGTTCTACCTAACTCTATAACTTTATCTAATATATATATCGTTATACTAATATCTATTTTTCTATATATGAATACTATAACTAAATCATGTTAAAGCAAAATATCAATGTAAAACTTACAAATAGTAGAATAATTTAAACTTATATAATCTTAAATAAACTATATGTTGTTATCTATAAAATAAAGTAATGCAAACTCGTTAAGAACTAACTATGAAAATGTAAAGATTTAAAATAAAACTAAAAAATTATATGAAATTCAAAACCTAAGCGAAAACGGGAAACATAATATAGCTAATGAGTTGGTTAGGCTATTTAGTACGACATTTAGATACTCATTAGGTTGATTTCATATCAATTTATTAGGAAATATCGATTAAGAAGGTAATCTACTTGTTGATTATTAGGAGTTATATTGACTTTAGTCAAGTAAGTATTTTCAATGACTTTATACTTGTTTTGTATTTATAGCTAATGCATTTAAATTAAATATTAACAACTTGATACATGGGATTTCGGGTTATGTATGTGTTGATACTGGTTGATTAATATGTAATACATTGTTAAATATGATAATTGAAGATTTGGTTATATGATTGATTGTTGTATGAGTTGAAGGATTTGCTAATATTGATTAATCACTCAATAACTTGACTTAATTATATTTGGCTTATCTTAAATTAAAAGGATCATGCATCAACCATGCATTGCATTATTTATTCTGATTGTCACCTTACACGAAGGTAAAGAGAGGTCTTGCGGAGGTTATTTCTATATATTAAATTAAAATGTTTTAGTACAGTACACCCATACAACATAATCTTATCCTAGCCTATAAGCTTACAAGGCACTGGAGACGCCAACCGTCTAACTAAAGGTCTGCTCTAGAGACCTCTACTATAGGGCGTAAGTGTGAACTGCGGGGGCTACCTCACCACTAGACTTGAGAATTTATGTATTACTAGATTTTGTAAATAGAAAATATATTTTATAAAATACATTTTATAAAATACGAAATTCTAGTTATATAGTTAAAAACCTAGGTGCTAGAACCCGATTGTGATTGGTGCCAATGAATTTACAATCCTTACTTTAGAGAGGGTTAAATCTAATGTTATATGTAGCACTAGTCAACTGCATATATTATTTGACATACTATTTATTCATGCATTCATATGTTTATTAATAAATTGTTTGATAACTTACTTACTAGTATAGCATGAGGGATATCTCACTAAGCTCGTGTATCTTACTCCCCAACAGTTTTATTTTATAGGTTAATAGATAATGTGGCATGAGTTAGGAGTCGAGACTTGAGTGCAAGTATTGAGATGTTTTAGAGGTTAGAGTCAGAGTTAGAGATAGATTGTGTTGTTGGTTTGATACTTTAAATGTAAATACTATCCTTACAATTTGATTCTATAACCTCAGTTAGTATAAGTTGTTAGTCTTTATCACCTAATCTTATTGTTGAGTAGAGGATACCGATTCTCTACGATTCTAAGGAATTGTGGAATATTGGTTATCTATAGTTATTTATATTTTACAATAAGTTAATAAATTATAAAATTGGAAACCTTAGTTGTTGCGAACCATGACTAAGAACAGATAAGGCTAGTCGTTGGATGGGTCCAAGTTTGTAGAAAGCTCGAAAATGATTAATAAGGAAAAGTGAGAAAGGGAAAAAATGAAGAATGAAATAATAAGCAAAACCTATGAACAACTCTAGAGGATATGATGCACCAATGGAATTTCCGAGGACTCACTACTCAATTCGATATGATGTACGAATTAATCTGGTAAGGTTACTCTCCACCTAACCTTACTTAAGAGAAAGGAGAGAGTAAACAAACAGTATTTACACAAGGAAGAAAAAGTAATCAAAGAGTGTATATGATATTTCACAATTACAAGTACAAGGGTATTTATATATATAAGTTAAGGCAACCTGCCTAAAAAGGAAAGATAAAAGGGAATTTTCTAAAGAATTAATGAATAAGATATAAAAGGGTAAAAATGAATATATAAGAAAAACAATTATTGGTGTAACAGATTCTGCACATGATACTGTACACGTGGTGATGCTACATTGGCGAGGTTATTAGGAGATGAGACAAAAAGTATAGATAAATGGGCTTGTTTGAGCAAGGATAGCTTAGTCAGTTCGGACTCTCTCCTTCGGCTTCTCGACGAGGAAAATGGCGAGTAATTGGTTGGTTTGGCGCTAGAGAATAATTCATCAACTTGACATATAATAGAAAAATGAGCGGTCATATAGCACGACATGAAAGGTGATTCGATAAGGAAGTACTTGGCCTCAATAGGGGTTTATTGGAACAAAAAGATTCGTCGTGCCAGCCCCTCTAGTCTTAGGGACTCGGTTGTGGGTCAGAGGTATAGTAATCTGATTCCCATGACTCCCTCTGAGTTATTTTGGATTTGGGATTAAATCCGAATAGTGTTCACTCAGTTCTCCATTAGGGTAATATAGACTGAGGTCAGTAATGTTAAAGGCATCAAAAACCCCATAATCCTTGGGCAATTTTAACTTGTAGACACTATCATTGATTTTCTAGAGGATTCTAAAAGGTTTTTCCGCTCTTGTAAATAATTCGTTCCTCCTTTTGTTTAGAAACCGTTCCTTGCTAAGATGTAACCATACCAAGTCTCCCAACTGAAATTGTTTGGCCAACTTACTCTTGGTCTTTTCTCATATTCTTCTAATAGCTTGGTCGATGTGACGATTAACTCTATCATAGATGCACTGAAGGGATTGTGCTCTGGCTGTTAGGTTAGGGTCCTCTTGTATGGGTATTGGTATAAGAGCATGGTCGAGGGGCAACTCGAGATTGAATCCATAAGCTACCTCGAAGGGAATTTGCTTAGTTGTGTGTGTATTATTCGGTTATAAGCAAACTTGACCATTGGTAAGCAGACGTCCTAATTAGCCAAGTTCTTACTTATTGCAGCTCGGAGAAGTGACCCCAAAGTACAATTAACCACTTCTATTTGGCTGTTAGTTTAGGGGTAACATGAGGTATTGAAGAGTAATTTGGTTGCCTGCTAATGCCATAGGATTCTCTAGAAATGGCTCAAGAACTTTAAGTCTTTATTAGAGACTACACTTCTTAGCACGCCGTGTATCTGCACAATTTCCTACAAGAAAAGAGAAGCAATAGCCAAAACGCCATTAGTCTTGGTGCAAGACACAAAGTGTGCCATCTTACTGAACTGATATACGATAACTGTTACGCCCCAAAGTCATAGAGTCACAATAGTCCCGCCATGTAAACCATCTTATGATAGTAACTAAACTCATAATACTTACCATAGACATGATCTACACAAGGCGTCAACAACTCCTCGCTTTGAAGTAAACAATTCAATTAAGAGTTTAACTAAAGTTACAGTAATTATCAAGAACTTTAGATTAACATATATAATTACGTATACATTCTACAGAACTTCCCAAGAAATTTTACATCAACGTAATAGTCAGCTAATTTACATATCAACTATCAATCTTTTAGTCTTAAGCTACTAAAGAGACTCTAGATATACATTAACTACTAGGAGAATTGATCTTCACACACCAGACTTCAAAAAAACTAACCTCTGGATAGTTGTAGGGTGGCATATTACTCGAAGTATTCAGAAATCAGGACCTGCAAAAGGATCTATACGGGTATGAGCAACTACAGCTTAGTAAGTTGAATTGGAGACTCGTGAATGTATACAAACACAAACAAGATTATCAAGCAATTATTTTCATGCAATGCAACAAGCAAGTGTCATCACATAACGTAGTCCGATCCGTTGCGAAATCAGAGAAATTTCACCCACTTTAATCCGGGTTCAGGAGTTTTCATATTATGCAATAGTTCATAACCAAACCCAGGTTTGTGCAATGGAGACACTGCTCCTCCTAAGACTATCCTTTGAACCAATGCCCTCATCCTCACCGCAACCTCCTCTCCTATCACTTAGTTCGGCTAAGGATGAGGAAAAAACCAATTTGCTATCAAGTGCTATTTTTTTTTTAAGTTGTCGGTGTTTGGTTGGAGAATCTTAATGATCCCTTAAAGGGTTGCAATGCATGACAATTTATGGCATTAAAGTTGATTAAGATTAAGTTCCATTTAGGGTATTCAGACAATTTCAAACCAATCCAGTCATAATACACAATTAATCGCAATACAAATTTCAACATGAATTTAGATACTCAAACACATGTATAAACTACTTACAATCACAATCATACACAATCCTAAGTCTTTGAGTACCTTAAAATAGTACTCTAATAGAATAAAGTAATAACCTAACTTACTTGGAATTCTCGGTCGCCTAATCACTTAATTGCAAGTTGGTTCGTCTTCGGGTATCCTATAATATAAATACGTCTTTTTAGTATTTATACTTTGATGATACATATTTTAAGCTATAATTTAACTTACTTCTCCAAGTATACCTATTATTTACTAACGATTCACTCTACCGAGGTTTAGGGTTCAGGGTTCGGTTTCTAAATTAGATTCCAGTTTTGATTCTACATTGTCTTTAACTACGAGGAATCCTAAATACGCTCAAATCTTAATGTAAAATTATTCACATTAAGCTCGAGTATTCTAATATCACATTGGGTCTTAATTTAGTGTTCTAACCTATTCGGTACATTAATCCTAATTAAGGTACCGGATTTACTCCAATGTGAGGAAATCTTATATTTTTTATCCAATTACCTAAAATTAAATTTTGTTTCAAATTTATTATGTACTAATTTTATTATTATATTATCCAAATAAACCTAATTTTTTCATATTTATTAAAATTCTAATTCTACACATTCCTAATTTCCTACAATGACCATATAATTTCTATATTAATTACACTTAACACTCCAAAGACTAGGATTATATTTCCACATCAAATATTAACATCCATAAACATCTAATTACCTTCTAAATCAATAATTAATCACTTAATCACCTAATTAACCCAAAATTACCCATTTTTTTCATCATTTTAGAGCTAAAAAATTACTCAAAAATTTAGAAAATTAATTTTAAAAAATGACTTCATAACACTGTTCTATATCACTTAAGCATTCTATAGAAAAAATTTGAGCTCCAACCTACACTCCTAAGCCTATTTATTTTTAGTTCTAATCATGCTCGGTTTTTCTTAATTTCTTAAGAACCTTATATTTATAGACGTGATTAAACTTAATCACTAATTTTTCCCTAAATCTATATACAATAAAACCTCAGAATAATAAATTTCATAATTTTCTTCGTAAAATAAATAATTTTAAGAAATTTTACAAAATCGGAGAAAATGTAAAACTCACCTAGTTTGATGGCTTTTTAGCCTCCAATACCGGTTCAAGTGTGTTCACCGGACTAGGCAGTGGGTTTGGAGTAAGGTAGTGGTGGTAGTTGGGTTTTAGATGGTGGTGATGTGTGGATTCGGTTCAAAAGCCCCTACTACACAAATTTGCAAAAGAATTTTCTAAACCTTAATTTTCCCTTTTGTTTTCGACTCTTCATAATTTTTCTAAGTTTCTAACTGTCCAAATGAGTTTTATATTTTTTCTTGCTATTTATAGAGTCTTGTAGGAATTATTATGTATTAATTAAACAAGACAATGCTCAAATCTCTTCCAATTTGCTTTTTGTATTGCTTGTTTTTTATTGGTTAATTTTTTTCTTTAATTCTTGACCTGCCATGACCAAATATAGGTCATTCCCTATTACTCTGATTTTTTTCTAATTTTCCTTAATTATTTTCTAATTTTCTTTAATTATTTAATAAGTTTCTAGCTAATTTCAAGCAATTTAGGTAATTTCGCGTATTTTTATCTATACATAAATGCATGTAAGGTACAAGTAAGCATTCCTAATTATTACTTAGGTCATTCTATGATTTTTAGTATATATATAATTTATCTCTAACAATTTATTAGTTATTATATTACATTTTTCGCCTTTCCGATAATTAACAAGTAATATACTTAAAATTTGAAAATTTTATAGTTTCTTATTTTATTATTTATTTTCTTAAATTCAAGTTTACAGAGTTATTTTACTAATATTTCTAACTATAGTTTATAATTTAGATTTGATCGAATCCTTTAACCAATTGCTCTAAACTTTGTGTACCAAGTTCGATCTTACGGTCACTTAGCTTATCTTTATAGCTTACAACAACCATTATAAAATCTTTACTTCATGCGGTTCACGGCAATCTGAGAACAAAGTCTATGCTTAATTCAATCCAAAGCCTCGTCGAAATAGGTAAGGGCATTGCTTTCCCTTGTTCGACTTAACACTTGGCCTTCTTGCATATGGCATAGCTTTCGATAACTCAGTGCACATTTTTCCTCATTCTTGGCTAAAAGAATTGGCTATTTATCAGTTCACAAGTCCTCCTTTTCCCTAAAATGCCCAGAGAGACCTCTACTGTAGGCTTCCTTGACTAGTAGGTCCCTTAGTGAACAAGTCAACACGCATAATTTTCAACCTTAAAACAAGTAACCATCCTCTACATAATACTCATCCACCGTCCTCCCATCCATACATCACGAAATTATGGGTCTAAAGTGTGGATCCTCGAAGTATTGTTCTTTGATACTTGTAAATCCAAATAGTTTGGTTTACAGTTTTGATAAAAGCGCGTATCTCCTCGAAAGAGCATTTGCAACTATGTTGCTCTTTCCTTACTTGTACTTTATCATAAAATTGAATCCTTCAAGGAATTCAACCCATCTCACACCTCATATGCCGCTTTGATAACTTGATCTGACTTTAGAGGTACCTCAGCAATTTATGGTCGGTATATATAACAAATTTTCTTGGTAGTAAATAATGTTGCCAGACTTGCATTGCTCAAATCAATACCAAAAGTTCATTATCATACACAGATTAGTTCAGCTGCGGCCTTTGGAGCTTCTCACTATGGAAGGCAATTGGTCAGCCTTCCTGCATTAAGATAGTGCCTATTCCAAAGCCTGATGCATAACATTCTAGCTTAAAAATTTTGTCAAAGTCGGGTAGTACTAATACCAGAGTCGAGGTCAACCTTTCTTTTACCTTGGCAAAGTTCCTCTCCTCCTTTTCTCCCTATCAAAAGTTAGTGTTTTTCTTATTGAATTTAGTAAATGGCATAATGAGGGTACTAAAATTCCTAATGAATCTTTTGTAAAACGAAGCTAGTCCGTAGAAACTTCTCATTTCGGCATAAGTAGTAGGAGTCGGCCATTAGAAAATTGCTTGGATCTTCTCATCATCGACTTGCAAGCTTCCTCTACTGACTATATAGCCCAAGAATACCACTTCCTCCTAACAAAAGCAACATTTCCTTAGATTGTTGGATAGTCTCTTGACATGGAGGATATCCAAGATTGCTCCAAGATGCTTATAGTGACTTGACATGTTGGCACTGTAGACTAGGATGTTGTTAAAGTACACCATGACACACTTCCCGATGAGATGTCTCAGCATATGGTTCATTAATCTCATAAAAGTGCTCAAGGTATTCAATAAGTTGAAGGGCTTGGCTATCCACTCGTAAAGTTTATGTCGACTCTTGAAATCAGTCTTTCATTGTCGCTTGATCTCATGTAAATTTGATGGTAGCCAGATTTTAGATCAATCTTGCTGAAAATCTTGGCTCCACTCAGTTTATCCAAGTGTCTTCTAGCCTCGAGATAGGATACCTATATTTGATCATGATTTTGTTCACAGATCGACTATCTGCATACATCCGCCAAGTTCCATACTTCTTTGGCACTAAAAGTGTAGGCATAGCACAGGGGCTGAGACTTTCTCTTATATAGCTTCTCTCCAACAACTCATTCACTTGACGTTGGAGTTCAGAAGCTTACTTGAGATTCATTCGACAAGTTAGCTTATTCAGCAATATAGCACCAGGTACTAAGTCAATGCAGTACTCGATGCCTCAAGTTGAGAGTAACCCTTCAAGTAATTATTCTAGAAACAGGTCAGCATATCCATCTAATGACTCCTTGATCTCCTAGGGTAACTCATCCCACTCCCTCATTTCCAACAATGGCCTGACCAACAAAAGGGTTGGCTCATTAGCATTGATGGCCTTTCAGAGCTCAGCTTTACTCATCACCAAAGTCTTCTTTGATCTACGAGTAAGTTTCGTTTGCAACCTATTGACTTCTATCGGCAACATCTAGTTTAATGTAATCTTTCGGTCATCTTTCTCGAACATATATGTGTTCTTGTAGCCATCATGGCTGACCCTCTTATTAAACAACTACAGCCTACCTAGCAATACGTGAAAAGCATACATAGGTAAGACGTCATAGAGAATCTAGTCAAAGTAGTTCCTAATAGTGATCGGTAGTGGTTTTTACCAAGTGATGTGTAATGCTCCCTTCTCACTTAACCAATACAACTTGTACAGCTTTAAGTGCACAATAGTTGGCAATTTTAGTTTTGAAATAAGATCGATTGATGCCATGTTGGCACAAATTACACTATCCATGATGAAGGCATATGCCTGATCATTTACCTTATAGGTTATATGAAATGGATTCTCGCTCTGCTCTTCCTCTCTTGAGGATTCCTTGCTCATAGTACGTCGAACAAACATAAGTAACTGGTTTAAGTCTTCGGCAAACACGTCTTCCTTAATCAACTCTTTCTCAGTAGGAACCACCTCTTCCTTGGGTTCCTCATCCATACTCTTTACTTCAAGCTTCAGGATGTCTCTCTTGATGACCATCGTCCATTGATTCGGACACTAAGCAACCACGTGTCTGAACCCCTGGCACTTGAAGCACTTGATTTGTCTAATCTTCCTGCTAGACCCTTACCCCTTCCATACGTTCGGGTTGGTACTACATCTTTAGGATAGCCTTTTTGCTTGGCTTAGACATCAACCTTTCTGCTTGGCTCTGTACTTAACTAAGCTCAGTAACTTGCTTGTCCGGGTCGGCTAGTTAACATCTTCATCGATGCTCAGCTTCTTCTTTGCCTCTTTACGTGCTAGGCAATTCTAATAGCTTCATCCATTGTGTCGAATCGTTGAAGCTCCACAACAGCTCAAATGTCTCCTCTCAACCCGGAAATGAACTTTGAGACTGTTCAAGCTAGTGGTTCCTCCACTTCACAACGCATCATAAGCATTTAAAATTCTTGAACATACTCGTCAACAGTTTGACCTCCTTATTTTAGCTCTTGAAGTTGAGTGAAAGTATTTTAGAGGTATGTTTCCAGCACGAATCTCTTTTTGAGTACTCTTTTCATCTTGAGCTAAGTGTTAATCTCTCGGCACTCCTCTCATCTTCTCATGGCTTGAAAATTCTTCCACCACATGACAGTGTATCGAGAGAACTCAATAGCAGCAGTTCTCACCTTATCATAATCCTCATATCGATAATAATCAAACACACGCTCCACCTTCTCTTCCCAATCTAGATACTCGTCAATATTCCTAGATCTATTGAAACTTAGAATTTGAAGCTTCATATAGTTGGATGCTCTGGGGATTCATACACGCTTCTCTTCAAAATACTCCTCTTCCTCTTCATTAAGCTCTCTCAGGTCTATCATTCGCCTTACTTGTTTGCCAACTCCTCTACCTTGAAGGAGTCAAGCTAAGTTTTGACCTTTAATAGGTTAAGCAACTTATGGAGTGTTTTGCGTGGCCTTAGTGAGTCAACAAGACAATGCATGAACAGCTTAAGTCAAATCTACTAAAAGGTTAGCTACCTCATCAAGTCTCTTGTTAGTGCTTCTAGGAGTTTCTAAGATTATCATCCATGATATACAACTCTACTGTCATCACTAATACTAACATTCATACTTAGGTTTGTCGTTTTTTCTCATAGATTCAAAGCTCAAACAAATACTTTAGAAAGTGAACAGCTATCAACACAACAGTCAAATGAACACAGTAACTTACTTTGTTTCACATACGTAAAATGGAGTGTAACAAAACTTTAAGAGGAACTACTATAATTCACACAAAACCTCTGCTTTGATACCGAGATGTTGCGAATCGTGACAAAAAACAGATAAGGTCAGTTACTGGATGAGTTTAAGCTTGCAAAAAACTTGAAAAGGATTAATGGGGAAAGGTGTGAAAGGGTACAAATGAAAAATGAAACGATAAGCAAAACCTATGAACAGCTCTAGAGGATATAACGCACTAATGAAACTTTCGAAGACTCACAACTCAATTTGAAATGATATACGAATTGGTCCAGTGAGGTTACTCACACCTAACCTTACTTAAGGGAAAGGATAAGAGTGATACCAAGAGTAGATAAGCAGTGTTTACACAAGGAAGAAAAAGTACTCAAAGATTGTATATTAAGAATGATATGATATTTCAAAGTTATAAGTACAAAGGTATTTATACTTATAAGATAGGGCGACCTGCCTAAAAAGGAAAAGACAAAAAGGGTATTTTGTAAGAAAGTAATGTATAAGATACAAAAAGGGTAAAAATGAATATACAAGAAAAGCAATCATTGGTGCAACGGATTTTGCACAGGATGCTGTATATGTGGCGATGCTATATATGTGGCGATGCTACATTGGTGAGGTCGTTAGGAGATACAGACAAAAAGTACGAACAGATAGGCTTATCTAAGCAGGGATGTCTTAGTTAGCTCGGACTCTCTCTCTCGGCTTCTTGGCATTCGACAAGGAAGATGCCAAGTAATTAGTCGGCTTGGCATTAGAGAGTAATCATCAACTTGACATACAATAGAAAAATGGGTGGTCATATGGTACAACATGAAGGGTGACTCAATAACGAAGTACTTGGCTTTAGCAAGAGTTGGTTGGAATAAAAGGATTTGTTATGCTAGCCCCTCTAGTCCTCAGGCTCGATTGTGGGTCAGAGGTCCGGTAGCTTAATTTCCATCACTAGCGATTAAATATTTAGAGTCTCATAATCTCTGACTTATAAGGCAGTCTTCGTATTATAAGTACACACATGATATAAAAATTTAAAGAATCCTATTAGGCCCCATATAGGCTCCTGACACCATCCCGGCCATCCTATAAGGATGGTACACCATTGATGTACCTAAAAAATCCTAAAGAGATTTACAATAAAAATGGAACTCAACCTATAGCTCATCCAAAGCACTATCCATTTCAAAAATGATCTATCCTAATTTGTTGTATAACATATCCAAGAAGTTTCATTATACACAAATGAATGGGATGTTTGCATCAGGTTACTTGTTATCTTAAAATTTTTTTATGATTGTGCTAAGACATTCTCACAAGTTTGCTAGCATAGCTCTCATTTATTTGTTGTGGAAATTGTAAACATACTAGCTACTCTAGTTGATGTGCATTACAATCCAATCTTACAAGAACTTGATAATGATATGTGTATTAAATGGTTGGCTTATTATAGAGACATTCTTAATATTTATGTCCTTGCCACTGTATTGGATTCTCACACTAAAATCAATGGTCTCTCTGATTATATTAATTGTTATCATTAGTGTGTCGATAAGTTCTCCCAAATGCAAGATTCATACATAGTTTCTATGGATAGTGTCCTTTAACAGACAAATGAGGTATTGTATGAGTTGTTCTAACATTTTTCATACATTTACAATGGTTAAGTTTCAATGAGTCTACTACCCCCTACCATTTCCTACACAAGTAGTGTTGGCAGTTTGCCTATTGTGGATCGTTTGCTATCATAAAAGTTGAAAAGACAAAGAAGTTCTAATAGGCACTCAATGGAACTTGACAACTACCTTAACATAACTTTTGAGTTTAGTAATAGCGTTCACATCCGAGACTTCAATATCCTTAATTGGTGAAGGAAGCGTATAAAAACATTTACAATCCTTTGTCCAATAGCATGACAATTCTTGCTACTCCAGCATCAATGATTGTTGTTGAACAAGCTTTTAATATGGTTAGACTGAGTTTAGACGATCGTAGAGCATCATTCTTAGAAGTAACCGTTGAAGCCCTTACATGCATTGAAAATTGGGGGAAGGCTAAAAAGTAAGGGTAGGAACTGTATAGGACATCAAGCAAAGATAATGAATACTTTAGCATTTCCAATGCATCTGGTGGAAGCATGGTGAGATCTACACTCAAACACAAACAAGGTGAAAGGGATTAAATGCTTTAACTTTAACTTAAAAAGTTTTTCGACACTTAGAAAAAATATTTTCATAATTATAGGAAAAAATAACTAAATCGATTGTTTTCAAAATTAAGATATTACCATTAGCATTTTCAAAATATTAGGCAAGCAAAACTTCAACCACTTTTTAAGGGATTTTTGTCTATATGAATAATTTGGCTAATCAAGTAAACTTAGCCTTTTTTTTTCTTTTTACAAATTAAAATTAACAAACACACTAACTTTTTTTAAAAAGTAATTTACCAAATTACGATAGTTTGATTCCAATTAATGAATATATAGGCACATATGGAGTGATCTTAAAACTTGAAAAATTTTTCCCCAATATTTATGTTTTCTTGAACAATTCTATAAATCTTCGTTGTACACTTTTTTTAATTTTTAAATTGTAATGTGTAATTTTATTTTTATAGAATATCTATGTACCATGTAATTTGTAACCTCTATCAATGAAATCAATCTTCGTTGGTTAATTTTTTAGGATAAAATTTTAATGCAATCATCTTTGTCATTATCAAAAGAAATTTCTATCATTTTCTTTTTGAAAAAAAAAATCAGAAGTTTAAATTGTTTTAAATAACATGTCAATTGAAAAAAAAATGGAATACTTCCTTCTATCTTCTATAATTGATTTGAAAACTTCCTTTAAAAATGGTTATCCATTATCCACATTTACCACTCATAAAGATAGTTTTTCATAATGTCCTAGTCACATGGTTAGCCTCTAAATAATTGATAGCTAGTTGTCAGATCTAAGTTGACTCAGTTGATTCAATCCAGCTTGACATGACTCAACTATGAGACTTGTTTGGATTACCTCATTTACTTGGATTAATAACAATCCTTATAAACTCAGTTGACCTAGCTAATCCAACTTATTTCCTATACAACTTAGTTGCATCTTCCAAGTCCTAATGTACAATTTTCTCTTGTTTTCTTACTTGAGAATGTACTAATGTTTACTAAAATAATTAACTTAAATCCAAGAAGAACAAAAAAAGAAATAGTAAAGAGTTCTTAATTATCGAGTCTCAAGAAGGTGCATAATTCTGTTGATTTATAAGTAAATATGAATTATAGTTTAATACTTTACCCTGATTTGACATTAGTTCAATCCTCTTGATTCTTAACCCATTTTTATTATATGTCAATTTTTTGATTTGGGCCTACCAACATTGTTGATAACAGCTATTTCGCTCCTCATATATATCACAAAGTATCAAATGAAGAACCTTGTAATCTAACATTTATAGTTTCCTATTATCTCTCTCTCTCTAAAATGAAAATATTAGTTTGTTTGGCTTTACCTAACTATCTTTCTATGAGTGTAAGAATAGTTAATATCTAATATAATTGTTGTCTTCTTTTTCATTCTTTTTCTAGTCATGCCTCTTATAATCGCCATTATTTCAACATATGTCAATGGGTTGTTCATCAAATTAAACCAAACCACATTGATATATAAAATACAGTTCATTTATATTTGGGTTCAATTTACGTCTTCATTCACATCTTGATTTGAAGGAGATTCAAATGATTTACGGTTTGGTTTAGAAGGTCAAATTAAATCAAATTATTTAAACTCAAACTGAACCACTTCTTATTTAAAAATAAAAAATAAGTGACATTTTTACTTTTAAACTATGTGAACATTTCATTTTAACCTTATTTATATTTTTTTATTATATCTCTTCTCATACTTGATTTCCAGTGTCTACTCTTTCTCTTTCATTATTGTTTTTCATTTCTTAAATAAATTTTCATGCTTTAAATATCACCTAATATGCAATACTATTATAACGTAATGCTACGTGACTTTAACTCTTACATAATATTTCTCATTTTAGACATCAATATTTAGTTAAATGCTTCAATAACTACTAGTATTATCAAATATAATAAGGTGCTTTTAAAGGTGATTTGAATTGAGTTAAAGCAAACCAAATCGCACTTGAAGCAGTTTGGCTTAGAATCCAAACTGTTCAACCCGGTTTAATTCATCGAGTATCTGAGTTTAGAGAATCGTTTCAAATGCGGTTCAATTCCATTCAACCTCTAAATCGAACCGAATCAAACCATAAACACCTTAGATGTCACCAATTGAAATCCACCATTAAAAGCCACCAATGGCACCATTGTTATTTATTGATAAGTACAGGTTTGATTATTAACTTATTTCCTCTCTCTTTCTTTCTTTTTCTTGCTTTGCCATCGGGTTTAGTAGCCATTTGATATTGTAGGTAACATCACAGTCGATTCAACGAAAAGAGTCGTTGAGATTTTGAATTCACATTTCTTTTTTTTTTTTTGGATTTTTTCTGTCAGGTTTAATGGTCATGGATGCCTAGTTTAGGTCCACAACATTAATACTTTTAAATTATTATAAAGTTTTTATTTACACCACTAGAGATGAAAATACAGTTCATTTATATTTGGATTCGATTTACGTCTTTATTCGCGTCTCAATTTGAAGGAGATTCAAACGGTTCACGGTTCAGTTTAGGAGGTCAAACCAAATCAAACTATTTAAACCCAAACTGAACCACTTCTTATTTAAAAATAAAAAATAAGTTACATTATTACTTTTAAACTATGTTAACATTTCATTTTAATCTTATTTATATTTTTTTATTATCTCTTCTCATACTCAATTTCCATTGTCTACTCTTTCTTTTTCATTATCGTTTTTTCATTTTTTAAGCAAATTTTCATACTTTTGATATCACCTAATATGCAATACCACTACAACGTAATGCTACGTAACTTTAACTCTTATATAATGCTCTTTATTTTAAACATCAATATTTAGTTAAATACTTTAATAACTATTATTATTATCAAATATAACAAAGTGTTTTTAAAAACGATTTAAATTGAGTTGAAGCAAACCAAACCGTTAAAAGTAGTTCAATTCATCGAGGATTTGAGTTTAGAGAATCGTTTCAAATGCAATTCAATTCCATTCAACCCCTAAATTAAACCGAATAGAACCATAAACATCTTAGATGTCACCAATTGAAATGCACCATTAAAAGCCACCAATGGCACCATTGTTATTTGTTGATAAGTACAGGTTTGATTATTAACTTATTTCCTCTATCTTTCTTTCTTTTTCTTGCTTTGCCATCAGGTTTAGTAGCCATTTGATACTGTAGGTAACATCACCGGCGATTCAACGGCAAGAGTCGTTGAGATTTTGAATTCACATTCTTTTCTTTTTTTGGATTTTTTCTGTCAGGTTTAATGGTCATGGATGCCTAATTTAGGTCCACAACATGAATACTTTTTTTAAAATTATTATAAAGTTTTTATTTACACCACTATAGATGATAATGACAATAATATGAGATTTTAGGTGAATGCATTTTAAAAATGGAGTTCTTTATGGGGCAAAAGTAAGAATTTTCTATGAACATCAAATATGCACGAACCGATGATGAATCTTCTAAAAATTCTTGGAATAATGCAAAAATTCATGATAGGTGTGATCTCTTATTCCTTGTTCAAGCTAAATTTCATTTAAGGTCAAAAGGGTTCTTTTTCATGAAATTGTTGTTGCACGTAAACGCACAACATTTCGACTAGAATAGTCACATGGGTGTCTTAAAGTCTTGTGCTAAGCATGGTCTCAAAGAAGTGCTATAAGAATGAAATTTGGTGGAATGACTAGGTAGAATCAGAAGGAGGAGGAATAAATAATTTTAAAGTCTCAAATGCATAGCCAACAAACAGAAGGATTATAGATACTCAGGTGTCGACCTTATAATTTAAGCGAGTGAGAGATCAATTCTTTTTTCCCTAAATTACTTGGTTGATCTTGAAATAGAGTTTTTATAATAGAATATTATTTTCTTCGATCTCTCCAAGAGTTGCAAATGAAGAGGAATAGTGAAGTATTATGGACTCTTGAATGTAATGATATAAATCATATGATCACAGTGATTGATGGACAAGATAGAGCTTGCTTATTTAATTATTATCTTGAATAAACTAGTTAAAGGTCTAAGTAGTATTCGTCACGAGTGTATGAGCTTAGCTAAGAGATGTTGAAAGTGGGAGAACCGATTTAACAATCCATGTTCCTAATCCATCGAACCAATTCTCCCTAAATAATTCCAAGTACAAAGCATACTCCTTGAGTTTTATCATTTAACCCAAGAAGTTAAGTCTAAATAAATGTTGAATTTAGCTCAAAATATTTAACCTAGCCATTTTAGCCGTCCAACATAATTAAAGGAAAGAAGAATGGAATAAGATGTCCCCACTATAGCAAAATTCTTAAATTTCGATAACGAAGAACAAAGGAGCTTTCTTTTCATGCTCACATACATGCGCTCCCTCTCTCCTCCTTCTCTCCCTTAATTGTTTTATGCACATTTTTGGTTTAGTTAACAAATGATACTATTATAGATTGGCTTTACAAAGATGACATTTGTAAAGCAACCCATAAGCCGTTACAGGCCTAAATAAATCTATGTTATATGATCAAGAACTTCAGGTGGATTCCGAATTCGGAACATTGGAACTAACCTTTAACCTCCTTTACATTATGTTAGGAATGGAGGAAGGAAAGGAAAAGAAATGCAGAAGAAAGAATTATTTTTATTTGGAAAATGATGGAAAAGAAGAGAATGAATCTATGAGGAGAAACTTTCCGTGAAGCACAAAAAGGAACGTGGGATAAATTGAAATGACCTGAATAACATTTCAAAATGAAAAAAAAAAAAAAAAACCGACTTATATAACCTTTTAATATAAGGATTTAAAAATTTTTCGTATTTCAATAAGTTTAAAAAAAATATCTAATCAAGTTTTCTCTCCATAATCCTTCATTTTTTTTTGTTTTTCTTATTCATTCCTAATCAAATTAGTATCTTCCCCTTACTTTCTCTCCCTCCTAGGTTTTGTACCTCCGCCTTTCCTTCCTCCTCTACCTCAAAAATATAGTGTTTAGAGCGTAAGCATAGTAAGCAGAGAGCTAATAAAATCGAAGGAAGCGAAGGTGACTCGGGACATCAAATTCTTTAAAGTTCAATTGTACAGCAAGTGTCTGAATCAGTGCGCGCAACCAAGGGTGATGTGATAGATTGTTGAAGACGAAAGAAAAAGAAAGAAGAGAATGCTGTGGTTCAAAACACTTCAAAGAACAGATTTTAGATAAACCTACTCAATCCCTTCTGATGATAATACCATGTTTCTTTGCCTTCGGTCTGTCATCACTACCGCTTACATCTACGTCTACAGTTTAGACCATCACCGTGCTGTCTTCATTCCACTGTCTTTAAATCGTACTTGAAGCATTAGGGATTCTGCCAAAAGTTTCAGAACCATACGACCACATCTCTTTCTTAAGGGTGAATCTGGGGGCAAATGTACTTGTAACTGATCCTATATTTATTGAAGATAGAAGATCAGTACAATCTCCAAGTCGTAGAAGCAAGACATGTATCGTAGTAAGTTGGTGGATTCGAGGACAAGAAAGTTTCATGCACGTACAAGGCACATTGATTGTACAAATTCAAGTACATTCAAAGCACTTCTTTCATTATAAAATACATAAAACACAGGAACTTTTGTACCTCCATCAGCCTCTCAAAACCTAAATGTATACATAATAAACAATACCGGACCTTACAGTTTAAGCCGTAGATGAGCTGTATACCACCCCCTTGTTAGACTCACTGTGACTAGAGGAACCAGAAAGAAGCTAATAATGTTGTACAACCTCTTATGCTATGCAAAAAGCTCTATAATCAGCCAAACCCATGCAGGAAAAGCCAAGAATAAAATGAATGGAATATGGAAGGTCATGAAAACTAGCTTATTCTATACACAAACTCCAATGACACGGCAAAGAGACTTATGATGAACTACATGGCAAGCAGCACCACCTCCCAATTTGGATGAAGAACCATTGGAATGGGTCAGGTTGGTCTTCTTCATCTGAAGATGCAGTAGGTAAAGGAAGCTCGGCTGGCAGATGGCGGTGAAATGCATCGACTGCAGCTGCAACCCCATCCTCGTTTTCAATCAAATTTGCTAACTCCATGGCTCGAGATTTTACCTGCAAAATATGCAGATTTTTCCAGACTAACTGTCCAATTCCCATTTCAAGAAAGAGCATGAACAGGATAACCTCAGTTGAGACATGACCATGAAATTGTAGCATGTAATAATTTGCCACAGGAAAAGGTCTCTGCAATTTTCCTTTGGAAAGTGAAGCAAAGAAATCAAGTTTTTCCGTGAAACAAGTGGTTGGACTCTCATAGGTCATAAATGACTTAAATAAAAGATCAATATTTTAGTAGTACTCCAAATAGGTGGAACTGTCACAATGCCATTCTTATATTTCCAGGAGGCACAGTC
Source organism: Lumnitzera racemosa (assembly GCA_024138005.1). Lineage (NCBI taxonomy): Eukaryota > Viridiplantae > Streptophyta > Magnoliopsida > Myrtales > Combretaceae > Lumnitzera > Lumnitzera racemosa. The sequence goes on along the minus strand of JAMXBC010000011.1, from coordinate 38,676,597 downwards.
TTTGATATGTTTACAAAAGTGGATGCATTACAGAGACATTACGTACTTGAAGCATAAAATGAGATCTTTGAAGTACCAAACTGTGGATCTTGTATTGAATTCACTTATGTTGACAACCTATTCAAATACGACCCAGTACATTCATGACCTCTAATGTATTCATTCCTCAAATCAAGAGATAAAAATACAACTAAATGTCGAAGAATGAGAGATCAACCATAATTTATCTCAAACACAAAAGCTCGTAGTAATAGCCTTGAGTATTTAAGATAATTTTATGATGATATCTCAATGCTCCAAAGAGAATTATACTTCTTTTTTATCTCCTTAACCTTCTACAATGATAGGGATTTGAAGTGCACATATAGCACTTGTCGCCAAACATAGAAACGATTGAATCATTACAGTCTACCATGCAAATTGGAAATATATTTAAGTCTGAAGACATCTTTTGGATGATTTCCTCTAATTTCATTTTTTATAAGAAAGGAAGTGGTGGTTATTAAAGGGGCAAGTCTGTATCAGGTAAGCATTCCAACCCTATGAAACATGCACAGAGAAAAAGGAGAATTACATCTGGTTGAAGCATAAAGTTGATGGCATTTGAAAGGCCCTCGACACTTAGCTGACCGATTGGTATTGGTACAGGGCCCAGACGTCTTTGATGTACTCTATCACCCCAGAAAAACTGATCTCCAAAAAATGGTACTATGGTTGTTGGACACTGCAAATCATACCTTATGTCAGCAAATAGAAGAACAAAGAAAATAAACCAAATAGTTGCCATTCTTAACAGAATCAGGAAATTCCAATCTTCAGGAACGTAAATAAAAATATACAACAAATAAGTTTGTCAAAGAAGTATCATGCTGGAATTCTTCTGCTTCTGAAACATCAAGCACAAAAATTTGGGAGGGCAAAGAAAGCAGTACCCCAGCTTTTAGACCCGTGGCTGTTGTGCCAGCACCACCATGGTGGACCTGCATAAATGAAACATATGGTTTCAGTTCTTTTTGTTCAGATTAAGAAGAAGAAAGAAGCAATGTTACGTATTTAGGATTTCCATGCAAAGCTAATACCATAGATGCAAAGTTCCATGGTCAAGATCTTAAAATTTCCTTTCTAACTCAGAAGGTGCCGCAAAAATTATGCATAAACATTGTGGTCTATATATTACTTTAATCATATAAACACTCACCACAGCTGAACACTGTGGAAATAGCCAATCATGAGGGCAGTCCTCCAGAAGAAAAATGCTGTCTGGAACTTCAGGAACTGCAAGAGTCAGAGCAAATGGTTTATCTAATTGCACATATACAAGTTAATTGGAACAGCAGTGAAAGTTGTTTGCATAGTTATAGAAATGCACACATTCTCACATTTGTCAGACTTGACGATAGCCAAATGACTTATCTACTAGCAATTATTCTCCTAAGTAACAATTGAAAGAGACAATGCTGTAGATGGCAATTAAACTTAGAGTGATTGTTTAGACTGCTTAGCTTTTTTCTTTTCTTTTTTTCCCCTCCTCCTTGGGGAGAGAGAGAAGGGAGGCTAAATCTGGTAACGAACTTTGTATTTGTACCCCTTGAAGTGTATTACAGGTGTTCATGTCCATCTAGTGGAAAATACAAAATCTACATACGGAAATTAGCCCAAAAGAGAGAAATTTGATAGCAAACTGAACAATCGATCTGAATCCAAGTACCATCCACAGCATCATCCCTTATAAACAGGTACATATCTTCAACATAGTATTGGACTTTTTTAATAGAATTATTCTCCCATGAAGAATTTAACTTGTGTCCCAAGTATTGAAAGGAAATCAATAGGTAGATTATTTATATGATAATGGCCTTAGCAAATATATGTTCTGGAAAATTATGTGAGGGTCGGAGACTGTTAAAAGCACTCCATGTGCAAAGGTATTTGCTATACAGGATTTTGAATAGATGCAGCTGCAGGTCACCACTGTTAGTTATTATACAGGAAGACTCATGCACCTAAAGAACAGTCAGAGAAATGTAAGTGTACTTACGAACTCCAAGATCTCCCCAACCTCGATCAACTATTCCCCTTTGTCCTGTATCCTTCAAAGCTTCAAGTATGATGTTTGTGATCTTTCTGGGGTCATCAAGAGGCTGCACAACCACATAAAAGCATACTCAGTCGTATTTCCCTTGAAACTGTATATTCTGGTTAACAATAAGCACAAGTAAAGAGATCGACATATGCTCTTCAACCACTAAGGAATAGTTTGAATTTTTTGGCTGTAGAAGAGCAGGTGGATAAGGAATATTAACAAGGCATTGCCCTGATTGTCCTATAATCCCTATAATCCTACGCATGTTAAAAAAAATAATAATAAATAAATAAACAAAGAGGGGGAAAAGAATGGTTTCTAAAAGGAGCATAGAAACTAGTGGTAAAGAAACAAACGAAGATCACATCAAGATGAAAGAACTTCTAGGGAATCAACACAATAAGCAAGCGAATAGGACCGAGTCATAACCTCATTGATTGCTAAAGTAGCAACAATATGTATATAAGAATCCATTACTCTACAATCAGAGTTAATGTGTCCAGATTCAGTGGTTGAATTTTATCAAGAGCTAAAAGGAGACCAAAATTAATGCAGATGTGACCTGAGAAATATTGTAAAGGAATTAACATACCATGCTACCAAACCCAATATATATAGGTTTTGGTCCTTTCTCAATCCACTGAACGAACTCTTCCTGAGGTTTGTACTTTGCGCCAAGGTTCAAGAAGCAATAACCAACAACATCAACTAATGGTCCCCAGTCTGCATGTCAGGGGATATATTATGATCAACACTGAAGAACTACTTCCAAGTCACTTAGAAAAATAGGCCATTGTAATGCAGTCAGCAATGGAGGCTAAATAGATCATAAATAGCCTATGAGCCTATGAGCAACCACACAATATATACTTCTACTAGAAAATGAAGAAAGCTAAAACTTCCGCTGGATAAGAAGATTCTTCACAGAATTTTGCATCTGCCAAATGTACCTTAATCAAGATTCTTGTGCCCAGTGGGACACTACAATATACATCCTCATACACTAAACCTCACTTATGCATGCAGGATAAGATTAATACTAATTTCATTTGCATATCAGTTTAATGGTTTACAACAATATAGAATTATTCACATAATAATATAGAATCTCTGTTTTCTTTAATGATATTTGCATAGCCCTTGATAGTAAAAGATGGTCCATAAAAGAGCACAAGGCAGAACAGATCATATAGCCAATTCCACATATTAGGAATGAGGCTTGAGTTTATCATTGTCGTATATGTTTGATAGCTGCCTCATAAGCAGAATATCAAAACCAAACACTACCTGTTAAGCAGACTGACAATAATAGCAGGAAAGTAAATGTAAGATAAAGAAAATGATGGAAATGAAGACAAAAACAGAGAAATTGAAAAATGGGGAAGAGAGAGAGAGAGATTGAAATATAAAAAATATTTAATAATAATATATAATAAGGATAACATAAAGAAGTTAAATAGTATATATGATTTTGAAGTAAATTATTTCTCTCTTTCCTTTCTAAATTTGTAAAATTAAAAATTTATTAATTAAAATATATTATCTTTTCTACTTGGTTTAAAAAATGCCATTTGTGAAAATTTTGAGTATGGCATAAAAAAATTATAGAAATCATTAAAGATTTTCCAAAAAAATCAATTTATTTTATTATCTCCTCTTCCCTCCCCCACTTCCTCCCTCTTGGCTTGATCAACTTTGAATTGCATTTTTTAACCCAAAAAATTCAATATGCATTCAATATCATGTATTCTGGCTTTTTATTTTGATCTATAAAATTATGTATAGATTACACCAACCACTTTTATAAACTTTCAATTACAGCAGTACCCATATCTTCTAAATTGTAATCCTACACCCCTTTGCCATGCACAAGCTTTACCTTATGAACATTGCTGTATCCATGCAATTATGGAACTACTTCAGAGGTGTCCGTATATTTTTGAAACTTATTAGATGGTCTAATGTTACATAACAGGGCATAGAAGAGGGATAAGGCTTGAGAACAAGCTCGTTTTGCAGGAGAAAGTCATCATAGGATATTTTAGTCGTATCTTTTTAGAATAAGAAAAGAAGATGATCTTGCAATTATTGATTTTGCACATTTTTAGAGATATGTTCAATTTATTGCTATCTATTTAGGGAAGAAACAATTCAGAAATTTATATAACAACAATACTATTATCAGTAATAAAGCAAGCAAGAAATTATTGAGAAAGCATTTTTAGTTGCTTAGGAGTATTCTAGAGTAGTTAGTTTATAAAATCGGATAATTCTCTTTAAGAAGCCCAAAAACAAGAATCCACAAAGCCTAAATTCATCGTAGCTAAATTAAGCCCCATGACAAGATCCCAAGTCCAGACTTGTAATCATTGTGTAACTCGGTATGTTTGTGTTCCTTGTTTCATGCATATGAATTTTCTTGTAGTAAATTGAAAATTGGAAGATTGTTTCAACTATAAACAATTTATATGAGTACATATTTTTATACATAATTATCCCTATAGACATACAAAATTATAAATATATGTAACTCCAATTTTCCAAAGTGACGCACAAAAGTTACCACGACAAGAACGCTGGATGCTTTACTAGCTAACTATTAAAGATATGTACGGAGGGTAAAATTCAGCATGATGGCTAACCCCAAATAGAAAAAAGTGATGTAGCATGCTTTAGAAGATTATACAAAAAGAATTCTTAGACAAAGAAATTGAACACAAACAGAAGACAGAGAATAAAATAAATGCAGAAATCAGAAAAAGATCAAACAAAGTACAGACAACTATAGGGTCAGCAAGAGCTACAAAACAGTAACAATCTTTACCATTTGGCTTTGGTACTAGATGAGGACTCCACATATATCCTGTTGGCAAATGAGATATTGATCCATGGTACATACTGAAGTATGCAATAGGAGCAAGCTTCAACTTGCGTTTTCTGAAGTCATTTACATAACTTCTTATGCCCCACCATATCAGCAGATCCACGAGCATGTATGAGATCTGATATAGACTTCTTGTCAGTGGATTTAGAAGACCTTGCCATATCAAAAAAATCATGACTTCCATTTAACAGAACTTACCCAATTACCCGCACTTTGAGGTACCCTTGCCAAGGGATGAGGAAACTCATATGTTGGCCTGCCTATTTAAGGCAGATGTAAGCAATAATTTTTCAAGTAAATTACCCCAGAGGGATTTCTCAAGTAGAAGAAAGGACACGAAAGCAAGACATGCATTTAAATCATAAGTCAAAAGCCATATTTTCTTTCATTCTGTACAGGTCCACAGTCCAATGAGTTTCAATTCATGTAAAACTAAGCACATGAGTAAGCTACACTAATACTGATGCCACTATACTCCTTTTCATGTGAAGAAACACTGGTTGAATCTTGAAAGTACTGAGAGCAAATGGTGTGAAAGCAGGTGCCATGATTTTCCTAGAAAGGCCATGGGATTTACCAAAGATAAATTTATGAGTGAAGCACTTCTATCTGAAAATTTCAATTCTATCATTTTGTTAGCATAAACTTGTAATATTTTTCACTTGCCCAAAGGCTTCCCTGGTGCTCTATCACACGGTTGAGTAGACAAGATTAACTTAGAATAATATATAGCCTAAACCATTACCCATAATCTATGCCAACAGAGGTGAAGTTGCAACCAGGAATCTAAAGTGTGCCTCAGTTGTCAAAATTACCTTATGTTAGCTCTATTCATAAAGCAGAATGAATGGTTATTTTGCAGTCAATAATGAGAAATTACAGTAAAGCAAGAACAGTTCGCAAAACTTACGTCCAAGGCATGGTGAAAAAGATGTGAAGAGGTACTCTAAGAGCTTCAGCAACATGTGCATGTCCTGCAGCCGAGACCAAATAAAAGCATTTGATGGAACCAGTCAAGACTAAGCGGGCAAAGCTATGCTCTAGGAAACATAGCAAGGGAACTATTTACATTCACCCAAAAATACAGGTAATTTACTGCTTCTATTTGCATTAAGGAAATATGATCGTTTTTTTCAAGTGAACTCACCATAAGCAGGAGGGTTGGCAATTATCGCCTGAGCTCTAAAGGGCATGGCAGTTTCTATGTCCGGTTCTGTGCAAGCCGGAAGAAGAGATTCAATAATAGCTTTCAGCTGCTTTCTCTGGATCGATATTTCTCCCGGTCCAGATGGTATGAAGCCCTTATTTCTGACCATGTCTGCATTTCAGTTATCACCAGACACACAAGAGTCTGTCAGATATTAGAAGATTTAGCATACAAGAAGCAAGCTGGTTAAGTAAGGGTAATTTAATAGATTCTAAGGAGCAACATAAGCTCTCTTGCAACAGAGTTTCCAGCCAACAAGCTGCAGTGGCTGGACAAGCATTGTACACGAGAAATACAGAGCGCAAACGGACATTAGGACCTTACATCCTGCTAAAACTCGAGGATCACCACCCAAAGGATAGAAATCCACACCAGCTGATCTTACAAATGTCTTGAAGTTTGCATGGGTCGCCAACCTAACATAATGACCAAATTCCTGAATGCAAGCATGAAAAGAAGTTCTCTTACAATGGATAATATATATCCTTGTATTATCAATGGTGTTGTCACAAGCCTATATTATTGTCGATGGTGTTGTCAAAAACTTGGTTAAAAAAACAATACCATATAGTTGCACTAAATTAGACTAGGAAAGCAACTTAGAAGTAAGAATTCCCATGATATCCAAAAAGGTCATGATATAACACTAGTACAGTAGATCCACGGTTTTTAGAACTTGCCTGTAGCCTTTTAGCCATTGCAAGGAAAGGTTGCACATCTCCTCTTGTTCCAACAACAAGTATTGCAATTTTCAATCTTGGAATTGACTTGTTTGACTCCATATGTGAATCATCAGTATTGACAGGCAGTCCTTCGGCAGGTTGAAGCTCCAACAGTTCTGAAGCCACAGGTGTGCTTCTTGTCAAGTCCACTTCAACCGTGCCATCATTTTGGATTTTGACAAGCTCTATGATAAGCTTCTTCTAAGAGGTAATGAAGAACAAATACTAACTGGTAAGCACTTAAAACACATAATTAAAAAATTTTATAACAGGACTACTTAAAAATTTAACAAAGGCAAAGTGCATGAATTTCCATTCATTAAGTAATCATCATGGTCTCATCCTTGATAATTGAGAAAACATTACCCCCAAATAAATCAGGCAATAATTCACCCTTGACATGATGACTTTCCCCTAGAGATCTCATAAACGTTAACTATATGCTTCTTGTAGGAACTAGGAAGTGAACACACCAGATAAAAAGAAACGATCATCCATAGATGATCATATCTGACTTATATATTTTTCTTTCAAAGTTATTTTGTAGGTTGCCTTTTTCTCTGGTTCAGTTACATGTCCATTGTGTTGAGACCAAACTTTCTAGGACATGTAAATTCAAACTGTTGGTAAGCCTGCAGAAACTAACTCAGACATACCTTTTGACGTTCAGATAGCCTGTCAAATAAATCGTGTCTGGAACCATCCTTTCTCTCAGTCATAGATCTTGAAAATGCAAACTCTTGACTATCAAATAAAACATTCCTTCTATAGCCAATTGGTGCAGTAATGCAATGATCCAAACCTTCATGGTGAAAGTTCTATAATTAATTGCCTCTGTGACAAATTTGAGGTGCGTGACATGTATTCATTCTTACGTTCATTACACCCTCCATATGGAACAGACAGCAAGGAAAGTACTGAAACATAAAGCTAAAAACAACACCTATATATATCCTTATTTAACTTTTCAGATCAGCTCAATGTAGGTCGAAATATAACATGGTAGAAGTGGAGGTCCTGAATTTGACTCCCAAAATATTGCATCAACCATATGTGTGGGGGAATGTTCAAATGTAAAACTAAAAACCAGACCAGTGTCTGCAAGTGAAACATTAGGATTTCCATCACCTAGATATCTATTACTAATAAAAATAAAAGAGGAACAAAGAGCTATTATACATATACTCCAATTAGCCATAAAAAATTTTAGAACTGTCAGGCATTTAAAATAATCTCTTGCATTTTAATTGGAAGACCTACTCGAGTGATCTTTCTAAATTCCTTGTCTCTTATTTACCTTGCTCCTAACTCTAATGAAAAACATCAAGGAAGAAATCTTCAAAATTGTTTCTCTGCACTCACATTGTTTATAACATCATATCCGTCTCTAAAAAGCTGCTGATGCTATACTTAGATGATGCAAAACTTTATAATTCGTCTCAAGCAATTTTCTGAAACTTCATTCCATATAATTCCACATTCGTTTTCTTTGTATGATACTGCCAACTTCACAATGCACATTACTAATTTAGAGTATCTACAGCATAAGTTCACCAAGAACACACCTCTCTGGGGAGAAGAAGTGACATTTAATTCCTCTGGTTGAGAAATCTCTGGAACCGATGTCTTCTTCAATTTCTTTACCCAATTTTCCTGCTGCGAGGTACACCCCTCATTGGATCGTTCATTAGGACACTCCTTTTGAACTGACTGTGCTTCGTTAGCACCATGGTTTTCCACTAAACCCTCACCCTGCTCTTTACTTCTCCCAATAGTAACCTCATCTACCCCCATAAATGTCTGATCCACCCCATTACTTCCCATATCAATTACTAAACACCAAAATGCACCCAAATTTCACTAACCTAAACCGATAAATCAAAACTATAATAATCAAAACCCCACCAAAAAGCTAAACAAAAGAACAGGATTCAAGCAAATATCTCGAAGAATAGAAAATACAATTATAAGAACTCACTAGACCTAGAAATCACAAGTCTCCACAAACAATTCCATATAGCAAAAGCACAAACGTATGACCTCTAGTAAGGACAAACTTGAAGTGGGTACTCTTAGTAGGGACAATAAATCAAGTTTATGACCTTAAAGAAAGAAAACCCAGTTGGAAACAGCTCCTAGTATCAGAATTCTTTTTAAGTTCATGAGACTTTGGAGACGTCAGGGTCTAGAAAAAATAATATAAAAAAAAGGCAGAACTCTTGTGATGAACAATAGTTGTTCAACGATGACTCACAGACCAATCAGTCAATACCGAGCGTAGAACGTTTGGTGAGAAGGCTTTACTGCTTTGTTGAACCAAACTCAAAAACAAACCGAACTATTTAAATACTTAGCATACAAGGCAATGACTGATTCGAACTTAGTATAAGCAAGCAAGAACGAGAATGATTGCCTTGCTGGGTGTATGTATAGATTATAAATACAGTGTTCTTCTGATTTTCGAGGGAGTGATTGGTGAAACGAAGTGTATTGGAAGTGGGGTTGATGATGGTAGTGAGGAACAAAGAATCTTCTTGTTACAGTGTCCTGTGTAGTGTATGTGATCATATAAGAAACTTCAGTCTTTGATTTGTGTGCGTGTCCGAGAAACATCGTTGGAGTAAACCTCGGAAAGAAGGGTGGTGTGCTGTGAATAAGTGATAATATTTCCTCCCCCTCTAAAAAAGGTCCAAATCATATTAAAATTTTATTGATCAGTTAAAAGAAAAAAATTTCTTTACTCTTAAACCTAAATATCAACTCTGTTGTTTTGTTTGATTAGAGATTTAAAAAGGATCCACGGAGTTAAAATTCTATCTAGTGATACACGCAAACTATCTAGCATTTTCAATCTCTTGATAAATATTTTTGGGATATGAGTCCAGGTGAAAGATACCTTTTAATCTCTAAAAGATGGTATTTATTAATTATATACATTTTTTTAATATAAAAGATTTAACCTTACTTACATTTAATATTATCAAATTTGAATTAATCTTTAAAACCTAATAAGGTTTGATTTGAATTTTTCATTTAATTTGACTAATTGATAATAACCTAATTTTTTCATTTAAAAATAAACGTTTCATTAAGTTATGTTGTTGAATGAATAATTATACATCCAAATGGAATTTAAGATCTTCCTTCATTTTATCCAAAGAAATAAATATGATAATTTGTTTATTAAAGTCTTATTAATCCTGGATGGCAAAAAATAAAAACAAAACAAAACAAAAAACAAAAAGTCTTATTAATCCTCAATCGCGTATTGAAAGCTAATTCTAAAAGGTTCGCAACTTGAGAAGTTCCATGACTGGTTCTTTCCATGTTCCATACTGGAAAGGATGGATATTATAATCCTTTTCTCACTCAATTAAAATTTATATAAAAGAACTTTATTTTTGTGATACCTTTGAGTTAAACTTGAATTTTCTTACAATTTATTTCTACGTACAGGAAAGACTGTATTAACTAAATGTGTACTAATTTTGTATTTTTGTCTTGCATGCTTTAATATATTTATTAATTATTATCTTAATGTTTTCTTCAAGATCAATAATTAGGTTCCACGAATAAACAGCCTAATTAAGGAACTTCTCCAATTAATAATTTTTCTTTCCAAAATTTCCAATCATCTCCTGAGTCAAATCCTTTCAAGCTCTCCGCGAACTGGGGACTTATATTAGAATTTTATAAAAATAAATTTGAAGCTACTTGGAATTGAAAACAAGGCACACAACAAAATAGAGGAAAAGATGAGTTGTAATATTAATATAACTAGAAAATATAAATCATTCATTCGCTGTCAATCGTCCCATCCACTAATCCCAATACAGTCAGACAGAGATTGTAAATGTAATTCAATGAAGGCCACTAATCTGAAACAGATAGATTCATGAGAGATGCAGTGTAAGTTTTCTAAAATGGCTGTACCCGCGCAGTTTTATTTTTCGTCTTATTAATATTTTATTATTATTTATTTAAATTTTTATATTTAATAAAAATAAAATATAAAAAGATAAAAATATATTTAAAAAAAATATTAATTAAAATAATTATTTTTAATACATAAAATATATTTTTTAAAAATTTTTTCTTAAAAATATATAAATTTTCATTTTCTAATTCCAATATTCTAATTACAATCTTTATCGTAATTATAAGAAAAAAATAAATAAGATATAGATAAAATATTTTTTTAAATACCAAATTTTAAATAAATACAAACAAAACACATATTAGGTAAAACATAGATTCAAAAAAAAAAAAAAAATACAAACGGTCCTAAGGCTTAAAGCTTTAGCATGTCCAAAGCACCATTTTGGGGAGAAAGAAAAAGTTAACCGTTATTAAAACTCCACGTGCTTTAATCAATATTATCAAATTCGAATTCATCGTACAATCAAATTTAATTTAATTCGATCCTTTTATAAAATTAATACAATCTAATCATAGTTTAATTTGATTTATTTATTTAATTCTTCATTTTCTTATACATCCTAATTGGGTCTAATAATACTTATTTTGATGATTAATAAGTAGATAAAAATAATTTTTAGATACATATTATTAATAGCAATGGATTTATAATTTTACATATTAAGAATTTTATTCATACTTACCATTTATTACAGCATACAACTATGTCGGTACTGTTGAATATGCCTCATATTGGGTTTACGTTGACATCCACATGCCGGAGAACTTGTCCTACAAGAAATTGGACAACATACGCTAATTCATAACGTAAGAAACATGAAGAAAAATGTACTTTGAAAATCCCCAAAACGGGCTTCTTCTTTTTCCATTAATCACACAACGCAGGTAAGCGGTGGCGCCGCCTCTCCCTCATCAACCAATCTAGTCTTTCTCTTGTTATTTTTAAATCTAATTATTTTTTTTGGAAGATGCTTCATACTCCATAAAAAATGTCCTTTAGACTTTTCTTTCCCATATTTCTTATTGTAAAAGTTTTTTAAATTATTAAATATTATTATAGTAATCTTATAAGATTTACTTAGTAGTTATATTTAGCCATAAGTAATAATAAGAGGAAGAGTCATCGCTTTTGGCTAGTATTGGTGAGGTGATTAACTATCATGGGAAATATAAATAAAAAATAGACAAAATCATTTTTATTTTCAGAAATAGGTAATCATTTTGTATTATATTTCCCATAATTGTTGACCATTACCATTAGCAACCTACCATTTTTGTTGCCTATCTCTACAATTGCTTAACATTACTAATTCTACAATTTTTAGTACTCTTATGATAATATTTGACAATAAAAAAATTTTGATAGAGACAAATATAAGCAAAAGTCCCAAAAAAAAAAAAGCAAGTGCACTTATAGCAATATTGTAATGCATCGACACTTAGAAAGTTACAATCCTGCTACATATCAACCTTGGGAGTTGACATGCTAAGGCACCTAATAACCTGCTACTTGCTTATAAATCACAAATAAATAGTAAATACCAACTTGCGTTAAACATAATATCATCATTAAACAAAGTGTGGTGTATCTAACCACTCGTCTCCAAGTACAAATTACTTGTATGCCTTATGCAATTTTAAAAACATTATAGCTTATTTAAACTTATTAAACTTTAGGAAAACTAACTAAGAGTCTCTTACTTAAGCAATATATAAAATCAGTAGGAAGTTATAGGCGACCTTTACAAGTCTCCAAAATTAAATACATAAACCAAAATTGTTTAAAGCTTTTAATAGTATCCAATAAACTTTAATCGACTACTAAGCTAAACCCATGTACCTATAACTTAAAAATCACAAATCCCTAAAGGGTGAGCTATGCCTAGTATGGAGCACAAAAAGCATATTTATGTATCATACACAGTAAAAATACACATGCATACATATATGTCTAATGCAACAAACACAATTTAATTATCTTTTTATTAGCCGACAAATAACATAGTTCCAACACCATAAAACTTTAGTAACTCATGACTATTATGTACGCAACATATAAATACATACTAGTATTTATGTAAGCCTATCCAACACCCAAGTAATCCTTCCTAAAATTTAGATGGGTCGTCTCAATACAAAACTCCCATCAAGTAAGTTGCGTACAATTACAAGTGCCTCATCAAATCATTGAACCCCACCAATGAGAGGTTGAAGCCAAGTATAAGCTGCACAAATATTAAATAATCTAAGTTTGAGTCCGGTTAATCAATTAAATTAGTCAAACACAATAAACAACTTTGTGTACTATACCTGGATTTCAAGAATAATTAATACCGTCACTTACATTTACACTAAGAGTAAGTCAAAGATTAATACTTGGTATACAATATAAAAGACAATATTTATAAACTACCTTCTAAAATTTCCTTTCATGCCTTAACTTAGTTTCGTTATTTCCTACTTAAGTCTTAAATTCCAATAATTGTTATCTAAGTGTTGAAAACCAACTTAGAATCCTCAAATGATTTAGATTAGTTTACATTACGATTTAAAAGGTTAGGAAAAAAGGAGGGTATAAGTCTATAGCTAAGAATCACGACTGTGAACCTTGATCGTTACTCCTTTTCTTGCACTATAGAAAGTATACGGTTAGAAATCATGGTTATAGACCTTAGCCATGATCCTTTTGTCCAAAATTTCTTCTCTTTCTTCACATACAAAACTCATCGCAACACCTTTGGAAAGACCATGATCATGATTATGCCCCATGATCTTTTACCGTGTTCCCCTCAAACGAATTCTTTATCCTTCAATTGCCATTCCCAACACTCCAAACAACATCACACACACTCTGGCAATTCATCAATTATCTATAAAATTAGATCAAACCCCTCAAATATCAAAGATCAATCAAATCATAGTCCCAAATATTCATCAAAACAAACCTAACTTTTCTATTTACATAAGACCAACATAAAAACATTAGATTTAAGGATGCTTACTTGTTTCCCCACAAAATCGACACTTAAGAATCGATTCAACACCTTCATAACGTTGCATCTCATGGAATCCATCATATTTTTCACTCCTTTACATAGAAAAATGAAATTTGCAATATCTACTATGGTCAACATGCCTTTTAATTATGTTCTTATAGCAAATTTGTCCTCCGCTTATGATTTTCGATGCCTAAAAGTCACGAATTCGAATTTTGGTGTCCTAATAATAAAAACGATGAAAGGGTCCTTATTAGGTTTTATGAGGGGTTAAATAGGTTAATAGGGTTTAAGGGTTTCTAAACTTTTCAATGACTAAAATGCTTCTATAGGCATTAGTTAATTACATACCATATTGGTTCCCCCACTGATAACTTTATTTTTATTTTTATTTTTTTAAGCTTTACAAATATATGACTTAAGAGTTAGATTTATGATACGATAGCTAAAACTTAGACCATCTAACACTCTAGGATCGTACACACAGAGAAGCAACACAACGAATGAACCGAAAGGGAAACAGAAAAGAAACTAATAAAGTCCGGGCAACTACCGAATGGATTTGACTTACCACTTGGTCCTACTCGGCCTAAAACCAGCCGGATATGACACATCGATTCAAATTGAAGGGTCACTTGCCACAACTCCTTACTAAAGGGAATAAATAAGGGTTGAATAAAAACAAAAACACTAAGGTTGCTCAAGTGAGTAAATCTGTATTCGAAGCTGAATGAATATGCATACAAGGAAAATGGCGGTTTATTTATTTGCCCACTAGAGCTATTTTGCATGTATGAAAAGACAAAAAGGTATTTTATAATTAGGTTATATAAATCATACTAAAAAGGGGTAAAAAGGACAAAGAATATTCAGTACGGAAAATAAAAAATTATTTTCAAACGTTGTGTCAGAAGATACGTATCGCTTGGTGGCTAGACATCTAAGATATGATACAACGTAGGTGAAAGTAAGAATGTGTTACAGTCAAGGGCTAACCTGATTTGGATCAGGTTAGAGGCCGATCAGCCTAGTAAAAAGGTCAACTGTCTTGAAGTTAGATGCTAGTATATTAGGTCGATAGCTCGACTCTACTAGTTTTGGGATGTCTTCTAGATTAGGACTTCGCTGTTGGGCAGGAGCATATTGGACACACGTGAGGATCAAATAAATAGGTCAGTAAGAGGTCAAATCGAGATAGGATTCCTCGTCTTGTTTATGGCTTGAGCTAGTATTCTCCATGCAAGCCCTTGAAGTCTTTTAGCTCGACTTCTTGTGATCAATCTAGGGGGTTGATTTATATCATCTGCTTAGGGGTCAAAGAGATTTGTCCTCAAATCTAAAGTAGTTTCAACTCGTTCTTTTAAGGCATTTGCAGGGTCTTTTGTTAGTTGATAGGGAATCAAATTGGATACATTGAAAGTGAAGGAGACACCATAATCATCAGGCAACTCGATCTGGTAAGCGTTGCAATTGATCTTCTTCAAGACCTTGAATGGGCCGTTAACTCGAGGAGATAGTTTGCTTTGTCTTAAGTGTGAGAATTGCTCTCAACTGAGGTGAATCCATACTAGGTCTCCTGGCTAGAAGGAAATATTTTGGTGGCCTCGGCTACCAATCTGTTGTTATCTCTTATTGAACTTGGCGATTTTCCTCGTGATAGATTGGTGTAACTCATGCAATTTTTAGGCTTGGTCCACTCTGGATTAACTTTCTTCAGTTATTGCTGGGGTGTTGATCATATTCAAGAGAATGGTAGGATTAAGGCCATAAACGAACTTGAATGAAGTCTTCCCAATAATGCTATGGACAGTTTGGTTGTATGTGAACTCTACAACTAGTAGGCACAGATCACGATTCCTCAGGTTTTTCTCTACAACAGCTCTAAATAGATTGTCTAGTGTCTTGTTCACCATTTTAGTCTGACCATCAATCTGAGGGGGATTACTATTACGCTCCGAAGTCATAGAGTTACAACAGTCCCACCGTGTAAACCATTCTATGATAGTAACTGGCCTCACAGTACCTACCATAGACATAATCTACACAAGGCGTCAACGACTCTTCGCTTTGAGGTAAACAGTCCCATTTAAATGTTTAACTACAAATATAGTAATTATCACAAATTTTTAATAAACATACATAATTATATGTTAAGTCTACAAAACTTCCCAGGAAACTCTACATAAATATAATGATTCACTAATTTACATAACAACTATCAGTCTTTTAGTTTTAAACTACAAAAGACACTCTAGCTACATATCTACTGCTAAGCAAATTGATCCTCACACCCCTAGCTTCAAAAGAACTAACCTCTAGATAATTGTAAGGCAGCATAATACTTGAAGTATTCATAAATCAAGACCTGCAAAAGGATCTATAAGGGTATGAGTAATTATAGCTCGGTAAGTTGAATTGGAGACTCATGAAAGTATACAAACACAAACAAAATTATCAAGCAATTATTTTAATGCAATACAACAATTAAGTGTCATCACACAACGTAGTCCGGTCCATTGCGAAATTAGAAAAATTTCACCCGATCTAATCCAAGTTGAGGTATTTTCATGTTATGTAGTAGCTCACAACTAAACCCAGGCTTGTGCAATAGAGACACCGCTCCTCCCGCGACTACCTTCGAACCATTAACTTTACCTTCGCTGCAACCTCCTTTCTTGTCACTTAATTCGACTAAGGATGAAGAAGAGACCATTATGCAATCCTGCGCTATCTCTTTCGAAGGAGCCAATATTTGCTTGGAGAATCCTAATAATCTCCTAACGGGTTGCAATGCATGACATTTTTTGTCATTAGAGTTGAATAAGATTAAATTTCATTTAGGGTGTTCAAACGATTTCACATCAATTCAATCATAACATAAAATCAATTACATTACAAATTTCAATACGAATTCAGATACATCAAACACATGTGTAAACTACTTACAATCACAACCATATACAATCCTAAGTCTCCGAGTAGTATAAAATAGCACTCTAATACAGTAAGTAATAACCTAACTTACTTGGAATTTCTCAGTCGTCCAATCACTTAATTGCAAGCCGATTTGTCTCTAGGTATCCTATAATACAAATAGTTCTTTTTAGTACTTATACTTTAATGATTCATATTCTAAGTTATAATTTAACTCATTTTTCCATGTATACCTATTATTTACTAATGATTCATTCTACTCTATTTCGGGGTTCGGTTTTTAAATTAGATTCTAGTTATAATTCTGGAATCTTAAATATACTCGAATTCTAGTGTGAAATTAATCACATTAGGTCTTAATTTAGTGTTCTAAACTGATTGGTATGCGCTAATTCTAATTGAGGTACCGAATTTATTCTCGATGTGAGAAAATCTTACATTTTTTATATAATTACCTAAAATTAAATTTTGTTTTAGATTTATTATATTCTGATTTTTATTATTATATTATCTAATTAAATCTAATTTTTCATATTTATTAAATTTTCAATTCTACATATTCCTAATTTCCTACAATTACCACATAATTCCTTCATTAATTATACTTAACACTCCAAAGGCTAAGATTAGGTTTCCACATCAAATATTAACATCCCTAACCATCTAATTACTATCTAAATCAGTAATTAATGTTTTAATCACTTAATTAACCCAAAATTACCCAATTTTTCTATCATTTTAGGACTAAAAATTTAGAAAATTAAATTTAAAAAATGGCTTCATAGCACTGTTTTATATCACTTAAGCAATTGACAGAAAAAATTTTGAGCTTCAAACTACACTCTTAAGTCTATTTATTTCTAATCCTAATCATGCTTGGTTTTGCTTAATTTCTTAAGAACCCTATATTTTCAGTCGTGATTCTACTTAATCACTATTTTCACTAAATCTATATATAATAAAACCTTAGAATAATAAATTTCATAATTTTCTGGGTAAAATAAATAATTTTATGAAATTATACAAAATCGGAGCAGATAAGTGACTCACCTGGTCCAATGACTTTTGGCCTTCCAACACCGGTATAGGCGATGGGTCTGGAATGGGGTGGTGGTGGCAGCTCGGTCCCTGGTGGTGGTTCGGTCCCAGATGGTGGTGGCGTGTGAGTTTGGCTAGATAGCTCCTACTGCACAGATTTCCGTCCTTTTTTTTAACCCTAATTTTTCTCTTAAATTTTCTATGCTCTCTATTTTTTTCTAATTTCTAACTTTCTAAAGGAGCTCTATAATTTTTTTCCCTATTTATAGAGTTTTGTGGTAATTAATGTATATTTAATTGGACAAGACATTACCCAAATCCCTTAATTTTTGCCTTTTGTGTTGCTTGATTTTGATTGGGAAATTTTTCTTCTTCACTTCCTGACTTGCCACAACCAAATCTACCTCATTCCTGATTCCTTTGATTTTTTTTCTGATTTTTTCTTAATTAATTAATAATTTTCTTTAATTATTTAATAAGTTTTTAGACAATTTAAGAAATTTCACGTATTTTTATCTATATGTAAATACATGTGAACATGCCTAATTATTATTTAAGTCATTTTATAAATTTTAATATATATATATAATCTATCTCTAGTAATTTATTAGTTATTAGATTATACTTTTCATATTTTCGATAATTAACAATTATTATACTTAAAATTTGAAAGTTTTATAGTCTCCTATTTTATTACTTATTTTCTTAAATTCAAGTTTACGAGATCATTTTTACTAATATTTCTATCCATTGTTTATAATTTGGGTTTGATCGGATCCTTTAACCGATCGCCCTAAACTTTATATTCTAAGTTTAATCCTACAGTTACTTAGCTTAACTTTAGGGCTTACAACTATTGGAGTTGAGCACTAGTTTAGTCACAAGTCTCCTCTAAAGAGTCTTCTAGAAATATCTAAAAAAATTTTTGTCCGATCTAAGACAATCATCTTCGGTACTTCGTATAGTCGAACAATCTCCTACAAAAACAAATCAACAATATATAGAACATCGTTAGTCTGATAACACAGAATGAAGTGCGCCATCTTACTAAAATGATCCACCACAACAAAAATGAAATCCTTCCCTTTGCATATCTAGGGCAACGTTAGGACAAAGTCCATACTGAGCTCGGCCCATGGTAAGGTAGGTGTTGGTAGAGGCATGTACTCTCCATGGGGTTCTCTCTTCCTCTTAGTACTCTTACATACTTCACAAGGACCACTACCTTATGGACATCCTTGGCCAGACCTAGCTAATAAAAATTCTCTTTCAACAAATTGGCTATTTCAACCTCCCCAAAGTGGTTGGAGAGTCCACCGCTGTGAGCTTCCTAGACCAACAATTCATGTGTAGAGCAGTTTGAAATACATAGCTTGTGGTCCTTGAATAAATAGCTATCCTTAAGATAATATCCCTTAACAGCAATTTCGTCCTTGCACTGTCTTATGATAGGGCTGAAGTGAGAATCATGAGCATACTACTCGATAATTAGTGAGAATCCTAATAATTTTGTCTGCAAAGTGGTTAGCAAGGTTTGTTGTTATAACAGAGCGTTGATGACCACATTTGCACTCCTCTTTTTGTGTCAAATGACGTACGAGATGTTACGCCCCAAAGTCGTAGAGTCGCAACAGTATCGCCGTGTAAATTATTCTATGATAGTAACTGGCCTCGCAGTACTTACCATAGATATGATCTACACAAGGCGTTGATGACTCCTCGCTTTGAAATAAATAGTCCAATTAAATGTTTAACTACAATTATGGTAAATTTCACAAATTTTGAATAAACATATATAATTATATGTGAAGTCTACAAAACTTCCCAAGAAACTCTACATATACACAACAGTTCACTAATTTACATAATAATTATCAGTTTTTCATTCTCAAACTATAAAGGGCATTCTCGCTATACATCACTACTAAGTAAATTGATCCTCACACCCCTGGCTTCAGAAGGACTACTGTATGGCGGCATAATATTTGCAGTAATTAGAAATCAGGACCTATAAAAAGATCTATAGGGGTATAAGCAACTACAACTCAGTAAGTTGAATTGGAGACTCATGAGAGTATTCAAACACAAACAAGATTATCAAGAAATTATTTTAATGTAATGCAACAATCAAGTGTCATCATACAACATAGTCCAGTCCGTTGCGAAATCAGAGAAATTTTATCCGCTCTAATCTGGGTTAAGGAGTTTCCATGTTATGCAGCAGCTTACAACCAAAACCAGGCTTATGCAATGGAGACCTTACTCCTCCCACGACTACCTTCGAACCATTGACTTCACCCTCGTCGCGACCTCCTCTCCTGTTACTTAGTTCGACTAAGGATGAAGAAGGGACTATTTTGCAATCCTACGCTATCCCTTTCGAAGCGATCGGTATTTGGTTGGAGAATTTTATGATCCCCTAACGGGTTACAATGCATGATATTTTTGGTTATTAGAGTCAAATAAGATTAAATTTCATTTAGGGTGTTCAAACAATTTCACACCAATTCAATCAATCACATTACAAATTTCAGCACGCATTCAGATACATCAAACACATGCGTGGACTACTTACAATCACACCCATATACAATCCTAAGTCTCCGAGTAGCATGAAATAGCACTCTAATACAGTAAGTAATAAGCCAACTTACTTAGAGTTTCTCAATCGCCCGATCACTCGATTGTAAGTTGATTCATCTTTAGATATCCTATAATATAAATAGGTCTTTTTAGTTCTTATACTTTAACGATTCACATTTTAAGTTATAATTTATCTTATTTTTTTCCATATATACTTATTATTTACTAATGATTCATTCTATCCTATTTCAGGGTTCGGTTCTTAAGTTAGATTCTAGTTTTGATTTTGGAATCTTAAATATACTCGAATCCTAATGTGAAATTAATTACATTAAGCTCGAGTATTATAATATCCTATTGGATCTTAATTTAGTATTCTAAACTATTCGATATACGCTAATCCTAATTGAGATACCCATTTATTCCTGATGTGAGAAAAGCGTACAATTTTTTATACAATTACCTAAAATTAAATTTTATTTCAGATTTATTATGTTCTAATTTCTATTATTATATTATCTAATTAAACCTAATTTTTTATAATATTCCTAATTTTCTATAATTAGCACATAATTCCTTCATTACTTACACTTAACACTCTAAAGGCTGAGATTAGGTTTCTACACCAAAGATTAACATCCCTAAACATCTAATTACTATCTAAATCCGTATTAGTGTCTTAATCACCTAATTAACCCAAAATTACCCAATTTTTCCATTATTTTAAGGCTAAAAATTAACTAAAAAATTTCAAAAAATAATTTTTAAAAAATGACTTCATAGCACTGTTCTAGATCACTTACTCATTTTACAGAAAAAAATTGAGCTCCAAACTACACTCCTAAACCTATTTATTTTTAGTTCTAATCATGCTCAGTTTTACCTAATTTGTTAAGAACTCTATATTTTCAGACGTGATAAAACTAAATCACTATTTTTCCCTAAATCTAAATACAATAAAACCTCATAATAACAAGTTTCATAATTTTCTGGGCAAAATAACTAATTTTAAGAAATTATATAAAATTGGAGTAGATTAGAGACTCACCAAGTTCGATGGCTTTTGCCCTTTCAATACCATTTCAGGTGTATCGGCCGGTCTAAGAGGTGGGTTTGGAGTAGGGTGGCGATGGTGGCTTGGTCCCGGGCGGTGGTGGTGTGTGGGTTTGGCTCACTAGTCTTATCTACACAGTTTTCCTTTTCTTTTTCTGGTTTTTCTCTTGAATTTTTGAAGCTCTCTATTTTTCTCTAATTCCTAACTGTCCAAAGGAGCTCTGTAAATTTTCTCCCTATTTATAGAAGTTTTTGGTAATTAATATGCATTAAATGAGATAAGACATTGTCCAAATCCCTTAATTTTTGGCTTTTGTGTTGCTTAATTCTAATTAGATAATTTTTCTTCTCTAGCTCCTGACTTGCCATGACCAGATATTCATCATTCCCTATCTCTCTAATTTTTTTTATTTTTTCTCAATTAATTAAAAATTTTCTTTAATTATTTACTAAGTTTTTGATCAATTTAAGTAATTTCGCGTGTTTTTATCTACACGTAAATACATGTGGGGTACATGTGAACATTCCTAATTATTATTTAGGTCGTTCTATGATTTTTATTATACATATAATCTATTTTTAGTAATTTATTAGTTATTAGATTACACTTTTCACCTTTTCAATAATTAATAATTATTATACTTAAAATTTCAAAATTTTATAGTCTCCTATTTTATTACTTATTTTCTTAAATTCAAGTTTACGAGGTCATTTTTACTAATATTTCTATCCATTGTTTATAATTTGGGTTTGATCAGATACTTTAACTGATCGTCCTAAACCTTATGTTCTAAGTTCAATTCTACTGTCACTTGGCTTAATTTTAAGGCTTATATGAGAACCCCTCCAAGAATTCCAACCATTTGGCCTGTCTCTTAGAGAGTTTATTCTAACTCCCAAGATGCTTCAATGATTCGTAGTCAATGTAAATAGCAAACTGTCACTGCAGCAAATAATGTTGTCAAACAGTAAGGGATCGAAAAAGGGACATCTCCTTCTCGTATACAGAGTAGTTCAGGGCTAGGCCACTTAATTTCTCTTTGTGGTAAGTGATGGGGTGCTTACTTTAAGACAGCACTAATTCCAACTCCCAATGCGTCGCACTCCAGTTCGAAGGGTTTGTCAAAATCTAATAATAAAAGGATAGATGTCGAGGTGAGTTTCTCCTTGATCTCCCTGAAACTTTGCTCAGCTCAGTCGTTCCACCAGCACTATTATGACCCAATAGTATTGTTGTCATGGTAGGTCACCGTATATTGTATAAAGGTCTACTATCAACCCCCTCACTAATCGTAGGCCTTTCATATGACACATAAGGCTCTTTTCACTATACGCTACCATCAAACTCATGGATAAGTAATATAGAGCAATTTAACTAAAATTACTTATATAATATAAATTAACTAATTGTGTAGACTCGTAAGACCCACATCAAAAAAATATTACAAACAAATGCAGTTCATAAGGGAACTGCATTAGAAATTTTAATCTATATTATAAATAAAAATATAAAAATAACTAGTTATCTACAAATCTATTACAAAATTTCCTCTTTACTCCCTGATCACTCTAACCGGTCCCTACAAAAGACTTACTATGGGCATGCTTTGGCTTGAGTTAGCGAAGAGATTTTCCTACATTGAAAGAAATCTATTGGGGCGTAAGCTTAAGATTAGTGAGATAAATACCCTTATTAGTTCCATATGGCAGAAATTTATTAGATGCACAATCATATGAATTCATGAATAATCTGTATGCCAAACAACGCATGCAGCAACCTAGGAACTGCATATGATTCAAAATTACACCTCCTATAGTTGAGGTTTGTAATTAACCAACCTAAGCCAAAATCCAGGTTCTAGACCTTGGGTTTTAATTCATTTACAATATTGTGCTTAAGTTAAAACAAAACTATGTATATATACGTATATATATATATATATATAACTTTCATTACTGAATAATAAATCATATTTTCAAAATCTCAAGTCTAGCAATGTGGTGGCCTTTGCAATTTTCAAACACAAGCCCTAAGTAGAAGCCACAAGACCTAGCCCCTTACCGACGGTTGGCGTCTCCTAGCGCTTAATAAGCCCATCAGCTTAAGACAAAGACTCAATAAAAATGATAATATAGCTAGTGCCCAATCTTGCAGGAGGCTCGTCCTCTTATGAGTCCCTTCCCATCTTTTGCATAAAGCGGCAATTGGTGTTATCTGAATGCAATTATGGGGAATGTATGATTCATCTTATTTCTTAATCATATAGATAGGTAATCCAATTTTTTAAGGTGATCAGATAATTTCATTCCATACAATTGTTTGTATAAATTTATCACAATAATTTCCATTATTATATAATTAACAAGTCATAGCATTCAGTTCAAAAATCCATACACATGCATTTCCCATATCCCATAAGCATCCAAATTTATATATATAAGTTTAAGTGCATCTATTTCTATGAGTAAAATCAAATAAGGAGTCATCGAGAATTTATTTACTCTGCCATGTGGTCAATTAAAGTAATTTGGGGGTAAGTTGTCTTCGTATGCGGTGTCTCTTGATCATCGAAATCATAATACTATAAGCAATTGATATAAACTTAGGATACTAAGCTAATATCTCTTAAATTATACTCTTGACTAGTTTTCATATCTTTTCCCAGTTTTTACTTAAAAGTTCAATCACGTATAACTCTTTCGTTTTAAATCCAATTTTTATAATTTTATAGTTAATTTTCATCGTTTTCGAGTGAAATTTAATGTGGTGAGGTTAGATTTTCGAAATGAGTTACACAAATCTATCCATAGGTCAAAACAGTAATGGTTCTCATTATTTAGAGTGCTTTTGAGCTTTGTTTGGTTAATGGGCTTTTTGGTAACTTAGGAAATCCTTTGGGCTTGGTCTTAAGATTTCCTTCTAAGCTCAAAATATTCCTTAAGGTTAGATTTGCAACTTTGATTTATACTCCTAAGGCTATCAACTACTTCCTTGGCTTTTAAGTGGGCTTTAGTTATTAAATGGGCTTGTTTTTTTTTTTTTTATCCAACTCAATTTTAACCACTTTGTTGGGCCTAGAGAGTGTCTTGTGGGTTTCTTGAGAGTCTTAAAACAATTCTTATTGATGTGTTAAGTTATTGGTCAGAAATTTAAGGGTGGTTCGACTTAGTATGTGAAGCCCGTTTTGAAAGTTTTAAGCTCGATTTTGAGTTTTAAGCTTAACATACTTATCGTACTTACCTTGGTTGGTCTTTTTACTTTGTTTACTTATTTTTATCATATTTTTAAGTGTCTTTTAAGGAAGTTCCATATCTGGTCGGTTTGAATATGAGGGCTTCCAACTTGGTTTTCCAACTTGTTTCATCATTTTCTTAAGTTTAGGTGCTAGATCATGAACCTAGGTTACTTATATTCAAATTTTATCTTAACTTCTTTTTCATGAGAAGGTTATTTGACTCATGCTTTTCATGAAAATCATAGATCTCGTTCTTATTATGATTTCCACATCATAGCTCATGTCTTCGAAAGTTGATTTCCTCGTAAAACTTCATGTGGTGGATTTTTCCTTAACCTAAGTCTAGATTTGGGCATGATTAACTTAATAGAAATAAAATCAACATCCAAATGACTTTTGAATCCTCACGTCTAGCATCTTCCTTCCATTCAAGTTCTTGTTTCAAGATTTTCTCATCTTAAAATTTTTCATTTAAAGTGTTAAACAAGCATCTCTACAAAACACCAACTTTACATGCTCATATTTCAACTTCATGCAAGGGTTTCAAGAGTTTGTTTCTTAGTGTGTCCTTTGATGTTAGAACAACTTATGATCATACTCATATCTTCATGAAATCATAGTCTCCTAACATGAACACTAACCTACTAACCCAAGAAATATTTACTCGTTCATAAAGCAAAAGTATAGTGGTTGTGCACAAAGGTTCTACTTATGCTCCTTAACTTACTTCCTCCTTTTGCACCTTTTTGAAACCCAAGTTATTGGATCCTTTGAAGTAGATTTTGTGGAATGTTCTAAGGGTCTTAAAGGAGCTTGAATGTAGGAAAAGAAAGACATAAGAAAAAAAAAATTGAAGTGCCATGAGTAGAAGCTTGGAAGTGGTAGCAAAATGAGAGATTTTATGGGGTAAGATTGTTTCCTCTTTTGTGTTGGTTTCAAGTGAGAGAAAAAGGAAGTGAAAATGAAATGGAAAGTGAGATAAAATAATGCAAGAGTGGCCAGTTGGAATGGGAGTGAATGTGTGTTTAAGAAGCTTGAAATTGTTGTTTTGTAACATATACAAAAGTCAACAATTGCAACTATTGATGATGTAAGCATTAAGGAATGAATAGTAGTGTATAAGATAAAGTGATTAATGGATGGAAGACAAAAGTATGACCCCCCTTTCTTGCTTGTTCAAACCGACTATGGGGTGTCCTTTTGAGGCATGGAATTTTCTTGTCTCATTTATTAAAGTTAAGAATGTGAAATCTTGTGAAAATTTATCTATATGTAGTACAAGTGAAGAGGTGATAAGGAAATTGTCTTATTACTAAATTTTGATAAGTTATCAATTGATAAATGATTCCAACTTTCAATTGATAAGTCATCTAAGGTGATTGGTTGGTCTACTTATTTATATGTGAGGCTTAGGCATGAAGATAAGGGTATTGTCTTACAGGAAATTGTTTTAGGATTTACTTCTTGCGTTGTTTTGTAATTTATGATTCAATTCTTATAAAATTGTGAAATTTTCTAGACTTGAATGATATTATTCAAATTAAATTATCGATTAGTCACTTAGGGTTAAAAGTCCCTAATTGTTTTAGGGTTTAGGGTCTCAAGTGACTTTAGATTTCGTAGTTTTTTCAAATTTGGGTTTCATCGATAATAGGCTTTCAAATTGGAGAAATAAGTGTGTTTCTAATTATAAACTTGAGTTCTTAGTTTCGTTGATCTTTGGGAACATTCGAAAAATACTCTTGGTCAAATCATAGGCCCGCTAAAAGTAAGGTTTATATAAACCTTTCATTCTTCTTTATCAACTCGGTCAATGGGGCAACTATTGTACTAAAGTCCTTAATAAATCGCCTATAGAAAGGAGCTAGGCTATTGAAACTTCTGACTTCAGTGACATTCTTCAGTATCAACTAATCCAGAACAGGTCAGATCTTCTCCTTATTTGCTAAGATTCCTTCCCCTAACACTACAAACCCTAGGAAAACCATCTCATTCTAACAGAATCTACACTTCTTCGAATTCCCAAACAATTTCACAGCTCGCGAAATATCAAACACATCATGGAGATGTTAAACATGGCTATTCAGGTCGGTACTATATACTAATATGTCATCTAAGTACACGACCATACATCTTCTTAAAAAAGGCGCAATACATGGTTTATTAACCTCATGAATGTACTCAGCGTATTAGTAAGTCTGAATAGCATAACCAACCATTCATAGAGTCCGTACCTAGTCTTAATGGCAGTTTTCCATTCATTGCCTGGCCTCATGCGAATTTGGTGGTAGCCACTCCACAGATCAATCTTTGAAAATATCTTTGCATTATGAAGCTCATTCAACTTGTCATCAAGGCTCTGTATCGGGTATCTATACTTGACAATAATTTGATTGATTACTTAGCTATTAATGCACATACGCCATGAACCATCCTTTTTTGGAATGAGTAGAGCTAGTATAGCACAAGGGCTCATGCTCTCCTTCACATATCCTCGCTCAATGAGTTCATCCACCTATCTTTTCAACTCTGCAGCCTACTCAGGGTTCATCCTATATGTAAGTTGGTTCGATAGGGCAGTACATGGCTACAGAGCAATATAATGCTCTATACCTGAGACTGGTGGTAGTCTTTTGGGTAGTTCTTCCGAAAACAGGTTAGAAAACTCATTTAGCAAGTTTTAGATCTCTTTTGGAACATTTTATAACTCCTTCATCTCCATAAGTCTCCTAATCAATAGGAACATTGGTTCATCAGCTTTCTCAGCAAATCAGAGCTCTCTTCGGCTCATAACCAAGGTTTTCTTCTTACTGGCTTGGGTAAGTTGATTATGGATCTCATCTACTTGGGATGGGATTAGCGGTTGTAACACTATCCTCCTTCCATCCTTAACAAAGGCATAGATGTTCTTATACCCATTGTGAGTGGTATGTTAGTCGAACAACTAAGGTCGTCCAAGTAGTAGATTTAAAGCTCCCATGAGGATGACATTACACACTACTTCATCCTTGTATACGTTCCCAACACTGAATAGTATGGTCACTTGTTCAGTTACATGCAAAACACCCTTATCATAAAGCCCGTATAACTTATAGGGTTAGGGATTCTTTGAGGTCAGCAAACCCAACCTCTGCACAAAGGAATGTGCAACGACATTAGTACAACTTCCTTTATCCACAATGATTGTATACAGTTGGCCTCTAATGGTATACTTGGTATGAAATAGATTCTCTCTCTAGTCCTCCTTAGAGTTTGGTAAGGAACTCAAGACTCACCTTAGGACTAAGGTAATTACTTCGCCCTAGTGACCTTAGACATAAGTCTCCTCTTCCTCTGTAACTTTGGGCTTTCAAACATTCTCTTCTTCTTCGGGGTAGCTCTCGTCGATACTATTTACCACATCTCCTCGGAGTACCATGACACGCCGATTCAGACATTCAATAACCATGTGTCCAAAGCCTAAGCATTTAAAACACTTTACCTCATTGGTCTTCCGTTTAGATGGTTAACCTTTCCCATAGGTTTTTGGGTCGGCCCAGCCTTAAGTCGGCTCGACTGTCCTGCTTGGCCATGTTGATTTGCTCGGCATTCATCAGGTTAGTCATTCTTTTCCTCGACTCGGTATGGCCTCCTCAATTCGACTTGAATAGTTCGGTACGATACGGGAGCTCAAGAGAATGTTTGCCCATGTCAACTCGAAATATTTCTCCTCTACTTTTCGACCCTTTGCATAATTTTGATGGCTTCATTTAAGGTTTAAAATCTCTGTACTTCTACAATATTGCGAATCTCATACTTGAGCCCACAAATGAACCTTGATATTATACAAGAATCTGGTTCTTCCACATCGACTCTGATCATAAGCATCTGGAATTCTCTGATATAGTCATTGATAGATCAACTTCCTTGGCAAAGCTCCTAAAACTTAGTGAACGTATCTTGTAAGTACGTTTCGAGCACAAATCTACCCCTTAACAACCTTTTCATCTCATCCTAAGCCCTAACACTTCGTCTTCCATCTCTAGCTCTAGCGACATTTAGATTCTTTCACCATATGGTGGTATATCCAGTAAATTCTAATGCAGCAAGTTAGACCTTTACCGCATCTTCATACCCATAATACTCAAATACTTTCTCAACCTTCTCTTCCCACTCCAAGTATTTATCTGCATTTTCACTTCCACCGATGGGCAAGATTTGCACCTTAACATTATCTAGCCCTTAATGAACTCGGCGTCCTCATCCCTATGTTTGGTAATAATCAACTTTTTCTTCACCAAACTCTTTAACATCCATCTCCTCCTTATCTTCCCCAATCTCCTCCAACTCTAATCTTTGTCTAGCAGCTTTGTTTGCTACCCCTCTAGCTCATGGCAGTCGAATTGGGTGATTGGTCCGATTGTCTTAGCCATAGTGTCTCTTAAGGGCATGATCTTGTAGGTTTTGTTGTGGAACACCCTACGGTTGTTGTTTATTGACTTGCATTGTGGTGACTAAACTCTCAACAAGGTTCGTGAGTCTGTCGAGTTTGTCATCAACGGACCTTGAGGTATTACTACCATTATGACCTCAATCAGGTTGAGCACTACCACCCTAGTCACCAATAACTCCTTAAATACTTGAATCTAATATAGCGTAATACCTTTTCGAACAAATTAACAAACACGATCTATTGTCGCAATGGAAAATAGAGTATCAATGAAACTGCACTTACGAATACTCAAACACACTACAGTAGCTACGGAAGGAACACAACAGTCACCAACAATAAAGCGGACCAAAAATTTACTACAACTTCATACACGCCCTCGAGAAACCGTGCTCTAAGACCAGCAAAACTGATGTATCTCTAGGGCCATACATATAGAGAAGCACCACAACGAATGAACCGAAAAGGAAACATAAAAGAAATTAGTAAAGTCCAGGTAGCTACTGAATGGATATGACTCACCACTCGATCCTACTTGGCTTACAACTCACTAGATATAATACACCGGTCCGAATTGAAGGATCACTTGCCACTATTCCTTGCTAAAGGAAATAAATAAGAGTTGAATGAAAATGAGAACACTAAGGTTGCTTAAGTGACTAAATCTGTATTTGAAGCTAAATGAATATGCATACAAGGAAAGGGGGGTTTATATACTTGCCCACTAGGGTTATTCTACATGTGTGAAAAGACAAAAGAGTATTTTACAATTAGGTTACATGAATCATACTAAAAAGGGGTAAAAAAGACAAAGAATATTCAATACGAAAAAGAAAAAATCATTTTGGAATGTTGTGTCAGAAGACACATGTTGCTTAGTTGCTGGACATCTGGGATATGATATAACGTTAGTGGAAGCAAAAATGTGTTATAGTTAGGGGCCAACTTGATCTGGATCGGGTCGGGAGTCGATCAGCCTAGTAAAAAGGTCGACCATCTTGAAGTTAGACGCTAGTGAGTCAAGTTGGTAGCTCAGCTCAGTTAGTTCTAAGCTATCTTCTGGATTAAAACTTTGCTATTGGGCAAGAGCATATTAGACATATATGAGGATCTAACAAACAAGTCAGCAAGAGGTTAGATCGGGATAAGGGTTCCCATCTCGGCTATGGCTTAGAGTTAGTATTCTTCGTGCAAGCCCTTAAAGTCCTCTAACTCGATTTCTTATGATCGGTCTAGGGGGTAGATTCCTATCACTTACTTCTTAAACACATGATTCTGATTCCTCAAGAATAGATTTGTCTTCCTGATATGTCTTCTAGTTCTTCCCTTGTTGCTATTCCTAATGCTCTTATAACCTCTTCTTCTTCTTCAATTTCAATTTCTACTCCTATTTTAGCTAAACTTTGAAGATCATCAAGAGCTCATAAAACACCTCTTTGGCTGAATGACTATGGTCATGCTATTGTGACTGGTGATGATGTTAGTAGTTGAAGAACCTGGTTCTTACTCGTAAGCTACTAAGAATGCAAATTGGGTACTTGCTATGGACAATGAATTAGGAGTCTTAGAACTAGAAAACACATGGGAACTTACTATATTGCCTCATGGGAGAAAGGACATAGGATTGAAATGGGTTTTTAAGGTTAAGTATAAACCTAATGGTCGGGTGAAGAGGTTTGAAGCTCATTAATAACCAAATGTTATACTCAAATTCAGGGGATTAATTATCATGATACATTTTCCTCTATTGCAAAGTTAGGTATAGTTTGTATTTTACTTACTACTCCATTAGCTAAAGGCTGGCTTTTATTCCATTAAATATAAATAATGCCTTTTTATGTGGTTTTCTCAATGATGAAATTTACATGCATCCACTTAAGAGTTACACTAAAGCATAAGCTAGATAAGTATGTAAGCTCAAAAGACCCTTATATGGCCTAAAACAAGGAGCTCAACAAAGGGATGTTGAAATATCATAATTTTAAATCTCTCAAGGCCTCATTCAATCTAAAAATGACTACTCTCTTTTTGTTAGGAGTAATGATGATGAATTTACTCTCCTATTGCTTTATGTTTATGACCTTTTACTTACTAGTACAAGCATAGCTGCTACTACTTAGTTGAATCAGTTTATATCATGCCTTCACTATAAAGGACTTTAGTGAAGATAAATTTTTCTTAGAATTTGAGCTTTATCGTATCGATCAAGGGATTTTAATCAATTAACATAAATTCATATATGGCAACCTTAAGGATGTTGGCATGATAAGATGCAAAGCCACCCAATATCCCTTTACCCTCAAGTGTTTGTTTAGTTAAGGATACTAGTGAGTTCATCACTCAACATTTACAATATCGACGTCTAGTTGATCATCTCTTGTATTTAACTACAATTAGACCCGATATTAACTATGTTTTTCATCACCTTAGTCAAGTCCTTTCAAATTCTAGCATTGCTCATTTTTAAGCCGCTTTGCATGTTTTACGTTATTTGAAGCATACTACATCACTTGGTCTCTTTTAGCTCTCTTCAAATTCTTTGGAACTTACTGCTTATAGCATTGCCGATTGGGGATCTTCTTTGCTGTATCATAAGTCTCTTTATAGTTACTACGTATTTCTTAGGAATTCTTTAATTTCATAGAAGTGCAAAAAACAAGCAATGATGAGTATTGAGTACTTCTACCACTAAAGTTGAATATTGAAGCATGACCGCTTCTACTGAAGAACTTCTCTAGATTTCTTATATTTTGCATGATCTACATATGCCCTTTACTCCACCTATTTCCCTTTATTGTGATAACAAGTTTGCCACTCATATTGCAGCTAATACTTGCTTTCATAGTAGTACCAAACACATCAAAGTAGATGTACATTTTATTCAGGATCACATTACTAAAAGATTTTTGTAGACATCTCATGTCCCTTCTCACTCCCAATTGGTTGATTACGAAGGTTGTTTCCTCTTCCAAACTGCAGGACTTTCTCTTTAAGTTAGGCCTTCAATCAACTCCATCTTGAGGGGGGAATGTTAAGTCATCTACTTATATTTGTTAGATTATTTTACACGTGTCATCAATTTAGTGGTCTACGTATACATTTTCTATTCATTAGCTGTTTAATTATTCTGTTAAATAAAAGGGCTAGTTCTTATATACAATAGAAGAATATTTACTTTCTTTCATAATAAAATTCATCTTTCTCCTCTTTACTTCAGGTATGAACTCACATGGTAGTGAATTAGATCAAAGTTGCTGATCCTCACATAATACAATGAACTTATTGATGAAAAGTTAATATAGAGAGGTCTTATATCGAAATTAGCTTTTTGTGCTTTGATATTATAGATAACCCTTACAGCTTAATGTAATAAACACATATTAAAAGATAGATTGATGGATATAAATTGATGGTAAGTTAGATGCCTTACCAACCTTATATTTGGATTAATCTCAAAACTATTCTTTTTGAGAGAGGTTTTTTCTTCTTTTCTTTCTTTTCTTTTTTTTTTTTTTTTGCTCATGATCATGGAGATTAATATAAGATGAAGTAAAACTTAGCCTATTACAAAAATTCTCAATTTATATTTCTTAACATATCCATGTATCTAACTCCTTTTTTAATAAAGTTTTTACGGCAAAAGGAGATAGAATAGACACAATTTCCATAACATCTTCCTTAACTAGTATTACATGCCATTTATCAACATCCAAGTCTATTTCTCTTAGAACAAAAACCACTTGGTAATGTATTTTTCAAAATCCAATAGCTTTTCCCTACAGTTAATAACAACACTAAGAAATATATTGTTGCAATCACATTTCAAATTAATCAACTCCATCACAATTTTGAAATCCATGCTAATTTCTTTGCATTCCATTTCCATTTATCAACCATAAGACAACTCTTAATATAAGCTTACTACTAAGCTTGAAATATCCACATGTTTAACTATCTTTGCAAATTCCATTATTAAGTAACCTAAAGGTGTTTTAGATTTCAACAATCATAAAGGATATTATAGGATCAATAGTCTTACAACTAGCCAAGAGAGATCAACTAGTTTTTTTTTTTTTTTTCATTTGAAGCTTGCATTAAGCCATTGATAGCTAATATTTATAATCAATTAACATATTTAGAGAATAAGATAGAGATTAGATGGAAATGGACATAGACTTCAATGTTTCCTCCAAAGATTAAAATGTTTCTTTGGAGGATACAACATAATAGCCTACCCACTGCTATTAACCTTAGTTAGAGGAGAATAAGAGAGGATGCAATTTATCTTTGATGTGGTGAGCAAGATGAGGATCTCCAACAGGTCTCCAAAACATGTAAGGAGATATACAATATACATTAAATTTGGTATCCAAGGATATGAATAGCTGTGACACTAATGAAGATAGCCTTAGTAGGATCAAGGTAAACTATATGATTGGGAAAAAAGTTGCCACAAGCATAGGGCCACCTAAGCAATTTTAATTTAGATTTATTCTTTACTATTTATGGATTGCAAGGAATAAGAAATTGTCTCAACCTAAGATAGGTGACGTAAATTATGAAAAAATAATTAGGAGGCTAGCATATGAACATTGGATGGCTCAAAGAAGAGCCAATAAATTATACTTAGAAGATAAACCATTAACTTTGATTCCTCTAAAGGCTTCATGGATCCAACTCAATACCGATGGTTTAGTTAATCTTACAACTCGTCAAGCGGCCAAAGGAAGAGTAGTGAGAAATTCTGAAGGTGAATGGTTGTTTAGATTTGCTAGGTAATTGGGAAGATTGATACTATGGTAGCTAAAATGTAGGCTATTTACCAAGAGTAGGTTATTGCATCCAAAAGGGACATCTAGATGTGGAAACAATCACAAACTCTAATGTTCCTACTATTTTAATAACTGTTGATATTAATGTTAAATTTGAAATATGCAAATATTATGAATGCTTGCAAGGGAAAAATTTGGCAACTGCGAAGCTAGGAAATTAGGAGAAAGGATTCAATCGTACTAATATGCCATGTAAATTGATGAGTTAAGTATAGTTAATAATAAAATTTTGACAAGTGAAAATATAATTGGTTTTTTTTTTGAAAAAAAAATTAGGTTGATTATATTAGTACCAATAATTTGCGCGGTGGCTTACGGACCAAATTCATTGATGAAAAGAAGAAGAAGACATGTTTTGTGAAAATCCTCCTCAAGAGGTTTTGCTTTCTTTGAAAAATGATGTCTTAGGCTATGTTAGAACTATAGTAAGTTTGATGGATGATTATAGTTAATAACCGCCCACATGTACATATTTATTTTGCTAGTTTAAATGAAGTCCTTATTTACCCAAAAATATTCAATTCCACCTGAGCTACAGTCGCAGGAGATCAAGGGTGAACTTGCTCCTAGATATGATATATTTAAGCCATTTTTCTTGCTATTATATTCCCAATGTGTCTCCACTTTTGAGAAAGTTTTATTCACTTGACATTTTATGTGGATTATTGACGTAATCTTAATAAAAGAATATCTAGAAAGCCGCTCCTTCATAGATACTTTTTTTTCTTTCCCCCCTAAAGTGTTCTACGTAATAGCACATGTTTCATACACTATGTGCATGTCTATGTAGATTAGATTCCTCACCAGTGACTACACTTTCGTTTGATTTATTTAGAAAAAACAACGTTTTTTTATTTTGAATGTGATCACAAACATTGTCCTATTTACGTGAATAATGGCATTTTTTTTTTGCCGTACATGAATAATGGTTACTAGCCAACGTTTGAAAACTTATATGCTTTGTATAATTATTGGTGTCTTGTAGTACCATATAAGGCGAGTCTACATTTTGGATGTTTTCTTCAAAGTCATAGTCTCTTTTAAATTAAGTCAGTTTCACATTACTTTAACTCAAAATCGAATTCTTTGTATTTCAATCCCTCTCTGTCATTAGTTATTATGATTTTAAGTAAATGGGATGTGTTCTTCTTTCTCTTTTTTCTCTAACTCTCATACGCTATGGCTATACACCAACCAAATTTTCATTATAATCTGTATTCCATATAATGAATCAAGACTGTATTGTAAGTAGTTGTTATATATGTGCTTTGCTCTTAGGATGTAATGTTGTCGGACTTGATCCGAATAGTTGGTGATTGACTTGAACATGTGAAAGAGTTAAGCATTACTAAAATAAATAAAAAACTAGATTCGATTGAAAATAGAATCGGGATTTGATATATAGATACTATGCAATTTTTTTATGTACTTTCCTTTTTCTTTTTTTTTTTTTCATCCGTTATGCGTGATTATATTTCTTTTGTAGTAGAGAGAACGGGCAATTTCTTCTTTACTTGCTTTTTCCTTTTTTTTTTCAAAGAAATACCAATATACCTCATGTGAGACATTTTGACACTTTAAAAATGTATCTATATGTTCGGTTTAATCTTCACACCTTAACTCATTATCTATCGATCTTCTTATACAGTATGATAGGAAGAATTATAATAGAGGGGATCAACGTTTGGTAATAAGTTCAAATAGGAAATCGACATTTCAAAATGGTTTAAATAACGGATAAACGTTTTGAAAAATTTAAATAAAGGGTCAACGTTTCACAAAATAGTTTAAATGAGAAATTCATAATAGCTAACTTACAAAATTATTTAAACTATTTTGAAATATTAATAGCTTATTTGAACTTTTTAAAACATTTATTACTTATTTAAACCACTTTATGAAATGTTATTTCCTCATTTAAACTTTTAAAATATTGATTCCTTATTTGAACTTACCTCTAAGTATTGATTCCCTCGATTATAATTCTTCCCAGTATGATGTGATCAAACTTTTGGATCCAAAAGAATTATTTTATTAAGCCACTTAATGAAAAGCGTTTGCTTGTTGGATGATTGCATGGGCTTAGCATCTAACTTAACATGGCCATGGAAATGTGTATGGTGCCATATAGCATGGTCTAAGCGTACTTCTACTTGGCTTGATGATTTGCTAAAAGGCTTTTCATTATTTTATTTTATTTAGTTAATTAGTTTGTTATTTTGTTTATTTAGTCTTTTAGTTATTAGGGTTTATTCTAGATATTGGATTTACTAATACGTCCTCATTTTATATTTTTATTTTGCATTTATGCCCTTTAGTTATAGATAGGTTTTAGGGCTATATAATTTGTTGATAGGACCTTTTAGACATAGGCTTCTTAGACCGGTGATGATTTGGTTGGGCTTATGGCTTACGTTGTGCCTTTTTGGACCCAGCTTTCCAATTCTTATGGTCGGCTTCAACGTAGGCCCATTATACGACCTACTCAACCACAGTAGCCACCAATGGTTAGAAGACTATAGATAAGGCTAAGCAATCTAGTCAACAACTACCTCCTACATTTCCAGACCACGTCAGATATTGTGACTCCATTACCCAATACTTATAGGCATGACTTTTACCTACCAACTCTTCTCTAATTGCCAACTCCACTCTTCTGTAATTACAAGGTTATCACTCAATCGTAAACTATTTGATACTTCACACATTAGAGTCTACTCTTTACATTTGAGTACAATTGCTCTTTCTACACACTAATCTAACTTAAGTATTGGAGTGGATACGCCGGACAACCCTTCGGTATCCCTTACTGGCTATTGTCTTACAGGCTCACATAGGAACACAAAACCTAATCTTAACTAATCTTTACCAACCAAAACCCAAATACTACATTTAGCACCGTCTATGGGAAACAAATCCAATTTCTTACCTGAATGCATGCTAAACATTCTTTCAAACACCACCCTCGATTGCTAGCATGTCTCGCATGACAATCCTAAGAAAAACTAGCTTATGAACAACTAACCTACCAGCGATTGGCTTTTAGCTAGGGAGACACTTGAACAGCGCTCGAAATGCTCGAAGTGCCTACTTGAGGAATTTATTGCCTAAAACAGGTTACTCCACGCTTGCATTAAGGAAGTTGAGAGGTGCTGCATGCGGATTCATCTGCTTAAAGCCTTTGATGCCTACATTGGGCACAACAACCAACAGCTACAGGAGGAAAATGGTAGGGATCAACTACTCGATCCCTTAGCATAGGAATAGTAAGCACAGTCTGTAACCACCCGTAACTATACGCTTGTTAGTAATGAGTAGGTAGCCGACTCCCATGGATTACCGATACACTTTACAGCACGCAGAGCTCACCTAATAGATAATGCCAACCTCAACAAGCTCCATGCAACAGTAAGAAAGCTTTTCGAGCAGTAAGGGAACAAGGTATTTGATGACATCAGGCTAGTCGTCAGCAACAAAACTCCTTCACAAGGGGTGTCTAGGATGAAGTGTTACCTCTAAATAGTAAGCTTCTTTCCTTAAACTAATACGACAACACTACTGATCCTAATGATCACCTCCTCCACTTCCGCACTCTCATGAACCTTCATGGTCATAGGGATGCCATTATATGTAAGGCTTTCCCAAGAATTATAAAGAAAGCAACTTGAACATGGTTTAACCACCTACCCAAGAACTCCATTAGCTCCTTCGATGAGTTAGCACGGAGGTTAAACCTCCATTTTAAGGTTAGTAAGCCTTTATCCAAGGACCCTTCATCCTTGTACTTGATAAGGTAGAGCGAAGGGGAGACTCTACAAGAATATGTGGCTTTATTCAACAACGCCATGATTAAGATCGCTCTGTTAGATAAGGGAGTAACAATGCATGCTGCACAGCTTGGCAGAAGACCTACAGGAGATTTTTTTCACTCGCTTGCAAAGAGTAATCTGAAAACCCTAGCCAAATTCTATAATATGTACTAGAAATAGATGGACCAGGAGGACAATATCTGCATTAAGCACGATATCGACTGAGAGAGGTTAAGTGAAAAGAAGGACAAGGAAAGATTATTTGTGAAGGATGGCCTTGGTGGTAAGGTATGGAGCAAGTTAGAAGGGAAAGGCTTGTGCAGTAAAAAACGTTGAGCCAAGCAAAGCAAAACCCACTTCCCTTCCCATCTACACATAGCATACCCCTCTAAACTAACTAATATCCTAAGTCTTTGTTGAGGTGCAAAACAAAGGTTTGTTGTAGAAGCCCCCTAAGATGAGGGGGAACCCCAATCATCAAAATTCAGACAAGTATTGCTAATTCCACGATGACTATGGCCATAACACTAAGGAATGTTTCCAACTGAATAACATAATCGAATATGTGATTCAATGGGGCTTCTTCAGCAAGTATGTAGCTAGGCGGAAGAACAACGATCATTCCAATGATGATGAAGATAGGGCTCCTTAAACATAACGAACCGAAGGAGCCCGAGCAGAATAGAATGAAGATTGTCGCAATATCAAGCCTGTAACGGCATGATTAACATAATCATTAGGGCACCATACCTAAGGAGTTAGTCGAACATCTGTAGCTCAACTAATGCTCCGTCTAAGGTGTTAGCTATCAAAGAAAAGAGGTAAAAGATTAATACTTCAATCTCTTTCTCAAATGAGAACCTAAAGGGGATAGATACCCTTCATCAAGATGCCCTTGCTATTAGGGCAAGAATCATGAATTTTGAGGTCTTCAAGAATGTAGTAGACACCGGTAGCTCCACCGACATCCTCTTCATGCATACGTACAAAAAGATGAGGAGCAAGCTACTCATCAAATTGGAGTCTTACCATCATAATCTCATTAGCTTCAATGGGGAAACTATCTAAGCTAAGGGAATCATCATTCTTGATATGGAACTTGGCAATGACGACAACATCACGCAATGACCATTGGAGTTCATCGTAGTCAATTGCCCATCACCCTACAATGCTCTTTTGGGATGATCAAACTTAAATGCTTTTAGAGTCATTACTTTGTCCCTCCATTTGAAGGCCAAGTTCATAACCCCCACCAAGGTAAGAATTTACATGTACAACCAGAAACTCTCCCGAGAGCTCTATGTCAGGGTTGCCAGAGTAGACGATGTCTTTGCTCTAGAGACCTACCTATAGGAGAAGTCATTGGCTGAGAGAGGTAAGCTGGGAGAAAAAACAAAAGAGATACAGATTAGAGCCTCTCCTGACCAGATAATCAAGGTTAGGATCGAGACCCCTTCTAAGGTGAAGGAGCAGATAATTGCCCTCCTATGAACTAATTCAAATAGTTTCGCTTGGTTAGTGTCAGATATGCTTGAGATCTCCCCCGACTTAGGAACCCATAACCTCAACATTGACTTTAGTATGTAGCCTGTCAAAAAGAAGAAGAGGCATTTTGCCTAAGAAAGGCAAGCTATAATAGAGGAAGAAGTATAAAAGCTGTTTAAGATCGACTTCATCAAAGAAGAGAAGTATTTGACCTGATTAGCAAATGTAATGCTTGTCAAGAAGAAGTTAAGGAAGTGGCGCATATGTGTCGACTATGCTGACCCTTAATAAAGCCTTCCCAATAAATTTCTTCCCTCTCTCCAAGATCGACCAATTGGTCAATTACACATCAAGACATGCCTTGCTTAACTTGATGGACACCTTTTCAGGCTACAATCAAATCAAGATGGACTCGAACGACAAAGTTTATACCTCTTTTGTCACCAACTTCAACATGTACTACTATACTGTTATGCCCTTTAGCCTCAGAAATGTTGGGGCAACATATCAACTTATAGTAACAAAATTGTTCAAGCCCTAGCTTTGGTGAAACATGTAGGTATATGTTGATGACATGATAGTCAAGAGCAAATGGCTTAGTAATCATGTTAAGGATCTATAGGAAGCCTTCGACTAGAAGAGAAGATACGACATGAAGCTAAACCCCTAGAAGTGCATATTTAGGGTCGACTTCGGCAAATTCTTAGGCTTTTTAGTCACTTAGAGAGAAATCAAGGCTAACCTTGAGAAAATACAAGCTATCAGGGATACAAAGCCTCCTACCTTGGTTAGAGACGTACAAAAGCTCACTAGCATGGTGGCTGCACTAAGAAAATTTGTCTCGAAGAGCGTTGAAAAATGAGTTGAGTTCTTCAAAATCCTCAAGAATCTCAAGGGATTTAAATGGACTCCTCAATGTGTAAAAACCTTTAAACAACTATAGGACACTCTCATATACCCTCCAATCCTCTCCAAGTTTGTTCCAAAGGAGGACTTATATTTGTACTTAGCCGTTAGCGACCGAGCACTCTCCTTTGTACTAGTTAAAGTAGAAAAGAGAGAGCACATGCCCGTATATTATGTGAGCTACATACTCCAAGGGCTTAAGATCAAGTATACCAAAGCAGAGAAATTCACCTTAGCCATCGTCATCTCGATATGTCAATTCAAAAGCCATTGTGCACACTACTACAAAAGCCAAACGTATTTGGACGAATGGTAAAGTAAGTGATGGAGCAAAGCATGTACGGAATCTAGTATTAACCACAGACAACCTACAAGGCACAAATGTTGGTTGAATTCATGGTTAAATACACAAAAGAGGAGGAAGCACAACTAGGAGATAACAAGCTAGTGTAGACTCTCCATGTTGATGGATTATCCACCTCGAGGCATGAAGGTGTAGGTCTCATACTGATCGGACTGCACAAGATCACAGTTTGTATGCCTTCAAGTTTTGGTTCAACACTAGCAATAATAAATACTAATACAAGGCGTTGATATCCCATCTTAAGCTGGCTAAGGAGATTGGCCTTGAGCATTTACAATTTTTATGGGACTCGTTGCTCATCGTCCTACAAGTTTGAGGTGAATATGAGGCTAAGGATGACACCATGGTAAGATACTTAGAGAAAGTAAGGAGTCTCCTAGCTGAGTTTCCTTCGTGGTCCATTACAAAGATCCCCTAAATAGAAAACTTAGTTGTATATTAGTTGTCTATGCTTACCACCATAGGGATACAAAAGCCTGAGATGAAGGACATGAAGATTTTTATAGAGTACTTGTTAGAGAAGAGTACAACTTTAGGCTCAGCTGAGGTCTTAGAACTTATGGGAAGAGCTAAGCTAGATAGACCTTATCCAGAGTTATTTAGAGTAAGGTCATACTCCCAAAAGAAAGGGGAGAGGTAAAGAAGTTGAAATACTACACTACCAACTATACGTGTGGTCAACGGCATCCTATACCAAAGGAGAGTCAGCCTTCCCTTACTCAAATGCCTTCAAGCAGACGTGGACCTACATGCTATGGAAGAGCTCCATGCTAGAGTATGTAGCAACCACATCCAGTCCCAAGTCCTCTACATTCAAGCTCTGCAGCTTGGATACTATAGCCTACTATGAGGCAGGATGCTAAGGCCATAGCCCAAAAGCGCCCCCTATGCCAAAAGCACACACTAATCAATGATGCCCCCAGCACCAACCTCTAACCCTTGATTTGTCCATAGCTGTTTGCCCAATGAGGTATTGACATTCTTTGTACCTTCCCCAAGGCCTCAAGAGGTCAACAACATATCATCGTAACCATTAACTACTTCACTAAGTGGGTTAAGGTCGATGTTATGGCTAAGATCACCAAAAGGAGTATTGAGTCATTTGCTTGGAACAATATGCTCTCCATATTTGGGGTCCCCTACGCCCTCATCATGGACAATAAACGTCAGTTTAATAACCCTAAGTTTAGTGAATTCTACACCAAGCA
Organism: Lumnitzera racemosa; assembly: GCA_024138005.1. Lineage (NCBI taxonomy): Eukaryota > Viridiplantae > Streptophyta > Magnoliopsida > Myrtales > Combretaceae > Lumnitzera > Lumnitzera racemosa. The sequence goes on along the minus strand of JAMXBC010000011.1, from coordinate 38,634,889 downwards.
TTACATTTCACCACACTTTACGTAGGTCACTCACCTTCAGTCAAATGGTCAAGCCAGAGCACCTAATCAAGTCATCATCAAAAGATAGAAAAAGAAGGTGGACCGAACTCAGGGTACCAAAGTAAACTAGTTGCCTAATATCTTGTAGGGATACTAGACCACCTACTACACCTCTAGTAACGAAAACCCTTTTCGTCTGGTTTCGGGTCAGAGGTAGTCCTCCCCATTGAGATAGAGCTTCCTAACATCCGGACTTAGAGTTTCAATGCTATCCTTAATGAATTCCTACTATAGGCTTACATCGATACTATAGAAGAGATTAGAGACCTCATTGCAGCCCGGGTAACTACTTACCAGCACCAAGTAGCCGGATACTATAATTAGAAAGTCCAACATAAAGAGTTCAAGGTTAGTGATGTGACTAAGAGCTCAATTATCACTAGGAGTTATCGGAAGAGGTAAGAAACCAATGAATCCTTTGAAATATTGAAGAAAATAGAGTATGTAGGTCGACGAATGGAATATAGTAGCTAACGTGAAGCTGGTCGGAGGATATAACTTATTAACGAACATAACACGACTTGACATTTCACTTAATGTGACACACAAGTTAATGTCAAAATCCACCCGCCACTAATCTTGAGCTAATCAACAAGATTAGATAAGAGTGTAACAAAATGGACTTAGAGAGAGTTATCTTACAAGAATGAGTATATTCAACATTTGTAAGGAATGTAAGATGTACGGCTACAAAGAAAAGAAAAGGGACTATTTATAATAAGCCTCTAAGGAAACATTACAAATAAAGAAAATTACAAAAAGCATGCATGAAAAGAGATTCATAATATATACAAAAAAAGGGTAATTAGGACAAATAACAAAAAGAGAAAAATAGTAGAGTGTTAGATGAGATGGATAGGTGGTAGCACAACATTGGTTCCATACAAAAGATTCTTTAGGTACATCAACTGAGTGGAATCAAGATGTTGTGGTATCAAGGATGGTCGAGACGAAAAGGGGATGTAGTAAGAATTGGTAGGAGGCCAGGAGAGAAGTACTCGACCAATAGGAGGCTATGTTTCATTACTCAGCAAGAAGCTCTTGGCAACTGAAGGTCTAATCACTCGGTATAAAGCCTTTAGCCAAAAAATAGTCGGAATCAATACAAGAGAGAGAATGTAGCATAATATAACCATCTGGAGCTCTTAAGAAATTCAGCCACTCTCCTTCTGTATATAATATCTCGTCATTGACAGGTTGATGAGAGAGAATTCTTTAGTTGAGGAATTGGAGGCCTTTGAGGCATATACGAGTAAATGGGTTGGAGGTCAGTAAACCATCAGCTCCCCAGGGTTGTTGAAGATTTGCTTTCAAATCATAATCTTCGTTGGCATCTAGTACATAGGGAGTTAGATCGGTGACGTTGAATGTGGTAGATATGCCACATTCCTCAGGTAGCTCAATCTCATATGCATTGTCATTAATATGCCTAAGGATCTTGTAAGGTCCATTCGCTCTAGGAGATAGTTTGTTTGTCCTCCTACTAAGAAAGCATTCCTTACTAAGATGGACTCAAACAAGGGCTCTGAAGGTATATACAATTCATCTCCTTCCTCGGCTTCATTGTTCCCTTTGTCGAGCCACAATCTTAGCCAATTGTTCAACAACCCTTTAATGTAACTTCTGGAATTCCTTTGCTCACTGTAGGCTAGATCGGCTTTCCTCTTGCGTGGTCAGGCTGATAATTAAATCCAAGGAAGCTCAAGTTAAGTCCATAAACGACCTCAAACGGTGATTTTCCTATCGAGCTGTGAGCTGAGCAATTGTAAGCAAACTCAATGACAGGTAGGCATAAATCCCAGTCATGTAAATTCTTCCCAACAGTTGCTCATAGGAGGCTATCGACTATCTTGTTCATAACTACAGTTTGGTCGTCTATTTGGGGGTAGTAAGAAGTACTAAACATGAGCTTAGTGTCGAGCTTCTTCTACAGGGTCCTCCAGAAGAAACTGTTGAACTTTGAGTTACAATCTAACACAATACTTCTCGATACTCCATGTAATTGAATAACTTCTTGCAGAAAGAGGTTGGCAACAAATAAAGCATCATTAGTTCAGTAGCAGGGAATGAAGTGGGCTATCTTGTTGAACCGATCGACCACGACCATAATTGAGTAATGTTTCTCGGCGTTTGGAGAAGGCCGAGCATGAAATCTATACTTAGGTTGATCCATGGGTGCTTAAGTATGGGTAGGGGTGTATACTCTCCATATGGCTCCCTCTTTCCTTTCTCATGTTTACACACCTCGTACCTCTCAAGAATTCGATGCACGTCCTTCATTATCCCAGGCCGGTAAATGTGTTCCTTCAATATTTCAGCAGTCTTCTTTTCCCTAAAATGGCCAGCCAAGCCCCCAGCATGAGCTTCTCAGACGAGTAGATCTATAGCTAAACCACTCAACACATAAACCTACTTATCCTTCATAAGGAACCCCCGATTTAAGTAAAACCCATTTGCAGCTCCTCCAACATTACACTTAGCCACTAAGGGCCCAAAATAAGGATTATGCTCATATTAATTAAGTAGAGTACCAAATCCAAGTACCTTGGCCTTCAATTTTGTAATGAGGGTATAATGACGAGAAAAAGCATCTGTTATAGTGTTCGTATTCACCTTCTTATACTGAATGATGTAGTAGAAAGACTTCAAGAATTCAACCCATTTGGCATGAAATTGACCAAGTTTCTACTACTCATGGAGATGCTTAAGAGACTCATGATCTGAGTAGATAATAAATTCCTTCGGCAACAAATAATGTTGCCAATTCTATAGTGTTTGGATAAGGGCATAGAACTCCTTGTCATATGCTAAGTAATTCAGGACAGCTCCTCAGAGTTTCTCGTTGAAATAGACAATTGGTTGGCACTCCTGCATAAGGATGACACCAATGTCGACTCTAGACATAGCACACTTTAGCTTAAAAACTTTCTTGAAATCCAGTAGGAGGAGTATTGAAAGCAGATGTCAATTTAGACTTCACATCTTTAAAACTCTTCTAAGCTCTTTCTGACTACTTGAACTTAATGTTCTTCCTAGTCAATTCAATTAATGGTGCAATCATGGAACTGAAGTTTTGAATGTATCTCTGATAGAACGAAGCTAAACCAAGGAAACTGTTGACTTCAATAACATTAGTCAACGTAGACTACTTAAGAATAGCTTTGACTTTCTCTTCATTAACTTGAACTCCTTTCCCTAAAATAACATACCCAAGGAATACAACCTTGCTTTGATAGAACATGTATTTCTTCAGGTTGCCGAATAACCTCTTAGTACGAAGGATGTCATCAAAATAAACTACAACACATTTGTCGATTAGTGCTCTCAACATGTGATTCATGAGCCGCATAAAAATATTCAGTGCATTAGTCAAACCAAACAGCATCACCATCCATTTGAATAGACCAAACCTTGTCTTGAAGGTTGTCTTCCATTCATCCCTAGGTCTCATTCGTATTTGGTGGTAACCACTTTTTAGGTTAATCTTCGAGAAGATGCGGGTGCCTGCAGTTCATTAAGCATATCATCTAATCGTAAAATTGAATATCTGTACTTAATAGTAATTTTATTGATGGAACGGCTATCAATATACATTCTCTACAACTCATCGTATGGGCTCATGCTCTCTTAGATGTATTTGCGGTCCATTAACTCATCCACTTGTTTCTTCAGCTTGACTGCTTACTCGGAATTGAACCTATAAGTAGGTTGGTTCGATAATACTAATCCTGGTTGAAGGTCACTGCAGTGTTCAATGCCTCATATGGGTGGTAAACCTTTCGGCATCTCGACAGGAAATAGGTCGACATAGTCTTCTAATAGAGTTCTTACCTTGGCAAGTAAGTTCTTGGCTTCTCTCATCTCTAGGAGTTTCCTTACTAAAAGGAGAGTATACTCATCGGCCTCAACTTTACGGGCGAATTGAGCTATGGAAATCATTAAGAACTTCCACTGCAGCAATTTGGCAACCTTTTATTATGCCTCCTGTACTTCCTTATGACTCATAGGGGTTATTATAACTTTCTTCTTATCCTTTTGGAATATGTAAGTGTTCCTATACCCATCATATAATACCCTTAAGTCAAATAACCAGGGTCGGCTAAGTAAGATATGCAAAGCGCACATAGGTAGGACATCACATAACACTTTGTCATTGTACCTATCGCCAATAGCAATCAATTCTCTAACTTACTCGATAACTGGCAAACCTCCCTCTCATTAAGTTAGTGAATCTTATATAGCTTAGGGTACGAAAGGGTCGACAACTTCATAGCCTTCACTACTCCTTACGCTATAACATTGGTACAGCTTCCTCCATCAATGATCAAGGTATATAACTTAACATTCACTCGACAATTCATATAGAAGATATTCTCCCTTTGCACATTCTCATCGACTACAAAAGTGCTGAGAGATGGATGTACAACAAAACAGTATTTAGCTCCAACTTCAGGAGGTATAAGGGCATCGGGGTCTTCTTGAAACTCCTTTAGCGTAGGGCCAACTTCAACCTCCTCATCTCCTTCACTAATACTCTCCACTTTGAATTGAGGCTTATCTCCCTTGATTATCATGACATGTTGGTTTGGACATTAACTAGCTACGTGTTCCTAGTCGAGACATTTAAAGCATTTGATCTCTCGAGACTTCCTTCCAAAACTCTGACCTTAGTCTCTTCGGACCTCAAGTTCGTCGACCTTGTCCTTATCTCGACCTTCTTTTGGTCTGTTCGATACTTGTCCTCAACAATCCGCCTTGGAACTATTCGGTGCACAGCCATAGTCTAATCGACTCGGTATGCTACTTTGGCTCGGTAATCCTAGTCGACTATGGCTTCGTCTCTACCTCTCAACCCTTTGCACCACTTGGATGGTCTCATCTAAACTTCCCAATCTTTATAATTTCACAATATGACCAATCTCAATTCTTAGTCCAAAAATGAACCTTGCTATAGTTCATGTCTTGGGTTGGTCAACATCATATCAGATCATGAGCAACTGAAACTCTTGGACATAGTCGTCTATAAGCCTATTACCCTATCTTAAGTCTTAAAGACGCTAAAAAGTGTCTTACTCGTAATGTTCGGGAATGAACCTACTTCTCAAAGCTCTCTTCATCTCATTCCATGTTTAGACTTCGAGTCAGGCCCTTAAGCGAACATCTTATAACTTCTTCCACCACATTGCTGCATATCTAAAAAATTCCAATGCGACTACTCGAATACAGATAGCATCTTCATAATCATAAAAGTCGAATATCTTTATGATCTTCTCCTCCAAATGCATGTAGTCATTAGCACTACCAAATCCATTGAAGCTCAGGATCTGTACTTTGAGGTGTTCGACGCCCCTAGTAGCTCTAAACTCACGCTTATCAATTCTAACACACAACTCTTCTTCCCCTTCATACTCTTCCACTTCATCCAACTTTAATCTCCTTCTCATGACTTTGTTGGCACGACGGAGTGGTGCTGGGTTCATAAGAATGGGCTCTGGTGCTTGCTATTCATTAATCTTCCTTCTTGGCCTATCCCTCATTTCTCGGGCTTATTTAGTAGCAATCCTATCCTTGATCCAGTCTCTAAGACTCTTTACACTAAGATGGCTAGATTGGCCACAATAGCTGCCAGGTTTTATATCTACTCATCAATAATATATAGTGTTTGTTAGGTAACATGACCATGTCCTTGAGCATCACTTTCGGTATCGTTAATTTCCCCTTAAATACTAGGATCCGACATTCTCAAAAATAAGTTTTAGAATACACTCTTCACATATGAAATTGCTATATACAAAAAATACCAATCTAATAGTGAACTATGGACTTGCTCTATTCTTCTAGATGAAAATAGAGTATAACAAACAACAAACCGATAAGAACTATTACAATACAGCTCTTGGTCACAACCTCAAGCTCTAATATTAAGATTATATAATATGCCTAGAAGCTTAGTTATTGCTAGAGCAAACCGGAAGAGGTGAGAAACCAATAGGTCCTTCGAAATATCGAAGAAAATAGAGTAAGTTGGTCGATGAAAGGCATATAATAGCTGATCTGAAGCTACTCGGAGGATATTACTTATCAACAAACACAACATAACTTAACACTTCACTTGAGCTATTAATGTCAAGATCCATCCGCTACTAATCTTGAGTTATTTAGCAAGATTATATAAGAGTGTAAGAAAATGGACTTGGAGAGAGTTGTCTCGCAAGAACGAGTATATTCAATGTCTATAAGGAATGTAAGATGTGTGGCTTGTGAGCCCCCTAAAATTGTGTTTAAGACAATTGAACCTAGATTTAGGACTTTTAAGGAAAGTTATTCGATTGAGCCCAAAATTTACGACTAAGATAAAAAAGTTAGGCAAAGTGACTCAGTGAAGTTAAATTTTGAAAATAATGACCCAAAATCCCAAGTTTACCCCTAGAAGTAAAATTATTAAATATAGTAAAAAATTGTTCAAAACTCCTAAAATCATACTTGGAATGTGACGAGAATTTAGAGATAAGTTAATTAAGCTATAAAATGAAATAATATAGTATAATTTACTATATAAATATATACAATTTTTATGATTATATCTGAAATAAATAATAATTATATCTGTAAATTAACCATAAATTACTAAATTGTGTATATTATGTGTTGAATTCATAAAAATAATTAAGAAATGTATCTTAAAAATAAAAGATATGTTAAAAACATAATTATACGAGTATAGTTTTACACGATACGTGATATATACATCGGATATATATACTCATATATTAATAAATAACTAAATATTAATATAATATACTTAAAATATTTGAATAATTGCAAATTCTATCCAATAAGCTAAACATTTCGATTGGAAATTTCTGGGTAAGTTGGATTTCACTGCTACATCAAATTGTCCTCATCAAGGTTGATTCAAAAGGTAGATTGGTGAGGTATGGACACCATCACCTTAGAAATTAGGGACAAAAAGAAAAAGAAAATTCCTCCTGACCACTAATTGAACTCTATAAATACCAAATGACCTCATTTAGACTAGGTTTGACACTTTAGAATTTAGATCAGCAAAAGGAAAAAAATTAGAAAAAATTGTAGGAAAAATAGAAAAAAATAAGAAAAATAGAAAAAAATAAGAAAAATATGGAAATTTTTGTGTTAGGCTAGAACTCAACCCAAAAGTAAGTCTCCTGTGGAACCCAATTAGCCACCACTAGTCCCCGCTACGCCTTAGCCATCTAAGATGCCCCCACTACTCCATGGCCACTAAAGCACCCAAGAATAAAAAAGTCAAATTTTTACCTTATTTTTCAAGCATTTTTAAAAAATAGTAAATCCACCCAAAAAATTTTGAAAAAAAATTATATTTAGATTATTTCACACATGCTTTCGTATAATATTTTTATTTTTGAAATATTTACAATATCTAATATACTTGCTTAAGAAAGTCCTATTCATTTGACTTTTTACTTTCAAAATAAATCTATCAAATGATATTGTTTCTAGCTCAAAATTTTTGTGTATGATATAATGATATATAGATAATTGCTATTGGCTTGATTTATTATTTGAGAATTTTCAATATCTATTGTATTTTTCGACTTAAAAATAGTTAGAAATTAGGCTGAAAATGTGAAATAAATAGGATTTATGAAATTAAATAGTGAAATTGACCTACACTGATTTCTAAGTAAGTATAATGTTGTTAAGATAGGTTAAAAACAATTTTGCAATAAAATAAAATAAAATAAAATAAAATTTGGGTAATTAAAAGTAATTTAAGGGTAAAATTATAATTTCAAATATATAGGCGATGAATTAAAAGCCTAAAACTAAGTGATGAATGGATTCCTCATATTTTTAGGAGTTTATAGAAATTTTCGAAAAATTATTTGATGACTCGAGCTAATTACTATGAATTTACGCAATAAAATAACTTAATTTACGAATTGGAACATATTTCTAGTAATAATAAGCTAAACATGATAAATAATACAATAAAACTACCTATACACGTATTGGTCGGATTTGATAAAAATGTATATTTTTAATGATATTTTAATAACTAGGATATGCTATATATGTATTAAGGTTAAATAATACCTATATTATACAGATATATTGACAAATTAGGTTAAATACAGTTTAATAACAGAAATTGCATATAATACAATAATACTTGATTAGATATGTATAACCGTGATAAAAACTCGAATTACTTATTAGAAGTCATCTCTAGAAATAGGATCCGTAATATGTGTTGTTAGATTTATATGAACCTAACGACACTATTTTTACTAAAATCGAATAATTTTAGATAATATAACTTATAACTCTATAATATTACTAAAACGTGTGTATTATGATAGTCCTATTGAAATTAAAATGTGATTTAACCAATTAAAAGTACGTTTTGATATGATCAAACCGATATATTGTACGTAATAGTATAATTACGTATATTATTAATAATTGATAATTTAACTCGATCTATATATATATATAATATAATAAAACTATATATCATTATGATAATATACTATATATATAACCGTTTTAGATAAAACCATAATATTTTCATAACTATTATAAAAACTAAATTTGGATTTTGTGTATAATAGATTCCCCAGTGGTCAAACTATTGACAACTTGAGTTTTTTGTCATAAGCTTCTAAATGGGTAAGTTGAGATTGTAGTTTTACCATTTATTGAGATTTTCTATTAAAGTATCCAGAAACTCAAGAGCACTATTGTTTGTGCTTGTAATTAGTTGTTTGTACGCATGCCATACGTATGTATGATACTCAATTGTGATAAAAGTTGCACTCTATAGTGTGCTATTATGCATGTTTGCATTATTTCTATATTGTATGAACTTATTTGATCACTCTTGATTACAATTAATAATTATTTGACTACAATAAAATTGGACATGCATAACACCCATTAGGGGAAATGATTAGGAGTGTTAGGCCAAATATCGACTTCCTTCTATGAGGATAGTTGAAATAGTCATTTCCCCATCTTTAGTTGAATTAAGTAACAAGCGAGGAGGTCGTGGTAAGGATGAGGGCTGTGGTTCGAAGGCAATCATGGGAGGAGGGTGTTCTCCAATGCACAAGCCGGGGTTTGGTTTGGTTTGGTTTGAGTTGCACTAAAACTCCTCAATTAGTGTTGGAGTGGATGTAATTTCTCTAACTTCACAATGAATCAGATAACATTATATGATATTTCATATGATTGATTGCATTTCATTATAATTAATAACCTTACTTGTGATTGTTTAGTACTCTTTTAACTCCATCTTGCTTCTTAAGCTAGTTTCACTCACACGTCCATAGATTCTTTTGTAGGTATTGAGTGAAGACCAAAATGTTCCGATACTACTACCCTCAGGTTAGTATACTATTGATTGGGACAGTAAGGAATGAAGAATCAACTAAACTTAGGCTTCTGACTTTTCTTTTGAGTTTTAAGGAAACCAATTGGGAACTCCTTACGATACCTACTAGTTTCCTAACTTATTGTAAATAGACTGTAAAACTTGTTGTTTTTAGTAAACTCTAATTATAAATTATAACTCTAGATGTGAGATGTTTATGTAAGTACTGTTGCGTTATGAGACAATATGTCATATAGAATAGGTATTTGGTAAAGTTATACCACATGTTTGATTACTCATAAGTATCAAAATGGATGCTTTAAGCTAGTTAAGTCATATATGCCTTGTATAGACTATATCTACAATAGCAGCTGTGAGGTCAGCTGTGAGGTCAGCTTATATCTTAGGTTAGTTTATACAATGGGATTGTTACAACTCCTTATGTTTGAAGTGTAACAAGGCTACAAAGAAAAAAGTAAGTATTTATAGTAAGTTCTTAGGGCAACATTACAAATAAGGAAAATTACAAAAAGGATGCATGAAAAGAGATTCTTAATACATACAGAAAAGGGTAAATAGGACAAATGAAAAAAAGAGAAAAATAGTATAATGTCAAATGAGATGATAGGTGACAGCGCAACATTGGTTCCATACAAAAGATTCTCCAGATACAGCAGCCAAATGGAATCAAGATGTTGCGGTATCAAGGATAACCAAGACGAGAAAGGGATGAAGTAAGAATTGGTAGGAGGTAGAAGAGAAGTACTTGACCAATAAGAGACTATGTCTCGTTATTCAACAGGAAGCTCTTGATAACTAAAGGTCTGATCATTCGGCATAGAGCCCTCAATTAGAAAATAGTTAGCATTGGCACAAAAGAGAGAACAGAGAATAATATAATCATTTGAAGCAGGGAATTCAGCCACCCTCCTTTTGTGTACAATTTCTCAGATTGGCAGGTTAACAAGAGAGAATTCTTTAGGTGAGAGATTGGAGGCCTCTGAGGCATACTTGAGTAAGTGGGCTAGAGGTCGGTAACCTATCAGTTGGTGACTTAGTCTGTCAGAAGCTAGAGGCTACAAGCTCACGAGAAGGATAAGCCAAGTTAGCCTTCAATTGGGAAGACCTAATTAAAGTAAGAGAGAGCTTAGGGAATAGAGCATATAGATTGGAAAGATTGGATGTCGAGTTCATCCTACATACTTAGAACGTTGATAACCTTCATCCATATTTTGACTAATGTATAGTTTCTTTGTAAATCTTTTTATGAATATCAATAAAAGTTTTATTCCTCACGACTATTGTCTACTTTTTTCTCTCCCTTACTCTCATACTAAGTTTAAGCTTTCAAAAGGTGAACAAAACCATTACCTAGGTAGGTCAGAATGCTACTGACCTAACCCCTCAAGGTAACCTCAATAAGGGGAAACACCCCTTACACCCTCCTTGGGTAACCTTGGTAAAGAGAAACACTCTTTACACAATTGAAGAACTCCCATTACTTAGGTAAGACAGAACAATATTGACCTGACCCCCCTAAGTAACCTTGGAAGGGAAACTCCAAGGCAAGTTAGAATGTTACCGATTTGACCCTTCCTAAGTAATCTTAGTAAGGGAAAACACTCCTTACATAACTAAGGAACTCCCATTGCCTAGGTAGGTCAAAACACCACTAACCCAATATTACCCCCCTCAAGTAACCTTAGTAAAGGGAAATACCCCCTTACACGACTAAGGAACTCTCATTACCTAGGCAAGTCGGAATGCCACCAACCGAACCCCCTTAATAACTTCAGTAAGGTGAAATATCTCTTGTACAATTCAGGAACTCCTCTATAGATACATGTTAAACTTTATCCCCAAATTAGTTGTATGACTGAACAACCAAGCACAAACATGCAAATGACTAAGTGTCAAACTATGTTACCAAGTAAGTACAACATACTAAAGAAAAAAGTGAGAAGTATTGATAGAATCTAAAGAACAAAAAGCAAAGCGAGTATACTGAATGCAACAATTCAAATTCCATTAACAAAAAGGGGATTTATAGAATTAAGATTAGCATCTTGACCTACTGTACAAAAAGAAGGGAAGGGAGACAATTGCTTATTGTCTTGGAACAGAAAACTCCGGAAGCTTTAGAAAATCTAACACTTCAATCTATTTGGAAGGCTAATCCACTAATTGTCCGCACTCTTAAGATGACTAGCTTAGGGCTATAAAAGGAGGTGTTGAGATCTGTTGCCTTGGGTTAGTAGGAGGATCACCTCGACCTTAATTATCTTGGGAAGCACTCTCAAGAGTAATCTCCTATTGAGTTGTTGGGATAGAAGTGGATGGAGTAATATCTTAACTAACCCCATTAGTAGAAGGGACCTCGGACTGTATTAACTGCTTAGGCAGCATCTCTTTCTCTTACTTATGCTACCCTCTTCTCCTGATGAGTTGGAGCATCTAACCAGCGTAGGAAGTTAAGGTTAAGCTCAAGATGATGAGTAAGCACCTCATCCTGAAAAGACCAAGCATACTTGGTAGAGATGTCTTCTAGCTCCTCTAACCATCGGTTCGTCTTATAGGACTCCTTGACAGCCTTGTCGGTGACGACCTTACTGAACACTTCCCTACTCTCTAACTTAGAGATGATCTCCTTCATCTTTGTAGTCTCTTTCTAAAGCTCTTGGATTTTCTGCTCTAACCCGATCTTTTGACCAGCCAGCTTTAGCAAAGTTATTTCGATACTACCATACTTAGATGCCTTCATCACTAGCTCGATCTTTAGCTTAGAGACCGACGCTCTTGGCTTAACATTTTCCTTTTTAAGCTCTTCCTTAGACTTCATCTCCTCATCCAATTTCTGAGAGAGTTGAGCCTTGGTCCTTTGCTCGTCCTTTAGCTGAGTCATGATTTCTCGACTCACTTAGCAGTCTCCTTAGCACTGACCTAACCTTGCTCTACCTCTTGTAGCTTTGTTGTAACCATAGGCATTTGTACATAAGAGCAACCTAAGTGCTGGTTAACTTTGCTAAATTTTTCGTAAAATTTGCTAAAGGAGGACTTTGCCTCTCCGAGGCCCTTCTATACACTAAACACCACTTCACGAAGTCTTTACCTCATTGAGCAGCATATTGTAGTTACCAAGCTAAAGCAACACCTATCAATGATACTATAAAGAAACACATGGACTATGACCAAAGTAGTGTCAACAAGGAAAGATATCAATTTAAAGAGATAAAGACTTACTTGCCGAATAAGCGAGCTCAAGTGACTTACCATCTCCATAGGAGCATCCCCAATACTTACGGAACCCAATACTTATGGACATGGCTTCTGCCCACTAATTTCTCTTTAACTGCTAACTTTACTCTTCTATAAATATAAGACTATCACCCAATATTAAAATACTTAATACTTCGTACACTAGAACTTACTCTTTACATTAGAGTAATATTGCTCTTCTTACATACTAATCTAACTTAAGTATTGGAGTGATCACGTCGGACAACTCCCCAATACCCCTCACTATTTACCGTCTTGCAAGCTCTACAGTAATGCGAAGCTCAATCTCAACCAATCTCTACTGGCCAAAATCTAAAGATCACACAGTCTTTTGAATTAGAGACATGATGCAACATTACAAAAAACTTTAAAAAAATTTCTCTAAATCATTCTTATCAATTGCAAATCGAATTATAGTAAGCAAAACCTTTGATCTAAACAATTATGCGTCATAATAATCTTTGAATCAAAATTTCGTTTTAATTTAATTTAATTACTAGTGAGTTACATTCTTTAATTAAATCATTCATATCCTTTTTCATTTAATTCCTTATTCATTCAAAAACCTTAAAAACCTAAAAAAACAAAACAAAAATATCAAAACCATTAAATTCAACCAATAATTCTAGGCTTTTTTGTGAATACTCAACAAATGGATTCCATCCATATTAGTTTGGTTGATGTAGTTTTTCTCAATTGAATGAAATTTATCATTTCTTGTAAAAAAAAAAAAAAGGAAAGAACTCTTCATGCTCCAACAAAAAAAAAGTGCTTTTTATTTCTATACAACCATTTCATCTTTTGAAAAAAAAAATGGTTAACATAAAAAAGAAAAAAGAATAAAAAAGTTAAAAACACATTAAAATATAAGTTATCTCCTGTTTTTTCTTGATTTTATACTCTCTTTTTTTAAAATTTAAGTATTGCTAATTAATTTAACAAAAGATGGAATTATAAAAAAGATTAAAAAGGAAATTTTTAAATTTGAAAATTTGTTCAAGATAGATGCTCCACCTACAAATGGAACAAATATAAGATATTGTATTTGTAATTTACCAAATAGTTAAGTAATCTCATAGTGTGCATACACCAATTTTGTCAAATCTAGCCCGAAAAGTTGATTTGAAAGTGAAAAGGGATTAAAGACTGAGAAGATCAATTACGATCGAACCATAATTATATCGAGGTAAATAAAAAAAAAATTATAATGTTGTCCATATTTATTTGTAAAATAATAAAAATTGGTTATACCCTTTAGTATTAAAAGTTGAGTACTTCTTACAATTTATTTTTTTATTTTTATTTTATTTATATTTATTTTTTTAGAAAAATGATGTATTTTTTATAAGAAATATAAGAAAAAATAATATTTTTTAATTCTAAAAAATTTGACAAGTTCTAATAGAAATCAATTTAGACTGATTAAGTCAATTGAGTCAAATTAAGATCACTATCAATAAGGATCAAAGATATCACTCAAACTAATTTTATGGAGAGATCAAATCAAATTGAATTAAATTAAACAAATAAACCCAGGTTTGATAATACTCACCTAGACTATAGATAGCTATTGCCAATGACCAGATTGGACTAATTAGCAATAAATTTTTTTTTTTTTGGGCCGGATTGGCCGATGATCACTTTGAACACCATTTTAAGCCACCATGAGATGGGAATGTATCTCCTTGTACTTTGTTTTTTTTTAAAAAAAAAAACTAATAAATTAGTTATTTGAAAAAAAAAAAACAAATAAATTACTTAATAGATTCAAATATTATCCTTTCAATAAATCATGAGAAAAAAATCAAACGAGTAAACAATAAACCCCGTATATTTTCTTTTTTCAAATAAAGAACTTGTAAGCTAAGGACATTTTAGCCAAGTTACATGAACGCAAATCTCTCTATGGGTAAATCTGGTTCTATTTCCCTTCCACAATAATTATAATATGATAGTTGAAAAATAAAAAGAAAAGAAACTGTAATAATTTTAATTTGCCAAAAAAATAAATAAATAAAAGAGAGAGAGACAGCCCGAGCCTGTATAGAAGAATTCCTATTCATTAGTGATGAAGAATATTTAAAAGAATCAAAACCCATGGGCTATAACGGCAAGCAATTTGAACATGGTAGTCATGCGCTTTCCCCAGCACAGGCTTCTGGAAAAAATCAGAGTTAGCAATTCTAGTTGGGACGGCTGAGTTTAAGGTATTGTCATCGTAACTCTACCTGCAGTCATGCATAAAGGTTGGGAGAAGACCAAGAAGACTTTGTCATTGTCCATAATTAGAAAGAATGTTCCCCCCACCCCCTAAAAAACAAAAACACAAGTGAACGGTTGATTCTCTAAAAGAGGCTAGAAAGAAAAGATCAAATTAGCTACATCAGATAAGACTGCTTTTTCCTTATTCCTATAAAAGAAAGCAAGAGTGAACCGTTGATTCTTAAGAGAGGATTCGTTCAAGGCTGAATCTTCCAAAGAAATTTCATTCTACCAAACGATTTGGAAATTGACATTAGGATAGACAGTTTTCTCTCGCTATACCACCGGAACAAAGATAAAACACGCATTCTCCCATGGAAGCAGATACTATAATTTCAACAATGAACGGGCGGAGAAAAACTTCCTCACAATATTATGTTATCTATTATTCACATAGTTAGACTATTTTACAAATTCTCTATACCCTCACATCCTCACCAAGGCATCCATCTTAAGCTTCATATATATACAGAATAGGGAAAGTCAGAAATTCCCAATTGAAACGCCATTTATACACTCAACCATGTTCCTATCATTCCATATTCTCTGTCAGTACCGCATGCCTGGAAATTTTGCTATAATATAGCAAAAATCTATCTAGAGTGAATTGAACAGGAGTCAGCAATTCTTCAGTTCCTTTCTCTGGCGAAAAAAGGGACAAATGCTCAGAGTTTGTGATTCAATCATGGCCATCTACCACTGAAAAGAACGAACTCTACGTAACACCCGTACTGTCTTCGGTTTGTCCACTATAGGGATAAGTTTTTCCATGAGCTGTAAGCAAAAATTAGCACAGAAACAGTGAAAAGTTCAACCATTTCACAACACAAACAAATTGAGCAAACTACTCTGAGACATCCAGTATGCCAAATTGCCAATCGTCAGACAAGCTACAATGCATGGCTTTTAAATAGAAACTCATCTTTTTGTTGTCAAACTAACTCTGGACTAGTTGGACTATTGCACAACATTACTGCTGGTGAAGTTAAGACACCTCAAACAGGCTGCTTATCAATTTTATCTCGTGAAACTCCAGTATTCTAAAAACCCCTTAAGAAGGGTAAAGTAGAACCACTATTCTAATCACACCAATAATCTAAAATGTCAGCTTTAAAAGATCCAGAGTGAGTTTTCACCTTGCAGTATTAGATGAAAAGAGCCTAATACACTTGGACAACCTTTTATCTTGCATGCAACAGAAATTAGAGACAACTTCATAATCAACAGCTTCTTAATGTGATGAAACCCATGAGATTTTGTCCGCCAATCAATAGCAACTGACTGAGTTTGGGGAAGCTCCGAGAAACATGGTCTACGGAAGACTAATCTGGGTAATTCTAGAGATTGCATAAATGAGCACCGGATGTGACTCCAGCACATCAGATGTTATTTTCAATTAATGGAAGTCTGAGGCTATTTGGATTGATATGGGTCTCTAGAATCCCACAAACTTGCTTAATGATATGAGTTTGCTTCAAACCTATGAGAGGAGGTTGCAGCTCAGTTGATGGCCACCATTGGGTCCAGAAGTTGTGGCATTGATAAATGATAAGAGGAGGGAGAACGGTATAGATGAATCGAGCTTGAGTTTTAGGCTCTCCTCCTGATCTAAACCAGTGCAGTGCCTGATCTAGGAAGAGATGATAGATCACTGAGCTAATGGATTGTTTTTCAACTGCAATTATCCCTTTAGTCGAGAGTATCATTGCAAGAAGCTAGTTTAGCTTGGTTAGTTTATGATTTGTAGTCATAAGAGGAAGATAAGGTGGGGAACTCTTAAGATCTTCCTCCACTTAGTAACAAGCTCGCAGTCTATGGCAAGAGTAATTGTAGGAATATCAGCTGATGTAAGAAATGAAATGTACTTGGTATTTTTATCGTTATACATTTTTAATAGATATTGCTAGATTAACCCTTATCCTTATTTGAAGGAAGTTAGGGATTATAATCATATACAAATATCACATTTAAATAAGCAAGTAGAGCATTATTACAAAATTACGCTTCTAAATACCTTTATCTTTATTTGAAGGAAGTTAGGGATTATGATCACATTTAAATAAGCAAGTAGAGCATTATTACAAAGTTACACTTCTAAATAGATCGGAAGGCTTGCTCAATCAGAGTATTCTCTCTAACAAGTCCTTAAACCAGTATTACCACAGGTTCTAAAGGAAAGGGAAGAACTATAACAAACTACACCACATTCTAAACACTAATTTCATAACCTGTGCATGTGCTCCAACTTTGTTCATGATTTCCTTCGACGAATTCTATTGCTGCAATCCTAAAAGCTTAAAAATGAGGACGATGACAACTGACATGCTACCCAGCAGTATGTGCTCTCAGCATGGTATAATGGGAGACCCATTAGGAGGTGGGATAATGTGTGTATAAGAAAAAAGGCCCAGGTATGTCCTGTTCATTCTATCAGCCTATTTATCAAACCAGGGGTCTTTTCTGCCACCATAGCCAGAAGCAAGAGAAAAGTCGCATGCATTGACTTCACAGGAGTGCAACATCTAAAAATTACAAGGAGCATTGACCAAGAAGTCACCTCATGAAATATTTTCTAAATCACCAGTCCAGAGAAGAAATTGGTAAATTGCCCAAAAGAGGGAAACATATCAGAAAGGCTATCATTTTAGAAGCAAAGCTAAAAAAAAAAGATCTCTTACTTAAATAGGACATATACACTTATATAAAATATTTTCACATCTGTCCTCATGTTCTCACATATTATGTTTTCATCTACCTTTAATGTATGTCTCCTCAAAAGATTCTATGAACACTATTTTGTTTAAGGGTTAATTATCTTCATCATTTATGTTCATTTACACAAAATGAAGTTACTTTGTGATGCCATCCAATTTGACACTTTGAATCGTCTAAGGAGGATCGGTTTGGAATCATGTACAAACCAAACCCAAATGCGTCGTTTTTGGAACAAAATTTTCTAACTTGCATAGGAAAATCTCCACTCAACCTTTCTATTTTATTCATTTTATTTTGATTAATTAATTATACTTTATTGCCATTGAAATCTAAATTATTCTAACCTTAGAAACACTAGACCTTTTACCTCTTGATGCACAATCATTTACCAAATTGATGAAAAATACTTGCATTTCTTCACAATAGAGCATGATAAAAAAAAAAAAAAAAAGTCAATTGAAATACAAATAAAGGCAAGTCATATCAAATATAACCATAAAGAAATGATATAATGAAAAATTAAAAAAAAAAGGACAAATGTGGTTCAAACAACCGAACCATTTTAAAGCAGTTAGATTCAGCTCCCAAACCATTAAAAGTGGCCTTCCATACTGAACTGCATTTATGTTCACCCCCATTAGAGAGTAATTAATTAGACAAATAATTTTTAGACATTAGTGTACAACCATAAAAGAAAATTGAGACACTATACTCTTAGAGTGTAGTGAAATGTTAAAGATGCAAAAATAAATCCCATTTAAAAAAGTAAGATGAAATAATACAACGTATGTTTTGGATAAATTTAAGTTTGCATATTGATAGTTTTGTTAGGAAATGAATAGGTATCATACTTGTGACTTAATCATTTGGTCATTTTCTACATAAAAACCTGAGTTAGTTTCCTTTTCAAACTGAGAGTACCTATAAAGATAAAGAACCCACAGAAGGACAGGAAGAATGAATACCTGCTTATGTCTTTCTCTTGTCCTCTCCTCCTGTAAGAAGAATATTATCGTGCTTAGAAATGGTAAAAGGACAAAAGGATATGACTGCCAATGACAAGCAAATTTCATGGGGAAAAATTTGTGGGCAAGGGCAGGTGAAAGATATCATATGCATGAGAATTGCAAAACAGTGTCTATCCAAGTGCTCCCTTGTTTGCTTTTTCCTTTTTCATGAGGTTTATTCTCCTTATCAATAAAGAAGAATCTTAAGGGGAGATGTAAGTTTCATTTAAAAGAACTAGAGAAAACTTGACTTACTAAAAATCTAGAAAAAGGGTGAAGTAATTAGCATGGATGTTCAAGATATATAGGCTTCCTTATTTCATAGAAAGGAATGGAGATGGATGGCACATACCAAGGATTTCCTGAAATTGCTGCTGCCAGAAATAGCATAAGATACATTCATTGTATGGTTCACTTATATGGATTATATGAAGAATACATATTTTTTGTTGGTTTATATGATAACGTGAAATAATGGGCTAGCACTGCAAGAAAAAAGTATAAATATGACTTGACCTTATGTAATTAAAAGGCTGTTATCAATAAGTACATATTCATAATCTATTATCACTAGGATATGCTTTTTAATTTTTACACAAGTGTACATTTTCCATTACCTTATTCTGACAAGGCTACGATATATAATTATGCTATTCCAAGCCCACAAGGGAATAGCTCATACGATGTGGGAGAAATGAATAGCTATTCCTTGTATGGAGGAATTGGAGCTACTGCTAAAATAGCTAATCCCTGCTTAAGTTGAACTATATAACATAATCATATCTAGTCCGTTCAGTGTATGTTACCTTCAACCAAATGGCACAACCAATTGTATTCTTCTAATATCATGCATAGCAACTAATAACCAGAACTCCTAAAATATTATCAGCTCACTTAAATATCACAAATGGCTAAAAGAAGGACATAATGGAGAAGAAAAGAACTCCTGACCATTTAACTTGAGAACATAGATCTTTCAGCTACTTGAGTTAAGTTAAAAACTTCAGGAGAAATCTGACAGCGTAATTTTATCACTTAGTAATCCTAAAACTCCAGACAATACCTCCTTCAATACCTAAAGTGCACGCCGAAAAGGGTAGATGCTGGAAAGATTAAATTTCGAAAACCAAGTAGAATTATAATGCCCTGGATTCAAAGCAAAAAGTAATAACCCGAGTAGATAAAAGTTCAAAAGTAGTAATAATTCACTTATATGCAAGCAATTAAGCAAAAAAAATAGCACCTTCTCTTTTAACAAACGGCCATTCTCTTCTTGGAGTTTAACAGCCAAAACCTCCAATTCAACTTGGTATGCCTATAAAGACCAAACCAAACACAAAACAAACAAATCAGTATTCAACACCATACTATAAACAACAATACAAACAATTCTATTTATCCAAAAAAAAAATACAAACAATTGTCCCGAGAAGGAAGGATTCCATAGGACTCACACCCCACTTTTGAGTTGACAAGTAGTGAACACGGGCAAACATGGAAACCTAACACATGGTAGTTCTAAAACACACACTCACGGAACATTATCGGGGGAACCAAACCGCTATTACTTCTACGTGTCTGAAATTTACTACTGTTTCTTGGTTCCTAAAACCCACCTGCTTCCTCTCTCGGGATCGTGCCGCGGACTCCCGATTCTTAATCATCCTCCGCTGCCTCTGAGCCTCCGCCTTATCCAACGGCTCCAAAACTCCACTCCCTCTCTTCCCGCTCCCCAATTCCACCTTATCGAAAGAGAACACTCCGCCGCTCAGCCGCTCCGTCGCAAGCGGCAGTGGAACCTTAACATCCTCATTCTCCAGCAACTCCTCCTCCTCCTCCTCCTCGTCCTTCGGAGTGGCACCGGCCTGGGCGAGGAAATCCTCGAGCGTCATCAAGTCGTCGGGAATCTCCTCCTTGGGCTGTTTGGGCAGTCTATGGGAGTCGCCGGAGATGATCTCGCGCCATACTTGATCGGCGGACTTGGAAGTGGAGGAGGGAGGAGCATCCACAAGAGTGATTTGGGCGTCCAGGAGCGTGGACTCAGAGGAGCTATTGATGTCGCGAAGTAGGCCGTCCACGCTGATGGTTGACGACCCGAATCCGGTATCGTTTCTGCTCAGAGAAGACGCCCTATGGGAATGAGAGAGAGGATCGGAGCTTTTCGATCTTGACGACGACATCGTTTTTGTCCTTCTTTCTTTATCCCTACTCTAAAATGACGTTGATTTTATGTGAGTACCCAAGTTTCTTTCTCTTTGTTTTCTGGGAGTTTGAATTTTATTTTGGGGATTTGGTTTCCTTGATACGGTACAAGTATAATTGAATTGAAGTGTGTGAGAACGATGCGTAGTACGAAGTAGTAAAGTGGGAGAAAAGTGAACAACTTTTCCTGTTACTTCTCCTTCCCGTTCAACGTTCACGCGGACCAACTCCACGAAATAGGAATGGAAGCTGGCAGTTCTGCAACGGATCATAAAATCCTAGATTTCGTTCCGATATCCTAACAGGGTTTTTGTACTCATCCCGAAATCCTGTTAATCCTACTCACATATCCCGTTCGAGTACTATAATAGGGTACATGTACCTGTTTTTTTTTTACCAAAGAATTACCTTTTACCTTAACAAATTATTCCATTTATGCTATTATTTTAGTAAAGTTGAACATATATATTAAATAATAAAATAATTCCTACTCAATATTTGTAGAATCATAACATACAATGACAATAATATAAAATTATTTAATATGCTAAAGATATAAATTGTTAAAACATGAAAATAATAACTAAAAAATTGTAGATGTGATATACTGATACAATGATCATAATTCGTGAAATATGAGAACTAAAAGAAGTAAAAACTAAGATAAGAAACTGGGAGAGTAGTTTTGAGAGAGAGATATGAGGCAAATTGAACTAAAGAAGAGAGAGACTCATTGTTTAGAGTCTAGTTAAGAGAGGACAAAAGAGAGGTGAATAATAGAGATAGAGTGTGATTGATAATATTATGGTAATGTGACATAAATGTAGAAAAATCCTAAATCCTTGAAGTGTTTAAGGACCCGTTTAGGAAATTATTTCTATTCAAATGTCTAAGTTCAACCCATAAACTGTTAAGATCAATATTCCTAATATTTATAGCTTGATTTTATACTCTATAATCTTTTTACTTTAGTCTCTTTTTTAGTAGTCACCCTGTACCTTTCTCCCTCTCTTTTTCTTTTCATCCATTAATACTTGTTACTTACCAATCTCCTAATTGTTGTCATCTCGGGCCCTTTTGATTATAGCTCAATAAAAGTAACTAAGGATAAAGGGATAACCTTGATATATGGGACATTTGCCATTATCTTATCCAATCGAGTAGGTCTTAAGTGGCTCTTAAGAGACATATAGTAGGTTTTGGGTATAGATTTTCTAGAAGGTAAGGTATGATAAAGGGTCTTCATACCTTACACCTACCCTATAGGCTATATTATAAGTTATAGAGGTATATGCTCTATTGTACCTCGTATTTAACTTATAAAAAATTTCAAATAATATTAATAAATAAATGATAATATTATATTTTTCAGCTAATAGATATTTAGTAAAAATTAAAAAAAAAAAACTCCTAAGCCCATAAGTCAATAACAATAAATGGTTAATTCTAATGTCATTTATTAAGTAGTAAAATTATATAAATATAGAAAATGAACTTAGAAAAAATTACCTTTTTTTTTTAATTTCATAGATTTTGCTCTACATTATGTAGGTTTTGCATATGAAAAGTTTGTAATATATTACATATAGATTACTTTTTTGATTTATATAAACTTAAAATTTATAAATAAAAAGAAAAAATTTACAAGTTCTATAGAGCACAGATTCGAGAGTAATCCCAATGCTACAAGTAAATTCTGGTTCCAAAATCTACAAACATGTACCTTATAAGGTAAAGTAGGACTAGAGTCTTATAATATACCTACCATGTACCCACTTACCCAAAGAGTAATACCATTAAATCTTTATTTCCTTCTATAATCTAATTTCCAACATTCTTAAGAAAGAAAAGATGTCGTATAATATACTTAAAGTTTTGTTTTCATATATATATTCATTATATCTTATTAATCCCAATCTCATTAGTGAAATTACTTAATATTCTTAATAAGAATCAAATTGAATGTATTAATCAATTTTTGTTCAAGTTAATTATGTGATGTTGTAAATTGAATTGTAGAACAATTATACTATAAATTTTTGTTTAATTTAATGGCATATACTTAAATTTGGATTGTTTGTTAGATTTTTAAGCTATTATATTTTCATTGGATGCACATTTAGCTTAGAAATAAAAAGCTTTCTTTATAGGCATTAATATTGTTTCTTATGTAATTTCCTTATAAACATTATGTAAATTGAAAATGATATAAAAAATATGTCATTGAATAGAGATTTATTAGCTATTATATAATAAATAAGTTTGACTCGAAAATGAAATGCACTAATTAAATAGATTAAGTTATAGGATTTTTAAAAAATGAACCGTTTTTAACCTAGGCATGAGACACAACCTGTTAACATAAATTGTTACCCCTAACTAATGATCATCACCTCGAGTTTTTGTACACATGTGGGTCCCTTTTAAAGTTAATTATTTAAAAATGGCTACCTTTTGTAAAAATCTAAAAGGAATAGAAGTTTTAACAAGGACATACACATTGAATGCGCCTTTAAAGTAACCATTATAAACACTCCCACCCTATATAGATCCTATCATAGATGCTAACAACTTATAGTTCTAGTGAAGAAATCAAGCTTCCAAGGAGGCATTTGAAACACCAACTCCAAAATATGGATTATTTGGCATAAGTTGAATCAAATGCAAGTAATTTGGAACAATGATTAGCTTTTGGCAATTTAGTTATGGTTTCTAATTAATGTTACCTATTTTCATCCATATATGCAAGCTGAACTCTTTAGGAAGATTGTCTCTATGGGAAAGTTTGTGCACATTATCAAATTAGTATGATCATCCATGGTTCGTGTGTGGAGATTTTAATTGTATTTGGTTAATGAAGTAGCATAAGTAGAGGAGCTTGCCATTAGTGCAAGCTGTGTTAGACTTGAACAAGATGGTAGTTGGAAGTAATTTAGAAGATGAAAAAAGAAAACTTAGAAATTGTTTATCTAAACCCCCATCTTCCTTCAAATTCTTAAACATGTAAACCAAGTATAGTAACTTTTTAGAGATAATCGAGAACATCTGGAGCAAAACTTTTTATTAATAAAGGCTTTATTGAGCTTTAAGAAAAATTGTTCAAATTAAAAAAAAAAAGGATTGAAGGAATGGAACAAGTCTACCTTTGGAAATGTAGGTAACTAAATAAAATTATCGGGAAATAAGTGAATATACTAGCCATAGATTTTGAAATAAATGACTCAAATGAAAACATAGTGCCCTTCATGAAGACAAGCTCATACATGTGTGAGACTTCATTGCCTTCTCATTAAGAAGTTTAGACAATATTACAATAAATTGATGGCAATGCAACGCTAGGTTGAGATGGCTTTGGGTTTATCTTTACAAATTTTAATGGAGCATAATAAGTTGATGTAATAAACACAATAAATTGTTTCTTTGAAAGACATCCAATTTTGAATCCTTTCACCAACACATTAATTGTATTGATGCTAAAAGAAAAAAAAAAAAACTCGTTGAATGGAAAGATTTTATGTCTATTAGTTTATGTAATTTGTTTACTGAACTAATCCTTAAAATTTTGGTAAGCAAACTAAACTCCTTGTTACCCAATTGTTTCGCTGAAAATCAAATAGGATTTGCTAGAGGTTAGTATATTATGAAAAATATTTTGGTTGCCCAAGATTTATTACCTTCTTCAAAAAGAAAGGTGACTAGTGGAAACTTAGTGATAAAATCGGATATGGAGAAAACATATGACGGAGTATATTGGTCTTTCATGGTGAACATGTTAAGCATTTGGAGTTTTGTTCCTCTTTTACTTTATGATATCTAGGTTATTTTTCAATTGTTGGTTCTTACTGAATATTAATGGATACTCTAGTAGATTTTTCAATTCGTTGAGAGGGCTACGATAAGGAGATCCATTATCTCCTAATCTTTTTGTGTTATGCTTAGAATTTCTATCAACAGATCTAGATAACTGGATCAATTGAAATCCATGCATGAGGAAATAAGTTCATAATTTAAAATGTATATCCATCTAGCATTTATTGATGAGTGCATCATATTTATAAATGGCTACTCAAAATCTCTAAAAAAAATTTAAAGTATTTTTAGACTATTATGATGGCATTTTAGGGTATAAGATAAACAAGCAAAAAAGAACTTTCTATGTGCAAGATGAGAGTAATACTTGTACAGCAACCATAGTAAAATTGATATTGAATTTT
Organism: Lumnitzera racemosa; assembly: GCA_024138005.1. Classification (NCBI taxonomy): domain Eukaryota; kingdom Viridiplantae; phylum Streptophyta; class Magnoliopsida; order Myrtales; family Combretaceae; genus Lumnitzera; species Lumnitzera racemosa. The sequence goes on along the minus strand of JAMXBC010000011.1, from coordinate 38,609,774 downwards.
TTATGTAACTTGGAGTCCAACTCAATACTATAGGAGTCATAGAAGACTAATAACTTGTGAATGGAGGCAAAGAGTGAATGGAATGGGTTGGACGAGAAATACATGCCTATATATCTTAATTCTCGCTCATGTCTTATACCAAACAATATAATAGGTCTACAAAAGGGAGCTACATACCATGCTTCAAACAAATGTTAGTGCATTGTGAAATGCTTCATCCTTACCCATTTAATCCTAAGCCATGCCCATCGAATACTTGACACAACTACTATAGTTACTACACATCATGATCCATTAGTCGCTAAGTTAAGCAACTATTATTATAATTCATCTTTTCCTATTTCATTTAGGCCCTTTATTACAATTTTTTCATTAAGACTAAGGTTGATATAAATACTCCTTATTTCATTGTTTTATTTAGTCTTTGTCGCATCTTATATTATGAGACTCCTTCATAGAGTATTATTTAAAGAGTGGATTTCTCTTGTATTCTTATTGCCTTATCAATCTATATTATTGGCTATAAATGGTGGTGACACTATTCTTTCATATTATTATACTATGTGTCATATCAATCTTAATAATCTTGAATGGGAATTTTGAGGAATATCAATCCCATCTTTTGCCAGTAACTTAATAAATTGTAATTGAGTAAGTATTCGCTCTATTGGGAGAATATGGCCACAATGTTTGAAATTAATTATATTAAACCATACAATGACATTTATGCTTGGTTTGTGAGATTAAGGCTTATGGCTATGTTGCTTCATAGTCATATAATATTTGGTATTAGAGCTAAAGGCTTTGGGATTTAATAAGTTACACTTTTAAATTTTGAAATTGTAGGTGTTGGAAATATAGGCTTTTTGTGGAGATGCCAGTTGAGAGTGTTAATAATAATAGGAGGGGTTTCAGAATAAGACATTTGAAAGCAAAAGTATTAGTGTAAGGTAGTGGAGTACCCTAAAAGAGCAACTCTATACATGGACGTAATTCAGTCTCTAATGAATATAGAACAAGAAGGGAAAGAAGACAAAGCGCCCATAAGATGGATGGTCATGATGAGAATAGAAGAGCATAGGTAGATCTTGAAGAGAGTTATGGTAGTAATTTTTAAGATAGGAGGAGAAATGTCCATTATGTTGATGATCAAGAGAGGGTAGGGGGAAGAAATTGCAACAATCTTAACTTGGGATTAGACATGATAAAAGTGAAAATTTCCACATTTATGCGAAGTGGGACACCTATGAGTACTGGAATGGGAGTATAAGGTAGAGAAGATCCTTTCATTCTATCAGGTTATGAGGGCATGAAGGTGAAATTGGTATCCTTAGAACTGGTAGTATATGCATGGATTTAGTAAGAAAATGTGAAGGCTTAGAGAATGAGAGATGGTAAAGAAGAGGGAAGGACCTGGTCATTGATGAAATAATTGATGCAAAAACGTTCTATCCCTTAACATTATTAGGATGAAACATACCTATGGTTACATTCTTTGAAACAGGGCACATGAGTGTAGACGATTACACTAAAGAGTTTGAGATGTTAGCTATTAGATGTGAGATAACAAGAGTCTTAGACACATATTATCGTCAAGGATATCACTGGATTAAGGTATGATATCTCTAACATTCTTATTCTATAGACTTATAATAGTTTGGAGGATGTCATTAAACTAGTTGGAAAAATTGAGAAGTAGTTAATATAGCAAGTTGAAAGCTCCTATGCATCAATCTAAGGTAGTTGAAAAAGTGTAGCATGTATAGAAAAATGATAAGGGTGATAGAAGTGGTGGTTTGAAGACCTTAACTGTGCAAAAACCATAGGAGAGTGAGCCTAGGCAACTAAGGTAGAAAACAAGCGAAGTAAAGTATTTTAAATGTCTAAGGTTCGGGCATATTACTTTTGGTATCCTAACAGATAGATTATGGTTGCCAAGTAAGCAATCTTAAAATTTGAATTTGATAGCGAAGAAGACGATGAGGGAAGATTAGCTAAACTAAAGAAGAAGGTAGTGAATGAATTGAGTGTAGTTGTGGTATAAGATGGACTGTTGATGAGCTTAGCATTAAGGAAGATATTGTTCACTAAGCATAGAACAGTAATGACTAGCGAGAGAACCTCTTCCATACTCGATGTATGGTGAATGGAAAAATCTATTCCATGAACATTAATAGGGATAGCTATGTGAATGTAGCATTAATCACATGGATAGAGAAAATGGTATTACCTCCTGTTCTGCATGCATTACCATATAGCTTAGAGTGGTTCAGTAAGAAGGCTCAAGTTAGAGTTAAAAAGTAAGTATGGGTTTCATTTGTTATTGGGAAATATACTAATATTTTTATTTGTGACATAATTCCTATAGATGCTACACGTATATTATTAGGCAAGCCATGGCAATATAATAGGAACATTATAAATAGTAGGAGGTAAATCTTTGCCGCCCCTAAGGTGATGATGTGATTAGGGTTTAACTTGATACTATGAGAGTCTTAAAAGACCAAGATATTGTATATGGAGGTAAAGTAATGAATGAAATAGGTCGGACTAGAGATACAACACCTGTTTATCTTGATTCTTACCTATGTCTTATACCAAACAATACAACATAGATACAAAAGGGAGCTATACACCATGCTCTAAGCAAATATCAGCTTACGTCGTACCCATTAGATGCTATATGTCCTACTTATTTAATCCTAAGCCATGCTTATGGAATACTTTGACATGAGCTACTTAGTTAATACATGTCTTGATCTATTGGTTGCTATGCCGAACAACGGTTATTTCAATTCATTTTGTTATATTTTATTTAAACCCTTTATTACAGTTTTTCCACTATGTTTCGGGTTGATATCAATACTCCTGATTTCATTATTTTATTTAGTCTTTATCACATCTTATATTATGAGACGCTTTTAAAGATTATTATTTCAAGAGTATATTTCTTTTGTATTCTCATTTTCTTATGATTCCATATGATTGGCTATAGATGATGGTATTGTTCTTTCGAATTATTAACTTGCTTGTTATATTAGTCTTAATAATCTTTATTGGGGTTTGAGAGTAACATCAATCGCATCCTTTGCTAATAACTTCATACTTGCATTGTAATTGAGTAATTATTTGCTCTATCTAAAAATAATTTTATTGAGCCATGCAACGGCATTTACACTTGGTGTGTGAGATTAGGGCTGATGGTCCCATTACTCTTCATTTTTAGAGAAGTGATTATCCTTTGGTTTACTTAAGAAGTTGGTAGGAGAAAAAAAGATTATATTTTATGATACTATCCATAAAATTAAGAGGAGGTAAACAATAAGTCCTCTTATTGTTCTTCAAAAGGGGGAAGAATTGCTTTAAAAGGTATGTTACACTCAATTCCTCTCAATGTTCTAAAGCTGGAAAGCCTTTAAAACATATCATCATATAGTTAGAAAGTTGCTATTAAAAATTCTTCTAGAATGATTTAGTGAAAAACATAGAGCTATTTATTGGATCAAATGAAAGAAGTTATATGTTCCAGTTAAGGAGGTTGGTCTTGGTATTCAAAGACTAAAAGATAAAGCACTAGTGCAAAAGCTTTAGTAGTTGTCTAGAGTAAGCAATTCCTTATTTCAAAATAGCTTTACTTAAAATATGTAGGAAACTCTCATCCATGTCTAGTTCAAGATAGAAGCTCGGGTTCTCTAACATAGAAAAGATTAATAAGAGCTAGAGTAGTAGTGGAAAAGTATATATTTGTTGGCATTTGTAAAGTCAAATGTTGTTTCAATTGGGTTAGATAATTGGGTTAAAAACTTTCACGTAGATCATTATTGCCTATACTAAAGTTGAGTCATTAGAGAGCAATGGATTATAAATTAAAGGAAAAACTACAAACTAAATCTTTAACGTTTACTACCTTTTTTTTGAGTCATTTACTTGTAAACATTTGCAAATGAGTCCTTTTAATGATGACATTAAATTTTTCATTAGATATTGACAAGTGTTATGATAGGGGTAACTTAAACAATCAATTTAATTTAAAAATATAATAAAATATATTAATTAAGTAAATTATTGAAAAATGGGAAAATTCAAATAAAAATAAAAAAATAGATAAAAATTTACAAAGATCTAAAAATAAATAAAAAATAATATCATGGTTTATATTATATTAGTAAATAACTAAAAACTTATAAAATTTGGAAAAATTAGGAAAAAAAAAAACTAAAAGCTAAAAAAAAAAAGGAAACCCAACTGTCGGTCGTTGGTGGTAGTCTACTACTTAGGGGAGTCGCACGATCCCTCCTAGTGGTAGGCAACCACCTTAGGTCATGAAAATTTAAATAAGAAAAAAAAAGTGCAACCTAATTTCAACTTAATTAGGTTTTCTTCCATTTTTCTTTCTTTCTTTCTTTTTTTTCTGTAGTTTAGGCAGTGACCACTAGCTATTAGTAGGTTACATGACCTAACTTTCAAGTGGCCATTTCGAACCCCCCAACCTAAAGGTGATTGGAATGGTGTTTTTTGGAAATTTCAATTTAATTTTTTTTTAATTTACCTAAAAATTAATATTAATAAATATGTGTATGTGTGTATATGTATAAATACATATATAGATATATATATATATGTATATATATGTTACCTTAGTATTTTTCTATTGCACATATTTTTTAGTTTTTTTTTTTCAATTTTTGATTTTTTATAAATCCAAATTAATGCTTAATATTTTTCTACATTTTTTGTTACTATAGTTATTTTTTAATATTTTATTATATTATTTATTTAACAAAAATATTTGGACTAATAGTGTTTCTAAGTATTAAGGTTAACAGAAAAAACTAACTACAAATCAATAGAGAATTTGGTTGCAAACTTTTTTAATTGTGGAGGACTCCAATAGAATTTCAAAATGTTAAGGACTCTTCTACAAAAGGTAGTAGGCATCGATGACTTAATTTGCACTTTTCCCCATATTAAATGGCCGCTGAAGTAAAGGTACTATCCTAATAAAGATTAAGTATGAAACGCAAATATAATTAATCAAAAGCCCTTCAAGAGAAGCGTTAAGATCATCCTTATTAGAAGCTCTCAAATGATGATAAATTTTTAAGTAGGCAAACTTAGGAAGCACATCAGAAGCATCAAAATTTGTTAGTAGATTGTCTTATTGTTGCAATAGCCAAATACCAATGAAAGTTTCAGTCTTTATATAGAAGTTTCAAGCCAAAGCTATTCCAATGGATGATGCTATTGAAAAGAGGGTTGTATAGCTAACTTTTTATATGTTAGCTATGTAAAAATGAGATGGACTTGGTTGATGATTGCTCCTATGGTTATAAAGTGTTATATAGTTTTAGTCTAAGCTTTCAAAAACTTTTCAGCTCCACATTTAATGAATTTTGAAAGCATTAAAAGCTTTTTTTCATGGTGGGCAACAACGTTTAAGAAGAAGAAGAAGCATGTACAATCATCAAATGTTGTAACTTTGTTATGGAACTTTTAGTTATTTTGCTTATGGCACAAGGATCAAGGAGACCCAAATATGGAGTTAACTTGTGAACAAATAATTGTTAATATTATGAGACTTAAAATAGATAAAGTATTAGTGAAGTAACTGAAATTCATTCAAACTAATTTTATTTTAGGGATAAAAATTAAAAGATAGTATAATGGATAAAGTTGTAGCTAAGATAATGGAAATTGTTTTGTGTGTTAGTAGAGTAAAGCAGGAGAGGAATTATGTACGGGATGAATATGGAAGAATGATCTTTACATTTAGAAAAATTTTATATTATGACAACACATGCCAAATTGCAGAAAGAAGCAAGAGCTTTGTAAGCAATATAAGATAAACAATATCGAGATTGAAGTGGATTTATCACTAATTACGAAGTGGATTATTAACCTTTCCAACCATCCATGTAAGATGATAGGAATCAACACCTCGAACCCTTGACCAGGAGCTAACTAAAAGGACTACAAGGCTTAACTCAACGTATCTTAGTTCGAGAACCCTTAAAGGATGAAGATTTCATCAATATTCGAAGCTTGTTGCACTTCGACTGACTTGAATGCTGAACATGGACCATAGCTAAGGCAACTATTGACCTGCTTTAAAATAGGCTAACAACTCCAAAAGGAGTAGAATGATTTGACCTTAAGATAGAGCGGTTAGATTCTAAGCAAGCCTATTGCTAAACTAACCTGCCTACCAGCAGTTAGATTCTAAGCAAGCCTGTTGCTGAACTAACCAGCCTACCATCTCGACCTGATTCAGATCTCATTGGATATTCCTATTTGTACACTATCTTATTCATTGTTGAGCTATTAGAAGACCTAAACTTTCATTGGACCAGATGACAAACAGATATGATTCTTCTTAACTTTTTGTCAAAATTACTAACCAATAAGTTACTCGTGCTCTAAGGTACATGATCCCACAATGATTCTCTGACAAATGCTTGTATCGTCATCCCATTTTTACCATTTTATATAGTCTTAAGAATATACTTATAACAGCCCTTTTTGTCTTTTCCCTATTTGGTTATAACCTTAGTAGTTGGGTATATTAGGATACTTTTGAAATCAATAGACAAGAAAGTGAATGAATTTATAGATATTTCTTCATCTTCTCTAAGAGTGTCTCTCTTAAGAAACCTTAGCTATTATCTAACTCCTTTAGCAAGAGTTAGTGGCAAGTAGGCCTAATGAGCATTTGTGCATCACATCAGGTGCTTGTTAGGCCGTTTGGGTAGGTTAGTGCATCACATCCTCTTGATTTCACTTGGATTTTGCTAGCTTTTCTTTCATTTTGGTCCCTACTTGGTATGTTCTTATGTGTTTGACCTTAACATGTATCAGCTTGGTTAGTATTAAAGCATGATCTCAATGAGAGAGTGCATGAGGTACAATGGGGTCATGGGAATGTATGCTGTGTCACGCTTCGAGGCGGTAAAATCGTAACAGTCCTACCATGTAAACCATTATAAGATAAAAGTTAGCCTTACAACCGTTATCCTATACCTAATCTACATAAGGCATCAACGACTAATCCGCTTTAAAGTAAATAAAAATGAGAAAATATATATATACACCATAATTCAGTTATTACAATTAACGTTTACAATGTTTCACTATAATATATTTCCTAGTTATTACATTGTTCAAAAATGAAAAATTATAAAATAAAAGCTTAGACCTTAAAAATATATGTTTGTTTTTCAAATGTTTTTTCTCGCTTTTTAAGATCCAGTAGTTACTAGCTTCAGAGTAGTTGTAAACCACTTCTTAGCCATCACTTGCATGATGTCTATAGGGATGTGAGAAATCATAGCTTAGTAAGTTAGGATGGAGGACTTAAAAATATACCATAAACATAACAAAGTTATCAACCAACTTATTAGATGCAATACATGTTCAAGCAAATGCCATCGTACGACGTTATCCGGCTTGTCGTGAGATTAAAGAAATTACGCCTGCTCTAATCCGGGTTGAGGAGTTGTTAGACTTATTGTGAGATCATACCCAGGCTTGTGCAATGGAGACACCGTTCCTCCCATAACTACCTTCAAACCATTGACTTTACCCTCACTACGACCTCCTCTCTTATCACTTAGTTCAACTAAGGATGAAGAAGGGATCATTATACAATCCTGCGATATCCCTTTCGAAGGGGTTGGTATTTAGCCAGAGAATCCTAAATTAGGTCGTATATTTGATTAGATCTAGTTTAGGGTGATCAATCATTTCATACAAATCATACAATACAAGCCAAAATAACAACCAAAATCATAGTATTACTCATAATCAAGCACACAAAGACAACTAACAATCTAACAAGCACAATCAAGTATAATCTTAAGCCTCCAAAATACAACAACATATTAATCCAACTTACCTGGACTCCTTGCTCGCTCATTCGAGGTCCAACTCACTTAGGCCATCGCCAATCATCCCTATACACACAAACATGGTTTCTGTTTTTCATATAATTATTATAAGTTGGTTTTATCCTATAACGCTTATTGTTATCTTTTATTTAGGGTTTAATATGTCCAATTATCTAGGTTCTCAAATCTTTTACAATTATTCTAGGTTTAGATCTAGGTTTGGGTTCGGATCCAGGTTTGGGTTCAGTTTCGCATCGATTTATAAATTTGGTTCTAGTTCAATTTCTAAGTATTGTTTTATAGTTGTACTCTAGAAACTTGTTTTAACTCATAATATGAAATTAATTACCTTACTTTCAGATATCCTAAATATCATAATTACCCATAATCAGTATTTTATTATACCCGGTATACTTAAATCATTAATAGTGTACCGAATTTACTCCTGATGTGAGAAATTTTTACATTTTTCATATAATTACATAAATTCAAGATTCCTATCAGATTTATTAGATGTCCCTATTATTTATATAATATCAATTTTTATTCTAATATCTTTTATTTATTATATTTCCAATAATTATATATTATGTATTATCACTTATTATATATATAATACACATTTAATATTTCTAACACTCTAATTACCATCTCCCAACATCAGTTATCATTTCAAAATGTATAAATTCATCTTAAATCAGATTTTACACCTAATTACCCTAAATTACCAAATTAACTTAAAATATACCATTTTTCTCTATTTCTTATTTATTACATAATTAGCCTAATAATTATATCTAACACCTTAAATGCTATAAGTATCATATTTCATCAGATTTCAACATCTTAGAACATATAATTATTCACTAAATCAGTAATTAACCTTAAATTACCTATTTTATGCCTCATTTTAAGGCCTACAAATTATCTAAAAATTTCAAAAATTAATTTTTAAAAACAAGCTTTATAACACTATTCTATATCGTTTAATTAGTCTACACAAAAATTTTAAGCTCAAAACTACACTCCTAAGGTCATTTATTTCTAAACCGAAACATACTCAGTTTTGCATGATTTCTTAAGAACTATATATCACGAGACATATTTTCATCAAAATAATATTTTTTATAAAAAATATATACAAAAATATTCTAGAATAACGAAATTCATAATTTTTTAAGAATATTTACTATTTTTACAAAATTATACAAAATTGGGCTAAAAATCGAACTCACCAATTTAGATGACTCTAGCCACCTTCGATGGCCATAGGTGTGTCGGCCGGCAATGGGTGTGTCGGCCTACCTTGGTGCTGCCACCACCACCGTGTGGTAGTGGTAGCTGTCCATTCCCAACTGCTCGTTGGGTCTGGGTTCTCCTTAGAAACCCCAACTGTACAGATCTTTTTATGATTTTTTCTAAAACCCTAATTTATTCTCAATTTCGCCTTTCTCTATTTTTCTTACTCTCCAAACTGACCAAATGAGCTTTTGAAATTTTCTTGCTTTTGAAATTTTTTTGCTATTTATAGAGCATTAGGGAAATTATTATGCATTAAATTGATTTGATAACTACCTTATCTTCTTCCAATTTGCCTTTTATGTTGTTTTAATTTAATTGGCTAATTTTTTTCTTATTTTCCCTAACTTCAATAACCCAAATCCAGATCATTCCTTATTTTTCCTAATTTTTATTTATTTTTATTAATTAATTATGAATTTTCTTTAATTATTTAGTATTATTTTAGCTCATTTTGCATATTTTAAGTAACTACGCATATTTATACCTATATGTAAATTCATATATAGTACAAATAAATATTCTTAAATATTACTTAGGTTATTCTATGTTTTTTAGTATGCATAAAATTTATTTCTAGCGATTTGTTAATTATTGGAATGCATTTTACGTATTTTCGATAAATAACGAATTATATACTTAAAATTTTAAAAATTTATATTCTTTTATTTTATTGCTTATTTTCTTAAATTCGAACTTAAGAGATCATTTTTATTAATAATAATTTTATATTCTTTTATTTTATTGCTTATTTTCTTAAATTCGAACTTACGAGATCATTTTTATTAATATTTCTGGCTTTACTTATAATTTAGGCTCAATTGTATCTTTTAGTTGATTGAAACATTGAGTGACTAGTTGAAGGGCTTACATGCTGTTGGTAGCTATTATGTCCCTTTATACTGCAATGTATGTATGTGTAAAGTTGTGTTAATTGTGAGTGTGAGTAGGTAGCTAGTATGTTGTTTAAAGGATACTTTGTTTTTCATACTCGAATAAAGAGTATGGGTTATTGTAGTGTAAGTTAAGGCTATTGGTTTCTGGTGTTAAGATAATAACAATCATGGTTGTAGAAGGTTGAAGTTACTGGGTCTAGTCAATTCGCTGTTAGTAGTAGTTAACGAAGTGAGAACCTAAGTATATAAGATTTGATTTAGCTAAAGAAGTGGTTTTATCTCAATACAGTGGTTGTTTGCCAATGGCCAAGGATGTCTGATTCTAATATTAAAGTCGTTGTTAGAGATAATGAAAGTGGAGCACAAGGTTGAAGCTAATAAGGAGGTCACACTCTTAGGTCCACTGACAAGAAACTTGATAGGCTTATTGACTTGATAGAAAGCCTAATTACAACCATGAGGGACAATGGACAACCTATTAGAGTTGAATGGAACAATGCTTGAGTTAATAAAGTTTATGACCGAGATAATAGCTACATGGGCCTACTTAACTACCTAGTTTGGGTTGCCTGAGGTAGAGTGGAAAGACTTACTAGGCGAAGACTTGCATTGGATGAGGTTAAGGAAGTAGATGAGGAGGTTGAAGAACATGATAGGGAGTATTACGATGTTAAGGAACATGGATGCCAAGCTCCTTGAAGACTTAACAATGTCAAGATCTAAATTCTAACCTTCTCTAGAAACAGAGATGCAGGCAACTATCTTGAGTGGGCAAAAAAGGTTGAAAAGATATTTAATTACTACCAATATGTCAAAGACATTAAGGGTCCCCTTGTGGCCCTTAATTCTCTAGTTATGCCGCCATGCAGTAGAATAACCTAACTACTACCAGGAGAAGAGATGGTCAACATAATGTCAAGAGTTGGGAATAGATGAAGAGGTTATTAAAAGGATTGTTTATCCTTGAGTCCTACCTGCATGACACTTTTAAGAAGATATAAGAGCTCTGCTAAGGAAGTCGATCTATTAATGATTATATTAAAGAATTTTAGATGCTAATGATCCGAGCAATTGTGGATGAGCTCAAGGCCCACACTATCTCCATATTTATATTTGAACTCAAATATGACATTTGTAACATAGTGGAAATACATAAGTTCTTCACTTTAGAGGAGGTAGTCAACATTGCACAAAGAGTTGAAAAACAAAAGTAGAACACTTCATTTGTTGATAAGAATAGAGTTAACCTAGTTGAACTAATTAATCTAAGTATAGAAGGCTAATAAGAATAGAGTTAAGGAGGAGGGAAGAAGTCATAGTTCAACCTGTCGATAGCTAAGTTGACTTAAAGGGCCAATTTGTTGATAAGCCTATTGAGAGAAAATTTGAGAAGGGTCAATCTTCCCAAGCAAAAGAATAGCGAAATCAAGCGTTTCAAGTGCTAAGGTTATGGACATATGACTGCCTAGTATCCTAATCGACAATGTTATGGTAATGTGAGGTGATGATATGGATAGTATTGATGAGGATGAACCTGAAGAGAGTGAAAGGGAGATTACGAAGACTGAAGAAGGGTACGAGGAAGAAACTTACATCCATGACGACTAAAAGAGAAGTGATGTCTTTGGTATTGATTAAGATGTTAAGTTCCATGTTAAGCTCTAAGGAAGATCAGAGAGAAAATTTATTTCACTCTAAGCGCAAGATTAAAGCCATTTGTGCACTATCATTGTAGATGGGGGTAATTGCCCAAATGTTGTTGCCTAATCACTAGTACAGAGGTTAGGGTTGTTGAACTCCAAGCACCGTTGACCTTATAAGTCACACTTGCAACATGATAAGGGTACATTACCTGTCATTGAGCAAGTGACTAAGCCACTTTCTCTTGGTGACTTATATTGAGACGAGGTAATCTTTGATGTCATCCCTATAGGTGCTTTACATTTGCTCTTAGATAGATTGTAGTTGTTTGATCATCATGTTATTCATAACAAGTATAAAAACACCTATGCCATCACTAAAGATGGTAGGAAGATTGTATTGCAGCCTCTGACCCCTAATTAGGTGAATGAAACTCATAATTAGCTCACTTAAGCTACTAAGAAGAAAGCCTTGATGTTGTCTTAAATAGAATTACAGGCTATCAAGAAAGCCAAAGAACTAATCTTTTTTCTAATCTAAAGGTTGCTTGAACTTAGAGATTTAGATGCTGTGCTAGAAGGGGTTAGGAGGTCGATTGATGAGTTCTCCAACCTGTTCCCTGAAGAATTACCTAAGGGACTATTACAAATCTAGGGAATTAAACATTGCATTGACCTACATCCTAATGCTACCCTGTTGAACCGACCTACATCGAGATGAATCCCGATTAGGTTATTAAGCTAAAAAAGAGAGTGAATGAGCCAATTGGGTGTGGCTATGTAAGAGAGAGCATGAGCTTATGTGCCATGCTTGCTCTAGTGGTGGCAAAGAAAGATGGTTCATGGTATATGCGCAGTGACAGTCTAATTATCAACCATATCACCATGAAGTACAAATATCCTATATTAAGGCTTAATGGCATGTTGGATGAACTCTGTGGCACCTGAGTGTTTTCTAAGATTAACTTAAAGAGTGGCTACCATTAAATTTGCATGAGGCTAAGAGAAGCATGGAAGACTGCCTTCTAAATATGATGTGGTCTCTATGAATGGTTAGTTATGCTCTTTGGATTGATGAATGGTTAATCATGAGATTCATGATTTACTTGACGAGACCGCCAATCGAAAGGTGTATGGTAATACACTTTAATGATATCCTGGTGTATAGTACTGATCTAACAAATTATCGAGCTTGGATTTTTCTTGGTTTTTATTGTTTTCTTAACCTAATCAGTATTAAATTCTAACTTGTTTAATACCAATCCTTAACTAAGAGTTAAGAAAACTTGGTTTTCTTTTAATTTTGAAAACTGTTCAAAGTTGTCACTTGACTAGAGTGAGGAAAAAAAGTTAAGTTATAATTAAGTAAGTAGATTGATTATAAATTAGCTACCAATCTTTTAATAGAACCAATTTTTAAAAAGGTTTTGAAACTAAAGATTTTGGATTTGAAGGCTACCCTATTAAACCTTAACCGAGTATTACTTTTATCTTTTTTAAATTAATTTTATTTTTTCAAATTACCCTTTTTAACTAATTCTAAATTTACAGTTAAAACTAATTCTATTTGTACAAACAAAAATAACAAATCAAAAATATTTATAAAAGGGAAAATAAAAAGATTTCCCTATTTTAAGTCATTTTATAGGTGTCTACGTATCCTTTAGTAGAAATCAGAATTTTCATAGTTCGTTCATGAAAACTTTAAGTGTGTTGACTTCTTTTAAATTCTGAAAATTGACCGGGTTTACTTTTTTATTAAATTATTTTATTTATGAAAATTTCCAAAATGGTCTTGTTTATTGATTTGAAAAACTTTAAGCAACATCACCGCGTTTACTGTTTTATTAAATTATTTTATTTATGAAAAATTCCAAAAGGGTCTTGTTTATTGATTTGAAAAACTCTAAGCAACATCCTAATTTTAGAAAGAATTTTATTGATTAGACTTTTATATATATATCAAAGGATATGTACTTTTCTAAGTAAAAAAGTATACTTACTTTTTTTAACCTTTTTTTATTATCATTTTTTTAATATTTATTTTATTTAATTCTATTTTCAACCAAAGCAAAAAATAAATAAATAAATAAATAAAAGCCTTCTCTCTCTCCCTCTTTTTTTTTGGGGAATTTTCTTCTTCTTCTTTTCTTACAAGATAATTATACACTTAAAAAGAAAGAAAAAAAAGGAGAAAAAATAAATAAATAAATAAATAAGGATAAAAATACAATGCAATGAACAAGAGAGGAATCAGACATTTAGTGCAAAGGGGCATAGGTCAGAGTTGGTTCTCTAGTTAGAAATGAAGTCGATTCGACTCATCACATGCCCTACACATTCTTCATAGGTAAGAGAGAGGAGGCATGCGGAGGACATCCTACAAGGCATTTTAGGTCAACTTTTGAGAGAGAAAAGGCATTTCCATGCAAGTTTTATTAGACTTAAGGGTGTAGGAGTAGCACCGTATTGTTTAGTATTAGTTTAGGCTAATGATGATGGTATCTCGGTCATGAGGTAGTTATTGGGAGTAGTTGTAAAGTTGGGATATGGTTTATTGGCCACTACGAATCCGACTGTAACGTTAGTTCAGTTCAAAGTAGTAGCGAAGGTAGTGGTTTAAGGAGTAGGCCATGGTGGTTAGGGTTTAGTGATAGTAGCAATGGAGAAAATGGTTAGAGGTATGGTGGTTAGGGTTTAGTGAAGCTCGAGGTGGTTGGCCACAGTGATAGTTTTGCTTGAAAACCACCAGAGGTCAGCAAATCTTAGCATAGGTTAGGGTTTTTAGTGAGAGAAAGTTCGAATTCAAACTTGTAAAGAGGATGTTGAGTGATTCTTGATGTTATAATAGCTTCCTCAATCCCCTATTTATACATTTCAAGCTCAAAACAAACATGGAAGGGATCAAATTACCATTAATTTAAGAATTCGGAATCAACAATTTTAAGCCATTTTTTAAGCAAATCGATTATATTTAGATTTAAAAAGTGATCAAATTGTGTTACCCAAGTCTCGTTCCTACTTGAAATAGTCATTAGAAGCTTCGATTTTTAATGTGGATGTAAGAATCAAGCTTGGTCAATTCTAAGAAAAGAATCTGTGCATTCATTTTTTCCAATTTTCAAAACTACTTTTAACCTTCTTACTGATTGATTCTTGACACAATATGGACATCAATGTGAAGAAATCCAAGTGTGCTTCACAATTTCACCATTAATTTGGTGAAATCGCGAAGTAAAAGGGATCGAAAGTGAGCTATCCAAGTGGGTTATGTATGAGAAACAGAGAGAAACAAAAGGAAAGTAATGGAAAAGATGATGACATGGCGCCACATCATCTACGTAGCCCAATCAACATTTGTCATGTATCTATATGGACATTTGGTCTAACCAAATTGTGTCACGTAGTAGATGGAGGGGTATAGAAAGTAAAAGGCACAACTCATGCCTTGCTTAGATTGAACCTAAGACCCCTTGATTGTTTGTGTGTCGTCTTTCCATCAGGCTGTTGGCTTATGTTTTATCTATATTATGCAATCAAATTGTATATATGAACTAGGTTCGCTTGGGCTAAATTTAAATCTAAGCCTAAGCCTAATATTCTCTTTGTTTAATTAAGGCCCAAATGGTATATTAATGTTATTTTAAAATTTTCTATTATATTTTAAATTATCTACTTCTTCTTCTTTTACGTTTCTATTTTTTTTTCTTGTAGATTTCTAAATTTTTTATTTTTTTTTATTTTTCTTAATTAGGACCTTTTTTCTATTCTAAAAAAAAAAAAAGCTCTAGCATTATAGGGGGCAAAAATGAGATGTCTATAACTATCCCTCTTTATGGTGAAGTTGGATTAAAACTTTACGATAAAGACAAAAAGAGATACCATTTTTGCTTTGAGGATGAAATTGCCTTAAGTAGCGCTACAATTAGCCAGCTAGCCTAAGTCTGATCTATTGGGGAATTGTTGGACCTACATAACTCAATTTTCTCCTATGAACTAATTATGTCAATGGATTTGTTTGATCCAAACTTGAGAGAGAGAGCTAGAAAGCTTTTAGAGCTCTTTAAAGGGCTTGTTATTAGTCTTCTCGCCTTGCATCTCCATCTGTTGCATCGATAAGCATGGTGAAAGATATTTTGAAAAGAAGCGTAGCGTTCTATGAGCTTATTGAAACATGATTTTTTTGGAAAGGTATAGTGCCCTATGAGCTGGCTATGACTTGAAGAAAGGGAAGTGTTTTTAAAGTTAACAAGATACTAAAAGTGACATTGAGTGAATGGTAATGCATTAAGAGCAAGCAAAAACCCTAAAATGATTATGAAAGGGAAGTTTGCGCTCCTATAGGTTGATAAGAACCCTAAACGATACTGAAAGAGGATAGCACCTCTATGGGTTGGCAAGAACCCTAAAAAATACTAAAAGGAGGGTAGCAACCCTGTGGGCTAGAAAGAACCCTAAAATGAGAACCCAATCGTACTCTTTTGAGTTGACTAACCTGGGTGAATGGGCAAAGCGCTCTTCAAGCTAGCTAAGACCTTAAATGATTGAGACGGGACAACACTCCTTGAGCTTATAAAGAAAGATTGGAGGTAGGATAGTGCTCCTTAAGCTTGCTAGAACCTTAAAGAGAATGTAACGGGACAACTCCTTCAGTTGGCTAGAACCTTAAAGTGCTTGAGATGGGATAGCGTTCCTTGAACTAGTTAGAACCCTAAAGAAAGATTTGAGGCAGGATAGTGCTCCTTGAGCTTACTAGAACCCTAAAGAAAGATGTGATGGGATAGTGTTCCTTGAGTGACTATAACCTTAAAGAGATTATGAGATTGGATAGTACTCCTTAAGTTGGCTAGAATCCTAAAAAGAGATTGAGAGATGGGTCAACACTCCTTAAGCTGGCTAGAACCCTAAAAGAGATTGTGAGACCAGTCAATGCTCCTTGAGCTAGCTAGAACCCTAAACTGATTAAGAGATGGGACAACACTTCTTAAGCTGGCTAGAAACTTAGAGAAATTAAGATAGGACAATGCTCTTTGAGTTGGCTAGAACCCTAAAGAGAATGTGATATGAGACAATGCTCCTTAAGCTAGCAAGAGCCCTAAAGAAAAATGTGATTGGACAGTGCTCCTTAAGCTGGTTAGAATCATAAAAAGAGACTTGAGGTGAGGCAACGCTCCTTAAGTTGGTTGAAACCCCAAAGAGATTGAGATAAGACAACGCTTTTGGAGTTAGCTAGAACCCTAAAAAGAGATTTGAGGTGGGACAACACTTATTGAGCTAGTTAGAACCCTAAAGAAAGATATGATGGGATAGCGCTCCTTGAGCTAGCTAGAACCCTAAAGAAAGATATGATGGGATAGCGCTTCTTGAGCTAGCTAGAACCCTAAAGAAAGATATGATAGGATATCACTCCTAGAGCTAGCTAGAACCTTAAAAAGAGACTTGAGGTAAGATAACACTTATTGAGTTGGCTAGAACCCTAAAAAAAAAATGTGATGGGACAACACTCCTCGAGTTGGCTAGAAACCTGAAAGCGATTGTGAAATAGGCTAGCGTTCCTTGAGCTGGCTAGAACCTTAAAAAGATGAGGTGGGACAATGCTTCTTAAGTTAGCTAGAACCTTAAAAAGAGATTGAGATGGATTGAAAAAGCAAGGGAAGGAATATAACCAATTTGAAAAACCTCTTAACTTGAAAAATTTATAAATGAGAAATTTAGTGAAAACCACATATGACAAAAAAGGCAATAGGGATTAGGTCCCTTGATTTGAAAAAGAGTTAATGAACATCAAAAACTACATTAGTGTGAATAACTTAGATTATTATGGTCAACTTAAAAGGTGTGACCACATTGAAAAAGGAAGTAAGTGAGATGAATTAAAAGCTTAGACACTTGGGCCAATGTTGATTTTGAAAATTGATGGAAAAAACTCTTAACAAGCCTTTACTCTCTCTCTCTCTGTCTCTCTCTCTCTCTTTTTTCTTTTTTCTTTTTTTTTGTCTTTTTCTTTTCTTGAAAGTTTGCTAACAACATAAATTCTTATTTAAGGAGCAAGTGTTATAATAATCCCCTTCCTTAGTAACCATGTGCGACATCTTAATGTCTCTTGACCCTAGTGCTAAGTTTCATGCTAGGGCCTTGTGATTTCAAATATTCATTTCCTAAGGAAAAGGTAATTCATGATTAGTTTAGTCGAGGAGGACTTCCGTGCATACTCTTAGTCTAGATTTCACTCTTGACTACTGTTCCAAAAATTATAGTCTAATTTGTAAGTGATACGTTTTGATCATTTAGTTAGGTCTTTGTCGATATAGTATTGTGAATTTAGGCTTTTGGTTAGATGGTTTCAAGAAGGATAAATGAGAAGGCCTATTTTGAAGGATTTACTTATTCAACCTAGGTGTACAAGTCAAAAACCTTCAGGAAGAAACTAGAAGTGTGCTTGCTCCAGCTTCAAAAATAATTTTTATTAAAGATAAATTATCTTCTAAGATTAGAAGAGCTTTTTTCGATTGTGGAAGGTATAATGAGTGGGAAGGACTTGTATGATTCAGGATGGGTAAGAAGGTTTTTTGTTTGTAATTTTGAGGTTTGGTTCGGAGTGTATATGGAAGTTTTGTGTTTTTGGGTTAGAAATGTGATATAAGGCCATGCATTTTTTTGCCTTCTTTAATTGGGGCTTTTCTCTTACATACAGGTATGATTTTCAAGCTTTTCTTCTTCTTCTTCTTCTTCTTCTTCTTCTTCTTCTTCTTCTTCTTCTTCTTCTTTTTTTCACTTGTCTTCTTCTTTTCTATTTATTACTTTGCCCCATTATTTCTTACTCTTCTCTGTTTTCTTTAGCCCCAAGAGTGATTATCTCTATTGCTGAATTTTTTTCTTTAAGAGATTTAAGGCCCTAAATCCATGGATTCCTAGTGTATGGGCTTAGGTAAGGTATGTACAAGCTTGGGGTGTTTGAAAAGGAATTGGCTCTTCTTCATTTCAAAGAAAATAACTTATTAGAAATAAAAGTCATCTTTGAATTAATGTTACTGAAGCAAGCACAAACCAATTCTATTCATCTCTTCTAATCAATGACCCTAAACTCTAAATTGCCTCATTGTGGGATGTTTCTTGATAGGATTTAAATTTGAAGATTCTCAAAATTGATCCAATGGGGTTAATAACGAATAGTTGTATTTAGGATATGAAAATGAATACTTGACTTTATTTTAATCTGTGTATCAAATTTAAAATGGATCTCTTTTAAGGAATGAGTTTAAAGTATCCTTACTACGATGTCACTCACCTCTCAAAGTATTTACGGTTAATGTGTGGGAGATAGTTTACCTCTATTCATCCTAAACCTTTTAAAAGTGAGCTACTAATTTCTTAGGGAGGAATCTATATTTATTTTCCATAGGGTGGAGATTGACTTTGCCCCTTATTTTCTTAAAACATACCTTAACTTTGATACTTTGATACTTTTCACTTGATCTAAGTTTGAGATTGAGGTTGCCTTTGGCTAAATGTTTTCACTTGGTTCATGGTTAGGTTTTTTTTCAATGGACTAACGGTTTTGGCTTGGTTTGGCGACCTTCATGGGCCGCAGTTTGTGTTTGGTAGCTGCATTGATGGGCTATGGTTTGTGTTTAGGTCAGTTGCTTTGATGGGCCAAAGGCTAGTGTTTAGATTGGTTAACTAAATGGGTTGAAGGGCTCGTCTTTGGGTTAGTTGTTTAACGGGCCAAATGGCTTTTGTTTGGGTTAGCTTCCTTAATAGGTCAAGTAGCTTTGTTTAGGTTGGATGCCTCAAAGGGCTAAGGGGCTTCTGTTTGAATCAGCTACCTTAAGTGGCCAAGTGGTTTTGTTTAGGTTGTCTACCTTAATAGGCTAAAGGCTAACATTTAGGTTGGTTACCCGAATGAGCCAAGGGGCTTGTGTTTGGGTTGACACATAAGAATTTGTAACCATTAGCAAATTTCTTCTTTTTTTTTTGTTAAGAGAAAAAGATTGGGCTTTATTTTACAGAAACCAAGAAATCTAATTATGAATAAGGATGGTGAGTTTGGTGTTCTATTTACAATCCTATGGAATTTATTTACTTCCCCTTGAGTGAGAAGGAAAAATAGTTAGATGAATGCTTATTGCAGTACTGTTTATAAGAAAACTAAAGAATGAAAAACGATAAACTAAAGTGAACTTTTATTGTTTTGAAAAATTGGAGAAAAACAAAGATAAAGAGCCTAATATTTATTCTCAATGAAACTTGATATTTGTTCAAAGCTTTTTAACTACATCTAAAGTTCTTAATCTAGCTTTTATAGTTGGGCTACAATTTTCTCTAGCATCTCTAAAGCCCAATCTATGGATTTTTTTTTTCTTTTTTCTACTTGAGCCAACAAGGCTCAATTAGAGGCTTCCATGCGTTTAGCCCTTTGGTTCTTATAGGTAGCTTCAGCTTGAAGCAACGATTTATGGATTCTTAAGGCATTTGGCAACCTATTAACTCTTTGATTGTTCACTTGTTAGTTACCTGCCATTATTTGTAGGTTGAGACATTGCATGGATAAGAATCATTTATTTGATGAAACAAAAGAATGCATGTGGAAGCATGAAAATGTTAGAACCATTGGGTTAATATATCGTTCCTTAAGTTGTAACCCTATTGTTTGATTTGGTGCTTTTAAAAAAACGGTTACGTTTCTAAAACTTTCAAACATTAGTAAGGTTGTAACTCTTAGGAGTAGTATATTAACTCTGGTCTAAGGGAAGTATATGCAATTAAGGTAAGTTTTAGAAGTCCTTAAACTTTATAACTTTACGCATTTTCGAGGAAACGGTTTGTTGGTCACATTGAAGTTTAAGTGGGGCAGCTTGATCGGCCTCGGAAAGTGAATACCTCATAACATCTGAAGCTTACACAATGGCCCCCCTTTTAAGATCTTAAGACGGCCTGTGTCTGACTGTATCTATCCCATATCCTTGATGCAATTATTCCCCCAATATCCCAAGTATGATGCATGCAAAAAGTGAACTTAAACAATTAAAACAAAGTATATTTACACGAAATGAATTGTAACAATAAATAAATAAATAACATTAGTACTTTGAAAAGTAAACTTAATTTCGAAAGGTTTTTAAGTAGTAGCCTTCTTGATATCCTTAGTAGAATTGCCAAGCTGTCGAGCTTCAATTTTTCCTGGTTTTTATTATTTTTTAAACTCAATTAATATTAAACCTTAATCTATTTAATATTAACTCTCAACTAAAAGTTAAGAAAACTTGTTTTTTTTTTTTTTTTTTTTAGTTTTAAAGACTGTTCGGAGTCACTACTCTACTGAAGTTGAGAAAAAAAGTTAAATTATAACCAGTTAAGTAGATTGATTATAATTTAGCTACTGATCTTTCAATAAAATTAATTTTTGAAATAAGAGATTTTGGATCTAGGGACTACCCTATTAAACCCTAATAGAGTACCATTTTTATCTTTCCAAAATTATGTTTATTTTTTCAAATTACCCTTTTTAAGTATTAAATTTACAATTAAAACTAATTCTATTTACACAAATAAAAATAACAAATAAAAAATATTTGCAAAAGAAAAAATAAAAAGATTTCCTTATTTTAAGTCGTTCCGTAGGTGCCTATATACCCTCTAGTAGGGATTAAACTTTTTATAGTTCGTTCTTGGAAACTTTAGGTTTGTTAACTTTTTATAAATTCTAAAAATCGATCGAGTTTATATCTTTATCAAATTATTTTATTTATGAAAATTCTAAAAGGGTCTTGTTTGTTGATTTAAAAAACTTTAAGAAACATCTAAATTTTGGAAAGAATTTTATTGATTAGACTTTTATATATATATAATAATATATACATTTCTAAGTGATAAAGTACACTTAAACACTTTCCTTTTTTTGCCCTTTTTTTATTATTTGTTTTTTATATTTCTTTTATTTTATTAGATTTTCAACCAAATAAAAAATAAATAAATAAGTCTTTCCCTCTCTCTCTCTCTCATTTTTCTTGGCTCTCCTCTCTTTTTTTAGGACTTTTCTTCTTCTTCTTTCTTTCGTACAATAGAATTATACATCTAAAAAGGGACGTGGGTCAAAGCTAGGTCTAGGGTTATAAATTAGGTCAATGAGACCAATCACATGCCCTACATGTGTTCTTTGCAAGGAAGAGAGAGGAAGCATGTGGAGGGTGTCCTATAAGGTGTTTTAGGTCGACTTTTGATCAGGAAAAGGCGTTTCCATACAAGTTTTAATGGACTTAGGGGTATAGGAGTAGCATCATGATGTTTAGTGTTAGTTTTGGTGGTTTTCGCATTTGGGCCAACGATGATGGTGGCAATTCGGTCATAAGGTGGTTGCTGGGAGTAGTTGGAGAGTTAGGATATGGTTTATTGGCTACTACGGATTTGGTTATGATGTTAGTTTGGTTCGAAGTGGTGGCAAGGGCAGTGGTTTAAGGAGTGGGTCATGGTGGTTAGGGTTAAGTGATGGTGGCAATAGAGATGGTGGTTGATGTAAACCCCTAAAAGTTTCGATCTAGTTTTTGAAATGGACTCAACTATATTAGACAATTTAGGAGTCGACAAGGCTAATTAAAGTGAAAACCCTAAAAGAATTAATCAATCGCGTAAAGAATTTTTCTACCCTAAATGTTTCTAAAAGCTAAAGATTTCATTCAAAAGTGATGAAAACCTTAAAAATGATTACATTAAGGACATATGTGCACTAATCCAACATGATATACCCTAAAACCCTAATTGAAAATATAATGCTTATATTTTGTTAAATCGTTAGTAAAAAGTTAGAGATAACCCTCATTCTTGCTTATATGATTCGAATTCTCAAATAATCCATTAGGAACTAAAATAATGAGTCATAGATTATATTTATTCCTTAAATATATGATTAAGATAGTCTTACTTAGGGTTAGGGTTATAGTTGAAGATTAGGTTAAATATAGTGAATTTTCATACTCAAATTAGTACTTTTTGCACTTGTTATCCAAAATAGTTTATCAAATGAGATATATGGACTCTAAAGACCTAAAGTAAGATCTCATCAACCATATTTACACATCAATGCATCATATACCTCATTTCTTCTCATTCCCTTCATTTCTCCCCTAATTTCCCTTGATTACTACATTATGTGCACAAAATTGCACATACTTAAGGAATGTTGACTAAGATAATACATGTTGACCAAAGTTCAAATGTTGACTAAAGTTAACATTTTCAAAAGTCAACAAAAACTAAGAGATAAGGATAAGAGATAAGGAAAATATCTCTTCCTTAATGATGGCTTTCTTTTCTTATCCTTTTGATTTTTCTTTCTCTCTTTTTCATTATTGTTGCCGTCCACAATTGTCCTTCTAAACCCCACCACATGTTGTCTTCCATTAAGAAAAACAAACAAAAGAAACAAATCAAAACCCCTTTTTCATGCCATGACCTCTTTCTTCTTCTTTCCCTTTCATTCCTTTACTTTTGTCTCCATAACTTCAACATCATTAAAGGTATGTCTTTAAGTTGCTTTAAGTTACTTTCTATTATTCATTAGTTAGTTAATTAGGTAGATTAGATAAGTAGCTATGTGGTTAGTATTGTCTTGAAGAAGAGGAAACAAAGTTTCCATCTTTAAGTGTAGAAATTTGAACTTTTGAAGAAGAAGAAAGGAAGACATGAGTATATGCTTATATGTATGTATACATAAGGAAATACCAAAAGAGTATAAGTATATGAACCTTTGTACATGAGTATTTATCATGTACATAACCTAATTTAAGATCAAATCTAGCTATATATACCTATACTACACTAAATATATACATAAGAACACAAAAACATGGAATTAGAAAGCTTTTCTTAAGGAGAAGCTTAGGCATACGAATTTTAGTATAAAAATACGTATCCAACCATATAGGTATACGAGTATGTATATACGTATAAATACGGTATAAGTCTAAGTATAGGTATGAGTATAAGTATGTATAAAGTATATGTACATAAGTATAAGAGAAGGGGATAACATGTACATAATACATATGCATATGACATAAGCATGAGGAAATGCTTATGTAAGCATATGATGAGGTAAGTGATGACATAAGCACATGATGACATAAGCCATGACATAAGCCATGACATAAGCAAGTGATGACATAAGCAATGACATAAGCAAAGGATGATGTAAGCGATGACATAAGTATAAGTTTAGAAAATAAGAAAACTAAGAAAAGTGTAGGTAATTAGGTAACTAAATTAGTAAATCCTAATACACCTTCTAAATTAGATTATATCTAATTTAGTACATAAATTAGTAATAGCAAAGTAAAATTCTTTCATTATAAGAATTTAAAGAATAAAAGATATAAACATAAGTAATAAAAGTACTTAGGTGTTCATAACTAAAAATTTCTATAAATTTAGCTCATAACGTAAAATAGAGGTCTTAATATCCAAAACAAATATTACCATGTGAAGATATGTTCGGAAACGATGAAAAACGATTATAAATTCATAAATATAAAAAATAAAACGAAAAAGTTGCATACTATTGAAATTAAAGTCTTACCGAGTAAAAGTTGATAGTAATTTAAGTAGAATTAGGTAATTAGATGTTTAGAATTAGTAGTTAATTCAGGTACTTACTAGTGTTATTATCGCATAATGATCAGGTGACCCTGAGGTGAGCGAAGACCTCCCGATTGATTACTACGATTAGGGCGAACCACTATGGCCAAGTGAGTATTTACCTTGTGATTCCATGCTTGATTGTAATTGTAGATAGTGGACTTAAATATTATTGTTAATTAACTACTGTGTAGGGTTCGGGAAATGCTTGTGTATGTAATTGTATGTTGAGTTGTGAATTTACCTTAAATACAGAGAATGCCTTGTTTGTTGCATGGTAATATAGAAAATGATTGTGTGTATTAGTGGATGGTCACAGCATAATTTGAACTAAATTATACTCGGCTATAAAAAGAAACTGGAACATGCATTAACATGCATAGCATGGATACTATTCCGGCTGTCACATCACACGGAGGTAAAGAGAGGCCATTCGAGGGTTGATATTATTGATTTATTTGGTTATGTACGGTACACTCGTACAAAATGACCTTACCCTGGCCCGCGGGAACACTAGGCGTTGGAGGCATCAACCGCCTGGCTAAGGGTCGAGTTTAGAGGCCTTCATTTAGGGGTGAGTGTGGACTGCGGGGGCCCACTCACAATTATACTAAAACTTGGGTTTTTCTGAAAATAAAAGAATTATTTGATATAAGTATGGAACATGGAGTTCCGTAGTAAAGTAAGTTCTAGTATGATACCCGGATCTGATTAGTGCCGTGTAAACTCCAACCCTGACTTCGGAGGACATTAAATCCGAGTTACGTATATGAACTAGTCAAGTATACGTATTGTTTGGCATTCTGTTTGATCATTCATTCATATGCGTGACTATAATGTACTTATAACTTGCTTGTTGTATGGTTGGGGGTTTTGCTCACTAAGCTTAGGCTTACACTCCTTTAGACTTTTGTTGCAGGATAGCCTGTTCGTAGAGACAGGACGAGGGATGCCACAGATTAGCCTGAGGACTTGGGCAAGAGCGAGGTGTCCTGTGTGATGAGAGAAAGTAGTTTATGTAGATTCCTTCTCATGTACTTACGTTTATCTTATTATTATGAACTTAGACATACTTAAATACTGTGTAATGTAAGCTTTATAACTTAACTTTTATATAAATATATTGTGTGATGATATCATGTGAATTTGGATGTACTTTGGAAACTAGTGGTTGTAGAGCCTTATATATTGTGTGAAGAGTTTTTGATGGGAAGGGTAACCAATCAGGGGTTCTTCATACAGTATACGGCGTCTGCCACGACTAGGCCGTCCTCAGTTCGTAACAGTTGGAGGCATGGCGGAGGTTAGGGGCAGTCAAGAACAAAAACTTGAAGCTTGAGGTAGCTAGCCGTAGTGATAGCTTTGGCTGAAAACCACTAAAGGTTAGGGAATCCTAGCATGGGTTAGGGTTTTTAGTGAAAGAGAGTTCGAATTCAAACTTTTAGGGTAGATGTCGATTGATTCTTGATGTTAGAATAGCTTCTTCAGTCCCTTATTTATACATTTTAAGCTAAAAACAAACATGGAAGGGATCAAATCACCATCAATTTAAGAATTAGAATCAATGATTTTGGACCATTTTTTAAGCAAATAAATCAAATTTGGATTCAGAAAGTGATCAAATCATGTTACTTAGGTGTCATTCTTACTTGAAATAGCTATTAGAAGCTTCAATTTTTAATGTGGATTCAAGAATCAAGCTTAGTCAATTCCAAGAAAATAATTGGCGCATTCATTTTTTCCAATTTTCAAAACTAATTTTGACCTCCTTACTGATTGATTCTTGACGTGATATGGGCATCAATGTAAAGAAATTCGAGTGTACTTCTCAATTTCACCATTAATTTGGTGAAATCGTGAAGAAAAGGGGATCAAAAGTGAGCTGTCTAGGTAAGTTATGTATGAGAAATAAAAGTGATGGAAAAGATGATGACTTTGTGCTCACGTGGTGCCATCTTATCCACGTAGCCCAATCAACATCTGCCTTTATATGGACACTTAATCTAACTAAATTGTGATACGTAGTAGATGGAAGGGGATGGAAAATAAAAAGCACAACTCGTACCTTGCTTAGATTGAACTTAAGACCTCTTAATTGTTTGTGTATTGTCTTTCCATCAAGTCATTATCCTGTACCTTGTCTATAAATGTAATCAAATTATATATATGGACTAGATCGGCCTGGAGTAGACTTAAATTTAAGTTCAAGTCTAAGCTTAAGCTCAATATCCCCTTTGTTTAATTAAGGCCCAAATAGTATACTAAAGCTATTTTAAATTATCTACTTTTTTTTTCTTTTAAATTTCTATTTTTTGTACATTTCTAAATTTTCTATTTTTGTATTGTTTTTTCTAAATTTTTTTTATGTTTCTAAATTTATTTATTTTTTTTGTAAATTTTCTATTTTTTTGTCTTTTTCTAAATTAGGACCTTTTTTTCATAATATATATATATATATATAAGCTCTAGAACTATAGGAGGCAAAAATAAAGTGTCTATACAGACAAAATTGAATACCTTCGAGCTATTTTTGACATACTTTGTACTAAGAAACTATTTGGGAATTTGAAAAAGTGTACCTTTTATTGGCACAAAGTTGTCTTCTCAGGATATATAGTATCTAGTGATGGAATTTAAGCTAATGAGGAAAAGATTCAAGCTGTCTTAGAAAGACTGACCTCAAAGAATGTTGCCATAGTGGGAAGCTTCCATAAACTTGCTTCGTTCTATAGGGGGTTCATAAAATACTTTAATACTATAGCAGTCCCCTTGATCCAGCTCACTAAGAAAGAAGATTGACTCTAATGGACTAAGCGAGCCAAGAAGAGCTTATGAGAGATCAAGGAGAAATTGATGAGGGCCTCAATTTTAGCCTTAGTTGACTTTAAGAAAACTTTTAAGCTGGAATATGATGCCTCGAGTATCAGTATTAGTGCTATATTGATGCAAGATCTTCAATTGTGGCTTATTACAATGAAAAGCTCAGTAGTCCTGCCTGAATTATTCCGTATATGAGAAGGAGCTTTGCTCTCTTTATCGAGCTATAATGGTGTGGTAGTATACTTATTACCATGAGATTTTGCCATCTACATAAACTATGAATCTTAAAAACACCTCGACAGTTAGAACAAACTCTTGAAGAGGCAGGTAAAGTGGCTTAAGTTTATAGAGGGTTTCTCCTATGTTATCAAACACAAGAAAAGTAATGCCAATGTGGTAGCAGATGCCCTTTCTTAAAGGCAAGCTCTGCTCACCACATTACAAACCAAGTTAAATAGGTTTTCTCTCATCGTTGAATAGTATGCTCAAGACCTTCAATTCGGTCCTATTATTGAGAAGTGCAAGGAAGGAATTGCTGTTAGCGATACTACATGAAGGAAGAATACCTTTATAGAAATTGATAGTTATGCATACCGAATTATTCCACTTAGGAGCTATTAGTTCAAGAAGCTTACAATGAGGGCTTATTAGGGCATTATGGTGAGAACAAGAATGTAAACCTTCTCAAAGAAAACTTCTACTAGCCTAATGTGACAAAAGATGTCCATAAGGTTGTTGGTAGTTATGAAACCTGTAAGAGGGCTAAGGAAAGAGGGGAGCTGCATGGAGAGTATATGCTCCTATCTATACCGACCTTATCTTGAGCCTGACCGTAGCATGGATTTTGTCTTTAGGTTGTCATAGACATCTCAAAGACAGGATTCGATCTTCGTAGCTATGGATCATTTCAACAAGATGATGCACTTTATACCGTACCACCAAACTAATGATACTTTAGATATTGTTGATTTTTTTTGTAGGAAGTGATTACATTACATGAAGTTCCCAAGTCTATTGTTTCAAATTGGGATATGGAGTTCTTAAGTTACTTTTGGAAGATACTATAAAGAAGACTTGATGTAAAGCTTGTGTTGAATTCCAATAGTTATCCTTAGATTAACAAATAAACCAAAGTGGTGAACAAAACCTTTGATACACTAATGGGACTTATGCTTACCAATTGTGAAGTTTGCATATAATTAAACTGTCGAAAAAACTACAGGAAAGACCCTATTTGAAGTCGTTTATGTCTTTTACCTAACTAGCCTACTTAACTTGGCAGGTACCCCCAACAATTCCCGAGGAGAGTCAGTCTAAAGTCAATAGAGTCTAAGAAGTTCACAAGCTACATCGGCATGAGACTGAGCAAATTGCTAAGTTCAATGAGAAGTAACATTAGATCAATACTTGTAGCCACTAAGTTATCAATTTCAAACCAGGCGACTAATAACATGTAATTAGCATGTAGATTTTAGGGTGATTTTGTGCAATTTTGTATATTAATATAGTTGATTTTATGGCAATTTAGAGTTAGAGACCTTGGAAGCCTTTGATGAACTTTTGAAGTTTTTATAAAATTTTGAAACTCATTTGAAGAAAATTGTTGATAAAAAATTTGGAGTGGAAGAATTTTAAGTAAGGAATGAAGTCTAAGAGAGACCATAATCGTGATCTTGGCCATGAACTTCTCATAATCAACTTCCATCAAAATTTGAAGATTTCAAACTAAATGCAGGACTATGCCCTAACTCTACGACTTGCTCCTTAGGCATGGTGATTCTATAATTTTCAAATCTTTCATTTTTGTTAACTTTTTTTTTTTGTAAATCTAGGTTAAACTCTTATAAATAGGTGTTTAAGCCAAGGTTTGCATAGAGAGCCCCTTTAAAGCAAAGTTATTAGGGTAAAATTACAAGGATTCCTCTACTTTTCTTAGCTCTTTTATTATATTATGTCTTTATTTTAGATTTTTTTAGTAAATCCTCGTTGAACTTTATGTTCTATTGTAACCTTTGTTATCTCTATTGATATTTTTAATTCAATCTATGATATTTTTGCATTGTGATCTAATTGTACAGTTTTATTTTGTTCTTTAATTCAATTTTGTCAGTGATTGAATTATTGCTTAAGTCTAATGTTGTCAAAATTGCGAGTTAACTCGTAAAAATGCACAAGTTTATGTTTCTAGTGACCTTCCCTAAGTCAACTCGCTTATAAAGTCATTTCATTTAAAAAACGTAGTGGAATCATAAGTTAAATCTTCACACTTGCTAGAATCGCGAGTTAGCCCGGCCCACGTTGTTTACTGTCCAATTTCCATGTCTTCATCACTCTCACTCACACACAAGTCAAATTTCGGTCAATCACCATATTGTTCATTAGGGTTTCTACTTTCTGTCTTTCTTCTTTTTTTTCTTTCGACATTTAAGCATTTGCAAATTGCAATTGAAAATCTTTTCACTTCATCTTTCCTAAGTCTAGACATTTTTGCCGATCTCTAATCTAATTCCCCAATTTCTTATACCATACAATCTATTCACAGTCATAGATTCTCGACTGCAAGCTACACTCCACAACTTGTTCACACTTCACAGTTCACACCGAGGTAATTCCCTTTCTCCCCATTTTTTAAAACTTTTTTAATGAGTTTTTTTATTTATATAGTTGATGTGCTTTAGTCTGTATTGATGTTCTCTATCAATGTTCTATTTTATGTCAATGTTGTGTTGAGTTGCATGCTGCAACTTGTATTTATTTTGTGTCCATGACTCCATGTTTTATTTGTTGATTGTGTTGTGTGCAAACTGCAAAGTGTTATAAAAAATTTCATTGGGAGAATGTAAAATGTCACTGTAAACTCCATGTTCTATTCAACACATCTAATAACAACATAAGATAAGAAGCTATCGTTTACCTCAGGCAACTTTGTTGAATTATAGCTTGCATTGGCTTCCATAGGGGCTTCTGCGATCCTTTCTTCAGATTTCTCATTAGAATATCTAAGTTTGCCATACTGAAATCACACCATAGGTGATAAGATGCGTAAATGGCCACAGTTTCCATCCCGCCTGTAAATAAAGCAGGAAGATAGCCTACATATCATGAATAGAACAAAACATAATTCCAAAACAAGCTAAAATATGAAGACTAGCATTCAATCAATTGATCCTTATCCTTTTCAAATTCCAATGGCTCAAAAAATTACTAATGTTGTAAGTTATTCTTGGGGAAAATGCAATCAACACAATTCAAAATAATTATCAGGCTAAAATACGAGTAAAAACATTGTCAATGTTCATTGGTTGTCTTTATTCACTAATAATGCATAAATTTAGCTTCACACACAACTAGAACAGTTACCATATATGATATATGATTCTAGGAATGTTGGCATCAATGGTTCTTTTATTTAGCTTTAATTCTTTAATTATTTTATTTAGTTTTAGTTACATACATTAAAGATATATTAATCTTTTATACAACCTTTTTAATTTTCAGGTTCATACAAAAAAAGGAACAAGTTGCACCAAAAAAAGATGAATGATTTAGTGTTTGTAATGTACAACTTGAAATTACGAGATAAGAAAAACAAAAAGATTGATGCCACTACTAGCTTCACGGTTGAAGATCTCTCATTAGATGATGATTGGATAGTTGAGCAAAAAGGTTTAGTTCATTCATCAAGTACGGATTGGCTGGAGATCCTTTTAAGTCCAAGAGGTAAGGAAAAAGACTGAGATGATGGTGTTGAGCAAATTGGTGATTATGTGAATTTGGAAAGTTATGGAAGTACAACTTCGGATGATTTAGAGATTCATGATAGTAATACTGATACTAATGCTACTGAAGATGAAGTAGGATGGGTACTTCGAGAGATTTACAATTAGAAGATATAGAAATAATCCGTAATAGTACCAATAATGATATTGACCTTGATTATGAAGATGACGACAATGATGGTGGTGATATGAGAGATGGTCGTGATGGATTTGATGATGATAGGGCAACCGATGATTTGTACTAATTAGTTATCTTAGACTATTAAACGATAACTTTTATTTTGACTTATGTGTTTGATTCTCCATGTGAGAAAAGTGTATAAAAACTGTAAGATATCATATGATGATATAAACATCTATTTTATTTACCTCTTGTATGGTTTTTCTATTCATTTATATGTTTGTAAAACTTGTTTACTTCATCATGTATTAGCTATATTAGATGATTTGAGCGATAGATGGAAATAAGTTTCGAAAAAATTGACTTATGTTGAATTTTTTCTAACTTCTATTTTTTTATTTTACATTCTTTTATAATTATTATAAGGGAATTTGAAATTTTTGAAAGTTATTTTATAGATGTTGTAGAAACTTATGTTTTTATATTTCGATTCTACGTTCCGATTTTATGGACCCCTTAGTGATTCTACACAAAATCACGAGTTCAACAACCTTGCTTAAGTCTATTATAGAGTTTATGAGTTCTTATAATATGACAGATTGGTACAATTAGACAAAACTGACTAACTAAAAAATATTTAGTAGTTCAGTTTTTCCAAATTAGGGCAACCTAATAGTGAGACTCAAGGGATTAATGCAATTATAAGATATTCTATTACAAAAGCAATTCGGGTAGAATATACTTAGGATTAGGAATTAGTTTTAGAGATGTGAGTCTAATTAGTTTATAATTAGAATCCTTACAGTATAATATCACAATTGGGATTGAATAATAACTTAGAACTAGGTAGTAAATAACATAAAGATTTACTTAGGAATATGATTGTTTCTTTATTTTATTGTTTATGTTTCTATTTTTGTTCATGTTTATTTTTTTTATTTTAATTATTTTTGTTCTTGCATATTTATTTATTATATTTTCCTTATTATATTAATTATTCAATTACACCTTTAATTGTAAAAGTTAGATAATTAGGAATTTTAGGGATAATATTGCTAGATAATTAGATTTTACTCCCATGTATGGTTTTTCATAGGATCGACACTCGGAGTCAATCCAAATCTATATCACAACTTAATTTGGTGCAATCACATATGCTATACGCATGTAATTCGCAACTTAGTATAGATCCACTATAATAAGAAAAGGTTTCCACACTTGAGTTATTACCCTAAGCTGACGGATCATTCCGGTTGCAAAAGAACATCTACCTCAATGCTTACCAAATCCAACTGCCCAAAGACTATAGTGTTTCTTCAACATTTAATGTACTTAACCCAATTCCCTACCCAATATAAGAAGAAGAGAACTAAAGAGAGTCGGCTGATGAAGAAGAGCCTACAAATTTGAGGCCAAATCTCTTAGACCCTTAGGAAGATGATAGGAGTAAATACCCTAAACCTTTGACCAAAAGCCAAGTAAGAGGACTACAAAGCTTAACTCAACATACCCTGACTCGATAACCCTTAAAGGATGAAGATTTCACCAATATTTGAGGCTTGTTGCACTTTAGTCGACCTGATTACTGAAGATTGATGGTGACTAGAGTAACTACTAACCTATTCCAAAGTAGGTTAGCAACTCCACAGGAGTTGGATGACTTAATCTTAAGACAGAGCGGCCGTATTCCATGCAAGCTTATTGTCAAATTTACCTGCTTACCATCTTGACCTGATCCAAATTTAATCAATTAGTCTTATCTGTATACTATCCTACCCATTACTAAGCTACCTAACTTAGATGCCAAGCTATTAGAAGACTCATGATTTTGTTGCACCAAATGATAGATGGAAATGATTCCTTTCAACTTTTTTATCATAATTGCTAACAAGCAAGTGACATCTACCTAAAGGTGCATAATCCAACAGTGATTCTCTAATAGATCCTTGTATCATCTTCCCATTTACCCTTTTGTATAGATCTTAGGAATCTATTTGTAACTACCCTTTTGGTCTTTTTCCCTACTTGGTTGTATCCTTATAGTCGGGTATATAGGGCTACTTTTGTAATCAGTAGATAAGAAAATGAATGAATTTACAGATATTTCTTCTTCTTCTTCTTCTTTGATAGTGTTCTTCTTGAGAAACCTTAGGTTTTATTTAATTCCTTTAGCAAGAGTCAGTGGTGAGTAGCCGTAGTAAGCAATTGTGCATCATATTGGTGCTTATTAGGTCATGTGGATTGATTGGTATGTTACAACCTCCTTATTGCACTCGGGTTTTGCTAACTTTTCTTTCATTTTGGTCCTTACTTGGTGCATTCTTGTGTGTTTGACCCCAAGATGCATTAGAAGATCTACAATTAAATCTAAAAGTTCCAAATGTTGATGGAACATGTAGAATCCACAATCTTGTGTAGCAATTAATTTAGATTAATTAGAGCAGATCTTGTTACTTTCAATGTTCATCATTTAGATGCTTTTGTAGAGGCTTAATTCGTATGGATCAATGCTCTATTACATTTATCAAAATAGACTAGAATTTAGTTCAGTAAAAAGGATAAAAACTTTCGTTTTAGGGGGGAAAAGGTCTTACTCAATCCTGGGAGCTTTTCCTCAAATGGGTCTTTTTTTTTTTTTTTTCCTTTCAACTAAGTTATCAAATAACATGAATTAACAAATTGATATTTTGAGTAAGCTAATAAAAGAAAAGCATGATAATTAGAAAGTAAAAAACCTTCACCTATTTAGAGGTAATGATTTTATTCACAATTGCTGATTTTGATCTTCCCTTTAGCTATTAGATTGCTTCCCTACTAAGTCCTAAAGGAGAAAAAGAGAGATAAAAAGGATATTAGATTTTTGCTTTTCAATTTGAAAGAAGCAAAACCGTACAAAATTAGCTAATATGATGTGGAAGCTATAAGATTTTTTTTTATATAATTTTCTGGGTAATTAGGGATTCATTTCATTTACATGATAACATAAGTACAGATAAACATAGTCTAAACCATCAGACCCCTAAGTGGGGCTGTGTACCCTATATTGGGCCTTCTAAGTACAAACTTTCGAACCTTTGTCCAACCAAACCCCCTAACATCATTATCTAATGTAGAAAACACAAAAGATAAATTGGGCCCTGTACATCTTTTCCCCCAGTCAGCAAGATGATCTGCGATACGATTAGTCTCGCGAAGAATTGCTTGTACCTTCCATTTTAATTCTCTTAGGCTTATTTGACAGAATTTATGATTCTTTTCCTAACAATATGTATAAGATTTGTGTCAACAGGCTTTGGTTAATGCAGTGCTTAATTGCGGTTAAGCCACATATGCCATAATAGAAAGCCAAATGTATAGGCTTTAAGCGGTTATGGTAAGAAGACTTCTTTTTTCCTAAGATAGGCGTTATATTTCACCTACTTTTGAAAGTTTCCATTAATCCTAGAATCCGAGATCCCTTATGTTGATACATTTCTGTTAGGTTATGTATTCCTTCACATAAATAGAAAGCATGTAATAAGTCTTCCTGAGGATCCCCATACTTATGATAGGCTAGCATTATCTTTGATTTTCCTTTTTCTTAGATTCATGGCTATTGGAAGACAGTAATTTATTATTCTCCATAGTACTAACTTTATCTTAGGTGGGAATATTGATTTCCATGACCAAGACCAGTTTGCCTTTTCAACATCATTCCCTAAGACAAGTTTTACGTATGTGTCTGCTAATTCTCCTTCCTTCTCATTTCTTAATATATAGTTTGTGTCTAGTAAAATAAGAGGCCCTATATTATACAATATAACCTCTATTATGTTAAAACCAAATTTATCGTCATCCTAACGATAAGGCCCTCTACAGCAATAAGCCAAAACAATATTTTGTGTGTATATGGGGCCTTGAATTTGCTGTCACATAGTGAAATTTTCACCCCATTTATCCTACCAAAAACTTGTGCTTCTTCCATTTCCAACATATTTGATTTCATTCTTGAGGAACCAACACTGGCTTTCATAGAATTCTCTTATAAAATGTGAAGCATATGTTAATTAAGGAACCCTTTTTTCTTTTCTAATTTTTTATGTTTGGCTTTTATTAGTTTGGCCTACAGTAGATGTTTATTTCTAGACTCTTAGAATCTTTTTAAAGCACAAGCTTCATTTCTTTTGCCGAGATCAATGAGTCAGAGACCCCTTCTTCTTTTGGCTTAACTAAATGACTCTAACTTATTCAATGAGTTTTGTTGGTGTCATTTGTTCCATTCTAAAGAAAGTTTCTAATTATTACATTTAACTTTAGTACAACTTTCTTTAGAATTTTTTATATTTGGATGTAGTAGGTTGTGGTGGTTAGGGTTTAGTGATGGTAGCGATGGAGAAGGTAATTAGAGATATGGTAAGGGTTGGGGGTAATTAGGAACAAAAGCTTAAAGCTTAAGGTGGCTGGCGATGGTGATAGTTTTGTTTGAAAACCCAGGGAATCCTAATGTGGGTATGATTCTTATGATTGATTTTTAATCCTAACATTTTAGAGAAAATTTCCAGAACTTATTTTATCATCAAAGCATTCTCCTTATTTGCTTTTTTCCAATAGTATAGCATCATTCACCAATAATACGTGAGAGATACTTAATGAACTTCCTTTAACTTTGTAACCCTCCCATTTTCCTTCTAGCGATCTTTCCTCAATCATCTTACTTAGAATTTCCATTCCTAAAATCAATAAATAGGGAGATATTAGATCTCCTTGTCTTATACCACAACTAAGAATGATAGGGTGCATTTGATATCCATTCACAAGGACTTATATAGTAGTTAAGCATGGTGTTATAAGCTTTATCCAAGAATGTAGAAAGTTTAAGCTAATCAATACCCAATGTAAAAAAATCTCATTCCATTATATCAGAAGGTTTCTCCAAATCAATTTTAATGATCATCCATTTTTTCTTGATTGACTTTTTCCTAAAGCTATGCAAAATTTTACTCACTAAAATTATATTATCTACTGCTTTTCTTCCCTTGATAAAGCTGGCTTGTGTAGGATGTACTAAATCCTCAAGAATAGGCCTTAGTCTATTTACTAATAGCTTTGTGGTAATTTTATAGATAGTATTGCATAAACTCTTTAGCCTATAATCTTTAGGAGAACTTAAACTTGTTTGCTTTGGGATTAGGAAAATCCTTGTTTAACTATAGGGGTATATTTCCTTCCTAAAAACACTTCCATATAAGTTTTATTAGATCTCTTCCTATGAACTCCCAACACTTTTTATAGAAGAAAACATGGAAGCCATCTATTCCAAGGGATTTCCATGAGTTCATTTGCGTAAGTGTTTGATAGACTTCTTGAGATGTAATCTCCTTCTCAAGCATTGACTTTTGTTGCTCTGATAATCCATTTCATATTGAGTAACTAATAGGGTTTGATAAAGAGTAACAAGTCTTTGCGTACAAGTATATCTTCTTAAAATAAGCATAGATAGTTTGTTGTATTTTTTCTGGATCATACTGCCACTTGCCTAATTCATTTTGAATCCTTAGAATTTTATTCTTTGTTCTTCTATTTTAAACAATAACATGATAGTAGGCAGTATTTCTTCCTCCATCTTTGATCCATATCATTGTATATTTCATCTTCCATAACCATTCTCCTCTTTCAAGAAGTATATCTAAGTTTTTTTGTAAGGTTTGCTTTAAGTTTATTAAATAATTTAATGGAGACGGGTTTAAGCTATTATCATACCATCTAACCACCTCATAATTCTTTTCTTCTGATAATATATATTTCTCAATACTCTCTTGTTCCAGTCCTAAGATAACTTGGCAGCACATTTACTGTATTGATGATATCGTGATTTTAGGCTGCCCAGACTTCTTTGATAGCTTGCATACAAGTGGCATCCATAAACCACATGGGCGAGAATCTAAAAGGTTTTTCCAGTCTTTCAACTCCTTACTCCAGATGAATTTTTAGGAGCAATGAATTATGATCACTTAGCCCCTCAGGAAGGTGAAAATTTTTTTATTCAAGATATAGATTATGCTAGGCTTGGTTGCGCTACCCTTTATCTAATCTTCTTTGAATAAGTGTAGTTATATTTTGTTCATTTGACAATGTGTATGGGGCTCCTACATATCGCATATCTATTAATCCATAGCTATTCATTCACATTACATATCTATAGGCCTTGTTTCTCAAAAATTGACCTCTTCCCCAACATTCACTTCTCTTTACTAAATCATTAAAATCACCTAGTATACTCTAGGGTCTATTATTTACTAGCTAGGCATGATTTCTTAAGTTTTTCCATAATTCTAATTTTTCTTGACAAAATGTAGAGCCATGAATTGTTGAAAAAAAACTAAGTATAGTTAGAACTGTTGACCTTAGCTTCAATGTAGATCTCATAAAATAACTTCTTCAGTATGAGGACTTCAAGCACTTTCCTATTCCATAGTTATCACATTCTTCCACTAAGTTCCCTTGCTTCAATGCAAGTATATCCATCTAGTTGCGAGATGTATTGGAACATGTAAGCAGCTGACTTTGACATTTTAGTTTCTAATAGTGCGACCATGTCGGCACATATTCCATGAATGCATTCAGAAGACCTTGTTGAAATGTAAAGTTCAATTCTGTTTTTTCACTCGCTTCTTTTGTACTTCATTGGCTATTTTGCGAAAGTGGCTTTGATTTTAAACTTTCCAAAGCACTGTGAGAAGCAAGTGAAGTACAAATACTCAGATTTCGAGTGTGGTTATATTTGCCAGCAGAGTGTTGTTTTTGAGGGAGCATAGTTCACAAGTTCAGGTTACCATATTAGTTTCGACTCTTAGACTTCGGAGAAATAATCTAAGCATATTTTACTTTTTTAAATGGGCAAAACCTGCTCAATCTTTTTTCCAAAATTGGGAGTTATTTGACAAATGAAAGGAAACAAAAGAGAAAGCGTTGAAGTTATCTAAATAATCTTACCCACTTCTTTGAAATTTTCCCTGAGTTTATTATTAATTTCTTTAAAGGGATGTGGATTTGAATATTTCAATATTCTCTTGATGTAATAAATAAAATAAAATAAAATCGAATTTATTTTAGTAAATAGCATTCTTCTTCCTTTTTTTTTTTCTTTTTTTTTTGCTGAAGTAAATAGCAGTCATTACTCCAGTAAATTTTGCTGGGCATTACTGTAAACAACTGTGTAGGATTTAGGCCGGGTATTGGAATGTTTAACAGGATATTGGGACGGTTGAATTATACATACTTATCCCAAACTTGCTACGGCTGTATCCGCATACAAAGTCATAAAATACCTCGTAAATATGACAAGCACATGATAGGTATCCTAGTCCAAGAAAATTCACACACCTCTGGAGCATAGTTCGAATTCAAACGGTCCTTTTTTCGCTGTAAATTCAGGTTTGCTTTTGGTGTAGGCAAATGAAGATGAAGCAAACTAACTCGGAAGTTTCTTGACCAGAAAAATTAGCCATTACTGTGTGAAGCAAAGAATATGTGCTTTATTAAGTTCTCAAACATAATGTATGGCGGCTTCCTTCGTTAAAAAGCCTTCTCATATTTGCATAATAAGTCGATCAGATTTATCAAATCTTCTCAGAAAGATAATTTTTTTTTTTTTTTTTGAAAGAAAAATCCCATCAGGATTCAGTAATGGAGGTTGAGATAGGACTCAAGATCACACAAACCAGAGATGATCTAACCTCTACCTTGGATCTTCGAGTTGCAAAGGATGCGAGCGGCCTTGTATTCTTGTCTAAAGAAACAGAAAACCACTTCATCCTCACTGCCCATCTCAAAGGTATCTAGCCATATGATGGATGATATATTCATTGATTGTTATTCCATTCATTGATAACAAACTTTTGATGAATGCAGGTTATAGGAGAGAGCAT
Source organism: Lumnitzera racemosa (assembly GCA_024138005.1). NCBI lineage: Eukaryota > Viridiplantae > Streptophyta > Magnoliopsida > Myrtales > Combretaceae > Lumnitzera > Lumnitzera racemosa. The sequence continues at coordinate 38,570,799 of JAMXBC010000011.1, read as the reverse complement.
ATTGACATCGAAATAAACGAGGACGGAACCCGAATTGTGGTTAATGGCAAGAAGCCTGTACAAGAGAAGGTGATGATTGGATGGGTATTGTACAAAAAAGAGGTGGAGCTGAAGGGGTTCAGGAAGGTTTTCGCGATTCCTCAAGGAGTGGTGCTGGATAAAATCAAGGCAAAGTTCAACAAGAAGGGATCGATTTTGACGATATCCATGCCTAAATCAGTAGGAGGAATTATTTCTGGCTGTGGAATTCAGGAAGTGGAGGACAGTAAACCAGGACACGAAACAAGTACCGAAGCGATAAGAGATGATCACAAGGATTCTGATAGTATGATGAAGGATATTGAAGGGGGTGCTAAAGAATCGCCAACTAGGACCCATGCGGAAATGGAAGGTGATAGAGGATCTGAAAGATCAGAAAGTTTGCATGAGAAAGCAGAGAAAGATGATGATGGAAGACAGGCAGAAGAAACTTCCAAGGAAATAGTCGTTGCAGAAAACAATGAAGAAAATAAGATGGATATGATACCAGAGAAACCCCTGAGAGTTCCTGAAATAGAACAGCAGAAAAGGGAAGTGCCTCAACATCCCGATGAAATTGAGCCGTCTGCTTTGACAGCAACAATCCTGAAACCGAAGGAACTTGAAGTGGAGAGAGAGGGCAATGAAGGAGAATTGCCTAATACTGCTGATAACCATATTCAAGAGAAACATTGTCTGAGTTCAAGCAAAAGGAGAGAAGTCCTGAAGGAAGAGTTAAAAGAACATCATCCTAGTCCAGAGAGTATCAGCTCAACACAAACCAAAGCAGACAGGCCGATTCAAGAATCAGGTTCACAACAAGATTCAACTCAGCGAACAGAGTTAAAGCAAGAACAACAGCTAATGGAGCCTAGAGAGGAGGAACAACCAGTTCCAGAAGAGCAGCTGGCCTATGAACAACCTGCGCCTCAGTCGGTTGAAGAGGGATTGGAAATGAAAGAAGAAAGTGAGAAAGATGCCAAACGTGAAGCTCCTGGCCACAAAATAGTTCCACGAAAGCATCGGCGAAAAAAGTGCAAGATTTGTGCTCCTGCTGTGGCTGGATCAGCAGTGTTTGCGTCTATAATAGTTCTAGTTTTCCACTTAATCAAGGCCAAGCAGAAATGATTTGTGGTAGCATGATTTCATTTTTCCGAGCTTATAACTACAATTATATACTTAGTAATCTACACCAATAGGAAAAATCTGTCATAAGAAAATGATTTATTGTATCGTATGATTGCATGTTGTTTTTCGTTTTTATCCAAGTTTACAGGAAAGCCAATGAAATCTACCTCTAGACATCCACACAAGCCACTAAGCGGAAATGCTACGATATGTTCTCGAGCAACAAAATTCGATTTCCAGCATAAAATTTTGCACATAGCTGAAATGTTCCTTTTTGAAAAAGGGTTCGCTAGAAAGAGGGCTTGAACTTCTGACGTTGAGGTTAAAAGCCACATTCTTTAACCAACTGAGCTACTCCAGCTCATAAGATCCAGTTATCTAATCTATAATTTTAAGACTTATTAACTGATAGAAAATCCCTAGAGCATATTATTAAAAACAAAAAGGAAAAAATTTTGAGTAAGATCCATTTGTGAACAAAATGTTACAAAAATTGTAGTATCTTCTCGTTTAAATCTTATAAGATAGGACGTGATTGTATGTGGAATCCATTACTTCCTATATTATATTATGGTGTAAAATATGAGGGCAAACACTAATCGTTAGGTTTAAAATTAGAGCAGCTGGTCACAAATTCATCCATTCAAGAAGTTTCAATCGATGTCCTAATCCACAAGTGAGGGTGGATGCTAAAGTACAAAATATTAAAACTCAAACCCTTCCATGCGTATAAGTTTTCAAATCAGTTGGTCATAAGACTAAATTCAATAACATATAATGGATATTTTTATATTGTTCAGTATGACCCTCAATCCCCTGGCAAATAGGAATTTTCCCAATATCTATTTTTAGCATTAGTTGTTACTTTGTTTGCTAGATGAGGATGACTATTCCTTTGGAATATCTATTTCCTTCATAGCTTATTTGGCTATTTTTTTGCCCTTAAAAGAATACATACTCCTTTTTATCGAGAAATAACTTTTATAATTTGAAAAAAAAAAGGATAACTTTCTAATTCATTTTTTCCAATATTACCTAAACTAATCATTATAATATTTTTCCTCCTTTACAACCAGTGGTAGTGGTGAATTACTATGATAATCATTGAAAATTTGTGTCCTGATTTTTAAGACTATCCACTTCTTTCCTCTAACACAAGCAAAACCCACCATTTTAGCATATATATAATGGTTATGCAAAAATAAAAAACAAGATACACAATATTGCCACATTAGTAGCCCATTCATTGTGTTGTAATAACAATTTTATTTCTCCTTCATTCTAGATAAGCTATTCTGTTGCTTAGTTGCATTTTATGCCCATAATAACAATTTCCTGATAAATCTTTACTATAAAAAATTCAATAGCTATTTACTACTCAAATTGAAAAATATTTATTTAATGCTAGAATTGATTTTCCCTAAAATACCCTTGAAAATATTGAATATGCATTTGGTACCTATCACAATTCATTTCTATTCCTTAATAAAACCTATTACATTGCAATCATATTCTATTTAACAAAGTGAATGGGTTGTAGATGTTTATATAAGCACAACTCAAAATTAGAAAGATTAAAAGGAATTGAAAGATTGACCTCGAAAGGAAAAATAACACAATTAGATAAATAAAAAAAAGGAAAATGAAATAAATATTCCTCGTTATTGTAGTTATCTAATGTAGAATTGTTGTAGTGGATTTTTCACAATGTAATAATTGAAAAAGGAAAAATGATGGGACTCGTACATATTATAAGCTGTAGAGAGCTAAAATATGCTTATATCAAATTAGGTAAGCTATTGATCACTTAGATTGATTACATAAATTAAGTGAATAAGCATCAAGCCCACATTTTGGGAAGACTCTGGTAGACTCATAATAGGAGCTATTAAAGTTAGCTTAACTAGTTTCAATCTTTCTTAGCAGATGCATGCATACAACAAGAACATCTATATGCTATAGTCTTTAAACTTGTGAAAGCCCATGAAAGATTCATCAAAGAGTTGGCTAATCTCCTTCATTGATCATCAAAGTGATTTGACGATAGTTTTTTATTACTAAACTGTATAAGCACCTACTACCTCTTTACCCTCAAGCACAAGTTGGGAAAGGGCACATAGCATCACAAGATAGAGATGATAGAAATAAGAATTAACTTCCAAGCCTCTAAGCTCAAGAATCATGCAAAGATTTAAAATAGTAAAGTCTCCTACATTTAAGTTTTTCCTATTCAAACATCAAAGTATGAAGTTGACACTTCTGTACTCCTTTGTTTGTCACATAAGTACATAATTATGCTTAGACTATCTATTCCTTCCCTTTAAGCCCTCTTTATTCACGCATTTGAAGCTATCATTTTAAGTCACATTACTAATCTAATGCAATGCAAAGCATAACCGTAACGCTCTAGAACTTGGAGAGTTATAGCCTGCCATGTATCTCTATCATCTATTGATACATTAGGCCTAAACTTTTACTAATGTCTCCAAAATTATCTATTGTAGTCTACTTAGACACAATAATATTTCAATCTTCAAATAAGTCAAAATAATCACTAAATAAATTTCATAAAATTCAAAATAGGATTTTATATAGTTATACAATATCTAATTGCCACTCCCTAACTTAATAATCTTATTAATCATATCTAAAATTGATAAATCTTATAATTTTTTACATAAGTATTTGCACCTGAAAAATTAACATGGGATAAGCCAAAGCTTAGTTCCAAACACTAAATACACATGCATGTGATATATACGACCATAAATCACATGTAAGCATAAATAAAGCTAATGCAATAAGCACAATTTATTATCTTAATTATTAACTAACAACTGGCACAGTCTCAACGTCTTAAGACTTAGAGTAACTCATAACTCTAACAAGCAATATATATTTATACACATACATATGTATTGATGTAGGCTCTACCCATCACTGTATAACTTTTTTTAAAATCTAACTAAGTCATCTCAATAAAGAAAACCCTTAGAAGGTAAGATGCATGAGATCACTAAGTCTTTCACCAACCTAATTTCACCCTAGCAAAAGGCGGTTGGAGCTAAGCATAAATGACACACTACATTATTAAGTCTAATTTTCAATTAATTCTATTTACACGAATATATTTACAACCTATACAAGCACAATAAGAAAGCAAGTGTCTGTACCTAAATCAGAGATGCAACACTTCGGTTTCCGAGTCAATGTATTGACTAAAATCTATTAGCAAGAAATTATCTATAATTAGAATTAGAACCAAGTTTAACTCAACACTTTTCCGTTCTCATCTTAGCCAAATTCTTTTGTTTATCTTTCTAAGTTCTTGAGTCTAGATTTTAGCATAATCTAAAGTTTTAGAACCATCTTAAACTTGTTAAACTCTTAAACAAGTTTATAAAAGAATAGGATATGAGTTAGGAGGATAAGAGACAAGAAACAAAAGGGAAAAGGAAAGGTATGATTTATGCCTTGAAATCACAATTGTGAACCTTGGTTGTGATTCTCCTTCTTGCAACACCACTTGATCACACCTTGGATCACAGCCATGAACCTTAATCATGATTCTCTTGTCTACAATTCTCCTTCAATCCCATGTACATTATTCACCCCCATACATTAGTTAGAATTACAGTTAAGATTATAAACGTGATCTTAGGTCGTAATTCTCTTAATTCAAAATTCTCACTCCAAAAACACCACTTTTAACATCTTTTCAACTACAACTTCCTTTCAGAACCCTCCAACACTCCTTAATCATTGAACCCTTAATTGGGTAGCATCCAATAGTTAGTTATCCACTTTTTGCACAATGCAAAATGTAATTCCTAACTTGTTTTAACATTATTCTCCACCCTTTTTTGCATCAAATAACTCCATCGTCCAAAGTTTCATCAATGTATAAAATCTCATCCTGCTTAAAATCACAAGATCGAAAAGAAAACAAAGATTTGAGATTACTTAGATGTTTCCTTGATAGGACAACACTCAAGACTTGAACAAAATTTTCTTTAGGGTTTAACACCTTCCTTTGGAGAATTATGAATTTCCCATAATTTAGGATAGAGAACTTATCAAGATTTCTTATTTCTTTGTGTTTCCTTTGCTCTCTTGTAGTTTCTAGCACCCTCAAGTCAAAAATTCGAGTTTTGATCTAAAGTTTCATTAACATTACAGGAGTTTGCTATCATTAGGGTTATGCAAAGAAGAGAAGAGGATATTAGGGATAGGATTTTAGTCATTCAATATATGTTGAGAGAAATAGAGAGAGAGAGAGAGAGAAGGGGGGCGGGGTGGGTATTGGTGGGAGGAAGGGTGACTTGGGAGAATTGACAAGTATCTAATGAAAAATTCTCGTATCTACTTTTTGGTAACTCCATTATAAATAGAGAAGTAATAATGCAACTTTAAGGAAAGGCCCTATTAGGTAAGTTGACAATAATTCTCATGAGCATAAGGCCAATATCAAAATCCTCAAGTTTGATGAAATTTTTATGCCTTGAAATGTAAAAGGGATCAACAAGTCATCACATCTTCCACTTAAGTAAAACATGCTAAGGCTTCCTAAACAAATCCATTAACCTTTCTAACTTTAATATTTTGAAATAATTTACTAGATTCTCAAAACATTTTATTGATACTCCATTAATGATCCATTATCAAATTTTAGTTTATGGAAGACATTACTTCATTAGTTTAATACAATAATCTAGTAATAAATAAAGTCTAACGTAGTATGGTAAAATAGTAGAACTAACAATAGGTAAAACTCTATTAAGGCTAATTTAAAGTGAAGTCCAAATATTGATAAAGAAAACATATAGCAAAGTCTTTACACATCACCAATACTCCAAAAGTCATTAAACCCATCCTAAATGTACAAATCATAGCCCAAAGCATCATAAGCATTATCAATATAAAACTTGTCACATGGAAGTTTTAAAATTGAAAGGAGTAAGTTGTAAAATACATAGCAACTGTACAAATGGACACCATGCCACTCACATGCATGTTTAACACTAATGTAACATATTAGATTCATTGAAATAATTATTTAAGTGTAAACAAGCTACACATTTCCGATGTCTTAGAAATTAGAGTAACTTATACGTCCTCACAAATAACTAGAAGCGAAAGTTCTCAAATTTTACTTTAACAACATGTGTAAGGGTTGATGGGATCGCTAAATCACCACACTTGAAAGCTATAATATTAGTAATCTCATATGGAAATCACTAGTGAATCGGCCATCAATGAATTTTGTCCATTTATAATTTCATCTTCTAAAGTCTTATAACCTTCGAATAATACTCACTAAATCTTCTTTTATTGCTTTGAGTTTTTATTACTAAGGAATAGAGACTTTAAAAATAATAAGATTGGTTACTGTATACACCAATCACAATTCTTTCTTATCATTCACTTGCAAAAGACTGCATGCATATGCAATTGCAGTCTAAGTGCATTAATCGTTGGCTTATGTTTATATATTAGTCTAGTTCATTATTACCTAATGGCATACACATTACGTAGTAATTACCACATACCTAGAAATCCGTTACTATCGTGAACTAAGTTGATTAGCTAAAAAACCAAATTGATTTTCAATATTACACGCAATGAGAAGTAATTCATTATTAAATACTTAATATTATAAAAGGAATTTTATCTATTAAGTTCTATATGCTTAAGATTTACTAAGTATTCAATTCATGAGAACCATAAATTAACTTATGCTTCCTCTACTTAAGGGGAATTAGAATTCAGTTCCTTACTTATTATTTATTACAACGTTCATTTTTTTTTTTCAAATTGCAATTCCTTAAGAACCCCTATTACTTATATGAAATCAAATAATAAGGATTTCTTGATTTAACAAAAAAATCATAATTTCTTCCAAAATTTCACATTTTTAAAAAAAATAACCTCATATCAATTTAACGATAACTATCAACACCATTGTCATCGCTGCTACTACTGTCGCCACTACCATTACTACCATCGTCACTGTCGCTGCCATTGTAACCACCACCACTACGACTACCATCGTCACCGTTACTATCCTCATTACTATTAACTATTGACTACCACCACCTATTATCATCACTACTATCACCCTACTACTATTACTACGTACTGTTGTTACTACCATCACCCTACTGTCACCATCATCACCCATTACCACTACTGCTACAATCGCCACCCAACACTGTCACCACCGTCGTTACCGCCGCCGCCGCCACTGACCGCTGCTATCATCACCACCACTGCAATTACCCCTACCTCTTCTCTAATGTAAGTCTTAAAGTTAAGGTAAGAGACTGTAGAATTAAACTTAGAGTATAAGGTTTATGGTGATCTGTTAAAGGATCCGATCAAACCCGAATTATAAACTATGGAGAGAAATACTAGTAAAAATGACCCCGTAAACTTGAATTTAAGAAAATAAGTAATAAAATACGAGGCTATAAAATTTGCAAATTTTAAGTATAATGATTATTAATAATCAAAAAGGCAAAAAGTATAAGTTAATACTTAATAAATTACTAGAGATAGATTATATGTATACTAAAAATCATAGAATCACCCAAATAATAATTAGGAATGTTCACATATATCCCACATGTATTTACGTGTAGATAAAAATACGCGAAATTATTTAAATTGGCTAAAAACTTAGTAAATAATTAAAGAAAATTATTAAATTAATTAAGAAAAATCAGAAAAAAAATCAGAAGAGTGTAGATTTATGCAATTATGGTCGTGGCAAGTCAGAATCTGAAAAAGAAAAATTAACCAATTAGAATTAAGCAACATAAAAGCCAAAAATCAAGGAAATGGGGCAATGTCATGTCTAATTAATATATATTAATTACCCAAAATGTCTGTAAATAGGGAAAAATTTCAGAGAGCTCCTTTGGACAGTTTAGCATTAGAGAAAAATAGGAAACTTAAAAAATTCGAGAGAAAATCTAGAAATAAAAAGAAAAGAAAAAGAAAAGGAAATTGTGCAGATTCGGTTAGTGAGCCAAACCCACACCTTACCACCACCTGGGACCGAGCCACTACCACCATACCACTCCAGCCCCACCGTCTAGGTCGGCCGACGCACTTAGACCGAATTTGGACGGCCAAAAAGTATCGAGCCGGTGAGTTCCTTAATTGCTCCGATTTTGAATAATTTTGTAAAATTAATTATTTTGCCCAAAAAATTATGAAGCTGGTTATTATGAGGTTTTATTGTATGTAGATTTATAGAAAAATAGTGATTTAGTTTAATTACGTCTAAAAATATAGGGTTCTTAACAAATTAATCAAAACCGAGTATAATTAGAACGAAAAATAAATAGGCTTAGGAGTATAGTTTGGAGCTCAATTTTTTTTTTTGTAGAATGCTTATGTGATATAGAATAGTGCTATGAAGCCATTTTTTTAAAATTAATTTTTGAAAATTTTAAGTTAATTTTTAGCCCTAAAATGATGGAAAAATTGGGTAATTTTGGGTTAATTAGGTGATTAAGATACTAATTACTGATTTAGATAGTAATTAGATGTTTAAGGATGTTAATCTCTGATGTGGAACCCTAATCCTAGCCTTTGGAGTATTAAGTATAGTTAATTTAGGAAATTAGGTAGTTATTGTAAGAAATTAGTAATATGTAGAATTGAAAATTAATAAATCTAAAAAATTAGGGTTATTTAGATAATATTAAAATAAAATTCAAAATAATACTAAATCTGAATTAAGATTGAATTTTAGGTAATTGTATAAAAATGTAAGATTTTTTCACATCGGGAATAAATCCGATACCCCAATTAGGAATAACGTGCACCGAATAGTTTAGAATATTGCATTAAGACCTAATAGGATATTTGACTACTCGAGCTTAATGTGATTAAGTTCACATTAGGATTTGATCATATTTAGGACTTAGGAATCAAAACTAGAATCAAATTTGGGGTCTGAACCTCAAAATAGAGTAGAAAGAATTATTAGTATATAATAGATATACATAGAAATCAGAGTTAAATTATAACTTAGAATATGAATCCGTAAAATATAAGTACTAAAAAGACCTCTTTGTATTATAGGACACGCAAAGACGAATCGGCTTGCAACTAAGTAATCGGGCGATTGAGAAATTCCAAGTAAGTTGGGTTATTACTTATTGTAATAGAGTACTAATTTTATGGTACTTGGAGACTTGGCTTGTATATGGTTGTGATTATAAGTAGTTTACGCATGTGTTTAATGTATATGAATTCGTGCTGAATTTGTAATGTGAGTGATTTTGTGATTGATTGAATTGATGTGAAATTGTTTGGAAATCCTAAATAAAATTTAATCTTATTCGACCCTAATAACCAAAAACGTCATGCATTGAAACCCGTTAGGGGATCATAGGATTCTCCAACCAAATACTGACCCCTTCGAAAGGGATAGCGCAGGATTACAAAATAGTCCCTTCTTCATCCTTAGTTGAACTAAATGACAGAAGAGGAGGTCGCGGTGAGGGTAAAGTCAATGGTTCAAAGGTAATCACAAAAGGAGCGAGGTCTCCATTGCACAAGTCTGCATTTGGTTGTGAGCTGCTTCATAACATGGAAACTCCTCAACCTGGATTGGAGCGGGTGAAATTTCTCTGATTTCATAACGGACCGGACTATGTTATGCGATGATACTTGATTGTTGCATTATATGAAAATAATTACTTGATAATCCTGTTTGTGCTTGTATACATCCATGAGTCTCCAATTCAACTTACTGAGCTGTAGTTGCTCATACCCTTATAGATCTTTTTGCAGGTCCTGATTTCTGAACACTTCAAGTACTATGCTACCCTACAATTATCCAGCCAGGGGTATGAGTATCAAGTTACTTAGTATAATGTGTAACTAGAGTAACCTTGTAGTTAAAGATGAAAGATTGATAATTATTATGTAAATTAGTAAACAGTTGTGAATATGTAGAATTTCCTGGAAAGTTCTGTGGACTTATATATAGTTATATATGTTTATTAGAAATTTGTAATATTTATCATAATTATAGTTCAACTGTTAATTGGACTGTTTACTTCAAAGCGAGGAGTCATCGATGACTTGTGTAGATCATGTTTATGGTAGGTACTGTAAAGCTAGTTACTATCATAGAATTGTTTACATGGCGGGACTGCTGCGACTTTGCTACTTCGGGGCGTAACATCTAAGCTACTACTCCGGTTACCACCATTACCATCAACTACCGCCACTACTAGCGCTACGACCATCACCACTACTCGCAACCACCGTCAACCATTACCACCACCTCCATCCGGTAGTTAATTTCCACTACCACCACCACCACCACCTATTACTTTAAAATTACTTAAGAAAGAAAATTAATTAAGGGTAATTTAGTCATTAAAGTTCTATTAGTATTTATTTTTAAGTTTTTATTAATCTAACTAAACAAAGTAATTAGTATTATACCCTTATTATATTTCTTAAGAATTCCAATTACATTTCTTTCTTGTTTCATTTAGTAAAGTGAATAAGCTATTACTGATATTAAACCTTATTTAGAAGTCTAGTCGAATTAAAAAGAGGCCCAATTCAATTTTAAAACTAAATCGACCTAGCTTAAGATTAATTAATTAAGTTAGTTAGGTGGAAGTGTTTTATAAAATAATTATTTTTATATGACTATTTATTTAACTTTAATCTTAATGGTTAGAAGGAAATTGGACCCATTCTATTTAACTGAAATAATCTATAGACCAATTCAATCCTTGGGCTATGGTTCAATTTCAAAATTATTGTTTTTCATTTTCTTACTTTGTAGATATTTAATATTAATAATTTTTACATTCATTATTATTTACTATAATTTTACTATTTTATAATTTTTTAGTCATAAACACAATTTCACATCTTTAACTCTTTCTCAAAAAATCAAGCCAATCTATTTGAGAACTTGATTAAAAGTTTTGATTCCAATTATTTGATTTTATTGTTCATGATCTTAGGTATTTAATTGTTATGAATGAATAATCAAGATTTCAATATATTTAATCATCTTAATAACTCAAATTTATGAAAAACACATTTTTGATAAATTTTGGCTCTCTAAAGGATCAAACGTGGTATTTATTTAACAGCACTTTGAATATTCACATGATATGAGCACATGAAGAACATTTCGGATGCATTCAAGTTTTTTGGAAAAAAAAAAAAAAAATAGCTCATAAACAACTAAACATTTGCGGCACTTCGTTATTTAGCATGTATATGTAATTAGCTTTGAGATCATGAACTATTTTCTTAAAACATAAATTTCTATGATACATCATTCAGTTTGCACATTAGTTATTCAAGACCAAACACAACAATTAACGCAAACATATCATATTCTCCAAGAACATGCTCAGGAACACCCATTCAAGCATCAGTATCACATTCAATTTCATTTTTTTCTAAAATTCTACGGAAAAAATATCTACAAACAAATTATAGATACCCCATTTTTTGGTCCAATATTTTTTCTCGAAATTTCCAAGAAAATGTGGACAAAAAATGGCCTAAAACTTGGGAGATAAGAATAAAGAAAAAAGCCTAAAAATGCCAATAAAAATTTCAAGGAAAAAGAAAGTGGAAATGGAAAAAGAAAAAGAAAAAGGTTCAAAACTGGGAAAAGACAAAAGAAAAGAGAAAACTAGTGAAAATACAACAAAATGGAAAAATAAAAAAATATAAAGAATTGTTTTTGGTGGTTAGAATGTCTCGTTTAGGGGTGAGAGTAAATTTTTAGAATAAAAAATAACTATTTGTAGTTATTAGATACATATGTGATTAGATGGAATTTGAGTTTCTTAATGCAAAAGACTAATTATTATTAAATCAATCTTCCCGACGCGATCCTACTTGCTCACTTTTAAATTCATAAAAAATAGATTTTTATCCCTCAACTTTGAAAACATGCACAAAGAACCTTGAATTACTTAAAAAATTTGCACTTAGACCTCCATTTATTATTTGTACCCTTTTGAAGCTAGTAAAATTATAAAAATAAATTAACGAAAAATAATATCAGATGTAAAATTTAAAAAGAAAACATAGTAGGAAAACCACCTTGAATATTTAAATTCAATTGTTTCACAAGAAACTAAAATCGATACATTGTAGCATAAATGCAACTTTTTGGAAGCTTAAGGGGTTTTTGAAATTAACTCGAAATTTTAAAATTGGATTAACTCAAAAATTTGGCTCTTTTATACCCATATCTAAGTAAATATCAAAATTAAAGGGTAATTATAAACCTTTTAATTTAATGGATAGTTTTACAACTTACATTGTTTTTAACCATTAGAGATTTCCCTTATATTGTAACAAGGACATCCTCATTTTGCTTGTCCCTTTACAATGAATCAAAATTTGAACAATTAATTTTTGGAGGCCCTACCCATCAATTTTCATCTCTTTGACCATCTAGATATGAGGATAACGTAGTTCTCCTTATAAGGTTTACATTTAGGCACGATTGAACAAAGCTTAGAATTTTTTTTTTTTTAAAAAAAGGCATGAATTTTGACATTTTTCTAACTCATGACCTATGTTTCCTTTATTTATTTTTTCTAGTAATCCAAGTTAGAAGACACGTATCTTTTGATAGGCTAATAAGTAATTAATTTGAGAAAATAATTCGATAGGTATATTTAATTAAATAATATAATGAAAAATTGGAAAAAAGAAACTAATTAAAAAAAATTAATCTTTGTTCAAATATAAATTTATAAACTCAACTAATAGGAAGGATGAACGTAGAGCTATGAGACTAGGGCCAGACTCACATTATTCAAGTTAATATTAGAATTCTAAGTAAAATTATTATTATTATTATTATTATTATTATTATTATTATAATTTCAAAGTATTTTATATACACAAATGGATTTTATTGAAAAAGTGTGTTCCACAATATAATTTAATATTCAATAAAATAATATAAATCTTTTTTATGAATTGATTATTGGTACTTTGCGTAATTTGTAAAAGATTAGAAGAATTGTCTTTTATTTTTTATTTACGGTATGTATATCAATTAAAATAAAATTAAATTAACAAAAAAAATTAAAATAAAATTGTCAATTTATAAAAAAATAAAATCAATACACAAAACTCGTGTAAATTTTATTATTAAGAAAAACAAATTACAAGAAGCATTTTTACAAAAAATTATAAGTATAATGAAAAAGTCAATATAATATAACTAATAGTATTAAATAATTTCTTTATAATGACAACGTAATTATCATTTATGATGGAGTTGCTAATAAATAAATAGGGTCTAATGAAAATTTTATTTAATTAACTATCATTTTTATTAATTATTTTAGAAAAAATATATAAAAAAAAGATAATTAAAGCTATTTAAGATAGATAGCAAATTTAACTTGAATAAGTGAAAAACTACTCTAAAATTTACAATGTAATCATTATTTATGGTAGAGTTATTAGTGAATAAATAGTGCTTAATGAAAATTTATTTAATTAATTATCATTTTTTATTAATGAAATTTAATTTTATTAGTTATTATAAATAAAAATAAAAAAGGGAAAAGATAATTAAAGTTATTTATGATAGATAGTAAATGCAACTTGAAAAAGTAAAAAAAAAACAACTCTAGTAGTAATTAAACCCTTGACCTTATGGATGTAATAATAAAGACTCAACTATTCAGCTATATTTAATTATATGATAATAGTTACTTTCTAAAATATAAATATAATACATATTTTTACTTTTAAAATAATTTTAATTAATTAATTTTTTCCTAAGTTTCGGGGCTGGGTTTGCCTTTGACCCTCTCCTAGATCTATCCATGACCAATAGATAATAATTTCTTCTTAAGTAGTAACAATAGCAAAATAACATTAGTCAATCAAAACCATTTATTTATTAAAACTTAATATACACCTTCTATTCTATTAAAATAATTGAACTTGTTACTTGGAAAATACGCTAATAAGTTTCATGAATAAAATAAATAAATAAATAATATTAAATAAAAAAATCTCTTATGGTCTATTATATATGGTACCGTTATATTATTAGCGTTATCATAAAAAAATCCATATAATATTAGTTTAACAAAATCAAATGAGAAAAAAAAAAAGATAGAAAGAAAAGAAAAATATCGTTCCTATTTAATGGATATAAAATTAAAGATTAAGATAAAAGATTAGACTAATTTTATCAAAAACATGAATGCGATTGTAGAAAAATCCTTTAAAATTAATCGATTCAATATGTAAACCAAAAACCCAAAAGACACCATATTCACAAGGAGAGGTTGAAATTATTTTATTTTTAAAATATAATCTCTAAAGTACGGACCAGATGAAACTAATCCAAAAATATCTCACACAAATCATCTCTTTAATAGAAATTTTCACATTAACTTGAAATCGTGTGTTGAAGACATAATATCAAACTTATTAAATGAAATCATACGGTGAACTCTTAATTCAACTACACCTATCTCCAATACTAATCACTCGTCACAAAAAAAAGAAGAAGAAGAAAGTAAACATTTGAGTTCTATTCTGTGATAAAAAGATGGCGAAGTCGGTGCTTTTACGATCATGGTGTTGTTCACCTTTGGCAGTTGTAGAAACAAGAGATGTAAATTGAAAATTTAGTTCTAACTCTACAATCACATGATCTTCAAGAGGTCATGCTTATGTCCTAAAGCTTTCTAACTTTTAATAGATCGTGAAGTTAAAGAGCCTCCATTAGTTCAAAAATATGAAATAAATTTTTTTGTAAAATTAGTATGTTTCTAATACTTTCAATTGACTTTATAAAGATGGATGAAATAGCTATACCTCTCTTGCATATCTATTACTGTATTTAATTAAATTGCTTATCAACAGCTGTAAAATGAAGAATTACAATTCTTTTAAAAAATCGAAGAATAGTTACTTTTCAATCATTTCTAGCATATTATTCAAACCTATCATGAGACTTCAAAAGAATTATAAAAATTAATTGGAATTCTATTTTTACTTTATTCAAATATGCAAACCACAAGGGCCGGTAATGCTCTATCTTTATGTTATGTCTTGAATTGGTTATTATTTGATAGGTTTCTCTTTGTTTTTGCTCTTTTATTTCTATTGATTAAAGTTGCAGCCTTTTTTACGAAGTTGTTATTTATTAGTTTTGTTTACAACATTGTGTCCCTACCCTTTTTTATTTTTATTATTTTTTTAGTCATATTAAATATGTTTCTCAAAATAATTTTATTAAATTGTTTGTTATAATGCAATTAAAATCTAACACATATCTCTTAACTAACATTAATAAGTAATGATTAATACAGGTTATATCATTAAAGACAAATTACAAATCGCAACTTTGAAATGTCACAACTTTGAAATGTCAAAACTTATCATAGTTGTAATTTTCTCTAACATTAATTCAATTGGAGAAAAGAAGGATTTGAAGAGGAAAAAGGGTTATTGTCAAATTCAATATTGAACTTTTTACTTTTTACTAGGTTTTGATATGATGTCTGCTTGGCATTTTCATACTTATATGACATTATATATTATTATTGTTATTATATATTAATTATTATTAATTCAATGTTGATGTGGTATCTACATGGCACCTTGGTGTCCACGTGGCATTTTTACACCTATATAGCATTATTTATTATTTTATGATTATATATTAATTATTATTATAAATTCCATGATGGCACCTGCTTGGCAATACTATCATATAGTATAAATAAAATATATAGCCCATTAAGATATAAACTAAGTCTCTTTTCCCCTTTAACAATGTTTCACTCAATCAATGCTCATTCTACATTTCATTATATAGTAAGATAAAATCTACGTGATGACTAATGTGGGATAACAATTATAAATGTATAATTTCTAGTCTTTGTAAAGAAACGTAAATCCAACTTTTTAGCTCTTTATTTCTCTTCCTTTACTTATGCAAATCTAGATATAAGATGTAAAATTGAAAGTACTTTGCACTCTTTATCACCTTAAAACCACCAATCACCATAATTTCACCAAAAAATGTTTGCAAAGTAGATCCCTCGAGCTATTGTTGGTACTTAAATTTTTAAGTAATTTAAACAACCTAAGAGGTCCACTTTGCAAGCATTTTTTGATGAGATGGTGGTGATAGATGGTTGTTAGTGATCATGGGGCAATAGAGGGTACATAATACTTTTTATTTGCGGTCTTACATTTTAATTTGCATAAGTAAGGGAGAAAAAACAATGAGTTGAAAAGTTAGTTTTACACTTCTTTTTAAAGATTAGGAATTATACATTTATAATTATTGTCCCACATTACTCATTAAATAGACTTTATCCTACTATATAATGAAATATAGAATGAATATTCATAAAGAGGAGTATTGGTAAAGGAAAAAGGAGATATAGTGAGTATCTTGATAAGCTATATATTTTGGTTATAATATATGATAATAATATCACATGGTGCCATGTAAATACTAAGTATCTACTACTCTGGATACCAGAGTGTCATGTAGATGCCAAATTCGATATTGAATTAATAATAATTAATATTAGTCTTGTCAGACTTCGGTTGACTATCCTAGTGTAATCTAACTCCTCTATAAAACTAGTTTTCTCAAGATCAAAATATATTATTTTCTTTTGCATTTTCTAGTAAAAAACACCAATTTGTTAAAAAAATAAATGTAAAATAAAAAATAAACTATAAAAAAAAAAATCTAAGTTCCGATTCTTAATGATGTAGATAATTTTTATTACTTTATACATAAATATAAATTATGTTATAATACTTTTATTAGCCTTATTTGATTACGGTTCTGACCTCAATTAACCCTCTTCACCTTTAAACCTTGCTCATTTCCAAGTGAACATTTTGATCTTAGTTTGATAACATTGATTAATATATAATTTTAATAATAATAAATAGTGCTATGTAGATCTAGCATGCAAATGCCATGTTGGCACCTATATGGATATCATAGTATGATCAATCATGAACAGTTTTATTAAGAAGTAAATTAATTATTTTAAAATTTAGGTGATAAATTGCAAATTTAAGTATTGAATTTGAAATTAACCCAAGAAAGAATTACCTCTTTATTGTTTGGAAAAGTAAAGAAAAACGGAAGGGGATAAACTTTTTAGAAAAAATTCCCTCCAATCCCCACTAAAATCATTCTCTTCATGTATAACGGCTCGTTCATTTCATGGAATAGAATAAAAGGGAATGAAATTAGAATTCTGTAAGAAATAGAATAAGGGTGTAATTTTGTTTAGTTGAATTTATAAATAATTTAAGAATAAATATGTAATATAACATTATTGACTAAAGTATTATTGATCTATTTTTTTTCTTAACTAATATTATGATGGCGACGGCGACGGCGACGGCGGCAGCCAGTAATTGATGGTGGTGGTGGCGGCGATGGTGATGGTAATGACAACAGCAATGACAATAGCGACAGTAATAGTGACAGTTGTAGTAGTGGTAAAGGTAGCATGGTGGTGACAACGGTAGTGAGTGATAGTAGTGTTGAGAAATCATGATTTTTTAGTTGATTTAAGGAATCTCTATTACTTGATTTCAAATAATAAGGATTTATATGAATTATGATTCCATAACAAAAAATTAAATCAACGTTGTAATAAGAAATAAGAAGAGAATAGAATTTTAATTCCTTTTAAGAGAACAGACCGTGATAAGCTATAGAAAGAAAGTGTTACATGATGATTTCTTTTTGTTTACTTCATATCCAAATAGGCAATTTTTTCTCCATTCTCTTTCCCCCAAATTTCTTTTCTTTCATTTTTACTATCTTCTAATTTTTTTCTTGGTGTAAAGCTTAGATGAGTTATTTTAGTAGATGTGACTTGAGTTGTCAGGGGGTCTCTGCCTTCTCTTGAGTGGTGGCTGTGAATGGGTGGAGTTGACGCTTAACAGTACTGCAACAGTCGTCCATCTTCAGGGCTGACGGTGGGAGTACTCTGAACGTGGTGTCGCGTTGGTTTGACGTACATCACTACTTATGAGTAATCTACAGTCGACTAGGCCGGTCGGCAGCACTGAATCAATACGAGAGAAAGAGGAAGGGCCTAACATCAGAATCATGTGATGCAGCCCAGAAAAATATTACATATGGAAGTGTCCAACATGGATTGCTCGTGACTCATGAGCAGTGATATCAACACCCAACCAGCAGCCCTATCCCCAGTTATTCAGTCCAAGATAGGGTAACATAGGGACCTAGGGTCACGGTAGATATAACTAACTATGATTGAAAAAATAGAGACATCAATGGAATTGGGGTCCTTGTCCTTTGCCTGTTCCACTCCCACCATATGTCAGAACGCAAGCCCAAACAAACTACTTCTGGAGATCCAGCAGGAATTTGGTTTGGTTGACTCTGGATGTTCTTACTGAAGTTTGAACCAAACAGTCCAGAAGACCATCCACATACTCAATCGGAGTATCATAACAATCTAAATCTTAAAATTCTTCAGCGACTCATAAGATAATCCTAAACATGAAATTTATGTTTTATTTTTTACTAGTGGATAATTTGCCTCCCTCCTAATAACTCAATTGTTTAATCTTGGAATATACGGAAACATGAGAAAATCTTTGCAGACAAAATCTTAATTCTACCAGAGAGTGCTGCACGAATAGCATTTTTAATCACCAAGTTATACATATTTTCCGACACAATAGCATAGTCTGAGTAAATGATGATGTGTGTTTTTATCATTTCCTTTCCAATGGTCGCACATTCAGTTTCATGAGTACATGTTCCTTGGTCACACAATATTACACACAACATGACTAAAGTTTGGTGCGCTTTCAAGATGAAGAGTAAGGAAGAACTTAGATGGCAAAACGCAGCCCAAAATCGTCAACAGAGGAATTGAGATGGAAATGCCTCAATTTAAGGTAACAGATAAACATAAACCACTACCCCACTTGCCTAACAACTTGCATTCGAAGTTTGAGCATGCGCTACTTGCTCAAAATGACCAATAAAAATCGCACAAGCCACGCAGTTAGCAGTTGTTTACTGCTAGTGCCGATGCATGTTAAGGGGCTAGAAAAAAATGAAGAGACTTCAACAAGCCGAAATGGATCTTCAAAATACCAGGTCCCAGTGTATGAAAGCCAAATCAGATATCTGTACAGCTGGCTCGAACATGGCACATGGTAAGATCATCCATGAAGAACTTATCGCCGATTCAGAGTCTATTGGATATTTTATGAAATGGTTTGCCATGAGAAGTTGTCTGGAGGATTGTCCGGAAACATGATATACAGCAACTACTAGATTTATGACGACCACATTAAACTCCAAGAATATAAATGAATTGCACAATATGAACAACCGGATCAACAATCGTAATCTATCCTGTAGGAAATATATGCAGAAACAAGGAGAATAGGCTCACATGCTTAAATTTCATACCCTCTCAAGTGGTAAGTACTTCAATGACAACTGCAACTGATGAATGTAACCCAAAACATTACTCATATAACATCACAATCCAAAATTTTCTTGCGGAAACAGGAACAGCTACAATACGTTCAATGAAACTATGTATGCATCTTCTGTTATCTGGAAAAACAAATGTCCTGGACAGGAAAATCAGCCAGTACGGCACCTATTTGCAAATTGATCCAAAGATTTAAATTATTCAAATAAAAGAAAAAGCAGCAAACAGCACAAACATGCAATATATCCAAGACATTTCGATTTTACAATGGTTAATGCATAAGCTGAAGATGAACACACCACTTTATGTTATAAATATAATATCCTATATTCTCAATCCTTCCCATAATACAACATATTCACTGATAATACAAACTATGGATCAACCACCTTACCATGCCTTTCATCATCCCCTTTTCTCAACATCCTTGTCTTTCTTTCCTTCCTTTCACTGCAATACAACAGCCCTGAACAGCAATCTCTACTCATCTCAGACAGGACAATTTGAAGTGCCCTCAGTCCTGTCCCTCACAATCCTATGAAAAACCTCCCTCACTTGTCTCTCCATTGGGTCCAATCCCTCCTTGATAGCCTCATAAACAAGCCCCAATTCCTCAACTCTCATCCTCACCTCCCTTTCCTTCTCTTCCGACAAAGGAAACTGAACCGAATCCACCAACTCACTCAACAACCTAGTACATTTCTCAATCTGATAAATCTCCCTCAACAACCCACATGCATTCTTCCTCTCCCTCTTTTTCGACTCCTCAACTATCTTCTCATGGACCGAAACCATCGGTGCACCCCATGGGAACTGCCTAGGAATCGAAAAATGCACCTGCAACCCGCGATCCTGGCAAGGAATCGCCGCCACAAGCGCCCACATTACCAACAAAACCACCAAACCCATCGCGTAGACCGCCACTGCAAGTCCACTGGTGGCGATTATTTCATTCCCTCTAGGAGGGTTTAGGTTATTCCCAATCGCCTGAATCTGCTTAGCAGCAGACCAGGACCGGGAAACACTCCACGAAAGGGAACGGAAGTTTCCGATAGAACGGTGGTCCTTACTCCGCGAGAAGGACCGGTTCCGGTGACCGATTGAGGAACCGGAACCGGAACTGGAATCCTTTTCGTCGAGCATTCCGATAGCCAAATCAACTAGGGCTTTCTTAGCTCTACGGAATTGGCCTTCCCCGAGAGCCTTATCGTTCCCTAAAGCACATAAAACAATCTCTAGAAGCTTCTCCCATCGTCGGATTTGCTCGATTCCATCCCGAATAGCGTTGCAAACATCTAGGGCTTTAACGATCCTCTCGTAGTAATCGGATAATAGCCGGTCCATGGGCGGTTTGGTAGTTAAAGACCGGTTCTGGAGTACGACGGACCGGAAATGGGTCTGGCAGAAGAGGAAGGTGTCGAGGAGCTGACGTGTCCATTTAATAGAGAGGAAATCGTCGGTGGAGAGGGAGAGGAAAGACTCGGTGATTTGTTTCTGGAAGTTGTCGGCGCTTGTTATCTCGGTTTCTCTGTGGTCATGGGTTGGGGTTCTCGGGATAGCACGGATTGGAGAGCCGTGGTAGTCGGTGGCGTGCATTATCGGATGAAAACAACACGCGCCGGCGGGGCACACGGGGTATCGGTGTTCGGTGATCGGTGTTACTCGTCGGGGACAGTGGATTGGGTTAGGGAATCGGTACGGATTCTGGTTATGGAAGAGAGAGAGAGAGATAGAGAGAGAGAGAGAGAATTGGAGGGAAAGGATTCTGGAGGAGAGAAGGAGGGGGCTGTTATTATTTCATCAAAATGTGGGTGCTGTTGGAATTGGGGTGGATGGACACTTGGACCGAGTTGGAAAGACACGGACAGGGACGGATTCAAATGCCATGCTTGAGGAGTAAGAAAGAGAAATTTTATATTATGTTGTTACCTAACAAAGTCATCGTTTCTTACGGACTTGTAGCAAGGTACTTTTTCCATTCTAAAGTAAGGATTCTCTTGTTATCGGGAGAATGAGCAGCTTTGTTTACTCAGCATATTACTATTACAAAAATAAAAGGAGAAAATTATATCATTATTGTAATTAATCTTTACGGTTTAAACTGATTTGTCTTTTTTTTTTTTTTACTTTTGATTGAAACTAATTCTTTTTTTATATTTTAACTTTCTCACGTGTCTAAATTAACTACTTTAATGGAATATGATAACACTATAAATAACACATGACCTATATGTGGATTTATTTTGAAAAATTTTAAATATTGTAAATTAGCCCCTTAAATTTCACTTATTTGACAAATAATCTTTATACGTTACAAATGACCTCTACTTTGGCATTAGTGTGAAAATACCATTGAAATTATTAAAGTGTATTTTTAGATCTCCTAAACTTTTTATCTAAAGAAGGAAATTTTTTTTACGTAGTTTAAGAGTATAATTTGTAACATTTAAAAGTTTAAGTGTAAATCTACACCTATAATAAAAATTGGAGATTATTTGCAATTTTTTCAAATAAAAATGATTAATAATTAATAATTATCAAAAAACAAAAGGGTCTACCCTCCACTAACCCTAATTGAAATTAATCATTCATATTTTGAGAACACGCATATATTCTCTTTACACTTATGTAAAACTTTTCTTCTTTAAATTTTCCTAAATATATGGAGATTACCTAGATTCTTAAATACCTTATTACCTTATGACAATGTTATCTCATCCTCTTTTCTTAAATACCTTATTATCTTATGACATTATTACCTACTAGCTTTGGCTTTGTACAATCAACCGGTAGTCTAACCCACGACCTTTCTAAATGTATAGGAGCTTTTAAGATAGGGGACTAAAGTTACACAACTTTTGATCTAATGGGGGTCACTTTTTTCAAAAGATTCTACTTAGATTAATTTATAAGATTTCATTAGGGATTATCCTAAATTTGACATTGATGATAAGGTCAATGTCTAAGGAAGGGAGAAACCTGTTGTGATAGAAAATGGAAGATAACTAAGGATAAATAGAAGACGTCCGAGGTATCTAGATGAGTATGTATGAAGACTTAAGCATACTATAACAAGTAGTGTGAGGAGTCATACAAACAATTAGTTTTACAAATTGTTGTATAAACAATTATAGATTTTAAAACTATTTGTCGAAGAAACAAACTTTTCAATTCATAGTTGCAAACGAACTACTAAGAACTGAGATACATATGAATAGAAAAAGAGTGTAGGAGTTAGGCATCAGAACCCTAAATAGTGAAACATTCCTGCAATAGAGCTTTCTTAGTGCTTGAAGTCTAGCATTCTTAGTAAAGAACTCATCAGCCATTCCATCTATTCCTTTGTTCATTCATATCTTGCACATAAAGAATAAACAAGTTAGATATCAAACACAATATTAGAGAAATTAATAAAATAGATATTAGGACACATATTGCAATATCAACTTCTCAAATCTATGAATTTCTTTTTCAGATCATCATTGTAGTGAGTGATTTTACAAACCCTAGTTACTGTACTTAGAGAGAAAATTAGTAGTATGAAATTAGAAGGGAAAAGAGGAGAGAGAGAGAGAGAGATGTACCTATTTTCTGACTAAATAATCTAGAGTTTGGATATTTTGTAAGTCTTACGTAGGAATCAAGAAAGAGTGATACATAGCGTTTTGAAAGAAAAAAATTGTTTCAAGTGGGCTTAGGCTGACCCATAGTTAGCCTAATAATTGGTACTTTCATTGTTAATTGATTGTTAGTCAAAGACTGTATTCAAGAAATGGTAAACAATACAAGAGGAATAATAAGTTTACAAGAAAATATTCAAAAGCATAATGCTAAGTTTGAAACTTTGGAATTAAGAATGGATAATATGAAACATATGACGGTTGAAATAAATGAAAATTTCAAGAACTTTATCTGAACTTTTCAACCTTTAGAAAAGAATCAGAAAAATCCAAGGGTAAATGAGGATTATTCACCATTTTCATCCCACAATGATTAGAAGTCACATCAATATTGTCAATTGATAAAATTAAATTTACCAAAGTTTTCAGAATAAGATCTCGAATCTTGTCTTTTTAAGGTAGATCAATTTTTTTAGTTTCATGAAGTCCTATCATATTAGCAATTGAAAATGGCTTCTTTTGTTATGGAAAAAGAAGCTTTACAATGGTTTTAGTAGTTAATAAAAAATTATTTGTTAACTACTTGGTTAGCATTTGAGAAAGTAGTTAAAACAAAGTTTAGACCTTCAATTTTTGAAGATTATCAAGGTAAATTGTCCAAATTATAATGAGTTTGAAAACTTACTCAATCATATTTCTGGATTGTCTAAGAGTTTCATTCAAAGTTATTTTGTATCCAGTTTGGAAGCCAACATATAGGTAGAGGTGATTTCAACTAAACCATCATCATATTTGGAAACTATCCATTGAGCTAAATTGCACGAGTCAAAGCTATGAAGACTTATTAATAGATCATTTTCTTTAAAAAGATCTCAATACCAACCATCTTTTTTCAAACCCACCCTTTTCAAATAAAAATTCCAACCCATCTTTCATTTCAAAACCACATTATCAATAATCCTTTCAGAAAACCCACCAATTTTACCATTGCATCTCAAGCCTCAAATAAACTAAACAACCAAAACGTTTGTACTAAGATCAATTCATAGAATTCTAACCATAAATCATTACTTATAAAGAAAATGACAACGGCTAAATTGTCTTCGAGAAGAGGAAAAGGGATTTTGTTATAATTGTGATAAAAAATACCATAAGGGGCATGTTTGTAAAGCAAAGTTTCTTATGGTAATTTAGTCAGACGAATATCAATTTGATCAAGAAGAGGAGGAAAGTGGTGAAATAGCTAACTTCTATGAAGCAATTGATGAAACATCAGAAATAAGTTACCATGAGATTTCGGGATCCATGGCTCCTAAAACATTAAGATTGAAAGGAATAATAAAAGGTAAACATGTTTCAATACTAGTACATTCTGGAAACACGCATAATATCATGCATCTTAGTATGGCAAAAATGTTGGATTTACCAATAATTACATTTCCCAAGTTTTTTGTGATGATTGGAAAGGGGGATTATTTAAATTGTTTAAGTATGTGTAAAGAAGTACCATTAGTGCTTAATGGCATTACATTTTTAGTAGATTTCTACATTTTGCGAATTTAAGGAGTTAGGTTAGTATTAGCAATATAGTAGCTAGTAACATTAGGCCTTATTAATGTAGACTACGCTTTGTTAAGCATGAAATTTCTACAATAAAGAAAAAAAGTAGAATTTTGAGGAAATAAGGACATAATTTCGAAGCAAATTGAAGGATCAAAGTTAAGAAAACTGATAAAGTTTAACAATGTAGCTTAGAAGGAATATAGTAGCTCGTTTTTTCAATTTAGTGGCTTAGAAAGAAATAAAACTTCATAATACTACCGATAATAATGAGCTTGAATCATTATTGAGCAGATGTTAAGATATTTTTGAGACTCCTATATCATTGCTACCAATGCGTGATGTCCAACATTATATTCACTTAAAAGAGAGACAAAAGCCATAAATGTTAGACCATATCACTATCCTTACTTCTAAAAAGGAGAAATAAAGAAGTTGATCAAGGAAATGTTGGAGAGTGGAGTTTTCAGCCTAGTATTAGTCCTTTTTCATCACCAATATTATTGGTTAAGACAAAAGATGGATCATGGAGGTTTTGTGTGGATTATAAGGCATTAAATCAAGCAACTATTCTTGAAAATTTTCCAATTCCAACAATTGACGAGCTACTAAATGAGTTAGGGGGAGCCACAATCTTTTTAAATATGAATTTATGTACAAGATATCATCAGATCAGGATGAATCCATTTAATGTACACAAAATGTCATTTAGGACATTTGAGGGACATTATAAATTCTTAGTAATGCCTTTTGGATTGTCAAATGCACCAGCAATGTTCTAATCAATGATGAATAACATTTTTAGGCCATATCTTAGAAAATTCATTGTAGTGTTCTTTGATGATATTCTGATATATAGTAGAAATATACAAGAACACATGATGCATTTGGAAAAAGCCTTTGAATGTTTGAGGAAACATGTTTTTTACCTCAAAAAACTTTTGCCAAAGATAGTATTACTTGTCTTGGACATACAATTTCAAAAGGTAGAGTGCAACTAGATCTGGAGAAAATGACACCGATAGAGAATTGGCCTTAACCTACATCAGTAAAGCAATTAAAAGGATTTTTAGGCACTATTGGTTATTATAGATGCTTTTGTGAAAGATTATCTAAGATAGCTTTTCCTTTGACAAATTTGTTAAGGAAAAATGGTTTTGATTATAGTAATGAAGCAATAGAAGCTTTTCTTAGGTTAAAGGAGTCACTGATGTCTACACTGATATTAACTCTTCAAGATTTTTCAAAGACTTTCATTATAGAAACAAATGCATTAGGAATGGGATTGGGTGCAAATTTGCATCAAGGAAAAAATCCTATTGCATAGTTTAGAAAGAAATTTAGCTTAAGGATGCAAAAAGCAAATGCTTACATAAGAGAGTTATCAATAATGGTGGAAGCAGTTCAAAAATTAAGACAATATCTCTTATGAAGGCATTTCATCATTAAAACAAATAAGAAGAGTCTCAAAGAATTACTTAGTCAAGTAATTCAGACTCCAAAGCAACGACAATATCTGGTGAAATTAATGAGGTACAATTATGAGATACAATACAAACCGAGCCCAGATAATAGAGTAATGGATGCTTTATCCTAGAGATTTGAAGAACAATTCCAATTGTTAACCTTATCAATTCCTTCTTTTAATTCAATTAATATACTAAAAAGGGAATTATATCATAATGATAAATGGATCACATTGAGGGATAAATGTTGTAGAGGGGAGTCACTAGAGCTGCCTTTATCTTACAAAGATGAATTACTCTATTTAGGCAACAAGATTTTCATTCCTTCAAAATTATCAATCATTCCTACTTTATTCATGGAATTTCATGCTACATCGATAAGAGGATATACACGAATACTTAAAACTTTTAAGCTTTTGAGTGTTGCATTCTACTAGAAAGGAATGAGGAGAGATGTGGAAGACTTTGTGAAGTGTTGTCATGTTTGCTAACAGATTAAGTATTTGACAACATCTTTAGCTGGTTTATTATAACCACTTCCTATATTACAGCAAATTTTTTATGGTGTTTCAATGGATTTTATTACTGGTTTGTCATTATCTAAAGGGTATTAAGTTATATTGGTTGTTGTAGATAGACTTACTTTACTACCATTTAGGACCCTTAGCTAATTACACAGCTACATCAGTAGCAAATTTATTTGTTGAATCGGTAATGAAACTTCGTAGATTTCTGAAGTCAACTATCTTTGATAGAGATAGTATGTTTTTGAGTAAATTTTGAAGGGATCTTTTTAAGCTTAATGGAACACAATTGAAGATGAGCTCCGTATGATATCCTCAAACAGATGGTCAAACAGAAGTTTTGAATAGGATTGTAGAGCATTACTTGCAAGCCTTTGTAATAGAGTCACCAAAACTGTGGCTTAAGTATTTACCTAAGGCAAAATTTTCATTTAATACTAGTTTTCATACTAGTATTCAGATCACTCCTTTTAAGGTAGTATATGGAAGGGATTCTCCTCAAATTCCTCACAATGTCAGAGGGTTTTCATTAATGAAGGTAGTGGATCAAGACCTGTACGATTGAGATAATGTGTTATCTATTTTAAAAGATAACTTGGCCAAAGCATAACACAGAATGAAAAATTTTGCTGATCATAAGAGATTTGATAAAGAGTTGATAGTAGGAGATTGGGCTTATGTTAAGTTGTAACCCTATAGACAAACTTCCTTAGCTAATCGACTATCATATAAGTTATCTAGAAGATATTTTGGTCCTTCTAAAGTACTAGAATGCATAGGACCAATAGCTTATAGACTGAATTTACTAGAATAAACTAGAATTCATCCTATATTTCGTATTTCTCTTTTAAAGAAAGCTGAAGGTAAATGGGATGAACCTAAACCATTACTAGCTTTGGCTTTAGACAATCAACTAGTAGTCCAACCTATAGCCATTCTAGATGTATGGGAGCTTTTAAGACAAAGGACTAAAGTTACACAAGTTTTGGTCCAATGGGAGTCACTTTTTCTAGAGAATTCTACTTAGGTCGATTTACAAGATTTCATCAGGGATTATCCTAAATTTGACCTTAAGGATACGGTTAATGTCTAAAGAGGGGAGAAATCTATTATGTTAGAAAATGGAAGACAATCAAGGATAAACGAAAAACATCCGAGGTATTTGGATACGCATATGTGAAGACTTAAGTATGCTATAACAAGCAGCATGAGGAGTAATATAGACAATTAGTTTTATTAGTTATTGCACAAACAGTTAAAGATTGTAAAACTATTAACCAATGAAATAAACTTTTCAATTCGCGGTTGCAAACAAACTACCAGGAACTAAGATGCATATAAATAGAAAAAGAGAGTAGGAATTAGGTATCAAAACCCTAAACAGTAAAACATTCCTGTAATGGAGCTTCTCTCGGGCTCAAAGTTTAGGATTCATTAGTAATGAACTCATCGGCCATTCCATCTATTCTTTCATTCATTCATATCTCACACATAAAGAACAAACAAGTTAGATATCATACACAATAGTAGATAAATTAATAAAATAGATATCAGGACATAGATTGCGTTATCAACTTCTCAGATCTATGAATTTCTTTTTTAGATCATTTCAGAAAGGAAAAGAAAAGATAGAGAGACGTACTTGTTTTCCGACCGAGCAATCTAGAATTTGGATATTTTATAAGTCTCATATGGGAGTTAAGAAGGAGTGATATGCAGTGTTTTGAGGAAAAAAAAAAGTTTTAAGTGGGCTTAGGTTGATCCATATTCAGCCTAACAAGTCATTACTTCTCATGGCTATTACTTAAACCATGGCATATTCTATCCCAAAATAGTAAGATAAAAGTTTTAGGTATCATTTATTTAGCAGTCGAATTGTACCTACAAATGATAATCTTAACAAGCCTAAGTTATGAAGCCAAGTGTGAAGATACTATCAGATAAACAAATGTTATATTGCATAAAGAATTGAATAGGTTACTAACACAGCAAGCATATCAATCAATAAAGATTAACCACACATAAAATTTTTTACTTTTCATATAAAGTCATGATTCATAAAATATTTTATTTTTAAAACCAAATCCATCGTTTAGTTGTATTTACATATTCCTAGTCTATAGAATATTGAATCAAAATTTTCAGGACATCATATAACTTTGTGTCCAAAGATATAATGTTGGATCTAGAGATTTTAAGATCTCATATAATGTTGAAACTAGAGATTTCAAGATCACATTTGAATGGGATCATGTAAGTTCCATGACCAAAATAAAATAAATCAAGAATTCTAAGATTTCATTACTAAACATATCCCTTAAACCATAAAGGCATCTCACAATAGCCATATTACATATCAAATAATTTTTATATCGAAGTCTAATCTAACAAACATAAACAATACATAAGCAATAATCCACATACCTCGAATCCACTTATGTCTTTGATATATGTCAGCTCAAATGAAATCGCAAATGTGACAAAAGTCAATATCATGTTAGCTATGGATTATAAATCTTATATCTTCCTATCAATGTTCCACTTAGTTGCTAGTTTTAAGTTTTATAATACACATCTTTAGGCTCTTATTGTGCAAACTGATTGGCCTAAGGTTATAGGAAATTGACCAAGATCATGTCATAGATTATAAGTTTAATCAATGGAGGGGGGACAACTGGGTAAAGGGGTTAGTTGACTAGCCTAGTGACCTAGTTGGCCTTGTGTGCTTTTAATAGCATAGTCGACCTAGGTAAGTCTTAGGTTAATTGTATGGCATCCTAAACAACCATTTTTCTAAGCTTTTTAAGATTTGTACTCCAAAACCATAGATTCCTATTAAGATTGTCTCCCAATTGTGTTCTTATCTAAATTCTATATTCTTGACTTAAATTTCCAATCAAGTATATCATAAATTTCAATTTATCCTAACTTTCATACATAACAATAAAAATTTTTATATTTCTTATGATAAAAATACCCTGAGTGAGTTCTACTCCTCAAATTGAGGTTAAAACCTAAGGCAGAAAAAAAAAGGATAACTAATATGATAGATTCTTGGGGAAGGAAATTAACCTTAATATTGAGAGCAACGAAATTTGAACATGTAAGCATGATCATACACATTGATCTAACCAAGCTTCTTATCCTTTGACCAAAATGGATCTTATTCAGACTTTTCAAAAGAATCCATTATAAAGGCTTTAAATCTTATCATGTTTGCATGGTTCGTTTTTTCCTTATATCAGGTTTGGTATAAGGGGATAATTTGAAATGAAATGAATTAGACAGAATAGAATAGAATTAAGATTGAAATCATAAATTAATTACTATATTTAGAAATATCTAAAGAATGTAATGAAATGGAACTTGCATAAAGTAGTATTTATAAAAAGAAATATCATTAATTATTCTTTATCGTATTTAGTTTAAAAGTTATATAAGTAATTACATGTGACAGCATGACAAGGAATAAATTAAAAAAAAATTGAAAAAAAGTAAACGAAGAAAATGCATTCCTATTGATATTATGGTCTTCTCGCTAGACGGAAAAAAGATCAACCTTCCATTTATTGTAGAGAAGAAAAAGAAAAAAGGGATTCAGTGGCCTTCCTTGAAAACATAACTTGGTGAGAAGCAGTTATTCATTTTCCGTCCATAAATATTTGCGAACCAATTTTTCTCCACATTGAAAAGACAGACTTAAAATGAATTCTAATAAAATAACATAAAATTATATTAAATACACAAATTGGCACTGATAAACCAATAATATAAAGATCTTTGTTTCTACCAAAAAGAAAAACAAAACCAATAACATAAATAGCTACGCCTTAAAACTCTCGAAACAAGGATTTATGTTTTTAAGAATCAATAAGCCACAAAATTGAAATAAAGAAACATTTACGCGAAAGGATAAAATTTAGCCCACTGGCGTACGAGTATTACCACAATGGCCCTAGGGTTTGGAAGAGTTCATAGATGTTAAAAAATTGCACGTCTCAATACAACTCCAGCGATGAAATGAAATGAACAAAACTCAAACCCACGTGGTGAGAAATAGTCACGGTTGATTCAGCTGGAAATGTAAACTTAACGCACACTACGTCAACCAACCGCATTATTGATATAATATGGTAATAATACGTTTCATTAAGATTATTATAATCTAATAATATAAATATTAATTTGTTAATAGTTTTTTTTTCTTAAAATTATACTAAGTAGTTTTTTCTTTAAAAATGATCATACGTGTATATATATATATAGATTAAGTTGTTGAAGCTTGATTTTATTTTAATGTCATCTTGTAGTATTTGATATGTACAATACACTTCTTGGGTCTTATGTCTAAATTTTTAAGTTTCGTATATCAAGACAAAGAGAGAACATGCCCTGCAATACCTACGCATGATTGCTTATGCTAATACTGCAAGCAACCGTCTATTTATTAATTTTCTGGATAGAGACAACATAACATAACCCCGATTTTCAAAACAGAATCTTCCTTAAATTATAATGAAAACGGCCTCACGTGTGGGATTTTACTTCCCAAGGGTCTGGGTATTTGAGAACAACTTCTTTCCCCGTTAGCCTGCGTGCCACAAAAAAGTGAAGGCTCTTTTCCATTTTGTTTCTTTTTGGCCAAAGAAAACATGGTGGACGAACAAACTCGGACGAAAATACAAGATGGGTAGGAAAAACTAAGCATTGCAATTTCAACCTAATTGTTCTTTTGATATGCACTAACTAATTTGATTTACGAGTATGGAACCGTTAAGGAAGGAATCGAAAGAAAAAAAAAAAAAAATCTTTTTACTTGTTTGGGAGGAAGAGAGGAAAGGAAGGAAGAGATTTGCAAATGAATGTTTTTTTTGGGTCTATAAAAATTATTCCCTCTATATAGAAAAAAAATATTTAATTATATTAATATACCATATATATATTACTAAATAATATGTAAGTATCAATAAAATTTTAATACGGTATTTTTTAATAATAAAATATTTTTGAATTTCAATAATAATTTAGTATTGTAGTTTGTTTAAAAATAATATTTAATTAAAATTTCTTTCAAAAGAATTTTCCTTCACGTTCCTCCGAGCAAAATTCTCTCCACCCCAGCCCCACACCACACTCCCCCCACATTTTCTTTCCCCCTCCTTAATAATTACCCTCCATTTATATGACTAGCTGAAAACCACCCTCAAAAATACTTTTATGGGTGGGAAAACATTTTGATGGCATGTAATTTTAATTAGAAGGGAGATTTATTTTGATAAGAAAAAATTCCCACTTTTCTCTTATTAAAAAAAGAAGAAGGAAAAACCAAAATTAAATAAGACATATCTCGAAATGCTCCTCGCCTCGCCTTATCCCCTCCATCTCTCTCTTCCTTCTTTTGCTCTTGTTAAATAATAAGAGAATTATAATGAAATAAGAGAATTATAATGAAAGAGATCAACATGCAGAAATAAGTTTAAATAGAAAATCAATGTATTTGAAGAAGTTCAAAAAAAACATAAATATTTCACAAGTAATTTAAACAAGAAACTAACATTTTGAAAAGTTCGATCAAAGAATCAGTGTTTCATCAAGTAGTTGAAACAATTTTATGGAATTATTATTATGTTATAGACTTATAATAACCAGATGTAGACACTCCATTTTTCCATCCCTTTATAGTTTAATATTTCCTAAATTAAAAAATTACGAAAAAAGAATTTTAGGAATAATAAAATTTTTAGGAAAATAAAAGCCTTAAGTTATTTTTAGTATCATTAAGTTAAATGGGTCTTTTTTTTAAGGGTTAAAGCATGCACATGTAATTTAACGATTTTGAGTCATATAAAATTTTTATGAAATATTTAGATCCCTTTTAGACTTAAATTGATTTTTTTATTTAATTTGAAAATTAATTTATTTTTAACATTTTTATGTGATCTTTTTAGGGCCAATCAATTTTAGGTCGGAATTAGGTTTTATGTAGTATGTTTTTACTTATTCACTTATTTAAAAAAAAAAAGAAGGAAAAAATATACATTAGATTGGACCCGATATAAGACTTAGTCTACATAATTGAAGGATTAAGGCCAAAGCCCTAATATTTCAACAAGCCTACAGTAGGAAAGTGTGCAAGCGCCTACCTTATTTTATTTTATTTTATTTTTGTCTTGTGTATGTATAATTCACATGTTGACTGAGCACGTATGTCATGTGCAATGCATGTGACGTGCTTGGTTTCTCGGCCATTCCCATTGATTTCATTGAATTCCTATACTTTCCCTAATTAAGCTCTCCATATTTCCAACTTAGTGACTCATGTTTGAGCTATTTTTTTGTACATTTTACACGTGATTCCACCCAAATTTATGGTAGAATTGTTTACTAGGTATAGCCTACTTTTAATTCCATTAATTAATACGTCCAATTTCAAAAAATTAATGGGTCAAATTTAGAATAAAAAACTAAAAAATAAAACTTAAATGCATGCCATTGACCTGACCTTAATTCAAGCTCCTTAATGTAAATCGAAGCTTCTATTCATCTTAGATGGCAAGATTGAACTTCATTAACATATTTTGACCAAAACTCACACTCAAATTACAACATTTGATAATTAATTTGAATTAAATCAGTTCAAAACCATTTAAGTTTGGTCTTTGAATTTAATATGTTCTTTTGACTTGCCAAGCTCGTTTCATCATCGATTTGTATAAATAGGACCTTGAACTTCACATCCTAGCATTGAATTCACCCACATTTCACTCATCAAAGCTTATTCAAGCTTCTTCTCTCTTCAACTTTGCTCTCTCTCTCTCTCTCTCTCTCTCTCTCTCTCTCTAAATTTTAGTGTTTTTAAGGTGATTTTGTATTAATTTATTACTATTAGCAATTCCTTTAAGCTTCGAGCTTCCTAAAAACACCTTCACCTGCTCTAAATCACTATCAAGTTCAGTTGCCACTAACTTTCTCTCTCTACTCGTTGCCAACCACCACACAAAACTACTAAAGTGGCCACAATTCATCAAGGCATTATGGCTAAACTAATTTTACTAATTATAATCACAAAAGTGTAACTTCCCATTTGGAAAAATGATTAGAAGTTGCTAAGAAGAGGTGGTCTTGTTGTTGCGTTCATCTTCTCTAAGCAAATCGAATCTAGGTATGTAAACAGTACAAATTTAGCTTTTTGAGTTTAGAGTCAAACTCGAGTATTGTAGGTAATTTTTCCAAGTCAATAGTTTTAATAAATTTAGAATTGATTAAAATTTTAAATTCGAAAACTAAAATGAAGATGGTAAAAAAAAAAACTCCCTAAATTATTAATCAAAGCACTAAATCTTATATATATATGTAAACATAAGAGGCAAAACCCAAATATAATAAAAACCTTAAAATTAAAACCTTAAGCCTACAACATGAATAAAATTACCGTAATAGTAATAAAACCCTAATTGAATACGATTACCAACTAACATGCATAATCGCATAAAATCATTAACAAATAAATAGATATAACCCTAAATATTCATAAACATAAAGAGTAACAATTTAACTAACAAAATTAATAAAATTATGAATATTATTTTTTAATTATTTATAATTCCATATTTGTACATATATGTGCTAGTTTTATGTTGATTTGGTGATTTTGACTTAATTTTAATACATATCCTATGTTTATGCACTAAAGGTTATACATAAATTTTATATTCCATATTTCCTTCCATAATTACAAATACCACTTGGAAGTTAAACACATACTTTTAGAAAAGTCAAACCAATATTTTATAATTTTTGTTTTCTCTTTTCCCTTTTCCCTTTTCCCTTTTTCCTTTCTTTTCCTCTTCTATTTTGTCCATAAAGTTTCGGCTACCAATTGCTTTCGTACAATTTTCACATGTGCTAATTATGGGACAAAAGTAAAGATAAGTGATAAAGGAAAAGTCATATCCAACAAAATCTCTTATCTCATTTATTTATTTATTTTTCCTTTCTCCTTTTCCCCTTTTCATTTACGTTGGCTACATGCATCCCCCTATACAATCACTATCCTTCATTTTTTTTTAAGACACAAAACACCAAAACAAATCTTTGTTTGGTATTAAAAGAAACTAAACTTCTTCATCCTCTTTTCCCCTTTCCTTCCTTTAGTTTTTCTTATTTTTCCACAACTCTAAGAAAAAGAAGAAGGGCTTTTGATCCATCAAGTTTCAAGACAAAAGAGTAATTAATTAGTATTTATGTTGTATTGATTCATTTTGTAGTGTTAAATCACATGTACCCTTTCCTTTCATATGTATTTTATGATGTTCTATATATATTAGAAATATATAATAGGTATTATTTGTATTCTAATATTCTTGTAATAAACTCTATGTACATGTTTTGAAATCTTATGTATAGCTGTTCATTTCCATGTTTATGTATTCATATATATATGTTTAACTATATATATGACCATAGGTACACTTATGTTATGTTTCTCTATGTCTATGTATAATATATATATATATATATATATCGTACATGTACATATAAGAGATATACTATAGGAACCATAGTGACAAGGGGTATAAATACATGTACATGAGTAAATAGGAAAACATAAACATATATAAGTATATGTATAAATACATAATATTAAGTATACTTACTTTATTATACTTATATGCAAAAAAATGAAGGATAGTATAAATAGATATATGTATAATATAGTATAAGTATAAATATATGTACTGAAAAATATATATACGTATGTATAATAATATACTAACACTCTAAAATAAGTTAACAAATAAATAAATATATATGTATATATATATATATGTTGGACATGAGCTATATGAAGAGAATAAAGGTGATTTTCTACTATAATGTAATAATTAATTATTTTATAAAATTATATACATATATAATAACATTATGAAATTGGTAAAACTAAAAAATTGAACAAAATAAGAAAATAGTGTTTTGGGCTAATAGGAAGCTGTTGCGTCAACATTAAATATTTATTTAAATTCAAAAATTAGAAAAAAAATAATAAGAAAATAGTAATAATTAATTAATTATTCAAAAATATAAAATTTAGAAATTAATCAAATCATAAATTAATAAAGAAAAGCTTAAGATAATAATTTAAAAATAGAGGAAATGCAAAAAATCCTTCTAAATTTTGATTTAGGTGTGAATTTTCTTTTTAAACTTTCAAAGTAAAGTTTTTTACTCTCTAAACTTTGATAAATTGGTAAAATGGCCCCCTTAACCCTTAAATTTTGATTTTTATATGTACAAACTCTTTAAACTTTAATTTTGATTTGTAAACACCCCCCTAAACTTTGAGGTGTTTAGGAATATTTATGCATAAAAATTAAAGTTTAAGGGTTGTTTATGTAAAATTGAAGTTTAGGGAGTGTTTACATATTAAAATTAAAATTTAAAGGGGTTATGGGGATTATTTGCCAATTCATAAAAGTTTAAGTGATAAAAAACCTCACTTTGAAAATTTAAGGAGTTAATTTACACCTAAGTCAAAGTTTGGGGGGAGGGGGTTTGCTATTTTCACTTAAAAATATTTGGATCAAAATAATAAAATTCATAACATTTTAGGCCCATGATAAAAAATGTAGGTTGCAACATATAAAATGAACCCCGTTGTGTAAAAGTACGTCCGAAAATAATAAAAATGAAGTATAAGATCATAAAAATCGAAATTAGAACGAAAAAGTTATACACGACTAAAAATTTAAGATATACCAAGAAGAATAAGAAGCACAACTAAGTTAATTGATCTTATAAACTGATAATCAAGAGAAATAAATAAATAAATATATAAGATACCATAATTTACAAAAAAAAAAATACAAATATATTTCCTATTTATCTTATTAGATAAGTTAAACCCTACTCATGTCATGTTTGGGTTATAGTGAAAAATTAGGTGAATTACAATAGACATTAGTTAACTGAGGAGTTTAGCATATAAGTTTTATTATCTTTTGGGTACCTAATTGTTGAGTTCTAGGAATTCCAAGGGCTTAGAGAGTAAGTATTAATCTAGGTGAAGGAATTCTAATGATTGTTATCTGTTTGCTGTTTGATATTTGTATACTGCTTGTTAGTTAATATTAATTATCTGTTAAATGATTGATTGCTTTGTGTGTTATCATCTATGTGATCACTCTCTTAAACCAGTAAATATAAATATCTGACTAAATTAAAAGGTTATATTTGTTGCATGTCTATGACTCAATCAGTATATTTATAGAGAGTACTAGTTTTGCAAATTTTTGAGAAAAATATTTTTGGAAATGTTTCCTAAATCTTAAATAGAGCTTTGTGTGATTTCTTTGAGGGCTCATAGTGCCTGTTGATAATATTTTTATTGTTGAGGCAAAGTTACTATAACATCTCCAATTGATTATGAGAGGACTCACATAATTGTGCCTGTGGGGCCTTAAATATATTTGATAGCGGGATGACTTGCTTAGTTGTGCTTGAGGGGAGCCTTGGATATGTTCGGTGGATTACTCTAGTTAGGTCTACCTATTTGGAATGGTATTTCTTTCTCGATTAGGGTAATAGCCGAATGACGTTTAGAGAGATGATGACCTTAAACAGCTTTATGTGATTAAGGTGAGGTGTTCCGTGTGGGCAAGTATGGAGGATAATTGATGTATAGACTACGTAAATCTACATCTTCCATAGTTTTGGACTTTTATGGATGTTTTTCTTTCATTCACTGTATATGTATCCATTTCACTTATAGATTGATTAGATATGTGCTAATAATGTTTGATAACTTACTTGAGCGGTAATGGTGAAAAACGAACTTACTGAACTATGGTTTGCTCATTCCCTTATAGTTACTTTTACAGGTTCATTTAAGGTGGGATTAGGATGAATTTCGAATGCTGAGTGTAAATTGAGGATATGTTTGATAATATTAGAATTAATTGAAAAGTATATATCTAGTACAAAAACATTTTATTTAGAAAAAATTTATATGTTATGATTATGTATAATTTAGTATTTCTTGTAATTTATAAAGTTCATTTATCATACCTTATTATTTAGTAGGAAATACTAATTCTTTACGGTTATGAGAAATTGTGGAGTATTAGATATACATAATTATTTATATTTTAAATTAAATTAATTAATTAAAATCAGAAACCTTAATGCTTAATTATTTAGAGTTTTGTGATACCTGACTTGCAAAATGGTTTTTATATCACAGGTGCATATATAATATAAAAATTTTAGAAAATTTTATTAAGCCCTCTTTAGGGTCATGATAAGGTGAGTTCGCTCGACTCGAGCCGACTCATTGATTGAACTAACCTGACCTAATTGCCATGGTTTGACCCATGACCAAGATACTAGGTTGGTTGAACTTTTTTTCTTTTTTCTTTTCTTTTTTAAATTAATAAAATAAACTAAAAAAGAAAATAATAAAATTTTGGTTTTGAAATCTTATGAACCTTCTTTTTCCTTTTTTTTTTTCCTTTCTCTTAAACTTCTTTTTTGAATTTTTTTTAAAATTTAAAAGACAAGAAATTTCCAAATAGGGAAAAAAATTCTTCAAAATAAAAAAAAAAAACTTATCTTAAGCTTTAAATTTTTTTCCTTGTTTTCCTTAAAATTCCTTTAAATTTTTATCACTTTTTCTTTCTTTTTTTTTTTTAAAAACTCTTTTACTCACTTAAAGAAAAAAAAGTTATTTTCTAAAACAAAAACGTAATGAACTCCTTTTCCAAAATTAAGGCTCTTAGAATTTTTCAAGAAAAGCAATCACTCAAAATTAGGAAACTTTCCTTTTTACAGTTTTCTTAGAAGAAAATAAACAAATTAAAACATAAACTTGAACAAATTTTTCAAAATTAAAATAAACCAACACATCTAAATTTTCTAAAAATGAACTACGAAATTATGGTCTCAAATAATGGATATGTAAGCACTCATAAGTGATTACAGGGTGACTTAAAATATATAAAAAAAATTATTTTTCCCTTATAAATAATTTTTCATTTTCTTCTCTTTATAAATAATTACTATTTTATCTTTTAAATAGAAGTAATTTTTCTTAAATTAGATGGATAATTGAAAAATAAAGTTAACCTTAAAAGTTTAAAGTGGTACTTGTTATGATTTAATAGGATAGTCGTTGGATCTAAGAATCTCTAGTTTTCAAAAGTCAATTTTTGTTGTTTATATAAAATTGATTTTCTAATAGATCAGTGGTTAAGTTAAAATTAATTCATGCTATTGATCCTAACCTACCCCTTTCCCGACTCTGATTGGGCGTCGACTTGAAAAAGTTTTGAAAATTAAAAAGACCCTGATTTTCTTTAATTCTTAATCGAGGAGTTATATCGAATGGTTATAGGGCTCGATATAAATCAGATTAGTGAAAATGAATGAAAAACCGAAAAATTTAGGCCAATAGCTTAGCAACTCCATTGGGGACTGTCAAAAGGGCATGCCATTTAGACCTTCGAAAGTTAGATTTATTTTCAAATTACCTAAGTTAAATTGTAATTTATCATTGTAATGTTTCTTTCTTTCTTTTTTTCCCCTTTCAAGTGTAAATAGTTGTACTAACCAATTTGCTCTTATAGTTAACCTTTTGAGGCTTAAGTTTTTTTTTTTTTTTTTTTAAGGGGATATAGGGGGTTGGGGTTTGTTATTAAATGCATCATGAATGCTTAGTAGACATAATCAAACCCAGACCATATTAGGACCTTAGGATAGAGGAGCATTGTGTAGGCTCTAAGTGTTGCGGTGTAACTACTACTTAAGGTTGATTATGCCAACCCATTTAGCCTTCAATGTGACCAAGAAGCCTTTTCTTCAAGATCGCATGAGGTCACAATGCTTAAAGACCTTCAGAACTCACTCTTTGTGCATATATGACATTCAAAACCAGTAAGTAATCAAGCAAGATGACATAAAAGAGATGGCAATTTAGAGTTTCCTTGTTTACCTTTGTAATTTTATTATAGTCAATGATGTAAATAGTTTTTATTTTCTTTTAACAATTTTGTTGTAAATAGTTTTTTCCATTCTTGTAACAATTTTTCTCTGTAATTATTCTAGAAATGGCCTACTCATCTAACTCTATGCATTTTAGAGAGAAATTTCTTGCTAAGCCCATCAACCTCAAGCCTGCTTTGGACTAATGGCTTTAACATTTCAACTGAAGAGAGCAAGAGATCATCACCTATTAGATAAGCCCCCTTCCATCACTTCCTCTAGTTAAAATCAAGATAAACCTAATTAGGGTCTTGACTCATCTTTAAGAACCCAAGGAGGTAGCTTTCCAAGTTGGACCTCATTTGATTAGTCCAATACTTGAAGAATATATTTAGATACTTCAAGCTCCTCCTTTAGAAAGCATATATACTCCAAACTTGGAAGTTGACTTAGTGAACACTTTTTCAAGATTTTTAAGGATCAAGAAGGTTAGAGTAAACAGTGTTCTAAAAGGTTGCAATAGGAATTGCATGAAGTTAAAGGATTTGAAAGTTTGGTTCACAACTGAACCTAATTCTAATGAGTAGACCATCTTTTTTGTCAATCCCAAAACCTAGAGGTAGAACAGAATTAAGACTTTTATCCTAGCTGCATTTGAGACTACCCTATTCCTAAATGGGAGCTTTCTTATCCACTTTAGGGTCGTAGAATTGGTAAGTCAGTTTCTTGAAGGAAAGTCTTACATCTCGGCCTTACTTGTAGTGTAAGTTATAAGGTTAAATATCTTAAAGAGGAAAAATGATGTGGCATTTGAGATTAGCATGGCATTACTAACGATATCGTTAGTGAGTCATATGAGGTGTTTTGGGCTTAATGTAATCCGAAGAGAGTTCACCTATAAGATTAAGTTAATAGATTCATTTGTTAACAAAGTCCATCTACCAAAAGAGAAATCCACTTATTGTTGGGTTGGAGTCTTACGAAAGTTTTAAGTTGCTGATATTCTATGAACGGCCAGGTGAAGCAACTTCAAAAGGGTAATATTGATTTGTAAGGGTTATTAAGTAGCCCCTTAATTAGGATGAAATGGTGTATAGGTCATTACCCCAGACAACATGATTAGGTAGTTTGGAGGAGTTCAAGGCACTAAAGGTTATATAGCTTACATGAGTAGATTCAAACCCTAAAATTAGAACCTACATAGATCAAGTATAGATTGGTGTAAAAGTTATCTATGAGGAGCATAACATGTGAGAAAACCTCTTTGAGTATCTAAACAACGTTCTCGTACCTTAGAACACCAATTGAAGATGACCCAAAGAAGACTTAGAAAGTTCAAAGAAGCGGTTGAACCTAGCCCAATAAAGAGGAAAGGAGCAGCAAAGAGACCCAGTAATCAACAAAAGAGAGCACCGGCCAAACACCTGAAGAATAATAGGAGAGCTTAGGAATAAGTGTACTTTTGATCAATGTATTTTCTTTTGAAATAATGTAATGGAAACTCCAAGTGTTGCAAAATAATAAATGAAGTTACCATCTTGCTAATTAATTGTTAGTTCCTTTCTTCGCATCCAAGTGCCATACATCCTTAAAAAAGTAGGAAAAAAATATATGTATATATTTATGTTAACTTGTTGAGAAGTATTCTTTAATTAGATTGTAAAGATAGCTCCTAAACATCAAGTCTTTCAAAGAAGTCTGATCCAAACTTACTCTTAGATTAGAATGGCT
Source organism: Lumnitzera racemosa (assembly GCA_024138005.1). Lineage (NCBI taxonomy): Eukaryota > Viridiplantae > Streptophyta > Magnoliopsida > Myrtales > Combretaceae > Lumnitzera > Lumnitzera racemosa. The sequence goes on along the minus strand of JAMXBC010000011.1, from coordinate 38,529,253 downwards.
AAGTAGGGAAATGATAACATCAGCACCAAGGACAACAACAACAATGTGAGCCTTGAAATCGTCAATCCTATTAAGCTGAGGTTTCGCACTTTGGAGTGAACCGTGGGAAAAATCACAGAGTAATTGAATTTCCTTACTGATAGTATTGATTTACTCAGAGCTACAACGCCATCAAATGAAGAAAACTCTATGGCCCGTTATGGGAAGAACATTTAAGCTCTACCTCTCAAAGCAAAAAAGAGCTATCCTAAAGTTAATCAAGCTTTAAAGACTTTTGAATCAGAAGGGGTCTATCCAAAAGTCAACTGGACTTTTAAACCCAACACATACTCATTCAATACGAAATTAGTTAACTCAAGGGCTAACCAGAACAATTTAAAAGAATTTGAAAGGAAGTTGACCAAATGGATCGGTGAGAAAATGAAGGTGCTTAAAAGCTATGATGGTTTTGAGTAGGTTGGTATTGTGGACTTCTTTACTTATGATTATGAAAGCTACCTTCAAAAGTTTAAGATACTAAAATTTGAAAAGTATAATGGGACTGGATACCCTAAGCTATACACCAAGTTGTATGTGCAAAAGATGGGCAAGTATGTATAGTATGACCATCTCATGGTACAAAATTTTCAAGATAGCTTGACAAGTCCGGCTTTGACTTGGTACACCCAACTTGACTTGAATCAGGTAAACGTATGAGAGAAGATTGTTAAGGTATTCTATGAATAATACAAGTTCAATGTTGAAGTAGCACTAATCATGATGGACTTGATTGCCTTGCAGAAAAAAAGAACAATGAATCATTTAATGAGTATGTACAAAGATGGAGATTCCTAGTTGCAAGGGTATCTACCCTCATGACCAAAAAGGAATTGACGTCAACTTTTATTAATACTCTGGAAAAGCCCTACTTCCCTCACTTGATTGGGTAGGCCTCATCTAACTTTCTAGAAGTAGTAACGGTAGGGTACTGAATTGAAAGTATTGTCTCCTTTAGCAAACTTTTAGAGCCGTCAAATAAAAGACCACCAATTGTAAAGCCAAATATAAGTAAGCCCAATGAAACTATTGTTAGTATATTAAATTCAAACACCAAACTTAATGCCCAAGTCTTTCAGAATGAATCCCCCATAAGTTTAGTAACAATTGTGAAGTTGGCCTTAGGCTAACAAGGCCCTAAGAGAATTCATTAGGATACTAATTTCCATTAGCTAGGTCTTTGACAAGTTAAAGAAAGATAATTTGATCTAGTTTAAGCTCCCTAACAAAAGATATAGGCTAAGGGTTTTTAACCTTAATGCTAAGTGTGAATATCATCTAAGGTAGGTAAGTCACTTGACTGATACATGTTGGAGACTAAAACATAAAATTTAGGATTTCATTGATGAGTGTTCAGTCCAATTAGACTTTGTGGAAGCTTTAGTTCTAAACATCAACAATAACTGATAGGAATAAGACTATTGGGCCTTTGACTTGTAGTTAAGTCAAAGGATTAACGAGGTGAATCCTCTTATACCTACCAACCCCTACCAAAGCCGAGTTGCTCTTCGCTACCAACCAACTTCCAACACCATGTCAAGTGATTGCACATCTCTTGGAAATCATCTACCAACCGGATGAAAGCTTTGTTGATAGCCTAGCCTTTCCATTCCTTCTTGTTTAGCAAGTCTGAACCAGTTCCCCTAACTTGGTAACATTAGTATCGGTTGACGACAGACCTTACACATGTCTATAGCTACTCCTCTTTGGTTGAGCCTACATTTGTTTGGGGCTCCTACTCAGTACCCCTATTCGACACCTCGGTTCAATAGAAATTACATTGAATGTACAAAATTGTCTTTTTTGCTAGAAAGTCATCCACCCATAACAAGCTACGTATCCAAGAAACCACGTGCCAAAATCCTCCATGCAAAATATTAATTTTAGTTGTATTTTCCCATTATACCCTTTCTTATTCCTTGTACAATACTTCTTTAGGATACTTTCCTTTTTTTCTTTTCAATTTTTAGGCATGTTGCCCACATTTCTCGAGTATAAATGCTCACTGTGAATGTAGCTATATGGATGATCATCAACAATATAGTAAATATTTCCTTTTGTGAGCAATTGCTCTCATTAGTTTGTTTTCTCATTTTACTCTTATTTTAAACCTTAAGTAAGACTAGGCGGCTAGTAACCTCATTGGATCAACTCTCGCGTCATATCGAGTTGTACCGTAAGTCCTTCAAAGTTCCATTGATGCATCATATCCGTTGGAGTTATTTCGTAGATTTGCTTACTTCTTTTCTTTTTCCATTCTCCGGTGCATTTCCATTACTCATTTCAAGCTTTTGGCAAGCTTAAACCCACTTTTGCGACTAACCTTGTTTGTCCTTGGCTCCGATCTACATCATCTTGGTATCAAAGTGAAGGTTCCGTTGGGTAAGTTGTGTTTATGATTTGTGAAGTAGTGCTTCTTGTAGTAGTGTGTCTAAGTTGAGTAAAAGGTTAGTGGAAGTGGTTGATTTTCATGTTTACTCTGTTTCACCTTGTTTCAAACGCCCAAAAACAAAGCAAGTTCTAAGTTAGCAAATTATTCATAGTGTTGTTACTATATTGTGGCATAACTAGCTGTTAGTGTTAAGGTTGTGCTGAGTTGTTAGATTTTGGAGAAAATAGTATTAGTTGTAGCTTAGATCTAAAGATTGAATTCAGAATTATTGAGGAAAATGAAAAACATGAGTGTTAATGATGGTTTTGGGGATGACAACAGTGGTATTGTCTAATATGGCCAACAATCCTAAGATACCCCCAGAAATGTGGATGAGAGACTTGATGAGATGGCCAACCTCCTAGTTGATTTCACTAGAGTGGTTCGTGTATTGGCCTATCGACCTGCTGAGGCCATATAAAATACTCTATAAGCTATTTGACTCGTCAGAGGATAAAACCTAGCTCAACAAGTTCAAGGTAGAGGCGTAAGTGGACAGGTGAGAAGAAGGATTGACGTAGGAGAAATGTACGATGTTAAGGAAGAAGAGTATGAAGAAGAAGAAAAGCGAGCTGGAGCACCCCAAACTGCCGACCATGTGAAGCTCTAGATTCCAAGTTTCAATAGTTCTAGAAGCATAGATGATTATTTGTATTGGGAGGAGAAAGTTGAGTAAGTCTTTGATTATTACCAGTATGAAGGCCGAGAGAAGGTAAGAACTACTACTATTGAGTTCACAAGATATGCCACCATATGGTAGAAGAACTTTCAAGTCATGAGACAACAAGAGCAACATCGAGAGATCAATACTTGGACTAAGATGAAGAGAGTACTTAGAAATAGATTTGTGTCAGAAACCTATTTACAATACGCTTTTACTCGGCTTCAAGAGCTGAAGCAGGGAGTTCGAATTATTGACGGGTATGTCCAAGAGTTCTAAATGCTTATGATTAGTTGTGAAGTAGAGGAACCATTAGCATAAACAATCTTTAGGTTTCTTAGGTTAAGGAATGATATCTGAGACATTGTAGAACTCCAGCAATTAATTACAATGGATAAGGCTATATGAATAGCCCAATAAGTAGAGAGATAGAGAAGAAACAGAATGCCAACCTAACCTCCACTAAGCCAAACTGGTCATTAGAGCCAAGTTGGTAAGGAAGTTACTAAGCTCAGCTAAGTGTTGAGTTGACTAGGAAGGTAGATATTTGAGCTGCACAGAAAAGCCGACTTGATAATGATGTATCAATCCGAACTTATGAGAAAAGACAAGGATTTAGAAAGAAGATGAGCTAGATCAAGTGTTTTAAGTGCCAAGGGTTTGGACATATGGTTGCTTAGTGTTAGAATAGAAGGATTATGATTGCTAAGGGAGATGCACCAAAGGTCAAAGTAGATAGTATGGATGAGGAACCTGAGGAGAAAGAAGTGAAAGAAGAGGTTAATGTAAATGCCAACTTGATTGAGGAAGATATGTTTGTCGAGGACTTGGATCAGTTGATCCTAGTTGTTTGACGTACAATGGGTTTAGAAACTTCACATGAGGAGGACTAGAAAGAGAATTTATTTCATATTACCTGCAAAGTGAATGATCAGTTGTGTGCACTTATTGTAGATGATGAAAGTTGTACCAATATGGTATCTGTTCATTTGATCAAGAAGTTAAAGTTGTCGACTATTACATATTTGAAGCCATACAAGGTGTACTGGCTAAATGAAAAGCTTTACGCGACAAGTATTGTTGCCGATCTCAATTGGGAATTATTCCAACGAGATCCTCTATGACATACTACCCATGTGTGCTTTACATATGCTACTTATCCAACCATGGCTCTTTGACCAAAGGGTTATGCATGATGGATTTCGGAACACCTATGTATTCTAGAAGGATGAAAGGAAGATTACACTGAATCATATGCCGTCAAGTTAAGTTAGCAAATTGCAAGCTAAACTTGGTCAAGGATTAAAGAAAACTCTGGTGTTGAGTAGAGCTGAACTCCAAGAGGCTATTAAAACCGATATGCTGACCTTCTTATTAGTCCGACAATTATTAGAGTTCAAAGAATGGGGTGCATTACCCTTGGAGATTAAGGAGCTATTGAATGAAAATGCCAACCTATTTCTTGAATAGTTGCTAGAAGGTTTGCCACCATTTAAAGGCATTGAGCGCTACATTGACTTAGTACCTGGCTTTGCTTTGTCAAACAAACTAGCTTATCAAATGAATCCTAAACAAGCTGTTGAGCTTCAAAGATAAGTCAATAAATTACTGGAAAAAGGTTATGTAAGGGAAAGTCTTAGCCCTTGTGTTGTGCCGGTACTCCTAGTACTAAAAAATACGGTACCTAGTGAATGTATGTTGATAGCTAAATCATAAAAAAGATTATGATTAAATATAAGTATCCCATCCCTAGGTTAGATGACATGCTGGATGAATTGAGTAGAGATAGGATCCTCAGTGAGATTGATTTGAAGTTTGACTACCATCAGATTTAGATGAGGTTAGGAGATGAGTGAAAAACTGTATTCAAAACTTAGCATGGACTCTACGAGTGAATGGTAATTTCATTTAGCTTTGTCGAATGCCTCGAGCACTTTCATGCAACTGATGAACCATGTGCTAAGAAACTTGATCGGGAAATATGTTGTATACTTTGATGACATCCTAGTATACAGTGTCGAAATGCCAACTCACAGTAAACATCTTCATGCCATATTATAAGTGCTTTACACCGAGAGGTTATTTAGTAATCTAAAGAAGTGATGTTTTTGCTAGGAGGAAGTGGTGTTTCTAGGCTATATAGTTGGCAGAGGAGGCCTGCAAATGGATGATGAGAAGATCCAAGCAATTGTTGAGTGGTCAACTCCAACCACTTGTGTCGAGGTGAGAAGTTTCCATAGATTAGCATCCTTTTATAGAAGGTTTATCAAAAATTTTAGTACCAATACCATAACCATGCCCTTTACTAAGCTGACAAAGAAGAACATCGAATTTAAATGAGGAGAAAAAGAGGAAAGAAGTTTTGCTAATGTGAAGGAAAGATTGACTTTTGCACTAGTATTAGCTTTACCTAACTTTGAGAAGATATTTGAGTTAGAATGTGACACATCAGGCATTAGTATAGGTGCCATCCTAATGTAAGAAGACAGAACAATTGCCTATTACAATGATAAGCTCAAAGGACCTCAACTAAACTACTCTATATACAACAAAGAACTCTTAGCTCTTATTCGAGCGCTCCAAGTGTGGTAGCATTATCTATTACCAAAAGAGTTTGTCATCTACATCGATCATGAGTCTCTGAGGTACTTCCAAAGTCAAACCAAATTGTCACAGTGGCAAATAAGGAGGATTGAATTCCTTGAGGGTTTCAATTTTGTAATAAAATATAAGCAAGAGAAGAGCAACGTGGTTGTAGATGCTCTTTCAAGGAGACATGCACTCTTAACCGAATTGCAGGCTAGGTTGTTTGGGTTTATAAGTATCAAAGAACTGTATTTCTAAGACCGGTATTTTGGACCCATACTTTGGTGTTATGTTAATAGAAGAGTAATAGATGATTATCATGTAGAAGATGGTTACTTGTTCCATAGTGGAAAGTTGTGTGTGCCAACTTGCTCCATAAAGGAGTTGCTCATTTGGTAAGTCCATACTGGAGGGCTCTTCGGACATTTTGGGGAAAGAAGGACATATTAGCCGTTGAATGGATGATTCTTTTAACTGAGGATGAGACAAGATGTACACTGGATTGTTAAGGTCATGTCGTATGTAAGAGGGCCAAGTGCTGAGCCAAATAAGAGAAAGCAATGCCTTTACTTGTCCTGACAAAACTTTAGGTTGAATTGAATATGGACTTTGTTCTTGGATTACCAAGAATTGCCCGAGGCAAAGATTCCATAATGATTGTTATGGATAGATTTAATAAGATGGCATACTTTTTGTGCTATTCTAAGACTAATGATGCTTCAACTATTGCTTATCTCTTTTTGCAGGAAATTGTTCAATTACATGATGTGTCAAGAAATGCAGTCTCAAACAGAGATCTAAAGTTCCCGAGCCATTTTTAGAGAACTCTGTAGCGTTGAATGGGGACTAAACTACTATACAACACTTCCTACCACCCCTAAACTAATGGCTAAGAAGAAGTGGTCAATTATAATTTAGGATCACTGCTTTGAGCTGTAGTGGGTAAGAACTTGGCTGATTGAAACGTTTGTTTACCTATGGTAGAATTCACTTACAACCATATAGTACATGACACCATTAAGCAAACCCCTTTTGAAGTTTTCTACGACTTAAATTCAAGTTTCCCCTTGATCACACCCTATACCCACCTCTAAGCAAGAAGACCCTGATGCGAGAGCCCAAGCCTAATCCTAATAGCAAATATATGACAAAGTTACTTAGCAGATTGACTAGGCTATCAAGAAAATGCGAGAAAAGGCTAAGGGAAGGACGTCAAAACAGTTTCAACTTGGAGATCTAATATGGTTGTACTTCTGCAAGGAAAGGTTTTTGAGTAAGAAGAGGAATAAGTTGTCTGCATGGGCTGAAAGTCCCTTTAAGATCTTCTAAAAGGTCAATGACAATGCATACAGACTAAAACTACTCGAAGAATATGGGGTCTTTGAAACTTTCAATATTATCGACCTCAATTCCTATCATTCGAAGGAATACTAAACAAGGACCAGCTGTATTTGAAACCAAATCCAAATCAACCAAGAGGGAATGATAAGAATTAGACTATTAGGCCTTTGACCTGCAGCCGAGCTCGAAGACTAAAAGGACTAACAAGGCGATTCCTCCAACTCCAACCCATCCCTGTTGAGGCTGAGTTGCTTTTTGCTGCTGACCAACTTTTAACACCGTACTAAGTGATTGCACATATCTTGGAAATCATTTGTCAACTGAACAAAAGCTTTGCTGACAGCTCGACCTTTCCATTTACTCCTACTTGGCATGTCCGAACTCGTTCCCCTAGCTTGGCAACATTTGTATCGAGTTGACGAGAGACCCTGCACATGTTTGTAGCTACTCGTCTTCGGTTGAGCCTACATCCGTTTGGGGTTCCTACTTAACACCTCGGCTTCTACAGAAATCACACTGAATGTATACAATTGTCTTTTCCACTAGAAAGTTATCCACCCATAGCAAGCCACGTGTTTAAGCAACCGTGTACCAAAATCTTTCATACAAAATATTCATTCTAGTTATATTTTCCCATTGTACCCTTTCTTATTCCTTATACAATACTTATTTAGGATACTCCCCTTTTTGTCTTTTCCATTTTTGGGCAAGTTGCCTTAGTTTCTCGGGTATAATTACCGACTGTACATGTAGCTCTATGGACGATCATCACTAATATATTGAATATTTCCTTTTGTGAATAACTTCTTTCATTAGCTTATTTGCTTATTTTACTCTTATCCTAACCTTTAAGTAAGGCTAGGTGGCAAGTAACCTCATCGAACTAATTCATGCATCATATCAAGTTGCATCGTGAGTTCTCAAGAGTTCTATTGGTGCATTATATCCTTTGGAGTTGTTCGTAGGTTTGCTTACTTCTTTTCTTTTTCCATTCTCTCGCATGTTTTCATTACTCATTTCAAGCTTTCGACGAGCTTAGACCCACCCTTGCGACTGACCTTCTCTGTCCTTGGCTCTGGTCTGCATCAATAACGCTCTGCCCAATCATGACCCTATTATCAATATGATTTTTTATGATTCAAATTTTTCCCTCAACATGATCTATTCAAATTGGAAACCTAAAGTCTTTGGATTTTACAAATCTAAAGAGAAGCTAGCCCCAAGAGCTAAGAGGTACACTTTCTATATACCCATAGCACCTAAGAATTATAAGGTTACCCCATTCAACTACCAAGCATTTAACCAAAGGCAATCAAGTTCTATTGTGGGTGGTATTACCCATTTCAATAAGGTCTACAACCCAAAAGAAGACCTTAAAAAGAAGAATATACTGGAGGAGACAAGTAGCAAACCTGCTTAATATGAGGAAGGGTTGTTTGCTTTCGTTAAAATGATTAAGTTAAGTGAATACATGATAATGGATTTGCTCACCAAGACTTCAGCATAGATATCACTTACAAGCTTGTTGATGGCATTTGAACCACATCAGGAGGCTCTATTTTGAACCTTGAAGGAGGTTAAGGTCCCTCATGAAATCTTGATTGAAAGGATGGGACTAATCACCAACTCTATATTCACTATGGATCAAATCTCTTTTTTAACTAAAGAATTAGGTGAGGAAGGTAACCAGTACATTAAGGTACTTTTCATAATGGTAAGAAGCAATGGTACAATCATAACCAAAGTCCTTATTGATAATGGATTGTCATTGAATGTTTATCCTCTTGCTACCATGGACCTGTTGGGTGATGATACGATTGCAATCAAGCTAAGTTCTACAATAGTCAAGGATGGATCCAGAAGAGAGATCTTAGGAGAGATTAACTTACCAGTTGACATGAAATTATGTGGTCTAATTTTACAATTTTTCATGGTAAAGTTGAAATGGAAATTTAGTTGAGAGTAAATACTATATTATTTATATAGGATGACATCAAAGGACCTCTAAAAAAAAAAAGAAAAGAAAAACACAAGCACTATGTAGAGGATGATCACAAGTAATAGTAGTAAACCCCACCTATGCAAAAGAAATTAATAACATCATTGACCTTAGCATAGGATAAGAGCAAGAAAGAGGAAATGATTCTGTAGATGGTCCCTTAATCTGTAACTGAAACCAAACACAGAATTTAATATGATGCAAATACAAAATCTCTCATCAAATGTAGTAATTTATGGAAATTGTATGAAGATTAAGATGATTGGGAAAATGCTGAAAGAGACATTGCTGATTATCCACTTTGGTCAATAACTTCATCATTTAATACCTATACGCTTCAACTTGAAACTCGAAGGAAGCAATTTCCATTTCTTTTTTATAGTTAAGCTCTTTGAACTCCGCAAGAGACTACTCCACATAACGCATCTTCTTCTCTACCATTCTCTTATACTGATTTGCTTCCATCCGTAATTTAGCCTTCTTGTCTTGCAGTCGAAGCATCATGGATAGAGCTTCATTAACTGCTATAGCTACTACCTCTTTTTCAATGTACAACTTTTGTAAAAGTTGTTCCTGAGCACGAAGTGCTTCTTTTAGAACCGTAATCTTAGTTTCGGGCATTGTTATACACAAACTTATAATTTCTTAACCCTATCACGTACAGAACAGATCGTTGATTAAAGCGGTTTTGGTCATCAGAGATAAACGGTGACAATTTATCTTCAAATCTTAATTATCACTCAAATTAAGTGTTTCAAGTAAACAGAAATGTTTCTCTTACAAAGTTAACTCAAAACAACAAGAAAAAAACACAAATAAAGACAACTAAAAATACAAGTCGAAATTTTAAAAACACCCACTTTAAACAAGACATCTTCTATCATAAGTCCTACCTACTAAGGGGGAAAAAAAATAAAAGAGTAGTGGCAATAAGACATCTTCAATGTTTTCTTGATTTGCTTCAGGAAAAACAAGGAAAAGCCTCCTACTGACAGTATTGAATTTCCAGAACAAAGGAATTGAAATCTCAAAACCAAATTTTCGAGTTGGAAATGATGGATCGAGATAAGTGTACTTATCAACTTCATGATGCATCATTTATCCTATAAAAACAAGTTATTTCTGCACAATAAAACTTGCTAATGTTAACACGGAAAATAATTCATATCAGTGGATTCTTAGTATAAGCAATGTGAACAAGGTATTTGGACAGTAAAAGTTTCAAAGTACACAAAATGTAATGCTTACAAATTCTTTTACCTACCTCTGCAAGAAAGAATGAAATGCCAAGAATGATAATCACTTGGCAACCTGCATATCACCAATTGAGTACTAACATATACATTTAATTTATTAAGTAAAAGCACAAAAAGGACCTACTTGGCAGCTTGAGTGTCACAAATAGAGAAGTAGCATTTACAAAAAATTTGCCAAGTAAAAGCTAAAAAAAAAAAAGCCTATGGCCATCTATCCAAGAGACCACAAACATATATACTAAACTTCCATTGTCCTATGCACAAAAAAAAAAAAAAAAGGAATCTAGAATGCATGTCTTTGTACATGCAAATATTCACATCTTGTTAATTCGACTCTTTTGGGTGGGGACATTGGCCCCATCATTCTCATCACCAGACTCAACTAGATTTTTATGTAAGGGTCCACTCCACTTCTTCTTGTACAAGTTGACCTTTGCGATTCGCTTACTACTCTAGTGAGGAACTAGTTTCTCTCTTGTTTTCTTCAGTTGGATCTGTTGTGCCACAAACATAGCATCTTCCATATTGAATTGGAAATGTGGTTAGTGTGTAGCTATCTACTCCTTTCTCCATTGTTGATCCTTCCTCCATGGGGAGAGTGCATGGAAAATGCCTCAAGTGTAGGTTGGGTAACTTGCAAAGGTGCTATTGATGGTTCATCCTTGACTCTTAGATCCACATGATGCTAATAAACATGAAGGTTAGCTTAATATAGATTGTCACAAGTTATTATATTTCAACCATAAAGTAAGATAGAAAACTTCATTATCCATTTTGCTAGTATGGATCTCAATGTTTCTATTATTGCTTAGCAATGATTTAAACAAAGTTAACTTATTGCATTGTCATTGCTAATGCTACTAACCTCAGTTAGCAATCTACTGTACATCCCCATTTGGACTTGCTAATTGGCCAATTTACTTCTTGTCTCTAATCCACTCATGTTATTTCTACCTAATGTATAAAACCACACCAACATTGTTACAATATGACGAGAAGACAACCAATGTATTAATAAGTATCAAAAAGTTATAGAAATCCACATGTAAAACCTCTAGATTTGTCCATTACACTACTACTTGGTTGGTTCTTAGCAAGTGTACTTTCTGACCCTTTCTTACTTATGCTAGTTTCCTGTCATAATGAACCTGTTGTTGGAGTATACTCTAAGAATATATAAATGGAATTATACACTAAGTTGCATAGACAAAGTTACACTCACTACAGAATTTTTCTTCTTTATGTCAAGATAACCTCTTACATTGTGTTAATTCTTTCTATAAATCTTGCAATTCATTACACACAGTGGCCAACTATAGCCCTTGCTAAGCTCTCCTTCTTCCCTTCTCCTACTCTTCCTCTTTCATTTAAGGAGTTTCTTGATGATTGTTGGAATCATATCTGATTCGGTTGTCTTCTTCCAATACTTATGACTTGGAATTTGATCAATTGTATGGCTATTTGTATGCTTATACCTATCTATTAAATATTAGTCATTGACATAGTTATCCACCTCTTTACCATTGTACAATATAGCATTGCAAACATGTCAACGAGGAATTCCACTTAAACCCTACGACTAGCAAGTATAAGTCTTTTCTACTAAGTTGACAACATATGTATTACCCTAACTATGGACTTCAAAGCACATTGTGCCATTGGGTAGTATTTGGCAATTGGAGCTAGCATTTTCACACTATTCTATCTTTTAGCACACTCAAATGGGAAATTTATACAATTCTTGCCACGAACTACTTCCTAATATTTTCCTTCATTGAAATCATGGACATATGTCTCATTGAGCTCTGCAATGGTTATTGATTTGCATGTAACCTAGAACAACCTTTGTAGTTCAACCCATTTATGTTTCTTTTGCCAATTTGCAAAGAAATGGCGAGCACAAAACCTATACTTTACCGGAGGATAGTGCTGCTGCATCACTTCCATCAAATCCTGTAATACGATAAAATGTGTAACTATTGCATATATGGAAGAAAAAAATAAAGGAATTTGTACCTTTTGCATATATCTGATGATAGTGAACGTAGATGTATGGATACTAACCAATGGTGACAAAGTGTCCAAAAACCACTTCCAAGTCTCCATGTTCTCGCTTTCTACATAAGCCTACACAATAAGGTACATTTGATCGTTTGCATCCCGTACAACTGTAGATAGTAGCTCTCATTTTAAATCCCGCTTTAAGAAACACCCTTAAGTCCTAAAATTGGCCTATACCCCTCAATAAATGCCAACCTACACCCTTCTCACCAAATAAACAATCTCTTAAAATATAGCCAACCACCAATATTCAATCTTTTAACCATCACATCGACTGTATTCTCATGTTCCCTCAATGCTTTCTTAAGGGCATAAGCGTAGTCCTATACTCGACTGATCTCAAACTCATACATACCATGTATTTCTTTCATAGCTTTCTCTTTTGGATGTTTACACTAACTGTAGGTTATTTCTATTTGCATCTCCTTACGGGCAAGTTTTTTCATCTCATCTGGCTTCATGTGTGGTGTTAGACATAAACAAGGTAAGAAGTACATTGCTAAATTATGGTAAGTCACCCTTTTAGAGAACAAATGTAGGCCTACAATGCTCGCTGTGTTTCTCAGTGAAAGTTTTCGCAAGAAATTAGACACTTCCACTCTCTTATGATGCATATTCTATCTTTCACTTATTCTGAACTCTCCTCTTATGAACTAGCTCAAGCTTCAAATCACGTTTGTGGTGGAACGAATATTGGCTCATTGCCTTTTTAAACTAGGTAGGACTCTCGAAAATCATTCCCATGCATATATATAAGGAGCTTTTGTTTTAGGATTGAAATAATCTTTAGTCTTCACTCTACAATGTGATGGAGCAACTTCACCATTTTCAATGGAATAAAAAATGAAACTTTCCTCATCATTGAAAATAAGTATTTACTACCTACATTGAATTCTTGCCTCCCCCTTAGTCATCATCTTCCTTAGCCTTTTTTATGCATTTCATTCCTATAATCCTCAAAGGTCATGTCTATGGGAATATGTGAGCCCTAGACTACATATTTATCCTTGGTACAATGTATGCCTTCTTCTTCTCTCGAGCTACTAAGACCTCTTCACCATTATCGTTAGAAAGACATCCACTTCCACAACTTCCTCATCTATTATGTCATCACCATGATTCAAATCCCAACCACTAGCAATATATGTGTCCACCCTCTCGCTATGCTTAACATATATGTGACCACTCCTCGAACCTTTCAAAATTCTAACCATAACACTGTGTACCATAACATTATCCAGACACATCAACCCATCTATCCAAGCTTACCAGGGATCAAGAATCATATATTCGTGATGTTTATGTAGCCAGTATCTTCAAGAAAGGACAAGATTCTTTCTTTAGTTAGAGATTCAACTTTTATTGTCTAGAGTTAGCAAGTTAAAAGTAAATTGTGAACAATACCAAGGCCAAACAAAACACTTTGGTATTGAGCTCTATCAAGAATCATATATTCGTGATTTTACGTAGCTAGTATCTTCAAGAAAGGACAAGATTCCTTCTTTAGTTAGGGATTCAACTTTTGTTGTCTAAAGTTAGCAAGTCAAAAGTAAATTATGAACAATAGCAAGGGCAAACGAAACACTATAGTATTGAGCTCTAAGAAAATATGATCTTCTCTTGACAAGAATTATGTAAATGTGACATAAAAGAACCATATTCTGTTAAAAAAAAAAGCGGTAGCAAATAAATTTAATAACATGCAACTATGAAAAGTCAACAATTTTATCCAACATGTATATATTGTGCTTATAATTTTATATTCCAAGATGGGACCATTATAATTGAAAAAAAAAGTCAAAGGATACATAAAGACAACAATTCATCCGACATGTACAATTGTGGTTTTGCTTGTACATTCTAAGTTGAGGCAATTAGAATAAATTAAACATGTAAATAGAACATACAAATACAATATCTTTTTTCTAGTTAGGAGTGTTCGAAGAATCAAAACAAAAACGGCAACAACAACAAACTACAAACCCTAAATAAAAGAAGGTACAACAACAACAAAGGTGAATAACAAAATACAAGATCCTTTTGAAAAAATCTCACCTAACATTAACCAAAACAAGTAAAATAAGGCACGACAGCAATGGCAGCAAACAAAACATGACATCATCTTTTTTTCACAAAATCGCACCCAAAATTAACATAAACTAGCAAAATAACTCATAGGATAGTTTTCACGCCCTAAAGCGACAGAATCGTAACAGTCTCGCCATGTACAATGTTGTCCAGCCCGTTATGAGATTAAAGAAATTACGCCCGCTCTAATCCGAGTTGAGGAGTTGCTGCTAATGTAACAACTTACGACCAAACCCAAGCTTGTGCAATAGAGACACCATTCCTCCCGCGACTACCTTCGAACCATTGACTTCACCCTCGCCGTAACCTCCTCTCCTGTCACTTAGTTCAACTAAGGATGAAGAAGGGACCATTATGCAATCCTACGCTATCCCTTTCAAAGGGATCGGTATTTGGCCAGAGAATCCTAGGTTTCCCTTAATGGGTTGCTATGCAGGTCCGATTACGATTACAGGTCGTATATTTGATTAAGTCCAGTTTAGGGTGATCAATCATTTCATACAAATCATACAATATAAGCCAAAACAACAAACAGAATCATAGCATCACTTATAATCAAACACATGCATACAACCAACTATCTAACAAGCACAACCAAGCATAATCTCAAGCCTCCAAAATACAGCAATGTATTAATCCTAACTTACTTGGACTCCTCACTCGCTCACTCGAGATCCAACTCGCTCAGGCCATCGTCAATCATCCCTATAACACAAACGTGGTTTCAGTTTTTCATATAACTATTATAAGTTGGTTTTATCTTATAACGCTTATTGTTATGTTTTGTTTAGGGTTTAATATATCTAATTATTTAGGTTCTAAAATCTTTTACAATTATTCTAGGTTTGGGTTCAATTTCTGCATCGATTTCTAAATTTGGTTCTGGTTCAATTTCTAAGTACTGTTTTACACCCAAACTCTAGAAACTTATTTTAACTCATAATATGAAATTAATCACCTTACTTTCAAATATCCTAAATACCATAATTACTCCTAATCAGTATTTTATTATACCTGGTACACTTAAATCCTTAATAGTGTACCAAATTTACTACTGATGTGAGAAATTTTTACATTTTTCATATAATTACATAAATTCAAGATTTCTACTAGATTTATTATATATCCCTATTATTTATATAATATCAATTTTTATTCTAATCTCTTCTATTTATTATATTTCCAATAGTTATATATTATGTATTATCACCTATTGTGTATATAATACGCATCTGATATTTCTAACACACTAATTACTATCTTCCAATATCAATTATCATTTCAAAATGTCTAAATTCATCCTAAATCGAATTTTATACCTAATTACCCTAATTTATAAAATTAACTTAAAATTTACTATTTTTCCTTATTATTTATTTACTACATAATTAACCTAATAATTACATCTAACACCCTAAATGGTGCAAGTATCATACTTCATCAGATTTCAATATCCTAAAAATATAATTATTCACTAAATCGGTAATTAACTATTTAATTACTTAATTAACCCTAAATTACTCATTTTATGCCTCATTTTAAGGCCTAAAAATTACCTAAAATTTTTTAAAATTAATTTTTGAAAAAGGGCTTCATAGCACTATTCCATATCATCTAAGTAGTCTACACAAAAATTTTGGGCTCAAAACTACACTCCTAAGGTCATTTATTTCTAAACCGAAACATGCTCAATTTTGCATGATTTTTTAATATATCATGGGACATATTTTCATCAAAATAATATTTTTCATAAAAATTAAATACAAAAATATTTTAGAATAACAAAATTTATAATTTTCTAAGAATATTTACTATTTTTACAAAATTATACAAAATCAGGATGAAAATCAAACTCACCGATTTGGGTGGCTTTGGCCGCCGACGGCGGCCATGGGTGTGTCAGCCCACCTGAGCACTGCCACCACCGTGTGGTAGTAGTGGCCGTCCACGCCCAGCTACTCATCGGGTCTAGGTTCTCCTTACAAGCCTCAACTGTACAAATTTTTGCTAAATTATTGTAAAACCCTAATTTTTTCTCGATTTCACCTCTCTCTATTTTTCTAAACTTCCTGACATCCAAAATGAGCTTTTGAAAAATTTGGAGTATTTATAGAGCTTTAGGGAAATTATTGTGTATTAATTTGATTAGATAATTGCCTTATCTTCTTCCAATTTGACTTTTGTGTTGTTCTAATTTAATTGGCTAATTTTTTGTATTATTTTCCCTAACTACCACAACCCAATTCTGGATCATTCCTTATTTTTATGATTTTTATTTATTTTTTCTTAATTAATTATGAATTTTCTTTAATTATTTAGTATTATTTTAGCACATTTCGTGTATTTTAAGTAAATATTTCTAAATATTATTTAGGTTATTCTATGATTTTTAATATACATATAATTTATCTCTAGTAATTCGTTAATTATCGGAATGCATTTTATGCATTTTCGATAAATAACAAGTTATACACTTAAAATTTGAAATATTATATTCTTTTATTTTATTGCTTATTTTCTGAAATTCGAACTTACAAGATTATTTTTACTAATATTTCTGACTTTATTTATAATTTAGGCTTAATCAGATCTTTCAATCGATCGAAACTCTGAGTGACTAGTTGTGGGGCTTACAATAGTAACTTATTAGAGATTGATTTTTCAGGGTTTAATTAGGGGTTAGGTATACGGCTTTGATTTCTAAGGGTTTGGCTGTTTTTTAGGAGGTTTTAATCTATATAATGTGATCCCTTTTCTTATTTGTTTTTCCAATTTTTTCTTTTCACCAGTGTTTTTTTTATTGATTATTCATTTTTGTTTTTTTCACTTCTAATTTTATTGACATGGATGGCTAATTGTAAAATAAAGAGGGTGATGTGGAAATATGAAAATTAATATTCCACATATCATGCAATTATTGGCTTATCTTACCTACTAGACTAATGGTGTTAATGAAGTTAATAGAGGTATATATTAAGATGTGTAAAACTTCAATAAAGTGTATCTTAAGATAACTTGAAAGTTTAAGTGTAAAATTGGAAAAAAAAAAAGGCAAAGTTCGAGTATAATTGGTGACATTGCCCCTTGTAATTTTCCCTTAAAACAATATTATTCCTTTGTGGAACCAATTCTCTTCCCTCTCTATGCTCTAAATCCTATTCTCTACCATTCTACTTTTTCCTCAAGCTAAACCTATATCCTAACCTTCAATTGTCAACTCTCTCTAAAGCTTCCTCTTCGATTATATCCTCACTACCTTTTAGCGGCCCAACTGGAATTCCTCTCATTGAGGTATTATCCACTTTGGCCTAAAATGCCGCATTGTTTTGTCCCTTAGTGCAATAGCTTCTCAAACTCATTTTGAGATTGACCTAGTCCAAGTACACTTAACTTCAGCATTTTGACATGCTCTAAACCGTTACACCAAAAGATACCTCGATGATCTAGAGTTTAGTCACTTAGCATGTAAGGCGTATTATAATCTATCTCCCTTATAAAACTAATGTTCTCATTAGTTTCATTCATAGGTTTAGGACCATTACCAAGTAAAGATTTACCCTTTCAATTGATGGAGTACTCTGATACCACCTAAAAGATGTCACATCCTAACTTAGCACAGGATATATCATCATACAGGAATACTTGTTTATGTTTAACAAAAGTACTATTTATAACAAAGGATTACTACAACGGAGTTCAGCTTTACATTTATTTATACAAAATGGTACATTCTTCAACTTAACTAAACCTAGAACACAACATTTTTTTTTATTCATTACATATGTACAAATCCTTTATGGGATTAAGATTAAAATGCAATAAGGCTTCTCTAAAAGTGGCTGACTCTGTACTACGCTCTCTCAAAAGTCTTTTCCCCAATTGATGGTGTTACTCAATTAGTTTTCTTCATAACCTAAGGATACATAAGTATCCCTTCAACTCTTTGTGAGCTAAGTGAGAGTGGATCAAAACAAAACACAACATAACTATAATACACATTCACAATTATCAATATTATAAAACATTCAATTTCATTATCCGGGTTAGCAAGACAATATGTTTATGTAAGGAATTTGTGCCATGCTCATGCACGTAACATGCATTGGTATCAATATCCTACGCTCTTCTAATGTATTCATCTGGTTAGTTGACATACCTGAGCATTTGGATGCAACATTCAGGAACCTAGAGGTAACAAGAAGCCACCTAAGAATAGGACTCCAAAAACTTATCCAAAACAGAAACCACCTGTGTGGTTTGGAAATCCAGCATAAGCTAACCTAACTGAACCTACATGAAGTAACTAGAGCTGATTGAGCAATATAAATCTATATGCTTAAAACCCAGCTTAATATTTAAGCTTCTAGAAACTTGACTTGTAAGTCCTTTCGTGACATACCATGAATGCAATAATTTAGTATCAAGCATGAATCTGAAGTTCCACATCATAAACATCTCAACTATCTTAACTCTAGCTTTATGTCTCAACTTTATAATTCATTCCTTCATGTAAGGTTCACTTAGGTGAAAACCTTAAAGGACAGTTTGTTCTCCGAGCAATAACACACATTAACAAATCAGTCATGTATGAGGAAACACTTCACTCTATTAATGTTCATTTAATAGGACTACGTATTCAACAATCTAGCATACAATTATTATATATGACACAACTGACTCCAAGTCAAGTAGACATTGGTCTACATGTACAAAAATAGAAATATCCACTTACTTGGGCTTGATAGTGGTGCAAAACCATAAGCTTCACGATATGGTTTGTCCTCACCAAATTGCATCTAGGATAATATATACAGCTTCAAGTCAACTACAGGTTTACTATCGTATTTTCAAATTTTATTTTACCATATATTACTCATTTCTTATCCAATTTTAGTAAACTTTATATTTTCATGATCGTTATTTCGAGTACTATTAAAAAATCTTAAGAAATAAGACTAACCAATACGATTATAAGTCCAAAAATACCTTTTCTTGCTATTGACTTAGTTGTATGTTATTGTAACTTACAAAATAAGCTTTAGTTCTAAAGTAGAAACTCTAAAAATCATACTTTCCAAACTTAATCAGCATCGTTATATATCCAAAAGTGTTCATTTTACATGAATTTAACGAATATCTTACTAGTAATAATTGCTATGTTACATATTAAGCTAATATATAGGCTTTTATTAGGAAAATACATAATAAATAGTATACAAGCCCAATTAATTCCATGGAAAATCTTATAGACTCACAAAAGTATGTAGTTTAATATTAACCATTCATAGTAACTATATAGCTTATCATCCATTTTCATAAATTAGCATTTTTAGCTCAAAATTAGGGAAAATTAGTAAAATAAACAAATTTAATTGCATGATAAAAATCAAGTGCTCCAAACATCATTATAAACTTCTAGAAATCAGAATATATAAGGCTCATTCATTGATTTTATCAAAAACTAACTATTCTAATAAATCAGCAAAATTGCCAATTTTATTCAAAATATAATAAATAGTAAACATGCTTAATTTCCAAAATTCTTATTATGAAAATAAAATACATATATTAATCATATTATATAAAAAAATGCAACTCGAAACAATAATATTTAATATTTATAAAAATTCATTTAAAATTTACCCAAACAAGACATTTTCTTAAGCAAACCATGTTTCAACTTAAGATTTAAATAAAACAAAATTATTACATTATTCTACACCTAAAATAACTCTAGAAATTTTTTTTTTCCATATTTTTCCAAGCTCATTTAGTACTTTTAGAAAATAATACAATCTGCATGCGGAAATTAAGGACCTGAACCACCACCTTCCGACCACTAGGCCTTATCGGGATAATTGGTTACGTTACTCACCTTCCACCAAAACTCTCTGTTTTTGCCTTATTTTTCTAATTTTGTTCTAATTTTTCTAGATTTTCTTGAGAATTTTTTCTTATGTTTCCAAATTTTCAAAATCTTGCTTTTGATGTGTAAGGTCCTATTTGATAGGTTTCAAGTTGGTTTGATTTAATAAAAATTGGACATGTAGCATACACATGTAATTTTTTGAAAAATTCTAAGCTTGAGGTAGCAATTCCCTATTAAATTGATGATGACTCCTGTTTTCCATTGTTTCCTATACTGTCACTTCATTTAGTGACTCACCAAATCATTTTTTAAATTAATTTATCATTATTTTATATTAATTTATTATTGTATGTATATAATACCCTTTACATACTAAGTGGCTAAACTCTAAATCACTGATGTACCTTTTGGTGTAGTAGCTCAAAGTACATTGAAACTCTGAAGTAAAGCATGCTAGTTGGGTTGATCTCAGGTTAGGTGACCTCCTAAGAAGTTGTTGTACTAAGGGATAAAACCGTGTGGCGTTCTATGATAAGGTAGATAATACCTTAATGATAAGAGTTCTGATCGAGTCGTTACATACCCCCTATTACTCCCATCACTAATTCTGACCATTCCAAATCTAGTCCCCTAACCATAACTCCATTTAGGGATTCTACCCTAAAATGTTACTGAGGACTATTTCTATAGTAAATTTAGCTTTAATGATGTAATGCCTTAGATGCTAGGATGCTATAACTTTGCCATGTATCACCCCTAAAAGCAAACATGCTAAGGCAATCATGAATCCATGAACCTATCTATAATCCACAATTCACTATAAAAACTATCAACTCATCATTAATAGTTTCAAATTTGAAACTAAAATGGAATGTCCACTACTTTATCTCCATAAATACCAGATATAAAATGAGTTAAAGAACCTGGTTGTAAGGTGACCCTAAAGATAATAGTTAGGAGTCTTATGGCTCTAAATAAAGGTAACCTAATAAATAACAATACCAGGAATCACAAGCAACTCCAAATAGATAACATAACCCAAATATGTCTCATATACCTCATACCATGAACTTATAGCCGAAAAACAATAACCCTCGTAAGGTGAGCTAATGCCCAATACAACATATCACACACATATGCATGAATTCATGATCAACGGCAAAAGTGCGCGCTTGCGCACACACACACACACATAAGTGACTAAATTAAATGCAACGAACAGTCAGTTTAGTCTTATTTATTAAGTCCACAATTAGCACAGTGTTAGCATCCTGAGACTTGGAGTTATTCATGACCTCTACACACAATATAGATAATACATAAATATTAGTGTTGCGTTCTTCCCAACACTTGAGAGGCCAGTAACCATCCTAAATTTACCTAAGTTCTTTTATTAAGGAACTCTATAGTAGATAACGTCATGCAAAGATCAATAGGTGCCTCACCAACACCATTAGACTCGACTAGTGGATAGTCAAAGCTAAACACAAGCAACAAAACCAATTAAGTCTAAGTTTAGTTAAGTTTGGTTTATATACTAGCCTAACACACATAACCATCAATCAAGTACCCCGTACCCAACTCCACAATAGTGTTTAACAAGTAACCTGATGCTTTACAACCTGATACAACACAAAATAAACAACTTAGCCCCTAAACTCTGACATAAAAGCCATTACTCACTTCTTATACACCAATCCCTCAATTAGGCCTTAAGTCTCTACTAGCATCCTCAATCCAATTCTTGAGAAGAATAAAGTTTGGTTATTGTTTGATCGAGAAAACTTGTTTAAAAGCATATTGGAAAGGTTTTAGGATAAAGAACATGGTTAAAAAAGTCACAAGAACTGAGTTTGGAACTTTCTGTATTCTGCTACAAAGATGGCATCAAGATGCTGAAGGGTTAGGCATCCGGATGTCATGCTGCAACTTACGTTCATGAGTCATAAAACACTAGCATCAGGATGCAATCATAGATGGAATTCGGATGTCAACTGCAATTTGCAGTTTTTTGTAGATTGCAATTCACAAATCCTCCCCTACACAACCCTATACCCAAACATAAAATCAAGTCTACCCTTAACCTAACCTTCTCTATTACAAACCTACCTCCTCTACAACCTCAAATCATCACACAACAATCAAACCTTAACATCACAGCCAACTCTCAACTCCACTAAACACAATAAGAGTAAACTTTAGAAGGAAAAAGAGGTTTGAAATGACTTACTCAATGTGTCTTAGCGTAAGAACCCTTTAAATTCACAATTTCAATACTCCAATTATGTGAAAACAAGATCTCCTTGAGTTTTCTTCACCAACTTAACGTAAAAACGAATTTCAAAGGGTTTTAAGTGATGACTTTCTCAATTTTGACTATATATTTATAAAAACTTAAGTTTTGCTTTAATTTAGGTACCTTATCTCCTTCAATCTAAACCCAAAAGGTCTTCTTAAGAGATAGTTTCTATAGATTTTCTGGTTTTCCACAATAGAACCGTATTTTTGTTATGGAATAGTCAAGGTGTAGAAGGGAAGGAAAAAATGTAGTGGGAAAGAGGCGGGTGGGGGCGGGCCTGAATGGGGTGTGAATTTTCCCTTAGACAAATTTTCCCCCAATACTTAATGTCTATTACATATCATTCCTAAGCCTATAATTTTATAAATCCAATTTAGTTTCTTTAATTCCCTTTTATCTATTATTTATGACTTTAGGTTTTACAAATGATGTTGGAAGATGCGTTGAGCTTTGCATTTAGGTCATGCTTCACTAGCTACATAGCGAGCTTACTTTTGTTAATGTTAGGGATCTTGCTAGCATCATGTAAGTTGTAATATTTTGTTAATGAACACATCCTCCTTAACCCCAAAAATAGGACATGATCCCTCTCAGCTTACTTTCTTTTTCACAAACTACCAAAACACAACCTCTTTTTCTCTCTATTCACCAACCTATTTTAAAAGACACTCAGATCAAACATAAAAATTAAATCTTTATAAGAGCACAATTAAAGTTACTTAGAAAATTTGGTTTCTAGTAGAGATTTTGAAAACCTTGAAGATGCTTGTTACTTGGAGAATTTTGCGTTTCATAATAGTAAGAAAGATTGTTGGCAATTCTCTTTCTTCATAGCCAATACTTTGCAACTAGTAAGTTTTGTGTTTCTTCGTCCTCTATACTAATAATAGATGACACTATGCAATTTTGTAATTTATTTGTTGATAACTTGTTCTTTATCATAGTGTTAGAGTTTTATAAATTCTGGTTTTTAACTAAAGCAAGTTCATATTGAGTTCTTTTTTTTAACTAAACAAGGAATGGAATGGATAAAAGTACTCAACATTTAGGGTTAGATCTTTTTGTTTGTTTTAGATATAAATTAGTCTTTACCCAAGATGGAAATTTTGGGTATTAGATTGAATAGTGTGGAGTTGCTCCTGAAAATGCTTTAATTGAATGCATATAGTTAATGAGGTAACTTAGGAACAAGATAGAATTGGATAAGAAAAGGATATTCAACCACCATGTGGGAGATATACGGTAGAGTTATGCTTAAAGATGGGCATGCAAATCATGTTAAGGCATTTGGTGTAGGGAAATGAGACCATCTTTCTGTTACATTGTAACATTTCTTGTTGATATAAGGTTTAAGTAGTATAGAATATAAACTTGATAGAAGATTATAAAGAAGTAGATAGCACAATAACTTGATAGAAGATTATAAAGATGGGCATGCAAATCATGTCGAGGCATTTGGTGTAGGGAAATGAGACCATCTTTCTGTTACATTGTAACATTTCTTGTTGATATAAGGTTTAAGTAGTATAGAATATAAACTTGATAGAAGATTATAAAGAAGTAGATAGCACAATAACTTGGGACTGAAACGATTTATGCATTCAAAATGCTAGAGTATGTTAAGAATGTTGTGAAGAAGTATGCTAAAAGAGTCTTTGGTAGGGTTTTGTACATAAAGTTACTACCTAATTTGATATAAACATATTTAAATAGGCAATTGAGCATTTGATACCTGCTAATGAAGTGGATCGCTTGATTAAGATTGCTAGAAACCTAGGTTGACTTATTTACTTATGAGAAATTTCTTTTGATGAGGCTTTGCAATAGTTAAAAAAAAGATGAATTTTCAAATTATATGATTATACTTTATATGATTTTGCTATTTTAATTATGCAAATGTTACTCTTCAGCTTACGATTGGTTATTTTTAGTTATGTTAGTATTGCATTGCTCAAAAGAACTTTTTCTCTTGATTCTTCTTTTTTGTGTTTCTAATTTTCTAAATGAAATTGAAAATAGTGAAGGTTTTGTAATTTATTACTTCTTGACCCTTCATCATTTTGGACTTTGATCTAATTATATCTACTTCACTTTAACTATAGTACTTACAGAATTTTTTAGTAATTTCTTAATCCATATTATCTCATTATGTGATGGATTTAATATGGATTGATCTACAACATTGAATGAGCATAACTTGCAATTTTACTGTAAATCATGGTGATAAACCTCTAAAGGTACAAGTTCTTCTTGTAAATGTATATAGAAGGAAAGGAGGGGACGTTAGTGTGAGTAAGGGTACTTAAGAGTGTTTGTAGGGGGTGTGTGTTGTTCTTGTGTTTATTTGTATGCTATGTATGTTGTGTATATGTGAGTGTACGTTCTCTTATCAAGTGTAGTAGTAGCAATATTTGTGTATGAATGGTGGTGGTGCAGTAGTACAGTATTGTGCATTGGTGCAGTAGTGTGTGTCCTGTATAATAGTAGTGTATTGTGGTGCAGTGGAGTAGTTTGTGTTTTATGGAGTTGCATAGTAGCAGTTTAGCTTTGTGCCATGTTATGATGGAATAGAGGTACAAAATGTGAAGTTGATGTGGCCAGTGTGCTAAGTTGGCACTTATCTAGAGTATTCTATTTTTGGAGGGAGCTAGAAGTATCAGTAGAAGAGAATAGATAGTTATAGGAGTTAGTTAGTTGGAATCTTGGAAAAGAAGTCTTCTACTCTAATTGAGCGGGTGATCAAGTAATCTTGAAACCATAGTTTTTACATTTTATTGCATCTTCTAATTCGAGATTCTATTACATGGTGTAATTTAGATGCTGGGTTAGTGATAAGTTATGTTTCAACTCTCTTGTGTTTTGCTCTATCAACAATAAAGGAGCAATTTATTTATTTATAGTTACAAATTAATGATGCTAGTTCCACCATTGTTATTTTTTTTGTTGAATAATGCTAATAGTTGCCTTTTCAATTTCATTTCCCTATTTAAATATGTCTTTTCAATTCTCATACATTTCCATATCTATATTGGTTTAGATAATTGTACTAAAACATTTCGATCTCTCATATAACACCTTTTCCATAAAACCAGGGAGTAATGTACACATGTCATGTATATAATGACAAGGATAGAAAGTTCATATTGTTGCTTTTCCTTCATTTTTTATGTTACAAATTTGTGCCTTTATAGATTGCACTTCCATTTATAATGTAACTTAGTTTTTTATTACATCTTTTAACCATGGCATTAGAAGGTTTATTATGCTTCTTTAAACCCTCTTCAATGAGGTTAACTAGGGATTTGCTCATATAAATCAAGACTTGATGACTATGAAACTTAATTTTAGCTTGATGCTAGAAAGGGCTAAACCTTGTACATTCATAAACATCATATGTCTTGGGGTGGGCCATTGATTAATTGTTTTCATCTTAGGATAGTGTATGCTTGGTTATAAATGCTAAAATTGGCATAAAAATTTCCTTCTTATCCAAAACCATAAGGTTTTAAACTTTTGAGAATTGAGAAATTTTTGTGAAAATCTTCTCTTTCTTCAATGCAATAAGAGTTAATTCAACTAGTACAAGTCTCCAATCATTTACAAGATTTCAATATTTGAATTCAAATCTTAATTTGTTATTTATGCCATTTTAGGTAACTAACAAAAGAGTTCCCGCTATTTTTAATAGTTATGGACAAGTAGTCTTCTTATATCAAACAAAGTATCTCTTCATTTTGGTCAATGATAGTTTCGTTCCTTAGTATTATTATTCATTCTTCCTTTTCTCTTAAGGTTGTAAATTGTTGCATATGTGGCAATCCAAATTCTCATCTTTGTTTTGCTTTTATTGAATTTACTAATGAAGGAATTATTAACCCTCATGATTAATGCTTCTTTTCAACTACTTTATATTATTATGCTACCTTATTGCTAATATCAAACGTTAATAAAAGGTGCAAGGGTTGCTTTGGCTCTCAAAAGAACAATACCTAGGTTCTATTTTTGTACTTTGGAATGAAGGTACATTAAGGTCATTTCATCATGTTTGCTTTCTCTAGTGCACCTGCATATGCTAGAGATTGTTTATCATTATTTCATTCTACTTAGCCATTAGCAGTTAATCTTTGAAAAATTACAATTTGAAGGGGTTAGATTTACATCATGTTTGCAAAATATATTATACATATTGTTTATTGAGATATACCAAAGATTTGATGTCTTGTGACCATAATATTTAGGTGTATGAATTATACAACATTTTAGTTAGCATTTGACACTTGTAGTAGTCACTACATTGTATAAGTTTAATTTTTTTTCCCAAATGTAAAAATTAAATCTAGGTGTTGATTTTTATTTATATGTTGAGGAAGTTGATGAATTTTGAAAGACACTTATGCACAAAAGATTGATGATTTTTATGATAATGTCTTTTTTTAAAAGAAAATTTATTGAGTTTATAATGGGAAAAAAAAAGTCTAAGACATATAGTAATATGGAAAAATAATGAAAATATTTTGAATTAACAAATTTATGTTGTTTTGGTATAATAATGAAATTTGTTTTGAATTATATGCTCTTGTGAGATATTGCCTTATATTCATATTTTATTGTTATGTTTTCATTTGCTAGGTACAAGAAACTAAATATAGCTGTATTAAGATAGATTATATGAAATGTATTAAAAAAAAAAAAGACTCTTTTTGGGTGGAGGAAAGTGCCCCAATTGAGTCGAAAAAAAATTCTAATAACTATTAGGATGTTTCAAATTGCCCCATTTAATACTTCCTAGGGTGCTTATGACTTCCTAAAAAACTAGTCTCATCATGGCATAAGATACTAAGATAATTATCACCTACCTGCTTTCCCCACCAATGAATGGAGTTAGTAGAAATTCATTAATTCACTTAGAATTGAAATAAGTGATTCATTTGCAAATTAATCATTTGTAATACTAACAAACTTTTTGTTATAGTACATTAATATAAGAGGAACGATATTTAGTGAAATATATGTACCATATAAGATGATATCAATGTTAATTATGATGCTCATTGAATTAAGCACTAGCACATGACACAATTTTCTAAGATTTAATTTATACCAAAATTAGTATTTCATGGTATAGGTTACTATTGGCAAGTCTTTTCAAATGAGAATAGAGGTCATCTCAGGTTAGTTTTTTACCTAAAACTGGTCTAAAATTGGTCTCCTAGATCTAGAATTAGACCTGGCATTACATAGTTAATTCCTTAAGAGGTAGGGAACTACTTAAGCCTACAAGTCATTAGTATAGATTACCACTCACATGTCTATCCAATGAGAATAGTGGTTACCTTAGGTTGATTTTTGGCCTAAAACATACTCGGAATTGGTTTATGAGGTTTTTGTTTTTGTTTTTTTCCATAAAAAACTTCATAAATATATCAAATGTCACTAAATACAAATCATGGAGGTTTAGATCTAACATCAACATGAAGAAGAAACATTAAAGGAGACGGGAGATCTCAATCTCGAAAAGTAATGCTCATCACCTTTTTCCCTTAGTTGCTACCAAGTTAATACAAGCATTTGCCTTTCTATTTATTAAACTAAAAGAGGAAGACAAAAACAAGGATTTCAAAGAAACAATAGGAAAAATCTTCCACAAAACTAATGAAGGATTTAAAATGCTTGAATGTTGTAGATGAGAGGTTCTAATTGGAGTAGTCATGTATGTACTACGTGAGTGACACGCTATACGTGGCTTCAAAGAAGTAAACCAAGACTGTTACATAAAGAGATAATTAGGTAACAATAAGATAGGGATAAGAAATAGGCAATCTTAATATCTCAAATGCACAAGTAATAAATAAGGCAACCTTAGGGGACCTCAAGCGTTCACCTTATAACTTAAGCGAATAAGATTAATTCTTTACCTGAATTGTTCATTTGATCTTAAAAAGCGAAGGTTTTATAGAGTAATATTGTTTCTTTATTCTCTCTAAGAGTTGTAAATGAGTAGGAAAGGTTGGGTATTTATAAGATCTTGGGCAAGCTAATATCCGTCAAATCATCTTGATGATCAACGGATGAGACGGAGCATACTTAATTCATGGTTATCTAAAACGAGTTAACTAATGGGCTCAAGGCTAGTAACTTTTCTCATGATTGCATGAGCCTACTTAAGAAAAGTTGGACATGAAGGATTGGTCTAACGATCCTTATTTTGAGCCTACCAAGCTAATTCTCCCTAAATCATCCCAAATATAGACAAGGCTCAATGGGCTCTGCCACCTAGCTCAATGAGTTAAGTAAAAATAAATAATATAACAAATTTTAGCCCTCTACATTTTACCATCTAACCAAAATTCTTATACAAAGTGCAAGTATATTGAGCATCAATTGCTACTTTTGAATAGCTAAGTTGCTATTCAAAGCATGCATATCATAAAGAGTCGCATTACTGCTAAGTGCGCTCAAACGATTGAAGATTTTGTTTGGTTTAGTACCAACATGCAAATTTATTTATTATATACCTTAGTGCATAGCTTACGGCACCGTTTAATTGCATGTGTTCCTTTTGCAATGTCAAAGTAATACTGACCTCATGGCAATGTATTAAATAAGTCTTCTATATCACATGAGTTTTCTTTATGCAAAACGATTCCATCTCCTGTATTTGAATCATTTATTTTGTTGGATCATCCTTGATGTGTTTAGCCTTTTATTTTTATTTTTTCTCTCAAGTTGACTCTTTAATATATTGCCCTATGTCGAGGATGCACTATCCACCCTTTTAATCCAACATAAGAGCTTATCATTCATAATCTAGATAGAGGTCCATTCCTTAATAAATTTTCGAACGTACATTCACATTAGTTTAGATGCCAAATGCTATTAATATTCAACAATATACTCCCTTTTACGTGTCATATGCTGAAATATATACATACATATATATATATATATTTTGTGGTTGTGTATCGATCGTCACGTGTTGATTCAGTTACTATAAAAATTATCAAATTTCAAATTCGCATCAACTTCGTATTTTCAGTGGCAAATTAGCTCCAGACATACCTCGTATAAGATGAAGTATCTTCACTAGAATGAGTTAAGTAAATTAAATAAAAAGGCTTCACGTCTTGAGATCCCGGTCCGCTAAATAGATAAGATATCTTTACACTGTCTTCAAATCTTTTCCCTTTGCTAAATCTTCGGTATTCCAATCTTCCAATATTCTTTTTTTTTTTTTTTCAAATATACTCCAAATTTTTTTTCCAAATCTTCATCTTACCGTATTTTCATCCCATATCACCAAATCTTTTTTCAAAAAAAAAAAAAAAAAAAAAAAAAAACTTCCAGTTTAAACACTTGAATCTCTATCTCCCTTTACATCCCATCAACTATATATGCACGCCAAGGTCATTAATTCATTCCCATTCCGAACTTGCTCTTTCGATCAACAGCTTCAATGATTGTATGCGGCATTGATGACAACTATAGTCTGCATCTCTTATTCTTCTTCCTTCTTATTATTATTTTATTTTTATTAATCTCTTCATTCTTCTTCCCAGGAGTAAACAATTGTAAGGACTAGTAGCTACGACAATGGCCACAAATGTCATAGAGAGTTGATTCGAGTGAGTCCAAAGAAAATCCTTCTCTTTTTTTCAAAATTCCGTTCTAACACTTGCTTTCTATTTTTTTAGCCGTTGATGTGAGTTTGGTTAGTCAAGAAACTGATACAAGAACGCTCCACATTGAGGTCTTAAGATTGGCATATATTAAAAATCGCATCCTTCACAAGGATTTTCCTTAATTAATTTGTTTATTTTGTCTTGCCATTGACAAATAATAGCAAGTTAGCCTCTTCAAGAGACCACTTTATAATGAGCTCCAATCTATTCAAATTTTAACAACAACGACCTTGTTTGAAAAGAAAAGTAAATTTCTCTTTCCCTTCACTTTTTCCTTTAATAAGCCCTATCCGTTTTTCAACATCGGATTTAAGCTTGTCTTGCGATTATCATGAGAGCTTTGATACTTGAAAGTTCCATTAATGATTTCATCATGGCTATTGATTCACTTTCCTTACAAATACAACAATTTTTCTATTTGTTCTTTTTCTTTTTGTTTTTTGAATTGTTGGTCCATGAGGGGTATAGTTCATGAGAAACATTAGATTTAACACAATATACCTAGTCCAAATCAACCGAAATTCGTTTAGTATTTCTCAAATCTTTCAATATCTATACCTGAAACACCCTTCATTGGATATATGTATATGGACTTGATTTCTTCGACCTATGTTGTAATCTTGCTTGTCCTATCTTTCGTGGATTTATTCCATCTAAAATTAAGATAGCATGTTTCTTGCCAAAATTCCTAAGTTGACAACCCTTGACACAAATCATGATAATAATATGAATGGATCTTCTAACTATTTTTGGATTGGCACTTTTTAGAAGAAGAAATTTTGCATTGAGGTTGTTCATTAAAATGGAATTTAGGCCTCCTTTAAGTGTATAGTGTATATGTGAACCTTCCTTTATCATTGAAACATTTTGCAATTTATTGAGTTGGTTTCTCAACTAAAAAGAAAATATATTGATTTTATGCTCTAACAGGAAAAGAGACCAATCTAAGTTGAACCATGGAAGCAATGAAGTAGAAGGACTTACTAGTTCATCAAGATAAATGTCCGCTACCCATCCCGTATGCTAGAGATAAGTGGTTAGACGAGACTATTTTTGAAGACGTATTTTGAGACAAGGATAAGCATCGAGAAGCCCGTACCACGCCTTACATTACTGATTCTAGAGATATCATTAGAAGAGATTCAGTTTTGCACTTCAAAAAGAAGAGAAAAGAGTTACTCTCTCTAATACCCAGTTCACATTTTTTAAGAAGCCACCTTCTGGATGGGATGATTGGGTGGCACACATTGCAGAGAAGCTAGAGTTCCTAACTCTTTTGAAGAAGGCTAAAGTCCTTTGTGCTATTGCCACTTTTACTCAATTACGGTTCCACTAAACAAGTGGAATGGAAGTATGGTGACCAATCATTTCCCATTAGAGTATTTAGACTCACATATTTATCACTTCATGGGGGAGATAACTCCAACATTAGAAGATGTAGTAGTACGATTGAATCTATGCAGCTTTGGACAAGCTGACTTTGCTACCACGATAACCTCTCATAAAGAGCAAAATTTTTAGCATCTTTAATGGTGCTTTACAAGCTACCCGCACTAAGAAGAAGAAGTAATGTTTTGCTTCTTAGCTCGTATACTTCTTTAAGGAGTAAAAGACAAGCCTCAAGTTCCAAGCCTAAGTTATGGGAAAGAGTAAGTACCTTCATATCCTCTTTCTTTCTTTCTTTCTTTTATTCAAGTGTTTTAGTTATGTCTTCTACACATATGCTATCTTTCTCATCTCTATAGGTATTGACTTTTCGCTTTCATTGTGCTCTGGCTTTTCTTGCTCATATTCCCTAGAGGGCCTAAGGAAGGCGTCAGTCCACGACTCTTCCTCTTAACCATAAACATTGCTTAAGGTAAGCAATTCGCTCTAGGTCCCTTCTACTTAGGTTCACTTCATCGACACTTGAACCTATATCACCATGCTTCTATAAGCTTGAAAGGTTGATATTTGATCATTTTGCATGTAGACCTAGTGTTCCTCAACTTTTCTTTTGTGAGCGGTTTCGAAGACAATTCATTCCTCCAACAACATAAGACCAGCCCGGCCTCGTTCTTCCTAAATCGTAGGCCTAGATTGAGGGATTGATTGATCAGCCACTCCTACAACTCATTAACATTGAGGGTGAATTCACATTACGCCTTTATGTAAGCAAATTGCAGGATATGAAGACAGTAATGGACTTTATTCTCCTAACTCAAAGGATGAGGTTACCTTGGTGGAAAATCGAGAAAATATCCTCAATTCTCAAGCCAAGTTCCTCTTATGGTCTATTCTAGGGAGCTCGCCTTCCCTTCTTGACAATAAAGAGTTAGTTGGCTACTTTTTAAAGCGAAGAGTCATGGTATGCTCTCCCCATTAGATTGCGCATCAACTTGGTTTTGACTAAGGAGTGCCTCACCAATTACTACCACTAAGAGTTTTCAATCTTGTTGCCAGTCACTATATCTAAATGACTTTAGGAAGATTCACCCTAGAAAATGATAGCTATTCTTTCCTTCTACTGGTCGCTTCTCTTAGATGGTTGACACATTAGACGAATTGCTTAGATGTATTATAGGGTTATGCCTTTGCATTAGTAGGTGATACACTTCATGCACTTACTATGTTTTATTGCGAATTCTTTCTTAAACTCTTAAGGCCTAAGTCTTAGGGTTCTGGAGATGTATGAGGAGCTATCAGTAAACAATAAAAATGTCCTAGCGGGACAATAGGAGTGAAACCTTCTTTAAAGTCTAAGAAAAGCCACCCTTCACCTTTACTAGTGGATTCGAGATAAACCAAGCAAGTATTTATTTAGGAGGTAACCTTTTTAGATGCATCTTATTATTTTTATATGTATAATTTTTCTCCTTTTGTATTCATTCTTCTAACTTTAATTCTTTGTTCTTGTAGGTTAAGACGAGCTCTCCTCTTGCAGTTAGCGAGAAGGAGAATGCTGTTGTCTTGAGTTCTAGGTTTCATTTGGATAATCCTGCTACACCAGTAGTAGCTTTATATAAGGATGATGATGATGAAGACTTGGTAGATTATGGTGAATCTCCAGTCTAATATGGAGATGCTGATGATGGTAGTGGAACTGAAGAGTTGAGTGATTCCCTTAAAGCACAAGACATTACTTCGTTAATCAATGAGGCAAGTGATGGCGAGACTCATGTAAATGCGTTGCTATGCTAAGGGACTTATGGAAGTGAATTATATGCAGCATTTGTTAATGTCTCTCTACCCCCACTTACTAACTTGTCTCATGGAGATATAGTAACAACTTTAAAAGACATCTTGGACAAGATAGTATCCTTTCATGGATTTGATGTCCTTTTTCGTCTACTAGAACCATTAGAGAGACTTTATGCTATGAACCAAAATTTCTAAAGTGAATCTTTTATGTTGGGGATAGAGTTGGCTAATACAATGGTGAAAATGTTAGGGGAAGCTGTCTTATTGCTTGAGAAGTTTTGGAGGTCTTTGTCAAATGATAAGCCAAAACAACTGATTAGATATGTTGAAGGCACTCATCTTCTAAAATTCGTGGTTGGTAGCTTAGAGCCTACTACTACCAAAGCTAAGAGATTGCTAAGTTATCGTACTATTATGAGAAGCTGAAGTGAGCTACTGGCAAGGATTCAGGCCTTGCAAGGTGCTATTGAGGAGACAAACCATGAAGCAAAAGATTTATTAGGCGATACAAACCTCGAGTCCATAGTAGGTCTAGATTGCCACCCTTAGCGGAGTTTGGTTATATTCATTTGTTTTGTTGATATTCATTCTTCCTTTTTTTGTATTTGAGTTATTTTCACCACTTTGTAATAAAGTTTATTGATTGAATGAAATTTGATTGCTTTCCTCCTATCCTTCTATTCTTGATTTATTTTGATTGCTTACTTGTATCAAATAATAAGGCTTCTTAGCTTAGAAGTAGCCTATGCTACTGAAACCTGTAGGGGGTCATTATGCGTTTCAGGAGGCCGTGCCTCACTTAGTAGCAATAGTGTAAAAAAAAAAATGATGATAGCAGGATTTGCTTCTTATGACTTGTGAAGCCTAGAGTATAGCGCCGTGCATTGGAGGGAAGCTCTCACTTGCTAGCAACAATAAGTTGAGCACACAAGATAAAATAGTTGATCGCACTTACGCAGTGTTAGTAACATGTGCCAAGCATATTAGTATTAGTGGTTAAGAGTGTATTTCCCAAAACTTAACCTTATATCACTTTCCTTTTACTTATTTATGCATTAGCCTTATGCACTACGGAAATATATCTTTAACTTTGCAGCATTAAGGAAACAGGAATAGAATCCATAATTAAAATTTTGTATAAAGTAGATAAATCTCTAACTTTGAAGCAACAATAAGAAAGGGAACACAAAGAAATAGAGTAATGCAAGCTAAATGTTTCATTCATGTGAATTGCAAATACATTGTTGAATATATAAATGAAACCTTTTAATGTATTGAAAGTTAACAAGAGGGTTATTGCATCAGTTTTCGAATTAAGGAGCTTGTTGTAGCCGTTGTCATGAACCTTATGTCTTATCCAAGCAATCATAGGCAATACGTAGTCATTGTTGGTAACTAACAAGGTTGCACTTGGTGGTATCTCGTCTTTCTTCTAAGGCTTCAAGATCTAACATCCGTAAGGTGTTAGGTTCCAATTCAGCATTGAGGGACAAGCTTGCAAATGAACCATAATTTCAATAGGCATCATTACTTCAGACTCGTATACTAAAGAGAAAGGTATCACCTAAGTAGAAACTCACTTGGAAGTCTTGTAAGCCTATAGTGCTTATGGTAGTTTACCATGCTACTCATTGTGATTTTCATGTACCATACAATTGGGCACCTTTAGGAGAGTCTTATTTATTGCTTTTACTTGGCAGTTTTGCTTCGAGTAGTATGACATAGATTTCACATGATTAATATTGTCTAAAGCCAACAGTTGTCATACATGTGAGTTGATGAAAGGAGTATCATTATCTAAAAGGATATGCTTTGGGATTCCAAAGCAACAAATAATATGCTCCATTAAATTTTGCTATTGTAGGTCCTGTTACATTCTTAAGGGGGTTCACCTTAACCACTTAGTGAAGCATTCAATCCCAACGAAGATCCATATGCATCCTCTAGATGGTGAGTGTATTGGACCAATTAAGTCAAATGCCTACGTATGGAATGATCATAGAATAGTTAAGCTATGCAATGTAATAGTGGGAGCATAGATTGCATCACCGTATTGTTGGCATGCAACACACTTCTTGACAAAATTAAATGTATCATTGTCAATGGTGGGCCAATAGTACCCCATATCAAGCAAATGGTGTTACAATTTCCTTCCCCTTTGATGCTCTCCACTGTCTTCAACCTTCACCCTTAATGCTCTCCATCATCTCCAAAGTGTACTTTAGACAATATAGTTTCTATTTTAGGGGTGTTATATATCAAAGAGGCTTTCCCATGAATGATACCCTATACAGTTCTCCCTCATGTATAAGATACTTTCTTGCTTAATGCTTTATTAACAAGGCATTTGTGTT
This sequence comes from Lumnitzera racemosa, assembly GCA_024138005.1. Lineage (NCBI taxonomy): Eukaryota > Viridiplantae > Streptophyta > Magnoliopsida > Myrtales > Combretaceae > Lumnitzera > Lumnitzera racemosa. Next base: position 38,493,413 of record JAMXBC010000011.1, on the reverse strand, counting down.
GTTTGCAAGCAAGACATTATTTTTCAAGTAATCGATGTAAGGGCGCCTCTAATTGCTTGCACTTGCTACAAAGCTATAATCTCCTTAATCAAGGAGTTTAGCATACTTTAGGCAACTCATTTGTAGCTAAGATGTATCTTTAGACATGGTTAGCCACTAATACCCTGTGCATTAAATGCAGTGATATAGGGGTGGTCCTTTCTCTCTACACTAGATCTTGTGGAATTTATCTAACCTCAAATGAGCTTATTTTACGTAAATGCATTAGGACAGGACACCTTCTAGTCCTTTAAAACATAAGACACCATTAATACATGTGAAGTTCTTCAAGGTTATCACAGAAGTTGCATTTGGATGCACTACTTATGCCTTGATAAGAGTACACTAATCATCTTGTGTTTCTTCACCTTTGTGTATTAATTGTAGGGTTGTACATGAGATAGATTTCTTAATAACTTGGACATTCAAATTATTCTCTGTAGTTTGAATGGGAACTTTGGAAGCTAATGTTGCTAAGGCATCTGCGTAGCAATTAGTAAACCGTTTTGTGTGCTGTATTTCACTAAATTGAATTTGTTCACTAGAGACTACACTATAGTTAGTTTTTTGAGAGCAAATTCACCATTCACTTGCTTGATGACCAGGTTCAAGTCACTGCGAATGAATAAGTTAGATGCTCTAGTGTTTTGAGCAAAAATGAGACTAAATAGAAGAGCTTCATACTCGAACTCATTGTTGGTACATGAGAAGTTTAGCTTAAAAGCCAAAGGTATCTCTTAGCCTTCTAGAGATGTTAAGATCACCTAACTCCTTATCTAATGTTACTAAAGGAGCCATCAAATTATACTTACCACTTTCTTTATAGCTCTACTCTCATAGAGTCTTCATGGAACTTTGCAATGATTGTATCTATGGTAAGAGCCCTATGCATCATAGGAAACTGAGCCAAAAAGTTTGCTAGAGCTTAAGACTTAATAGCCTTAAGTGGTATGATTGAGATGTCAAATTCTAATGATAGGAGCAATCATTTTGCAGTCCTTCCTGAATTAGTTGGTTATAACAAGAAGTACCTTAATGGATCTAAATGAGTAACAAGATTAACCCTATGAACCAAAAAATAGTGTTGCAATTGTTGCATGGAGAATACCAACATAAGGCATTACTTCTCGTAAGTTAAGTATTTCACCTCACTTCCTTAGAGTGATCGACTCAGGTAGTAAACTAGTTGTTTACTGTCATCTAATTCTTATGCTAGCAAAGCCCCAATAGACTTATCAATGGTTGTCAAATAAAGGATCATTAGCAATCCTTTAACTAGCATTGTCATCATTGCTGGGGAGGTGAGTATCTCTTTGATCTTTTGTATGGCTTCCTAGTGAGGTTGCCCCCATTTAAATAGGTTTCCCTTTTTCATGAACTGTTGTTGTAAATGAGAAATTTCTGCTAGTATAGGGATGAATTTCCTAATATAAGAGACTTTCCCCATGGTCTTTAATTCCCTTGGACTAATAGGTAAGTGCATGGAATGTATAGTTTGCACCTTTATTAGATCCACATTAATTCCTTTTTTATGATGTCGTTTAAAGACCATTTGTAGATGAGTTAAGTGATTAGATGCCCATCTTGTCTTGACAACTATGTCATCAACTATGTCATGGAATATGGCAGTCATTGCCCTCTGGTAGGTAGCTCCTATATTCTTAAGTCTAAATGGCATGATTGTATAGTAAAGGTTTCTTACTAGTGTTATAAAAGCAGTGTATTCAGCATCTTCGGTAGCCATCTTTATTTGGTTATAGCCACTGAAGCCATCCATGAATGAGAATAATTTATGTCCAACTATAACGTCCACCAATGTATCAATATTCGACAGTAGGAAGTCATCTTTTGGGCAAGCCTTGTTAAGATCATAGAAGTCTTCGTAAACACATATCTATCCATTCTTCTTTTTCACTAGCATAATATTAGCTAACTAGGTATCAATTGGCTTAATGAAGCTAGCTCAAAGCAACTTTTTAATCTCTTCTTTTATTTGTACTTCAATTTTAAGACAAAAGATTCGTTGTCCATGCTTTATTAGCTTAACCTCAGGTGCAATGTTCAATCTATGCACCACTAGATTGGGGTTCAATCCTAGCATTTCGTCAAATGTCCAAGCAAACATATCCTTATATCCATTCAGTAACTTTACCAAGTGGATTTGAATTTCTTACAACAAATTCTTGCTGACGAAGATAGGTCACAAGACTCCCTTAGTCCCACTAGGTCTAACTTTTCAATCTCTTCAGCTTAGGGTTTCATTTGGTCGTGTAGTTAAGTAAGGGTAAGCTAGGTTTCTTGAACCAATACAAGATCTGAGAAAGATAGAAAAAGCCTCCTCAAATGCCGAAGACCATCATAAGCAATATACCCTTCACCCATTATCCCTAACAAAACTTTTTATCTCTCCATCTTTTCTTTGCTTTTTCTTACCCTTACGGGAGCTTCGCATTCCCCTCTTCTTCTTTTGTTTATCTTAGGTCTCCTCCCAAGTGGGCAATTGTGTACCATAGCGTTTGGCAATGGCAATCTCTCCATCTTTAGCATACTCATTGAAAAACCCATCAACTAGATAAGACTTGTTATGTTCAAACAGGTTCTTCATAGCTAGAATGAAGACATCTTTACTCTTCCAATGGCCATTGATGCACTGATACCATGTTAAGGGTATGAGGTTATGATTATATAACTACTTCCTCCTAACTAGAAGATGGTAGGATACAGGCGTGTCAATTACGTGGATCCCGGTGTGGGTACAACTTTAAAGTCCTCATTAACATACCTTATTGTGTGATGCGTTTTCATGGTCGGACATACAAAGAAGAATCACAATGAAGAGAACCAAAAGAGGATAAAAGAAGACTAATAAAGTCTGAGCAACTACTAACTAGATATGATACACCAATTGATCCTACCTAGCTTACAATCGGCTGGATATGACTTATTGGTCTGAATTATAGGATCAGTTGCTACTACTCCTTACTAAAGGGAATAGATAAGAGCTACAAAAGATAAGGAGAACATAAGGGTTGCTCAAAAGGAAAAATTATAATAGTTTGATAATAAGAGTGATTAGATCCTTTGTATGTACAACAAATAGGGTTTATATACTAGCGGCGTTGGGGTTATACATACGTATGAAAAGACAAAAGGATAATTTACAATTGGAATACATGAAATATACTAAAACGGATAAAAGAGACAAAGAATATTCAGTACAGAAAAGTAAGGAATCCTTCTGGAATATTGTGTTAGAAGACATGTGTTGCATGGTGGATGGTGTTTTAAAATATAGTATAATCTGGACAAAATGAAGAAAAGAGAGTCCATAGTTAGAGCCAACTTGATTTAGATTAGGGCGGAGCTTAATCTATCAGTCATTAGAGAATATATGGCTTGGACTAAGGTTGAATGCTAGTGGTCGGCCTAAGAGATTGGCTCGAATAGTTATTTGAGGCTGCTATGCTTAGATGTTGCTTATGTCATAGCATAGTTGTTTAGCAGGTTAGCCTGTATGCTTGGTAAGTCAGTACGTCTATTCAATAGTTTCAAGAACTATGCTGGCATACATAAAAGCTCAGTATTTAAGTCGGCAATAGAGTGAAACATAAAGGTTGGGATAGGAATTCTTGTCTTGGATGGGGTTTTGAGCTAATATTCTCCACATGAGTCCTTGGAGTCCTCTAGCTCAACTATATATGATCGATCCAAGGAGTTAATTCCTATCATTATGTTTGTAGTTGTTTTTATAAAGTTGTTTACTACAAGATGTTCCTTCATCAAGCATCAGTTGTTTATCCTTATAGCCTTGAATGTAGACATTGCATAATATTTATGGAAGAGCCATTATTTATGAATGTCCTTTTAATGAGATACCTATTAAGCATACTCTCTACATAAAGAGGATGGTTATGATTAGAGTTCTTCACATACATGTCTGCGTCTGTAAAGAGTATCTCATTCTTATGTGAATTGGCCATCCTTCATATTGGCTATGTTATACTGCACTCCCCATATTGTCCTCAAAAATCCGAGTAAATACAATTGTTTCTGTAAGCTATGCGTCTTCATCAAATCCTAATAGATTGAAGAACTTCTTAAAGTTAGAAGTCTTCATTAAGGTGGCAACCATTTATGGGTGTGGCCTTGGTTGGTTTTTATTACTACTTCCTTCTCTTCATGTACCTCAATTTGCTACTCATCTCTCTCTTCTTATCTTAGATCATGACTAATAGCAATTGCAGCACTTCATTGGGTGTTATGTGCTGGGACTAGATTACTACGTACATCATTATTCTCTATGACGAGTTCCCCATTACGAACCCTATCATTAAATAACTTCTTCAATGTCCAGTACTCTTTAGTTGGATGACCTACAATCCTTTGATATCTGAAGAACTTAGGGTTATTCTTCTTCTTTGCAGTCAATAAATGCTCTACCCTTGGGAGCTTTATGTTCCCATCCCACAATCGTTGTTTGAGTACAACATGTATAAGTCCAAAAATTAGCAATTCGAGGTTTCGATCGGTTGAAAGACCCGATCGAGCCTAAATTATAAAGTAAAATTAGAAATATTAGTAAAATGATCCCGTAAGTTTGAATTTAAGAAAATAAGCAATAAAATAAAAGAATATAAAAATTCCAAATTTTAAATATATAACTCGTTATTTATCGAAAATAGGTAAAATACATTCTGATAATTAACAAATCGCTAGAAATAAATTATATGTATACTAAAAATCATAAAATAACCTAAATAATATTTATGAATATTTATTTGTACTATATATGAATTTACATGTACGTAGAAATACGCGTAATTACTTAAAATACGCGTAACGTGCTAAAATAATACTAAATAATTAAAGAAAATTCATAATTAATTAAGAAAAAATAAAGAAAAATCAGGAAAAATAAGGAATGATCCAGATATAGGTTGTGGCAGCTAGGGAAAATAAGAAAAAAAATTAGCCAATTAAATTAGAACAACACAAAAGTCAAATTGGAAGAAGATAAGGCAATTGTCTAATCAAATTAATGTACAATAATTTCCCTAAACGTCTATAAATAGGAAAAAAAATTCAAAGAACTCCTTTGGATAGTTAGGGATTTAAGAAAAATAGAGAGACTCGAAAATTTAAGGGAAAAACTAGAGAAAAAAAAAAGGAAAACTGTGCAGTTGGGGCTTGTAAGGAGAACCCAGACTCGACGAGTAGCTGAGAGTGGACAGCCACCACCACCACACGACGGTGGTAGCGCCCAGGTGGGCCGACCACCTATAGCCACCGATGGTGGCTAGAGCTACTCAAATCGATGAGTTCGATTTCCAACCCGATTTTGTGTAATTTTATAAAAATAGTAAATATTCTTAGAAAATTATGAAACTTGTTATTCTGGAATATTTTTTTATGTAGTTTTTAGGAAAAAATATTATTTTGATAAAAATATGTCTCGTGATATAGGGTCCTTAGGAAATCGTACAAAACCAAGCATGTTTCGGTTTAGAAATAAATGACCTTAGGAGTGTAGTTTTGAATCCAATTTTTTGTGTAGATTACTTAGATGATATAAAATAGTACTACGAATCCCATTTTCAAAAATTAATTTTCAAAAATTTTAGGTATTTTTTAGGCCATAAAATGGGTAATTTAAGGTTAATTAAGTAATTAAATGGTTAATTACTGATTTAGTGAATAAGTATGTGTTTTAAGTTGTTGAAATCTGATGGAGTATGATACATGTAGTATTTAGGGTGTTAGATGTAATTATTAGGTTAATTATTTAGTAAACAAGTAATATGAAAAAATAGTACATTTTAAGTTAATTTTGTAAATTAGGGTAATTAAGTGTAAAATCTGATTTAAGATGAATTTAGACATTTTGAAATAATAATTGACGTTGGGAGATAGTAATTAGAGTAATAAAAATATTATATGTGTATTATGTACAAATAGGTGATAATACATAATACATAATTATTAGAAATATAATAAATAGAAAATATTAGAATAAAAATTGATATTATGATAAGAATAAAAATATACAATAAATCTGATAGGAAACTTGAATTTATGTAATTATATGAAAAATGTAAAAAAATTCTCACATCAGTAGTGAATTCGATATACTAATACGGATTTAAGTGTACCGGGTGAAATAAAATACTGACTAGGAGTAATGATAATATTTAGGAGATCGAAAAGTAATGTGATTAATTTCACATTATGAGTTGAAACGAATTTCTAGGATTCGAGTATAAAAAAAAACTTAGAAATCAAACTAGAACCTAATTTAGAAATCAATGTGGAAACCGAACCCGAACTAACCCAAACCTAGAATAATTTTAAAAGACTTAAGACCTAGATAATTAGGCATATTAAACCCTAAACAAAACATAACAATAAGTGTTATAAGATAAAATGAACCTATAATAGTTATATGAAAAACTGAAACAACGTTTGTGTTATAAGGAAGATCGGCGATGGCCTGAGCAAATCGGACCTCAAGTGAGTGAGCGAAGAGTCAAGGTAAGTTAGGATTAATATGTTGCTATATTTTGGAGGCTTAATGTTACACCCCGAAGTCGCAGAGTCGCAACAGTCCCGCCGTGTAAACCATTTTGTGATAGTAACTAGCCTCACAGTGCCTACCATAGACATGACCTACACAAGGCGTCGACGACTCCTCGCTTTGAAGTAAACAGTCCGATGAACAATTAAACTACGAATATGATAAATAGTTCAAATTTCTAATAACATGTACAATATTATATATATATATATATATATATAAGTCCACAAAGCTTCCCAGGAAGTTTTACATAACATAACAGTTTACTAGATTACAGAATAACTACCAGTCTTTCATTCCTAATTACATGGTTACTCTAGTTACACACTATATTAAGTAACTTGATCCTCACACCCGTAGCTTCCAATAGACTAACCTCTGGGTAATTGTAGGGCGGCATAGTGTTTTGAGTGTTCAGAAATCAGAACCTGCAAAAGGATCTATAAGAATATGAGCAACTACAGCCCAGTAACTTGAATTGGACACTCATGAATGCATACAAGCACAAACAGGGTTATCAAACAATTATTTTTATGCAATGCAACAATCAAGTGTCATCGTACAGCGTAACCGATCCATTGTGAAATCAGAGAAATTTCACCCGCTCCAATCCGGGTTGAGGAGTTTCCATGTTATGCAACAGCTCACAACCAAACCCAAGCTTGTGCAATGGAGACCTCGCTCCTCCCGCAACTACCTTCGAACCATTGACTTCACCCTCGTCGCGACCCTCTCTCCTGTCACTTAGTTCGACTAAGGATGAAGAAGGGACCATTTTACAATCATGTGCTATCCCTTTCAAAGGGGTCGGTATTTGGTTGGAGAATCCTATAATCCCCTAACGGGTTGCAATGCATGACATTATTAATTATTTAGGGTCGACTAATATTAAATTCCGTTTAGGGTGGTCAAACAATTTCATACCAATTCAATCAGTCACAGAATCATTCACAATACAAATTCAGCACGAATTCAGATACATCAAACACATGCGTAAACTACTTACAATCACAATCATATACAAGCCTAAGTCTCCAAATACTACAAAACTAGTACTCTATTACAATAAGCAATAACCCAACTTACTTGGATTTGCTCGATCGCTCGATCCCTTAATCGCAAGCTGATTTTGTCTCTGGATGTCCTATAATACAAATAAGTCTTTTTAGTACTTAAAATTTACGGTTTCATATTCTAAGTTATATTTTAATTCATTTTTGTCCGTATATGCCCATTACGTCCTAATGATTCGTGTACTCTATTTCTGTGTTCAAATCCTAAATGAGATTTTAAACTTTGATTTCTAAGCCTGAAATATGCTCGAATCCTAATGTGAAATTAATCACATTAAGCTCGAGTGTCCAAATATCTTATTGGGTCGTAATTTGGTATTCTAAACTATTTGGTACACACTAACCCTAATTGCGGTATCGGATTTATTCCCGATGTGTAAAAATCTTACATTTTGAGACTTTTTATTAAGATTAAATGTCATTTTCAGATTTATTATTTTTCTGATTTCTATTATAATATTATCTAAATAACTCTATTTTCTTAGATTTATTAATTTACAATTTCATATTTTACTAATTCTTATATTATTTACCTAATTAACCATACTTAATACTCCAAAGGCTAGGATTAGGCTTTCCCATCATAGATTAACATCCCTAAACATCTAATTAAGATCTAAATCAGTAATTAACATCTTAATCACCTAATTAACCCCAAATCACCCAATTTTTCCATCATTTTAGGGCTAAAAATTAACTTAAAAATTTAGAAAATTAATTTTAAAAAATGGCTTCATAGCACTATTCTACATCATATGAGCATCCTACAGAAAAAATTTGAGCTCCAAACTACACTCCTAAACCTATTTATTTTCGGTTCTAATCATGCTCGGTTTTGAGCAATTTGTTAAGAACCCTATAATTGCAGATGTAATTAAACTAAATCAATATTTTTTCCTAAATCTACATACAATAAAACCTCAGAATAACAAGTTTCATAATTTTCTGGGCAAAATAAATAATTTTACAAAATTATTCAAAATCGAGTCATTTAAGAGACTAACCGGTCCAAAGCTTTCTGGCCGTCCAAGCCCGGTCCAAGGTTGTCGGCCGGTTCAGGCGGTGGTTCTAGTGTAGGGTGGTGGTGGTGGTTCGATCCCAGGTAGTGGTGAGTGGTGGGTTTAGCTCACGTGCCCAATCTGCACAGTTTTTCCTTTTTTTTCTGGATTTTCTCTCGATTTTTTCAGTGCTCCTATTTTTTTCAAATGCTAAACTGACCAAATGACTTTTGAAAATTTTTTCCTTATTTATAGACTTTTTTGTAATTAATATGCATTAATTTGACAAGACTTTGCACAAATTCCTTGATTTTTGGCTTTTAAGTTGTCCAAATTTTATTGGTTGATTTTTTTTTTTTGATCTAAACCTGCTACGACCTGATCTTGATTAAGTTTATCATCTTCTGATTTTTCTATAATTATTTTATAATTTTCTTTAATTATTTGCTTAGTTTTTGGCCAATTTAGGTAATTATGCGTATTTTTATTTACACGTAAATACATGTGGGGTACACGTGAACATTCCTAATTATTATTTTAGTCATTCTAAAATTTTTAGTATACATATAATCTATCTCTAGTAATTTATTAGTTATTTCATTACACTTTTCGCATTTTCAGTAATTAATACATATTATGCTTAAAATTTGAAAATTTTATAATCTCCAATTTTATTACTTATTTTCTTAAATTCAAGTTTACGGGGTCAGTTTTACTAATATTCCTCTCAATAGTTTATAATTTGGGTTTGATCGGATCCTTTAACCGATCGCCCTAAACCTTGGGTTCTAAGTTCAATCCTACGGTTACTTGGCTTGACTTTAGAGCTTACACTTAAGATTATGCTTGGTTGTGCTTGTTAGAAAGTTGGATGTGTACATGTGCTTGATTATGAGTGATGCTATGATTTTATCTGTTGTCTTAGCTTGTATTGTATGGTTTCTATGAAATGATTGATCACCCTAAACTGGACCTAATCAAATATACGACCTATAATCATAAACGGACTTACATGGCAACCCATTAGGGGAACTTAGGACTCTCTGGCCAAATACCGATCCCTTCGAAAGGGATAACGCATGATTGCAAAATGGTCGCTTCTTCATCCTCAGTTAAACTAAGTGACAGGAGAGAAGGTTGCGGTGAGGGTGAAGACAATGGTTCAAAGGTAGTCGCAAGAGGAGCCATGTCTCCATAGCACAGGCCTAGGTTTGGTTGTAAGTTGTTGCATTAATGGCAACTCCTCAACCCAGATTAGAACGGGGGTAATTTCTCTAATCTCACGACGGGCCGGACAACGTTGTGCGATGATATTTACTTGAACATGAATTGCACCTAATAAGTTGGTTAATAACCTTGTTATGTTTATAGTATAGTTTTAAGTCATCCATCCTAACTTACTGAGCTGTAGTTGCTCACATCCCTATAGACATCGTGCAAGTACTGGCTAAGAAGCGGCAAACAGCTACTCTAAAGTTAGCAACTACTGGATCCTGGGGAGTGAGGAAAAACATTTAAAGAACGGACATGTAGTTTTAAGGTTTAAGCTATTATCGTTGAAAACGATAACTGTAATAACTGAATTCTAATATATATAGATATATATATATAATTTTCTCACTTTCTTAAATAAATGATTTATTTAAATTACAACTGTTTACTTCAAAGTGAGTTAGTCGTGGGCGCCTAATGTAGATCAGGTCTAGGATAGCAGTTGTAAGGCCAACTTCTATCTTAGGATGGTTTACACGGTAGGCCTATTACGACTCTGCCGCTTCGGGGTATGACAATATGTACCTTGTCCATCAGGCATAGGAATGAGGTAGTTGATGTAGAGCCTCACAAACTATCATTATTTGGCTTCTTACTGTTTCTAGAACTTTATCCTTGGACTAAGTTAACAGATGTTGCTTGTTTCCCCAATCACCCACCTTCTATCCATTGTTGCGTAATGAAATTATTTATTCTTCTCGTAGTATCGACAAGTAAAAAGAAAGAACACAAATTGAGGCTTTTTAGGTAACATACTCAGTAATCATCCCCTGAAAGAAAATCTTCACCAATTTCTTTCCATCACACACATCTTGGATGTTTAAGGTGTACTCTCTAAAGTGCTTTACATAATCTATCAAATCTTTCTTTAGGTTTTGTTATATTCTTCCCATGTCCATAATTGTGACTTGTTCTTGATTAAGAAAGAATTTCTCTAAGAAGAGCTTGCACATAGTTCCCTATGAATCAAGCGATTTCGAAGGTAGTTAACATACCATGTGTATGCCTTCTTTGTCAATGGTTTGGAGAATTCTTTAAGCTACAAGTCATCATCAAGCCTATAAGGCTCCAAGGTTTCAATAAATTGTAGTTGGTGATCCTTCGTACTTCCCTTCTTACCATTAAACAGAATGAATTTAGGACTTATATAGTCCTTGGGATATGGCTTCGCCGTGATGTAATGATGATATGAGAGTTGCAGCTCTAGTACTACTATAGATGACCTGGCTTATATTTCCTTCATAGAAATGTCCAAATCCTCCATTATTATCAAGGAAGTTCTTAGAGTAGAGGCTATGGATGCAAGTGGCAAAGCAAGGGTAGCATTGGGATGAGAAGTAAATCCACCCAAGATTAGGATGGTAGGATTGGATGGAGGAGTAGGTACATATGAGGATGAAGAACCACCTAACTAGACTCTTGCATTCCATATTGTAAGGGATGATAGTTGTGCAGGTTCTGGTTGGTGGGTAGGTGAGGGGGTAGGTTTGGGTTTCATCACCTCTACCTTGATGGACATCTTCCTCAATAGTTGAAGGACTAGTTGGTTGAGTTAAGGTAGTGGCGTCTGGTTGTGTAGCAACTATAAGATCTGGCAAAGCTATACCTTGTTATGCAACAGCAGTGGCAGCCATCCCGGTGATGATGGGTTGGAACATAGCCATGAACTGGTTTAAAGCCCCCATGGCTTCCTACATTGTTTGCATTATTTTTACAAGATCTAGAGGAGCTTCAAGCATTGAATGATCCTAGCTAGTATTCTCAAGTGGTAGGAGTGGATCCTACTCAATAAGCTTAACATTAGTGTTAAGCTCTTGGGAAGTAGTATCAAATATGCCAGTTGTTCTCTTCCGAGGAAGTGCCATGTCTCTATAATTACTCTTCCCTAATGGAGTTGCCAAAATACAGATGATGGGCTTTGATTAGAGTATTGCATGAATGATGCACCACATGTGGCTAAAGAAGTAAAGCAATACTATCACCTAAAGAGATGATTAAGTAAAAATAAGGTAGGGAGGAGAAACAGACAATCTTAATGTCTCAAATGCACAAGTGATAAATAAGGTAGCCTTAGAGGACCTTTGACATTTACCTTGTAGCTTAAACAAATGAGATCAATTCTTTGCCTAAATTGTTTGTTTAATCTTAGAGAGCAGAGGTTTTATAAAGCAATTTTGTTTATCTATTCTCTCTAAGAGTTGTAAATGAGCAAGAAAGGTTGAGTATTTATAAGCTCTTAGACAAGATAATATCCTTCAAATAATCTTGATGATCAACAAATGAGACGGAGTTTACTCAATTCATAGTTATCTAAAATGAGCTAGCTAATAGGCCCAAGGTTAGTGGCCTTCCTCATGAACGCATGAGTCTGCTTGAGAAAGGTTCAATGCGAAGGACCAATCCAACGATTCTATTCTAAGCTCACCAAGCTAATTCTCTATGAATTATCCTGAATATAAACAATGCTCAATGAGGTAGTCCGATGAGTTAAGTCCAAATAAATAATGTAACAAATTTTAGCCCTCTACAAATGTACGGTTGCACAGTTAGTTTCAAACTCCGCTTTATTCCAACCATTATCCAATGCATATCGGATGGCCCCTAGTATAGCATTAGCTTCCACTTGTTTAGGCTTACAGAAATTGGAAGGTTTAGAAGTGGACATAGCCTAACATAACCAATTACTTATAAGGTAAGGATCCATTGGAGTCCATGAGTCCTAAGCAAGTTTAACCCTAGACTCATGGATGGGTCCCACTATGTCCTTTGAAAATTAAAAAAAAAATGAAATGGAAAAAGTTGAAAGGACTTGATGTAAGGAGAGGGGGAAAGAAAAGATGGAGAGGGAATTGTTTGGTGAGAGGGAAATAATTGAGAAAGAGAGAGCATAGAATAGAAAAAAAAATAAAAAGTTTTGAATTGAACTTATGAATTGCCAATAATAAGTATATATACATATATATATATATATGTATGTATACATACTCTCATAGATATTCATCTACTTCATTTCGCCTCATTTTCAATTTTCACACATACCATTGTATTTAACTCTCAACAATATTCACATACTCTGCTTGATTTCATTTCGTGCAAAATTGGAAAGAAATTGCAAAAGGTATGCCTAAAGAATCTAGTAGCTTTGTAGATGGATTATTAAAAATATACAAGGAGGAAATTAAAGATTCTTATAGATGTATAATGCACTATATGCTATCACCTGTTACAATGCATTGTCCAATGGAGGTACAAAATTCCTCCATTATAAATACCTCTTCATCTGCTTCATTATTCGTATAAATACGCATATACATACACATACTCTTTACACATGCCACGCATTTTTACATGTGTCACGTGTTAATACTTTTCCTATAGTATATAACATCATTATTGCATTTGCTGCATCTTTTTTTTTCAAAAAGTTCGAGCTATTAAAATATGCAATTGGTATTAAGCTAATTAATGATGAAAATAAATAAGAGACACATACGAGCCATTTACTATGATGGAACATTGACTTCATGCCTAATGATGCCTGTACGTATAAGCTTACAATGAAATGCATGAAATATATTGACAATTAAATGACTATTGCAAACTATGTTTCCATATGTCTTTGTAGCGCTCATTTACATCTATTGAGTGTAAGTAGTTTATCATCTTTTCCTTCCCTATATTTTCTTTAACTTTCTGACTCACTCCATATTAGATATTTTCTCTAAACATCTATATTGCTTAAGAAGGACTTAAATGATGTCGAGGTTTGAAAAAATAGCCCACAAAGAGCAAGTTAGGTGGTTTAGAAAATATGAGGAAAGAAGGGACGATTGACCACTTATACCTAATGGATAAAATGGAGTGTAGAAAAAAACACATGGAAACACCATCTTCAATATTTATTTAACTATTAATATTTTCAATGCATTTCGTTATATTTTCTTGGCATCTACATTGAGCTTGATGCTAATCACCTACTTTAACAGATTAAGGATTTCCAATACAACAACATAATGGTGGTAATTACATTACAACCTATAAAACAACTTGTGAAATATTTTAGTTAGAAATATCAATGCTGCGACTTCAGTACTAATTAGCAATTATTTATAAGGGTAGTAGTACCCCTTTATTTATTTTCATTACTTTCAATCAAGTTATATGAAATTGATGTAAGGCTTCATGTCCGCCTTTCGTATTTGTACCAATTTATATTAATAAAACTTCAGGATGTCTCTTGATTCCCATGTACACAACTTTTTCCAAGAATCTATTTTTATGTAAAGTGTATTTTCTAATCATAATTGTGATTATATACTAAAAGCTTGTGCAAATATATTCACACACATATTAGTAAATAGAAAAAAAATGGGGCAAAAGAAATTATTTGTGTCACAATTCACAGGCTTATGACCCAAAACCATGACCCATTCTTTCAGGGACTTACCTCTAGCTGGTCTACTCCAGGCCGACCCCAATTCATGCCTTTAAGGAACTGGGAAAGCTTATTCAGATGAAAGTTTGACCTGTGTCCACCTCTAAATGAGAATAAAGTGATCCCTAATGATCTTAATAGATAACAAGTTGCCTAACTAATTTTCTTCAATGTATACAAGTAACTTGTTTACAAGACTAGGAGTGAGGACTTTGGCAAAGTTGCAAAGCAAGAAACTAATTTAATTCAACTTAACTCTTGACAAAGATGTGAATAGAAATTGTCGTTTCCTAGTTTTTGCTAGTAGTTGATTAAGGTCACGTATTGAGCCTGCAAAACAATGCACAATGAGGGAATGCCAGGTTATCCAGCGTAACCACTCCGATACTTAAGTTAGTAATAGGTTTTTGATGGAGTAGAATATGTGATGTGCAGGCTTAGAATGTAAATTTTGTAGAGAGCCTTATCGTTAGGTACATGCTTGGTATTTATAGCAGAGTAGAGCTTATCGTTGGAGATTAGTTGGTGGGAGAGATCTTCTCCTGCAAGTATAAGAAAGTAGAGCTGTCATACCCAACGTATCCTTAATATTTAGGATGTAACTATTTTATCCTTATATTATAGTTTATGACTGTTACAGTACTTCATGAGCTTAAGCCACTAAGGCCTAAGCTCGAGGCTTATAGAGGCTAGCCTAGGGTAGTAAGGCTTGGTTAACCTGGTCAGGCCTGAGAGGTCCCTGCCCAAAGTACCTTGTCAGTACATGCACCGCGCCCCCCTACACAGTCTCATTACCGAGGAAGAGACAAAGAGAAGGAATACATAGGTCGCTCAAGCATGACTGATCTAACTCTAGGAAGTTCGATTTGATGCCATGATGTCGATTTGATGAGGTAGATTTGAGGTGATGAGGTCTAAGGCAGGAAGTCGTTCAAAGTAATGGGTCGCTAATCTGAAAACGTTCGAGGCTAGGTGAGTAGGGGTGATCAGCAATCGTTACGGGGTGGAGTACCGAAAACCCGAGTGATGCTTAAGTTAGGGTTCCAGAATAGAACACCCTTGCAACTCACTAGGCAACGGCATCATGTCTTAGCCATGCTAACCAGATGAAAGTTGAATAGGCCTTGAAAAAACTTCTTGTGGAAGGAATTTTTCAAAATGCAACTTTTGCCCGCCTGTATTTCGTGCATTAAATGTGACATAATAGATGTCGTACTATAGCAAGCTAATGTGCAACTACATGCTTTCTATCTTTTAAAGCCAACTGTCCGATCGAGGTGCTTTTTACGTACCTGTTGTGCAACATTTTAAGGGATTCGTGCTTCTATGGATCCCCGTAATTGCCTATAAAACTTCCTAGCAGTTTTCCTATAAACGGAGGTATCATATAGAGAGAGCACTTTTCCATAATCTTCTTGCCTAGTCATCGCGATTTTTGCTTCACGCTCAAATTCTCAAACCTTCTTTAGAAGTTTTGATTTTTCTTTCAATAATCACCATCATGTCTACCAACAAAGGTGAGGCTAGCTCTTCTTCTCCGCAACTTACCTCCAATTTAAACTCTATAAGAAGTGGTCCTCCTCAAGTGCAGGAGGGTAAAGTGTTGTCATTAGCACAACTCGACCAACCTACGAGGATGGCCATGGAAGCGTTGGATGGGCCAAAATCATCAATGCCATCCCTAGAGACGTATACACAGATATTCCCTTGCCTCCCTAACAAAGGATTTATTTGACGCTCTTGATATGGGCTAGGGGCTTAATGGTCGTATAAGTAAAAGTAGGGAATCTGCCTCCAATTAGGTCATCAGCAACTTCCTTGTGGGGATGATTCTCGGGTGGCATATTAGGCTGTCACATAGGGACGAACAGGTAGCCTTGTTATCGGAGAGGCACTTTACAATTTTTGAAAAGTACTTGGAATTTAGGTAGTACCTCTCCCAAAGTTGTTTTGAGAGGGAGTTTTTCGATTACCATCACTACAACTTATTGCAAGTCCCTCCCAATGGGTGGAGGTATTAAAGGCATTCCAGGCACTCTATGAATACTTGGTGATAAGGGCTACTCTCGAACTCTTCGACCACTTCTACATGTGGAAGAGCGTTAGGGGGTAGCCTTACCTCCAGCTATGCCCGAGAAAGAAGTTGTTCTATAGCCTTGTCGACTTGGTTAAAGGCTGGCAGGATGAATACGTAGTGGTAGAGTTGCCCAAAGAGGTCGACTTCTAGACCCGATGGACCGAAATGGTCCATACTGGAGGTGAGAAGAGGCTCAGGCCGAGCAATGTTGAGGCCATCTAGGAGATCTTGGCCTTTATGGAGTTGAGAGGTGACTAGGAGATCAACGCTATGGAGACTGTAGAAAGGTATTTCAGGTGCTCGATCTCCGAGCTCTTCCCCAACATAAAGAAGGTTATGATAAAGAAGTAGGTTGAAGGTACTGGTTCATTTCTATACGCCTATTTATTGTGCTAGTGTTGGGGTGCTTCATCCGGTAACTATAGAATGGGAGGACTTCCTTGGTCATGCTGGTCGCGACGATGTTTTGCAAATGGTAGTGGTAGTTTCTTTTGATTTGTCTTTGTTTTATCTTTCTAACCTTTAGATCGGTCTTCTTGCAGGCAAGAGTTCAACTCCAAGGATGTCTCATCCATCTATGGACAACATGATGAACCAACACCAAGCGCGATCTAAGGCAACGCAGCTAACAAGGAAGGCAATAAGATTGAAGCTAGGGCCAGATGAGACTAGCAAGGCATGGCTGAAGTCTCTACTATAGGAGCTTCCCTTCATTGTCTAGGAAGAGCTGACGGACGTAAATCCTTTGAGCATGGCTTTATCCAGTCCTACTATCCATTTGTCTGAGCCTATCATCGTAGATGATGAAGGCATTGATGTGGAGGGGCCTAACATGCAAGTGCTTTATCCTCTGAGGGCAGCGGAGGGAGAGATTAGGGATGTAGCCACCCTACCTACAACCATAGGCAAGAAGTGCAAAGCTCCTGAGGTACTTGGAGAGCCAAGTCCAAGGACAAAGAAGCAAAGGCCTTTGGCGAAGGGACCTTTGGTTAGAGGAAAATGGAATGAGTGGCCTCTCGCTCATCCCTACCAAAGCGTGGATGACGTGAGGGATGGATTTTTGGATGTTCTCAACAACTCTCAAAAGATGGGGTTGAGGCCAAACTCATTCCTAGAATCCCCATACACTTCCTAGGATGAGGCACTGAAGAAGGGGACCTCCGAGTAGAAAATGAAAAAGGCTCGAAGGAAGATGCTAAGGTTAAATTGGAAAGTTCGTACCGACGATCTAATACTGTGGCATCGGACCCTTAGCTATTAGGCTTCGATGGGGTCTTACACCCTTGGCGACTGGGCTGTCTTGGAGAGGATCTCCCAAGAGGGTGGAGGCAACCCCATATAGACTACGGGCCACTTGAGTATGCTGATGCAGCAGGTTGGTCTTCCTTGCTATTGTAGTGTTGTATTATAGTATCGTGTACTAACTTGTGGGTTTCGTTTTCATCTTGCAGTATCACGACCAAGTGCACCTTAAGCTAAGCAAGTCTCATACCGCTTAAAAAGAGGTAACAGGGTTACAAGAGGAGTTGCATGAGAAGAAGAAGTGCTTACTAGAGGCGAAGATTTCTAGTAAGAGGTACTTGACAAAATTTGCTCAAGCGAACGAGTACTTACACTACTCTATTATGCATGTGGTAGGGCTTCAGGTGAGGCTCAAGCATACCAAATAGGAGAGGGGCAAAGTTGAGTGAATGGCCTAGAAGGTCACAGAGCCGAAGGTTCAACTAGAGAATGAGCAGAAGACGAAGGCTCATCTCTCCCAAAAGTTGGATGAGGAGGGCGAAGCTAGGGCCTAACTTGAAAGGGAGAATACCGAGTTGAAGGCTTCCATAACCAGGCTAGAAACCGAGTTAGCAATGAAAACGTCCGAGTGCAAGGGTGTTAAGGCTACATCACTAGAGTTAGCCAGTTTGAAGGTTACTCTAGAGCAACAAGTTAGGGAACTACAGGGTAGAGTTTCGGAGATAGAAGAGATCATCTCCAAGATGGAGAGTAGGGAGGTCCTCAGCAATGCTACCGCTAAGAAGGTGGTTGCCAACTATAGGACCATCGAAGAGTGGCTAGAAGAGCTAGAGGACTTTTCCACTAACTCCACTCGCTTTACTAGGAGGGAAATCTTCTCCCTTTATTTAGACCTGGACTTGAGGTTCCTTGACTTCCTAGACTCCCCAACTTTCCATGAGAAGAGAGAAGCCCTAGCATAGGAAAAAGAGCCCGCCCAGGTGGCCGACAAAGATGCAGGCGCGTCCTCTGCTACAAAGCAAGGCTGGGCATCTCTACATATGGCCGTACCTTAATAGCATAGTAAGAAGCCACCTCATAAGCTATCCCTAGGGAAGATCCAATTATAGGGGGTCCTACCGTTCCTAGTTCACATCTCTTAGTCCCCCCCTCCAACTCAAGGCCAACCATCTGAAGTACCTGTGGATCAGCGCTTGGAACAAATAGACGCTTTAGATTTTTCAGAGTTACCAAAGTTAGCTGATCCGAGCTGGTTGCAAGGTTCTCTCTCTCTCTCTCTTTTTTTAATTAGGGCCAAAATGCCAGCCTTTGCTCTATAACTAAACATCCATGGAAGAAATAAATGAATATTTTTCGAACGTCCTTAGCTATTCTTTATCTTTCTTTAAATTTTATTGACCCTTAGTCACGATTTTTTTGTAGGAGTTCCTCCATGCAAGGGGTGTTTACCTTTGCCGAGGTTACCCTATAAAGGTCAAGTTGATGATATTCCAACCTACTCAGCTTGTAAGAGTTCCTCAGTACAAGGGGTTTTTCCCCTTACCGAGGTTACCCTAAGGGGGTCAGGTCAATGGTGTTCTAACCTGCTTGGTTTATAAAAGTTCCTCCGTATAAGGGTTATTTCCCCTTACCGAGGTTACCCTAAGGGGGTCAAGTCAGTGGTGTTTTAACCTATCTTATTGGGGAGATCCTTAGTGCAAGGGGTATTTCCTCTTGTAGAGGTTACCTTAAGGGGATCAGGTTGGTGGCGTTCCGATATGCTCGATTCGTAGGAGTTCCTCTATGCAAAGGGTGTTTCCCCTTATCAAGGTTACCTAAGGGGGTCAGGTTGGTGGCGTTGCAACCTGCTCAGGTAACTATTCATGTATAAAAACAACAAGAGAAAGAGAGAATTATTCAATCAATTGAGAACTTTTATTTCGACACAATTGAAAGAAAAATTGTACATGATGAAATTCTAATCAAAGTAGAGACGTAGATTATCTGCGTTCCATGTACGTAGGATAAGCTCACCATCCAATCTTTTCAGCCTGTATGCTCCATTACCTAGTCTCTCCCTGACTTTAACTAGGTCTTCCCAAATGGGGGTCAGCTTATCCTGCCCTTCTTGCAAAGCAGTAGCCTCTAATGTTCGGTACACAAGGTCACCGACCTTAAACTCCTTGTGTTGAACCTTCTAGTCATAATACCAGGCAGCCCAATGTTGATACGCAGTCACCTAAGTAATAGTAAGGTCTCTGATTTCCTCAATTGTGTAAATGCTTGCCTGCAACAATAAGTCATTTAAGGCAACGTTCAAACTTTAAGTTCAGATATTCGGGAGCTCAAGTTTGATAGGGAGGATTGCTTCTAACCCGAAAGCCAGATGTAAGGGGGTTTCGCCTGTTGAAGTACAGCATGTAGTCTTGTACCCCCATAAGATATCAGGTGGCTCGTCAGCCCAAGCACTGTGAGATCAGTCAACGTACTTCTTCAGGCTGTCTAAAATGACCTAATTGGTCACCTCCACTTGTCCATTTGATTGGGGGTGGGCAACCAGGGTCAAATGCCGGGCAATGTGGTGCTTGGAGCAAAAATCCCTATTCCTGAGGTTATCAAATTATCAGCTATTGTCTATGATCAATGCATGGGGAACTCCAAACTGGGAGAGAATGTTATTTCTAATAAAGGACTCTATACTCCTCTCTATGATTCTGGTGATGGCTTCGGCTTCTACCCATTTCATGAAGTAGTGACAACGAAAATTATGAACTATCATCCTCCTTATGCTTTCGAGAAGGTACTAAAGATGTCGATGCCCTATTGTGCAAACAGCCATAGGCTTGTTAAGGGTTGGAGGGCGGTGTTGGGCGCATGATTAATTAAGGCATGCTTATGGCATTGTAGGCACTTTTAAGCTACGACCTTTGTGTCTTGCCTCATAGTAGGCCAACAATATCCAAGCCGTAGCACCTGAAGATACAAGGCTTAGGATTGAATATGATTGCTGCACACTCCGACATGCAGTTCCTCCATGACGTATAGCTCTTCCCCTTATCAGAGACATCGAAGTAGGAGGAGGTTGACTTCCCTACGATATAGGATGCCATTGATCAGTATGTAATTGGTTACATGGTACCGAAGCTTCTTCGACTCCTTCCTGTCTTCTAGTAACGTACCTTCCTCCAAGTAGCTCTGGATGGGATCCATCTAGCTTGGCTCTGGTACCACCGTGGTCAGTTCTAAAACTTCGACAGAACTGGGGGCTATACTCTTTTCTGGTAGGTACTCTATAAAGATCTTGCTATCCTTCACTTCGGGCTTTCATATGCTAATGGAGGCTAACTTGGATAGCCAGTCTGCCACGGAATTCTCTAATCAAGGGATCCTCACAATGTCCTTCGAAGGGAATTCGTAGGAGACTCTTCACTTTATCGAGGTATTTTACCATAGTCTCATCCCTTGCTTCATATTCTCTTTGGACCTACTAGACGACTAGCATGGAGTCCGATAAGATCCATAACTACTCAACACCAATCTCCTTAGCAAGTTTGAGACCAGTTATAAGTGCCTCATATTCGGACTTGTTGTTACTTGAATCAAATCCGAACTTGAGGGCATAGCAAATAATAACCTAATGTGGGCTGATTACAGCTAAGCCCATGCCTCCCCCTATCGAGGTGGAGAATCCATCGACGTGGAGAGTCCATACCAGTTTATCATCGCCCGATGGTGGTTCCTCCTCTCCTATGTACTCAACTACGAAGTCAACCGATACTTGTGCTTTGTAGGCCATTCGTAGCTAATACTGTATTCCGTACGTGCTCAACTTCATTGCGTACTTCATCATCGGTCTAGACATGTCGAGTTTATATAGCATGGTGCGCAGTGGGTGGTTTGTGAGTATAATCACTTATTACGCTTGGAAGTAGGGTTTAAGTCGTCGGGCAGTGATGACGATAGCTAACACGAATTTCTCTACCCGGGTGTATCTAACCTTAAGCTTGTGTAGTATGGTTGACGTAATATACTGGCCTATGTTCTCTTCCCTCTACTCTGACCAATATAGAAGAGAATGCCCTATCACTTACAACCAAATACAAAAATAGATCCTCTCCTTAGACAAGCTTAGAGAGGACGGATGGATGAATGAGAAAGTCTTGGAGCTACTAAAAGGCGGTAGCACACTCAGAAATCCATTCAAAACCCTTTAGATTTTTAAGGATTTTAAAAAACTTAGTGCATCTATCAGTACTCTTAGAGATAAATCTGCTTAAGGCAACCACCATACCAATGAGCTTTTATACATCTTGAACCAAGGTTAGAGGCTTCATTTTCTTAATGGCTGTGATCTTCTCAGGGTTGGCTTCAATACCTCTCTACGTGATTAGGAATCCAAGCAACTTACCAAATATGATGTGAAAATGCACTTCTAAGGATTCAACTTTATGTCGTACGTACGCATTTAGTCGAAGGTTTTTTGGAGATCCTTGATATAATCAACTGTCTTCTAGCTCTTAACAATCATATCATTGACATACACCTCCATATTGCACCTGATCTGAGGCTTGAACAATTTTGTCACCATTCACGAGTATGTGGACCCAACATTTTTCAATCCGAATGGCATCATAGTATAGCAGTATGTGTTGTAGTCAATGACAAAGGAGGTATCGAATTCATCCTTCAAGTCCATTTTGATCTGGATGTATCTCGAGAAGGCGTCCATGAAGCTCATAGGGCGTTTCCTGACATAGAATCGACAAGTTGGTCGATTCTAGGGAAGGGGAAACAATCTTTGGGGTCGTCTTTGTTGAGGTTAGTATAATCAACACACCTGCACCACTTCCCATTCTTTTTTTTTTTTTTTACTAGTACTATGTTTGCTAACTACATCAAGTACTTTTCATCCCTCATGAAGCCAGCTTTGAGTAGCTTCTGCACTTCCTCTTCGATTGTAGCCTACCGTTCTAGGGTGAAATGCCTCTTTTTTTGTTTGACAGGCTATGCTGTAGTGTCAATGTTGAGGCTGTAGGTCGCTAAGTCGGGAGAAATTCCAAGTATGTCCAATATTAACTAGGCAAACCTATCCGAATTTGTTTGTAGGAGGGCAATGATTTTGTCCTTCACTTCGGTTAAGGTCTCAATCTCGACTTTCGTAATTTGGTTAGGAGAGGCGTCAATTTGGACATCTTCTTTTTTTTTTTTTCGGGGCTTGCCCCTCTTAGTCGGTCTCTCCTGCGAGCTTGTTTAGGGTGAAGATGCCATCGCCTTTGGCCGTCCTAACATATAACTCTCATGAGAGCTTTTGATCACACTTGCATACTCCCACCCTAGTAAGCATCAAGAATTTGGCATTTAGATGTAGGGAGGATATGATCATCCCAAATGCATTTAGGCTTGGTCTTCTTAAGAGCGCATTATAAGCAAAGGAACAATCGATCACAATGAACTCTACGCGTCGTTGTACCACGTAGTTATCATCACTAAGTTCTATGTCCAGTATGATGATGCCCTTGGCTTGGACTGTGTTACTATTGAAGCCGATCAAATTGTGGTGATACAACTTCATCTTTACTGGCAACTTCTTCCTCATCCTGTCATATGTGTAAAGGAAGAATATATCGATGGTGTTGCTAGTATCCATCATAATCTTCAGGATCTAAAATTTTGAGATCCTTGCCCTAATCATGAGGGTGTCTTGGTAGGGAATGTCGACCCCTTGAAGGCTAGCATCAGAAAAAGAGATGGAAGTATCTAACATCTGTCTCTTCTCCCTTACTGTCAGCACCTCCAATTAGGTATTACCCGAGCTACTAGTGTTTGGCTGACTTTTAAGGTACAGGGCCCCCTATAATTACATTTATGATACCATTGAGGGTGCAATCATTGCGGCGGTTGTTATTCTGCTCTGCTTGGACATCTTCAGTCCATCGCCTCCAAGGTATCCTATCAATGTCATCATCTAAACAATAATCGTTCTTCTGATGGGCCACATATTCATCAAAGAAGTTGTGTTGAATGGCATATTCGACAGCGTTCTTTAACTAGAAGCACTCTTCAATTATATAGCCGTGGTCATCGTAGAACTAACAATATTTGTCAGAGTTCCGAAAATTAGGGTTTCCTTGCATTTTCTGCGGCCTCTGCAACAAGTTTCGGTGCTTCACTTTGGAATAGACCTAGGCTATAGGTCTATTCAAAGGCGTATACTAGCTGTAAATGAGATGGGGGGAAAAAGGTCGCGCAGGTCGCGCTCTGCTTGGTGCCTCTTCTTTCCGGAGCTCTCCCCCTCTGGCCTGCATAGCATCCTTCCGTAAAGGCAATCTTTTACAGAAAAATTCTCCTTATCCTACTTTCCACCCAACCTTTCTCAATCAGCGTCACACTTGGCACAAATGTTATCTTCTTAGTAAATGTACTTATGGGCTTTGTTCCAAAAGTTGACCAGGATCTTTGGCTTGCTTTTTGCAAGTGATTGGAAGAAATCTCCCAAGGATTTAATGCCAAGCTGTACAGCATTGACAACAACTCTCTCGTTTAGTAGAGCGATCTCAACCACGACGTTATTAAACTAGGCAATGTAGTCACACAAGGACTTACCTTCATCTTGCCTTACTAGGTACAAGGATGATGTATCCTTGGACAGGAGCTTACCAGGCTTGAAATGGAGGCTGAACTTCCTAGGCAGCTCATCAAAGGAGCTAATCTAGTTGGGGGGGTGAGGGGGGTGGTTAAACTAGTTCGTGCTACTTTCCTTAGCGTACCCGGGAAGGCTTTACACAGTATGGTATCTCCATGACTGTAAAGGTTCATGAGGGTATGAAAGTGGTGGAGATGATCGTCGGGATCGCCTCGTGCCATCATAATAGTCCAAGGATTAAAGTTTACCGTTAGGGAGCAGCACTTCATCCTGGACACCCCTAGTGAAGAGGGTCTTGTTATTAGTGACTAGCTCAGTGTAACTAGTAGGCTTGCTCCCCTATTGCTTGGAGAGCCACTTTACCATTACATAGAGCTCGTCATGTCGACATCGTCCATCGAGTGAGCTTTTCGTACAGTTAAATGAGTCTAAACTCCCTATAGGTCAGCTTCTTGCTCGTTACCAGCTAGGGCTTGGTTACGGGTTGCCACAAACCTTCCTCTACTGGCACAATAGTGGATGGAGTTATTGATCCCTTCTATTCTGTTGCTGGTGTTAGATGTTGTCTTGCCTAGTGTAAGCATTTGAACCTTCGAGGTAATGAGTTTGTATGCTATGACGCTCTACCTTGTCCAAACGAATGCGAAACTTCCTGTTCTGCTTAGCATACTGCTCAGCCGAGTAATCCATGTACTCTAGGCGTTCTTCCAACACAGCTCTTGGGAGGGGTTGCTTGCTTCCAAGTTGATTGTTCACCAACTGTTGATTTTCTTACTCATCGCACTAAGACATGATGTAGAAAAGCTTGATATGGATTATGTGCTTAGTGTATTTAGGATTTCGAGTATAGTAATTCTCCTTTCCATAGACGGCGCCAAATGTCGCTTCTCAATTCTTGCTAGTAATTGATTAAGATTTACACGTGCTGAACCCACAAAATAATGCATAGTGAAAGGACATCGAAGAGTTATCTAACATAGCCATTCCAATACTTAAGTTAATAATAGTCCTTTGATAGAGTAAAATACATGATGTACAGGCTTAAAATATAAATTTTATAGGCTATCATGCTCAACATATCCCTAATATTTAAAACATAGTTATTTTATCCTTATCTTATAATTTATAACCGGTACAGTATTTCATAGATTTAGACTACTAAGGTTCAAGCTTAAGCTCAAGCCTAAGGCTTATAGAGATGAGCCTAAGATAGCAAGATTTGATGGATCTGATCACGCTTAAAAGGTCTCTACCCAAAGTACCTTATCAACAGAAACCTTGGCATTTTGCTTTTTTCTTATCTCTTATTTTTCACTACCCTTTGCATGTTAAATTAGGAAATAGACAATTCTAAAAATATCAATACAAAATTTTATAGAAAAAGGCAATGGGTATCCAAATTGCCTTCATAATTGATAATTAATTAACAAATAAAATGGAGTCAATTGACAATGAGGGAAAGAGCATGCACACGATAAAAGGTTTACCATGAAGGATAGAAAACGGATATGATAAAAAGGTAGATATAACTTGCAATATCTATTTATAGATTAGTTTTCTATCAATTTATTAAAAGAAGATCCTGTAGGTCACATTAAAAAATGATATCGTATATGATTCCTATTTTTCTAAAAATACGAGTAAAAAAGAAGATAAGAGAATTGCTTTTCTTGTAGTTGACGAAGACATTGCTTTTCAGGTACTAGCCTACCATGTACATTCGGGATCCTTGGAAATGGAATTTTGTGAGACTCATCTCATAGGACTTACAAGTTCTAGTGCATCCTATGAAACCTCTTAATTTTGCTTTCGTGAATAGCAAAGCTCACCCAAGATTAGGCTTGAGTTGGAGATTTAAATTAGAAACGGAATGTGCTTATCCCCATGAATGGATTTTTTGGCAGGAATATCTATGTCAAACGCAGGTTATGACTAGGATGGAGCTCTAAATCATCGATAAATTTTCCTTTTGTTGCCACAATTCATATCCTTGTGACTAGGCAGTTCGAGGAATGATATGGAGCATGCTTTCAATATTTAGAGCTAAAATCTATATTGACATATCTAATACAGATCATGTACCAACAGGTATTCAAGTTCAAATGATTTAATGATAAGCACTTCGAAATTACTTTTATTAATGACAATAATCAACGTGTGCTCATAATGTAAGTGTCCAACAAGAGTACAAGAACTGATACAGCCATAGCTAGGATTTATCATTTAGCTCTTAACCCTCTCCCATGTTTGGATTTTAACTACCTCAAACAACCACAACCACATCAATCAGACTTCATCGCCATCCATTGTTTAGCATGGTTGATCGTGTCCCCATGGTACTTCGCCCAGAACGTGGGCACCAGCCTGAGTAGTAAACATCACAATGTGTACATACAGTGGTGTGTTATCAGTATTATTTATCATATTCAGATACGGACACGTCACGATAGCAGTTGTAAAACATGGTGACGGTTTCTTAAAACTGTCCATAACCATGCCACATATCGGAACATAATAAGTATTTAAACACCTATTTCCACACTTCATGTGGCGTGTACTACAGGCACAGCCCACAATCTAGGCCCACCCCCTACCCCTACAGGTACAGTCCACAATCAAATTGATGATTATCACAGCACAGCACTCTCTATAATATCTCCCTTTGATAACATATCATACATACAATGAGTGCGGAGAGTTGTAGCTGCACACAATTGGTCTTCTGATGAAGTTTTAATGCAGTCAAAGCATATTCATCTACGATCATATCATAACGTTAAAACATTTTACTACTGGGCAAGTAGGTGGAAAGAAAGCAAGAGTAAAAGGAACAAGAAACTCAGCCCTCATATTTATATGGATAGACAGTGAGCGTATAATTTCAATTAAAAGCCAGTCCGTCTTATGCAAAAGTGCATATAAATAAAGAACAAATCACCACCACGGCCGCCACCAGCAGAAGAAATGACAGACAGAGGCTCCAAATGGAAATTAAAGCTACAGCAACCGCATTTTCTCTAAATCATCAGGCAAACCCACTAATTATGGGAAAGAACAGAAAACCAGAAAGAGCAAACAAATTGATCCTTTGACCAAACTTCATTCTTGGGTAAAAATTCATCAGACCGCATGAGATGACAATTGTAACACGGTCAAATTAACAAGGAAAAAACATGCTATAGATGATTAAATAGAATTTAAATAAGGATTAAAATGCACTCGAGCAATACTAAAAATACATCAAAACATTTAAATGTTCGAAGACAAAACATCATAAAGTACACACAATGTGGTTTGAATATAGCCCTCAGATCTCATAGCTTTAAACAATCATAGATGATTAAAAAGTAAATGATCATTACCAAAGAGCCCATCCACCAAATCGCTACAAGAAACCAATTCATGCAAACCACTCACATACAACACAATCGCATGCAGGCATGAGAGTGCATGCCCGCTCGTGCGTACACACAAACACAAACACATACACATACACATACACACACACAGACGAACATAGCAATAGGATGGATGGTTGGACAATAGGTGATGTATAACCATGCAACAACTCGAGGTAGAAAGGTTCCATCATTAGGCTAAAGTCCAAACACAAGCAAAAATTACAATTGCAAAAATCACAATCCTAGTTAAATAAAGGACCGGAATTTAGAGAGTATACACGCACAAGCAGTATGCCAGCAGACTAAAACGATTCAGAAAATAAAAGTCAATATATTCTCCCAGAAAATTTGAACAGAAATTAAAAATAAGAAAGCCCTCAGATCTCATAGCTATGACCAAAATCATATGCAGTTAAATCAAATGGCAAACACCAAAAGGCTCCAAAATCACCACCGCCCATGAAAATGTGTAAGTGTGTGTACATGTCCATAAACGTGCATGTGTGTGTTGAGGAGTGACGACAATTCAGAGCCTACAGATGAAGAAGCCACAATACTGCTCAAGTCGATATTTTTGTCCATCATAGGGCACAAAAAGATCTTTTAAACAAAAGTTGTACAAGATCATAAATTTCATAAGCTGACAGATTAGAGAAAATATCAAATAAAAAGAAAAATTCTTTTCGCTTGAATTGCTAACCTCGAATAGAGAATTAATGGGGGAGATGAAAGAAGATGCAATGGGAAAGCGTTTGTGATTTTTCACTTGCGGCTAGGGTTTCGATCTATTTAAAGTGCTCACTAGAAATAGGCCCGTCCTGCGATGAATTGAAGCTAATGGCCCATCGTCACTTTGGCCCAAAGTAAATAATAATAATGATGATGAGGTGGATAAATAAATAAATAAAAAGAGAGAGAAGAAAACCTTCCATAGAAAACATACCGCTCCTTTCAGGAACATGTTCCAACACAAGGAAGAACCTTAACATCTCAGAAAGAAATTCCCATCTTGTGCAAGCCCTAACCCTGATAAAAGCTCTAGAAATGAAGAGAAAGTAATTGCATATAAAGAAGAGAGTGTTGGGTTTTCGTTGCGGGTGCGGGGGCGGGGTGGGTGTTAGAAAAAAACTCGAAAGTACCATTCATCCAAGTAAGGATACTAAACACACCAGAAACAAAGACTTTGATGTCTCGCATATGCCATTACAACACAATTATTTGATTTAGCGAAGAAGAAACATGGTTTAACAGCTTCAAGGAGAGTCCCTTTTTCCTGGTTCATGAATTGAAGACATGAGCTATAGAAATCAAAAGTATTCGTTACAAATCTTGGGGTTTCACTGACTTATCTAGTTCGATGACATGGAATGTGAGAGAGAGTCGATTGCATGCATGGATCTACAAATCGAGTAACTCAACCTTTGAACGAAAAATTGTGCTTTGGAACTTGGAATTATTACTGAAATGGTGAAGGAGTTAACGAGAGTTTATATAACTGTTCGGTGAACATACTGCTCATACGATAAGCATGAAACTTACATGGAGAAGTTGGCAAGAAATCAGGGAGTGGGGATGATGGGTCGCAAAAAGTAGAAGTTATGCATGGAGAGGATAGGGAGAGGGAGGGAGAAGAGTGGGGGTGCACTGGTTGGAAGAGAAAAGAGCGGACATTATTAATTTTACCCACTTAGGCCATCAGTTCCTCTTCACAATCCTCAATACATGAACCTAATTTTGGGTCTCTTCCGTAATAGCGTGGTTCTATATCGAACCACGACCCTGAAAAATAACTCGAAAAACAAGTTTTCCTCCTTTAAATTTTTAATTGGTTAAAATTAGTGATAAATGGGTGATCCTGGCTGTACTCATATTTCTTTTTTTTTTTAATATAGGATATTGTATTTCATAACATAAACATAATATGTACAAAAACCAAAATAAACACACGGGAGTCTTTTATATATACGCCATATCTCCCAAAACTCCAGATGGCTTCCTTACAACGGAAACCCAATAATCCCCAGCAAAACAAAAAACCCTCAGATTCGATATTAACAAAGAAGCAATCAAACTTGAAGCAATCAAACTTGGAGCTTGATGGTGGACTTTAATGGCTAGCTTCTCAAGACACTTCCTTGATTCTCCAGTTGCATAGATGCAAGACTTTTTCCCTACACAAATTGATAATATGATCATATTTCACTTTGTATTCTGTTTCATTCAACAAATATGCTATTGCAATACTAGAATCTGATTCAATTTCCACGTTTGCACAACCCTTAATCATTCAGAAGTACAGGCCCTAATAAATTGCCCACAATTCTAAAGCGATAATATATAAGTTTTTTATTTTGTGTAAATAGCTTCATGTAGACATTTAATTTTTGTCCCTTTATAATCTTAATTTTTTTATTATTATTATTTGATTTCATTTTATTTTACAAAAAAGGTCTTAATTCAAAAATAAATAAATAATAATAAAATAAAATAATGATAAAAGATAAAAATAATAAAAAAATTAAGAAATGATGAAAATACCAAAAAAATAAGAAAAGGAAAAAATTATAAAAAAATTTTGTAGATTAGGAACAAATAGTTTTAATTCTAACTTAGTTAAAATAATTTATTTTAGGGAACTGGATAGTTTAAGTACAATTTAAATATACTAAATGTTAAGGTACAAGCTAACGGCCTAATGAATAAGTATTAGAGTATTTGTATTTGTATTGAATTTAATTTAAGGTGTTGAGTTTGAGTCTCAGTAGGTACCTATATCTTTATTTTTCTATCTTCTCAAAAGTGAGATCATTTCAATTTAGTTTGATATTATTAAATTAATTTGAAATTATATTTAAATTAATTTGGATCTAGTTTAATTGTTATCGAATTAGATAAGCCAGACACACAATAGCAATGATCAACAATAACAGTCCCTTTCTCCTTTCGCCCATCATCGCCCCAACAGCAGAACTACACTACTCGATAGCAGCAAATCCCAACAATAGCAGTCCCTTTCTTCTTTTATTTTCTTGTTTGTTATATTATGTCATGTTGTTAGTTTATTAAAAATTTTAAGTAATTTAATATAATTTATAATAAGAATACTTTTGTTAGCATTGGTCTTAATATAGGTTAGATTGATAATTAATAATATGAATATAGGGATATATAGATATTAGATAAGGGAATGTTAAGTTTTTTTTTATCTTTTATTTTTTTATTATTATATATATATATATATGCCTTATTATAGTGTCTATTAGTGACATATTATATGAATATATTAGTTTAGGAGATTTATTAGTGTTGATTTTCATACATTAGAGTATGCTACATGATATCACTAATTTATTTAGGTAGATACTTATTTAGTGGTAATGATGTGTATATATACATGTATATCTATTATTTTAGAAATTTTTTTAGGGATTAGGTTATTTAGGAATTCTCATATAGAAAAATTTTTCTTTCTTTTTCTTCTTCTTTTAAGGAAATAAAAATTGACAAAAATAAAAATTTTTGTAAATAGGTTATATTATTTTAGAGAGTTTTTTTTATCACTTATAAGTTAGGACCCTCTTTAGATTTTTTTTTTTAAAAAAAAAACGAATCAACTAAAACGTAAACTCAACCGGTTTTTTTCAAAAATTAAAATCAATCAACACACTAAGATTTTCTAAAAGAACTACGATCTCCTAATCCCAGCTAGCGGGTATGTAAATACCTTTATGGCGACGATAAAATATGTAGAAACTTAGGTTTTTTTCTTTTAATTTTATTTATTTTTTAAAATATTATAATTAGAAGAATAATCATAATTTCAGTAAATAGATAGTGGTACCCGTTAAGGGTTTAATAGGTTAGCCTTTGAACTTGGAATCCTCTGATTCTTCATTTAAAATTGAAATCAAAGACCAATAACCAAATCGCAATCAATCCACCCAATTGGTTACAGTTTCTTTTTCTTTT
This sequence comes from Lumnitzera racemosa, assembly GCA_024138005.1. NCBI lineage: Eukaryota > Viridiplantae > Streptophyta > Magnoliopsida > Myrtales > Combretaceae > Lumnitzera > Lumnitzera racemosa. The sequence goes on along the minus strand of JAMXBC010000011.1, from coordinate 38,461,714 downwards.
CCCAACTTCGATCGGGTGGCGACTCCAAAAATTATTTTCAATAAAAAACCGGAATTTCTCAATTACTTTAGTCGAGAATTAATATAAAATGGGTTAGGGTTTAATATTAATCAGGAAATGAGAAATCAATTTTTAAATAAAAGAAATCGAAAAATCAAGCTCGACACTTAATAACCATTTTCCTTCATAATCCCTGATGATTACTTTGAATGTTGCGTGATTTATTTGGTAATTTCACTATAGCATCTATATTTAATTTTACTTACCCTTGATTAGGAAGATACCACTTGTTTCAATTTTATAAATTTTTCCCTCTGTCTCTTCATAGTTTCCTAATAATCATGCCTTAGTTGTCGTATTGTAGAATTAAGGTTTAAATCTATTGGATCTAGGTTGAAAAGACCTTGATTTCTAATATACCATGTAAACCATAGTATGATTCCAAATAGAAATGCTTTAGGAGGTTTTATTTGTACAGTTTGGCTTCTAGATATTTGAATATTATTTTTATCCATTCATAGAGAACCCCATCTAATACTAGAGGCTTAGATATCCGTGCTTTGCCATTTTTCTATCACCTCCCTTATTTCTTTGCACTTGTTGAAAGTGTGCAAAATATCTTCCTATTTTTCTCCACATCTTAGGCAATTTGAATTCTCTTTAATACCCTTTGCTCTTAGGTTATAGGTAGTAGGTAGTGAATCTCTAAAAATCCTTCATATTAAAAGCCTAACTTTTAGAGGTAGTATCAATTTCTACAACCATCCCAAACAAGTTTCTCTTGTATCTGTTGTGGATTCAAGTTGTGAATAAACATTGCTTACTTTTTGCATTTTACTCATATTTATTGTGATGTTGGATTCATCTTATCTATCCTGCAAAAATAATTGGGCTTGTTTTGTCCAGTATCATGTTTGATAAAGGAATACCCATCCCATGTGTAGGGATTAAGCCAACATTCAATCACTGTCAAATTCCAAGCATGTTTAGAGATAGGGCCTTGTATTATTTGCCTAATTTTAAAGTCCCCTAGCCACTTATCCCACCAAAATAAGGTAGATTACCCATTACTTATAGTAACAAAGTTATTCTATCTAAACCATTCATTACTAGCATGCAGCTCCTTCACAAAGTGAGAAGCTCTAGTTATTTTAGGAATTCCATCTTCTACTCTTAATCTTCTATGCTTTGTTTTCACCAATTTTACCCATGTAACATGATGTGAATTGATTTAAGGACTAACAAGGCTAGTTATAGGGATGGGTCTAAGCCTGTAGAAAGCTTGAAGGATGAATGAGAATTATGCGAAAGTAGCAAAAGAAAACAAGCAAACCCTCAAATAGCTCCAAGGATATGACGTACTAGTGAACTTTCGATGACTCATGGCATAACTTGTTATAACGCACGAGATGGTTCGGTAATGTTACTTATCACCCAGCCTTACTTAAAGGTTAGGATAGAAGTGGAGTAAACAAACTGGCAAGACCAATGTTCACAAAAAGATTATATTCAATATTTGATGTATGATAAGATGATGCAGCTACATTTTACAAGGGTATTTATACTCGAAATGTTATGGTAACCTACCCAAAATAGAAAAGACAAAAAAAGTATTATCTAAAAGAAATAATATACAAGGAATAATATACAAGGAATACCAAAGGGTATAAATGAGAATCCAAAGAAATCAATGATTGGTACAATGAATCCTTTCACGTAAGGGACTAGACACATAGCATTAAGACATTGGAGATGTTTCTAGAAGAAATAGCAAGTTGTTTGGTTAGGCCGGGTACTTGTTAAGCAAGAGTATCGAGTAAACCTAAAGTCTTTCCAAGAAGTTGTATGTGTGGATGAGTGCTGGGGTTCTTGGCACCAATACTTTTAAGCTAGAGGTTGGTTCGGTCATGGTTGAATAGACGTATGAAAGATTAGATTATCGACAAATCATACTCTGGGTCGGTACTCGACTACTGAAAGATGTGTAGTTATTCGGCTTAGCATTAGGAGTTGGTCAATAGTAAGGATCGGCTCTGCTTCTATAAGAGTTGGTTAGAACAGTAGGATCCACTTCGTTAGTCCTTTAAGTCCCTACGTTTAGGCTTTGGTTAAAGGTTTAGTAGCTTAATTTCCATCATTCCCTTCAAGTTGATTTAGATTTGGGATCAAATCTGGTTTATCTTAGCTCAAATCTTCATCAAGCCGATAGGGACTAAGGTCGATAATGTTAAAGGTGTCAAATACTCCATAGTCATCAAGTAGTTCTAGTCGATAGGCATTGTCATTGATCTTTTAGAGTAATCTGAAGGGACCTTCAACTCAAGTAAATAGCTTATTCTTTTTCTTGTTCAGAAACCTCTCCTTGCTCAAGTGTAGACACACCAAATCTCTAAGCTAAAACTATGCTGACTTCCTTCCTTTACTCCTTTCTTGCATTCTCTTAGTAGCTTGATCAATCTGCCGAGTAACTTTCTCGTGGATCTGCTGCAAAGACTATGCTCGAGCTTTTGCATTAGGGTCTTCTTGTTTGGACACTAGCATAGGGGTGTGGTCAAGGGCCAACTCTAAAGTGAAGCCATAGAGAACTTTAAAGAGTGTTTGCTTGGTGGTATTGTGTATAATATAGTTTTAAGCAAGTTCCACCATAGGTAAACAGACATCCTAATCAGTCAAGTTTTTCCTCATTCCAGCTCGAAGCAATGATCCTATTATATGATTGATGACCTTTATTTAGCCCTCTATTTGGGAGTAACAGAAAGTATTGAATAGTAGTTTAGTCCTCATAAGATGCCAAAGTGTCCTCTAGAAATGACTAAAAAAATTTGAATTTCTATCTGAGACTACACTTTTCGACACATAATTTAGCCGAACAATTTCCCACAAAAAGAAAGAAGCAATAGCCAAAGCATCGTTAGTTTTTTAGTGAAGCACAAAGTGTGCCATCTTATTAAATCTATCTACGACAATCATCATAGAATCCTTGCCTCAAGCAATTCTTAATAATCCAAGAACAAAGTCCATACTTAACTCAATCCAAAGTTAGGTCAAGATAAGTAAAGGCATTGTTTTCCTTTATTCAGCCAAACATTTGGCCCTCTTGCAAGTAGTACAACTCTCAATAACTCTGTATATGTCTTGTCTCATTTTCAACCAAAAGAACCATCCATTCAACAATTCATAGGTCCTTCTCTCTCCAAAATGTTTAAAATGTCCTCTACCGTAGGCTTCTCTTACTAATAGCTCTTTAATTGAATTAGTCGGCACATAGAATTTACCACTTCGGAACAGATAACCATCCCCCACATAGTACCCATATATTGTTCTTTCATTGACACATCATCCAAATATTGGAACAAAATAGGGGTCTTAAGGATGCTGCTCTTTTATGCCCGTAATCCCTAACAATCTGGTCTGCAATTTGGTAAGAAGGACATGTCTTCTCAATAAAGCATCAGCAACTATGTTATTCTTATCTTGTTTGTACTTTATTAAAAAGTTGAATCCTTCTAAGAATTTAACCTACCGCATTTGCCGCTTTAATAGCTTGGTCTAACTTTTGAGTTACCTTAAAAATTCATGATCTATATGAATGACAAACTCTCTCAGTAATAAATAATACTGCCACGCTTAAAGTGCTTGAGTAAGGGCCAAGAGTTCTTTGTCATATACTCAGTAGTTCAATTGAGGTCCTTTGAGCTTTTCACTCTAATAGGTAATTAGTAAACCTTCCTACATTCAAATAACGCCTATCCTAATGCCTAATACATCACGTTCCAGCTTAAAATCTTCTCGAAGTCGGGTAAAGTTAGTATTGGTGTAAAAGTTAATCTTGCTTTTATTTCAACAAAACTTCCCTCCTCTCTTTCTCCCCACTTGAACTCAATAATCTTTTTCATCAACTCAGTAAGGGATGCAACAATGGTGCTGAAATTTCTAATGAATCTTCGATAAAAGGATGCCAGTCTGTGGAAACTTCTCACCTCAGCAAGAGTGGTTGGAGTCAACCATTCAATAATAGCTTGTATCTTCTCATCATCAACTTACAAATCGCCTCCACCAACTACATAACCTAGAAATACCACCTTTTCCTGATAGAAATAACACTTCTTTATGTTGCCAAATAACCTATTGCTCGAAAGCATATTAAGTACAGTACGAAGATATTTACAGTGACTTAACAGGTCGATACTATATACAAGGATGTTGTCAAAGTACACCATAACACACTTTCCAATCAAGTTTCTCAACACATGGTTCATCAATCGCATGAAAGTATTTAGGGCATTTGAGAAGCCAAAGGCCATTACTATCCATTCATATAGTTTATGCTAAGTTTTAAATGCAGTCTTCCACTCGTCTCTTAGCTTCATTCGAATTTGATGGTTGCTAGACTTCAAATTAATTTTACTGAAGATTTTAGCCCCATTCAATTCATCTAACATATCATCAAACCTAGGGATAGGACATCGATACTCAATCATGATTATGGCTCTAATATCGATGCACATATACTAAGTAACATTCCTTTTTAACACAAGGAGTGCCGATACAACATAAGGGCTAAGACTTTGCCTCACATATCCTTTCTCAAGTAGTTCATTGACTTGTCTCTAGAGTTTGGCAACTTATTTGAGGTTCATCTAATAAGCTAGTTTGTTTGGTAAGACAACGCTAGGTAGCAAATCAATGCAATGTTCAACGCCTGGAAAGTGGGTAGTCCTCCGGGCAATAGTTCAGGAAACAAGTAGGTACATTCATCTAGTAGCTTCTTCACCTCAAGGGGTAGTTCAATCTGCTCCTTCAACTTTAGTAGTTAACTTTAGTAGTTGCTTAACCAACATAAAAGTCGGCATGTTGGCCTTTGTAGCTTCTTAGAGCTTGGCTTTACTCAAAATCAAAGTCTTCTTAGATCTTTGAGCAAGTTTAGCATGTAGCTTGCTAACTTGGCTCGACTTCATAAGGTTCAAAATCTTCCTCCCATCTTTCTTAAGCACATAGGTGTTCTTAAATCTACGATGCATGACTCTCCTATAAAAAAGCAAAGGTCTACCAAGCAATACATGAGATGCACTCATGAGTAGCACATCATAGAGAATTTCATCAGACTAATTTCCAATAGAGATCAGTAGCAATACTTGTTGAGTGATACATAGTGCTTCCTTCTCATTCAGCCAATGCAACTTATACAGCTTCGAATGTGAGATAGTCAGCAACTTCATCTTCTTAATTAGGTCAATGGACGCGACATTAATGCAACTTCCACTATCCACTATGAGTGAAGAAACCTACTCATTCACCTTGCAAATAATATGGAATAAATTCTCTCTCTACTCCTCCTTGGTAAATGGTTTTATACTCATCACACGTCGGATAACGAAAGTTAGCTTATCTAAGTCCTCGACAAATACATCTTTCTTTACTAGTTCATCCTCCTGAGTGGTTTCCTTCTTAAGAACAATCTCCTCCTTAGGTTCCTCATCAATACTATCCACTTCGAGTTTCAGGACATCTCATTTGATGATCATGGTTTGTTAGTTTAAACACTAAGCAATCATGTGCTTAAACCTTTGGCCTTTAAAGCACTTGATTTGGCATACCTTTCTTCCGAATCCTTACCGCTTCTCATAAGTTCTCGATGGTACTTCTCCTTCAGTTGGTCAACCCTTCTATTTAGCTCGGATATTTGTACTTCTAGTTGGCTCAGTAATGTACTGAGCTTGGAAACTTCCCTTTTCTTAAGCAGGTTAGCTTGATTGCATAGGTCAGTTTATTGCAGGTCAGCTCGACCTGTTCTTCCTCTGCCTCTCAATTTACTAGGCTATTCTTGCAACCTAATCTGATTTAGTGAACTGTTGAAGTTCCACAATATCTCGGATGTCATTTCTTAGTCCAACAAGAAACTTAGATACTATTCATGTTGACGGTTCATCTTTTTCATAGTAAATCATGAGTTTTTGGAATTCCTAAACATATTCATCAACAGTTCGGCTTCCTTGCCTTAACTCTTGAAGCTGAGCATCAGTGCCCTGTAAATAAGTATCCAGCATGAATCTGTTTCTAAGGATCCTCTTCATCTCAGGCCAAGTATTTACTTCTCTATATCCTTCTTGTCTTCTCATAATTTATAAATTCTTACACTACATCACAGTATATCCTAAGAAATATACAGTAGCAGCCTTCACCTTCTTATGGTCCCCATACTAATAATAATTAAAAATATTCTCAACCTTTTCCTCTTAATCTGAGTAGTCATCTACATCCCTAGAACCATTAAAGTTCAGGATCTGAAGCTTCACATGGTCAGTAGCTTAGGGTACTTGAACTCACTCTTCTTCCTCATTATACTATTCTTCTTCTTCATCATCCATTTCACCCAAATCAATCCTTCTTCGCACTCGTCCTCCTACTCCTCCACCTCAAACTTATTAAGCTAAAATTTATCCTCTAGCAGGTCGAGTAGCTTGTAAAGTGTTCTATACGACTTTAGCAGGTCAATAAGCCTATGCATAGACAACTCTAATCAAGTCGGCTATGAAGTTAGCTACCCCATCAATCCGTTCATTTGTATTTTGGGGGGTATTCTAGGGCTATCGTCTAAGGTAGACAACACCACTATTGTCGTGTCTAATACTGGCATTAACATTAGTATCAATCGTTTTTTCAACAAAACTCAATAAACAAACTTCAAATTTGAGACACAATAGACACTATTCCTCTAAGCTAAATAATATGCACACTCTTTTACATAAATGTCCGATTAATCCTCAAACACAACAACTATACCTATGAATAATAAACTCAATTGAAACTTGTCTTACTTTCGTACATTTGAAATAAGGCAAAACAAAGCATGCAGTCATAACAAACTTCTTCGCCTTCTATTTACTCAAACATTAATAGCTAAGCTCTTCGTAACACACTATCACAACAACACTACTACTTGAGAAAGTTCAAACACAACCTACCCAAATGAACGTTTACTCTAATACCAAGATGATACAAATCGATTCAAGGATTGACAAGGTCAGTCGTAGGGGTGAGTCCAAGCTTAGAGAATAAAATGGGAATTGCGCAAAAACAGAAAAAGTAAGTAAGCAAACCCTCGAACAACTCTAAGGATATGATGCACTAGGGAACTTTTGAAGACTCACGACCTAACTTCATATGATGCACGAGATGGTCCCACAAGGTTACTCTCCAACTAGCCTTACTTAAGGTTAGGATAAGGGTGAAGTAAGCAAGAGCGACGTTCACAAAAAGAGTATATTCAATATCTAATGTATGATAAGATGATGCGTATAGACACTTGATTTTTGCTTCCTAGTAGTTTTAGTTTTTTTTTTTTTTAAATAGGGTCTTAACTCAAAAATATAAAATAAAAATTGAAAATGGATGACAATACAAAAAAAAAATGAGAAAAGAAAAATGATTATACAAACTTATTATTAGGGTCAATTAGTTTTAGTTTTTGTTCAATTCAAATAATTATTTTAGAGAATTACGTGGTTTAAGTACAATTTAATTGTATTAAAAATCAAGATATAGGTTAATAGTTTAACAGATAAGTATTGGAGTATTGAATTAGAGTTAGTTTAAGATAACAAGTTCAAATTTCGCTAAGCACTTATATGCGTTTTATTTTTTCCAAAAGTGGGTTGAGTTTACAAGATTCACTTTTAATCAAATCTAATTAGATTTGAATCATTATAAAAAATTTGAATCTAATTTAATTTTTATCAAAGTTGATTTGAATTGATATATATGATCCGGATCTAATGTGGGTTTTAATAAAATCAATTATAAATCTATAGAAAAAATTTTATTCGATTCAATTCGATACAAATTGTTTTGGAGTTTATAAATATGGATTTTTTACACACACATTCGAAAAGATTGAGGACGCGTCCCTGCTCAACACAATTTACACCCTCGACAAGTTTATACACGCCCAAGAACAAAATACCCAAGCTAAATTCCAATCTAATCAGCCACGTCCCCTCCTTCACAATGCTTGACCGAACTCCATAATCTTGATGTCGACTCCTCAATCCTGACCGACTGCTACCCTCGCCTGAATCACAACTACACTGAGCCACATATATCCGTGCTCCAGCAATCACACAACCGCCCCTAAACAATGCCCAATCGCCTGAAGCATACGCCACTACACTCCACCGACTACATCAACAGCACACTACACTTCGCTACATACATACACATTGAGACCACACCCAAGCTCGACATAGCCAACATGCCATACTTGCACTCGCGACCCCTGCATACAGCAGCCATGTCTACATGATCCTCACTGTGACCTCTACTACCCGACTGAACAAGCAAACCATTAGCAGTTATAAGATCGCACACAGGATACGCTAACGCACTACTGCTCCGTTATGACGCAATATCCGATCAATCCATTCCAAACTCCAGTCCACAACCAGCCCTTGTTGCACAAACATAGACAATGGCACTGCAGCAGCTACAACCACAAAGTACAGCTCTTCGTCTACTGAATACGCACAACTATTATCTACTCCGCACGTTGCCGATCAAATTTACTCACACACACGCTGATCAAGTTCAGACGTACACCACTCCACTGGCACGTTGGGACCACTGTACTCCACTGCTGCAGTCTAGCATAACCGAACATCAGCCGTGCAACTCATCGCAACAACAGTAGCAGCGCAGTTGGACAGTTCCCGCCGATCTCCGACACCAAACAGCGACCAAGCCATTGTTGGACTGCTCTTTTTCCACGCTCACCACATTGTTTCGCTACTCCTTGATCGAACAAAGCAATTCAGGTTCGATTCTTCCTTTTTTTTATTTTTTATTTTTATTTATTATTTTTATTGAGATAGTTTATTATTATTATAATCTATTATAATATTATTCTTGGTCATATGACAAAATATATATAAGATATGTATATATTAAGAGTTTTTTTTTTAGTTTTCTTATATATAAAGTATATTATATGATATGATTTTATTTAGGTAGATAATTGTTTAATAATAAAGATATAGATATACGTGTATATATGTTGACTCAAGTGTTCTTTTAGCATTAGTTTTCTTTATAGATTAAAAGTATTGATTCAAATAAAAGTCTATTTAAGAGTAGTAGGATGGATACAGATATATATATATATATATATATATTAGTCTAGGAATTTTTTTTTAGGATTTCTCACTTAGAAAATCAATTTTTTAGAAGTAAAAGTTAATAAAAAAATCAACAAGATTTTTAGGATGTTATAAAGAGTTTTTTTATCACTTGCAAGTTAAGACCCACTTAAATTTTTTTAATAAACAAAATCGATTGAATACATAAATCCTGTCAATATTCTAAAATTAAAATCAACCAACACAAAGTTTTTAAAAAGAACTACGATTGTCTGATCCCGACTAGCGAATACGTAAGTTCTTCGGAGTGATGATAAAATTTATAGAAACCTAGTTTTTTTTTTCTTTTTGGTTTTTAGTTTTCTTAAAAATATAAAAAAATAATAATTTAGAAAAATAATCCTAATTTCAAAAAAAAATTACCCGTTAAGGTTTAATGGGTTAACCTCTGAATTCAAAACCCTCTAGCTTTTTTATTCAAATTGAAATTAAAGATCAATAACAAAATCGTAATCAATCTACCCAATTGATTACAATTTCTCTTTTTTCCCACTTTGGTCAGGTGGCAACTCCAAAAGTTATATTTTAATAAAAAACTGAAACTTCTTAATTTCTCTAGTCGAGAATTAATATTAAATGAGTTTGGGTTTAGTATTAATTAGAAGTAGGGAATCAAATTAAAAAGAAAGAAAAACCAAATTTCAGGCTTGACAATGTAGCTACATTTTACAAGGGTATTTATAATTGAAATGTTAAGGTAACCTACCTAAAATGGAAAAAACAAAAAAGGAACTATCCAAAGGAAGTAATGTACAAGGAAGAACAAAATGGTATAAATGAGAATGCAAAGAAATTAATGATTGGCATAATGAATCCTTTCACGTAGGGGACTAAATACATAGCATTAGGACACTAGAGGCGCTTCTGGTAGAAACAACAAGTTATAAGGTCAAGCAGGGTACTTGCTGAGCAAGTGTGAACCTTGTAAAATTTTGGTAATACGTGGAGTCGAACTCGAATGGTCCCAATATTCCTGAAAGTCGACAAGCTAAATAATTAAAATTCACTCAATAAAATTGAACTCATAATCATAAAAAAGAGTAACAAACGAGTCCTAAAATCTAAGCAAAGCCTATCAATTATAAAACTCCAAATCCTTGATATTTTAACACTCAAAATTTGAGAGATGATTAAAATAAAATACTAACTATACAGGTGAATAATTTTCATTTCCATAGGCTGCTAATTTGAACTTTAAAATTTAATCAATCAAGCTACTTGGTTAATAGCCTTTATGTAGAAAACAAGACGAATGAGTGAACAAGCAAATGAGTAAATGAACAACTAAATAAATAAATAAAAGAAGAGGAAAAATCTAGTTGTCATCACTAGAAAATGGCACCACCTTCACTCCAATTTTCTAAGGTAAGCACATGTGATGATGACTTAGTAAAATGAACCTATGGAAGCCTTTCTAAGTTACCAATTTGAAGAGATGGTTACTATATGAAAAGACCATGTTAAGCTACATCAAATTTCCAAATAAGGGATAGAAACTCACTAACTAAAAAACCCTTAAAGTGTAGGATAGAAGGATTTCCATTTATAGTAAAGGCTAGTGTGTAGGAAATGAAATGTGACATTATAGAGCCCTAACCTAAACCCTCCATAGCAACTCAAACATTACCATTTTAAACCTCTCTTGGCCAAAAATTAAAGCTACTTTAACCCCTAACAAGCCTTTAAACTCCCACTTCTAAGTTCAAAGGAAAAAGCAACCTATCTTCCCCTTATTTCCACCTTACCAACACCATTAAGTTTCCATCTTCACTACCCCCTTGCCGTCACTTTTAGGAGCTCAAAAAACCACCAAACCATAACTACTTCACGCCACCATATCATCTGCAAACCACCACCCAACATAACTTCCCAAACCGCCACATTTAAGCCCAACTAGCACATCATGCCACCCCCTCTTCATAAGCTTCCAAAACCACCATCCAGACCACTTCAAGGAGTAACCAAAAAGGGGCTTTAGGAGCAAGCTAAGGGATATCCTAAGAAAGAACCAAGTGAGGACCAAAACCAAGGGCAAGTAGGAGTTGAAAGAGCTTCATCACCACCTTGTAGCAAATCCTTATTCCTTAGTTCGTAACATAAATTTTTGTTCCTTCATGTAATAAGTTATGCTTAAGAAAACCTTAGGCTTTGTTGTATTAGGAACTAAAATGAGAAATGTAACCATGTATATGTTTATTATTTGAGATTTACATTCTAGAAAAATTTGTAGAAGTGAACTTTGAAAAAATTCTTCTACGTGTAATATAAACATTTGAATGTGTACCTTAGTAGCAAAGTTATGAGCTTCTAACTCAAAAAGTGATCAAAATAAAACCCCAATGAACTTGTGAAAGCTGCTGGACGTGGATCATTTTAGGAGTATATCTAAGTGTTCTTAGTTGTATTCTTGTTAGCTTAGCCTAGAAATATTCCCTCATACCCCTTTTGTAAGTGTATATGTTGTTTAGACAAAAATCTTAAGAAAAAGGTCCATTTAGAGGCTTAACAAAATTTATAAAAATCTGACCTCACTTTAATATTCACTTATAATAATGTTTTAGAAAAAATTAAGGTAATCTGTGACTCTCCAAGGTAGTATAACTATTATATAGAAACACTAGAAGGAAAAACTGAGTCAAAAACATATTACGAGCCCAAAATTGACTCAAGCAAAACCCAAAAACACCATGGACAAAACTGAATCCTACTCAAGAATCCTTTAGAAATATGTTTCAATAATATTTGAGCCCGAACAAGCATGTTGGGCCTAGCTCATAGGCCTTACATGGTTAAAACGGGCCAAACTAATAAAACATCAAACTTAAACGAGTTAAGAAATCAATATTTCCAAATTTTACTAATAAGATTTAAGGCCTAACTTAACAAATAAAAAGCCCAACTTAAAAGACCTTAACAATAAGACCCATAGGCCCAATCAAGAAACACTAGTAATAAGAGACTAGGTTCGATCAATAATTAAACATAGGCCCATAAAGAATAATTACTAAATGTTCTCCAAGGCCTAAATAAGAATTTAAAACTCACTAAGAATCGGGAAAATAGAAATATAAAACTAAGATTATACAAAAATGTAACCACTAAACCCAACAATCAAGAGATCTGTAACTTTTTGGACTAACACAAAAAATTCTGGTTGGAATCTACCAAAATAGACTGGACAACGATAATCTACATTGAAAACAATGGAAAATGACTATAAGAATTCAGGAAATCAGAGTTAAAATGAAAAAGTTAAGATGAAAACAATTTTAAGCTAAAACCGAAGATTATAGTAAGGATAGTTAGCTTAATAGAAAGTTTTCCTTTTCTTATTCGTACTCCATAATTATTTCAGGCAATCCTAATATTGATCCAGACTTACCTACAAACTACTACGACCTGTAGTTTATCATGGCTAAGTAAGTCTTCCAATGACTACTATGCTTATATTTGTTTGCAAAATAGTTGCATTAAAATTTAAATGATAATTGGTATACTTGAGGACTTAGGAACTACCTATGTATGATATTTCGTGATTATTATGTTAAGACACCCTAATATATATATATGTATATATAAAGTGTTGTTATGTAGTTGTAATATGCCTTGCGATTGTTTGTTGATAATGGGTAGTCACAAAAATAAAATGAATATAACAATTTTGGACCTTAACTAAACCAAATCATGCATGGCATAACTTACATCATTATATATTTAGTTGTCACATCACACATGTGGGGTAGAGGGGTCTTGCAAAAGTCGTGATAGTTATATTTGAGTTTTTCCTCACGGTGCATACGTACAACATGGTTTCGACTTAACTTGCAAGCTTACTAAGCATTAAAGACACTAATTGCATAACAATGGGCCAAGTCTTAGAGTCCACCGCTTAGGGGTGAATAGATTACGTATGCTACTCACATCCACACTCTCAATTTAAAGGTTAAGAGCTTAAATTAATGATATAAGAAACTGTAAGAAAAGAAAGAATAGAGTGGATGTGATTTAACTGTGATCAGTAGCCAACGATGCTTGGAACCCAGGTCTAATGGACTAAGTAACTCCAACCCTGACTTTGAGGGTGAGAGCTATATGCAATTACCGGTTCGGCTATATATAATTGTTTGGGCATTTGGCTAATGCATTCATAGAGTTGCATAATTTAATTGTTTGATTATTGTATGAGAGGCTTAGTAGGAGGAATTACTCACTAGCAAGTTGTAAGCTTACACCCCCTTAGTCTTTTGATGTAGGACGATTTATAGCTTGTATTAGGGCATGCTATGCTCAAGGTTAGTATTAGGAGCTAGAATGTACAAGTTAAGAAAGAGTAGTTGCAAGAATTATATTATTTTCTTAGTATAGACTCCTTTAAGAAAATTTAAATTTATATGTAAGGTTTAACCAAACTCCCTAAAGCCTATTTTTGTAAGCTATGTCATACCTGCTTTATTTCTTTTTGGTGGGATGATATTCCCACTTATGTTAAACTTGATTGATAAATATTTTATTTAACTAAATATTGAACTATTTTGATTTACTTGAGAATGTACACCTAGGAGGCTATCTAGGATTGGAAGATGCCTTGTATATCATGTTGAGGGTTTTGGACTAGTCGTAAGGCTAATCTAAGGCACTAGAGGTAGTATATGGTAAGCTACCACCATCGAGGTATCTCTTGGGGCATGATAGGAATACCAAGTAGGGGTGTTGAGCAGACCTAAGGTCCTCTTGAGAAGTCAAGTCAGCAGATGAGTGCTGGGGTTCTCGGCGTTAATACTTCCAAGTTGCAAGTTAACTCAATCATAGCCAAGCAAGCGTATGAAAGATCAGACTATCGGCAGAGCACACTTCAAGTTGACACTCGACTACCAAGAGATGTGTAGTTACTCAACTCAACATTAGGAGTTGATTGGTAATGAGGATCAACTTAGCCTCGATAGGAGTTGGCTGGAACAGTAGGATCCACTTCATTAGTCCTTTAAGTCCCGCTTTTGGGCTCTAGTTAAAGGTTCGATAGCTTGATTCCCATCATAACATTTCTCACTTTTAACTCCCATAACCTTTTAATTGCACAAGCCTTATTTTGCTCATATAAGTCAACTAAACCTAGGCCTCTTCTATCCTTTGTCTATGTGATCTTTTCCCATGCAAGCCAATATGTACACTTAGTTTCATCTGTACCATTAGAAAAGAAATCCTTAATAATCCTTCCTAGTTTTTGTAATACCTTACTTAGAATGCTAAACACTTGCATAAAATAAGTTAAAAGTGACTCTAATACAAACTTAATCAAGATCAACCTTCACTCATATTAAGCTGTCTTGACTTCCAATAAGATAACCTCTATTGAGCTTTCTCTACAACTATATTTAATTAGTTAATCGTAGGCCTATCTCCTTCATGTGTTGAGTAGCCTGAATATTTACCAAATGAAGACACTTTGCACGTCTGCAATAGTTATCCAATTTCATCTTTAATATCACTATTAGTATTTCTTGAAAAATAAACACTAGATTTTTTATTATTAGTTTTCAACTGAGATAGCTTGGAAAACATTTCTAAGACTTCCTTTACTACTCATGTACTTTCCTTATCAACCTTAGTAATTAGCACAACATTATCAACAAAAAAGAGGTGAGATATTTTGATTGAGTTCCACCTCATTGTAAAAGGCCTCTCGTTTCCCTCATGTACTTTCTTTTCAATAGATCTACTTAAAAACTCCATGTCTAGAATGAATAAGTAAGGCGATAACAGGTAATCCTCCCTTATTCCTCTAGATGGATAGAAAGGATTTTGAGTAAAACCATTAACTAAAAATTCAATAGATACTTGAGGAACATAATCCATGATCAACTTGATCCATTTGATTGGAAAACTGAAACTTTTAAGGACCTAATATATGTAATCCCACTTAATACTATCAAAATCCTTTTTTAAATCAATCTTTAAAATCATCTAACTTTGCCTCATTTTTTTCTTATTTAAACAATGTAGTATCTCATTTAATAGGATAATGTTATCTATAGCCTTTCTTCCTTTAATGAAGCTCACTTAAGTAGGATGAATTAAATCCTCAAACATAGGTCATAATCTGTTTGCTAACAACTTTGTTAACAATTTACACAGTGTATTACATAAACTAATTAGACTTTACCATATTTGCTTCTACTGCTTTGGAATCAAATAAATCATTTTTGGTTCAAACTATAGGGCACGGTTTCTTCATTAAAACACTTTAAAATAACCTCTATAACTGCTTTGTATGATGGGAAGAAATTGATAAACATGAATACAGAGATTATTGCAGAAATTATTAGGTTAGGAATACATCTCAATTATTGTAATTTATTTTCTTATCTTTTAGAGGATGTCAATAGTTAATATATTGATAGAGAATATATTCCTTCTAAAAATAGGTTGTACAGAATTCTCTATTTGATGGAAAAAATCAATGAAGAATGGGTATTCAACCAATTACTAAAATGTCTTCATGATATTAAAGTCATCCTCTTGAATGATTATTGTCTTCAATTTTTCGGCCAATTGTATTTCTTCTTTGTTTCGGATTGATTAATTTTTTAATCAACAATTTCATTTATTTTCTGAAATTTTTGTTTAGTCAAAATTTTCAATCTTTTTGAGAATGTCTCTTGAAAATCTTTTTGGGAAACTACCAATAAAGACTTGAGGTATCAAATTTACAAGAAAGTATTTTGCTACATAGGAATTTTAGTTTAGAATGTTTTTAAAAGGGAAAAGACTTTGAAGTCATATTGATGGAACCATTTCTTCTTCTAAAGATAATAAGGAACAACCAGTGGGAGACAAAGGAAACTTAAATTATTTCATGGATTTTAGCATTTGCTAACTGCCATATGGTAAATAATTTATACTCTTTTAGTACAGTTAAAGAGATGTAGGATTATCCAAAGCATATATAGCATCAAGAAAGTACCACAAGACGCTTTCAACTTAAACTTGAGATAAGTAATTTCAATCAAGGTAATCTTTCTATTGAGCAATATTACTTTAGTTTTATTAACCTATGGAGCGAATATTTTGGCATTATCTATTCTAAGGTATCTAAAGAAGCTTTAGCCGACCTTTAGGTGGTTTATGAAATTAGTAAGCGATATCAATTTTTGATGAAACCAAGGCCAAAATTTGAGACTATTCAAGCTGGTTACTAAATAGAAATCCAGGTCCTTCTTTGGATAATTGTATTGGTGAACTAGTGCATAAAGAATAAAGAATAGCTATGCAAGTTGTCAAAAATTGATCCAATGAGACATTTGAGGTTGTCAGTGTTGCATATGCTACTCAAAGGAGGACTTAAGGATAAAGATCTATACAATGCTATCGTTGTAAGGAGTTAAGGCATATTGCCTGAAATTGTGATAAGAAATTTTGCAACTATGGTAAGAAAAATGGGCATATTATCAAGCAATGTCCCATAAATCCTAAAAACTAGAGTATCCAAGCCTTTTAAGTTGCTGTTTCGATTTCTAATATTAGTTCTTCATTTACCACCACTAGCACAAATTAGTCAATGACCTTAGAAATGGTACAATAGATGATCTTAAATACATTTTATGCTCTTGGCCTTCAAGATGGTTGTCCGGTTGATACTCCATTAGAAGTAAATATCAAATATCATTATGATGAGGGAGATTTCTTTTCGATCCCTCTTTATAATAGTTGATGGGCAGCTTAAATTGTTTAACTAAAACTCAACTTGATATTTCCTTTACGGTTAAACAGGTTAAACAAGTTAGTCAATTTATCCAGGCTCCTATACATCTTCATCTTGTTGCTAGTTGTTACATTATTTGATACTTAAAAGGCACTTTGACTCGAGGTTTTTTCTTTTCCACAAATTCTCTTATACATTTGGTTACATATAACGATGCTAATTAGGCTAGTTGTTTTGATATTCAACGTTTGATTAGCGACTAATGTATGTTTCTTGTTAACTCTCTTGTTTCTTAAAAAAGTAAGAAGCAAGACTAAGTGTCTTAAGTCATATAGATAGTATGAATATCATGCAACGTCTTCTGCTTACTCTGAAATTGCTTACCTTTATGGATTATTTGGTAAGCTTGGGTTTGCCCAAATTGAGCCTACCTCGCTTGACGTAGATAATACTAACGCAACTCAAATTGTGGCTCAGTGTTTTGTAAGTGTACTAAGGACATTGAAGTAAATTGTCACTCTATTCATGAAGCATATGATGTTTGTGTCATCTCTCTCCCACATATCACCTTTGCTCTCTAGACTACTGATGTATTCACTAAGGCTCTCTCTCGACATCAACATTATTTTCTTATTGAAAAATTGATGCTTATAGATCTACCAACATCAATTTGAGGGGGGATATTAAGGGAAAAAATTAATAGACATTAATATAGAGATTATTGCAAAAATTATTAGGCTGAGAATATATGTCAATTATTGTGGATTATTGTAATTTGTTGTAATTTATTTTCTTATCTTTTAGAGGATGTCAATAGTTGATATACTGATAGAGAATATATTCCTTCCAAAAATAAGTTGTACAAAATTCTCTATTTAATGGAAAAGATTAATGAAGAATGGGCATTCAGCCAATAATTGGAATTTTGTCACTTTGCCTATGAACTTCCAACACTTTTTATAAAGATATGCACCGAAACTATCTTGTTAGGTGCTTTCCATGAATTTATTTGATTTAAAGTTTTATCCACCTCTTCATAAGTTAACACTTGAACTAATTCTTCCTTTTGCTCTTCAATGATTACATATTTGAGTTCTTACTCAATTGGGTTTATGATTGAGCAGGATGTTCTTGTAGTGGTATAGAGTTTTTGATAATATTAAGTGAAAGCTTATAAATCCTCATATAGTCAAATTCCCATTTTCCCCTTTCATTTTGTATGCTTATAATGTTATTTTTCATTATTGTTTTCTGAACTATAGTACGGTAATAAGCCATGTTATGCTCACCATCTTTAATCCACTTTGTCCTAGATTTCATCTTCCACAGCCATTCTTCTCTTTCTAAGACAATATTCAATTCCTTCTTCAATTCTTTTATAAGCTGAATTAAAAAAGAATTTGGTGTTGCACTTAACTTCTTAGCTATACCATCCAATCATCTTTTCAATTTTTGTTTTTATCTCTCGACCAATATTACATGAACCCAACTAACTCTCCTTAATCAATTGTAAATAGGAACTATTCGTAAACCACATTGGTTGGAGCTTAAAAGGCTTTAATAAATTCATTATTTGCATATTAGGGTAGGTTTGAATGAGTAAGGGATTGTGATTACTTGGCCACTTAGGCAAGTGATATATTCTAGATTCTAGATAAATATTCATCCAACTTTGATTACACCAATCCCTAGCAAGCCTCCTTTGAATGAGACTAGGCAAATCTTGCTTGTTTGACAAAGTATAAGGCAACCTTATCTAACCCATATCAATTAAGCCACATGTACTAATAGAATATGCATATATAAAAGTCGAAATAACTCCTCTACCCTAACATTCATGTTTATGAGTGACATCATTAAAATCACCTATAATACACCAAGGAGAACTTCCAATTTGTTGAACATACATGATTAGATTATCCCATAATTCAATTTTTTTCACTTAATTTAGATGAAGCATATATATCAAGGAAATACTAAATAAAGTTTAAATTCATGACCTTAGCTTCAACATGTATTTCTTAGTTTTTTTTTTTTAACACATGCACTTCCAAGACTTTCTTGCTACGGAGCTGTAATATGCCTCTACTGTACCCTCTTGCCTTCACACATTTTATGCCCATCAAGTTAGGAAACATACTGAAAGAGACAAGAAGCTTGCTAGGTCATTTTGTCTCTAGTAATGCTACCCTATTAAGCATTTATTGTATAAAAGCATTTAAGACCACCTCTTACTTATTTTGAGAACTGAGTCCTCTAACATTTCAAACTGAAATTTTAATAGGCTTAGGCATAGAAGGATGGCCTAGCATTGCATCTCTCATAACAGTAGAGTTATAGCAGATGACTTCATTCGTCCCTGTCATGAATTCTTGTACATCTAAGTAGAAGTTTCTAGGAGTTTCTGTAGTGTCTACTAATGCCAATGTCACCTCTACATTGGTTAGCAACAAGGGCATTGTTTGATTCTTTTTCACTAGATACATAGTTGGCAATGTGTACTCTAGGATCATTAGGTTGGTTATCGGAAAGATCTTGTTGACTACCATTTTGATTGTGTGCTCCCATTGTTTCATTGGCTTGAATGGGTAAATATCATCCAGTAATGTTGCCATTGCTATCATTACAGCATACTCTCTCTTTGTCTATATGGTTTGGCCTACCCTTGTCAAAGTTATTGACCCATCCATCTCTATAATTGCTATTCATATCATTAGTACTTAATGATGTGGTTGTAACTCCCTTTGTAGTATTTTCACTCCCTCTATATGAATCAGTATATGCTCTACTCAATGATTGAGTGTTTCATGCATCACCTTGTTGCTCTTGTTAACCCAAGGCATTTTTGAGTTGTGATGCAAGAGCTTGATAGTAAATGTCAAAATCGTTTTCCTCTCCATTTTGCCTATATTTTTTAGGTAAGTGTTTAATATTTATAAGCCTCCTTCTAGTTTGAGTTTTTTCCGTTGTTGTTTTAAGACCAACTTTAAAAGTTATATCTATGTTAGGTCTATTTAAGCCTCCAATCTTATCCTCTTTGGTCACATAAGTGGAATTTTGAGTTGACTCGTTGTTATTAACTCTCTTCTCCATAATTTGTTTTAAAGGCACTACTTGATGAACTTCCTCCTTAGTTTTCTTTTCTTACCTTTGCATATTCACTTAATGTTGTGCCATTTGTTCTCTTCTCCTTATATCCTTAGTACTCATTGTACTAGATGTTTTTAACTACTTAAACTCATAATTACCCTACATATAATGCATGTAATTCATTAGACTTTCTTTATTTCTTATTTATTTTCTCCTTTGAGCTACCATCCACTCTCCATAGCCTTCTTTATTTATTATTTTTTTTTATTCTCTTGAGTTTTGTTTTCCAACTCGTATTCCTTCTTCCCTCCTTATGCCATCTGGCTTTCATTATTCTCCATTTCTTCTCCATGTGTCACTTGCTGATCATTTTCAAGCTCTCCAACTTATATGCTTAAAGGTTCTAGATTAATCCCTTGTTTTTGTAAACTTTTTCCTTCCTTTTCTTGCTCTTGAGAGCACTAATGCTTGAACTAGCTTATATAACCACATTTCATACATAAATTTCGAATTCCTTCATACTAAACATAATAAGGTATTCCTTTAATCATTACTAAATGAACTAATGGCTCGTTAAAATTTACTTATATGCAAAATCTTGCAAACTAACCCCTTTCAGCATTCACAGTATATGTATCTAACCTTAAAATCAGACCAATTATTTCACCTATTAATCTCAAAATTTTTGGATCATAGTATTTTGAGGGAAGTTTGGTATTCTTACCTAGGCAACAATTGAGTTATAAGTAGCAAAAGAGGCCTCGAAATTTGGTTCCCATCACTTAATGGTTAAGAAGCTCTCATTTACAAACCATGGACCATCTCATGCTACTCAATTTAAATATATTTCTAAGTTAAATATAGCTATATAATAACCTTCTCCTATGACAATCGTGCTAAAATGGGATGTAAATTGCTATAAATATTGCAGTTTACTTAGGAGTAACTAGTAACCCAAAGATTGCTCAAAGACCTCTTCCAAGGGCATATAACCTTTTTTTTTTTATTTCATGAGGTAAAGTTATAATCACAGTACCCATTTTCTCTTAAATTTGCTCATTTTTCCTCTTGCTATCATAAATATGCTCAAAAGAGAATTCATAAATTTGACTATTATCTTCATCTTCCTTAATACTTTTTTGTAAATTAAAGTTTGGTGCACAAGCATTAGGTAATACCTTTTCCTTATATGATAATTTCTTGTCATTTCCTTACATTGTAAGCCTTGACTCGGTAGCATCCTTGTATAGATTATTACCATCAACTCTACTTCTTATCTAATCCTGACATTGCTGACCCTGATGATAAGCTTGCCTCACTGCTTGAAGATTTAATTCCTTAACATATGCTTCTGCTTCCAGAGCTTCAATAGGCTTTAGTCTCTTTTTACGTATAGGAGAAATGGTATAAAAAGCATTTCTAGAGTTTGAAGGCTTTCTTTTGTTGAGAGGTTTTGAGAGCATGTTGAGAGCTTCAAATGTTAATTTTAACTTTGGTAATAGTGAAAAGAGGCATCCTACATAATGCAGCTGCATACACAATTAAGTTCATTCATATCGTGTTTGACCAAATAGATTTGGTAGATATCTGAAGTCATAAAGTAAGTTTCATGTATTAATTATCCAGAATTTACTCTATAAGATGGGGTATGGGTATAAAATCTTTATACCTGTACCTACCCTTAAACAACTTGTTCTCTACTATATATAATTTACATGT
Source organism: Lumnitzera racemosa (assembly GCA_024138005.1). Classification (NCBI taxonomy): domain Eukaryota; kingdom Viridiplantae; phylum Streptophyta; class Magnoliopsida; order Myrtales; family Combretaceae; genus Lumnitzera; species Lumnitzera racemosa. The sequence continues at coordinate 38,440,015 of JAMXBC010000011.1, read as the reverse complement.
TTAAAGGTACTTTTATCCACCTTGTAAGAAATTTTAAATAATATTAATAGGTGAAAAATAAATAATAATATCATATATTTCTCGATTAAAAAATGTTTTACAAAAAAGAAAAAAAAAAAGAGTTCAAGTCCATATGATAAAATTCTAAGCCTATATTAGCCTCTCTTTCACATCTCCAAGTCTTGATACGTCTGACTCTTCTTTCCATGCATTTTATTTTCTTTCCAATTCTCCATCCCTATTTGATGATTTCTAACTCCAATCTAGTATTATTGTAAAAATAAATGATAGAATTTGTAAATACACATTTCAAGTTATTAATGAAATGTTAAAAGACATTTTTTGATATAAAACAAAATGTAACAAAAAATTACCACTAAAAAAGTACATGCGAAGTTGAATATATGAGACAAAAAAGAAATTAGAAGTTCTAAAGAGTACTTTGTACTCTATAAGTTTATAGGATATAGGTTTTAATGTGTTTTTAAAGTATGATGGTCCTAGTTCCAAAAATTTGGTTATCATACCTCTCAGACAAGGTATTGGTAACGCATTAAACTGTACCACCCTATATTCATTCACCTTTGTCAAAATAGTATTACAAAAATTTATAAAAATATTAAAGGAACTTTATAAAAAAAGAAAACCCTTAAAATAATGTGAAGAAATTTTTAAAGAAAAAAGTTTCTTAATATGTCGGTTTGTCATCTAAAGACTCTAAATCAAGTCCTTAGCATTAGACTTGGTTCTAAGAGCAACTTTTTTTTTTCTTTCACGTTGAATATAATTGTAAAACTAAAAGTTAAACAGTTCATTGGAAGGTTTACATTATTTATATCTTTATATGTGTTTGTATTTATATTATCAAAATAATAAAGATTTATTCCTCTCAACTTCTCTTAGAAAGATATATATATTATTTATAATACTTATAAAATCTAAAAGTTGAGCATTATTGCTTCATTTATTGCCGATCTTTCTTTAAATTATGTAGTTTTCAGAATTTCCATAAACAAGGTTAAAACCACATAGTTACACACTTTGCAAGAAATGGACCTGTCATTTCAAAATCGACAAACAACATAGTTTTTCTCATTATTCAGGCCCTTTCGATTTTCCATTTGAATTTAAAGAAATATTTTTTTTTTTTCCCTTTCCCTTTCAATCGAATAAGTTACCAATATTTCCGTCCACTCTAGAAGCCAAAGCAAATTGCATTCTAATTTCATTGGAAAGGGAGTCGTCTTCTTATTTTCCTCCAAAAGCTCCACATACGTCAAAGTAATGAGTATGCTCTAGTAAGAGTTGTTTTAGTATTTATTTTTCGATTTTCCCATTCCATTTGAAGTTTTATTTTGTCTAATTAGGTAAATTACAAATATTTTACTTGTATTTTGATATATTTACAAAGAATTAATCTGTGTTATTTTTTTCGATAAATAACTGATTCAAGTTACACTCGATTTTGTTCCATTATAATGTATGTTAGTATGGTCACGTGTTTAGTAAAAAAGCCCTCAAAATCCACCTTTCACCCTTTGAAATCACTACTCTCCTTCTTTAAAGTCACAATATCTTCTTTGAAATAATATTTCAAATTCACTAACCAAAAATTCAATTTGTCCCTCTCTTCCCTGCCACTCCAACACCTTACAACAATACCCTAATCCCCTATCAATGCTCCTCACTTTAGAAACGAAGCCATAACACCAAATCACTAGTCAAAACTCCAACCCCAAATTTCCCTTACCCACTACAAGTTTAATAAGGAGATGCCCAAACAACACAAAGCTCGTAAGTTTCCATCTCTCTCTCCCTCTCTATATATGAAACCTAATGATTTTCTTCCAATATTATATTTCAAGTGCAAATTTTGAAGAATTTTATCTTAATCTCTGAAATTTTTTCTAATTATTTCACATTGACACTCTAAAATTCCTATTCCTTCATTTGTTGCATTACTTTTGTAGCTAATTTTTATTTTTTTTTTTATTTATACAAAGTTAATAATGAGGAGATTGCTTAGGAAAATATATCGATTTAGTTGAACTGATGAATCTCTAGAAAAATTATTTCACATTATGCCTTAGATTTTCACTCAGATCAATGTGTGAAGCATTGTGAAAATTTTGGTCAAGAATAGCTTATTAAGGGTTTTAAATGGTAAATGATTTTTTTTTTTCCTATGGAATATTTGGTGAACTTTCTACAAAGTTGTTGATTACAAGAACATAGATGAATGTATTGGGGTTCTTAATGCTGATGCAAAAAATGCACATCTTATTATGAGCAACAAAATAATGGTTGTAAGTGATGTAGACTTATGAGTTATTCTTACTTTGCAAAATGCTAATTCATATGATGTTGCACAATCCTAATTCATATTAAATCAATTTGGCCAATCCTTTATCATCTATTTGCATGACGTAGCACAACTTTTTGCAAAGTTTAGATACATAGGAGGTTTGTTAAAAAGAAAAAAAAAATCTTTTACTAAGTGGAATTAGCTACTGTATTTACCTAGTGAAAGCTGATTTTGAATTTTATTGATGAATTTCTTATTAAGCTCTTTTTCTCCAACAAAACAAGTTCTTGAAAATTCTTGATTGACATGGTCTCCTTTAGTTTGACGAACAAAGCTCTCCCGATTAAAGATCTAGATAATTAGGGAAAAAAAAAGGTAAGTGAATATTATTGTTGATCAATGCAAGATAGTATCCTTATGGCATTTCTTTTGTATATATTCTTTGCTCATTTAGCATTCGAAAAATATTCTTTTGTTTGTAAATAGGACAAGTTGTAACTATGAACTTATGCTACATGCCTCTCATCATTGCTTTTTAATGTGGTTTTTGTAGAATGATTCTACTTAACAATAGATTTTAGATAGTTATCAAGGATATATTATGTTAATAAAGATTCCCTCTTTATTCGTGAAATGTCTACTGGCTTAATTAGTGTAAGTGCTGTAAGATAAGAGCTACCTTATCCTTTTTTCCCCTATAAGAAAAAGCAAGGAAATATGAGATACCGAATTGAATCCAACAATTCTTCCTCTTCAAGGGAAAAGAACGCAACTTGTCATTGTAGTGAACAATCTGTAATTATATCATCATGACAGCTAAGAAGTTTTCGAAGAAGATTTTAAGATTGTCTTAAATATTGTATACATATTCACTTTATCTTGGTTATTGCATATGTTTGTAGTCTTTAACACTAATTGAAAAATATGTCTTATTCTTGTAAAGTAGAGAAGGTTGTAATTACTTTAAGTGGGTTAATCCAGAGACACGTAAATATAGCCTAAATTTTGGAAATAAGGTGTTAGAACAGTTCAACGAGCTTAAGCATGAATTAGACAAGGAAAAAAAAAAAAGAGTTTGCAAGCTTAAACACGAGTTGAATCAAACACAAAATGCAAGAACAAAGCTACGATGGATCACTATTTTATCATGGTTGTTATTTGTAATAGTGATTATGGTTTATATAAGCATAGCTACCTTGTATATGAGAATGGAGTACTTTATTTACTTTGATGTGATCTAGAGTATGCGATTTGAAAATGCACCGGCTTGTTAAGCCTTTGGTTTGGTAAGAAAAAGTACCAAGTTGTGATTAATTTTCAATAATGGTAGACATGTGGTGCAACATATCAAGTTTAATACAAAGATTTTCTTTGTACTCTTAGACTTGGCATACTTTGACTAACTTGAGCTTTTTTGTTAGTGACATATGCCATATTATTTGCTATTCCCTTATGTAGAGATGGAGAATTTTCTATGATCAAAAGATGATGTAGATTTATGTCTATATATATTATATATATATATATATATATATATATTTGCCAAACAAATTTTTGTCGTCATAAAGGTTAATATTCATGTTTAGTGACTTTAAGTAAAATGGACAAGTAGTTTGTTTGATCAAAATGTGTGTTATAGTATAAAAGAACATAAGATCACAAGGTTTAAATAGTTCTAATAAAAACCAATTCTAAGTAAAATGGATAAAGAGTGCATGAATTACCCAAATAAATTAGATAAGAATTCAAGCAATTATTGACTCCACTTTTCTACATCAGTACAAACCATGTAAGATGTGCATTTTCTACATCAGCATTAGGATCCCCCATACATTCATCTATGTTCTTATTATCAACACCTTCATAGAAAGTTCACCAAATATTTGATAGGAAAAAAAAATCTTTCACCATCTAAAACTCTTAGTAAGCTCTTCCTAACCAAAATTTTCATGGTGTTGTACACATTGGCCTAAGTGAAAATCTAAGGCATGATGTGAAATAAGTTTCTTAGAGATTTATTAATTCAAATAGATTGATATATTTTCCTAAGTAGCCTCCTTATATTTAACTTTGTATAAATAAGAAAATAAGAATTGACTATACAAGTAGTACAACAAATGAAGGAATAGGAATAAAATTTTCAGAGATCCAAACAAAAATTCTTCAAAATTTACACTTAAAACATAACATTGGAAGAATACCAATATGTTTCATATATGGAGAGGGAGAGAGAAATAAACACTTATGAGCTTCGTGTAGTTTGGGTATCTACTTCTTGAACTTTCAATAGACGAGAGCAATTTAGGGTTAAGGTTTCGACTATCAATTTGGTGCCATGGCTTTGTTCTAGAGTAAGGAGTGTTGATTAGGGATTAGGGTATTATTGTAAGGTATTGGAGTAGTAGGGAACAAGAGGGACGAATTGGGTTTTTGGATTAGTGAATTTACCTTAAGGTTTCAGAGATTGCACTATGAATTTAGAGAAGGAGATTAGTGATTTTGAAGGGTGAAAGGTGAACTTTAGGGGCTTTTTTATTACACACATGACCTATACGTGGCTATACTAATGGACATTATAACAAAACAAAATGGAGGGTAACTTGGGCTAGTTATTTATCGAAAAAAATAATACAATAATTCTTTTTAAATATACCAAAACATAAGTAAGGCATTTTTAATTTACCCTATCTAATTTAATATAATCTTATATGTTATATGTTTTTGAATTCAGGTTATGGTGGCATATAAGCAAAATAAATTGATTTGTGGGGATATATCCTATCTTTAATATAGTTCATGTGGTGATCTTTTTAGTAGTGCTTATAAGAATGAGAAAGTTACTGTTATATACTATAAGTCTATGGGTTATTCATCATGACAACTTTGCATCGAGTTAACCTTATATAAAAATATGAGAAGATGTCAACTTTGCATGGATTTGCATGACTTGATATCAACTTGCATAGACTTTAGTAGGTGGCGCTAACAACATGGAATATTGAATACTTGCAGATGGTTTTATATTATTTTATATTAATTCATTATTTGACATTTTATTTCTTAGAATTCTCCATGGTTAATTAGTTTATCTCTTTATTCTTATGAGTGTTTTACAATTTTACCCTTAGGCTTCTTAAGGCTTCCTTCGTAAGCTCTTGTAACAAACATTATGGTAGTTTACCAGTTATTTATTACAAAACAACTAAAGATAGAGCCTTTTACTTTTATTTTCTTTTTTTTTCACTTATCAATTATTAGAATTTAGGCAACTAACAATCTTGTTTGATCTAATTTTGATGTTCATTAATTTATCAATTAGATTAAACAAAAACCCTAGTTCAAATTGATTTAACGTTGGCAACCTTTCTCTTATTAATTAAATTGATTTGTCCATATCTCTTTATATTTTCCGTTGTTCCATTCCCAAAACCCTAAAATCCCATGACAATCATAAATTTCAAAAAGCCCTAAAAATACCAATTTTGAATTCTTTTATTCATATTCTTGGATTTCATATACATAACTTGAATATGGATTTTATCTATATCAGATTAGTATCAAAATGGAGGTTCAACGAGGGAAAAAATCAAGATTTTGACCCATAATCAATCGCCTTGGTTAGAGGTGTTTGTTCATTGGGAAAAAAAAATTATGCATTACAATTAGAAAGAAGTTTTCTTTTACATGGAAGACATGTTTGTAGACCTTTTATCATTCAAATAAAAAATAAACACTAAAGTTGAAGTCTTGAGTAGTGGCTGAAAGTTACCAATGAGGCAGCTAGTAAGCACTCTAAATTAGGTGTGGCTGCTCATAGCTTTATTGGTCAAACAAGAAACAAACACTAAGGTTGAAGTTGTCAGTAGCTACTAGAAGTTATAAGTGAATGCTGTAGATGGGGGCTCTAAATTACTGGGGAAGCTCGTGGATATTACCAGGGTGCTCATTTCTCTCTAGAGAACATTTGATTAGTATAGATGGTGGTGATGTTTGTAATCTATTGGAGGGCACTCATTTGTGGTGAAGGGTACTCAAGGGTCAATGTGTGTTTGGGTGAGTAATGTTATGGATGAATGCAAGGTTACACATAGGGCACTCAAGGGTAATGTTTGAGCATATTATGGGTGTTCATTGTCACTATTGTAGACAGTCACTTCCAATTGATAGGGTTGTGTTGCAGTGGTAGGCAAATGGGCGCTCAACGTTAGTGTTGTGGATGCTTGCAAGATTTGAAGGAGAGAATAGTAAGCACTCAATTTCAACTAGTGAGGCGCTTGCAGGGATTTGATCAAAGTATGTGAACAATAGGGCTTAGAACACCATCTAAGAGTTCGGATCCTAATATTGACCAATCCTTGGCATGGTAGCAGTTGGTTGTGAATATTAGGCTTGATGTGGCAAATTTGGTGATGTGGCAAGTGATTGTGTACCGATGTGGCACTAACATGGAATGTTGACATGCCAAGTAAATTTAATCTCTTGATTTTTATTTTATTTTAGTTGTGAAAATAAAAATACAAGTTTAGTAGCTAAAAAAAAATAGAGGTACCATAGATAAAAAAAATGAGGAAAAAGGAATTTTTAGATTATAACTTTTGAAACTTCATTCAAGCAATCAATACAAAGTTTCATTCAATTGATCAACACTTTTATGCACACTTCTATAGAACATTAAGATAAGTATTTTGAAGATTTAGAATATCATCTAAGGGATTCGTGGAAGGTGATAAGCTGTTAATGAAGAGTTAATGAAATTTAGAAGTGTTAAACTAGGGAAAAGGGTAAGAAGCCTTGATGTGAAAAATATTTAGGATGTCGTCATCTTGAATATCAATGTCCAAACAAGTTTGTAGTAAGACTTGTAAATGGTGTTCCTGTAATTATTAAAGAAAATGGAATTGAGAGTAAGGTGGATTAGTAGAAAAATCCAATGTTTGTAGAAGAATGTGTAGATGTAGTTGAAATTGACAAGATTCCTACATCTATACATACAAATGGTAAAGATGAAGAATTAGAAGTTTTTTTTTACGAGGGAAAAGACTTGCAACAAGTAGAGGCTAATGCAGAAAGTGCAGTGGGGGTCATTATGGGAATACTTGAAGAGAAGTGAACAATTGCAAGAACTAACACTTAGAGTTGAAATGACAGAGGTAACCCAATTCAAAGCACTCGATATAATTGAATATGAGAAGTCAAGATAAGGTCAGATCTCTTTTATAATGAATCTAACCAATAATAAGGTATCATTACATGAGTATTATGTCCAACAAATTCACATATATCTGGCTAACAAAATATATAATGAGTAGAAGGATCACGAATTGTTGATAACATTTTAGACACGGTTGAATTGTTGTAAGGTTAGTACATTTTTCTTTCATAGGCTTATTATCACCGATACGCTGCGTTAAGAGCAAACAAAGGCAATAGCAACAGGATGGGTCTAAACTTATAGAAAGCTTGAAATGAAGGTTGATGAAATGCAAAAATAAGGGAATAAGTAAACAAGACGAATAAGCAAAATAACAAATGATTCCAGTGATATGATGCACCAAGAAAACTCTATGGACTCACATAGCTGACTCGATATGATGTACAAGCAGCTTGGTGAGGTCACTCGCCATCTAGCCCTGTTTAAGGGTTAAGATAAGAGTAAGAAGAGAAAAATAAGCACACTTAGCTCACAAAAAGGGAGTATATTCAATATCAAATGTATGCTAATTGTGGCTACATATTACAAGGGTATTCATACCCAAAATGTTAGGGTATCCTACCTAAAATGGAAAAGACAAAAGGAGTACTGCCTAAAAGAAGTAATGTACAAGGAATAAAAAAATGTATGGATGAAAAATCAAGGAAATCAATGATTAGTGCAGTGGAACTCTTTCAAGTGGGACTAGATACGTCACAACATGTCACTGGAGGCGCTTTTGGCAGAAACAAACAAATGGTATGGTTAGGATAATGGTCACCAAGCATACTTAGGGGGTCCTTCCGAGCAAACGTAGGTGCGAACGCATGTTGAGGTTCTTGGCACCAATATTACTGAATGGAAGGTCAATAGAATCATGTCTGAGCAAACGTGTAAGGGATCAAACTGTCAATGGAGCATATTAAAAGTCGGTACTCGACTATTGAGAGATAAGAAGTTACTTGACTCAGCATATAGAGTTAATCAATAGTGAGGATCAGCTTAGCCTCAATAAGGGTTAGTTAGAACAGTAGAATCCATTTCATTAGTCCCTCAAGACCTCGCACTCAGGTTCAAGCTCGGGTTAAAGGTCCCGTAGTTCGATTCCTATCACCCCCCCCCCCCCTCTAGGATGATTTAGATTTAAGATCAAATATGGCTGATCCTCATTGAATTCTTCCTCAATTTGATAAGGGTTGAGATTGGAAACATTAAACACGTCACACACTCCGAAGTCTTCTAGCAGTTCTAGCTAGTATGAATTGTTGTTTATCTTTTGGAGTATACTAAATGGTCCTTCAACTCTGGTAGATAGTTTATTTTTCCTCTTGTTAAGAAACCTTTCCATGCTCAACTATAGCCACACTTAGTCATCAGGTTAAAATTGCTTGGTCTTCCTTTCCTTAGTCTTCTCTTTTAGCTTCTTGGCAGCTTAGCCAATGTACTAAGCGACTCGTTGGCAGATTTACTAGATGAACTAGGCTCTAGTTTTTGCTTCTAGATCTTCTTGGTCAATGGCCGGCATCAAGGTATAGTCAAGGGGCAACTCGAGGTTGAAGCCATAGATGACCTTAAATGAGATTTACCTAATGGTAGCATTACTATTTTGTTGTAAGGAAATTCTACTACAAGTAGGCAGATGTCCCAGTCCACTAAGTTCTTTCCCATTGCAACTTGAAGTAGTAATCCTAGGGTATGGTTAACAACTCTGTCTAAGCCATCAGTTTAGAGATGGCAAGAGGTGTTGAACAGTAGTTCGGTTCCCATTTGATGCCAAAGAGTTCTCTAAAAATGTCTTAGGAATTTTGGGTCCCTGTTTGACACTACACTCGGCATTCTGTATAAGCAGACTATTTCTTACAAAAACAAGGAAGCAATAGCCTTAGCATCGTTAGTTTGGGTGCAAGGCACAAAGTGTGCCATTTTGTTGAAATTATCCACAACAACCATCAAAAAGTCTTTACCTTGGGCAATCCGGAGTAATATTAGGATAAAATGCATACTCAAGTTAACCCATGGTTTGGTCGAAATAGGCAGAGGTATTACCTTTCCTTGCTCTAATTGGCTCTTTACTTTCTTATAGATAATGTATCCCTCAATCACACAATGTATGTCATGTTTCATTTTAAACCAGAAAACCTATCATTCAGTAGCTTATACATCCTTATTTTTTTCGAAATTCCTAAAGAGTCCTCTAGTATAGGCTTCCTCACTAGCATTCCCTCATTGAATAATTCAGTACACATAATTTGCCTCCTTAGAAAAGATAACCATCTTTTACATGATATTCATCTACTGCCCTCCCCTCTTCATAGTATCTATATACTAGACTAAAGTGAGAATCATGTTGATACTGCTCTTTAATGCTTGTAAACACAAACAATTTGGTTTGCAACTCAATAAGAAGAACATGTCTTCTTAACAAAGCATCGACAACTACATTAGTCTTTCCTCGCTTATATTTGATGTCAAAGTTAAATCCTTTGAGAAATTTAATCCATCTAGCTTGGCGTTTAAAAAGCTTTGATTGGCTCCATGAATATCTTAAGAATTCATGATCAATGTAAATGACAAATTCCTTTAGCAGAAGATAATGTTACCATACACAAAGTGCTCTAATTAATACCAAGAGTTCTTTGTCATACACATAATAGTTTGATTGTACTCCTTTGAGCTTTTCACTATGATAAGGGACAGGTCGACCTTCTTGCATTAGTTCAACTCCAATGCCAACATTTAAAGCATTGCGTTTAAGCTGAAATACTTTATCAAAGTTTGGTTAAGCCAAGACTATGGCAGAGGTTAATCTTACTTTCACCTCAGCAAAACTCGTTTCTTCCTTCTCTTTCCACTTAAACTCTACATTCTTCTTGGTTAACTCAGTCAAAGGTACTACTATAGTACTAAATCATAAGATGAAACATAGGTAGAATGATGACAATCCATGGAAACTCCTCACCTCAATACACGAAGTTAAGGTTGACTACTCAACAATGGCTCAAAATTTCTCTTCATTAGCTTTGAATCACCCTTTACTTACTACATAACCTAGGAAGATCACCTCTTCCTAATAAAAATAGCACTTCTTCACATTTTCAAACAATCTTTCTACTCAAAGAACATCAAAAATAGCTCGACGTTGTTCAATATGATTGGTCAGGTCGGCATTGTAGACAAGAATGTTGTCAAAGTAGACTATAACACATCTTCCAATTAGATCTCTTAAGACATGGTTCATCAATCTTATAAAAGTGCTTAGGGTGTTTGATAACCCAAAGGGCATGACCATCCACTCTTATGGGCCATGTTGGGTCTTAAAAACAATTTTTCTTTCATCCTATTATCTCATTCGAATCTAAATGTATCCTGACTTCAAATCAACCATGTTGAATACTTTGGCACCACTTAATTCATCTAACATATTGTCTAGCATATCTGTACTTGGTCGTAATCTTGTTAACAGCTCTACTATCCACACATATACACCAAGTACCGTCCTTCTTTGATACAAGTAATGTAAGTACAACACATTGTAGGTACAACACATAGCTAAAACTCTCTCTTACATATCCTTTCTCTAATAACTCATTAACTTGCCTTTGGAGCTTCATAGCTTACTCAGGATTCATCCTATAAGTTGGCTTGTTTGGCAGTGCAACACCAAGTATCAAGTCAATGTAGTGCTCAATACCTTGAAATGTGGGCAATCCCTCGAGCAATTGCCTTGGAAACAAGTCGGCATGTTCATCCAATAGTTTTCGGACTTCTTCGGGTAGCACAATTTGTTTCCTCAATTCCAATATTCTCTTGACCATCATGTAGGCCGGCATATTAGACTTAATGGCTTCTTAAAGTTTAACTTGAATTAATACCAAAGCCTTCTTAGATCCTCAAGCAAGTTTAGCTTGTAGCTTGCTAACTTGACTAAACATTATTAGGTTCAAAGTAATCTTTCTACCACCTTTCTCAAACATATATGTGTTCCTAAATCCATTACACAAAACTTTTCAGTTGAAAAGCTAAGGTCTGCCTAGCAATACATGAGATGCACACATGGGTAACATGTCATAGAGAATTTCATCGGAATAATTTCCAACAAAGATCGAAAACAATACTTACTAAGTGACTTATAGTGCTCCCTTCTTATTTAGCCAATGTAACTTATACGACTTAGGGTGTAATCTAGTCAACAACTTAAGCTTTTTAACTAGGTTAATAGATACGACCTTAGTGTAACTTTCATTGTTTACTACAAGCTCACATACTTGCTCATTCACCTTGTATGTAATGTGAAACAAATTCTCTCTCTGCTACTCCTTAGTAGAGGGTTCCAAACTCATTGTACCTCGAATAACTAAAGTTAGCTTATCCAGATCTTCAGCAAACACATCTTCCTCAACCAGTTCGATATTAACCTCAATCTTTTCTTCTACTTCTTTCTCCTCAACTATTTTATCTACTTGAATCTTTGGGCCATCTCCCTTGATAATCATAGTTCTCTTATTTGAACATTAGGCAACCATATGCCTAAACCCTTGACACTTAAAACACTTAATTTAGCTCGTCTTCCTCTTAGATCCTTATCTCTTCTCATAAGTTCTCAACTACACCTCACTATCAATGGGTTGGCTCTTCTATTCTACTTTGACATCCATCCTTCTACTAGACTTAGCACTTTGCTAAGCTCAGTAACTTTCTTGAGTAGGCTACCCTATTTAGACTAGTAGGCTCATCATAGGTCAACTCGGCCTATTCCACCTCTACCTTTCTACTTGTTGGGCTATTCTTATAGCCTCATCTTATGTGTTAAACTGTTGAAGCTTTATGACATCTCAGATGTCGCCTCTTAATCCAATGAGAAATCTATATACTTTTCAGGCCGATGGTTCATCTACTTCACATTGAATCATGAGTATTTAAAACTCCTAAACATATTCAAAAAAAAAAATTTAGCCTCCTTGTCTCAGCTCTTGAACCCAAGCAAAAGTATCTTACAAATAACTATCCAGCACAAACCTATTTCTAAATATCCTCTTCATCTCAGGCGAAGTATTAACTTCCTTATATCCTTCTCATATCCTCATAATTTAGAAGTTCTTCCACCACATCGCGGCATAACCTAAGAAATTTACAGCAGCAGTCCTTACCTTTTCACAGTCCTCAAGTTAGTAATAATAAAAAATACGCTTTACCTTCTCTTCCTAATTTAGATAATCATCAACATTTCTAAAACCATCTTCATATGGTTAGTAGCTCAGGGCACTCAAGCTCACTCTTCTTCCTCATTGTACTCTTCTTTTCCTTTATCATCCACATCATCTAAGTCAATCCTTCTCCATACTTATCCTCCTATTCCTCTACCTCGATCTTATCAAGGTGAGATCTGTCCTCTCATAGGTCGAGTAGCTTAAGGAGTATTCTATATGGCTTCAACAAGTTAAAAGGCCAATGCATAAATAACTTTGGTCAAATCAGCTATAAGGTTAGCCATCTCGTCAATTCATTCATTTGTATTTCAAGGGGTGTTTTAGGATTGTCATCCAAGGTAGACAACATCGCTATCGTCATCTCTAATACCAGTACTGACACTTGGAGGAGCCATCATTTTCTTTGACAAAACTCAATAACAAACTCATATTCTAAGGGATAACAAACCTAGTTCCTTCAAGCTAAGCAACTCACATAAACACTTACCTACACGTAAAAGTTCAAACTAACTGTAGACACAATAGCTATCCCAAAGAAGTATAAACCCAACTAAAACTTGCTCTATTTTTGCATGTTTGAAACAGGGCAAGACAGAGTATACAGCCATAGCAAACTACTAAGCCTTTTACTTACTCAAACACTCATAGCTAACTTCTTTGTAACTACAACACACTACTACAACAAATACGACTTACAAGAAAGCTAAAAAACAACTTAACCAAACAAACCTTCACTTTGATACCAAGATGATATACCGCACCAAGAGTAGACTAGGGCAACAATATCAAAATGGGTCTAAGCTTGCAGAAAGCTTGAAATGAAGGGCGATGAAATGCAAAAATAGTGGAATAAGTAAACAAGACGAATAAGCAAAACCACAAATGATTCTAAGGATATGACGTACCAAGAAAACTTCGCAGGCTCACAAAGCTGACTCAATATGATGTAGGAGTAGCATAATGAGGTCACTCGCCACTTAACATTGCTTAAGAGTTAGGATAAGAGTGAGAAGAGAAAAATAAGCACACTTAGCTTACAAAAAAGGAATATATTCAATGTCAAATGTATGTTGATTGCGATTCCATATTACAAGGGTATTTATACTCGAAATGTTATGGCATCTTACCTAAAATGGAAAAGACAAAAGGGGTATTGCCCAAAAAAAGTAATATACAAGGAATGATAAAGGGTACAAATGAAAAATCAAAGAAATCAATTATTAGTGTAGCAAAACACTTTCACATGGGACTAGACACATGGCAGTAGGTCACTGGAGACACTTCTTATAAAAACAAACAAATGGTACAATTAGGGTGGAGGTTGCCAAGCAGAGGTATCGAGTAGACGTGGGTGTAGATATGTGCTAAGGTTCTCGACACCAATACTGTCAAACTGAAGGTCAATACAATCATAGCCGAGCAAATGTATGAGGGGTTAAACTGTCAATGGAGTATATTTCAAGTCAAGACTCAATTACTAAGAAATGAGAAGTTACTTCACTTAGCATTTGGAGTTGATCGGTAGTAAGGATCAGCTCAGCCTCAGCAAAGGTCAACTGAAACATTAGAATCCGCTTTGCTAGTCCCTCAAGACCTCACACTCAAGCTCAGGTTAAAGGTTTGGTAATTTGATTCTTATCAATCACTCTAGGTATATATCCTATCTAAGATTCAACAATAAATCTTCTTGAACTCGGGTGTGATGATAGGGATCAATTCCCCATGCATAAATTTAAAAGACTTATTTTGATTCAACAGTTCTAGAAGATCCATTTAGGATTGACCTTGCATTATAATAGTAGAAGATGTCATCTTTACATGGATTTACATAGATTGATGTCAACTTGCACGCGATTGCATGGAATTTAGCAAATTGTGCTAAGGGCATGGAATATTGAAAACTTAATGATTGTTTATGTTATTATTCAATCTCATTATAATTCATTATTTGACATTTATAGTGCCCTGCTTTCTAAAACTAGTCATTTGCATAATGGTATCTAGAAGATGAGTGCTATGCCATCCTCAAGTTAAGGATAATGCCTTCTAGAGTCGCTTGTCCTTACGCTAACAAGTTGCTCACCAAGAGTTTAAAAAAAAATATTTGTTAGCAACTCTTTGAACATTTCGAGCTATCATAGGCTTAAAAACCATCAAAAAAGCAATAGACTCTCAAGTTGAATGGGTCCCCTAACCATTCATGCAAATTTATATACTGTAAAATCTCTTTTCTTTTTTAATGAATTTTTCCTTTCTCAATAAAGTCTACATACATAAGGTATCACCCTTTAGTTCATTTGCATACAAGCTAAACTTCTAAACTTTCTTTAATTAGACTTATTAAAAATGGTACCTTTAGGTCCATATATTATCAAACTGAACTTTTCATGTCAAACTTCACAAAACAAGAACCTTAGGTATATCTTTGAAAATCAAGTTTATGAAAATGTAGCCCTTGGGTCTCTTTTGTACCATGCCATGAATGTACGTGATGCAACTACAATTGAGAACAAAATCAATTTGTATGCATCATCTCATAACATCAAGTCAAATCACTGTCCATGAAGAGCATATATGCATATAAAGCAATAGTATTGACATGTCATGTCTAAAGGGTATGTGCATGCCAACTAATACTCAAACATATCCATCAGCAATAGTCGCTTAATTTTCAATTAAATATGCATGCACAAAATATACTTAAACATGTCAAATCTTGACAATCACTAATTTCTTAATCACATATTCCATTATCTATCTTACTGTACATGCCATAATATCATACACGCTCATAATATACTCGTATTGATCGAATTATCTAAAATCACATGTCAACCAACATAATAAACTTTAAGTAAATTATTAAGGTCCCAAAATTCACATTAGTGAAGTGGTATTGACTTATTTAGCACGACAATAGTCGTTTGATTCAACCACTTCACACGATAGTTATAATGATCCAATTGAAACTTCTCCTACCGAGGTATTATTTGCTTTTGGAAAACCACTACACCAAGGGACAAAACCATGCAACATTTGACGCCAAAGCGGACAATACTTGGGTGGAAGGAATTTCGGTAAGGTTGTTATAAGTGGTATCAAAGTCAACTCCTAACCAGTAAATGGATGACTTAAGTTTTAGAGAAGAGATCCAAGGAGGGCTAACTTAAAAAGGGGGAAGGACTAGACCGATTGTAATGTCTCACAACGAAGACATTCGAGTTAAGTGGGTGAGGGTGAGGGTTGGGGGATTATGAGTGTGAGAAGGACTTGATACCAATTTATAAAGTTATGATGGAGAATATCTTATCAACATATGCGTAAAACTTTTGGGCCAAGTAGTTAAAATAAGCCTATTAGTATTTATTGGCATGATTAATTACTACTTTTGGCATGGAGCGTTACAATACCGAAGTAACTTGTAACAATCACATTTCATCTAATGAACTTTGAATAAAGAATTCCATCAACCAATGTTTAGATAACATACAAATTCAACAATCATTTAGCAATTTTACAAAGTTGAGCTACCTATTTAAGTAAGAATGCATTTAGCTTTTAAAAGCGAATGGTTGCAAAGGTCCGAACCGTATGCACCAAGTGCAAAAGCAAGGGGTATCTTTTAAACTTAAAGTAAACAAACATGCTCTAAGTACCATTAAGAAGTAGTAAACAAGAAATTCCTCTTTTTTATTTAAAAAAAAAAAGATCCCATCTTGTTATAGATTTATCTATCTTAATAGTAAAGACATGTATAAAAGGAAAAAGGCACAATTTCTTTTGTCAATTGGGAACAATATTTTGAAATCAAGACTATGCATTAGGTAACTTTTCTCCTTAAACTCAAATTCAAAAAGTTAGAAATAAGTAGTTTAGCAATAGATGTTCTTGTTTGTGTAGAAGCCCTTACCTTCTTTAGAGAAAGTAACATCCTTTGTAGATGAGTGCAAACTATCTTTCCCTTGCTAGTGCTAAGAATAGTGGCAATCTAAAGAGGAAAAAAAAAAAAAAGCCTCTTGAAGAAGTTTTAAGGTACCTTCTACTAGGGTTAGAGCTGTGAGACCCTAGCTATTTAATTGTCGAAATAAGTTAAGGTATTTAAAACGATTTAAGGCTTTTGAACCATTTTGTCTAAATAGATCTAAATTCTAATATAACATCACAAAGTTAGACGAAGAGTCTAAGTAAGGCCAATTTTTTAAAATAAAGTATATATAATATTTAATTTCAATAAAATGTATTTTTACCAAATCATTTGATAATTATCAAGAACTCAATGTTTGAGCCCCAAAGCATAACAAGATAAATTATTTTACTTATAAAAATAATATTTATGAGTTAATAGTACGTAATGTGATTATACAATCATTTAATATACATATTATATACCCAATATGTATATATATTATATAAAATATGCTAAATAATTACCAAAAATTATATTAAATTAATAAAAATTATGAAAAAAAAAATAACAAACACCTTGAGACATTTGGAAACAAGCAAGGCAAATTCCTAAATTTAGTAGAGGGTGTAACTTGTGAGTTAGCAACTTAAAACAAGATAAATTTATCGATATAATATTAAAATAATATACAAAGTGACACTTATAAATCACTTTCGCTATCCCAATCAACCTAATTTCTATATAAGGGTAAGGAGTGTTCATCTTCATCATTTTAGTAGTAAGGATATCAGAAAAATCTCTAAAAAACACAACATTTTCTATTAAACAAAAATAAGCAAAAATCAGGGAAATTATAGGTGAATTGGGGTTTCTATATCAACCAATGACCTGATGACATGGGACATAGGACTTAAGCAATTGAGGTTAAGACGAGAGCTATTGACAACTAGTGGTGGCCGGAGGGTAGCCAGATGGTTATACGCTAGTAAGGTATAGTTTTGAATTCGTTTTTCATTAAATTTCTAAAAATAGTCAATCAACTTAGAAAATTATAAAAATTTGTTTCCCTTAGTTATTTTGCATTTATTTTCATGTAGCAATTTTATTTTATTGAAGTAACACTTATTATAATACTTGCTCAACAAAGTGCTTTGTTACAACGAATTTTCACTTAATTTTTCAAAATAACAAATAATGTTGTTTTGAGTTGAAAAATTTTGTATAACATACTTATAATATGTACTAAATTATGGTAACAAGAATTTTCAAAAAATTCTATGTTTACTATTTATTGTAATTTATTTAATTTTTTTGGTAATTTTGATTATGTAAAAGAAGTAGATTTCATACAATTTGTGTATAAAATCAACACAATACAATTTTTGGTAATTAGTAATGTTAAGATATATGTTATAGTTTGATTTTAATAAAAAAATATAATTATTCACCTATTTTTAGTCATTTATTGATAAAATTGAACTAAAATAAGTATACTAAAGTATATGGTATACTATGCTATTTTAATATTTTAATGACCTGTATATAACAACTATTATTTTTTGATATAATATACTTTTTGTGGTTTTAATATAGTATGGATACTAATTATTAGATTTTTTTTCCCGCTATTCATGCATATTTTGCCAAATACATCAATATAAGGTAAATTTGTACAATTAGTGTTGAAGCAAGAGGAGTCCTAGCTACTGTTGTATTTGAAGTATTCTATACTAGTCTTAGCTTGGTTTAGTTGAAAACTAAAAATATTATAAGTAAACATAGTGTTCTAGTCGAATCAAAAGTTACATTAGAGACAAAATTAGAAGTTGCTATACTTAAGAGTTCTTATATAAGTTAAACTTAGATGACTGAGTTAGGCAAAATGCTGGGGATGCTTGGTTGGTAAACTGATGATAAAAGTTAAAGAGAATTTAGTTAGAAATTTTGAAGTTAGGCTAAATCAGAGAGTAATTCAAAGGCAAGGTCAAAAGTTAAATCAAAAGATGAGTTAGAAACTAAGTCAGAAATAGTTTAGAGCGAACTAAAAATCAACAAGCTAATATTAAGTTGATATATGTATACCCATGTAATTTGTAGTTAACCTTATTAGTATTTAACCTTGCTAGGTGAAGTCACGGAAGAAGGAGCTTGTACTAACAAATAAGCATGGGAATGTACTACAAGCCAAGTAGGTGGATATGTGTATGGAGAGTAGATTTACATCTACTCATTAGGGAGTGAGTATCCTTGCATGTGATTATGGTGACTATATGTATGTTGATTAGATTTGTTGAGTAAAGTGCACTGTAATAAGGTGTTCCATGTATTTAATGTTAGCTAATCATGATATTGTTGATATACTACATTAGCTTAGATATGTGCTAGGTACTAACCCTACCTCTTAAGGTATTCATCTACGTAAACTCGACACCAAGGATTCTAGAAATGAAAAGGGAAAAGAAATAAAGCTTAAGTTTGATTAAACGAAAAGCTAAATAAAATTGGTTGTTTTGCTTGGTATTCTTTTGACAATTGGTTTATACATTCATGGTGTTGATAGTAGAATTTCGCCCAACAATATTGCTCGGCATCTTGGCTGCCAAGTTACCAATCATTACCATTTTCAGTTAAGGCCTTTATTGGCTCAGTTCATCTAATGGGCTTAAGGGCCCAACCTGCTTATATATTTTTTTGTTTAAATTTAAAAGGTGGTGTCGATAGTTGAAGCCTTGCACAACTTCATTACATAACTACCCACTATTCCTATTATTTAGGCATGTGCTTACTTAAAGAGTTGTCACATGGTCCACAACTAAAGACTAGCTGTTACTATAGACATCCGATAAATGTCTATAAATAAGGAAAGAAAGCATTGTAAAAATTCTCTTGGACCCTCTCAAGTGCACTAAAATTTCTTATTCAACTCTTTACTTTAAACATATACTAAATTAGGCATTGGAGTAACTTTGTCAAACAAGTCCCAGTACCTACTATAGCCTTTCTTTCTTCTTTTACAAGATCCAAGTCCTATACCAAAATCAACCAACAATGTTGGCACTATATGTTTTCAAATATCCACCCACATGGTAAAAGCAAGAATGGAAAAGAGTTTAGGTGCTGGTTCTTCTCGCCAATGCTTTTGGGGAGAGGGAGCAAGCATATTGAAGAGTAATGTTTAACTAGATTAAAGTTGCTTTGTGCTAATTTAGCTAAAGAGAATCAGGAACTTAATAAGAAAAATGACGAGATTTTGAATCTTCTGTAGAAGGATAGTTAGCCATACCAGAACCAAGGGCATGATGATAATAATGTTGAAATTTTTTATGACTAGATTTATTCTCTTAAATGGTTTAAGAAGCAAGTCAGGGTAGCACTTGGACCTTCGATCCTTGCTCCTAGGAAGGGTGACAAAAGAAAACAACTACAATAGGTACACCATGCAAGACCATCGCATGTTAGCACCTTTGCTTCAGCTATTAGATAATGTCATATAAAAAGGAGCCCTTTTGTTCCTAAAATACTAGAGGAAGTAATGCTGCAACACATTAAATTGTCATAGTTCAAAACATATAATGGAATAAAGGACCCAGAGGGTCATCTTGAATACTACCATACTTTAGTTAACTGCACAGCTTGAGTGACGCCATGGGGTGTCATGCATTCCCTTCA
The DNA here is from genome assembly GCA_024138005.1 of Lumnitzera racemosa. NCBI lineage: Eukaryota > Viridiplantae > Streptophyta > Magnoliopsida > Myrtales > Combretaceae > Lumnitzera > Lumnitzera racemosa. Next base: position 38,419,736 of record JAMXBC010000011.1, on the reverse strand, counting down.
ACTTTGAGGAATGCAGCATGCACATGGTTTAAACATTTGAAGTAGAGCGCAATTTCATGTTTCAAAGACCTAACATAAGTGCTCTTGCAGTACTTCTTTGCAAGTAAGCCTCCTGTTAAGGATTCATCTGTCCTTAACACCATAAAGTAACGATTTGACAAGTCTATTAGAGACTACTTAGTTCGGTTTATGGTTAAGATGGTTTAGATCTCAAAGTTAGATATGAGCATTGCTCTTAATGCGATGATTGATGGAGTTAAGCTGCATAAAAATTTCTTTAAATCTCTAGCAAAAAACAAGCCGAAGACTTTTATCAAATTCAAGGCTAAGGCTACGTCTTATATTCAATAAGAAGACAATATTAAATCTTGGTGTGAGGCCGATCAAAGTAGAGGAGATTGAAAGAACGATAAGAAGAAGAATGCGAAAGATCAACTTGGTATGTGCGATGATCAATTATCAAAAGGGAGTAGTGGTAGAAGGAAGAGGCCACGTATCCTAACTTACTCTGTTCATACCTCACTCAACTATTCGATCTCAAACATATTGATAAAAATACACAACTCCACCATGCAAAAATTCTAACAAATATTGTGATATTCATTGCGATAGAGACCATATGATGAGTGTATTCAACTTAAAAACACAATTGAAGATGCAATCCAACAAGGGTATTTGGACAAGTTTCTTGCCCATGATGCAAAGAACATTGAGTGACCAACCTAAAGACGATATGATGAGTAAGAAAATCCAATACGACCTCTTAATCCAGAAGAGATGAGAGAGATGGAGGTAATAGCAAAGCACCAAAAGGTGTGATAAACACTATTGTCAATGGACCTTCCACTTTAAGCCAATCAAGCTCTTTAAGCCAATCAAGCTCTTTAAGCTTGACTAACGCCATACAATATGTTTATAATGTGCAAGGCAAGAAAGTCAAAGTCGACAATTTCATCTCTTTCATAGAGGAAGAATTCGAAGGCGTGTAAAGGCTTTATGATGATGCATTAGTAATCAATACAAGAATTGCCAACTTCAAGGTAAAAAAGATCTTGGTTAACATTAAAAGTTTGCAGACATTATTTTTCAACACGCTTTCAATACATGAAGCCAAAGATCAAGGCATAATTGAGATCTTACAATTATGATCTATATGCTTTTAATAATCAATTTGTACGGGTTACTAGAGTTATTTCTCTTCCTATTTAAAGTGCTTGCCAATCACTAAGTTTGCTTACAACACGACCGCCCATAATGTTACCAGGAAGCTACCCTTAAAGGTCGTGTATAGGTACAATCCTAAGCTCCCACTTGATCCGATCCCTTCATCTAACTACACTGATGACCCACAAATAGTTGAAAGATTCAAAGCCATCTAAACCATGCATTAGAAGATCGTAGACCACATTACCTAAGTTGCTTCTAAGCTCGAAAGAAGAGGTTAGGTAAGAAGAATTAGGAATTCCAGCCTGTAGACTTAGTATGAATTCACCTTAGCAAAGACCAATTCCCTAACGCAAAGAAGAATAAGTTGTCCCAGAAAGCAAATGAACTTTTCAAAGTGATTGAGAAGATCAACCTCAATGCTTATAAGGTAAATCTACCTAAAGAATATGGAGTCTCCAACACTTTTACTATTGTCGATCTCTACCCATACATCCTCGAAGATGAGTTACCTAATGCCGATCAAGATTTGATCCTCAATCTTAAAAAGCTTGAAGGGGAAGATGGGAATCAAGGAACGATCACATAATTAAGGGTACATGGCCTCATTTCCTTGGTCTACCAAGCAGCGAAAAAGGACTTAATCTTAGAGGAGAAGTGGTTCATCCAAGCCGACCTAATATATCGATTGTGTTACTCTAATTCGCTCTTTGTTCTCCAATTGGAGGAAGTCCCCATCGACGTTGCTGAACCCCATCAAAGTTGAGTAATAAACCTACAAGGATTTGAGCTAATGGAAGTCCAAGCCTAAGTCGCCTAACTACCAAGCCGACCTATCATAGCAGAGCAAATAAGTGACCAATTGTTAAGCTAGCATTTTCTAGACCTCGAAGTGCCGAATTGCCAACTTGTTGGGCTGCCGACTTAACCAAATATGCTCCGCATCCAGTACCATTAAACCACCACACTAAGAAACGAATGCATGTCCTATGTTATGACATCTATATTGTCCTTACAAAGGGATATTCCTTATTTTTAGATTACCAAATTACCCTTGTATAATATGTATTTTTCCTTTCTTAATAAGAATCTTTTTGGTCATTTGTAGTAACCTTAGACTTGCCCTAATTGGGCCTTATAAATACTTGTAATTTATATCAACCGCATCATATAACTCCTCCCTTTTTTTTATTTCGAATTGAAATAAGACATAATAGACATAAATCGATGACCTTTGGAAAACGGGGAAAAAGACTTTTCAATATTCTTTGATCCGCTGCCAAAACTTATTCCAATTCCAAGATTAGATTGTATCTCACACATACCTTATATATTCTAACATAGAATCTTAAAAAAAAAATAGCATTTTGTTATATCAAAAATGGGAAGGAAAAATGAATTTTAGTTTATCATGGCTAAGGACACTATTGCTAACATAATAACGTTTATATGGAATGCTGACATGAATAAAAAAGGGACGATTAGAATAGCATCACTAAAAACGTTATTAAAATCCTTTTACAAAAAGGTTTTATTAAAAATGTTAGGAAACATTGGGAAAACAACAAATATTTTTTTGTTTTAACCCTATGACCAATGAAACTAATTCTATAACCAAGATCATAGTAAGTTACCGATGAAATTAATTCTATGACCAATTTTAGTGCTAGCCCTCAAAAGAGCCAAGATCTTACCTTAGGCAAGTCGCATATTATATTGCATACTTAGCAATTGTTGAAGAAAGAGAGTAAGAGTGTAGGAGAGCTCGTGTGCTCAATCTGCATAGCGAAGTCATGGTGATTTATGGTTAATGTGCTTCATCTATTTATAGGATGAAGCTAGCAAGAATCTATGAGCACATTTTGCATATTATAGCAACCACTAAATTTGGAAAGCGAAAGTCATGCTAGTTGTCGTATTCTTGATATATAGGAGTTGTTGTTGATCGAGTCTTGAAACTTTATCATTAACATGTGACCATTGTGTCTGATTTGAGGTGAAGTCATAAGTTGAATAGTCTGGTCCTCATCTAATGACTCCATATTCAAGTAAATCATAGAGAGATTACTTTGATTTTAGGTTTAAATAGGTCAACCTAAGGCTTAGAGAGATCAATATAGGGATCCATATCCAAAATCTCCCTCAACATCACACTTTTTTTTTTCCTTTTCATTTTGTTATAATATTGGTATTTTTGTAAGAGGATATATCATCTACAAAACGAACTTGGAGAACAAGCTTCCAATAATGTTCATTACAGTGCACGAACACGTAGGCAAGGCCATTTCCAAAGCTCGCATTTTGGGGAGGGAAAAGAGAGAGAGAGAGAGAGAAGAAGAAGGAAAAAAGAAAACAAAATGAGGAAAGTCACATGAAAGTGGCGTGTAAGTGTAAACCATAAACGCGTCCAGGAGGTAACGTGAAACAGTACATCCACTTTGGTCAAATTCACATGGGAAGGTGGAGAGGGATCGTGATTCGTGACACACAGTAGCAGTACGTTAGGACAATAGAAGGGTCAATTTCGTTAGGTTGGGGGTGGGGGAAAATCGCCATATGTTTTGGTAGCAGGTCTATGTCGTGCTTCTTAGGATCCCTAAATTTTGGATGCCTTTTTCCTCATAAATGATCCGTTGGGTAGGTTTGTGTCTAATTAGCTGATGCAATTTAAAAAACAAAAAAAAAGGAACGAAAAAATACAAGGCCCTACGTATCATAAGCTGAATGGAAGTATTCCTAGAAGTACACTAAGACCTGTCTATTTCTCCTTCCAGAAAGCGTACACATTACAACCTCCTAGTAGGAATGGAAGGGCAGATCGGGCCATCGCAGTACACCAAGGACAGATGCAATGCACAGGGCACTTAAACATATTGATTTTGATTCCCATTTTATGGTCCAATTCATTTCAGAGCACCCTCAAGAAATGAAGTTGTTCAGTAGTACATAGTGAGGAAAACAAAGACAATGCCAATAATATTATAACCAAACTAGACTCCATGAATGAGAAAAGGAAAAGGAAGAATGGTCCAATGTGATGGCTAGAGACTGCACAAAGTTCCTTTGCCTTCTTAGCTTACCATAAATCTCTCTCCCTTTTCTTTTCTTTTCTTTTTGTTTCTTTTTCTTCTTTTTTTTTTTTCCCCTTTTTGGGCTTCGTTTGCCCTTTCTTCGGACTTCTATTCACAAGCCAGTTTCGTGTCAAAGCTACTCAGACAGATGGCAAATGCCTGGAATGCCGATAATGGATACCGGTAATCCATTGTGAACATATCCTTCCCCACTTTACCAAACTGAAGGATAATCTTGTCGTGATCGGATTGTGCTGGCTGAGAGGGTGTAGGAGCACCTGCAGATGGCTGATTAGCAGCTATCAGTTGGAAATTCTTGACAGATGCAACCGTTACTCTTCCTCGGAAGTTGAGGCACCAGCACTGCAACTGTTCATGCCATCTAGGAGCCTTATTCCGAAGAATCAGAGGTCTGTCTTTCCCATCATCATCTTCATTACGAGGGCCAGCAATGTCAGAGAAACGAGAACTGCTGAACTCTGTTGAGTTATCCATGGACATTGAGAAGCTGATGCTCCGGAAAGAATCTTCAAGAGAACGAGGAAGGAGCTCTGGTTGGCCAGGAACTATACCACCTGGTTCAAGGGATGAGGCTGGGATTGAATGCATGACACAGTGCATCCTCCTCGGGCCCCTCGTTCCCAAGACGTTCAGCTCATATGTGACTTGTGCAATGTTATAGCTACCTGTGGGAACTTTCGGAGAAACTTTTTTTGAATGAAATCTACGACTCCGTCCAGGAGGAGAAAGCTGGGCATTGTTGTATGGTGGCTGAGTATCATATATTAGAAACTTGGTACCTAGAAAATTAGACCTGAATGAAGAGAAAAATGAGTTGCCATAAGTAAAATGATCAATGCTTACCAACTGCAACTAGAGGAAATTTTTTTGGTACTGTCTCCATGTCGGGAAATCAAAGCTGTATTTATGTTCTGATATATCAATATGGAAAAGATGATAATCGCGTGAATCAAAGTGATCGAGAAAATAATAACTTCTACATAAACACAACACATCCTCTCAAAGAAACTAGTGTCTTTTTTAAAAGACAAGTCATCAATACAGTATTGATCTTGGTTGCAAATGTAGTAGGTACGAGGAAGTGCTGTTTCAATCATAAACAGATCATCATCATATGTTTGCAGAATATATAGACATGGAAACTAACAAAATTCTGACAAGGATGCAAAGGCTTCTTAAAGTTACATCCATGAGATGAGAGGACATTGACCGCACATTTTGTTAACTTCATAGGACGAAATGGACTGGATTTACCCTTTTTGGAAAGCTATTACTGACATTAAATTTATAGACCAGATATTTCATATAATTCCTATTATTTCCAAATTAGAAGTTACAATATGATCTCAGGATTAAAAAAATAGTTATTTCTTGCATAACTTCATACTCTATCCATGACATCCTAGTCCCCTAGTCAAGCCATGCGCCAAGACAAGAGTATATTGGTATATTAGAATATGAATATGTTCTTGATCTAAACTAGAGTAATTTTAAGTGCAACCAAATAGAGTCATAGCTATTACTTCTCTATTCTAATTGTTATGAATTGCAATTCTATTTCTAATATAAATTGTCTTGGATACGTAGAAAAAGCCTCTATGACACCACAGTGCAATTCAAACTGTGTGACCGTACCTGAAAAACTACCTCAAGAGAATGGTGGAGTGACATAAGAGCTTTTTTTTTTTTTTTTTTTTACCTTAGTTTACCAATGTAAGTGCTACTTGATCTTGATATGTTATCTGCATCCATAGAGATGACATACTCCGTGCAAGTGGTTCTCCTAGTCCTTTTTGCAGAAAGAAGAAATTTTCCATTTTCGACAAGCAAAGCTGCAAATGGATAGAAGAGATAAATTACCCATACATTATGCCAAGAAAAACAAAATAACAGAAAATTCAACTCATTTTCATGGCCAAACATCTGTGATGAAATTTTGAACCAGTAGACCAATATCACTTTTACAAAAGCAACAAGCTAAGTGGATTAAATTAATCAGCAGTTTGTATAACCAAGTGCTCATGGAGAAATTACATGAAGAAAAGATTCAGCACAAAAGATGAAATGCGCTTATATTCACATGTTATCCAATTTTCTTCACCAGGGTAACAGATGAGTAATAACTTCCTCATAAAAGTCATTCAATGTGATGAGAGCTGGCATCTTGATATAACATGATAAGATGGACATGATTGGAAGACACAATCAAAGAGAGAATAAACAAAAAAAGTGTGACAATGCACGACAAACCTGAATATGACAGACATGCATTATAAATACAATTATAAAAAAAATTAATTATTTGTGATTAATCATCAGTATAATTTATTTTTGACATTGACACAAACTTGAAAGAAAACAAACACAAACTAACCCACAGAGATGAAAATGAGCTTATGAGACCTCAGGCAATCATATTCATTCTAAACAGCAATATTTGATGACTTCAAATGTAAAATACCAACATCTTGATTACTTACCTGGGCTAAGGCAGAGGAAAAGGTGGTAAGTTAAATTAGATTTGTCCCTTTTAATGAAGCATTGGATTGGTCCATCCCGGGGTCCAGGCTGCGAGAAAGGAGAGGGGGAAAAAAGGCAATGTCACAATGGAATATGGCGGACTATCTTCAGACTACATTTACCATAGATTTTACTGTCCTTGGAAGCTATGCAACGATATTAGCCCGCAAGCAACGGCATGGAAGGATATTCTATGTCTTACATTGATTAGGAATAACCAAAATATTATACCTGCTTTAGTGAAACTGGGAAGGTAATCTTTCCAGAGATTTCAGGGCTCTTGACAATTTCTTTGCACATCTCTCTCCATGACCTACACACAGCAGCACAAGCAACAACATGTTTGCGA